>CAWUFW010000516.1:92500-1451661 GCA_963921515.1 Calotriton arnoldi | reverse complement strand
ATATCGTCCAGTTTTCCTTCTAAGACCTCACATTTATCCTGTATCCCTCTCTGATTAGCCTCAGAAATCTCAAATTTTGAAAATAGATCTCCTCTTAGACTTAATAGCATTGACTCCAAATGGGTCCTGCCGCCTTCTGCCCCTAAAGAAGTATCAGTGTTTCCTCCGTCCAAGGCACTGCCACTACCTTGCGTTAGTATTGATTCTGTACTGGGGAGTGACCCTGTAACGGGAGGGGGGTTTCCTTCATTAAGTGTCTCTTCCGCCCCAACCCGAAATGCCTCTTTCTCTCCCCATCATCCACCATTAGTGGTGTATACCGATTTTCCAACTGAAGCGGGGGAGGGGTCTGCTGTAGTCCTTGCTGTCCCCCTTTGGAGGTCGCCCCCTGCTCCATTATTTTGAAGTAAGATTTTAATGAAGGGGTTGTCTTAGCTGGTGAGCGCGCTGCCTTTGCTTCCCTTCGCTTTTTGCTCCCCCCAGATTTTATCGCCCTTTTCTTAGGGGTAACTGGGAGTACTTCTCCAACTATTTTTCCCTCCACAACTGATTTCCCCCTATTTTTTGCCTCAAACTGAGAGCGCAGCTGATACCTATTTCTTGGGGGGGGGGACCAACACCCCTTTAGCAGGTACAATACTGATGGCTTTATGCAGCCCAGCCGGGACCCCCGACTTCAGCTGCTCCTCTACCGACGCAGACTCACTATCCCCCTCCTGTTTCTTTCCCTTATTTTCTGAAACTGACTCAGGGAACAATGAGGCAACCCAGGACAAGAAGGAAGCAACACTTTTTCCATCTGCCGAACCTCTCTCCTGCTAAAAGCTCGTCTTACCCTATCCACCGGGGGGCCGGAAAAAAGTCTTGTGCTGTGGACTCTTTTCGGGGCTCCACAGCTCGCCAGCGTACTGTTCTGTCTCTGCCCCCCCCGACCCGGAAGCCGACCAGAGTCACAGCAGCCCGTATCCTCCTCCACAACTCGGTCCGGCGCCCCCCGAATCCAGTGTAGTCAGCTGCTTCCTGCCCCATGCGGTAGTGTGACAATGGCGAAGGGCGTACACAGCGGCACAGCGGCAAACGTGGAAAAAAGAAAACGGAAAGACAAAGGTATTTTAAAATCGAGAAATGTATTACGAGAAAGCTTACAGCGTCTTATATACCTCACATTTCTATTCAGTGAGCGTCACTGTGGGCTATATCATGCCGACGTTGATTTCTGCCTCGCTGCGCCGGGAGCTCTTGCGACCGGCTTCAGCCTGCCGCCATGTTCCTCTCAACCCCGAGTCCTTGAGTGTTATGGTCTCATTCCCTCCTTGGATTCTTCCTGTATATCCATCTCCAGTCAGATCCTTGAATCTGACGCTATCTCTCTTTGTTGGCTTGGAGGTTGAAAGGTTAAATTTATAGAATAAAGGTCTGCTTCCTCATCTAGCAGAAGTCATTCAGAGTTGTAGAAGACCTTCTACTTTAAGATCCTATTCTAGGCATTAGAACTAATTTCACAAATGGTATTCCTCCTATTCTCTGTCACTTCCACCATGTTCACTTGCTTCTCTCTGCAATTTTTATACAATGGTTTCCATCTTAATCTATCACTTTCTGTATTGAAGACTCAATGGTTAACCATCAAAGCTTCTTGTGAAGTTCATGATTCTTTACAACTTGCTGAGGTGTTGGTGTCTAGGTTATTTAGGAGTTTACCCCCTCCAGATCACCTTCCCTTACTATCTCTCCTCCTTGGGATCTTCTGATTGTACTCAAATCTCTCCAATTACATCCTTTTGAGCCATTCAACTCTGTAGATCTCATGTTCCCTACAAGGTGGCTTCTCTGGTAGCTATCGCTTCTGCTCGGAGGGTCGAAGAACTCTCTGCTTTGCTGTGAAGTCCACATCTCTTGAGGTTTTATGAAGATGATGTAATTCTAAGGCCTGCACCTTCCTTCATTCCTAAAATTATTTCTTCTTTTCATCTTTGTTAGGAAATAGTGCATCCATCTTTCTTTCCTTCTACTACTGCAGAGGAAGAATTATTGAGAATGGTGGATTTTAAAAGAACTTTGTCAATTTATCTTAACAGGTCCAGTAAATTCAGAAGGTCAGATAATTTGTTTATATATTTTGGCCTACTCTGGGGAAGTAGGAAGGCATCCAAAATTACTTGGAGTAGGTTGATCAAGACAACCATTCCTATGGCTTATTCAGAACGGAATGAGTCTTTTTCTGATGAAATACAAAGGGTGTTCTACAAGAGGTATTGCTGCCTCTTGGTCAGATTTTTAGGGAGTCTCTCTACATGACATAAGTAGAGCTGGAAGTTGGGCCACAGAATATGCTTTTGTGAGACATTGTTGATTACAGAAAATTGTGGCAATTGAGTGTAATTTTGGTTCAGGTGTCCTTGGGTCTGCAATAATCTAGATTATTTCATAAGTAGCATGATTAACTTGAGTATGCACTTATGTTAATGGGTTCACTATAATACATTACATGGGTGTTCTGCATTTAAAATTATTCCAATCCTGTTTATTGTCTAACGCTTTTATGGCTTTGATATACAACAAATGTTAAGATAACGACTAGGGACGTAGAGGGAATGAAGATTACCAGTAAGTAATAGGGAAAATCCTTAAACTGGTGACATCACAACTATGACAAACTTACTGATTTCTTTATAAATGAGTGGAACTGGATAGATCCGTATAAATGTTTGTTCTAGACATAAAATCTGAAAGGCATATATATTTTAAAGGCACAGTGACACTTGTCGCTATGGTAACCTGGAGCTTTTAAACCACTCTGGAATGATTCACAAAGGAACACAAGTATTTCAAGTCTTTTTTTTTCTTCATAGATGTCAAGAATGTAGGGGCACTTGTTTTTCTTCAGATCTGTCAAGAAGAGGAGTGTCACTCTTCATCTACCATCCACTGTAACAAAACTATTTAACAAGCATTTGCAATGCAATAGGTCTCGCATTACTGAAAGTTTGAGGTATTGGTGTTGCTAATAATAATGCAACAGTAATAGCTCAAACTTTCAGTAATGCGAGATCGATTGCATTTCAAATGCTTGCACCCACACTTAGTAATAGCATGCCAAGTAGCTAATGCCAGAATACCCTTCTGGCCTATTGGAGACGTTTTGTGGTACAATCAGTAGTAAATACAACAAACTGCAGGACGAAGCAGCCCATTTCCAGAACTTTCACATGCTAGTGCTTATATCCACTGACAAAGCAAACTGTTAGTCCACATCAGCAGTTGTCAGTAGCGAGCGAGGCACTTTGGAAGCAGATATTTCCATTTGAGACCGCTCTCAGAACACGCATGCAGCTTGACTCTAGCGTTCTGCTCCGGGCATTATCATACACGTTTGCACGCAGAATGCCAGTGCCTTATCAAAAAGATCTAAAAACAATGTGTATTGCTTCAATGAAAATGTATTCATTTTTAAAAAGTGATTGCGAACAACCTAAAAACATCTGGCCCCGGGATTTTTTTGCCAGCTGAGCATACAGTCAATCACATGATTCTAATTTAAATATAGTGGGCCAGGCTCCCACTACCACACAGGCACTGGCGGAATCAATTATATAAATACAAAGAAAACAGTAGAAAACTGTGCATAAGAGCCCCTGAAAAGTTGCCGTAAAGTAGCTTTCCTAATTAATACTAATTATAAACGCTACAACAATGCCACAATGAAAGTACAACTTTACAAATTAGAAATCCGAAAGTTCAGTCCAATGAACAAGGCGGAGGTATGCAACTCTGACCCCTTAAGTGGCTCCCTAACTCATAGTAGTCACCTTGTCAATGACGGTGGGGCCCTGTTTCTTCAGGCCACACGACTCCGGGGGAAGCTGTAGGAAGAGCGGCAGGATAAGCATCGGCACAAAGGCCCAGTTGCTTCTCGGGAGGAGAGCGCCTATTCCCGCAGGAGCAGGAGGAACGGGCGTCGACCAGCACTACCGGAGGAAGGATACAGGACGAGGAGGAGGCGGTGAACCTCTGAGAGCAACACCCTTCGCATGTCTGCCGACGCTCCACCTAAATGCCACATCCTGTACAACTCCATTTAGCAGTGCTGCTCTGGTGGTAAACTAACTGTCCTTTTGTAATGTACTGGTGCTCACCATCCTCGCTGAATAAAATTGCAAGCAAAAGTACTGATGCGAGCCCAGGGTGTGCTGCCACTGGCTCGCAGTTATATTTAGGCAGCGTTAATAAATGGCTTGTCTTGTGACAGATGAGGGCTAATACGCTCCCCCTCTGGCCGTGAATTGAACAAGTTAAAGGCATACATATGAATTGACGTTACAGAATACTGTGCCCTATTACAAAAAATGCATGAAAACTATGAAAGCGGGCGCCGTGCTATAACAAAGCGCAGCGCCCGTGCACTTACATAAACGTTAGCAGCATGGCGGCCCGTAAAGCGGGCGCCATGGCGAAAAATTTAAACAAGACGCGCGGCCGCGAGACGCGCTCTGTGGTGGGGGAGGGGGAAGAGCGTTGAAGCGCGCGCTTGGGAGAGCAAGTGAGAGGAAAGCCAGATGGCGCCTGATCAAGCGATGCGAGGAATGCGCGTTACTGTGCGCGTAACCGCACGCTCTAGGCCACACAAAAAGCTGTGGTCGGCTTTTTAAAGCCCACTCACTAAATGTCTCGCCAGAGCAGCGCATGCGCTGGCTCAGGCGAGACCTAAAAATGGAGCTCCTTTGTCACGGGCACCGCAATCAGGGCCGGACTGGCCATAGCGGGCACCGGGCGTTTCCCCGGTAGGCCGCTACGGTGGGGGCCGGTTTTGGGCCCCTGGGGGGCCGTTTTTGTTACGGGGGTCGGCAATATCGGCCCCCTGTAACAAATTCGGCCGAAACCGGCCCTCGCAAACTGCTCGGCTGCACTCCCCCTCACCCCAGTGGGGGCCGGCTGAGCAGTTTGCCAGGGCCGGTTTCTGTTCCCAGTCCGGCCCTGACCGCAATGATCACCCTGCTTATAATTCCAAGTTATTAGCAGCAACATTTGGACAGTACAAATAGTACTGACATACCATGTGAAATTGGTACAGAAATCAAAGGCATCGTATTGCTATGATTTTTGGCTATTAACTACTTGACTGAAGTGGGTTTCTAGTCTGCTTTATTTTTAAACAAAAACGATATGTTAAACATGTTTCCAAAAGGTAGTGTATAAATACCAGGGTATGTATTACATCGTGCCCCAGTGACGCAACCAACATATGTGCCTGGTTTGTGCGTCCCAGGGGCACAATGGTATTACAGAAGGGGCCACAGACGCTTGTGCGTCCCCCCTTCTGTAATACCAATATTGCTGGCGAACATGTAGTGCCAGCGTTATCACATGGCATTCCACCATTTGTAAAGGGGCGTGGCCTCACGCAAATGAGGAAATCACTTTGCCTCTGCATCGTATTAGGGACGCGGGCGCAGAGGCAAATATGGCCTTAGGAGGTGCACTGACAGCGCGCCACAAAAAGGTGGCACACTTTTAATGCACCTCCTAAAGGCAGCCCTCTGGAGGGGATAAAGGGGGTCCCATGGACCCCCCCACCCAGACATCCCCCTGCAGGCGGGTGCAGTCACTCACTGCACCCGCCTGCAAGGGGATCTCTCTCCCCTCTTCAAAGTGCTGGTAGCATGCCGTCTGCCCTGTGAAACACGGAGCAGCTTTGAAACAGCAGCCTCGTATTTCACTTGAATGCCCTGCCCCAAGGCAGCACGAGTTTGCAGCTGCCCTGGGGCAGTGCATTCTTTGTAGTATGGCGCACTGTACCTGTTTGCGCCTGGTCCACCTTTAGAAAGGTTTGCTGTGGCGGAAACAGAGAAAATGCGCTGAATGTATAGAACGGCCCCAGGTGTAAATTATTTCCACTACAGTGCTTAATTTGGTAAATAACATGTACCTGTACCTTTTCTCAGAAGCCTGTGGCCGGCCTGTCAAATGTTACTGAATACCTAGGCTGCCCAATCTTGTTTGCATCTTATACCTCTTTCATCTACCACTCTACTCTTCCTGCTCCTTTAAATCATTCTTGAAGGTTCTTTTTCACCCTCTTCCTCCCTTTCTCTCACTTGTTCTGGGTCACAATCTAATGATGGAGAAATACGTTCCGGTCACAAAAAAAAAAGTGCAGGTGGGTCCCACCTGCAACCACCGACTCCAATTAAGAACTGCGTTTATTTCGCTACAGTCTTCGACTCCGTTCCTTTTGGAATAAGGGAACTCTATCAATTGCAGATGGCTACTTGGCTTCGTATGCTGTGCAGCGACCCACTTCCCTTGCGCATCACTTCCCGTGAGTCCTTTTTCCATGTTTATGAATAATCAGGCCAATGTTTTAAGACAGCTGGCTGTACTAAGACGTACGCGGATGACGTGCATGCTTCCAGCTCAGCGCCTGCTGATCAAAGGGGCGGGGCCATACCGCCGTCGAGTTGGAGGTTGGCTCGCTCCCCGAGTAGGAGGCGGTGCAGGGCGCGTGCCGCTGGTTGGCTCTTGCAGTGGTGGGCGGTTCTATGGCCCGAGGTTGGCTTGCGCCGGCGCTCCTCGCGCCTCTCACTGTGTCGCCGGCCTGGTCTGTAATTGGAAACAGCGGAGCGAACCCGCCCCCTCTGCTTGCCCCCTTTGGACTGCAGCACCCGCTTGTCCCCAGGACAGGGCCCGACCCCACAACCAGGTCTCAGGATGCAGCGCCCGCACCGGTCCCAGGGAAGATGAGGAACCTGCGCTGCGCCGTGCTGCTGCTCTGCCTGCTGATCTGGTAAGGCCCGTATGCCTTGACCCTCTTCTTGTGTAATGAGACTCCTGCGTGAGAAGCCCCTCTGTGTGTTGCTATTGAGTATGTACCACTGTTGTGTAAAATCCTACTTTCCCCTCTTGGTTCAGTAAGATTCTGAAGATGACTCTACCCTCTTTGGTTTAGAGAGACATTAGAGAGTGAGCCCTCTCCATGAGTAGTGAGACTGTAGGGTATGTTTATACCCTGTGTATTGATGCTACGAACCCTGAAGCTCTAGTGAAATGGTAGAAGTCAACTCTCACATACAAAGTGGGACAGTGAAGCGTGAGTAGTGAGATCAGGTGGGAGCAACCGTCATGATAGTGAGTCTCTGAAGCATGCGGCCCCAGTGATGTTGAGACCTTCGCTTGTGAGCACTAACTTGTGTGAGTGAGGCAGTGGAGTGTGAGACCCACGGCAGTAGTGAAACTCCGAGGTGGGGGCACCTCCAGCATTATGAGGCACTGGAGCACGAGAACCTTTTCCATAGTGGGAGTCTGGGGTGTGAGTATTCAACTCTGTCGTGAAGCTCTGTGATATCAGACCTCCTTAAGTATGAGATTCTGTGGTGTGAGATGGTCGGGTTTAACGTCTACCCCATGCTCTGATGCTTTCGAGTGTGAGACCTCAAGTGATCTTGAGACTGTACTGTAAACAAATAGGTGTTCCCCATATCCTTTGTGACTCAGCAAGTCCTGATTTTTTTTTTAATCCAACATCACTCTTTTATTACCAATATGTTTGAACCTGGGTATTTGCAATACCTAAAACGGTAGAATTAAATATGCTTTTGGTTAAGAAATCAAGACAGACTTTCGCATGAAATTTGGGTACTGAGTATACACGTAATTCTCCATAGTGTGAAAACCCCCTAGATTATTTGGGTGTTCCAATGGCACTGGGTTGCACCGTCGATGTCCCTGTCCAAGGTATAGCAGCCTTTCAAGTGTACTTGCCTATTGGACAATCTCTTGGTTTTTCTATTGGCCAGAAAGCCACTGCTTAGGATGGGAAGTGGTCTAGCTGCTAATATGTTGACTGGTCTTGCCTGTTCCCAACACTGGCTCCCTCGTTGTTTGATTATGAACAAATCATTTTATTCATTGGCACCTGGTTTCCCCCACATATCAACAGTACGGAGCATATGGAATGTTTTCACTTTTTAGTAAGGGGAAATTTTAAATGTAGAGGACGTCAACCTTTAGATTACTATATCCGTTATACTTCACTTGGACTCTAGTTGTTTGTAGAGTGGACTCAATGACATTGAAAGTACAATATGTGGCTGATGTAGAAATGCTTGAGGTTTTGGGGTCTTAAGTAGTTGGTGGAGGAATAGGTTTAGTTGATGGTGTGGAGTGAGAAGTTATTACATGCTTTGCAGTCTTGGGGGATCTGCAGTACATGGAAGAGTTGGTGACAATAAGTAGTCATATACTCCTCAAATTAACTAACTTTTTTGTTCCTAAGTTTAGCATGTTGTCTGAAGCAACTTTATAGAGATATGCTTGGACCTTTTGAGAGGTCACAGCGATGGGTAACATGTCTGTGAGCACTGGGTAGATTGAAGTTACGTGGGGCCCTCTCGCCAAGGCCTGCTCCTCCTAAGTGTTATTGGGCAGGTCCCAGTGACACAACATGTCTGTCAGTTGTGTGTAGGTGATAGTCACACAACTCTCTTGGCAAGGCCCCCACACCTTCTAAGTGGTATGGGACAGTTGTGCCTGGTTGGTAGTTGAATCCCTAATTAGTTTTTTTTTCTTCCTCTGGGTCCTCTTCAATGTAGTTTGATTTGGCAGCGGCAGTTATAGATGTGATGCGTAATAAATCTGCTATGTTCCTTCCTGTGGACAGTGTCTTCCCCGTGTACCACTGCTGGTCCCGAAACGGTTCCTCTATATACATCATATAATATTTTTCGTTCAAATTTCTCCTCAGAAAGTAAAGTATCTATTCATCTGACATGTGTAATGCCAAAAAATTCCACAAAAACTTCACGATAATCTTTCATGAAATTTCACTCGAATTCATTTGTGATACACTTATGCAATATTTCTCTCATGATGAACATTAATTAATCCCCAATGCATTTCAGAACTTATTTGGCCCTTCATCAGGGGGTTTATTTCTCTAATAAGAAATAAATAAAACAAATATGATAAATCCAAGGAAAGAAAGAAAGCAGATTCAATACAGTCATGCATTAAAATTTTCTATTCATTTATACAATCCATAATGGAATCTTGAAGATGTGAACCACATAGATCATTTCACACAGGATGTATATCGTGTGGATTTATAAACCCATATAGAATGTAGTCAGTTTCCTCATTTATGCCCAACTATATGAGATTGGCTTAAATACCTAACAAACAATTCTTGTTAGATAGCAGCTTTGTTAGAACATATGAGTGAGCTCTATTTAAATTGGTGATTAATAATTGACCCCTTGCTGATGTCGATAATCTGAGAAATCGCAGTCAAGACATAGATACAAAATTTCAACAAAGACTGAAATACGCTGGTCTTTCACAGCGAGGAACAATCTCCCATTAGGTCTTTTTTATGTTAGTTTGATGAATCGGGATCCGTTTGAAATTAAAGTTATGCTTGCAATGGTCAAAAACTTACCCTCGGAGTTGATGTGAGGTAAAATAGACACATGGCATACTAAACCGCTGCTATGTTTGACTCCTGGGATATAAATAGGGACAGTGATAATCGAAAGAGGACTGATTAATCCTCTTGTGTTGCAATACTTTGTTTCCATGTGTAAAATCTAGTTGGTGTATATCCAAATGAAAAGAAGGTTGGTTTATGAAGAGATAGGTATAAATAAATGTCAATTAGTTCATGAGTTTGTGGCTTGTGATTTGATCTAGTAAGTGTGTGTCCAAATTATAGCGCCATCTTTGAATGGTTGGGTTACTTATATATGTGTATCTGTACTAATTGACTTCGTATGTTTCTTGAATGTAAACTGCATCCAAAATCAGTGTTTACATAAACTTCAGCATGAAAAAAGTATTTAAAATACTGTTCATCTCCTTAAATGTGTATTTCATGAAACACAGATACCATTTTAGGATTCTTACAACCTCCAATACTGTAAAACGTAGTTGACTCGTGTTATGTCCATGAGTATTGAAATTATCTGCTACTGTGGATTTTTCCTTCTTTGTTCGACTATTGCTCTTATGTTCAGTTATTCTGACCTTGATCTTCCGCTCCATTTTACCCATGTATGCCAACCCACGCGGGTATTTTAGCATGTTAATTAGTTTTTTTGATTTGCATGTAGCATTGTTTCTTAGTTTGATTTTTATCCTTTTAAAGGGATGAGTTATTTCTGTACCCTTGATGATATTGTTGCAATCACTACAGTTCAAGCATAGGTTAGTGCCTTTGTATTTAGTTTCTGTATCATCTTGTTTGTCGACAACCATTTTGGAATGTAGTAATTCTTTCAGGTTTTTTGATCGTTCATAAGCGAACAGCGGTGGTTGCTCAAATATTCTTCTGTAATCTGGTTCAGTTTGCAACATTAACCAATGTTTTAGAACAATCCACTTTATCATTAAAAAAAAATAGATGTGATATGCACATTTAAAAAAAAAAAAAGAAAGAAATTTGGTCTATTCACGTTTTTCTTTTAAAATCTTGATGCAACTCCTTGCAAACTATTTCAATTTTCTCTACAATGATGTAGTACTTTTTTATTTCTGAATCTTTTATTACATTTAAAAAAATGACGTACTGTCTCCTGTTACTCATCATTGACATTTACACTTCATCCAGCTGCTGAAGTATCTCAAAATGTGGAGCATAGATTGGGTTGTCCCTGCAAGTCTAATTAGCTTTTTAAATGGATTAGCTGAAAATAATTGAAAGGTGGCTAGAGCAATCAGTCCTTCAACACTTTCCATCTGTTTCTTCTGTACTTTCTCTTTCTTTTCGAGAAAAGCAGTTCTGGATGAAAGGCTGAGCCATTTGGCCTTTTAATGTATGTCATGTTTTATCCCTCTGATACAAAGAATTGTGCTTAGATAGTGTTGTGTGTTAGTCATATGGCCCATTGTCGTTTTCCCTATGTTAGCATAATTATGCACATTGTAGGCCACTTTGGTTTTGCACACGTTATTAAATAACACGCTTTCCTTTGTGCCACATTATATTTTCAAGAGTCAAAAAGTAGAACCCCATTTGGGCAGCTTAACAATTTAACTATCATACATGCAAACCAAGGATCAACCAATCTCACCAAAACGCGAATACAAATATAATCGTGTATAAATATATACACAGTACCAGCCAGTTTACTCTAGAAAATCTAATGTGTATTCATTAAAATCACAATGCATAAAAAATCATTATTAGTACAAACATAATCAACGTTTAAAAAGAGCATAAAAATCATTCAATACATACATAATTTAGATGATAAGAAAAATAACCATTAATAAACAATCATCAAACAGAAAACATAGCGGGAGAATACATTAGACAATTCATCATGTCATTGAAAAGACACCCGTCTGCAACACATCAACTGAGCCGGAATGTTTTTAGGTTTAATTCTCTAGTTCTAACATATGTTCCAAAGATCTAGTGTGTCATATTGTAAAGTATCGACGCTTTTCGGTGGATTCTAGGCTTTCACAACCACCTTCTTCAGGAAAAACGATATCTGCCGGCAACAATTTTTTTATCCACATTATATTTTCACATGGAATCGGCACATGTTTATGTATATTATTCTTTTCCTGGGATTTAGTCTGAACAGCCTAGGAAAGGTGAAACAACATTGCCACTTGTTGTTCTCTCTGGTCAGATACTAGCACCTAGACATAATAAAGGAATGCAGCTGCTGTTTTTGAATATACTTATCTTTTCATATAACTGAGGAAAGGGGTTCTGGAAATACACATAGAGTGAAGGCCCTGAGATGAGTGCAGCATCAGCTGGGATGTGGAACATCCACCTATGTATGCTAAGGTACGGGGTCCGCCACTAAACCCAGAGATCTATAACCACTCAGCTTCAGTAGTATGGGAGGGTTTAGGCAAATCTGTCAAGTAAGTTGACGGGGCTTTTTATTGTATACGGTTTATTAACCATGCTAATGACATTATGACACGTATCTGTTTCTAATTTTGGTGCAATTATTGTATCTTAGAGCACGATAGTTTAAAAAAACATTGTAAACTTCCTTCATGTCTCTTTCTGGTCTTATTGTGGACAAGTACGAGTGAGAGAGCGCGAAAGGGTGTGTCCTGTTACCGTGATCCCTGAGAGGGTCGAGAGTGTTTGTGTTCTGGGTTGCCAAATCACTTGTCTCTCTGGAAAGGTTAGGAGGCTAAGTAAGGCACTATAGCTCGTCGGATTCGGGCTCATAGATACTGATGTGGTATGGTGACTCAGTCCCCTACATACTGATGGTCTATGGTTATAAGCATAGTTCTGTTCCTGAGCAGAATCCCTGCAACTATAGTTGCAGCAGTTAATGAGTCAGTTTCTACATGCATATATTACCAGTGGAGAATGTTATTCACCAAGCGCAATAGTTATCAGACATTCTCTTCTTTGTAAAAAGTCCACAAAAAATCAATAATTCCTTATAAATCAACCCTTATAACACCTAATAAGCTCTTTAGTCAGTAAGGTGAACGTTTCTGCGTCATTGACTAATCCTGTTTTTTATGCTGTCAAGACACAATTAAGTAGCATGCAATGGGGTTGTGCAAGACAGGATGAGTTCACTATGTGCTGTCACCTGGGATCACTTTTGCCTAACCCCTCCCTTAAAATGACGTTGCTTTTACTACAATCTAGTCCGTAGAGGTCAATCTCTTCTATAGATTTGCTCTAAGACTCACTGGAACTAATCCAGTAATTTCTGGGTGTTCTGCAAGGGTAATGCTGCCAAAATAGTAATATTAAGCAATAAAACCTGTGATCTCGCTTGTGCAGTGGATCAATGGAGGCAAGGCTGTTCATCTGAGTGTGTAATAATGGTAAAATATACACCAGCTGCTTTGTTTCTCAGTAAGAAAACCCATAGTTCTACATCGTGACGACCAATTTCTTTGCCGCCTAAAGGTAATGATTTACAAAACTCTGGTAGGCTGATTAAAGCTAGATGGAAGATACCCCTGAGGGCACGACAAGAATTGGATGTGGACTTGCAGGAGCCCCTGAAGAATAGTGGGTAGGAAAGAGCCTGTGCCCACGTACAGAAAATAGTAACATCAGGTTCAAGTTAACATACTTCCATTTCCTACTCCGCACTATCTTACTCCCATGATGCTGAGCTGATATGCTTTAATAGATCATCTGCAGGCCCTAGATATGGAGAACTGGATGTTGCATTTTCACACATGACCTGCACTTAAAGATTTATGTCGTAGTACTGGGAAGCAGTAGCGACAAGACTACGACCTATAACAAACATTAATGTTGAGGACTAGACCAAACAATGTATCCTAGGCTTAATCCCCACATCCAAGTAAAAGAAAATTCAATACAGATTTGCAGCGCCAAGGCTACTGTTGGAGAAAAGAATAGTGGTACCTGGATTTTCTCCTTAAGGCCAAACTCTGCTGGTTTGGAGAAAGGACATTCTGAAATGGGTGGCAATATATTTTATTTCTCTGAGTTGCCTTTTTCTTCATTATCATATATGAGAGGCCCATCAAATATATGTGTGTGTGTCCGCTATACAAAAAAACTTTTTTGATGGAATAGACAAAACTTTTGCTCTATGTATTAGAATTTAGCCCACACATGGGGTTCACCCCACCCCTAACTTTCCTCTTAGTTTACTAATGGCATTGTCATCAGGGCGGGGTCAGGAATGTTTCTCAGTTCATGTTTAAAAACTCACTTTTAATATTACTAAAGCATGATGTGATAGCACACTAATTTACTGATAGCACATTTTCCATTGAAATGGTCCCAAACTTTTCCAACGAACGTGCAATTTTACTGATAAAAATATGACAAACAAACAATATTGTGTGGAAATCGAGTTTCAACAAATATTTATCATTTGCACACCACCAAGTAATGTGTTCTGATTTGTGTTGATCCCATTAAAATCCTTGTTTCCAGCGCACTTCAGAATTACAAAAAATAGTGCTTTCCTAACGGCTATGTTTTGAAATATTTGCACAGTTCATTTACAAGCTATTTAAATGTTGTGTATTAGAAACAAAAACATCCAACAGCCTTTCATTTCACAACCCCTGTGTTTCAGCACGATTGTCAGACAGTTTACTTTACAAAATCCTCTAACTTTGCAGTCGGAAAAGGAAAACACCATTCTCTAAGATAAAATAGGCACCAATTACAAAAAAAAAACCATAAGCTGACATTTGACCTGTCTTTGAACACAAAGCTAATGTGACAAGGTAAAACAAGATTTAAAGGCATCTTTATTGCTCATTCACTTCCTGAATGAACAGAATACCTGTTCTTAGCCTGCTCTAGCTTTCGCCAGAGTGGGCAACTAGGCCCTAAAAATAGCTAGAGCTGATATAATCTGACTCGCCATAGAGAGTGTGCGAGTAAATTTTTCAAGGCCTATGGGTCGAAGAGAGGAGGGAGGGAGCAGGGCCCGTCCTTTCAAGGTTCCTCTCAAGTCAGACAGCAGGGCCAGTTATCTTCTGATCTTTCGAAAGTCCAGGAAGTGTTCTGAAGTGGGTGCCTGGAGGTGCCACATTTATGCCTGGCACTAGCTAGTGAGTGGGAATGATGCTTGGCATGTCCTAATTAATTGGGTAAAGGTTTTGGGGCCAACTGTACCCACTTTGGGCATTTTTAATATCGCCAAAGTCTTTGGCCAAACTAAACCAGGGCTCTGAGGGCTAGAGTGCATGTGTGGAGTGTGCTATGGTTCTCCTAGTGTCCTTCCACTAAAATCCAGTTTGAGACAGCCACTTTATCTACAATAAACCTAGAAACAGAAGTATGGTAAGACAGAAACACATCTCTTAAGCAAACAGTCAGTGGGCCCACAAGAATTGTCTTGGCATTCCCCTAGGGGTTATATGTAAACCCAGCAGACCTGTCGAGCAGGATTTGGCATTCAAGCAGGACTTGAAACTGTAGTGTAAGAAGGATGCCCATAAACCCCACCCTACATATTTTGCAGAGTCAAATCTGCCCATTCAAGTGAGCCTATTGTTTGCTCCTGGGCTGCATCTCCCATCTATTCACACCTATGCATGGCTGATTAAATGGGAGCAGCTGGATAATCACTGCACATTAGCCTCCAGGATCTTCAGTTAGGGGAAAAGGTAACTTTTTAAATGGTTATTAAAAATGCAACTTAACAATTGAATTGGATTTTTAATAACCATTACAAATTGTTGTTTAATTATTTTTCTAGGTGGTCCTATTCCCAAGATACAGTGTTAGTATTTTAATCTGCACTCTGGTTTTCTGCAAAGGACACCTAGGCCTGCCACAGTGAAATTAGCCTTTGGGTGCTAGTCACTGTAAGGACATATTAACATTACATTTCTGCACGTCCTACTTTTGAATACCATGCACCCTACCGCGTGGGCTACAAAACCTAAATGGGGTGCCTTATTATTATTTCAAATGAAGGCTCTGACTTGTCAAAATTGTTTATTTTGGTGGGTCGAATTGCAGTTTTTAAACTGCTGCAGTCAGGCTACAATAGTAGGAATGAAGCCATGTTTGCACTGCCCCTGTAGTGGACGGCACAGTAGGTGCTGCAGTTCAGCAGTGACATTTAACCTACTGACCCTGGGTACACCTTGTACAATATGCTAGAGACTTGCAGGTAAGTTAAGTGTGCCAGTTAGTGTTATGCCAGTTTGACCATGTTTACAAGAGGGAGCACAGGCACTTTCCTATTGGTTAGCAGGGGTAAAGTGCGCAGAGTAATAAAGTCAGCAAAAATATAGGGTCTAGCAAAGGCGAAAAATCCACGCATAAAAGGCGGATTTTCTACAAGTTTGTATTCAGAACATAAATATTAATATGATAAATATTAATTAAACTTTTGCATATATCGAGCTGTAGTGGGTTAAGGGTAGCCAACTTGTTCCCATTGATTGCCAGACATCACAGTGGCCTACTATTTTTGTGGATGGTAAACGAAAAGACTGAATTTATGTGGCCTTTTGAATGACAACTTGCCATTAGTTTCAGATTCTCTTCAAAAGGGACTGTCATTCTTGCAAGTTTTGTGACCAGACTAATCCAACAGGGAGACCTGCAAAATTAACTTTCAAAACTACTTTTTTATTGACTTGCTCTTCCCTGCTTTTATAAGTCTATTGTCGAGGCCTATTAGCCTGACGCCCTGTCATGGATCAAATGGATGGCTGCAGCAGTAAATCATTTTTCCTTTCTTAACCTTTTTTATGTGCACTGAATGAATTGTCGATATGGGAGTTACAGAAGGAGACTTCCTGTGAAGTTCCACAGTCCACCCCAACACCCATTCAATTTCTTGCAACTAAAATTGTTAAGAATGAAGTAGTACACTCGTATGTATGCAGAGGCAGAACATTATTTGTACTTGAATCATCCCGGGTAAAATATTATGTCCTTTGGAATAATAAAATTGCATCCAAACTAACCTGTCGTCAGTAAATGCACAATGACACGTGTTTGATGCTCATTAGAATTTGCCAGAGGGGTATCAGTAGTAGAGCATAGTATAATCTAGGCACGAAGAAGGCACCGTATTGTAAAACCAAAAGTCAGCGGCTTTGGATGTTACATTGCATTTATTTTGGCAAACAGTCAAAGGCATTTTACGAGGTTCCTGTAACATAATATGACTGGATGTTAGTTACTGTTTGAATTATATTAACCTTTCCAATGCTGCTCTACAATTCCTTCATTGTGAAGGCATTCACTCTTCGCAGCTACAAGGAATCAAGAAGTTTAATGATCAGAAGAAGTTTTGTAAATGCTGCATAGGCGGATCTAAACCTGGTTGCGGCCCCAGGACCTGCTTTAGGCACTCAGCACAGGCCTTTTGGTTGATTTTGTCGATAGGAATAGTAGAATGGTGATTACAAAAAGCCCTGTTTCTTCCAATGAGGCTGATTAAACAATAGTAAAAGATGTATGAATAATCTGTTTGTTACTTTATCTTTTAACTGGTTCGCATTTTGCTTTTCTACAACGCATTATCTCTTGCAGGATTAAGCCAGGAATTTGCCAAGCTATCAAGACAGCATGTGATTACGTTAGAGGACATTTGCACGTTCTTTGAATAGAGGAGTTTAGGAGCTGCAGAATCTTAGGAGCTTTTATCCCTTTTTCCACACAAGAGGCAAAGTGTGTTCCACACTGTGGGATAACGTCAGTGTTGAGTGACATTTACAATTTACAGAAGTGAACATGATAGTTTGGACTCTGTCTTGATGAGAAGAGCAAATTAACACAAACTTTCCAACTGATTTGTTCATGCAGCAAATAATATACAAAAGCAAAGGTCAGTTTTAACCTAGATCATGGCATGAGCATTCCAAGCACATTGTGCTGCAGCCTCCCTCTGCAGATTTTATATAACTCCTGAGGTTCTTCTTGAGCGCTCTCCTACTGTACACAGTCCCTCCTTACTTGTTCCTTCTCCCAGTCTCTGTCAAGTTAACAGCATACTATTGTGTGCACAGACAGATATTCTATGCACAGAAATAGCTGGTTTGAAGGACGATCTTGCTGCTGAACTCTCCCACGAATTATGAGTCTATATGCTAGAATTCGGGGAAAGACTTGTTGGATGCTAAAATGAATCTCAAACAATTGTAGAGAGGGACGACTGGAACATTAGAAAATAGCAGATGTACTGTCTGTATTTAGTATGAGAAGCCATTCTGAATAATACTCTCAAGATGTAAGTTGGAAGGACTTTGTAAAGTCTGCTTGTAGCAAGGATTTCAAAATACATTGGGGTCATCTGAGCAGCAAGATGGGCAAACTAGGGTGAGGTCTTGAATGCTGAAAGCTCTGTCTAGGCTACACTAGGATCAAGCTTTCAGTGGAATGTATCTGATGCCTCTGTCCCTGAAGAATCCTGAGCACCAAGGAGCAGGGGTAACCCGGACTCCCCCACCCGCCCCCTTCTTCCAAGTCGGTGTAAGTAGCCACAGGCACAGTTATTTTTTTGGTAGATGCTACGTAAGTGGCAAGAAGGGGTAGTAAGGAGCTCCTTCTGGAATATCATAGGCTGCAGTTTTTTTTTTAACTTTTCTCATTTCTCAGTTCCTATGATTGTAACCACTCGATGCATCGTTTTACCAGCTTGCAAGAACCACTCTCCTCTCGTCACAGCTTGCTGACCAGTACATTTCGCTACCTTTTTTAAAAATAATTGGAATTGTATTCAGCGCCATTACATCATAATAGTTATAATTCAGCAATTAGATACAAATTAACATCAAATAAAAACGCATAAAAATTTCACTCCAGAGGTATAGAATAAATTATTCAGGCATAGTGCAGACAAACGACACGTGAAATAGGAAAACGTAACCAGGCATGGGATCAGAAACGCTCTGTCTACCTGGATCCCAGATTTTTTGCAGCCGTCGATTATAGGGTACTTTTATATTGCTGCCATTTGTAGCCCGCTAAAAAAACCAAATTCTTACCACCAGGCCAGAGGATTTGGGACTTCTTTCTGAAGTCATGCTTGGGCTATTGAAAATCTGCCAGAAGCTATAGCAAAAAGGAAGACCAACATGATAATTTTAGGCTAATTGATTGATTAAATCAAAGACTTTATCCCAGTATGGTGCCATGATGTTACAGGTAGCAAAGATCTGTGTGGTGTCTGCCTGAGATTTACCACTTATGTAATTTGTACATCGTATAATACAGATCATGAAGGGTTTTAGAGATGGGAATCTTAAGGTGAGATACAGCCAGAGTGTTGTTTGTGAGTGTGTGTTTGTATGTATATGTGTGTGTTTGTGTGTGTGTATGTGTATATATGGATAGATATATATATTTCGGCACACAAACCCCAAATATTCAATTTAGAAGACCGGCTACGCGATATTACATCCAGTTTATTTATTGTATGATTGTGATTAACCAAGATACGTATGTATTCACTGCTACGAACTTTAATAAAATTTCACGAGTTTAATATCAGCCAGACAAATGTCGCATGGGGAACGATGAAGAAGAAAACCCCTTAATTGCAGATATTAATTTTTTTTTTTTTTTTAAATTCCAGTTTTAGGGTTCCCAAATTCCTCACTCAGCTCCTGATAGGATAGTAAGTTAGTATTACTAAAAGAATTGCCCTAGTGTAAAGCATTGCAGGCCCGCCAGCAGCCAACATACCCCTCATGGATAGATAGTAGAAAGTTTGGATTATACCCAAGGGCTGTATCTTGATGGAATCTAGTTAAGACAAGATGAACATATAACTAGCTAAACTATATGGTCTACCTGAGGGTCTTAAATCGTGTATGCGTATAATTAAAGGTATCAATCGGACTTTTGGGTAGTAGGGTTATCTGCGTAAAAGCCTAATACTCTGGGAATAATCCTGCAAGGCCCCAGTCTTGGGGCCAATGACTGATGAAACTCTAAATATAAATGACAAACTATAATACCAAAGTAGGGGACCCCCTCCCCCCCATTACATGGAAGCCGAAAAAACCAAATAGCATGCTGAGGATTTTTGTATTCCAAATACATTTCTGTCTAGCTCTTTTCAATCTTTTTCATTAAACCCTTAATCAAATATAGCAGGATAGACCTGAGTAAAGTTATTGAGGTAATATAACCATTTTGATGACATTGCATCTACCTATTAGGCCCAGATGGAGCCGAACCAATTTTCTATAAATGGAAAGTCTCATTATATAAAGCATCATAGTTCAGAGAAACAATAGTTTCCATGTTCATAGAAATAGGAACACCAAGAGATTTAACTGATGAAACATAGCGAGCATCTAAACTTGTTGAACCCGCATTTGATAATTCTCAACTGCTTCTGAAACTCGGATTCTTTAACTGCAACTAATTATTCTGGGGTACAGCGAAGGACAGTCGAGTGACACTTTTCTGCACCTTCATCTGTGTTGTGCCATACGGAAGCACTAAGCAGATGGCTCTTGCTGCTTCTGAATGTACTTGACCATGTTTCGGAGCAAGGTGCCATACACCTGAACTGCTACCAGTTTTGCCGTTTTTGTAGCTTTGGAAGACATTACCCCAATGTAATTGTACTCCCTTTTAATTACCTCAAAAGTATGATAGGGCAGAGTTGGACCTGCTGAGAACTAGACCCATTGCTTACAGGTGCCACTCGCTCTCTCAGATCTTCCTTCTCCTCAGCAGCTATTGCTTAACTCGCTCGCACACTTACCTGAAGGGGATGCATAGAGGAAGGAAAGCAAATAAAAGAATACTGAGGTGTTTTGTGCCCTTCCAGGGCACTCACATGTTTATCCTGTCCTGTTGCTGGTTACACAGTGTATGGAATTGCAGGAGAGACCCAAACTCCATAACCGGCTTCTGATCCGGTTCAGATAGGCTCCTGCTCCTCTCGATGGAAATATGTGGACTTATTTTGGCTCAGATAAAGTCTCTTGATTTTCTACCCTTCTAGTTGGAGACTTTTGGCTGCTTCCCAAACATGATCAGCACTGTGACTGTAAGGCACATAGCGGCACTTCAGAGCTTTACTGTTCTGCCATAAACTGTTTGGTTAGTCGTCTTTTATAAGGCATTCATACAACAGTTTACGTTTCATGGCGTTAGACGGAAAACGTCTATCAAGTCCTAGTAGTATAGTTGAATGCGGTGAAGAGCAGACATATTTTCAGAGCTTAGTCATTGAACGAAGATGTATACGAAAATAACTCTATAATGTCTGATCCTGAACCGAGGAGCGCCTCCCCACCAATTTCTGTTTGGTGAAACTGGGGACCTGAACAAGACAGTGCCAGGAAGGTCTTAAGGGCTCGTAATGGTTGATACTGGTGCTATGAATAAAGTTAGGAAAATGGCCACAAATGTCTTTGTAGACCATTCAGTGGAATGAATATAAAGGTTTGTCTGGCCAGCATCTGAAGCTTGTATAATCTAAATGGGAGAGGTTTTGCAAGGTTGAACTACTAGTGGCTGCTCTATTTAGGTCGCTAGTGAGACAATGTAATAGACATTTTTACATTTTCAGGTATAAAGTTTTCTCATAATCAAGAGAGAACCAGCACACAGCAGGTATGTTTCGATTGGTTATTGCAGTAAGATAAAGTATGAATTTCCTTAGGGAGTAGAGATGTAAATGCTGGAGGAAAGTACTGCTTGTAGAGATCTCATCAGAGGTCAGCACTGCATCCTACCAAGAACACCTCCGTTTTACTGGGGTTTAACATAAGCAAGTGACTACACATCTACCCCAGAACCTCCCTCGTTAATAGTTGAAATTGTTCTCAAAATGCCATCCTGCCATACATGCAACTGCGGGGGTTGTGAGAGTAGACTAGCCTGGCTCAATGTAAAAAAACAAACAAAAAAAAAAAGGAAGAATTAAAGGGCTGACCCCTGGCAAACACTCTAGATGCAGAGAAGGTTGGATTCAGAGAGTTTTATCCATGTAAGGGCTGTGCTGCAAATGCTGATTTCCTGAAAACTACACCTTGGGGATGGAGTGGCCCACAGTATCAAAAGTAGCTGATAGATAATAATGAAGGGCATTGGCACTGCCACCAAAAGACTCACTCCGTTTTGTGACTTTTTGAGGTAAGAATATAGTTGGCTATAATTTTTTATGGCAGCTCATATTTCTTTACCATTATAGCATTCTGAAATGCATGGACCAATGCAAAAGTTAATGTCTGGAATGCAGAAACTAAGGTTAGCCTTCACCATTAATGGTCTATCGTTGCCGATGTGCATTCGCAACCACTTGGTCTCGACTGGGTGGACAATAAATCGGTTCGCCCTGTGCATCTTCGATTCTTGAGATATACACCTTTTGAGACATATTATGTGACACAAAGCGTGCAGAAAGAGGCAGTGATGCAAAAGCATGCTTATTAGCTATACACCTCAACATCTGCTAGTTTTTCTGCTCAATAAGATACCACTTCTCTGTGAAACCTTTACTGCTGACCGAGTGCTTGTCAGACGGCATCTCATCACACGGTGGCTGCAGGCACTTTTTCCGCAGGGTGGCCACCTTCATGTTTGCAAAAGACCTGGGAATTAAGCCAGAAAAACAAAAGCTGTTCACATCCTCTCATTCTCCTAGTTTGATCTCGGGATTAGTTTTTGTTTCAGTGGCGCCTGATAAATCTTGATCATGTTTCGCATGGCAGTGTTTTGTTTTTTTTCTTCCCCCAATGCGGCGATTACAATATAAATGTTGTTCTATGCCTGTTAGCAGTTTACTGAAACGGCACGTGATTTTAAAACTATTCGAAGGAAAAAAAACATTAACATATATATTGTTTTGCAGCAGTTAATTTAACTTTTCTATGCTAGTTTTGACATCTGAGACTTATGTACGTTTGTAGAAAATTCTTTTTTTACGTGCTGTCGCCACTAATTGCAAGCGCTCTTATATGCTCACAGAAAGCACAGCAAAAAATAGACCCATTATTACTTTAAAACCAGTTTATAGAAGTGATCCGTAGTGGCATGCACATAATGCAGGGGTTGCAAACATATATAATCAGTTTCCAGTTCGTGATAAGTGGGCAATTTGTAATGAACTGGCCGTGTGGAATTACACCCATTGAATTGATTTATTTCCTTGTAATTTAATCATTTCCTTGGGTTTTTGTAGTATCCCGTTGTAATGAGATTACCTCTTCCTTCCGATAACGTGTGCTTTTGCTTGTTACAGTTTAGGGTGCACAATTTAATCTTACGTGTTACATTTAATGTAATTGAATTTTTTATTATGACATAATACATTGTCATTATTGTAATTTGTATTTGCTCTTTTGTGGCCATAACTAACTTCTGTTTTGGTTTGGGTGTTCAAAATCTGCGAACTGATCAAACCCCCTGATTGAATGAAGTATTGAACACATGAAGGGAATATTGGTTCTTCCCATTGTTACTAGAGGTTCCAAATATATATATGTATGAAATATACATTTGACCCACTGGAAATGTAGTGAATTACTGAGCTTCACTTTGGTCCTTAAATGTAGAGGTGGAACTTGAATTATACTGCTACGGTAATTCAACATGCATAATCTACCAACATTGAAAAGGAATTTCTGGCTAGTCTATAACATCAGACTAATCAGTATTTATTCTCCTCCTATCCACATCCATCCTTTGGGAACTGGAGTAGTTGGAGTGGAAGTAAGTGGAAGTATTGTATTATACAGGAAGGAACAGATGTTTGTCCCCTTACCTCCATTTCCTCATTGTGGTATTGAGATGAAGTTATCAAGGCATTGCCGCCCAAAGGTGATCTTGCTCCTCATGGGTACTTGAGGGTGACTTGCTGAAGTCTTTCCTGCTGTTTTGGATCACCTGTGTGCTGGTCCAACCCTGAAAACCTTCTTGCCACCTATACTAGATTCAAGAGGATCACCTTCAAGCTCCTCAACCACGCACACAAGGCACTCCACAACACCGGACCGGCATACCTCAACAGACGGCTCACCTTCTACACCCGGAACCGCCAGCTCCGCTCCGCCGACCTCGCCCTCGCCACCGTCCCCCGCATCCGAAGAGCGACCACCGGCGGCAGATCGTTCTCCCACCTCGCCGCCAAGACCTGGAACACCCTCCCCATCCTCCTGCGACAGACCCAGGATCTACTAACCTTCAGGAGGCTACTCAAGACCTGGCTATTCGAGCAGTATCAGCACCCCCCTCACCCCCCCAGCTCCTTGACCCTCACGGGTGAGTAGTGCGCTTTACAAATGACTGATTGATTGATGACCTGCTGTCGACTTAACACGCTCTTACAGTGGGCCTAAAGCCCGCCCACTGCTTATCATTGGTTGGCTTTTATTGTTACTCATGTTTGCTTGCTTCTTATTCAATGGCTTGGCTTATCCAGCTTGTGTTTGTCCCTCCGAAGAAGAGTAAAGTCTTTACTTGTCTTTCCACCTTTCCATTCTTCACTTTGGGGGAACTACTTTTTTCTTTTTGCTGAAGCACTTTATGAGAGTTCATGTGTGTTATAGTTGTCTCCCTCATGTTCTTATCCCCCTCCCCCATGCTCGATGTTCTTTCTTTTCTGTGCTTCCTGCCCTTGCTCTACGTGTTGCTCTCTCTCGCCCATGTGCCTCCCTTCCACCATGCTCAGTGCTGCTCTCTCGTGCTTGTGTGCTTCTCCCTTACTCTCCCCCGGGTGCCAATTTCCCCTCCCCACCCATTCCGCGTTGCTTCCTGTGCCACCCGCTCCTCCTTTGCCCCAAACCCCCCCCCCACAGTTCTATTTTTTCAATTATTTGTAAACATTTATTATGCACATAAAAAGAACTTTCATGATACTTTTTTTAAAAATTATTGATCCATTATGAATTGCTAAAAAAAGCATGCATTATTATGCGGCTGTGTCATTGCGTCTTTTTATTTTGTTCATGCTGTACAGCAGTGTTTCGCTGTATAGCATAAACAAAAGGCAGAGGCAATAGGTCTCTAAGACAAGATCTGTTGGCTTCGCCAAACCTCGTGTATGATTTGATTTGCCAGAGCAAGGCGTGATTAACCCAGTATGGCACTTTCATATTTGCATACATACTATGTCTGTGCAGATCAAAATTGGGACTTGGTGGCATGAGTTGGTCAGCGCATACAGTATGTGTAGAATCTATTGTCTAAATTAAGGGTGTTAATATAGGTCAAAGAGCGCTGTATCCATGCCACAGTTTCAGATTCTCCGCTTTGATTACATATATGAGCAGTGAATCTGAAACGAACTCATTAAATGGTGAATGGGTTTTCCGAAATCTAACATGCATTTATTCCTTTTGGACCTGCTTTGGACACTTGCGGTCTAAATCGATTCCAACAGGTTGTAAAATCCTGTCCCATGATCTATATTTTGACGTTGTAGATATACTTTTTTGCAATGAAAATATAATTAGCTTGCTTGATTTACACTTCTCATTTGTAGACGTCAGTCATTGACGCGCCACATACAACTACTTGCCCCACCATCCTGAAGAAATGGCCATTGGTTTTCGATGTAATGCCTCTATTCACAACCACAAAGTTCAGTGGTTCTTAACCTGAGGTCCAAGGCGTGCTGGGGGCCCACGAGGCCTACTTAGGGGGGGGGGATGACTGTTTCACAAAAGTACATTTTTTTAAAATTAATAAATTAAAATTATTAAAGTATACACAATTAAAGAAGTAACATTGAAAATTCAAAACTTTTTCCATATTTCAATATTTGATTATTTGTTTACAGTATACTTGTTTTTGTATTTTTTTGTGTATTGTTTTGAGGTTCAAATCATAGAAATTGCTTAGGCCGTGGGTCCACGACTTCCAATTATTACTCAGTAGAGGTTCCCAGATTCAAGTAATTATTTAGTGGAGGTTTCCACAGAAGTCAAAAGGTTAAGAATTGCTAACATAGTCCTTTTCAACTGCAATCAAAATTTCCCACTCCTCTCACCAGTCCTCCACAAAATTGCAACATAAGCACACCAATGTACCCCTCCTCTTGCCTATGAATGTTGACTGCAGTCCTTTTTGATGTAGGGAAAATGCTCTGAGACCAGGCTCTGTACCGGAGAGAGAGAGAGAGGCTTGTTTGGTGGAGAGTGAACTTTTAATCATTTTAAGCTATGCAACGCTTTAAGTTGAGTATTTCAGTCTGCAGTTGAGGCAGCCATTCATTACACAGCTTGTACACCATTGCAGTGAGTTTATATAATTCCTTATAAATCTTGTGCAGGAATGAGACTGCAAATTATTGGAGTGCTTAGAGTAGTAGGCAATATTTTTAGTCATTCCTGATGAAGTTGTAGTCGAGGGTCAGGCAGAGAAAAGGTGGTGAGGAGTAGCAAGACTGAGACTGAAGTCTTTTGTAAACTTGCCAATGGTTGGGTTGACTTGTCCTACTGGAGTTTTAAGAAAAATGGGTGAATTCAATAACCAACAGGGTGGGTCTTATTACCTTAATTTTATGCTACGTATTATCTCATTTAAAAAATAAAGCGTTTTTGGGATTCAGTGTATTTTGCTTTCATTTGAAACTTTTCCAATTTAGTTGCTGTGAGGTTTTTCCATGACAACTGCATTTTCTCCATCATCCTCCTAAGTGAATTTTGAAACTAATCATTCTTGGCCATTAAAGCTCATGAACCGTAATTCCCATGTCTGGCTGACCTCTTTGGCTGAAGCTAGTTACAGTTCTGTGCTGAAAATAGCAGCCTTCCAGGATCTTTCTGAATAATGTCTACTGAAAGAATTAACACGTAGGATGGCCTTCTTTTGACTCCGTTTTGCTAGTACCCTACCTTGGGATCAGGAATCTGCATGATAATTGTGACTACCTAGAAATCAAAGTTGTTCTTTGCTACTACTCCTTAATCAGTCATCTACGTCCTCAGGGCAAATTATATGCTGAAGTAAACGAGACAAAATCTCCAGTGTGCTATCCTAGATCTTGTAATAATGGAGACTATGCATTTTGCAGTGACTGGTGCTTTGGGGTCCAAGTTGTCCTTCGCTCCCTCTGATTGCTGTGTGGTCTTTCAGTGCCTGTTTCCAGTATCTTCATGGTTCTACAGATCTGTCAGAATTGTTTTGGGTACCAAGTTCTACTTCTGCCACTCAGGCCTTTCAAGGTTATTAGACAACCCAGGTTTCCTACCCAAGGCACTGTTATATGAGTGTGTTTCAGGTGATGGGGCTGTAAGCGGGCCAATGGCCCGGCGAGTGGAAGGAAATACGGGACGCACACAGTAGTAGCTTTTCAGGCTCTTTCTTTTATTATATGGCCGTCTCTTAGGGACACATCCTTTTATCAGTCCCATAGATTGTGAGAAAAATGTTCGGAAGGGTAAATAAGGCTGAGTCCAATGGGTTGGAAAACAACAACAAAAATAGACAAAAAGGTAGGAGGTAGTCTTCTCCTTCTTGACCGTCTTCAGGGGCTCGTTCTGGGGTCTTGCTGCCTCTTACGTCCGGGCGCACCACAAGAAGGGAAAGGGAAAAATATCGGGATTAGTTCAAGGCCTCCTGTTAGGGATCTACGTGCCACCGTCACCATGCGCTGTGTAGGGGAAGGGAACTGAAGAAAACCACCAGGTTACAGGAGATCCGTGACCGGGAAGCGCGTCCAAAACCACACGTGACTAAAACCCCGGAAAACCCCACCACCAAAACGATTCCTTTAACGCTACTTGCCTTGGGCCACGACCCGGGATCAGGGTCGTGGCGTTGGGACCCGGGGCGTCCTCTCCCTTCTCTGGGCCGCCGGGCTTGTCCACAGTGTACGCTGCAACCGGTGCCTCCAAACTCCCGTCTCCCGCTCCGCTGGGCTCCTCTCTCTGGTTCGCACGCTCTCCACTCTTCGGTGCTTCCTCCGCTGCTCCTCTGCTGAGCTCCTCTCTCTGGTCCGCACGCTCTCCACTCTTCGGTGCTTCCTCCGCTGCTCCTCTGCTGGGCTCCTTTCTCACTCCTTCTCGCGCTCCGATCTCCGCCTTCAACTCCGTTCCTCCTCTGCCATTCTCGCCGCCAGCACACCTGTAGGAATCCCTGCCCTTTTCTCTGTCCATCCGTGGCGACGTCAGGACGTCGTCCCTCCCTAGCGCCACTAGACCGCTGGGCACTTCCGGCCGTTCTACAGGGTCCCGGCCCGAGTTGATCCTCTTCCGGTCCGGCGCTTCCCGACATTCTCACACATCTCCCCCTCAGGAATGGACGTAGGGGCCATTCAGAAGACGGGTGTCGGGACAGGTAATCAGCACAGACCTGTTTCGAGCCGGGGACGTGGATGGTCTGAAATGAGAAGGGTTGTAAGGCAAGAAACCATCGAAGGATGCGAGGATTAGTGTCCTTAGTCTTTGCCAGCCAGGTAAGAGGGCGTGATCTGTAAGGACAAGAAACCTTCTTCCCAACAGGTAGTATTGCAATGATTCAACGGCCCACTTAATGGCGAGACACTCCTTCTCTATTGTTGAGTAGTGGGCTTCTCGGGGAACAACTTCCTGCTGATATACATCAAGGGTTTTAGCTCATCACTAGAATCAGGTTGGAGAAGTACAGCCCCCAGACCGTGGCCAGAAGCGTCGGTCTGGAGGACGAACGTGAGGTCGAAATCAGGGCATCGCAGCACTGGGGCTGTGCATATGGCATGTTTTAGGGCTCTAAAACTGTCCTCGTGGGTGGTAGTCCAGGTGTGTATTCGTGTGGGGTGTGCTTTTGACAGGAGATCCGTTAGGGGACTAGCTATGGCAGAAAAGCGGGGTATGAACCTCCGATAGTACCCTATAAAACCCAGGAAGGAGCGGACCTCTCGTTTTGTTGTGGGTCTAGGGATGGTCTTAATGGCTTCTATTTTATCTACTTGGGGCTTGATGTGTCCTCCCTGAATGGTGTAACCCAAATACTGTATTGTGTTCGTACCAAGTAGGTATTTCTTTGGATTAATGGTGAGGCCAGCGGATTGTAAAGTCGTGAAGATGGACCCTAGATGAACGAGATGTTCCTCCCAGGTGAGGCTGAAAATAACAATATCGTCGAGATATGCTGCGGCGTATTGTTGGTGGGGTTTAAGGACCTGATCCATTAACCTTTGAAACGTTGCTGGCGCCCCATGTAACCCAAAAGGGAGTACCTTGAACTGGTAAAGGCCCGAGGGTGTTGCAAACGCTGTTTTCTCCTTGGAGGTGGAGGCCAAAGGGATCTGCCAGTACCCTTTGGTTAGGTCGAGGGTCGACATGTATCTGGCTTTTCCCAATCGTTCGACCATCTCGTCTATTCTGGGCATGGGATACGTATCGAATTTGGTTATCCCGTTTACTTGTCTAAAATCGATGCAGAAACGTAGACTACCGTCCGGTTTCGGCACGATTACCACCGAGGAACACCAATTGCTCTGGGAGGGCTCGATTATTCCTGACTGGAGCATGTCGGTCACTTCTTTTTCCACTGCAACCCTACGGGCTGCCGGGATGCGGTATGGTCTTTTCTTTATGATCTTGTTCTCCAGGGACACGATCTCGTGTTGGACCAAGGGGGTTAAACCAGGACTGGTGGAAAACAAGTCAGGGAAGGACTCCTGCAAAGCCCCTAACTGGGTCTTCTGTGTAGGTGAGAGTATCTCCCCTGTGGGTACAGACAGTGTTGCGTGGTCTTGGACAGGCAGGAGAGGTATGTCCAATGGTTTGTTGGTACAGGTCATGTAGACTGGCGCTCTCATCAATAAGGAAGGTTGTGTTTCCTCCCATTTCTTCAGGAGGTTCACATGGTAGATTTGCCTACCCCCAGAGCGGTGGGGAAGCAATACACTGTAGGTGACGGGTGTCACTCTTTTTTCTACCACATACGGCCCTTGCCACTTCATAAGCAGCTTGTCTTCGGTGGAAGGGAGTAAAAGAAGGACCTTCTCACCCGGTTGGAATTCCCTTAGGCGGCTATTTCGGTCATAATATCTCTTCTGTGTTGCCTGTGCCTCTTTCATGTGGTCATGCACCATCTCCCAGAGCTGGTTTAAGGAGGATTTCAGGTCAGCGGCATATTTCGGTAGGGGTTTTCCCTCTTCGCCTTCCTCCTCCCACTGTTCGGCTGCCATGTCCAGCAGGGTCCTGGGCTTTCGCCCAAACAGCAGCTCGAAAGGGGAGAACCCAGTGGACCTCTGCTCGTGCGTCCGTAGAGCAAAGAGAACCAGGGGTAACTTCTGGTGCCAGTCCCTCCCTGTTTCAGAGACGACCTTGCGGAGCAGGGTTTTGATCGTTTTGTTGTACCGCTCTACAAGGCCGTCTGTCTGTGGATGATACACTGAGGTCCTAATCCTTTTTATTCCCAGTATCGAACAAATCTGCGCCATCAGGCGGGACATAAAAGGGGTCCCCTGGTCCGTTAGGACCTCGGACGGAAATCCCACTCTTGTAAATAGGGCTACCATGGCTTGTGCTATAACGGGAGTAGTCATGCTTGACAAAGGAAAGGCCTCAGGATAGCGGCTGGCATAGTCCACTATAACCAAGATGTAGCGGTGTCCCTAGCTGAGGGAGTAAGGGGGCCTACCAGGTCCATCCCAACCCGTTTGAAGGGGATATCGATAATCGGTAGGGGTTGTAAGGGGCTTTTGTGACAACCCCAGGATTTGTGTATTGACAGCGAATACAAGCAGCGCAGTGCTTCGCAACGTCTCTGTATACACCTGGCCAATAGAATTTCCCCAGAAGGTACTTTAGTGTGTTCTCCTTGCCGTAGTGTCCACCCCCTGCTTTGTTGTGGGCCAATAGGAGTACATGCTCCCGAAAGGAGGTTGGTACCACCAATTGTGTTATAGACTGTGGGTCCCCTTTTACAGTACGATACAACAAACCCCTTTTTACTAGGAAATAAGGTCCTACCTGCTCCGGTGGTTGTTCATGGACCTGTTCCCAGGCGTGTGTGAGAGACCTGCCCTCCCGTTGGGCTGCACGGAAACTACTGGGTTTCGTCCCATCAGGGTCTGCAATGGAAAGAGGAAAAGCAGGACATGACAACAACAAGGAGGTATAGTCCTTTTTTTCTCTTCGTTTTTCCTGCTTACTCTTTTTAGCCCTGATATCTGGTTTCTCTAGTTCAACCTGGCTAAAAGGGGCTTCTTGTAACCAGGCCTGGGTGCTTCGTTTTATTCCCTCCATGTAAGACTCGAATTTGGGATGATCCGTCCCTATAATCACCGCCTCTGGTAAGGAGGGCATTACCCCTACCCTTCTCAGGTGAGGGTCGTCTTCTACTTCTAACAGAACTTCCGCAACGGGGTACGTCTTGGTGTCCCCGTGCACACATGTTACCCTCACTTGTTCTGCGTCCCTGATCTGGAGAGGGGCAATCAAGGACCTATCCACGACAGTGACATGACACCCCGTATCTAACAATGCTTGCCTTTTCTTGCCGTTGAGTAACACCTCCCTCTTGTACAGGCGAGGACACGCCCCTGTTACTAGTATCCTACCCCGTGTATATCCCACCTCCATGGGTTCTGCTGCAGGGGTACGGTGAGGACATTGTCTGGCGATATGGCCCCATTCGGCACAATTGAAACATTGGGGGCCCTGTCCGCTTGTGCCTGACGGTGGGACATATGGCCTGAGGACTGGGCGGGGTGGTATCTGGGGTTTGCTTTCTACTCGTAAAGGGGGTCTCGGGGACGGATATGACGGGGATCGTGTCGAGGGAAGAGGGTACTGGGACCGTGTGATACTGGCTCTGAAATCAGGGGCCCGGTGAAAGGCACAAGCGATCTCTACGGCTGATGTGGGAGTGAGGTTCGGGTGTTGCTTCACCCATGACCGAGTACTGAGTGGTAGGGCATATAGGAACTGTTCCAGATAGATTTTTTCAACAACTTCCTCTACTGTGGACGCATGCGGGGTTAGCCATCTATTGCCGATGTCCCTTATCCGGTAGTACAATGCCCGAGGATTGTCACCAGCGGACCATTTTTCCTTTCTGAACTTGTTCCTATAGTGTTCTTGATCGAACCCCAGCCTCTCCAGTATTGCCTTCTTCACGTCTTCATATGCTGTTGTCCCAGCGGGATTGGCTGCCTGATAGGCAGCCTGCAGCTCGCCAGAGAGGAGTGGGGCGATGTACTGACCCCACCTCTCTTGAGGCCAAGCTGCCGTGGATGCCACCCGCTCGAAATTCAGAAAGAAGTAATCAGGATCGTCCCCTTCCTGATACTTCTGAAGAACTGTTCCGGGGACATTCGGACGTACGCGGGTGTTCACTATGGCGTCGGTAAGCCTCAGAATGGCCGTATCCTGAACCTGTTGGTTCGTGGTAAGCAGGCTGGCCTGGTCTTTCAGCGCCCCTTGTAGGGCTTCTCTTTCCATCTGTGCCGCCTGCAGCTGCCGTTCGAACACCAACTGTAGGTGCCTTTGTCCTTCGGCCAGTTGTGCAAGGACATCCTCCACAGGCACGGGTTGTGTCATGATGCGACACGCAGGGGTAGGGGAGATATCCCACTTCTGACACCACTTTATAAGCGGGCCAATGGCCCGGCGAGTGGAAGGAAATACGGGACGCACACAGTAGTAGCTTTTCAGGCTCTTTCTTTTATTATATGGCCGTCTCTTAGGGACACATCCTTTTATCAGTCCCATAGATTGTGAGAAAAATGTTCGGAAGGGTAAATAAGGCTGAGTCCAATGGGTTGGAAAACAACAACAAAAATAGACAAAAAGGTAGGAGGTAGTCTTCTCCTTCTTGACCGTCTTCAGGGGCTCGTTCTGGGGTCTTGCTGCCTCTTACGTCCGGGCGCACCACAAGAAGGGAAAGGGAAAAAATATCGGGATTAGTTCAAGGCCTCCTGTTGGGGATCTACGTGCCACCGTCACCATGCGCTGTGTAGGGGAAGGGAACTGAAGAAAACCACCAGGTTACAGGAGATCCGTGACCGGGAAGCGCGTCCAAAACCACACGTGACTAAAACCCCGGAAAACCCCACCACCAAAACGATTCCTTTAACGCTACTTGCCTTGGGCCACGACCCGGGATCAGGGCCGTGGCGTTGGGACCCGGGGCGTCCTCTCCCTTCTCTGGGCCGCCGGGCTTGTCCACAGTGTACGCTGCAACCGGTGCCTCCAAACTCCCGTCTCCCGCTCCGCTGGGCTCCTCTCTCCGGTTCGCACGCTCTCCACTCTTCGGTGCTTCCTCCGCTGCTCCTCTGCTGGGCTCCTCTCTCTGGTCCGCACGCTCTCCACTCTTCGGTGCTTCCTCCGCTGCTCCTCTGCTGGGCTCCTTTCTCACTCCGTCTCGCGCTCCGATCTCCGCCTTCAACTCCGTTCCTCCTCTGCCATTCTCGCCGCCAGCACACCTGTAGGAATCCCTGCCCTTTTCTCTGTCCGTCCGTGGCGACGTCAGGACGTCGTCCCTCACTAGCGCCACTAGACCGCTGGGCACTTCCGGCCGTTCTACAGGGTCCCGGCCCGAGTTGATCCTCTTCCGGTCCGGCGCTTCCCCGACATTCTCACAGGGGCTAAGAAAGATTCCTTAGTTGAGACTCCAAAAGAAGTGATGCTTCAGAAATCTACTTTCTATGTAAAAACGAAATCCACTTTTGGTAACTTGCAGTGATGTCAAATTTGGGATTCATTCCCATTATATCAGAACTCCGATAGTGCCTTCTCTGATTATACAAGGGCTCATTAATGTCAGGTTTTGAATGCCAACATATCTCTGATTATGCCACATTTTTATTATATTGGACTCTGAATTAACTAGGGCTCTATTTAAGCTAAATCTTTCAGTGTTCACAAGCTTTCCATAAGCAGAGGCCTGTTGATCTAGGGTTTATATATTTTCCAGAATACTGATCATGGTAGCACCCTGAGTTTAGCACGAATTTTATTTTGCAAGAGTTCTAATTATTAACCACAAGGAGATGGATGAAATTCTTGCATTAGTCTCTGCAGCTGGCGATCACTCATGCTGCATTCCAATCCACCGTTTCTCATCCATCATTCCACTCTAGACTACTGACAATGCTCCTTATGGGAACAGTCCATTCAGAACTGCCAGGTGAGCCACAAACCCATCCCCCTCTCTCCCCCCCTCCCCCCAAGAGAGACCACAAGCATCCCAAGAGAGGTTTCGACCTATTGTGGCCGCCTCAGTAGGATGAAGCTTGAGCCCTACGGCACAGTGAGCACAGGACCCATGTCTGGGTATACCCCTTGCACTTAGGGCATCTTCTACAACCAGCAAGGTGAAGGATGAAATGCTTTAATTCATCTTAGCCACTGGCAGTCGGTCAAAGCTACATTCTAGTCCACTGTTTTCGCCCACCATGCTACTTTAGACAAAGCCTGCCTTATGCAAATCAGTACTGGTCCTGCTGCTCAGCAGAACAGTCGATCCAGAACTTCTAACCGAGGCCCCCTCCAGAAAACATCTTGTGAATTGCTCTAGCGTATTTATAATGTAGGACTTAACCAGTTTTACAAAATGTTACTGTAAATAAACCCATATTAAAGTTGAGTACATAAATGCCAGCAAAGGATTAAGATCACTCACAGGCTCCTTACCCTTTGCGCTTGATCACATTCTGTAGTTGGGTGGAAAATAACTTCACCTCAGAATGTCATAATGTGAGCATATATAAAGCGCTGTGTCAATGACAGGACATGTACGTTCTACAACTAAATTAATTTTGCTAGCTTTATGAAGGTCAAAATGTAATGGACCCGCTTTTAAAAGCTATTTATGCTTGTAAGTTTGATTTACACACACAAAAGTTAAGTTAGTTTTGCACTAGTAAAATTGTTTTTGTTTGTGTATTTCTTGGCAAAGGGGCTGGAAGTAGGTGGAAAGTTGTCATTTTCGGGCTGGGATACCCTGAGAGTTTGTGCATATCCAGCAACCGATATGTGTTCTTAGGTATTCCAAGCTCCTCTTCAACCCATACCCACTTTTCAAAATGTAAAAAAAATGTACGTTACTCCTGACAAACGCGAAAGTAAAACTTTTTCCAGAGCGGGAAACTGGAAGGGAACATCCCTGAAAAAGCATAACGCTATCGGTATGTTTCACATTCTGGGGAATGTGTATGGAGCACAGTACAAAAACTCCCTGAGGAAAGACCTGCTATTCTCTGTAAGATAGTTGAAACTGGGACACACTTTTCCCTTTCTGCTCAGCATAGCTGTCCTGGATTTGGTTAAGGAACAAAAAGCGTCCTAGTCACATGCACGACCTAAATCCAATTGAAAATTGATTAACAGTTTTGAAGGTTGTGTAACCATCACGAAGGAAACAGAGAGAGTGTAAATGGGTTTTGTAAAGAAGAATGGTCAAATATTGCATATGTATGGATGCGAAAAGTTCGCAGAAACCTATCTCAACAGACACCCAACTGTAATTGCTGTCAGATGCTCTCCCTCCAAGGATTAACTCTAGGGCTGATAGAGACTTAACTCTTTTTATGTTTTCAGCATTGTTCATGCTTTTTATTTCTTCCTAAGTACATAAAAGCAAAGCAACTAGGTATGTTGAAATACCTCCAGACTCACTTAGCCATCCTCTGGCCATCCCAGTATTAAAAGCAGGCGTTTCGGGCCAGCTTTTTGTTAAATTGATTATATTATGTGGAAGTTTATCATGTGCTTTAAATCAGTGTGAGACCGCTATCTACTGCGGTTAACAGAATGTCCAGAGACCTAAATGTGAAACAGGTTAATTGCTGAGAGTTGTCAATGATTTGTCTAAAGCCTTTCAAATCCTGAGGTAGGGGTTCAAGCTGCAGCAGGTGTTCTGACAAATTATTCTATGGGATGGGTTCTTGACACTAAAATTTCTTCTACCAAAAATAGAGGAACAAATATTGTGGGTGACCATTAGCAGAGCTTTTGGACCATTGTGTTCTGTTGGGAATGTACTTTATGATCCTACATCTGGGGTACTGTGCTGTCTCTCTGGGTCCTTTGGCAGTCAATGCATCTGTCCTAAGTGTGGGATGGTTTATTAGTCAAAGCTTAATCTATGATCTTTTGAGAGTTTTGAATGTTGATATTGTATGACACCAGTGATAAAGGTTACTGTCCCATCAGAGATCTAGCTTTAAAAAAGCATAGGGCTCTACTTGCAAAAGTGTTACATTAAGACCATATAATTGCAAATAACCTGAAGTAATTTGAGTCCTTTTTTCCTCTGGGGTAAAACTTTGGGGTTCTCCAGGTTTTCTCAAACACTTTATGGTTAAAAGTCCTTTTACTATGGCTTTATCAGGGAAGCCACAGTCCCTGACAGAATGCCCCAATGAGTGGACAATGCCTTTGTATGTCTCCTGTTTGCTTTATTATCTGTGGCACTGAGTGCATGGGTGGAAGGGGGTGGATGGGGCACGAGGGGCAAGGACTGGTTCAGCCCAGGCAACTGAGAATCTAACAAAAATGTCACAACGTTAAAAAAAAAAACACCATTAACGTTTAAATCCCCTTTGCCTGAAGTCACCACCCCATTCCAGGCCATTACCGACATTGTATCCAGGTCAGATCTTGTCTCCTACAAATCATTGATTTCAGGCATGTTAGTCTAATACATTCAATGGAAGCAAAACAATAGTACAACACCCATAATGCAGTAGGTTAGCGCTCAAAAGTCCTGGGCTGTAAACAGTGGCGTAATGACATGGAGGGATGTGGTCACTCTAACCACCCCAAACAATTACAGTTTTGGTGCCAATTAACTGTTCCAAGGTGTTATGGGCTGGTTATTATCCTTGTCTGTTAATATTAGACATGCATGTCTGAGGTGTTTTTGGACAATCCCATCAAATGCACGTCCATTATATTTTTGGATTTGTTTAAAGTAATTTATCATAATAGCTACTTGCTGACTGGGAACTCATTTGATCAGCTTCATAATTCTCATACCAGAAATTGTAGTTGCGGTTGTTCTTCAGGAGCATTGATGACCGTATTATTTTCCATATAGGTTAGACCCGATTGTCTTGGAGTTTAATGGCTCTTGTGGTTTTAGGTGTCTCATATTTTGGTCATTTTTATATATACATGTTGTTCCCCATTGCATTAGGAGGAGCCCCTGATTTAAGAATGTTAAATACTTTCTATCTCAAAGCTCACTTGATATTAAGAACTTTTTATGTGCAACCAGACCTCTGCAAGTTTTTAGTTTTCACAAGACGGAAAACTTCCAAATTAGTCCAAAAATTGCAGAAACTTTGGCAGCACAAAATTTAGTGAATTTGAATGATCTTTGCTGGAAGAACTTCCTGCTGCAAAGTCTTTCTCTTGTAGAAATTGTGTTAATTCCATTGATGTTGTTGTGGGTTCACTTGATATTTTTGGATACTGCAATAATTTTAATATTAAACCAACTAAATTTAGTTATCATTATTCACTTCATTTTAAATGTGAGTTTCCAAGTGAATCTACCATGTGATTTCTGCCAGATGAGAGAGGAATTTCCTCAACGTCTAAAACACTAGGCATTCAAAGGCTCCAATGGTTAAAATAAAATCACTGCAATATGTTAATGTTAATTTGATTTCCTTTTTTTATGACAATCGTCCTTTATGGTTAATTGAAAAGCAGTGGCCATTTCAACTGTTTATTTTGAATGTAAGCAGTCACTCAAACCTTCCTATCTCAATACTCTGGGATAAAGTGCTGTGATTGGTTTGTTTATGAATGCCTTAGGTCAAGGGGACATGTTAGCAGGGCTCTTAATAAATATTGTTTTTTGCAGATCTCTGCTGTTTAAAATTATTTGAAGTTTTTGCTTCGGGAGAAGAAACACATTTATTGTAAGCCTAAATGCAGTTGATGACAGAAACAATAAAGCAAGGGTATGAAAAGGTTTTTGGCTTGATTTTTTAAAGCCAGCTTGGCTGGCCCATCTCCTTAAATTTTATAGATCGTGCTGTTTTTTCATATTTCTCCATCTCTTATCATGTGGGTTTCAGTTTGGTGTCAATAGTGTGCCGATTATCTGGACCATACTCAGATCATCAGATCTTTTGCAGGAGTTGGAGATGACCTCTCAGGATGTGACATCTCTTGCCTGCTATTGCTTAATCTCTTTAAAAGATGAGTATGCTAAGATCATATTTTATTTTGTGCTGGTGATGTGATCATGTTGGCCCTAGCCCCAGTGAGTCAAAAAGAAAACCTGGTGCATTGCTTTCCTTGTCAATGAGTGGGTGACAGTACAGTGGATGGGGGTTGGTGCTTAAATGGCATCAAGTGATCACTCATAGCTATCATTGAGCCATGACCTATTTCAATTCTTTCTCTTGGGTTGAGCAGTGGCGCTGATTAAAAATCAAAGCATTTAGTACTCCAGTTTGTCTTTTATGTTTTAATAAGTTGTTAATTGATTTTTCATTTGTTCCGAACCTTAGAGCTGTAATACACAACCTAATCTCAATGGTTCTTCAAAGCTCAGAATTATTGATTTTTTTGATGGTACAGTTAAATTTGAAAAACATATTTCAAAGCTAACTTTTGGGCTTCAAGTGCCTCATATTAATCTTGTCTCAGAACTAGAATTTGGGCCCTGGGTCTGAATTGCCCATGTTTTAAGAATCTCAATTTTTTGCTTAAGGTTCAAGAATCAACCACCCCCCTACGCTTTCTATCTTATGCTTTAGGAATAAGGTAAATTATGAAAACCTGTTGTTAAGCTTTTTTGTTCTAAAGTGTTTTTGTATGCTACACAGCATGGGAGCCACACTAATGCCAAGGACCTTTCAAGAACTGCAGAATATGTAGCTGTAGTAAGTAAAAGTTTTTAATCAAAGCATTATGCTGAAGAAAAGTATTGAAATTGATTGTGGGTTGAGGGGAAATCCTCATTATCACATGTTTGGGGCTGGTTTGGTTCTTGTGGCATGTATTAGCATTCCAAGATCACAGGCTTTGAGATGCCTCACCAGTTGTGCTTCTGAAATATAATATCTCCTCTTGTGTACACGCAGTTTAACCTTCACATCAGATGCAATATTTGGATGTTGCAACTGTTCAAGTATGTATATAACTTGATTATTTTAAAGTGTAATTTTTTTGTGTAATTTTTATTTTTTTCTGAATTTTCATGGCCTTGGCCAGTGAAACTGTGTATAATAATGGCACAACATACATTGCCTTTTCTACATATGTACATTGTAGTTTTTTCCAGTAAGCATACAACACTGTGTGGGTTCGAAGATCATTTATTCTGAGCCCTGGGAACAACTGTATACACCCTCCAAGCTCCTGGTAAAACTGCTCCCACAATTCAAAGAAACATTCTTGTATAACCAACGTTCTAATCATGTAATTATATTTATGTAATGTCTGCACAGAATGCAGAAGTGACCAGAAACTAAAGTGCACAGGTTAGTGACTGGTGGAAAGACCAGCCTCTCCTAATAAAACCTTGTGGCGGTAAAGGGGAAACATTAGATGGCTGTCTGGGAGGAATTCCAGATCTGGAATAGGAGAGTCTAAACCTAATCAATTAAACCTCTGGCAGTAGGAGCAGGAAGTGCATCCTAGATAAAGGGAGACAAGTGCTCTTCAGTTCTGCCGTTTTAATTAAACTAGTGGTATGAACATACAGATTAGGCTTGGGGCTGAGCTTTGTGAGACCTAATCCTTTTTTGGAGCACCCTCTGGTTTGGTCCAACCCATTACCAGACAAACCCTGAACACTGTCTTCCGAGGTGTGGAAAACTGTGGATGATGTGATCCATAAACACATTGTAACTAGTTACCCCAGAAACTGACACTCTCCTTTATTTACTGTCTTATGTATGGTATCTGTCCATTCTTTGTGTAGGTGATCTGTATAAAGAGCAGTGTGCAGCGAAGACCCATCTACTTTCTTTGGAGTACTTTAAATGCCTCTGTTCACACTTGCATCAAATGTATTTATGGTATTAGCATTTATGTAGTGTGTTTCTGCCATTTACATGGCCTGATAGTTCTTTCAGATCTCTTCTTTTATTACACTCTTCACACATGAATATACTTAAGCCTTCCCATGCTTTCTACAGGTGTATGCAAGGGCCATAGTAGACCACCAGTGCCATGATATCCTGGTGACCGCATGCCTTCTAAGATTGAGTTACACCATTTGAGCTGTCATGCATTTGACCCTCTGCCTGGACATTTAGCAAGGTAACTGCCTTTGCAGAAATGTGTCTCTGCCATCCCAACGCCTGCCTCACTCGCCTAGAACCTACCGATAGCCCATGTTGTTCCTGCTACCTTTCCCAGCGATTGGAGCAGAGGTGGATGTGACTTAATTCCCACTCTGTTACATAGCTTTAAAATAGCACTGGAGTGAAAGTTTGAACTTATGTCAATAAACTGTTTTTCCCCAATACCTATCAATGTTTATCTTACACCTGCGCTAAAGGACTGTTGTTTGTGTGCACATTGGTTGTAATCTAGATTTTTGGTGCTGTTCTTTGATTTTGTTATTTTCTACTATATTGACTCTAATTACTCTCATTCGTTTACCAGCTCAGACCATCACAAAGGATAGATTTCTATTTTTTCAAATGTATAAATTCTGGACTTGAATGCAAATGTTACTACAAACTTTGCATTTGATATAAACAGGTATGACCTCAGTTTGTTTGTGCTAATAGATCACTCTCAGTATTTTGCAGTTATCCATTGAAGGTTAAAGAGCAAAAATATGTTAATTGACATCAGAAAAATCTGTCCTGCTTCACTTCAAGGGTTTAACTAAAAAATGTTGGTAAAGTAACCCAGAGTTAAAAGCAGCTCATTTTGTAAACTAGAAGATGATACTGGTGTGTTTTTAGTTAAACTGTGTTTTGACAAATAATTGGAGTTGAGCGGGGAGACAAACAAATACATTACTTGGGTGCAGTCTGTGTTGCAGATATATTTTCTGTTTAAGTGCTTGGCAGGCAGTCTGTGAGATTCTTTCTCTAAAGCAGTTTGTTTGTAACTAACACAAGCATCACCCATAAGTATTTATTTACTATGATTATTAATTGGGAATGTCTGACCACAGCTGCAAGTTGAAAAAAATTCAAAGCTGTTTTGGCATACCGCAAATTCAATAAGCGAGCTTATAAACCCAGTATTGATGCGAAGTAGTCTTATCTCTGGAGAGCAATGGGCTACCCATTTTAGGGGTGTCTAATGTTCCATTTCTTCCAGTGACCTTACTGTTGGTTTTTCAGATTACTGTATAATGTGCTCAAAGTTCATTTTTACTGTGGATGAAATTAATTTAGCCCTACAACAGAGTATCCCGGATAAAGCGCCAGGACAGGATTGGGTGCCTTTAGATCTATTGAAATGGAATACATGTGGGCCTTGCTTTTAGCTAATGTGCTTAATAATATTCTTGTGACTAAACTTCAGCTCAACTTCAGTCTAGTCCCAATTTTCAAGAAAGGCAATCTGTTGGAACCTAAATGCTATAGACCATTCTCACTTATAGACTATACCGTTAAGCTCATTGGTAGATTCGTATTCAACAGAATATAGTAGTGGACTCAGGAGCACAACATTCTAATTCCTTGCCAGTGTGGTTTTAGAGAACGGCTAGGTACAGTGGAGCATATGCTAATAGGTAAATATTCCATAGCTTAGGGCTGCATATTGTACCTAGACTTCATGGACCTATCTTGTGCTTTCTATATGGTAAATCGTACAAAACCTTGGTTGTTTTTGCTTGAACTGGGACTGAACGCAACTATGGTGTATTCGCTTAGCGGTTTCGCATCAATATCTAGCCACTATGGTTAGATTTGTCCTGGGAGCTCTCTGAAACTTTTAATCTACAGTGAAGTGTGTGACAAGGCTGCATCCTTGCACCTCCTACTTTTTTTATTTTTTATTCTGTAAGTTAATAAAAGTAATCATTATTTGACTGATGCTCGTCAAGGCGTACCTTAGGTGAATTCCACCACGCACCTGTCATCTTGTATGCAAATAACACCATCTTCCTGGCCTGCACTTCGAATTCTGTGTGGCGCCTAGTTAATACTTTTACAAAATTCATGTTCGATATGGATTTAGACACCATTGTCTCAAAATCTCATACTATAGATTGTGGACCCAAATTCATTAGAATGCGTAATCTTAGTATAGATGACAACTACTTGAAAGAGTATCTAATTTTCTATATTTGGAGGTGGTGTTCGATTCCACTTCGTCGTGGGCTACTAACATCACAAACCAATGTTAAAAGTTTAGCCAAGCCATTGGTGCTATTTTTAATTTGGCACAGTCTTTGGCCATTTACAAAACCCAATGTTTACCCACAGCAACATATGAAACTGGTGTATTAGGCTATGCTGGTTGTTCCACTCTGCAGGTGGACAAAAATCAATTCTGCCTCATTCCACATCAAATTTTATCTGCCATGACCAACTAGGCCTATCGTATATACATACTCATGTTAAGTTTGGCATTTTATTGGTTGGGCTATCTATCTGGAACAATCTCCATGCTGTTCTAAATCAAGCCATAATCGAGGATTGTTTATCATGTGATGGGGATAAAAGTTCCTTGGCTCGCATTGTGTTGAGCAGAATTTTGAGTTGAGGCAGCTCTCTCTTTTTGAGAACCCTTTATCTGAATGTAAAGATGTAATGGTGCAAGCTACAGATTAAGCATATGTTTATGGAGAGTTGAGGTTTGCAAGAGATTCTGGGTAAAACCGCCTGATGAGAGCCATGCAAGTCATCCGATCCAGGATTTTCCTAGGTGTTTAGTTTTTAAAATGTACAGGTTTGCTAGGTTTCCCTAGGTGTCGGCTGAGCTAGGGCCCAAATTCCACAGCTACCTACTTTCCCAAAAACTGTTTTGAGTGGAAAATGTATCCATGTTGCGTTTTGGTCTTTTTATTGTCACAGGCACTAGGCCTACCCACAAGTGCCACACTTAAGGTACCATTTTTATCAGAAGGCATGTGGGAGCATAAAATAGTAAGATATTTGTTATTAACAATTGGATTTCGCTGCATTTGTTCCTTCCAAATGTAAGCCAGTGTGTAAGAAAGACATTTTGAAAAATACCCTCTAAATCACTACGGGTACCAACAAATTCAGAGATGAACAAATAACTACTGGTGCTAAATTCCGTATCTTGTGCCCATTGCAGAAATACATAGTTTACTTTGATAGCTATTTTTCACTCTACATATTCCACCAAATGAACTGGTCATTACTCAGTACACAATGAAAAAACAGTGTACTGTGCAGTTCAGTTGTTGGCACACAGTAAGAGGAACAGCCAAAAACAGGTGTTGCTAAATGGAGAGAATTTAGACATTACTCCTATCAATAAAGTGGGGTTCTCAGTTCCACCGTTTTCCACCCGACTAGTAACCTCCCTTGTGGAAGCTTGTCAGGAAACTCTTCTGGCATCTGAAATTACTTTTACCCATGAACCAATCAGGTTTATGTTATTTATCATTGGTTCATAAGCCTAACCAACTAAGACCTACTCTATTCAGAATAAGCTTGTCCACAAAGTAGCCATAAGGTATAGTGTAATAAAATTACAACTATGTTTACAGTGGGCAAAACAAAATGCAATCTCTCTCAAAAAGGCCTAACCAGGATTATCAAAGAAAAAATCTTCTGCCCCTAGGGTTTGCCAGCAGTGGTATGACCAACACCAAAACCCTTGCCTACTATGGTGCTGTAAGATTTCATAAAAGAAAATGTCTGTAGCCTGTAGTACCGTGTTAACAGTCTATTGGTTTCAAAAAATGTTTTTCATAGTAAGCTTTTGTTGTAACTTTTCATAATAAACTGATCAGACTTATGGCATCGGAAATCACTTTTCCAAGGTAATCAATCAGGCCTTTAAGCCTTTATTATTGTCTTGTCATCATCACCAATCCAAGCCTACTGTATTGAGCATAAGCTTTTCCTCACGGCAGACATCAAGCATTAAGTCATACAATTACAAATGTACAGTTGGGAAAGCAAAGTACTATCTCTCCTAAAAGGGCTTGAACATAGCTTATCACGGTCCAAATCTTCTATCCGCACGGGTTGTCAGCTGGGTAACCAACTGCAAAAACCTTACCTACTATGGTAATCTGTGACATACCTTGTCCCAAAATTCACCTCTACATGGTTTGATATAGAGTAATAATCCACCCTTAAGTGTCTGGACCTTAATATATATTTCACAATAAGTAGGTCAGGCCTACTGCCTATACCGTAGCGTTTCATTATAAATTGATCATGCCTATAGCCTTATCATTGGCTTGCCTCCATAATCTGCTCAGTCGTGCTGTACTGAGCATATGTTTTCTCATTAGGCAAAAAGTGCAACTACAAACACTTTTTCAGTGGGAGCACACAACTTCTGCCCACTCAAGTACTGCACTAAAGGGAACCAACATGTGGATGGGGTGTAAGCTCCTCTCTCAATAGTACTTATGAAAGGTATTTTCCTGTCTCATAAAGTCTAGCCAGACCCAAGAAAAAGCATTAGCAAACGCACTTTAAGAATGTAATTTAGCAATGCAGTATAGCTTTTTGATCCCATGCGGCACAGCACTCAGAATAATGTGCTTCATGGCTACACATGTGTAAGGCACAAAAGGCCTTTTGGCTATGCCAGTGCTTGTTTTATTCATGGAGTTGCTTTACTCCAACACGGTCTCATTCTTGCCACCTTTATTCCCCTTAACCCTGTTGTATCCTTTGTTTGGCTGGGGATTCACATTCTATCCAGTGTTCTTTTCATTGTTCTTCATGTACTTATTTTACCACTACTCCTACCTCTCTTTTTACTATTCACCCTCCTTTAACTATTCCTATCAATCATTTTAGTATCACATGCCGTCGTACTCCCCAACCCTTTTGTTTATTTTTAGCTTTACTTTTCGACTTTATTTCAGCTGTTACAACCAGCTTTTTCTGATCCGCGTCTCGATAGACCGAGGAAACAGAGTACAATGACCTTGCCCTTGAAATCCTCACTTGGTTGTTGTTTTATCATTTCCGGTATATTTTCACATTCCCAAAAAATTGATTTTCGGGGAAATGGATTTTTGAGTTTCTCCTAAATAAAAATTCACTAGTCCGGGGTGGTAAGGTTAGTGTTTTTCCCTTTTAAATGCTCCTGGAGTTGGGGTAGAGAGAGCCCTATTTTTTTTATCACAGTTTTTTTTATTTGGGTGTTGTCAGAGAGCGTGGTTCTTACTTACCCTGGACGATAATAAAGCTCTTTACAATTACATCACAACAGGAGTATGTGAGCTGCCTTCATGATTACATAGTTCTTATGGAGACTTCTGTTCTTAAGAAGACTTCTGTCCAGCGCTGTGGAGAAAGAGGCCCCAGCGCAAAGTTGAGAGTATGCACAAGTGTTGAGTCAGCTTGTTGATGACAGGATGCCATTTCATTGATCTTCCATAATACAGTTTTCTTTACTTTACTGTATGAATATCTGTCATTTTCAATGTTTATGCTTTTCCTCCTTCTGTATCAAGTTGTGCCGCTGTGTTCACCGGAGACGTTAAATTGTTGCACCCAGAAATGCTGAACTGTTTTCTTTACTATTTGTCTCCTGTCGGAGCAATTGTGTGTTTGTGTTTTTTTTTGCTTGCCTTTTTTTTTTGTTTTTTTTTAAACTAGCCTACCCCCTCCACCTGGTTGTGAAGTTCATTCATGAACTAGAGATTCAGTTATTTAACATAAAGCATGTGATGTACATTTGTAAAGTGCACATTCACCCTTGGGTTTCAGTGGTACTAGTTTCTCGACCTCGGAAGAATGAGTGGACACGCTGGGATGCGAACATATGATCATGAGGTCAAAGACAGATTTGTGGAGTGGATGCGTTAGTCCACTGAACCACTGGCCTGACTGTTCCTATTCTATACCACCAGCAGTTTACGTGAAGGACATCTGATAGTCCCCAATCTTTGCAAAATTCACCAAATACATTGTAGCATGCCTAGTTTGTATCGCGTGTAACAATGTCATGTGATTTGTGCATGTCTGCCTACCCTGAAATATCATTCATATTACCCAGACTGCATAGTATTCTATGAACCAACTTGTTACTACGAACAGTGTGGTGGAAGGATGCAAAACATGAGTGACACAACCCTACACCAATAGATCAGTGCTGGCTGACAGCCCCGTCAGTAAGGATTGTATGCATATATATTTTTAGTAAAATCATAAGGTCTTGGCTAACGTCGAATAGACAAAATTGCAGGTTGTATATTGGCTGCTCAGTTAAAGACTTAACTCCTATATACTTTTAGCCGGGATAGCTGTTTGCAGATCTCTTCACTAACTGGTCTTATTTTGTGGGTAGTGTCGCCCCCTTATTGAGCTTTCTAAGGCTGTCTCTCCAGTGCTGTTGGATGTAAGAGCTCATTGTCAATGGTTCAGTGTCATCAAAACTTTTTGGACATATGAAGATGATTAGCACTGGTACCTACCCAAAAGTAAATTTGCTGGGCAATGCCCAGGAAAATGAAGGCCACAAAAAAGGACTCTCCATGAGTCTTCGAGCTCAGGATCTGGGACAAAGTGGCAAACCAGTTATTTGACCACTACCCAGCATGACCAGACTGAAGCCTGGCCTGAGGATTCTGATATCCAGGCCAGACACTATTGATGAGCCTCTGTTCACGCCTTGATGGATAGGAAGTGGGCATACTGAGGCTGCCATAGGGGAATCCCCAAAGTAACAAACAGGCACATGCATCAAGAAAAGCTTTTGCGAGTCCTTAATTGCGAATATTAAGGAATCGCAATTAAGGACTCTCAAAAGCCTATGCATGTAGGAATCGCTATTAAAATAGCGATTCCTAAACATTCCTTAATTGCGACTCGCAAATTGCGAGTCGCAATTAAGGAATGTCTTCCCATTCATTCCTATGTGCCTACAGGCCCATAGGAATGAATGGGAGATTGCATGCGCAATTTGCGAGTACCAATAGGTACTCGCAAATTGCGCATGCAATTTCAAGGGTGCAAGGCTGTCCAAAGGACACCCTGTTGCACCCCTGAAATTGCTCTGTGCACACATGTTGCACACACACATGCCCTAAGGGCATGTGTGTTTAACCTACAACTTTGAAAAATGCACTTTAGTGCATTTTTCAAAGTTTTACAAATTACCATCAAGTTCAACTTCATGGTAATTTGCGCCCCTAGTAGCGAATCGCTATTTTGAAGTGGTTCTTGCATTGCATTTAAGGAATCGCAAAATGCGATTCCTTAAATGCAATCGCAATTTGAGAAATCGCAATTAATTGCGAATTCTCGAATTGCGAGTGCCTTGAACCTTGATGCATCGCAAATGCCCTTTTTGCGGGCGCAAACGGCCGATTTCTGCGAATCACACCGTTTGCAAAAATGGTTGATGCATGTACCTAAAAGTAACCAGGAGATTTTGGTGCAGGCCAATGTGCTGCCAGGTAGAAGCAACGCCCCTTCAGGTGAAGACTAGTCCTTTCAGTCCCTCTTCTGCTGTGCTATGGCTGGGGGGAGCTTGTTGATTCCGGGGTTCAGCTGGCTGTAGGGTCTTAAGGCAGGTAGATCTCTATGTAACAGGTAGTTCTTGAGGCTTAATTGCAGCCTTGGGTGAATGGTCAGCTGAATTCCAAACCAGTAGGAACGCTTCATTAAAGACCCACACCAGTTTTGTCACTGCCAGGTTCTTCACTTTGCTAAAGTGGCGCTCCAGCTTTTCTGCTCAGATCTTGGCAAATGCAAGACGATCTTCAAAGGTTAGAGGCTAGCCAATTAGTCTATGGCCAGCTTTCTCCCTTTCTTTGAATGCAGATTTGTATTCCAGGATGTAAGCCAGACAAAGGAATTGGGAGAAGTGGCGGTGTAGATGCTGAACATGAGTAGCCTGTCCTGCTTCCAGCCAGCTTCGATTCCCGTGTGTTTGTGTTCGACATGAAATAATCAATAATCACCAAACTAATCTATAGTAACCATAACTCTGCTACCAAGAAATCTGATCCAGCGCTACTAATATAATTTCTTCTCCTGTGGACATAACTTCCAGGTTGAAAACACTCTTTTTCAACAACTATACCAATATGACGGTGGGGCCCATAACACCCCATATACATTCACTCACTCAAATATTCCCTGGATCTCATCCACTTTTACCTAGGAGAAAAAGTTAATGACTGCTGGAAGAGAACGGGATACCTTTTTAAAGTTAACAAGATAATTTCTCAAGCATCATACATAATCGGGTTTAATCTTGTCTGTTTCTAAGACATCAAGGTATTCCGCTCTTTGGTCGATGGACCAACTAGTGAGAAATAGTTGATGGTGATTAAGACCAGCTCAATCACTTTAACCTATTAAACATTTGCATTTATTATTGAGCTAAAGAACCACAGACTCGTAGTTTTAGTTATAATAAAGTTTATCTACTTGTTTAAAATGCATGAATAAGTTTCAATTTTATTAATCAGTTTAATACATTTAATATCATTATAAGAAATAAACTTTAAAGAATTTATGCATACCCCTTTAGATGGAAAAATAAAGTTCGTCACAGCAGATAAATTGCAGATCACAGCATAGAACTCCCAAAAACTGACTGTCTGTCCCGCTAAACAGGCCTCCTCGACGGACCACCTATACAGGTTTCCTGCAACGATCTCGTTCCTTCCCAGTCAGATTTAAAAGCAAAAAGATTTAATTATATTAAAAAGAAACTGCCTATGGAAAATAGCAGCAGTTCTTCAGCATCAGCGTCCAGTGCTCAAAAATTATGTATGAATAGCGCTCCTCCTACTTAAGAGTAGGTCCTCTTATACCCTATTACTAGCTTACTAAAGAGAAATGTTTCAATCTTTGGGGGCGAGATTCACGCTAATTGGTCCATTGGAGGGGTGGCAAGCATCTCCTCATTGCCCTCCTTGCTCAAACCAGTTCCGAAAATGTTTATAATTTTGTCCTTTCACACGGTTTTAGGACCTTACCAATCCGATTGACAGTTCCTCACATGTATCTTCTTTTGTATCCTTATTTAAACAGTTCATTGTTAATTCACAGCTGCATCTTTGGTTCTCATACATTCTCGCGGAGTCCTTTTTGGCACCCATTTGGTGACAGGTCACGCCGACCTTGATCCTTTTCATTCTGGGCTCTACAAGCAATCATGTGACATATTTCCGCAGCTCTCTTCCACTTGGAAGCCATTTTGCACTTGCGCATTAAGCCCATCTGCCTCGGCAGCCATTTTTACAGCGCGGCCTAGCAGGCCCGAACGAACTATCATGAAAACAAACACAATAACAGTTAAGAATAAAGAAAATAAGCCTTTTCGTTTCCCACCCGTCATTCTACGTACCCCAATTAGGTGTTACCTAGCAAAAGCGACATGTAAAGCTATGTTTACTTACCATCCGCATTCTTTAGCCACAATACAGTTTACTACATAGCACAAATCATGCAACATTACTTTAATTAGTACGCAAACCATTATGTTAATATTATTTCACATTGACAAATGTAAGTAGGTTAGCTTTTGCACATAAATTGCGGTTACCACTTATAAAAGATGTCTATAAGAGACGTAAAGTGTTGATTAGTCATCAAAACAAATTAATAGTATTAATTATTAGCATTAATATTAGGGGGTTCAAAAATTTCTTATTTACCTTGCTCCATCAACTCCCCCCTTTGGTGATTTTTAATATCACCACAAAAACCCATGTTACACAATTTTACAGATAGCATTGTTTCTTGTCCATTTGCTTCTTGTTAGTTTTACACATCTGTATCCCTTTCATCTTGTCTTTTTGTTCTCTCATACATGCTTTCTTTTAGTTCTTCCAGTTCTATTTCACCTAATTCTCGTTCTCTTTCTTTATCTTATTTTCTCTTTTCATTTTGTTTTGTCTTTTTCTCCTTTTAATACATATAATAACAAATTTCAAAAATAAAACCACTAAAATTACTACTGTTGCTGATATCAAAACTTTCCCTACAATAGAACTACCTATTTCAGTGAACCATTTTGGTATTGAGGAAAAACTCTTACCAAGCTTGTCCCAAGCACTTTCAACCTCCAGTAGAACAAGTTCTTTGTGCAAATTTGTAATATTCTTTATATACTTTTGTATATTTTCACTTTTATCTGGAATGTAAGTGCAACAATGTTGGACTTTCAGCATTCTACAGACTCCTCCCTCTTTTGCCAAAAGAATGTCAAGGGCAAGTCGATTTTGCATCACCATAGCTCTCATGGCAACCATCTCGGTATTTACCATCAAGAACCCTGCAGCAGTATTCGTTGATAAACGATCTACTACTGTGGACAATTTCCGAATTTTAAATGCATTCAAAGATATTCCCACTGCTGGTATCATTGCTCCAAAAATGTCACCCACTATTTCTGAAAAACTTTCCCTTTTTCTACGTGTGAATGTTGCACCCATTTCGTGTGTTCCTTTTTCTTCTCTATCTACATGAAAGATTTTTGGAAAGACCAGGCCTAAGTAGCACGACCCATACCAATGGTCCGGCAACCTGTAATAAGCTCTGTTTCCACAAATATAATAGATCCCTGGAAATATTGGATCTTTTCCTCCTTTGAATCCCCATCCTCCTAAAATTTTATAATTGTCTCGGCAGTCACTGGAACCCACGAAATAGTTGTCATACCTAGTTCTATTTCTACTAATGCACAACTTTCCCTGTTGGGGGCAATCTAAAGTGATAGCTGCATTTGTCTTTTTCTTATCATTACTTTCTCCTTCAAATGTCCATAGGGGTGTTTTCATCTCTTCCTCTACTACTTTTCTTTGAAATTTTACTCTTCTGTTTTCTACCATTTCTAAAAATACCTTTTCCTCTTTCTTTAACTCACAGGTAAGGTTGTGTTTAACTACATCATCTAATGTCAATTCTTTATTTTCTAAGAAAAATTCACCAAACATCTTTGCTACTTTCACCTTGTTTAATTCAGGAATTATAGGAATTTCTGCAAAAATCTTATTTATGTCAGTATAATAATATTCTAATCTACCTGTTTTATAAAACAAACTAGCTAAAACACTACATGTTATCCCATACGTCAAAGGAAGGTGATGATAGGTCACACCTTCGGAAACAGACGCAGGTAATTGCATACAAACATAACAATCTCTTACATCCATGGTTTCTACATATTCATATAATAATTTTGTGAAAACGTTCTTTGAAAAATCTGTTATGGATCTATCCTTATGTAACTCTGCACTATCTATTAGTGTTGCTGTATTCTGTATGTTATCCTTCTTTGTGTTGTTCTCTAATATGGACGTTTCTTCTACAGCTAATCTAATTGGAATGGTGATTGCTAAGATAAGCCATACAAACATTAATAAACCTGTACAAAAGAAACACATTCTACACCATCTACGTAAAAACGCACATCTATTCTCTGTGTCTACCATCTTATTCTATTACCTAAATATATATATTTGTACAGAAAATGTGTCACCACACCTCAGAATGACGTTTCAGCCACTCTACTTTCTCACTTTGTCTCGTTTTGGTACTCTCTTTAGTTCTTCTCAGAACTCTTTCTTGTCTTATTCAGGTTTTTAATGTCCAGTCCGGCTTTTTCTTTTCAATCTCTTCAAACTTGTTGCACTTCACTTTCACCCATTGGTTTGTAGCTTTTTTCGGGGTTATCGTGAGTGATTTCTTCTTCTTTGATATCAGTCAATGCAATGTATAGCCATTCAGGTGACTTATATTTCAAATTAACTTTCTTTACTTTTTGTTTTCTGCAATTGTTTTCCACTTTGTTTTTTTTTTTTTTCTTTTTGACTTATCTCATTTACTTGTTCTGCATTATCTCTGTTTATCTTTATGATTTTATATCTTAATCTTTTGACTTCGTGGGGCCAATTATCTCCTTTTCTCGGCCTTTTCGGTTCACTTTCTTTTTCTTCTCGTTCAGCTCTCCAAGTTCTTTTTCTTGGTCCTAGTCTCGGTTTTCTCTCTCCTTCACTTCCTTCTGATTCTGTTTCAGACCATACTTCATTCCCTCTTATTTTGAACTTTATGATTTCACCTTCTTTGTCTTGCTCTTTTCTTTTCTGTGTCTTTTCTGTTTGATCACTTGTTTCTATCCCTCCTCGAAGTTCTTCCGGATTCTCGTTGATCTCTATCTGTTTCTATATTTCCCTGTTCATTTGTTTGTTGATCTGTCCCTATTGCTCCTCGGTGTTCTTCCGATTTTTCTATCTCTCTATTTGAATCTATCCCTCCCTTGTCTAATTTGATTATTTCTGTAGGGTTTTTACCATAACTTGTGCTTGGCTGATCACTGTCACTGTCTCTTTGTTCAGTTTCTTCGTTTATGATGTCATTGTTCCATTTATTCTTTAGCTTTTCATCACAATCTGATTGATCTGTATCAGATGCTGAACTGGTGTCTGATATTTCCAGATGTCGACTTACAGGTCGATCTTCAAGTTCTGGAACTTTTGCTATTTCAAATTCTTCTTCAGTTGTTAGACTTGTACCTGGGTCTTCCAGATGTCGACTTACAGGTCGATCTTCAAGTTCTGGAACCCTGTTTGTTTCTTCTTCTGCATCGGATGCTGAACTGGTCTCAGATATCTCCAGATGTCGACTTACAGGTTGAGCTTCAGGATCTGGAACTCTGATAGTGTGGCTGGCATGTACCCAGTTTTTCACTCCTGCACATTTGACTGCAGTCGTTGTTACCAGGATCACTTGTCTTGGTTGGTCCCAGCGAGGAACCAAACAGTTTCTTCTTCTGTGGACTTTTATGCGGACCCAATCTCCTGGACTCAAATCATGAGCTGGTTTTCTTTCAAGAGTGGTCGCATCCGGTCCAACCTGATGAAACACAGAATGTACCACATCAGCCAATCCTTTGCAATAATCCATCACGAGATCATCAGTTATAGTCAGTAGTTTGTTGACAGGTACATGTGCTTGTCTCATTGCTCGTCCCATGATTATCTCGTGGGGACTCAGACCTGTTTTCCTATCAGGTATGCTTCTGATAGTCATCAGTACCAGTGGAAGGGCATCTGGCCATTTGAGTCCTGTGGCTTGACACATTTTTCCTAACCTATTCTTTATTGTTCCATTCACTTGTTCTACCACTCCAGAAGCCTCTGGTCTGTATGCACAGTGCAATTTTTGTTGAATACCAAGAGCTTCACATATCAGTTGAATTAGTTCATTTTGAAAATGTGTTCCTCTATCTGTTTCAATCGTTACTGGAAAACCATACCTTGGAATGAATTCTCTCAATAAGAGCTTAGCTACTGTAATCCCATCATTCCTTCTGGTCGGATAGGCTTCCACCCAACGAGAAAACAAACAAACGACCACAAGAACATACCTCAGTCTATTGTTTGGGGGCATTTCTATAAAATCCAGTTGCATTCTCGTGAAAGGACCTCCCTCTCGTCCTATTGTTCCTAAGCTCACTACTGTTTTCCTTCCTGGATTTATCTGTTGGCAAATGAGACATCTTTGACAAAGACTTTCAGCTATGGCTCTGAATTTTGGGTTATACCAGGTTTGTCTGAAAAGTCGGATCATTGCATCTCTTCCGATATGAGCTTGTCCATGGTACATCCGTGCCATGTCAAAAATCATGCTATCAGGCATAACTGGTCTTTCATCTCTATAAACCCAAACATCATCTTCCTCCCTTTTCCTGCATCCTGCTTTTATCCAGTTATATTTTTCCTCATCATCTGTTGCTTCCTGTAATTGTCTCACCTCAGCCCATGTCTCGACAATGTTAGTAAACAGCAAAGGACATGAAACATGCTCTCTTTCTCTTCTCCTGTTCAACGATACTACATTTTTGGCACAATACTGAGCTATTTCGTCAGCATAGTTGTTGCCCACAGTTATGTAGTCTTCCCCATTTTTGTGCGCGGTACACTTCACCACGGCAATTTGTTTAGGCAGCTGTATCGCCTCAAGTAACTTCTTCACAAACTCACCATTTCGATTTGGAGTTCCTGCAGACGTCAAGAAACCTCTTTGGGACCAGATCTGCCCAAAATCATGGACCACTCCGAAGCCATACTGGCTATCCGTGATCACTGTGATTCGAACATTCTTTCCCAATTTGCATGCCTGAATTAGAGCAATCAGTTCAGCCACTTGGGCGGAACGTATCCCTCTCAAACAAGATGCTTCCATTACTGTAGCTACTGTACATACAGCATACGCTGCACTCAAAACTCCTTCACTTGTCCTCAAACATGAGCCATCCACAAACATCACATTATCTGATTCTTTTAAAGGCTCATCTCTATCTGGCCTTGGTTTTGTACAGTATTCAAGTACGTTCAAGCAATCATGATCAACCTCATCTTTGTCTTTCACACTCTCTTCATCCGGCAATGATGTCGAAGGATTTACGCTTGTGCATCTGTCAATGGTTACATTGTCTGCACTTAAATCACTTTTTCGTACCTAGTCAGCCGACTATGTGTCATGTATTGAGTTTTGGTTCTTGTCAAGAGAATTTCGACTGAATGTGGAACATATACTCTCAGTGGGTATCCCATCACGATGCCTTCACTTTGTTCCAGACTCACACAAGTAGCAGCTACTGCTTTCAGACATCCAGGCAACGCCTTTGCTACCGGGTCTAAAACAGCTGAAAAATATGCAATAGGTCTTTTCATATTTCCATGTCTTTGCACTAAAACTGAAAGTGCACACCCATCTCTCTCACTACAATACAGTTCAAAATCTTTTTCATAGTCAGGCATTCCCAGTGCCGGTGCTTCACACAGTCTCGCTTTTAGTTCTCTGAATGCCTTCATTTCTTCATCATTTAATTCAAATGGATCTTTAACATCCTTTTTTGTCAATCGCTGTAATGGTTTTGCAATTAGCGAAAATCCACTTATCCATTGTCGACAATATCCAACCATTCCCAGGAACATTCTCACCTCTTTGTGTCATTTGGAGCTCTCATTCCCCGGATAATTTTTATTCTCTCTGTCGTTACCTTTCGCACTCCCTTTTCAATTTTATGACCTAGGTATTGAACCTCCTGTTGACAAAATTGTAATTTTGATGGGGACACCTTATGTCCTCCTCCTGCTAGATGGTTCAGTAAAGCAATGGTGTCAGTAACACATGCTTCTCTGGTTTTTGATGCCACTAATAGGTCATCAATATATTGAACCATCACAGATTTTTCAGGCATTTTTAAATCTTCCAACGATTTCTTTAGGATCTGATTAAAGATCGAGGGACTTTCTGTGTACCCCTGAGGAATTCGGCACCATGCCAAAATACGCTCTCCGAACCTGAACGCAAATAATGGCTGGCTATCTGGATGTAACGGGATAGAGAAAAATGCATGGCACAAATCAATGACCGTGTACCATTCTGCCTCATGTGGAATCTGATACAGTATTACAGCAGGGTTTGGTACAATTGGACAATAAGGAACAAAAATTTTATTAACCTTTCGTAAATCTTGCACTATCCTATATGTTCCATTTGGCTTTTTCAGTCCCATTATAGGCGAATTACATGGACTGCTCATTATTTCTTTCAAAATTCCTTGTTCGATCATTTTATTTATTACAGGTGTTATTCCTTCAATGATTTCTGGCGTCAGTTTATACTGTGGAGTATTTGGGTAATTTGTTCCTTCTTTAACAGAAATTTTAACGGGGTCTACTCCTCTCATTAACCCAATATCTTCACCTGTAAAATCCCACACCTCCTGTTTTACTGTTTCTTTTAACTCAATTGGGATTTTCTCTACATCGAACACAGGAAACAAGTCATTCACTCCTGGCTCTAATTCTGCCATTGTCATTTTATACAATACATCTTCATCTGGTGTCTGAAATGCAATCCCATCCGGAGTACAATAGATGGTGCAATTCATTTTGCAAAGTAGATCGCGTCCAAGTAAATTTACAGGACTGCAATCACATACCTCAAATCGGTGCATTTCTCTGAATGGTCCAATTTTTACTTCTACTAATTTAGTAAGTGGCGCCTTAATTTGCTGATTTGAGACACCAACGACTTGGATATATTCACCTGAGAGAGGAAGGTTTGGAATTTCCACTGATCTGACAGTAGAACGGGTAGCTCCAGTGTCCACAAGGAATGTTACATTTGCACCATTCACTTCTCCATCCACAAATGGACCTGTCTGATCTACCTCTAGAGTTGAGGCAAGTACGCACTCTTCCTCCTCTCCTAGGCACCGTCATAAACTTTCATCCGATTCCTTCCCATCCTGTCGTAACCAATACTGCGATATCGCAGCTGCGCGCGGCAATTGTGTTACCTGCTCTCCTCCGTAGAATCCTGTCTCTGCACTGTATCTCTGTGGATTTACACTCTTGGGAAGTGGTGGTTGTGGCACCTGACTCTGCTGAGTAACTACCTGCGGTTGCTGCAGCTGTTGGTAACTCACCTCACTCTGCACCTGTGGATTTAATGATTGATTTTCTGCATTAGCTTTTGGAGGAAATTTACACTCCTTTCTCCAATGCCCTAACTTTCCGCAGTTGTGGCATGGCCACTTTTTCTTGGCTTCTTCTATACTCATTTGGCCTTTTCCTTTACCTATATTCGGTGTGGATTTAGTTTGTCCTGCCTCATTAACCTGATTATTCAGTTGAGCTTCCTGTTTTTCTGCAACTTTCACTTGTGCCCACATTGCTTTCTCCTTTAATTTGCGCTGTCTACACTCAATGTCATCACTACAATACTTAGCATACCTCAACACTTCGTCCACTGTACTATTCTGCCAGCATATCATATGCTGTTTAATCATTTCGCTTATTTCTGGTTTCAGCCCATAAACAAATCTATATACAAAATGACTCATGTCCTTCTCATTCAGAGTCTCATAACCGCCAAACTGTTTGAAAACCAAAAGTAGCCTCTCATAGTAGGCATGTACAGACTCCTTACTCTCCTGTGTGGGTCTGTCAATTTTTACCCAATCAATTTCTTTGGGTGGAATTTTGTTTTTCAAAAAGGTAATAACCTGATCATATTTCCTCATCACCTCGGGTCCTGGCGCTCCTGTTTTTGCGTCTCTTGGGTATTCTACAGTTGGCCAATCAACGGTGATTTTACATTCTGTCCATAAATCGGCTGGTACTACAATGTCAAATAACACATCCAAATCTACCCATAACACTTTCGAAACTTTGACAAACCTTTCCACTTGTCTGTACCATTCTACAGGTTTTTCTCTCAATTTCGGGAAGTCATTTGTAAATGACAGTATATCTTGTCTGGACCAGGGGACATGTACATAACTACCTCCTGGAGTTTCTCTCATGGGATACTCCCTTACAACCGACTCCTTGTCTGTCACCGCAAAAGCTAAAGACGCTTTGTCAGTTGTTCTCTTATTCCTTTTAGTCCACCTGCTTCTCCATCTGTCCACATCACCCCACTTTCTCAGCAAAACAATCAGTTCTTTTATCTGGGTTAACCGTCCTGATGTGTTCAGATTTTCTATATCTTTCTCACAAAAATCTACCCTATACGGTTTCTGTAAACTCCTGACTTTCACAAATTCTACTCCTAGTTCATTCGCTGTCTCTTCCAATTTGTCATGTAGATTTCTAGCTCTCCAAGTAATGCTCTTGCACAAGAACATTATCTCGTCGTCTTGGTACGTTTTCAATTTTTCTGTACCAATAGTCCCTAAAATTAATTCTTCCATATCTTTCTTTAGCCTGATTACATCTAATGGTTTTGGTTCTGTCTCTTTCTTTTGCAAATTTCTCATCCATTCACTTGATCCGTCTGGAGTTGGACCTACAGGTGTGCTATTTATTTCTATCCAATTTCTATTCCTCTCTGGTGTTTCTGATGCAGACTCAGTTCCCATAGGAATCCTCCTTATCTCACTCTCGTTTACTGTCAGGTTAGTAGGTGGGCTCGGTCTATATGAACTGACCAAATTTCTTGCCCCTTCAGTTTCTAGTTCCATCCCTTCTCTCATTCTTTGCAAATTTGAGTTCATAGGAATAACTAAGGAATGTTCATCTATTTTCTGGTTCTCAAAAACTGGTATTACTGGTCCAATTGTCACTGGCACAGTCACAGCTTCCATGTTCATTGTTAACTCTCTTATTTTCTCAGTCAACTCTTTTGTAGTTTTTGCTAACTCGGCTGCATTGTCGCTGTCACATTTTTCACTTTGTGGGGTTTTTAGCTGTTCATTTGACCTATTTATCTCGTATCTTCGTTCTGGACTTTTATTCCTCCCAGTTTCCATTGGCGCACCGGTGCATTGGGTGTCACCACCGCAGAATTCTGTTGATATGGAGGTGGGTTTCTGTTTAAAATGTCTTCCAGCAATTCATCCTCTGTCTCGCTACCTCCATACCTTTCTGTAACTGTATGTTTCTTTTTCTCTGCACACTTCTTTCCTGTACCCTCTTCAACTGTAAAAGCTGGAAACAACCCTTCTGTCATATTAGCATATCTCGAACGCTTCATTCTGTCCTCATGATTCACTCCCCATATCCTTCCAGGAACAAAACCATGATTCTTTGCACCTCTGTACCTTTCTCGTTCATACATCTCGTCTTCCCATTCACCTAACGCTTCAAACTGTGTCGGTCTAGGTCTTGGCTCAAGCTTTGTCATCTTTTCTCTCAAATTTCGAAGTACCGCTATACTAAACGAACCATTCTCTGGAAAAGCCAATACTCCATCATTCTGAGTGTATTTTGTCCAATTTTCTAACCAAATGCAAGTATGATAACCGTATTTCAGCATCATATGCGAAGCTGGTGTTTTTGGCGGAGGAATTACCTGTCCCTCTCTAGTCACTACCTTTTTGTCTTTCTTAAAGAAGTTCTTAATTTTCGCCATCCATGACGGTTTCTCTCTACCATATTCATAATAAGCCATATTTCACGATTTCTTTCCCTTCTGCAAGCTCGTAACTCTGCTCTGATCTCTATGTGCTATTCGGACCTATCCCAGCGCGTCTCACACCAACGCACCAATCCGAAGCCTCTACGTCACTGCTTTTCAGACATATCTCAGCGCGTCTCACACCAACGCACCAATCAGGGCGTTTTCCGTGTTTCTATTGCACTGGCCAATCCCAGCGCAGCCTTTTGTCAACGTCAGTTCTGCTCCTGACCCCTCCTTTACAAAATTTATCGGCAATTCTTTTTCTTGACTAAATCTTATTAGTTACCACATAAAACACATTTCCATTGGCTGTTTTCGCTAAACAAAAGTGATAGTTTACTTCTATCGTACAAGAATACAGTTTCGTTCGATAAGTGTAGCACTTCCCTCTACCTTACCCTTCTTTCAAGCAAGGGGTAAACCCGTTTCTCTGGGGATAAAACACATGTGGAGACTACACTGCTCCTGAGAATTAAGGCCAGAGTTTCACAAGAAAACCGGTTGCTATTTCACTCATACACGTTTTATACAGAAAATGTCCCTATCATAACACAACCTGTGTTATCACCAATTTGAAAAACCAGACAATGCATTATTCCATGTGACTTCTCTTGCCACACGTGTCCACTTCCTACTTCCCGGAAGCTTCAAAATTTTCGACTTGCATATAACGTAATACGACTCGACATGAAGTGTTAGACATGAAATAATCAATAATCACCAAACTAATCTATAGTAACCATAACTCTGCTACCAAGAAATCTGATCCAGCGCTACTAATATAATTTCTTCTCCTGTGGACATAACTTCCAGGTTGAAAACACTCTTTTTCAACAACTATACCAATATGACGGTGGGGCCCATAACACCGCATATACATTCACTCACTCAAATATTCCCTGGATCTCATCCACTTTTACCTAGGAGAAAAAGTTAATGACTGCTGGAAGAGAACGGGATACCTTTTTAAAGTTAACAAGATAATTTCTCAAGCATCATACATAATCGGGTTTAATCTTGTCTGTTTCTAAGACATCAAGGTATTCCGCTCTTTGGTCGATGGACCAACTAGTGAGAAATAGTTGATGGTGATTAAGACCAGCTCAATCACTTTAACCTATTAAACATTTGCATTTATTATTGAGCTAAAGAACCACAGACTCGTAGTTTTAGTTATAATAAAGTTTATCTACTTGTTTAAAATGCATGAATAAGTTTCAATTTTATTAATCAGTTTAATACATTTAATATCATTATAAGAAATAAACTTTAAAGAATTTATGCATACCCCTTTAGATGGAAAAATAAAGTTCGTCACAGCAGATAAATTGCAGATCACAGCATAGAACTCCCAAAAACTGACTGTCTGTTCCGCTAAACAGGCCTCCTCGACGGACCACCTATACAGGTTTCCCGCAACGATCTCGTTCCTTCCCAGTCAGATTTAAAACCAAAAAGATTTAATTATATTAAAAAGAAACGGCCTATGGAAAATAGCAGCAGTTCTTCAGCATCAGCGTCCAGTGCTCAAAAATTATGTATGAATAGCGCTCCTCCTACTTAAGAGTAGGTCCTCTTATACCCTATTACTAGCTTACTAAACAGAAATGTTTCAATCTTTGGGGGCGAGATTCACGCTAATTGGTCCGTTGGAGGGGTGGCAAGCATCTCCTCATTGCCCTCCTTGCTCAAACCAGTTCCGAAAATGTTTATAATTTTGTCCTTTCACACGGTTTTAGGACATTACCAATCCGATTGACAGTTCCTCACATGTATCTTCTTTTGTATCCTTATTTAAACAGTTCATTGTTAATTCACAGCTGCATCTTTGGTTCTCATACATTCTCGCTGAGTCCTTTTTGGCACCCATTTGGTGACAGGTCACGCCGACCTTGATCCTTTTCATTCTGGGCTCTACAAGCAATCATGTGACATATTTCCGCAGCTCTCTTCCACTTGGAAGCCATTTTGCACTTGCGCATTAAGCCCATCTGCCTCGGCAGCCATTTTTACAGCGCGGCCTAGCAGGCCCGAACGAACTATCATGAAAACAAACACAATAACAGTTAAGAATAAAGAAAATAAGCCTTTTCGTTTCCCACCGTCATTCTACGTACCCCAATTAGGTGTTACCTAGCAAAAGCGACATGTAAAGCTATGTTTACTTACCATCCGCATTCTTTAGCCACAATACAATTTACTACATAGCACAAATCATGCAACATTACTTTAATTAGTACGCAAACCATTGTTAATATTATTTCACGTTGACAAATGTAAGTAGGTTGGCTTTTGCACATAAATTGCGGTTACCACTTATAAAAGATGTCTATAAGAGACGTAAAGTGTTGATTAGTCATCAAAACAAATTAATAGTATTAATTATTAGCATTAATATTAGGGGGTTCAAAAATGTCTTATTTACCTTGCTCCATCACCACCATTCTGATAATAATCCAAGAAGTTGATCTGGATGGAAATTGTACACCCAAGACAGGCTGTTTCTTTTGGGAAGAATGAGGGTGGACTGATACTGTCTTTCCTGTGAATAGGCTGACGGCCATCCTCCATTTATACACACTCAAACACGCTCTTTTACCAGCTCTCCACATTGCCGTTAAGAGAGAGTGTCCCCAGTAGTGGGAGGGGGAAGGCTGACTGAATTTTGTATGAAAAAACCCATCAGCTTCATGCCCAATAATCTGATTATTTTGTTACAAGGCATCAACCGACAAAGGGTCTCAGTGGGTCACCCTTGAGAGCAGGTGGTGAAGGAACTATTTTGGGGACCGGACACCCCTCATACTCTTCTTCTGTCCCTGTAGCAACAGAGAATGTTGCTTAGGAACCCTAATATTATGTATATCACTCGTGGCGTTGGGGCAACCTGAATACAATCAACATAAAAAATTCCGAAAATGAAACAATGAATGCATTAGACAGTGGCAAGCTTTCATTGTTAATATAGGCTTCCGTGGTGGGCACACTGAATGAGGTGAAGCGGGAGAGTGCCAGTACATTGGCTTCGTTCCTGTTGTGCATTAATATAATTCGCTGGACAATTCTTTCAAGACCCGCAGGCACTTTTAACGTGTTTGCTTCGATTCCCACCGTAGTCTAATGTGAGGATCACGTTGCATGCTGAAAGGAACTCCTAATGCTGTCTGAAGTGTGAGATAATTACCTGTTTGTCTTCAGTTGCAAAGTGTTGGCTACATGTGCGCTGCCATATGTTGATCTCATCGGGTCTTTAAGTAGTTAAAATGCAGTTGCTCTTCCCATTGCAATATCGTCCAGTCCCCTTTCAAATTTCACTTTACTGTAAGTGTAAAGCTCCCTAAGCTCTTTCCTATACGTTTCTGAAATCCTTTTGTCATTTTCCATCGCGTCCCGTGGCTTCCTGTCAAGCTTATAATTCTGGCTGTGTTCAAGGTCCTTCTGAGTGCTCTTAGAGCGTCAGAGCTCAGAATACTGCGCTATTGTATTTGGCTTTTTAGAAGTGTACTGCGGTTTTGCGTGCATTGCCATGATCAGTTGGTGTGCAGTACCTCACTTTCTTTTGTTGTTCTCGCCGGTGAGACATACAGTCTGAAGACCAACTCCATTCCGGAATCCGTTCTCTCACTCCAACTTGAAGGGCAAACATTTAACTCTATCAAGGCCAAACGTGCAAGCAGCCATCTTAAAAGTAAATATGAAACAATGTTTTCTACAATCAAAACTGTGATCTTTAAAGTAAAACGAACCATATTTTAATATTTTCAAGAAGGCTGTTGTGGTGCGTCATCTCACTGCATCAGGCAACATGGGGCTATCTTGGAAGTATAGAAAACCATATTTTCTCTTCAGCCATCCAATTTTATTTTAACATTCATGTTTTTCTTCCGCCTTCTACAGCCTACAGTCTGTGGCAGCGGGTCAGATTATTTTGGTCATTGTCTAACTTCACTGTGAGTGAGGACATTTTCCCCTTTCACAAGAAGCACATCCTCCCACAAAGTAGCCCCTTAAGTGCCAGGGGCTACTATGGCAACGTGTGCTTTTTGAGACCAAAAATATTTTTCCTTTAAGTCACATTTGTTTTTTAGTTTGGCGAGTGCCCAGGAGCTTCCCCAACAATAAAGTTTTGCAAAAACCATAACAAACCAGCATTAAAAAAGCCAAAAGGCTGGTTGCCTCTGCTTGTCTTTAATTTGCAACCACCCACCGGTGACACAACCCATAGGAACAACATGCATACCCATGCATTGAGGAAGTGGTCTGTTCAACATATTGTTCCACCCGTCACAAAGTTTCATAAGAACATACACAACACCCACAAGCCCTTCACGGCAGCAAGCAGGGCAAGTGGATTCGGTTATGCCATTCACGCCTACCCTGCAACTTCCCTTTGCACCTCACCCGTAGCCAGGGCTTTAAGTGGGATGAAAAAAGTGTAGGGGTGTGGGGGGTGAGAGGGAGTGGGGTCCTCAAAGGGGATGTAATTAAGGGCGTGGCTTAAAAAACAGGGACCCTACAAATCTGTGCTTAGCATAGTGTGCTGTCTGACTGTTATTTTGTTGCTTCTGTCATTGCATCCAGATATATAATACAACAAGTAACATTGAAATGCTCACTCTCTAAAGTGGCTACCTGGCAACAAGCGCTGCGTCTTTTAAATGTCCCAAATAAAAGCTCTGTGTCTTTGTTAAATGTCCAAAATTAATCAAGAATGCGTCTTTCTTGGATGGGAGAAACCTCCCCACCTTGCACACCTTGAGAACGGTTATCACTGTATACGCTTGTACAGAGCGGGTGGGTGTATATCAAAACCATATAGTCAAGGGTGAATGAATCCAAGCTTCATTTATTGATATGGATTCATCAATTATATAGTGTTAATCCTTCACACTATTTGACTTGTATTCTTCATTCAATCACTTTTCGGCCTCATTAGTTACACAACCTGATGCATTTCGGGACTTGCCCTTCATCAGGGGATAATTCCTAGAATGCAATGAACCTCTATTTAATCAAATACTCTGAATACCATCAGTCAAGCAATTCCAGTCTTTGTCAAAAAATAATCAAAATGTGTAAAAAAAAAAAAAGTGCATGAAAAGCTGGGGAAAACCATCTGAGTAGTTTGAATCGACCACACACATTAGCTTGCTGTGCAGTGTAGGTGTTTGATGCAATACATGTCGATAAGAAAATGAAATAAAGGTGATCACGATCTGGTGCACAAACATGCAAAGTGTATATAAATCATAGTGCAGAATCAGTGAATTAACTGGATTGTGAGCGATATAAATGCCAAAGTCCTGTCCCTCGAAGGTCAATCTAGCCAAAGAAAACCAAATAATAACTTTGATTTAACACTCGTGTCGGTGCAGTAATCGCGGTTTGTCACACTAGATCATGCACAAAAATAGTCAGAGATCAGTAGAAGATAGTAATGAAGCAGAAAACGCCGTATGAACATACCTCCTGACCGATTTTTAGTTATGGGTGCTTCCATAAAAAAGATTAAACGCCATGTAAAATGCCGAGTTGTCCACTGCTGTGGTTAAAGAACCCAGTATGTGCTCATAGAAAGAGGCTGGAGCACTACACCCCGATTGAGGGAAAAGTAAAGATGCCATATTAGACTGGTGTAAGAACTCAAAGGCCACAAGGTGATAGGAGACAAATTTCTGTGCAGTCATTTCAAAACAGCGTAAACGACACCAAAAATAAATGAGATATACAAAAACGATTTTCAAAGCATTCGTGTATGGGGAAAGCGAGCAGACAGTACCAGATTCAAAACAATATGTAGCTTCATAGAGAAAAAGCCTTAAAGAAGTGTCTGAACTAGACACTTTTTTTTTTTTGTGTATGTTAGAAAATGACATTAATTGCAATGAACATAAAAAGAAAATTTCATAAAGGGAAGTTCCAACAGAGTGCGAGCATTGTCTAATGCAAGTTATAAATAACAACTGTAATCTAATCGTTCATTAAGTCCCTTCGGGCTAACTGAGCCAAGTCGTTTCATCCAATAGATTTCTCTTTGAAGAAGATATTTCTGCCCTCCTCTATGGGTACTGCCTCTAATATAAGGAACCTTAATTGACTCAGTTGGTGATTGTGGGTACAAAAGAGCACGGTGATGGTAGACTTGCTATTCTTGGTACGGATATTACTTTTATGTACAGTCAATCTCATTTTTCGTTCAGTTTTACCCACGTATGGCAATCCACATGGGCACTTTCACAAATGGACCACGTTTTTTGAATCGCAGGTAGCCGTTTGTAATTTTATGGGAGTTCCTTGGACTGGGTGCATGATTGTGGTGCCCTTTATGATATTGCAGCTTCCACAATTAAGGCATGGTATAGTTCCTTTGTATGTTTGACCTACTGTTAGATCGTCTGATTTGAACAGTAATTCTTTCAGGTTTTTTGTTCTTTGGCAAGCAAAAAAGTGGCTGATGATTGAAAATGCCTTTGAACTCAACTTCTGTTTGTGGCATCGGACAATGCTTTAAAATAATGTTTCTAACTTTTTGGATTCTGGTGGAGTATTTAGATACAAATACAGTTCTTTTACTCTTCTCTTTTGGTTTTCCCACTTCAAGGAGTTGCATTCTATCTTTAGATTCAGCACTTTCAATGGCTGTTTGTATTACGTTATTGGGATATCCTCTTTGTTTGAACCTTGTGACAATATTTTCTTTGCTAGTCTTATAATGACACTCGATGAGATACGTTTTACTCTTAACAGTTGAGAGTAAGGCAGGTGTCTTATTAAAGCCATTTGATGGAAACTATTCTAGTTCAGTAAATTATTCCTATCAATAGGTTTAACAAAAACATTAGTGGCTAATCCTCGATTTTGTACTGTGATTTCTGCATCAAGAAACGTGATTTTGTCAGTACTGATGCTGTTATTAAAACCGTATCTTTCGTCAATGGTATTCAAAACATTGATAGCAGATTCCAGATCTGATCGTTTGCCTTTCCATATAAGGAATAGATCATCGATATATCTCCAATACATGATTAAGTTCCTAGCCAATTGGAAAAAATATTGTCCAATTCAAAACGGTGCATGAAGAGGTTAGCGTAACATGGAGCAGCGCAATTTCCCATGGAAGTTCCAGACAATTGTACATAGTATTCATTATTCCATACAAAGTAACTGTGGTGTGAAGTGCAGAAGTTGAAGTAAGAACATTTTTAAATCCTCTTCCATCGGGGCATTAATCAAAAATGATTTCACTGCTTGAAGACCCAAATCATGAGGAATGGAGGTGTATAGGGAGCTCACATCTATGGTGCATAGAATAAGTTTGATATTTTCATCAAATTCAATACATCTGATTTTGTTTATAATCCCCTCGAGCAATATACAAAAGAAATTAACGAGAGGGAGAGAGATCTGCAAGTTTGAATGAGACACAATAGACTAAAAAATGGGTGAGGTCTATAGTTGGGCCGAAACGTATGCACGGAGACGCCAACAAAAAACATTCTCCATCAGATCTCAAACAGTAATGATAAGCCAAGTACGAAAAAAATAGATGTACATATATTGTCAGCCAGTGCAATGTGACATAAAACCAGACAAAGCCCCAACCTTCTCCTGTAGGTCCTTATGGTCTAATAAAGTCATCACTCTAAGTGGTATGCTGTCTGCATTAACCCTTTGTTAAATTTTACATTACTGCACTGCCGTAATAACGTGTGTTTATATACAACATTGCAGTACTCATTTTCGAGATCATGGGACGTTCAACGGCGGAACAGGTCATGCTAGCATAAGAACATTTAAAGTTGTGTAAATAACTGCAGCAGGTGCATTAGAGCCAATGGGCTATTTACTCTGAAGCCATTAATTAAATACTATGAGGGAACAGGAAGGCATGTAGTAGGATTTTTAAAGCATTTTGCCAAATGAATACAGGTAAACAGTTGAATCCTTGAGGGGCGCAGAACATCGAAGAAATGGAGGTAGAAATGGAGGTAGCATGAGGGAGGGTCATGGGTGGAAATCCCCAACTTGAGTGCTTAAGCACGAAACAACTTGTACCTCTAATGCTGTCAGAAGAGCAAAGCAAGCCAGTAGCATGCAAAATACCTTACTGCGATGGGAAACATAAATATGTGAAATCGCCATGCAGTTAGTAGTTTAAAAACCAAAATCTTTTAGTTCACTTCTGTCTGTTTCACATTGTATGGAGTGTCTTTACTGCTCCATCAAAAGTATGAATTTTCCAAACTCCTAACATCCGGGGTAGATCCTGAGACTCGATAGAGCAGCAGTTGGTAATTTTACCTTAATTTCACTAACCCCATCCAGGAGACAGTGTTGTTTCACTCTGGTGGTTAGTGGCTTACTGCAAGAGGAGAACAGATGGCCATGCTTGTTGTGAGCAGGCTACTGTTATGCCTGTGATTGTCTCCGAAATGACTTGTTGCAGCTGATACTGCGCTCACATTTTAAAACTTTTTAGGCGTGACTGCTAATTAGCATAATTGCTGCTTTCACAGAAAGTGACATTGTGACCTCTGAGCCGAATAATAGCAGCAGTGACCTCACATGACCTCTGACACTGAAGAAAGTGATGTCACCGGCGGTGTAATTATAGGAAGTGATCTTACAAAGGATGCATTCACCTTTAACCACTTTTGTCTAACTGAGATTCTTTTCTCGAATGCTGGCAAAGCTAAATATGTGCTACAGTTAGAAACAAATTATGAGGCAGCGTAGAGTGATATCTATTAGTACTTGTGCAGGGCAAACAACAACAAAATAAACTGAAAATTAAACTTGGACTTAAATGAGTCCGTGCACTTACACTGAATTCAGTCGATGGGAGTACTGCTTACAAGTGCTGTGTGCTTGTTGAATTCTGGCTTGAAGAGCTCATTTGCCGTCATTGAAGCCTGTGTAGAAGGCTTCTCCCAGAGAAGTCTAGACTAAGATTGAATAAAGTTTTTAAGACTGCCCATTGTTTAATCCATGGAATGCAATTCTAAACTGCTTACAGGTAATCCAGTAGAACACCACGAAAGCCTGCTTGCAGTTATCTCTGATGTCTTGCCTTGAAGACTTCTCAGAGATCACCCCATTGACATATATGGGGTACTGCTGACAAATCAAGCACATTTCTGATACCAGTATAGACCATGCCACACAGCGGGTAACATCGAATAACGTGTATGAGTATCTCGGAGTCACGATCACCCTTATGCTATCATGGGCAAACCATTTGTCGACTTGAAAGGTTAAATCTACTGCAACCACCAAGTCCATAATGAGATTTTGCAAACTATTTGAAGGAAGAGCAATTAACTCATCGTTAAAAGTAATAAGAATGAAATGTATTCCTTTTCTACTTTGTGCTTCACCGTTTTAAACGACCAGGCCATACTTCAGCTTGACACAATTTACATGCAGAGTGTACACAACTTTTACATCTTCGCACAACCACCCCTCGTTGTGACATCAGCCTGGAGTTGAATCTAAAATCTTTTAATATCCCTCTAAAACAGGGCTACTCTGAATTACCTATGTGGTTGTGATGGGGCAGATTTAACAACCGTACAATCCTTAATTTACTTGAAACTCGTATAAGGATATGGAGCTAAAAGTCATATCATTAAACAAGGTTTAAAAAATACATAATTTGCTTGACTTTGAGACCCTTGCTAATTTAAACCGAGTGTCTTGTAAAAGCACCTTACAAAGGGCCTTATTTAGTAATCAGAGAGAGAATGACCTTGCTTTGAAAAAGAAGTACAAACATATGGACCTAGTATCTGAATCCTATCTGTCAACACATGAGGATTATTTTCAGGTCTACTCTGCATGGTCTGATCAAACTGAAATACCACAAATAGTTAAGAAATGCTGTTTTTATTATAATCTGTGGGATTAATTCTGTAAACTTGATTTGATTGAATAACATCTTAGTTGGCGCTAGAGCTACCTTCCCTTCCATAGACCAAACTGCCTTTAATTGTTTCTACTTCTACTTCTGCAGTGTTTTGCCCTCTATCCTGTGTTCATTGCAGTCAGCGGGGACATACACAATGCAAATCTTCATATGGCGCTCACAGCAGAGTGCAGTGCAGGTCAGAAGCGAGGTGCATTGGTTGAGCTCTCTCTGTTAATCCCTGCATGGGAGAGTAGGGGCCAGGTGAAGATTTGAAGTGCATTGGTATAGCTAGCTGTTATTCACCTCTCTTGTCTGCCCCAGCTCAGCAAGTTAGCCTCTTGTGAGCTGGCTGTGAGGCAGACAGTTGCCTCTGGCGGGCTAGATGGTAGAGCGATGCCACATGTGCTGAGGTCATGTGATATGACAGCCTGCTGAGCAGTGAGGGACAAAAATGTAAAGAACATTTGGGCTTGAGAGGGCAAGGGTGCATTGGATGGAAGGTACCCAGGATTTCTCCACAACCCCATCATGATGCACTTGTGAGATGCCCTCTTTGTCTAGTAGGGAGTTGGGCAGCTTTGAAGTGCCAACCCTGCGGCATTAGGCGCCTCATAACACAAACGTTGTCATTATCATCATCCAATGTCTGCGTGCACTGTACGTATGTTATTGCAGAGCCGGCCCTTGCTCAAGTGATGCCCTGGGGGGAATGAAATTTGCAGCTCTCGCAACAGTAAAAAAGTGAGGCAGCTGCCCCTTTTCACAGGTGAGTCTTTGGCTGACTACATCAAGGCAGCTACTTGCCTCTGAACACACATCTCTGCAACTCTTACAGCTCACCTGAATCACCCACAACTTTGCTCCACTTGTCTAGTTCCAAGTTGTTTGTTCGGAAGGGGAGAGGGTATTAATGTATGGCGGCAGGTGGTGAGAGATAGATGGGAGGGCAAAGTAGGGAGCCCATAAGGTGCTAAAAACAGTGACTGCAGCACGTTTAAATACGATTAGAAGCACTTAAAACAAAATCACTGGAGCCAAGGTATAGGAGCGTTGCTGTTTGCAGGACCTTTATGCAGACAGTTTTTTTCACCCCTCTGAAGATTGGCAGCCTGGGCCTGGGCCTGGGCCTAACTCGCCCATATTAAAAGCCAGCCCTAGTAGTGTCATCATGCATTCATGTGCACTAGAAATTCCCACGCCAAGCCGTGTCCTGTGCAGTACAGAGAAAGTGCCATGAGTGCGCACAGTGATAATGGTCACAGTATGTAGCTTGTTGCTTTACAAATCATGATCAAAGTGGCATGCAATGGAGATCGGTGCGCAGCACTGCAGAGTACACTAATTAAAAGGATCAGTCAGTCGTGCTCAGTCAGCGGTGCTATTCACACACAGTGATAGTTGAGTTCCATTCATACTATGTACGTACAATATAAGAAAATCTGACAACTAGTTCTGGTGTCCTCCGGTGGAATGGAATCCCATGGCAGATAGCAGAGGAAGGGGTGGCTGCAGCAGGCAGCGAGCCCCATAGTGGTAAGCATGGCTGGCCCAGCCACTGCACTCCAGGTCCTATGAGAAGAGGATGCCACCATATAGTACTGTGACAGGGCTGACCAGAAGGGTTGGGGACTGGGCTTGTTTCCGAAGATTCTAATGCCGTGGTGCAATATCAGTGCCTGTTGAATTTAACATGTGGCATGTGCACTTTTAAAAGTGATCGCGGCATTCTGCAGTGCACTAATTAAAGTGATCAAATAAAATTGCTGTGTTCAGCATGCACGCCACGCCTCACAAATGATAGTCATATTGTACATATGATAAAAGAATATCTCACTGCAAGTTCTAGTGTCTTCTGTGAATGAATTCCTGTTGTATGTAGCAGAGAAACAGGTGCAGCAGACAGGCCCGAGCCTTGGCAGCGCGGGCCAGGCAGTCCAGGCCACTTCCTGCTGGATCATTGGCTGCGAGAAGAGGGGGCCACTACACTGTGCTGGAGATGGGCTGCACGGAAGGGCCAGAGATCAGGTCTCGGAGGCCCACCTTACTCAAATCCGCAGCACCCGGGAGTGGAGATTAGGCCTCAGGCTAGTCACTTTTTTTTTAATAAACTTTATTTAAAGTTTTTTTTATAAAAACTTAACATTGGTGTACAAGCAATAGCCATCAAAGGAATCCAATAGCAATACATCACAATGATTAGAGTTCAAGTCAACGGACCCTCCACAGCTCACCTCCACCCCGCAGCTCATATTTGGGCATCAGAAGCATTTAAACCCCTTCCCCTTCGGAACTCCCATCACTTCCCCCAGTGATGTCTCTCTGGGAACCCGTCTGATAATCTTCGGCCAAAAAGTCGTGACAGAGCTCCCTCCAGAGCCTTAAATCATCATCTAGTTTCTCATCCCTGCGACACCTCTTCATGTGTACTTCCTCGGCTAATGTCCATTCGCGCACATCCCGAATCCACGCCGATATCTCCGGCGCCCTCACCCCCATCCACACAATGCAGGCTAGTCACTTAGTACCCGGCAGCAACCCCTAGCCTCCTCAGCAAAAAAATCCCATCAAGTGCAAAAGTGCGTGGGTTTGAAAGGCTTTAGTCTGATTCCCACGCCACAAGTCTTCGGCAGTGGCGAAGCCTGTGTGCCATGGGCCTTAGTGCAGCGAAGCAAATGGGCCCAGTAGTCACTACTCGAAGTGTGAAATACAACAGTAATCAGGGTTGAGTGAATCAGTCAGGCCTCTCGCCCTGGTGCCACTGTAGCTGCTGCCCCAATGAAAGCTATGCCCCTGGTCCTCGCCCTCAGCCCCTATACGAACTAGTACTTGTTTCTTGGCTTGTTTTGGAGGAACCTCAGCCAAACATTGATCATGCATGTCTGAGCCCACTGCTAGTGACATCAATACCCCCAAAGCCGAAACAAGTGCATCCTGCAAGAGTTTCTCTGGACTTTTGGGCACTTATAAGACAAATAGTAGTGATTTAGCTCAAAAGCCGTCAGCTAGTTTTAGGACAACAAAACCACACATGACAACAAATGTGCATCTTGCACACGTTAAGTGTATTTCAGTAATATTGAGTGAAGACAAATTTACCGGGACCGTAAAAGAGTTCTTTGAGCTGTAGAAATAGAAGGAATTCATATATTGTGTGCTTGACATGTTTAATAATCATCTTTACTGATGGATTAACAATGTTGGAATGAAAAGTAAAAAAAAATAATGCACTATTATGCAAAATAATGTAAACTAAACTTGATAAGATATATCATATATATATATATATATATATATATATATATATATATATATATATATATATATATATATGTGTATGCTCACATGAGTCTCGATTTACTAATGCAGTGTGTACCAAATGTAAAATCCATCTTTTAAAGCTTCTATTGTGATGCACCATAGAGATCGAAAAGCTGGTGCAAAAGTGTTTTAATACAACTTACATGAACGTAACTTTCTAACTGCTTTACGCCTATAAGAATCTACATTTATTCAAACGACAATTATGTTTTATATAATTATTTTACATATAGGTACATTGTAACTCGTAATAGGCCAAGGTTAGGATCGAACATTTCGATGCAATCACATATGACAACTTCTCGATCTTGCTTCATGGAGATGACTACTTGATAGAATGTATTATCCTTGGACCTAATTGCACACTTGTTTAATAATAAGTATTGCATTGCTTTATGCATTAAATGAGTTTCCCCTTAGGATTTCATTCTACTTTACGAACTAATGTGAAAGAACTTTACTTGCCCATTCATGTAACTTTTCTTGTTCCTTCTCATAACATTCCTCATGCCTAAAGGATACTTTTTCGACATTTTGACATGGTTTCCCATGTAGGAACCTGAACTCTTAACACTAGCATATGGAAAGTAACATTTTAAATATTCTTTGTGGATTGACTTGTTTGCCCGGAGCAGACTATCGATTCCCATGGATGGTATGGGAACATTTTCCAAAGTATCTTTTTTTTTCACCTTGTGAGCGGATGATAGTCACATGGGTGACAGACCCTTGTGGGGTGATAGCTGATGTCACCTTCAGATGCAGCAAGTAATATATTATTAAAAGGACCATTAGTATGGGGCAGATGCGACACTTTGACATTATTCCTCACATGGTGTTACACACTTGCAGATGCTAGCTCTCAGAGATATGCTCTGAGACTCTTGGACTGAGACATCCTTTCCTTGGCAGTCCTCATTTTGTTGATGCTGAGGCTGCAAATGCCATATTTCCTCTCCTTAGCCCCTTTTCCCTAATCCAAACTTTGATCGAACTATAGGCCTATGCCAGATAACTGATCCGAACCATCCTCCTGCCTTTGATGGTTGTGGGAATTCTAGTTGCTTAGCGAACTTAATAGGCTCTGTGGCTAAATTCTAGTTTCCAGATTTCCTTGTAAAATTTCTTTTGATTTAGCTTTGCTATATGTGTGGGTTATAACTACAATTTGTAATTGCTTATCGAGACTCATGACTTATTGCCTAAATGCTGATCATTTGCTTGAATTCTAAATGATTCAGTACAGCAACTTAAATTTTACCCTTGTCGTCTGAGTCTTCATAACCTGAAATGTTCTTTCTACTAAGACCGTGCATAACGTATTTCAGATTTTAATGCACAATGGGGGTAGCCATAGATTATTCTCAGAACACCAAATTCTTTTATTATTTTGCACTGCTACAGCTGAACTGTTGGTCTGTATAATTTTGGCTCAACTAAACTTCTTTAGAAGGTTCGCAATTCCTGTTATATATTTAAATTTGATTTCCAATTTGTGAGTTGGTTACCAAATAAGTGGTCCTCATTGGGTAACCAACAGGAGCCAACCTAGTTCCTCACCTCTCAATGCGATGAGCAAGGCCCATCGGAGGACCAAAGCCTTGTGGGTGGGAAAAGATATATAATTTGAATTAGGAAATTGTCCAGATTGTGGGCCCAGTGGATGGTAAAGCGCTTCTGCTGCAACAGTAGTAATCCTGGTTAGCCGGGAGGTCTGGCCACCACATTGCATAAAAAGTCGACTGTCTCATTGTGACAGCTGATTCTTTGTCCAGTTTATGATGTGTGAAACTTGCGAGTTATGTGCTAATGAGAGCCCCTGGTCTGGGCTCCTCCTCTCCCATTAGCTACAAAAGCTTTCAGCGAGTCATCATCACGGTCTCTTAAGTTAGGATTTTGTACACCTTCACCGGCATCACATGATCGATTTGAAGCAACTGTATCATTAGGCCACAATAAAACGAAAGAGAGTTACACCCTATGTAAGTAGCACTGACTTTAAACAAACAATGGCTTAGCCAGTAGGTCTCGCCTACGCAAAATCTATTGGCTTGGTCAGTGTTTTTTTTTTAGCCATGTTGTACAGCACCTAGTCTGCTGTGCATCATGGCTGAAAGTACTTTAAAACAAGCCTCTGCAATGCAATAGGTCTCGCATATACGCAAGTTTGAGCTATTGGCATTGTAAATGACGACCGCCTTTTATTTATGTTTTGTTTTTTAAAACATAAATTGAAGGCATTGTCATTTACAATGCCAATAGCTTAAACTTTCGCAAATCCGAGACCTATTGTATTCCAAACGCTTGAAGGCATCGCTGAGTTGCCCCCTTCTGTCTCCCATGGCCCCTGAACAGCTCCCCGTTTGCTACGAGTTAAATAAACAAGCCAGTGGTCACAACTGCGCACAAGAGACCCTCCTGCACTAAGATAAACTCATTAAAGAAAATAGTGCTTACAGACTAAAGAAGACTACAGTGTAACAACTGAAGTAAAAGGGGCAGTCCCCATGGGAGGTTACAAATGAAGACAAGGCGGTACTAAGGAGGGACTAACAAGCCTAATAAATCAGATGCCAGCATTTAAGAAGGACGACACAAGCCAATGACAAATATGGGCGGCGAGTGGGTGGGGCTTCAAGTACATACTCCAATACAGCATGGCTCGCAGAGCAGCGCATACGCTGCCCAGGCTCGACCTAAAAAAAGGTGCTTTGAAGCAGGGCATGTGCTGTCTAGGGCATACCTAAAATTGATGGAAATGATTCGAGTTCACACCTCTAAACCACGCTTAAGAGCCAACTCTCTTGCATCGAGAAATCTTCTTGATTAATACTCTATCCATACTTACATAGTCTGTTCCTTTCTGAACTGGCGCACAGAAGAGCCAAAAGACAATTAAATTGAATGATGCCCATAGAAACTTGCAGTGGATTGGAAGCTTCTTTGGATAGGCACCAGCCTATTTCCATAATGTTTTGATGTGTAAGTCTCCTTTACTGGAGAGGTTATGCCCAATAAAAGGTGCTGAGCCAGATGTATCTTACTGATAAGGCCCAATGATAGCAAAACGTACTGTGAATTGTTTGCTTATGATCTACTGAAGAGTCGAGGGCTAGGTTGGGTTGGGTAAGGGTTGAGGGGAAAAGGCAAGAATAATTTCCATATGGAAAATCTCCTTCGGTAATTGCAAAGACAAGCTCTAAATAAGTGGAATGAAATGCTACCAAGAGGAATTCTGAGTGTTTGCAAAGAAATGGTTGAAATCGGTCCCACCACCTTTTTTTATTTTTTGGTTCTCCCTGGTAGCAAACATGAACTAAAACGAGCAAGTCTGGTTATGAAGGTTTGGGCTGTGGGTGAAAATCTTATACCGGCAAACAAATCCTGCATTCAAGAGCAAACAACTTTGGAGCCTCTGTGTGCCCTTAACTGCGCTTGCAATAAGCAGGGCGAGACGAATGGAGCAATCTCGTGGGGGTAATTGTGAGAAGATGAAAATAGTTTTTACTGTGGACCGCTTCAAAATTTTCCATTAAATTCAGATGGATGTACTGCCATAACTTCTCCCGTCCTGCATGGAATGCACAAAAAAGTTCATTAATATAATGTTTATATTCCATTGACCACACCTTCCTTTTTGTGCAAGCACACATTTATTTCTTTATTTAGAGCATTTCTCTTGCGCCAGGCACTCAGAGTGCTGAATTGAAAAGGATGAAGAAGTAATTGAAAGAAAATGAAAACCCGAGAGGCAGAGTGCAATCGAAAACATAGGGTGACCTAGCATTCTTCGGATGCTCCAAACTAATTCTTCTCTTCTCGCGGCCACTTTTTATCATCCCGTTATTCTCCCATCTGAATAAAGCAAGCCACACTTGGAAATTCACCTCTCCAGAGCAAGTGTGTCAGCATGATGTAACAGAATGAGTCCTGTCCCACTTTGCAAACATTGAGCTCACTCTTAGCAAGAGTTGTAGACACTAGCTGCTGCTTGGCTTACCCTTTACCTTGCACCTGTAGATTTTATCATCTTGATTTACATGAACAGTCTACCTGTTCCGCTGGGGCGCTCCCCGCAGATGAGGAGTTCGAAGTTAAAGGCTTGAGATTATTCATGGGTTCTGGTTTGTCCAGGGTTCACTGAGAAACGAGCAGTGACAAAACGAAACGAACAAACTCGGTCAGCTGTTTGTCTCCGACTGCACAGGAGAGACTGGCAAATCATATTTATTTATGACAATACGTTACGTACAAAGCATGGCATGACCTGCCTAAGCAAAGGACATGGTGTTATTGTCTGGGCTGTCGACTTTGGAACTGGGGAGCCTGGTTTGAGCCCCGGCATCTGCTCAATGTTCTATGATCTTGGGCACATCACGTAATCTGCCTTTGCTTAATTAATTAATGTGAGCTTGTGTAACGTAACTGGTGCTCACTTAAAGCGCTCAAATGCCTTGGGGCTGAGTTCGTGCTATATTTAAAAAAAACGGAGGTGAAAGTTGTGGAATAGGATGTTGGGCAGAAGCACTCTGGGGTGGAGTCGGGGGGGGGGGGGGTGCCTAGAAAAGCATACACAGAAGCCGACTGTATAAAACCTGCACTCTTATGGAGTGCTTGAAGAAAAATAAAAAGAGTGCCCAAAAAGCAAGCCCTCGTGGAGAAACTGAAGAAACCAATCTGAGGAGTGGTAAAAAGGCTTTGCTCCATGGGAGGGACAAAGGGCATGCTGGAGCGACTAAAAGATCCATGCCCAGCAAGCAACTTTGATTGACAAAACTGAAAGCCAACTGTAAGCAGCATGCATTCCTAGGTCAGGTTAGAGCATGTCCTCATTATGTCTTTGCAATCAGACAGATGCGCTGTCTGGTAAGCTTCAACGCAAAAATGACTCTAAACAGTTCCTGAGCATTAAGAATGAGCCATTTGCCACTTTTGCTAAGAGTGATATTTATTTGTCTGTGTCCAAAATAATTTTCCAGACAGCGCTGATGCTGTAATAAGATCAAATCTGCTGAAAGCTGCATCTGCATTCGACGTGTCATAGGATCTGATAATGTAGTAGAGATGAAAGCACTGCTAAGCACACAACTAGACCGGTTTTTCAGGCCATACAGAGCCTTCCAGGCAATACACGGACTAAAAGGGAGTGTGTGGCAACTAGCAGGAACTGGATTAGATGCGTTTCGTATGCCCTTACAGTAATCTGAATCTAACTTCTACCAGATCCGCTTCTGCCTGGCTGAGAGTGAGATGGTCACCCTTTTGTTCGTTATAGTCACGCCAATTGCGACTCAGGAATTAGAGCCTCAGGAATCAGATGGCAAGTGCTGGCTGTGCTGCCTATTGACAGCCTTCTTATCTTTATGTGCTGAGTGGAGCCAGGCTGTGTGTACGACTGGCTACCGGAGATGCCTAACTCCACTGAGAACAAGCATTGGTAAAGCCAATAGTTCTTGTCTATTCGAGAGCTATTGGCTTTGCCAATATCTTTTAGCCATGTTGTACAGTAGCGAATCTATGCCGCATGGCTAAAAGTAAAGTTAGACAATCATCTGCAATGCAGTAGGTCTCGCATTTACGCGAGTTTGAGCCCAGGCTCGACCTAAAAAAAGTGCTATGACGCGGTCAGTGCTTGGCTGCATTATAGTGGTTTTTTTTCTTCTTTCTTCTGGCTGGTGGGTGTGGGCAAGACAGACAACGGAAGGGAGTGTAGCGGGGAAATGGGATTGTTATAAGCAAGAGCGCTATGACTGGCCACATCATAGCGCTTTTTGTTATGGTGGGTGGGGGGAGGGAGGCAAAAGAGTAATGGGATGGTCTGGGTGGAAGGTATGAAGAACACGGACAAAAGTGTAGGGTGAGAGGGAAAGAAGCAATACAACGGATTGGTGGTGGGGAAGAAGCAAGGGGTAAGAAAATAAATCTAATTTGCCTGAAGTCCAACGAGCAGTGGAAGGACACTAATGAAAGTAAATCAATCAGTACTTGGTCGCTGCTTCAAACTGTTAAACAGGAAGTGACATCAGGTAGAGTTGACCCATTAAGAGAGAGCAAATAAAAGTGACAACAAAACCAACAAACGGTAAGAAATGGGCGGACCCCAAGTACCTTGGATTAAACAATACTCCTTGCAGTGACAGCGCATGCGCTGTCAGCAGGCAAGACCCAAAAAGAACTATTACCCCATCTAGGCTCTGGATCTAGCGACTGAGGGTTTACCAACAACTACCCAGCATGGGTCATCCAATTAAAACGACAGCCTCCCAATGCCTTCTACCCCAGGAGTTTGCCTAGTTGTTTCTTCTGTTTCTCCCGTCCCCCTACATACTCGAGTTTGTAAGTCGCAAGAGCAGTGCAGAGGGTAGCAAAGGGCGAGGGGGGGACAACATCTGTTACCCTTGGCGACCCCAAAATGACGTCCATAAGGGGCACTGGGCTCCCAGTTTCTACCTTCAAGACATTATGTACTAAGCCATAACCAATACTAATCACAGAATGCCGCCCCTGCCCCCAAAGTCAACCACTGGCACCATGACTCCAAAAGTACCCCTCTGCACACATCTGGTCCTATAGTCTAAAGATCTGATATAACATTACATATGTATTTGTAAAGTGCCCCTTGGGGTTTCTTTTTGGTCAGTAGCAGATGTTTACTGTTCAGCTCACAGGTGCTCACTTTGAGGTTCGGAAGGATGAACGCTTGAGCGGACCCACAGGGATTTGAACTTGTGACTATGCAGTCAAACAGACTTCTTGACTGGGCCGACAAGACCCGGCTCTTGGGCACTGTGTGCACATTCACCTGGTCTTGTAGGGAAGGATTCTGGGGCACTGTACTCCAATACCCACTAAGGAACCACAGACAACACACAGGACATAAAATGCTTTCCAGCTTCCAAAATGCCGCCCTGCTACACAAAACCTTCAAATCCCGCCGGATACGCACAAACCACCCCAAGAGTGAGGATGTACTCTAGGGCGTTGGGCAATGGTGTTTACTGGGCAGTGTCCATGGTGTGTTGATGTCCCTGGGCCACCTGTACTGTTGCACTCCAGTTGGATAACCGCGTAACTCATTCAGAACGCTTGATTCCCCAAAAGTAGCTAGAGGCAGAAGTGATCACACTCAAACAAAAGGTACAGTACTAGCAACCGCTTTAAAAAAAAGTGTTGGTCTACAGTGAAATAAGAAAACATGTCTAAAAAAGAAAGCCCTCGCACCTTAGGGTTAAGTTATGCCCCGCCCAAGTTAAGTGCTTATTGGGGAAAGATGTGTACGTTATATGCAGCGTTTGTCAACTCTTTGGTGTGCCGCTGGCTGTATTTACTATGATCAGTGTGTGTGGCACAGCTGTCCTAGAGATTTCCACAGTTTATCAAAATGGTTGTATCTTTTGTCTTTCTCTTCGGACCTGAATGCAGTGTTGGACAAATCAGGGTTTGATCCGAGGTGGCCGAGAAACTGTCTGTAAAATGAACTTCCCAAAATCATACCATTCAAAATGAGCAATTGTCCCACTCATGCAATAGGTAATGTTTGTAGGCTGCTAAGAATACAGCTGTCAAAAGTCTCCTTGCCTAGTTGACATGTGGCTACCAGCAATCTGGTAGTGTATGTCTGATGCGCAAGACACAGTTCAAGGTGGACCATTTAGGCATCAAACTGGTCCAGAGGTCAAGGACACCTCCAGTTCTGGTAGTGGGTTAGCATCCCAAATTACAACCCATTGTTTACCAGAAATCTTATGGGCATGTTTATTGAAACTGTACAATTGCGGTTGAGATTTTTGGTTGTAACTTGTTTTTTTGAGACTGAGGGCACCCACTGGTCTCTAAATCACCTGCAGGAAATGGCTCCCACAAATGTAAGGATGGTTTGGGGGTTGATACAGGCTGAACACAGTTGCGTTCCTTAAATCCTATCTGCAGTTCTTCGACATTGTTGTTCCAAAATGTTCTTGGGACAGTTCAGAACAGTTGTGCTGCAAGGCTTTATGGTTCACTTACTCAAGGCCTTCACGGAGGCTTCAGTGAGTCATATATCGATCTTTGCATTTCTAGATCTGGGGTCTTCTCCTCTCCTTACAGTAAACAGTACTGTTCCCTCTTCTTCCAGGGCAGGTCCAGGCCTTGAATGGATATTGCAACAGACAATGGTGTGACTCTAAAGAGAGCTCTACAGTCTGAAAATGTTCTTCTGAGTTCAGAGGAAGTGTAACTACTTGCTCAAAAAGAACATTAGATTTTTTGCAGTTTTTCTAGCACAGAAGTACAATAGAGCGAACCAGATGTTAGACATTTCTTTAGGTTGAGCCTAGGCAGTGCATGCGCTGCTCAATCAATCAATCAATCAATCAATCACGGCATTTATAGAGCGCGCTACTCACCCGGGAGGGTCTCAAGGCGCTGGGGGAGGGGGTAAGTTACTGCTCGAACAGCCAGGTCTTGAGCTGCTTCCTGAAGGAGAGATGGTCCTGGGTTCGCCGAAGGTGAGTGGGGAGGGAGTTCCAGGTCTTGGCTGCCAGGTAGGAGAAGGATCTTCCTCCGGCGGTGGTTCTGCGGATGCGTGGTACGGTGGCGAGGGCGTGGCTGGTTGATCGTAGCTGGCGTGTGGGCGTGTAGAAGGTCATGCGGTCGTTGAGGTACTTTGGGCCCAGGTCGTGGAGGGCCTTGTGTGCGTGGGTGAGGAGTCTGAACGTGATTCTCTTGCTGACGGGGAGCCAGTGCAGGTCTTTCAGGTGCACGGTGATGTGGCTGTGTCGGGGGATGTCCAGGATGAGTCGTGCGGAGGCGTTCTGGATGCGCTGGAGTCTCTTTTGAAGTTTGGCTGTGGTTCCGGCGTAGAGGGTGTTCCCATAGTCCAGTCGGCTGGTGACGAGTGCCTGGGTGACGGTCTTCCTGGTTTCAGTGGGGATCCATCTGAAGATCTTGCGGAGCATGCGCAGGGTGTTGAAGCATGAAGATGAGACGGCGTTGACTTGTCTGGTCATCGACAGGGAGGAGTCCAGGATGAAGCCCAGGTTGCGTGCGTGGTCCGTTGGCTTGGGCGCGGTGCCCAGGGCCGGGGGCCACCAGGAGTCGTCCCAGGCGGAGGGTGATGAGCCCAGGATGAGGACTTCCGTCTTATCTGAGTTCAGTTTAAGGCGGCTGTTCCTCATCCAGTCGGCGACGTCTCTCATCCCGTCGTGTAGGTTGGCTCTGGCGGTGGTGGGGTCGTTGGTGAGGGAGAGGATCAGCTGGGTGTCGTCGGCGTAGGAGATGATGTTGAGGTTGTGTCGGCGTGCGATGGCTGCGAGGGGGCTCATGTAGACGTTGAAGAGGGTTGGGCTGAGTGAGGATCCTTGTGGAACGCCGCAGATGACTTCGGTGGCTTCGGATCTGAACGGGGGAGGCGGACTCTCTGGGTTCTTCCGGCGAGGAACGAGATGATCCATTCCAGTGCTTTCTCTCGGATTCCGATGTTGCTGAGGCGCTTCACTAGGGTGCGGTGGCAGACGGTGTCGAACGCCGCAGAGAGGTCCAAGAGGATGAGGGCAGCTGTTTCCCCGTTGTCGGTTAGGGTTCTGATGTCGTCGGTGGCTGCGATAAGGGCGGTCTCGGTGCTGTGGTTGGCCCGAAACCCGGACTGCGAGGGGTCGAGGGATCCATTCGTCTCGAGGAAGGCGGCAAGCTGTCTGTTGACGGTCTTCTCGATGACTTTGGCCGGAAACGGAAGGAGCGAGATGGGACGGTAGTTCTTGAGGTCGGTGGGGTCCGCCGTTGGTTTCTTCAGGAGGGCGGTAAGCTCGGCGTGCTTCCAGCTCTCCGGGAAGGTGGCGGTGTGGAAGGAGGAGTTGATGATGTCCCGGAGATGGGGTGCGATGGTGGCGTCGGCTTTGTTGAAGACGTGGTGTGGGCAGGGGTCGGTTGGTGATCCGGAGTGGATGGAGTTCATCGTGCGGGTGGTGTCTTCGGTGCTGATCGGGGTCCAGTTGCAGAGGGTGGTGGTGGCGGGCGTTGGTTCGGCGGTAGGGTGCGTTGTTTGTGCGTCGAAGCTGTTGTGTATGTCGGTGATCTTGCGGTGGAAGAACGCGGAGAGTGAGTTGCAGAGGTCTTGCGAGGGGTGATGTCGTTGTTTCCGGCGCTGGGGTTGGAGAACTCTTTGACGATGCTGAAAAGTTCCTTGCTGTCATGGGCGTTGTTGTCCAGTCGTTCTTTGAGTGCCGACTTCTTGGTGGCACGGATCAGCTGGTGGTGTTTGCGGGTGGCGTGCTTGAGGGCGGTCCTGTTGTCTGTGGTCTGGTCGAGTCGCCAGGTTTTCTCGAGAGTGCGGCAGTTCTTCTTGGATTCCTTGAGTTCGTTGGTGAACCAAGGGGTTTTCTTGCTTCCGGGTCTGCTGGGAGGGTTTTTAGTGGTGCGAGGTCGTCGGCGCAGGCGGTCAGCCACTTGGCGAGGTTGCTGGCTGCTTCGTTTGGGTCCGTTGTGTTGGTGGGTGTGTTCTGGCTGAGGGAGGCGGTGAGCTGCTCGGGCGGTGATCTTGCTCCAGCTCCGGCGGGGAGCCTGTTGCGGGTGGTGGTGGGTCGCAGTCTTTCTGAAGCTGAAGTGGACGCAGCTGTGGTCGGTCCAGTGGAGTCCGGTGGCGTGGCTGAAGGAGATGTGCTTGCTGGACGAGAAGACGGGGTCAAGCGTGTGGCCGGCGTAGTGGGTGGGCGTGTTCACCAGTTGCTTGAGTCCGAGGTTGGCGAGGTTGTCCAGCAGGGCGGTGGTGTTTCTGTCGTTGTTGTTCTCCAGGTGGAAGTTGAGGTCCCCTAGGAGGATGTAGTCGGCTGAGGGCATGGCGTGCGGGCTGATGAAGTCTGCGATGTCTTCGCTGAATAGTGTGCGTGGTCCCGGGGGTCTGTAGATGAGGGTGCCTCGGAGGGTGGTCTTGGGGTCAGTGTGTATCTGGAAGTGTAGGTGTTCGGCGGCGGAGAAGGTCTCGTCGGAGTTAGTCGAGATGCGGATGGTGTTCTTGTGTACGATGGCGATGCCTCCTCCCGTCTGGTTGACGCGGTCCTTCCGGGTGATCTTGTATCCATCCGGGATGGCTATGGCGATGTCGGGCGCTGAGGAGGCCTTCATCCAGGTCTCGGTGAGGAAGGCGATGTCCGGTGCTGTTGCGTCGAGCAGGTCCCAGAGTTCCACGGCGTGCCTGTGGACGGAGCGGGTGTTCAGCAGGATGCATTTCAGGTGGTTGCTGCTGTTGCTCGACTTGGCGGAGGTGGTGCACGTCCGGGGGCAGGTGAATCGGCAGGCTTGGCAGGCGAAGGGTCCGTGGGTGCGTCTCGGTGAGGCTCGGTAGCAGGCAGGGTTCCGGCCGGCATTGAGTGCATTGAGTGCGGTGAGTGTGGCGGCGTCGTAGGTCCGTCGAGTAGTGTTGCGTTGGTGGGTTCCAGGGGTTCTGGCGCTGGGCGCGGTCCAGTCGCGGACGGGCGCAGACGGGCTTGCCTTAGGCGCGCCTTCGGCGCGCCAGCGGCGCGCCCGCTGCGCACGTCCGCTGCGCGGCCGTGCAGCGGCCGCCATTTATGGGGAGGTGGGAGGGAGGAGCAGCTGGGAGGCGGGAGGCAGGGGCAGCGAATGGGCAGTCAGGGGGCGGGGCCGCAGGGAACGCAGCGGCGGGAGTGGCGAGAGGCAGCGGGGGCACAGAAAGGAAAAACAGGGGGAGAGCAGACAAAATCACGGGCACAACAACAGTGGGGCAGCGAGGGGCACAGAAAGGAAAAACAGGGGAGAGCAGGCAAAATCACGGGCACAACAACAGTGGGGCAGCGAGGGGCACAGAAAGGAAAAACAGGGGGACAGCAGACAAAATCACGGGCACAACAACAGTGGGGCAGCGAGGGGCACAGAAAGGAAAAACAGGGGAGAGCAGGCAAAATCACGGGCACAACAACAGTGGGGCAGCGAGGGGCACAGAAAGGAAAAACAGGGGGACAGCAGACAAAATCACGGGCACAACAACAGTGGGGCAGCGAGGGGCACAAAAAGGAAAAACAGGGGGAGAGCAGGCAAAATCACGGGCACAACAACAGTGGGGCAGCGAGGGGCACAGAAAGGAAAAACAGGGGGACAGCAGACAAAATCACGGGCACAACAACAGTGGGGCAGCGAGGGGCACAGAAAGGAAAAACAGGGGGACAGCAGACAAAATCACGGGCACAACAACAGTGGGGCAGCGAGGGGCACAGAAAGGAAAAACAGGGGGACAGCAGACAAAATCACGGGCACAACAACAGTGGGGCAGCGAGGGGCACAGAAAGGAAAAACAGGGGGAGAGCAGGCAAAATCACGGGCACAACAACAGTGGGGCAGCGAGGGGCACAGAAAGGAAAAACAGGGGGACAGCAGACAAAATCACGGGCACAACAACAGTGGGGCAGCGAGGGGCACAGAAAGGAAAAACAGGGGGAGAGCAGGCAAAATCACGGGCACAACAACAGTGGGGCAGCGAGGGGCACAGAAAGGAAAAACAGGGGGACAGCAGACAAAATCACGGGCACAACAACAGTGGGGCAGCGAGGGGCACAGAAAGGAAAAACAGGGGGACAGCAGACAAAATCACGGGCACAACAACAGTGGGGCAGCGAGGGGCACAGAAAGGAAAAACAGGGGGACAGCAGACAAAATCACGGGCACAACAACAGTGGGGCAGCGAGGGGCACAGAAAGGAAAAACAGGGGGACAGCAGACAAAATCACGGGCACAACAACAGTGGGGCAGCGAGGGGCACAGAAAGGAAAAACAGGGGGAGAGCAGGCAAAATCACGGGCACAACAACAGTGGGGCAGCGAGGGGCACAGAAAGGAAAAACAGGGGAGAGCAGACAAAATCACGGGCACAACAACAGTGGGGCAGCGAGGGGCACAGAAAGGAAAAACAGGGGGAGAGCAGACAAAATCACGGGCACAACAACAGTGGGGCAGCGAGGGGCACAGAAAGGAAAAACAGGGGGAGAGCAGACAAAATCACGGGCACAACAACAGTGGGGCAGCGAGGGGCACAGAAAGGAAAAACAGGGAGAGCAGACAAAATCACGGGCACAACAACAGTGGGGCAGCGAGGGGCACAGAAAGGAAAAACGGGGGGAGAGCAGACAAAAACGGGCACCGGGGCCACAAGCGGAGGGCGATCTTACCTACAGGAGCAGCGGGCAGACAACACAGGCGGAGCTGTGTGGTGGGGGAGCGACCTACCTGGCATGTGAGGCATGCAGTATTGGAGTATGGCTTTGAAGTCCCACCCACTCTCCGCCCATATTTTTAATTGGCTTGTGTCATTGTCCTTCGTATACGCTGTCTTCCGAGTCGTTATTAGGCTGGTTAGTCCCTCCTTGGTACTGCCTTGTCTGCATTTGTTACCTCCCATAACGACTGGACCTTTTACTTCGGTTGTTACACGATGTGTCTTTTTTTAGTCTGTGAGCACTATTTTCTTCAATGAGTTTCTCCTGCTGCAGGCACAAAATGCTTTCCTGCAACGGCGCCGCTTTGCTTGCACCATTGGCGGGACGCTGCTTGTCGCGAGGGCTGTGGAGGAAGCGTACATTACTCCAAGTGATATGGCATAAACACTTAAACAGTAGACATATAGATGCAAACCTCTGGAACTGTATTTACATTTGAGTGCCTCATGTTCCATCCAGTATTGTGTATATTTCCGACCCCGATGCGCACTTTCGTATCTCGCATCACAAGCTGACACCAATTCTAAACTGCGAATAAGTAACTGATTTAAAACAAAACGGGAGAAAAAAAGGAGGTCTCTTCTAGGAGCAGCCTGAGTAATTTAACAAGCATTTGCAATGCAGTAGGTCTCGCATTTGCGAGAGTTTAAGCTATTAGCATTGTAAATGACAATGTCTTTTATTTATGTTTTAAAAACCAAAACATAAATAAAAGGCATTGTCATTTACAATACCAATAGCTCAAACTTGCGTAAATGCGAGACCTATTGCATTGCAAATGCTTGTTTTCTTTTAGACATGGGCAGATTAAGTGCATTGCCCAGAATCACAGGATGTTTAGCAAGCTGGGAATCAAACCTGGTTCTCCACTTCCAAAGTTGGCAGATGTTAGCGCTACGCCAAATATCCTTCCTTCCTTTGTAGGCATTAGGGAGGAACTTGGACCAACTAAAAGGCAAGCTCTTTTGCATTTGAAACACACTTCCAATCCAAATAGTACTACTTATCTTGGTTAAGACGTGGATTATCTTGAAGGCTACCAGGCCCAGCTGTAGCAGGGGAAGATATTGTCTAGCAGACATTGGATGTATAGTCTCACACAGCTCAACATAATTTGTGGGAATACCTGAGCTTGGGTCCAAGCAACAGGCAGCATTCAGGTTTACCCCATCAACCTTCTGGACAAAGTCACCCTGATACAGAATAACTAATTTGTGCTTGAGCAGACTGTGACCTCCATTAGAAACCACTGTGCACAAAGTCACTTTGTTCCATACCACTCTTCTAAGTCACTCACTCTTACCCTTCACCCTCCCTCCCATTAGCTAACTACCTCTGTTGGGTGGGAGTAAGACCTTAATGGGAACTGCAAATATTTGGCATTCAGAAGGCAGTAGTTGGCCTCCACTGTTGGTGGGGGTATACTTTGTGTGTGTCCCTTGTGCTCCCATAGTAAATGGAAATGTCAAAGTTCTGGCTCACCTTCAGCCATATATTCCTGGTCTGCTGAAGCTTACTTGCTCTCCAGTGCTTTGCGATGCTTGTGTGTGCAGGTGATAAAATGTAATGACCTCTCCATAATTGCAGGTGATGCTCTTTAAAAAGCAAGCTCAATCCATAGCTTCAGTGGAGACTGAGAATAGCACGTGCCATTCCTGGTCTATGCAGGGTGCTGCTTCGCTGTTTGCAAGGTCTTGGTCGCCACGCTATCTCTGAGTGATAATCCTGCAAAGCAGTTTACCAGTGAAAGTGGACTCAATGAGTTGCTGTCTGTATAATGCATGCTGATCATGGGCGACATGTTCCAAGAAGGTAAATCAATACTGCTTGATTCGTTCTGGATGGTACTCCTCCTTTGCTGTTGCTGCTATACTATATGCTCAAGAACACAGTGAGGAACATCTGTCAATTCTCATTCTGCTCTGCTAGAATACTCCCTGTTTACCAACTTCCCGTAACTTGATGCCAGTGCACATTTAGTTTTGCTGTTTTATTCAGAAACCCTGGAATTGTATTTGGCGGTCCTGTCTCATTCCAGAACGGAGTAGGCAAGTGATCTAGATGCTTGACTACCTTTAAGGAATGGCAATTTTTTAGCCAACAGGTTAGACACAACCTTTTCATATCAACTTTGTACACGTGGTATATTATTGGCTAGCTCCTTTGAAGGGGTTTCATCCATACTGGGAAAGACTGTTCCTTTGTTGTGCGTATCAAGATGCGGACTATTTTTTCCACCTGGCATGCCAGAGTCCCCTCCCCAGTCATAGTATTTTGGCAACTTGTGTTTAGCATACTGGCCATTATGGTGGGTGGCAAATTGAAGGTGGACCCGATTATGGTGCTATGGGGTTATGTAGCTAAGCTCTCAAGATCCAGTGGACAAAATGTTGGCATGACTTTACTACAGCTTAAGAGATGAATAGAAATATCTTGGTGTAGGGGACACTACCCATGCGTAAAGCACGGCTTCTAGACTTCCTTTACTGCACTGGCATGTTGGAGGATTGTTGTCACCTCATTTCAGTCACCAATAAGCCCAATAATATTTAGCGTCCAATGTGTGAGTACTTATTGACCACTAAGTCTCATGCTTTGATGTAAAACTGGTGACTTGTACTGCTTTCCTCCTCGTGCATTGATGTTCATGACTGCAGGACTGCTTCGTGCACTCCCAAAGGACTTGTGTTATCGTTATGGTTCCTTAAATAGGTAACGTTAATCATATGACATGCAAGTGTTTCCACATGCAGTGTTATTTGATTTGCCACTTCTGGTGTTGCCAAGTAATTTAATCCATTTTGTTTTTTGCACCTTATACCCACATAGGGCTCTGCGTGCTCTTGCCTCATCATGGAGTGTCTGATTATCTCTTTTGTACGAACACCTTTATATATATTCGATATGATTGTTTCCATTGTCTGTGCCATGGCTAGTTTTCTTCTTCAATAGTGAAAGTCAAACCTGCAGCCTTAGAAAACATGTTTCAGCAGAAAATTCAAGTGGCGTTTTTCATTGGGCAAGAATGTAGCTTCTCCGTTGATGAGACCAGTCTGTAAGGAAACATTAGCATACTAATACATTTTTTTAAAGTAGCCTTCTTAACTAATCATTGTGAGTCTTGCATGCAGCTATACAATGTTTTGTTCCTCATGTAGTAGAGGGCCCACTGGGTATTTTATAAAAACATTTCCCAGCTTCCAGATTGCTTTACTAAATTCTGCTGTTGATGCTAAAACCCTCACCATCTCATGTTCCTCTTTTCTTCTCTGCCTAATGGTGCCAGAATAAGAGGTTTGAGTAACCTGGAGATAACTGTAGTTTAGTCGTTTTTAGGTCTCGCGCCTAGCGTTGCAGTGCGCAGCACTGCTCGCGCAGCGCGAGACCTCTTGTATGGGGTTCTGAAAGCTGACCACACGCTCGTGCGTGTGATCAGGCTTTCGCCGGCAGGCATTGGCTTTCGCGTGTTTTTTTGTAAAAAAAAAAAAGTCCCGCGATTGGGCAAAGGAAGGCGCATGTCCCGCCTTTGCAACGCCCATTCCCGTCCGTGTCTAGCACGCGCAGCAGCGCGCGTTCGCCTCGCTGCCGCGCTCCCTCGCCCCCGCTCCTCTGTGGTGCGCGCGCACCACTGGTTTTTTCCAGATAGTATCTGAAATAAGTTTCGCAGTTGCTTTTAAAAGTGTTGAAGTATTATGCATTGCACTATGTTCACTATGTTCACACAGTATAAAAATGTCTGCCCCATCTTTAGGCCGCTCCTCGGACTTCTGTGAGGCAGAACTCCCGTGTTTTCTGCTGACTGTCTTTGGCGTGGATGTACTGAGGAATGTTTGATTACAGTGTAACAGGTTTGGTGGCGAACTCCAGATAAATGTACACCACGCACGCAAAATGTTCCTTTGGGCATTCAGTTCAGCTACTTGCAGCGGTGGAGGGCTCTGCTCTTCGATGTACTTCCTGACAGACTGCTAAGTTTGAAGTGCCTGTCGGGTACAGGTTGCTCCTTTGAAACTTTCTTAGATTTTTCACTGAGGAACAGTGCCGATGCCAACAATGAGAATAGCACTGATGATCCCAATGGGACTAGTGCCGATGCCAACAATGAGAATAGCACTGATAACCATGGGACTAGTGCCCATGACAACAATGAGAATAGCGCTGATGATACCAATGGGACTAGTGCCGATGCCAACAATGAGAATAGCACTGATGATACCAATGGGACTAGTGCCGATGCCAACAATGAGAATAGCATCTGATAACCATGGGACTAGTGCCCATGACAACAATGAGAATAGCGCTGATGATACCAATGGGACTAGTGCCGATGCCAACAATGAGAATAGCACTGATGATACCAATGGGACTAGTGCCGATGCCAACAATGAGAATAGCACTGATAACCATGGGACTAGTGCCCATGACAACAATGAGAATAGCGCTGATGATACCAATGGGACTAGTGCCCATGACAACAATGAGAATAGCGATGATACCAATGGGACTAGTGCCGATGCCAACAATGAGAATAGCGCTGATGATACCAATGGGACTAGTGCTCCTGACAACAATGAGAATAGCACTGATAACAATGGGACTAGTGCCGATGCCAATAGTGAGAATAGCACTGATGATAACAATGGGACTAGTGCCGATGCCAACAATGAGAATAGCGCTGATGATACCAATGGGACTAGTGCCGATGCCAACAATGAGAATAGCACTGATGATAACAATGGGACTAGTGCCCATGCCAACAATGAGAATAGCACTGATAATGGGACTAGTGCCCATAACAACAATGAGAATAGCATTGATGATAACAATGGGACTAGTGCCGATGCCAACAATGAGAATAGCACTGATGATAACAATGGGACTAGTGCCGATGCCAACAATGTGAATAGCACTGATGATAACAATGGGACTAGTGCTCATGACCGCAATGAGAATAGCACTGATAACCATAGAACTAGTGCTCATGACAACAATGAGAATAGCACTGATGATAACAATGGGACTAGTGCCGATGCCTACAATGAGAATAGCACTGATGATAACAATGGGACTAGTGCCGATGCCAACAATGAGAATAGCACTGATGATAACAATGGGACTAGTGCTCATGACCGCAATGAGAATAGCACTGATAACCATGGGACTAGTGCCCATGACAACGAGAATAGCACTGATGATACCAATGGGACTAGTGCCGATGCCAACAATGAGAATAGCGCTGCTGATACCAATGGGACTAGTGCCCATGCCAACAATGAGAATAGTGCTGATTATACCAATGGGACTAGTGCCGATGCCAACAATGAGAATAGCACTGATGATACCAATGGGACTAGTGCCGATGCCAACAATGAGAATAGCACTGATAACCATGGGACTAGTGCCCATGACAACAATGAGAATAGCGCTGATGATACCAATGGGACTAGTGCCCATGCCAACAATGCGAATAGCACTGATGATAACAATGGGACTAGTGCCGATGCCAACAATGAGAATAGCACTGATGATAACAATGGGACTAGTGCCGATGCCAACAATGAGAATAGCACTGATGATAACAATGGGACTAGTGCTCATGCCAACAATGAGAATAGCCCTGATGATAACAATGGGACTAGTGCCGATGCCAACCATGAGAATAGCACTGATGATAACAATGGGACTAGTGCCGATGCCAACAATGAGAATAGCACTGATGATAACAATGGGACTAGTGCTCATGACAACAATGAGAATAGCCCTGATGATAACAACAGGACTAGTGGTGATGATAACAATGAAAATAGCTCTGATGATAACAATGGGACTAGTGCTCCTGACAACAATGAGAATAGCACTGATGATAACAATGACTGTAGCTCTGATGATAACAGTGGGACTAGTGCTAACGAGAACAGTGAGAATAGCGCTGATGACAACACTAATGACAACAACGAAAATAGCGCTGATGATAACAACGAGAGTAGTGCCGATGACAACGAGACTAGTGCCGATGACAACAATAAGAATAGCGCTGATGATAACAGGACTAGTGCAGATGGCAAAACTGCATGATTAAGAGACTGTTACTCAGGGTCCGCACTGCTCATTCATAGGAGACACTGTCCTGGACTCACATGCCTCTCATCAGTGTGCACACTGGTCTTTAACCATATTCCTCCAACAGATTCTAGCACATTATTACAGGTTAATATGTTCCTTGTGAGGCCTCCTGACTCCTGCCATTGGGATTTAAGTTCTGCCACTATGTTAATTATAATTCCAGTGCTGGAGCATTGTGCTTTTGGTTACACGAAGCCATCTCGTGCTTTACCTGTACTTGTTTGTTTTTGTGAGTAACGTTAAAGGAGCCAGTATGCGCTGTGGAAAGGGCTTTTCGTAACAAGCATTTGCAATGCAATAGGTCTCGCATTTACGCGAGTTTGACCTATTGGCATTGTAAATGACAATGGCATTTATTTATGTTTCAAAAACCAAAACATAAATAAAAGGCAATGTCATTTACAATAAAAATAGCTCAAACTCTCGCAAATGCGAGACCTATTGCATTGCAAATGCTTGTTTTTTGATGTGGCAAATTTCAGGTGTAGAATTTTCAGTCCCCCCCCCCCATATTTTCCCTTAAATGTTTCTGTAGTTTCTTGTGATTTATAGGGTAAGGAAAATGTGTATGAATATGAAAGTCACTTCTTGGCATACACCTTTTCAAATCGCTTCTCACCTTTTTTCTGGTTTGGCTGAAGACCTCTTTAGGTGTCTGAACTACCACAAGTTATCAGTTCTTTAAAAAAGTATGGAGAAAGAGTAGGAAGTGGCTTTTACCCGGTGCCTTTTCATTTGGTTTTTTAGGTCTCACTTATTAGGCAGCGCATGCACTGTCCATTGCGAGACAAATTATTGGCTTACAGTGGGCTTAGAGCCCACCCGTTGCTTACCATTGGCGACTTCATTGTCGCTCTCGTTTGCTTGCGTGTGTGGGCTTTCCTTTCTTGTGTTTGTCCCTCCCCTGGAACATGAATGCATTTCTTGTGTTCTTTGACTGCTGCCTTTTCACATGCTACTGTTTTATTTTTGTTTAAGCACTCTACAAGAGTGTTTTCCAGCTACCTCCCTCATGTACTTGTACCACTCTATCATGCTCACTTGTGTTGCCTTTTCTCTGCCAGTGTGCTTCTCCCTCACCTTCCTCTGTGAAGCCCTTGTGTGCTTATTGCCCAGCATTGCTTCTTTGCCCATTTGCTTCTTCCTCAGCTCCATGTGCCCGCTCTCTTGTCTATTTGGTTGGCTCTATTTATTTATTTAAGAAGCTTATAGAGCGCGCAGCTACCCAAAAGGGTCTCCCGACGCTAGAGGCAGACAGTAGGCAGAGATGCTAAATCAAGCAAGACACACAGCAACATAACCAGGTGACAAAGGGCTCAGTCAGGGCAGTTGAAGAGCATGGTTTTTAGGTTCTTACGGAAGGTAACCAATGAGTTACAGTTCCTGAGAGCTACCGGAAGAGAATTCCAGAGTTTTGGTCCTAAAAAGGAGAAGGAGCGCCCCTTAAAACGAGCTTTACCTTCCTCTGTCTTCGTTTGCTTTCCCCACCCATGCCCTCTGTGTTGCCTCTGCCTACCTGCACCTCTCTGTTGCTTCAACTCACCCATGCCCCTGTGTTGCTTCATCCCTGCCCTTCTGTTGCTTCCCCAGCCTCCATAGTTCAGCACCCTCCGTGTTGCTCCCACCCCCCTTCCCCATTGCATTACTTCTTAAAAAACATTTTTGCTAATGGATCCAATTCGGATCAGCCAACAAAAAAAACCCCACACTCTTAGGTTATTTTGTAGGTGCGTGCATGCTTTGGTGTGCACACAATACTTGAAAGGTTGGGGGCTGTGCCATTTTCTAGCTTTGTATTTATTTATAATCTTAGCGAGGAGAATGGTTGGCTCAATGCCATAAAAACGTCTACACTTCAGCAGTACTTTAATTCTTTTTGCGTTACTGGTTGGCAACTTTTAATTATAAAAAAGTACGTCAGGCTCTAATGGGCAGTTTTTAAGCTGATTGTGCTAATAAAGCTACTGATTGTTCATATGGAATATGGAGCACATTTGGGCACACCATCCTCTATAAAGCTGGCAGGCCACTTGATGTGGTCACACTTCTTTATTCTAGTTCTTGTTTGCTTTTTTGTGGAGTGAACAAAGTGTATTTCAAGCACGATCCTAGGATAAAAAATATAAAAATGGCCCCCACTTATTTCTTTAAAAAAAAAAAGAAATATTTTATTACTTTCATGATTACGAACCGGCACCAACTGGCATCCAAACAATTTGCCAACTTGAACCATACCACAAAGAAAAAGTATGTCTTACAGTAAAATCATCGGTATATCTTATTGATGAGCTGTCCATTATACATGTTCACATGCCCTTCAAGACTTCAAGAGCCCAAACAGCGCCCCCACCACCCGATGACACACCGCTGCCCTCATAAAAGTGAAACGTTCCCAAGCTACCCCTCCTCCGAGACCATTGATCCTTCAGCATCCTAAGAAGAGGAGGATGAAGTTGTTCCCCCCCCCCCCCAACCCGGATTCATGAACCTATCCATAAAGCCATCCACACCGACGCAGACAAACCCCATTCACTGCCCATTCAGCCACATCCGCCACCCACCGTTCCACACTCGGCCCAACTTGGCCTATCCATGCAGTCGCCACCCGTCTCTTGGCCAATACTAACAGTAGGTGCAAGAACTTGTAGAGCGTTTTTTGGCCCTTCGGATGTTGGCCAACAAACAGCTGGGTCCTTATCCACCGAAATTACCACCACAGACCCCACACAGGACAATACGCCCCCCCCAGTAATTATGCACCTCAGGACATTCCCATGCTAAATGCAGAAAGGAGGCCGCTGGGTCGTGGCACCTGTGGCACCTGTGGCACAAATCCGGCTTGCCAGAATCTATTCTATGCATCAAGATCTGTGTGAAATAAGTGCGATGAAGGAAATGGAAATGCAGAAGCTTAAAACTTGCAATACTCTGCACTGTCTTCATAAGGGCACACATCCGACGCCAACTATCATCCTCAAATGGGACCCCCAAATCCCCCTCCCAAACGCCTGAAACTGATTCTGCCTACAGTCCGCCGTCATAGCCTTATAAAGGTGGGAAATCAAGGGGCGGGACCCACCCAGCTCTGAGAGGCATCTAAACATAAGGGAAGTAACCGGGGCCACAGGGGATGATGGCCAAATGTCCTGCGCAATAGGTGCAATACTCTCATGCTGCAAAACGTGGCCTGGCCCTATATTGCAGCTTTCCTGCGCAGCCTCGAAGTCTATGAATGCTTCATTAGGAAACAGCTCCCCAAGACCTCGCAGCCACCCATCCTCCAAGCGGTCAAGTCTACCATAGCCCCCAGCTGTGTAATGGCATGGAGTCTCCAAAAAACCAAGTTCAGGGCGAATGGAGCCCTGCCCAGAACACTTTAATTGTGCGATCCCAGAACGATGCAGTGTGTCTGATTAAATATGGCACATAGTCAGTGTCCCTGCTCCCTTACAGTTTTGAGGATCTCTTCACCCCGTATCTCTCAACAGTGACTTTTCCCAAGTGCCCTCCTCAACCAACCAATTCACTGCGTGTTCTATTTGAGCAGCCAAATAATATTGTTCGAGATCCGGAACTGCCAGACCACCCTCCTCCAAGGGTAGCGACATATGTACCCTAGCCACTCTGCTCTGACTCCCAGCTCAAATCAACGACGTAAGGAGAGGGTTTAACCTATGGAAAACAGCCCGGGTAGGTCATCAAAGGAATGTTTGATAACGTAGAGACAACAAGGTAGAAACACCATCTTTGCAACAGCGGGAGGGAATTCCAAAACTGCACCGACCAGCGTAGGTCCTCAATAACCTTCTCTATGTTGTACTGCTGCCACCCCTGGTGGAGAATGAGCGAAAACCATTCCTAAATATTGAAGTGAGTCCAACTTTAACTGATGGGGCACTGGAGGCAACTCCCACCCGTCGTAGGCAGCCCGAGACCCCAGTAGGAAAACAAGGGACTTTCCCCAGTTAATATGAAGGGCGGATATCTCCCCAAAAGCTGTTAAAGTATGACAACAATAGAGGTAGGGACCGCCGAGGAGATGGGAGGCAAAAAAAGGGTATCATCTGCGTGGAGGGACACAGAGTGCGTTGTGCCCCACCCTAATGTCCTACTCTGACATTGTCTGCCAGATCTGAACCGCAAGGGTTCCAACTCTGTCACGAAAAGGAGTAGGGACAGCCGGCAACCCTGGTGCATGCCCCTACCCACGTCCTACATATCTGAGCAAAGCCTTCCCACCTGCACCCGGGCAGTGGGTTTTGTGTACAGAAAGCATACCCTGGAGCAAAAGCTGTTTCCGAGCCCCATAGCTTCCAAAACCTGTAACAAATAATGCCATTTAACAGTATCAAACGCTTTAACTATGTCAGTGGAAACCAATGCCATTTCCTTGTCCCAATCCTTAACCTCATGTAACGCGTGCATCAAAGCAGCAGGTTCATTGAGGTATTGTGGCAAGGCATGAATCCGCATTGGTCCTCATGTATTAGGCGAGTGATGACCTGGCGCAATCTGAGGGCAAGCACCTTACAAAGTATCTTGGTGTCAGTTTTAAGCATAGTGCGCCTTCTACACGCAGAGGGATCTGACAAGCCTCTCCTCCTGGCTTCGGCAGCATTGTAATGCAACCCTCCCTCATAGAGGGTGAAAGTGGTACACTCTCCCCGGCCTCTAGGTAGACTTCCAAAAGATGCTGAGCAAGGACAGAAGTAGAGGTCTGATTAAACTCAGCAGGGAATCTATCGCATCCCGGTGCTTTGTTTCCCCCCCACCCCCCCCAAATTCCCACGGAGTTGCCCCAGGGCAGCCCAAACCTCCTCCGTGTGAGGTCACCCTCCAGCTCCTGAACATCCTAAAATCCCAGGTGCAGCAATGACAGTGACTCTAGAAAGGTCTCAATGGGCTCTCCCGAAGATGGGTCGGGTCCTGATAGACCTGATTCTAATATGTTCTAAAGGTGTCCAATATATACGTCTAAGAACAAACCTCGCGGCTCTGAGGAGAATGGAGGTGCAAGATAGCTGGGTGAGGAGTCTCCCTCCGAAGAATCCAGGTGAGGAGGCATCCTGATCTGTCCCCTTCCCTATAGAGAAGTTGACCATGCAACTTAAGTGTAAATTTCTCCAGCCGTCCCGAACATCTGAAACCGATTGCAGGAGTTGCAACTTCTCCTGGCGCCCATCCACATCATCCGATGTTAAGCGCTGGGACCATGCTAGGTCATCCTCCTTGTGGAGGAGCTCCGCCTGCAATGTATGCTGCACCCCACAGGACAAGCAGATACAACGTCCCCTGAGCACCGCCTTCCTATTCAGTTGCCAGTTAAGCTCAAATTTCCCTCGTTTCGGGATCCTGCAAAACCTCAGGGGACAGCCGCCAAGATCCCAGAGTCCGTTGAGTCCCCCCCTGCACCCAAGCAAATTCGCAATAAACAGGAGCATGGTCCGATGGGTAATGAGAGAGATGCGATACCTCTAGAACGTTTGGTCCAAACGAGGCTGTCATAAGGGTACAGTCTAGTCTGCTATAAGTACCCTGCGTTGGAGAATAACATGTAGAATCCCGGGATGCAGGGTGGTGGGCTCTCCGGATATCACAAAGACCCAGAGGTCCTACAGCCTCCCCGAGTGCCACTGTAATTTTAGGCTTCGCGTGCTGATGCAGCAGATGCCCATCAAGTTCCGCTTCTGCCACGTAATTAAAATCCCCCACCCACAGTACCCCTATATCGAGCACTGGAGAGATAATGTCCTGCCCCTTCAAGTAGAAGGCCTCATCGTTTTTATTGGGCCCATAGGTATTCAATAGTATTGTCTCCTCCCTAGCAAGTCTACCCTGAATCATGATATACCGCCTGTCCACATCTGCCTTCATATACATCTAAGTGAAGGGAACCCCTGGAGCAATCCGGATGAGTATCCCCCGGGAGAAGGTATAATAATTAAAACTGTACTCCTGGACACTCCACTCTTTGCCCAATTTGGCCACCTCCTTGCCAGAAAGGTGGGTCTCTTGTAAACATGCATTATCCACTTTGCGTCTCTAAAGGAAGGAATGCACCCTGTGTCTCTTTTTATATGATCCTAGCCCCCTCACATTCCAGGTAAGGAACCTATACGAACCTACAGCACATATTATAAAGTAATACTTTTATTTGTTTTATTTTAAACCTTTATTGTACAACAAACAAGGAGCGTACATGGTTGACTGCATCTCGAAATGTCAGTATCCTATCATAACAAGCAAATCATGTATAATGAACCTTCCAACAGCATCCTGGCATGTCTACCAAGCAGCAGCAGTCTGTCCTTATCCCGGCCCTCCCTTTACCCGCGTCCCGGCTCGGCAACGTCTTTTTCATCTACCCCGACCTATCCACCACCTCCTCATCTCTGTGTCTGAGGTATGTGGTGAGTGGTTCCCAGATGTCTAGAGGTCTGGTTCGCATTGGCATAAGCTCCCAATATGCTCCAAGTTGTTCTTGACAGTGGGCGGTATCCAACAACCACGCAGCGTGAGAAGGTTTTGGCCTTCGGCCCCAATGCATCGCAACCCTGTGCTTCGCTAGCACCAGCAACATTGCCACGAGATGGCGATGCACCACTGATATCTCCCTAGCATAGCCCAGGAGACACATCACAGGGTCTGGCGTCAGATAGCCTCCAATGATGCAGCTAATTGTGGTACATACCTCCTTCCAATAGCGCGCCACTCCGCAGCATCGCCAAGCCAAGTGGAGAAACGTGGCCTCTTCCGCACAGCAGCGGCTGCAGCTCGAAGTCTCTCTCAGCCCCATTTTGTGCAGTTGTAGAGGTGTGCGGTACATTCTATGGATGTACTTAATACGAATCAACCGGAGCCTATAGTTCGGAGATAAGCGCTCTGTCTGCCCACAGCAGTATTCCCACCTGTCAACCGGGATCTCCTATCCCAGTTCTCGCCCCCACGCCTCTCGCACTTCAGAGGCATCCAGCTTAGATGCCTGCATTGTAAGCGTGTAAAGTCTAGTGACGAGTTTTCGGGGGGATGCCGCGCTGTACATGTGCTCTAGCGCCGTGAGGGTCGGGAGGGGGGCAGGTGAAAGTATCATACATCGCATGACAGGTCGATCTTAAATTGGAAATATAGCAGCGTGTCGAGCGCATTTGGGTCCTCGCACAGAGGGGTCAGTCTGCGAAGCGATGAATCCACCGTCCGGGAACAGGTCTGCCAGCGCTTTAATTCCCAATTCGGCAGCTTTTGGCCGACCCCCTCTCCTGTCAAGGGAGAAATAGCGGGTTGTTTGCCAGCGGGGCTGACGCATGCAAAACTGTGTGCCCAGCCCGGCGTTGAAGACCGTCCCACGCCCAACCCACGCACTCTACTGGATCTATTTCATCTCTCTGTTCCCTGTATTGCTGGAACACCGCCTTCGTCAATGGCCACGGAGACGCCCAGTCGCGCTCGACCGCCACATGCGGCTGAAAAGGAGCCGGGTACAGCCAGTGGTGCAGGAAACTCGCCTGTGTGCACAGGGCGTACAACTGCAAATCTGGCGCCCCCAAACTGCCAGATACTGGCGGCAGTGTCAGCAATTCGTACCTTACTCTGGGTTGTCGCCCAGCCCAGGTAAGCGCTATTAAATTAGACCATATCAGTTTAAAAAAACGCGCCGTCGGGAGCATCAGTATATTAGCAAATGGGTACAAGATCTTAGGAAGTACGATCATCTTAGCTATCGCAGTACGGCCTGCGAGAGACAATGGGAGCTTCATCCAGACTGGGATGTGTGACTCCAACCAGTCCACCACCTGTCCATAGTTCGCCCTCCAAATCTCCTCCACATCTCGGCATAGCCATATACCCAAATATTCAACTGGCTCAGTGGCCCATCGGTAGGGATATTCACTCTGACACGGAATGGGGGCTTCAGTGAGTGGGAACAATATCTACTTTCCCCAGTTGATCAGAATGCCCCCCGAATCGTATTACCTCTCGCGTCAATGGTTCCAAATTAGTGCTGGGCTCACGGACATACAGAGCGACATCATCCGCGTACATCGATAACACCAATCCCCGGGTAGAGAATCCTATGCCATGTTCTGCTTGGGGCTGTCTAAGCCTCGCAGCCAGCGGCTCCATGGCCATTGCAAAAAGCAGAGGAGACAAGGGGCGCCCTTGTCTGGTACCGCGGGATACCCGAATGGCTCTGACACTTGTCAGTTAAACCTTATCCGGGCTGTGGGTTGGGCATAAATGAGTTGGACTTTTCGTATGTAGCTGGTGCTAAACCCCAGCCTCACCATTAGAGCGAAAAGAAACGACCATTCTAGAGTATCAAACGCCTTTGTGTCGTCGAGAAGGGCCGCTACAGCCGGTAGCGAGAGATTGATATGGGGCATGACAGCAACGATAGTGCGTAGATTATGTGAGGTCCCACGCCCCAGCACAAAGCCCCGACTGATCCGGCCGTATAATTAAGAGCAGAAGGGGCAGTATACGGTTCGCCAGAAGCTTGGCGTAGATTTTGGCATCGATATTTATTAAAGATAGGGGGCAGTAGGTGTCTCACAGCTTAGGTGACTTATCCAACTTGAGTATTGTGACAATCATAGCTTCACAAAAGGATGGGGGGAATATCCCCCTCGTCAGTGAATCCTGATACATTTCAAGGAGGTGCGGGATTTGCAGATCTGCATATTCCTTATAAAAGGCGGGCATGAGGCCGTCAGAGCCCGGCGCCTTTCCGGCCGATAAACCAGCGATTACCTGAGCAATCTCCTCCCGCGTCACCGGGGCATCTAGAAATTCCCTGTGCCCCGATCCCAGCCAGAGCAGCTCAATAGTGTCAAAGTATTCTACTAAGCCTTGTTGACCCGCGGTCAAGCCCGCAGTATATAACTTGGCATAAAAGGACGACATAACCTCCGGTATCGCAGTCTGGGAGGTGACCAGTTGCCCATTACCGTTCTCCAATTCTACCACATAAGCCGAGACGTGTGGGTTGTGCAGTAGTCCCGCCATGGTCCTACCAGGTCGGTCTTCCTCCCCGTATCGTCGCGCCTGCGCCTCTTTCCCTACATATGAACCTCCCTTTCAGCTTCTTCACAATACTCTGATATCTTTGCTCTAATGTCTGCCAGCGCAGTCTGGCTGGGGTCGGCGGCCTGCGCCAATTCTAACCTGCCGATCTCTGCCTCCAGTCTGCTCAAGGTGCCCCCTGTTTTGCTCTACACGCCCCGCGTATCACTACTTTGAAAGCCTCCCATAATGTTCAGGGTGATTCAACCGATCCAACGTTATTAGTGAAATAATCCACTATGGCAGTGCATATCTCCTCCTGGAACAACGCATCTCTCAAAGTGCGTGTAGGAAGCCTCCAGGTGGAAAGCCCGCGGCACGGTCTGTGGCATCAGCAGCACCAGTCGCACCGGGGCATGCTCCTAAATCGTACTCCAAAGGTCGAGGTGACCACATCTCTGGTCACCAGCCAGAAATCAATGCGAGTCCATGAGCTATGGTATGTGGAGTGGCAGGTACCTCCACGCGTGTCCCCATGTCTGTTAGCGCATTGTCAGCGAGCAGTGCCCTTAGTGTGTCTGCAGCGTGTGGGTGGCGCCTGTTAGACTTGGCATCTTTTGGCGTGTTTCCCCTGACTTTTTGCTTTCTGACCTCCCGGTTTTGACTCTGTTTTTGCTGGTATGATGATTCTGCGCACTTTCCTCACTGCGGTCCAGTGGGAAAGTGCAAGTGCTCCTGTATAAAATGTGTTATGGATTGGTGTTTCCATGATTGGCCTATTTGGTTTATGTGTCAGTCCCTTGTAAAGTGCACTGCGAGTGCCAGGGCCTATAGACCAAATGCTGTTGGTGGGCTGCAGCACTGGATTGTGCCACCCACGCAAACAGCCCGTAAAGTGTAACTCGGGCCTGCCATCGCAGAGCCTGTGCGCAGCCTGAGGCTGCCATGTCGACTTGGCAAGTGCACACACTTGCAAGTCCCTAAACCTTCCCTTTGCTACATGTTAGTCACCCCTAAGGTAGGCCCAAGGTACCCCTGTGGGCGGGGTGCGTTGTACTCGAAAGGTAGGACATGCCCGGGTGTGTGCGGCATGTCCTGATAGTGAATTACAGCCTAGTTCGTTTTTCACTATTGCAAGGCTACCTGTTCCCCTAGGCCAGAACGGGCGGTTTTGATTATTACAGCTTATAATCCTAACTGACCCCGGGAACATGGTAGAAATTCGAGTTTAGTATGCCTGGACTCAGAATGATAAAATGCAGCTTTTAGTAAGGTTGGTTTTACCATTCTGGGTTTGAAAATACCACTTTTAGAAAGTGGGTATTTTCTTGCCTAACCATCCAAGCCTGCCTCTGCGAGATTGTGTATTCCGTGTCTGGAATGTGAGTGACAGGGGCTGGGGGATGCCAGGAGACAGGGTGAGTCAGCGCAGGGCTGAATAGCCAGATCGACCTGTAGATGGGTGGGAGGGGTCGCACCTGGGCCCTGAATAGGACAGTGCCTTCCCTCCACAATGCTGGCTCCACCTCCTGTGGTGCGTCTGATGTCCCTGGCCTACTCACTGAAAGAAGGGACGGAGACTTGTCAACAAAGTGCTCCAGAACTGGTTTGGACTAGGCAAAGGCCTCTCTGCCTTCAGAGAACAAAGGAATTTGGGATATAAATATTGGGGCCCTGACCCCATGAATTTAGATCTCGCTGGAATCAAGGAACCTGCCAAGACGAAGAGCTGGAAGAGCTGCCAGGAGGAGTACTGCCCCTTTGCTGTGTTGTTGCTTTGTTGGGTTGGCCTGCAGCTGCTGCTTCTGCCTTGGGCAGTGAAAGGACTGGACTGAACTTTCTCCAAACTTGTGCTGAGTATCTCCAAGGGCCAGAAACCGAGCTGGCCTCCTGTTAAGAAGTCTCAGGGACTGCAAAGACTTCACAAGCCTCTGGGTACCGCTTCTGGAACGCTGTTTCAGTTGCCACAGAGGAAGGGAACTGCAACCGACTCCGTCAACCGAATCCATCCCTGGCCGGTGACCTGTTTGCCCCGCAGACCGCATCGCCCCGCTTCGCATCGCAACCCTGGTCTCACCGTAGGCGACGTCCGACGCCGCCAACATCGAGCCGCTGCTTGCACCGTGACCTGTGGGCACCGCAGTTCGCATCGCATCGCTTCACTGGGCCAGCCGGACCAGACCGACACTGTCGCTGCAACTGGCTCAAGAGTCGAGACCGCACCGCATTTGGGGCACCGCTCGCACGTCTGCGACGCACCGCTCCGACTCGCACCGCTGTCCGACGCCAGCTCCCGCACTCCGGCTAGGTCGCCTGCATCGCAACCTGTCAGCACCGCATCGAGCATCGCTCGCCCTGCATCGCACGCCTTGGACTCACCGACTCCGTCTGCCCGACGCTCATCGAGCCGCTGCCTGCACCGCATCGAGGGACACCGCACCTTGCATCGCTCCGTCTTGCCCCGCAACCGCGACGAACGCCGACCGGCTCGTACACCCCGTACCAGCCACAACGAGAAAAGGTACTGTGACCGAGTCTGTTCATGACTCTGCTGGCCCGTATCGACGCGGTCGGCTGGAACTGTTAGACTCTGTGGTTTTCAGCATCACGGTAGGCTCGGACGGAGCTACCGACTCGCACGAACTTTGCTTTTGTGCTATTCTTGCAAAGAAGAAGTTATCGTATCAAGCATTCATTTTCAAAGTACAGTATTGTGGATTTTTGTCGTAATTGGTCTTGTCTTGAGTATATAAAATATTGGTTATTTTTCTAAACTGGTGTGGTGTCCGTTTGTAGTGCTTACACTGTATTACTGTTGGTTATGTGCAAATGCTTTACACACTGCCTCTGAATTAAGCCTGACTGCTCGTGCCAAGCTACCACGAGGGTGAGCAGGGGTTACTTCACGAGTGTAACAACCCTTACCCTGACTAGGAAGAAGGGTCCCTACTTGGACAAAGGTGCAAGCCCTTGCCAACTAGAGATCCCATTTCTAACAGCGCCCGAGTGATCCAGCTGGCCATTTAATGCCACGTTGAAATCCCAGCCCCATGTCACTGCCCCCATTCCACTGGCCACCACCTGCCTCCAGACATTAAAAAAAAAAACCCGGGTCATCTCAATTTGGTCCATATATGGCCACCAGGGTCATGGGCTGTTGGAACAGATGCGTATCTCCCCTCCTTATCTATGCGAGTATGAGTCGTGCGCCACTGCAGGCAACTGCTGTAATTAGAGTAGATTGATGAATAAGAGTCCCCACACCACCGGGCGCGGAGCTGGGATTCTGTGCCGCCTGTCAAGTGTGTCTCCTGCAAGAAGCACACATCCATCCCCTGCCTGGCCAGGTAAGCGTGCACTAGTCTGGACTTGCGGTGGACATTTAGACCTCTGACATTCCACGTCAAGCACGTTATCCTAGCCATATACACCAGAGCACCATATCAGCCTGTCGCCGAGGGATAAGGATTGTTTTATTACGCAGGGGAGAGGAGGGAACGCATGTATGCATGGTTAGCCAGTGTGCTGCAGGTAGCATGTCGAGCCTGAAAGCGATGCATCCAACCAGTTTGTATGGTCCTCTCCCAGTGAGCAAACACCCCCACCCAATTCCCCCATCAACATTGCCCCCCTAGAACCTGTAGCCCGACTCCCAACACCCGACACCAACCCCCCAACTAGGTTGTGAACAACTACCCGCCCACCTCCCCCTACCCCAACCCAGTAGGTCCATCTCAAGGACTATAGTGAATTATCCCGCGGGGGCACGGCTTCTTCCAGCGGTCTCCCCTCTTGCCAAGAACAGGGTGGCCAAGCCATATCAGCACTCGTAGGACTGTTTATACTCCCAAACAAGAATAGTCCATATCCCGCCTCTGGGGAGAGGGGGAGGACTCTCTGCACAGGGTCGTGTTGATTCATTTCAGTGACACCAAAGTGTTTGAGCCAGCCCACCAGTGTGCCAAACCACTAGTCAGTCATTATCACTGGTATTGCCTTCGCCACGGCGTTCAGGGGTTCTGTTGGAGGCCTGCAGGCTTTTTCCATTTTTTTGGCGAATGTTAGGGTGGGCTTGGGATCAGTGAAGAATTGTATCTTGTCTCCACTACTGATGCGCAATTTGGCAGGGTAAAGCAAGGAGTAAGGCACTCCGTGTTTCTGCAGGATGCGTTTAGCCGAGAGGAATTGTCTGCGGGCTGCCTGCACCGCCAGGGTGAAATCCGGGTAGAAGGACAAGACATTGCCCTGATGTTGAATCTCACCCATTTCGCGTGCCTTCCGTAGAACGGCGTCGCGATCCCGATAATTTAGCAATCTGGCAACTGTCGGGCGTGCAGGGACTCCCGGCGGTGGTCTTGGTCCGAGCGATCTCTGGGCGCGTTCCACAATAAAGACCGAGGAGAGGACCGTCCCGAAGAGTTCCCGCAGCAATGTCTCTAAGTAATCCTCTATTTGCGAGATCGCTGTAGACTCCGACACTCCCGTTATGCGGAGGTTGTCCCTCCTGGAACGCGCCTCTAAATCTTCATTTTTGGCTTTAATCAGTTCTAGAACTTTGCCCATCTTTAATAATCACTGTCTATCCTCTGCCAGCGCATCATCTGCATCAGAGACCCTGTTTTCCAATTGCTCAATTTTTCCATCATGCGTGTCCACTCTTTGCTTGACATGATCAGTGCGGGCAGTCAATTGGTCCAGCTTTGAGTCAATAGTTCTGAGGCTGGTTTTAACCTCCATCAGTAGCGAGCGAAGATCATCCTCCCGGGAGTCTGCGCTCTCGGTCTACGTGGCATGTTCTCCCGCCTCCGGGGGGGGGGGGGTCTCTTCCTGCCTGGTTTGCCATCTGCCCTCGAACGACCACTTGGATTGTTTGGCATCTGCTTTGCCCATATTTCTGGCTTCACAATATCAATGCGCTGTCTCTCCGTGAGCTATCCCCACTTTAATCTTCAAAACGCTGGGAGGGGAAGGCGGGTCTGGTAGTTCTGCCCCCCCTTCCGTCAATGATTGTGGGGACTATGGGAAGGAGTGGAATGGATGTACTGAGCACTTCAGGCTTCACTACTTTTACACTGCCCCAGTTCCAGTGAGCCAAGTTCTCCATGTCACAGTACTACTATTGGCCAGGGCGCCTTCCCAGCCACCCGCCCACGTCCCCGTCCCCCCCGAGTTGTCCTGCAGCGCGGCAGAATCACAGGTTCCTGCAGTGCCGGGAGCTGCTGCCCATCTGCTACCTCGACATCCCAGTTTACAGTCCGTTGGTGTCGCGGGCTAGTCCACCGGGGGGAGCGAAGGGCCAAGCAGGGACGATGCTGCCGTTGGTGTCGCGGGCTAGTCCACCGGGGGGAGCGAAGGGCCAAGCGGGGACGACGCTGCCGCGGCGGTCCGACCAGGGCGGAGAGCAAGGCGCAGGCCTGCACCCAGGCAGCAACTAGGCTGCACCTCCTGCCCCGGCCGCAGCGCAGACTCCGGTAGCCGCGCGCCCCCCAACAGTGCCACCGCCCACCCCACAGTGTCCCAGGCCCACTCACCTGAGGTCCCAGCCAACGTGCTCCACGGTCCAGCCGTCTCCGGGTCCCGCAGCAGCAGGTGTCTAGATTTCCCCAACCAGCGGGCCTCCTCACCCACACTGGATCAGCAGGTGGGCCGCAATCCGCTTCTTCTTCGCCCGGTACACCTCTGCTGCTTCGGTCAGCCTGGATAGTCAGCCGCTTCTCCCCGGGCGGGTTCGCAAGTTCTTGCAGCTGAAATGCCACGGCCCGGCCTCTCCGACGTCCGCTGCTCAGCGGCTTATAGGCCCTCCCCCATCTCGGGCTGCATGAGGGTGCTGTGGTCATCGTCAAGCCCCCAAAAATAGGTCTTCTTACGCCCCGATGTGGCGGGATCATTTGCTATCACCCGGGTTCTGCACTGTCCCCCGGAGTCCGCAGGATAGCGTTGGATTATGGGCTTGGCCGGCAGAGCCCACTTAGAGTGCGGCCATCTTGCAGCCGGCTAAGCCACGCCCAGTAAAGTAATACATGCTGGAAAAATTCTGACTCCTCTCCTGTGACACTGGGGCAAGAACTCCAACACAAAACCCCAACAGCACCTAAGTCTAACATCTCCCCCTCCCACCCTTCACCCGAGACAGGTACGAACAAACCAACCGTGCTCACAGGTCCACAGAAATCGTTGCATCTGGATGCTCAGCATCGCAACCCCAACCTACGAAAAACAAAACCAGCCCTACCCAAGCTGCCACCCATCCCCCTCTTAGCTTAAAAAACCACACCCCTCGCACACCAACACACCCACACACCCACACACCAACACACCCACACACCCACACACCCACACACCCACACACCCACACACCCACACACCCACACACCCACACACACACCCCCCACCCCACCCCAAAAGGCCCAGTCTGACCCAAGAAACAGCACGCACCAAAGCAGACCCCACATCACCTGAAGACTAACCGCCAGCACCTAAGCAAAAATAGTTGGAACACAGGAGAGAAAATAACAGATACATGGGGTAGGATGCCCCTCCCCCCACAAGTTCGTCGGAAGGAACTAACCAAGTCAGTATCTCGAGGCCTCCTCTCATCAGGGACAACTGGTCTTGCAGCATCTCCCACAATGTGTAAAGACAAGCCGTAAACCCCTCAGAACACACTCAAATAGAAAGACATAAAAAAGCAATGTGCCACTCAACTCTCAAGGTAGAATTGTGTCCTTTAAAATGTCACTGTCTTGTGACTGAGCGCCCCCCCCCCCCCCTCAAGGCCCATCAACCTGCTTGGCTCCGCTTAACCAGCGTCTCTGGTACCTGCTGTGTAGCAGACTCGGTAGCAGCCATTGACCCAGACCACAATATGACCAACATCTCCTGTAGGGGACCGCAACCTGTCTGCAGGTATGAAAGGGATCCAGGTCACTCAACGTGCGAGAAGGGTGAACATCTGACATGTCCAACCAGGACCAAACATCCTCCGGGCGTTTGAAGAAGTGGGGTCTCCCTGAGGCAATGACATGGAGCTTGGTGGGATATAGGGGCATTTACCAGAGGTTCATGGTATGCAATTTTCTCTTAACTTTAAAAAAAAAAAAAAAACAGACTTGTGCTTTTCCTGTACCCTCTTTGTATAATTGGGATATATTGCAATTTTCGAACTGTGGGAAGGGTGCTTCCTTAGCCACTCGCAGGATAGTGTCTCTGTCCCTATAATAAAAAATTCTGAACTTTGCCTGCTACTTTGCGGAGGTCAGCCCTCGGCAAATTCACCAAAATAGCCCCCACTTAAGTTTGAAAAATGGCAGTTCAGTTTTTGCTTGAGGTGTAATAAAAGGTTGTTTTCCAAGCTCTTATTCAGTCTTTGTGCTGTGTCTTTCATTGCTTAAATTGTGCCAACCAGGTTAGTGGGTATTTTGCCTGTGTCATCTAGTATGCAATGAGACTTTCTGGCATAGGAGCCAAGATGTTTGGGTCATGCTGGTGGGATCCTTAGCAGAGCAGGCAGTCTTTTAGTTGTGTAAGGAACTAATCCTGCTTTGCATTCCATCAGGTCGAGCCCTTTTCTTTGAATTTGGCCCACATTCATTTATCTTACAAGGTACCTTCTAAAATAGCAAAGGTCGCCCGAAAAGTTTACAAACGGTAACCATCTTTTTCAATGAGTGCTATCCTGTTTGTAGCAGACCTCTAACCATCGCTCTCTCTGGCTTCATGAAAGCAGTGTTCTTTTTAAAGAGACACTTCATGTTTTTAATTCTTTTTCCTTTCTAGCTCCGTAAAATCCTTCTGAGCTAGGAGTTTAATGTGTGAATTGAAAAGCTAGTGTCGTGTAGTTTCCACTAATCAGTAGGAACTACACGTTCGTGGACAGGATAAACATTGGGATGGTGGCAGACTGATTCCGACCTCCCCCTCTGGATATGTTGTTCCTAAAGACCAGCTAGCTCACAGTACTCCCATAAGCCCCCCCTAAACCAGACAGGGAGCAAATAGTTCTGGCAACCACCGAACATGACAGCCCTGATCCCTCAGGAATCGTGGTGACCAAACTAGAACCCTTTTGCTCAGACGCTCGTGCTCTCTTTTGCTCCGAGAATGAGACAAAGAATACATAAAGGGACGTTTTCAATGTTTATTGAACCAGCGTGATTCTTGGGTAGAATATATGCGCTGCAATGATCAATAGACAGAAGCAGATAAAAGGTGTAAGAAGTATCTAGTCAGTGAACAATACAAAACGTTCCACCATCGTGTTAAACAACATATATATGCAAGCATATGAAATAATATAACAATCTGGCATACTCCTACTATGTGTACCCTAACCTTCATGTCTAGGGTGTAGGTGTTTGTTCTGCCAAGAATCCCCATACTGGATGATCCAACCCCATTACCTGAAGGGAAAGAGTGTAGGACCCTGTCTTGGTCACAAGCTGGACACTCCTCATTGAGATATCAGTCAGCTGCTGTGCGAAAGCATCCGCATGTAGAGACTGTGCAATGACAGCAGAAGTGCTCTTCTCCCAACACCTGGAAACTGATGTTTATTTATAACAAAAGTTGTACTTTCCTTGGGCTGAGATTGTGATCAGGCTGCCATTGTTTGTGTGCCACAGATAGCTATGTTGCCAAATGTACGAAAATATCCAGCGCATTTGCACAGCGTATGTGTAGACCTTGTACATAGTGTCAAGGCAATACAATAGCATTCTTGCGAAGTTGATGCGTGTAAGCTGGGATATTTTTCCAATAAACTAATCCAACTGTCACAAATACAAATGTGTGTCAAAAGCCGATGTGTAAAAGTGAAGGCAACTTTAGGAAAGACCCGTGTTCATGCAAAATGGCAACGTTTCCTTCTAGGCCTATCTGTGACTCATGACACTAGTGCGCCCTTCCAGTCATTATGTTCAGCCGTCTACATAGGAACTTATAAGATGCTTGCCATTGTGTTGATTGTGTTAGATCTCATAATGTTAAGGTCTAAATCTAGTAGATCTTGGGGCTCGGAAAACGTTTATACGGTTTCCTTTCTTACAGAGCTTTGACAAAAAGAAAATTGTTTTTCGGTCTCGCCTGAGAAAAGCGCATGAGCTGCATGTACTCTCGCTTGCAAGAGATATTGTATACAACAAGGGGCTTGCAGCCCCCCATTGCTTAACATTTGTTGGCTTGTCACTCTTATTTGCTGCCTTCTAATTGGCCAGTGTGTGCTGCCTTCACTTCCTCTTTTTTCGGCTAGAGCAAGGACCAATTACTGATTGCTTCGGCTGTCCTTCCCTTGTTTGTGGTGTGATTGAGGTACTTCATTTTTATTTTTTCTTCTTCCCTATCATCTCTGTTGAACTTCTTGCCATTTGTAGCCATGTTTTATTATAAAGAAGCCTTTTTATCCCTTGAAATGGATGTTTGTGACAGCAGATGTTATCTGCTTTTATTGTGAAAACAGATGTGATCTGCTTCGAAAGGTATTTTCTCATGGACATTTGCTTTTTTTATTTGATAGAATATTTTGCCAAATGTCATTTTTTTCCCACACATGGGGATATTAACTGATTTGCTCCGAATCACAGGGTTGTTGTGCCGAGACCTAACAAGCATTAGCAAACCAAGAGGTCTCGCCTTTGAGACTATTGCCTTTGACATTGCCTTTTGTTCATGCTGTACAGCATGGGCATTGCCGACTTTGGCAATGATTTGTAGCCATGTGGTATAGCACCATGGCTGTGGTGCAGCATGGCTAAAAAAAAATGGCTAAAATATTAATAATAATAAAAAAAATACTGATTCATCCAGCTCTAATGCACTTAAAAAAAGGCATTAGTCCTGGCTGCACCATAGCACTTTTTAAAATTAGTTTTAGGTACATTAAGTATCCATGCTGCTGTACAGCATGACTACAAAACATTGCCAAAGCCAATGGATCTCGAAGATTAGACCTATTGGCTTTGCCAGTGCTTGTTTGTCTCCTGATTGAGTGTAACATATGTTGCAGATGTAAATACCCATAAAGTGGTCAGCAATGCTTCTGCGTAAGTGTAACTTGCACATTGTGTGCTTCAATAAATATTTACCTTTTCCAAGTCTTCAAAGTAGTCTCATTCGATATTAATTGTGTTTTTAAGATGTGATTTACTTGTTAGGTCTCGCCCAGGCAGTGCTTGCTCTGTCTCTTCGAGACATGCTGTATTCAGGATATGGGCATTATCTGAAAGAGACCATTAGTTATAGATTCGTTACCTTAGAATTACCCCCAGGCGTCAGACTGGATCCGGAGAAATGTTTTCTTAGCAGTACCCCTGCGCGTCGGTAGGTGGCGTCGGTCGACTCCGCGTCCGTCATTGGCATCGTGATCACCGGGATGACGTTGCTGTGTCTACCTAGACGCCGCCCCTGTGCACTGACGTCCGTTCTTACACGACTTTCCACGCCAGAAGCGCAGAGCCATGCAAGACACTGACCACTGGTGCACAAAACTAGGGCCCTGGAAGGGAGTCCTTATCCCTAGAAGTCAGTTCGCAGAACGGGAAGGATGGGTGGGGTGGTAAGGAATCTATAACTAATGTATGTCTCTTACAGATGCATCGTTACCGAAGGTAAGTAACTTGTTCATCTGAAAGAGACCATTAGTTCTAGATTCCTTACCTTAGAATAGATACCCTAGCAATACCAACCCCGGAGGTGGGTCTGCGAACCAAGTTCACACCAGGAAGTCCTGGAGAACATAACGGCCGAAAAAGCCTTCTCTCCGGACTTGGCTGTCCAGACAGTAATGTTTGGTAAACGTGTGCAGGGATGCTCACGTGGCTACCTGGCAGATGCCATTCAACAGAACTCCACGTCCCAAAGCAGCAGTGGCTGCCGTTGCCCTGGTAGAGTGGGCGTGCAGTCTTACTGGAGGTTCCTTTTTAGCCAAAGAATGACAGATCTTGATGCATAGGACAACCCATCGAGAGATGGTACGCTTGTGCACTGCCCAACCCTTCTTGGCGCCCATATACCCCACGAAGAGTTGATCGTCCACCCGGAAATCTTTAGTGCGGTCAAGGTAGAAGGACAGCGCACGTTTTGGGTCCAGACGGTGATCTCTCTCCTCCTCTCTGGAAGGGTGCAGAGGCGGGAAGAACGTGGGCAATGTGATGGTCTGACCTATGTGGAAAGAGGTAACCACTTTGGGCAGAAAAGAGGGCCTAGTGCGAAGGACCACTTTGTCCGGATGAACAGCCAGAAAAGGAGGTTTGGAAGATGAGGCCTGAAGCTCACTCACCCTGCGGGCAGAGGTGAAGGCCAGCAAGAAAGCAGTCTTCAAAGTAAGGAGACGAAGAGGACAATTATGTAGTGGCTCAAAGGGAGCACACATAAGATAAGTGAGGACAAGATTCAAGTCCCACTGGGGCATTACGAAAGGAGAAAAGAGATGAGTAATCCCCTTTAAAAAATCTGTTAACAATCGGGGACTTAAAAAGAGAAGGCTGATCAGGAAGGCAAAGAAAGGCCCAAATGGCCGAAAGATAGCCTGTAAGAGTGCCCAGAGCAGAGCCCTGCTGAGCCAAAGAAAGAATGAAGAGGAGAACCTCTGAAAGAGGGGGAGAAAGGGGATCCACAGCCTTTGCTGTGCACCATGCCACCAATTTGTTCCATCTACAGCCGTATACCGTTTTAGTGGAGGGACGCCTGGCTGCCAAGATAACATTACAGACTTCGGGAGGAAGGTCGAAAGCTGTCAACTGTCACCGCTCAATCTCCACGCAAGGAGGTGGAGTCTGGACAGGTTCGGGTGGAGGTCCGTCCCCTGCTGCTGCGACAGAAGATCCTCCCGAAGAGGCAGTCTGATCGGAGGATCGATGGCCATGCTCAAGAGCTCGGGGTACCAGACTCGTGCCCAGTGCGGAGCTACAAGAATGACTTGGGCCCGGTCGTGCTTGATCTTCTTCAGCACTCTGGGCAGAAGTGGTACAGGCGGAAAGGCATGCAGGAGACCGCAACTCCACTCGCGACGAAAGGTGTCGCCGAGCGAGTGTCGCCTTGGAAATTCCAACGTGCAGAACTGCTGACAGTGCGCGTTCTCTTCGGTGGCTAACAGATCTAACCAAGGCTCTCCCCACTGTTGAAAGAGACCTTGCACCACCTCTGAGTGAAGACACCATTCGTGATCCATCATGCACCGGTGGCTGAGCTCGTCCGCCCTGGCGTTCAGAGAACCTGCCAGGTGTTGAACCTCCAGGGACATGCCCTGATGTTCCAGCCATGTCTATTACAGCCATGTCTATTACAGATAAATCGTTACCGGAGGTAAGTAGCTTGTTCATTAGGTCTCGCATAGGCAGTGCTTGCTCTGTCTCCTTCGAGACATGCTGTATTCAGGATATGGGCATTAAGCTCTGCCCATGCATTTTATCGGCTCCTTTCAATGTTTTTGGAGATTCTGTTGATTTCATTAGTTTATTTGTTTACTAGTCCCTCCTTGTCCCTCTTTAGTACCTCCTTCTCTTAACTTGTAACCTCCCATAAGGACAGCCCCTCTTACATGTGTCCTTACTGTGTATGTTTCATTAACGGTTACTGAGCACTATTTAGTCAAACCCTCCAGGATTTCGCGATTTGCAAATAAACCGCGAAATCGGCAGTTTTGTAAAAAGGCAGCGTTTTTTACAAAAGTGCCCGCGCAATTCCGAACAGAGTAAAGTCAATGCAATGTGCGCCGAAACTCGGTACTTGCAGATCTGCCTTGACTTGACCTCTGGTTTATGCTATAAAACCAATCAGGTTAGTGATGGGAAGTAGTGCCTTTTAGCAGAGTTGTGCACTGTAGTAACAGGTAATAAACCAAATGCAGCCCTGCTATACACCAGTACACGCCAGCAGACTCTGCAGCGAACCAGCAGACTCATTGTTTCACTCTGTAATGTCTCTTCACAAGTTGACCGACCTAGGCATGAAAGTTCTATTTTAGCTCCGTAAAATAAGACAAAAGTATTTAGCAGTAAAAAGTGGATAATTTGTGTGTGATGATAGGCATGCAGGCACCTGTGCAAAACCCCAGTAACTGAGAGCCAGAGAGTTCAGGGAGAGTATGTCGAGCTGGGGCACAGTCAGTAGGTGGTAGTACTGTATTTTGCTGTTTCTGGCCAAATCCCCTTGGCTTGGAAATGTCATGCGAACCTGCCTGTGTGAACAGGGCTCAGTTCATCATCATAATTGCATATTTGCAGATGTGTGTGTTTTTTGGTGCTTTTTAAGATCACCACCCAACTCATTGATTTAATCAAAATCCTCCTAACAGTGGAAGATTGACGAGCCCTGCAAGGATTTAAATTTATGCCAGGTAGGTCTCATCCACATGTATCCACATAGGACTTGTAATCTGTAATTCATTTACAGGTATTTCAATTTTATTGTGAAAAAATAGACATCCTATAGCGTTTCCTTTCACACCCCATGTATGCCAGGCAACACTGTCACATAGTTCATAGTTCAGTTTACAAATTCTTAACTGGGGCTTGAAAACTTTGTGAAATAGACTGATGCAGTAACTATGCCACATGTGAAGGGGTATAAAGTTGAAAGCCTGTGTACCTCGGTGTGTGTATACTTGCCGCTTAGTTTCAGATAAGAAAGGGACTAAATGAAATTATTTGTAGGTGATGGACTAGAATATGAAACAGACCAAACTTCCTGCTGGGCGTCAGTTGAGGTTCTTTGTGATCCTGGGTAATATGGTGATGTTTCTTCAGGTGGGAGACCAGCTAGAAGTCAGTTCCAGGTAGCTCAAAATTCTGACTGAGTTTCAATGATTTCCTGCATACATTACTGTAATGAAAGATTGAGGCTGCTAAGGAAGCATCAGCTATATGCCTATGTCCTGAAATGACAGACAGACAAGTATACATCCAGGACCATTTGACAAATGCATTTATGCGGAACTAAATTATGCGTCTGGGTCCTAAGTTATGCAGTCAATAATGGCATAATAAGCAAGTTAAAGGCAATTTATGTGGTATATTCTGTAGCATTAGCCGTAATCTATTACATTTCTTTTTTTAAAGAACTATTTTTGTTACGGTTGGCTTTCATTGGAAGCCATTAGCAGGATAACTGAATCAAAATCCAGTTAGTCACTGCTATTACTTCACAATATTGGGAAGCAGAAGATGTTTTCCCCTGTTGTGACATTAACGGGAGTAGTGGTACTTCCCCTGTGTTCCGCCTGCTTCTCCCGGGCCTTCAGAGGCCCGAACAAGGCATCGAAATGACTACTGGCTGTCTCTCACCCACCTTCTGCTTCCTCTTGCAAGTCTCCTTAAACCCACTGCGTATGCCTGCGGCCACATTTCCCAGTCATCGTAGGTCTTTGCAGACCTGCTCTCACAGGAAACAAGCATTGGCAAGTCAATAGGTCCCTCTTTTGTGAGAGTTAGAGCTATTGGTGTTGTAAATGACAATGTCTTTTACCCATGTTTTATGGAGTGGAGTGAACTGGATGTATGTGGTGTGGAATGGAATTATGTGGGTTGGATTGGAATAGTTAGTTGTGGAATTGTGTGGCGTGGAATTTTGTGTGGAGTGGATTTGTCATGCAATTATGTGGCATTGTGTGCAGTGGAATTGTGTGGATAGTAATTATGTGGTATTGAGTTTAGTGGAAATATGTGGAGTGGAATTTTGTGTCATGGAGTGTAATTATGTGGAATGGTATTTTGTGTTGATCTGGTCTGTAAATGCCCAAGGGGCGTGTGTGGGAGAGAAGAAGGGGAGGAGATTTACTGATGTAGAATAGCAAGCGAAGCAACGGGTGTGTGTGTGGGTGTGTGTGTGGGTGTGTGTGTGGGTGTGTGTGTGGGTGTGTGTGTGGGTGTGTGTGTGTGTGTGACTGACTGACTGACTGACTGACTGACTGACTGACTGACTGACTGAACGACTGACTGAACGACTGACTGAACGACTGACTGAACGACTGACTGAACGACTGACTGAACGACTGACTGAACGACTGACTGAACGACTGACTGAACGACTGAACGAACGACTGAACGACTGAACGACTGAACGACTGAACGACTGAACGACTGAACGACTGAACGACTGAACGACTGAACGACTGAACGACTGAACGACTGAACGACTGAACGACTGAACGACTGAACGACTGAACGACTGAACGACTGAACGAACGACTGACTGAACGACTGACTGAACGACTGACTGAACGACTGACTGAACGACTGACTGAACGACTGACTGAACGACTGACTGAACGACTGACTGAACGACTGACTGAACGACTGACTGAACGACTGACTGAACGACTGACTGAACGACTGACTGAACGACTGACTGAACGACTGACTGAACGACTGACTGAACGACTGACTGAACGACTGACTGAACGACTGACTGAACGACTGACTGAACGACTGACTGAACGACTGACTGAACGACTGACTGAACGACTGACTGAACGACTGACTGAACGACTGACTGAACGACTGACTGAACGACTGACTGAACGACTGACTGACTGAACGAACGACTGACTGAACGACTGACTGACTGACTGAACGAACGAACGACTGACTGACTGACTGAACGAACGAACGACTGACTGACTGACTGAACGAACGACTGACTGACTGACTGAACGAACGACTGACTGACTGACTGAACGAACGACTGACTGACTGACTGAACGAACGACTGACTGACTGACTGAACGAACGACTGACTGACTGACTGAACGAACGACTGACTGACTGACTGAACGAACGACTGACTGACTGAACGAACGAACGACTGACTGACTGAACGAACGACTGACTGACTGACTGAACGAACGACTGACTGAACGAACGACTGACTGAACGAACGACTGACTGAACGAACGACTGACTGAACGAACGACTGACTGACTGAACGACTGGGCCTCTGTGCTTCTTCAAAGTGTATGGTCTTGATCTTTGCAGTGAATATGTTTTAATGAGGTTTGGTTTACCAGGACCCTCATGCAAATGGGCAAATAAGTCCCAACAATTCACATTGACCGCTATCAGGTTAGTTTCTGTGCTTCATAAAGCACCCAGTGTGTCAGTTTTCATAACATAGCGTGTAATCAGAAGGCATATAATAGTCCGGTATACTGGGGACTCCAATGAAAGTGGAAAATACAGATGAGAATTATGCATAGCTGCTAAAATCTGTCCCATGTCATGTTTGCTAACATCAGTTGTGACTTTTTAATCATTATAAAATAGTAATCTGGGATCAGTAGTTAAACCCACACAACAGAGTACAAGTAAACGGCTGGCAGCCTAGGTTGTATGCAATCGTGAGAGGTATGAAAGTAAATTGCGTGCAAGTTAAAAATGTCCATGTTTTGTTAGTAAAAATAAATCAAGTAAAAGATGCTTAACCTAGGTGGTATACACATGAGATATTTGCCAACCACGAGCATGCAAAGGAAATAAATGCATGAGAGGGATATACAGCTAAACAGAACATATATTAAATATATGCAAAGAACGGGTATTATTAAAATCAGTATTGTGCAAGTGATGGGTAAAAAAGAAGTGTATACAGCAAAAAGTACGAACTTGAGAGATCAAAATTAAAGATGTATGATAGGCATGAGAATTGATAGGTAGATAAGTTAGCTATGTAACTGAAAGGTGGTGGAATTGAGAAATAAGCAAATTAGAGATGCACATAAGAAATTTATTCAAACTGTGAATTTCCATAAACTTCTGCAGAAATGAGAGCCTACCTGTGAAAAAAGATATAGAACTTCGTAGGATGGTCCCATCGCCAGCCCTCTATAGAGATTTAATACTGCTGGATATCTATTGCTATGTAAAACTAACAACAATGCATTTTTTTCTGCAAGTTGTAATGTTGCCTTCGTTTTCAGAAGTCTCTTCTGAAAGGAGTATGTTATCTGCTGAAATGGGAGGTGGTGGGTGGGCGCTGTAAACCCTAGAAAGGTCAAGCATTGCGTCGGGGTGAACACCGACTTCAGATCGTTCACGATAAACCCCAGGTCCTGCAGGAGGGATTTAGTCATCCGAAGCTGGGAGAGCAACACCGTCTCTTCCTGGTGCATTAGAAGGATGTCTTCGAGATAGACTACGAGGCGTACGCCTTGTGCACGGAGCCATTCCATAACTGGTCTCAGCAGCTTGGTAAAACACCAAGGTGCGGAGGACAGACCGAACGGAAGACAAGTGAACTCGTAAAACCGGTTCCTCCATTGAAATTTGAAGAAGCGTCTGTGGGGGGAAAAGATCGGCACTGTCGGTCATCTTTCAGGTCGAGCCGTACCATCCAGTCGCCTGGTAAAAGAACATCCCTGAGAAGGTGAATCCACTCCATTTTGTAACGGCGGTAGACCACCCACCGATTGAAATCTCGTAGATTAATCACTGACCTGAAACCCTTGTCTTTCTTTTCGACCAGGAAAAGGTTGCTGATGAAGCCTCTGGGATGAGGAGTTCTGCCACTTCCTTGTCAACCACCTGAGATCCTTCTCGCGAGAAGACCAGAGGGCGAGGACGAGACCGTTGGCGCAGTGTGCCGTGAACTTCTATGTGAAACCCGGTGACCGTCTGTAGCACCCACGCATCTTGTCTAATCTCTGCCCACTTGTGCAGGAATCCTTGCAACCTTCCCCCCCCACCTCTGGTAGGAAAGAAGGGGTATGCCTTACCTGTGACACCTCCTGGTGCGTTGTTGGCTCCACGGAAGCCACCTTTCCCTCCACGGCCCTTGCCACGGCCCCTCGAGGGGTAGAAGCCCCCGAATTATTTCTGGTCCTGCCACTGCATGGAGCGTTTAGTCTGGAGCCTGTGGGGGTTGGGATTGGTCGCTCGGCCGGAGGAGCGCCCCCTACCTCTTCCGGCCCCTCCAAAAATTTGCTGGCTGAACACTTTCTTGATGGATTGCTGAGCCTTATTGAGAGAAGAGAAAGTGTTCACAAACCGGGAAAGTTATTTTATAAACGGCTCTCCGAAGAGACCTCTGTTCGCCACAGGGCCAGCCTCCGTGGTAGCTAGTTCACCAAGTCTGGGCTCGATTTTAATTAGCAGAGAGCATCTGCGTTCTGTTGAAAGCGCACAATTCGCGTTTCTGAGGAAACAAAGTGCCCTTTGGGCCCAACCCGAGAGTATTGCAGGATCTATCAAGTTGCCAGTCTCCTTGGCGTCTTCCGCCATGTCTAGAATTTTAGTGAGCTGCCACAGGACATCGAGCACCTTATTCTGGCAATACCGCCAAGATCGGTCTAGACCCATTTTTGGGTCTTTGATGAATTTTGTGATGAAGGTCACCATTCTAGAATCAAATTCAGGGGTGTGAGCCACCTTATTTGCCAGTGCGGGCCGGGGACATTCTGCCTTCAGACGCCGCGGACCTCCTGGTTCATCAGCTTCCTGATGCGGCTGGCCACATAAGACACCACCGAAGGCGCTGGTATCCAGTCCGCTGAACGGGGGTCATATATAGCTTCAGGATTTAACATCCCTGAGGTATCAGTGGACTCGTTGGCTTGAGGTTCCTCCAGCCGGGATTTCTTGGTGCCCTCTTCCGGGCGCCAGGGTCAACTCGGACCTGGCTCGTTGTTCGAGTCACCATCTATATCGGTGTCTGCCCCAGTATTGTCTTCTGCCTCATCTTGAGGGCAGGAATCTTCCTCAGGGGTCTCTCCTGGTTGGGAATCCTCTTGGGCGTCGCTCTCAAGGCGCCTCTTTAAGAAGGCCAGGCGTAGCCTTTCGAAGGCATCCATAGAGGTGGTCTTAGGGTGTCCCACGCGCGCTTTGACCTTGCCCTTGCTCCTGGGGGTGAGATCCATTGCGCCAGAAGAGGTAGCCCCCCGGGCACAACAGTCCTCTTAACCGTCAGTTCAATGATTCTACGGCTTAAGGGCTCCAGCGCCAAGGAAACCGCCCTCTCCAAAGACGCGTCCACTGATTCCACATATATGGGGAGCAAGGAGCACTCCTCCACAGGCTCCCAATCGTAGTATTCCTCTGCCATGATCAGTAGTAGGTCAGGGAAGGAAACTAGCCTCAGACTAAAGAGAGAGAGAGTTGAAAATACTATTTGCCTTAGCCAAGGCTTGTTGGGTCAGGATGGGAGGTATAGAATGCTCCGCGGAGAAACCGCACACTGGAGCCGATAGAAGCTGTTACGGCTAGCCTATAAAAGGCAGAGAGGAACAAATACTACAACTGTAGTCACCTGAAGCTGTCTCAGGCGCGCGCAAACTCCGCTGAGTAACTGCCGGAAGAGTCGGCACAGCGCGATGAGACAGGAATGCGGGGAATGCAAGAAGGAATCCCCGCTGCTCCGAAATGCGCACAAGTGTGCCCCTCCCTCTATCGGGTTCGGAGCACACCGCACCTCACAGCCAAGACGTGAAGAATTCCCTCACTGCCCGGGAGCACACGTGAGCGCCCCGCCGTCTATCGGGCGTGGAGCGCGTCGCACCGTCCGTTCATTGCGGGGTCTGCCACAACAAGCATAAGCAGCATAGACCGCCTGGCAAGCACCAGGAAGCACTTGTAGGCTTGCCTCGGTTGACGGACCGGACGAGGGGAGTGACAAGCAGGACTCCCAGCGGGGTAACCAAAGTACAGTGAGGACACCGGACGGCATCCAGAGACCGGGGGGGCAGCACGCGCGTCACACCCAACAAACCCCACACTACCACCCTAACAATGTAGGCAAAAGGGCACAAACACGCAAGAATAAACAATAGTAAGGAAAAGCACTTAACTGGCTGCTGAGCAGCGAAGAAAGAGGAAGTGATGGTCCTTGCCACTGGTTATATGGGACTGTCTCTATGGTTGTTACTGGTTCTAACGCAAAGACTCATGGGATGTGTAGTCTTTGTTTTGACATATTGTTAAGGCTGCTGAGTGGAAAATAAAGGAAGAGTTGAGCATAATCCGGGCCTCCTGTCCTGACATAGAATTTGAATTGAACCCAAAAAGAAACCGAAACGATGGACATAAAGTTTCTCTGCTTAATTATGGCCTGTGGATTCTGGAGCCCTGCATCTTAATCCTGGCCTTCGAGGCTGACAGGCGTGTGACACTGGCTAATGGATGAGAGTATACTTACGGATTGGCAGGCAGGCTTTAGGCAAAATGTGAGTACACTGGATCAAGATATTTCATTTAGTATGTATGCACTGGAGAGAGGTGATCATAGGCAAGGGCAAACTGTATGTTGCCTTTGTGGATCTTCGTGCAGCTTTTGACCTAGTGCCTCATGCTAGATTATGGAATGTTCTTGAAGAGATGGGACTACCAGCTCCCTGCTGGACATCATTGTGAAGATTTATGTTGATACACGTGCTCAGGTGAGGTGGGGGCAGGACGGGGCCTTGACTGATCCTATCCGCACTGATTGTGGGTTTCGACAAGGGTGTGTTTTAGCACCCACCCTTTTCACGTTCTACATAAATGGTGTAATCAGTTTTTTAGATCGGGATGGGTGTGATGCACCTAAGATAGTGGGCAGAGGGTTCCCGCACTTCTTTTTGCGGACGACACATTGTTAATCTCTAAATCGCCGCAGGGTTTGTAGCAGCTCCTCAATTCTTTCCAATTGTTTTGTGTGGATCGAGGCTTGGAGCTTAATAGCTCCAAGACCAAATGTATGATTTTTAGTAGTCAGAAGTCGTCAATCAGCAAGAGAAGGATGCTAGTGAGTGACACAATTTTAGATGTGGTACCAAGTTTCGAGTACTTGGGGATTAGATTGACTAAGAACCTAAGCTGGGCACCACAGGTGGAAAAAGACCACCTATCTTTGATTCCGCAGACAGCACACATAGGAAAAATCCACAAGAGAACAATATCAAAAAGAGTGGCTCCCGCATTGGAAATTTATAATGTGAAGGCCTTGGGGGCGGTCCTTTATGGCCCCGAGCTGTGGGGTTATTCGTATATTGAGGGCCTATCCTTAGTGGAGCAAAGGTTCTTAAAAACCCTATTGAATTTGCCTGCAAGTAGACCTTTGACCCCGCTATATTTAGACCTGGGCCAAAAGATAATTGCTGATATGATAGCATGCAGAATGCTCACCTTCTGGTATAGGCTATGGACAACTTCTGCCCTTGAGTCTTACAGCGAGGGTATTAAAGATCTCTTGGTCCCCCAGTTTGCACGGAAAATACCATGGCTCCGTGCAATGAAGGATCTACTTTTTGGATTGAAACTGGAGGAATATTGGACCACTCCTAAAAACATGTGCCTGATTGGTAAGGCCAGTATAAAGGGACTTTTTTGGGATAATGTGGCAGGTAACAATGTTAGGATGTGTAAGGGCAGTTTATCTGTGTCCTTTATTGACCGGAAGCAATTGGCTGTCTATGAAGGCACCATTGATGAAATTGCCCCTCCATTGGCCAGGAAACTTTATCTGCAATTTAGGTATGGTTCCCTACCTATACGGTCATTTACAAACTGATTGCAACAGGAAAAGGGGCAAATTGGTGAAATGTGCCCAGGTTGTGAGGAGTGTCCTGAAACGCTCATTCAGGTCTTGTTTTTTTTCTGTCTTTTTATAAACAAATACGCGCAAAATGGATTATCCCCCTGTGCAAAAACTTGGGTTGCAGGGTGCTCAGCGAAACATTTAGAATATTGCAGAGTGTCACTAGGCTGATAATAGTTTTCTGTCTAGCCATGTTCCTTAAGGCTTTCTGGATCAAGTGAGCAAAGGTCATACAGCCTGTCACGGTTTGCCTTATAAGAATTGTTGTAATGTGTCAAGTGCTCTGTTGTGACATTAAAATTGTATAGAGGAAGGCACTACTTAAGATTGAGATTTTTATAGTTTTAGTAGTGAAAGTGTAATGATCTTTAGTGTCCCTTTACAGTGTTTTTTTTTTTTATAACTCCTATCTTTATTTATGGTTTTATGTAAAATTGTATTTTTATGCATTTATCTATTGTGCTGTGTGCTTGTTAACACTTTTATGATCCACTGTGATCAAAATAAAGTGCAGATGATGATGATGACACTGGCTAATTAACTTCTAGAATGCTGTTGGGCAAAACAAATCGGAGTGACGGGGCAAAGTGATGTATCCATGAGATAAACAGCGAGTCATTGAAACCGAGAGAGCGAAAGAGAGAATCATAAACCGAGGTAGAGGGGAAAGAAAGGACGAGAGAAGCTGCAGAGACAGGCAGGGACACAGCGAGAGAGAGAGTGGAGAAAAGAACGACACTGATAGGGGACAGGCAGGGCGAAGGCAGAGAGAGGAGATGGAGGCAGAGTGAGAGAGGCAAAGTATATGCAAGGAGGCAGGTTCTGCTGATTAAGCACTGCCTGAGGTTGACGAGGGCTTCAAAGGCAGCAGAACAACGAGGACTCCAGCAGTGGGACTACTTCGGAGACTATGTGCTCTCTCTGGGCTGCCCCTGCGGTTGGTTCCAATGCTCTGAGGGCTGCAACATTCAACATATTGTGAAAAAAAGTACAAACAAATGACACAGTAAACACAGTTAATAAAACTAAATACAATACCGCCGGATTCTGCACGTTTTGTTAAACAAGCAAAAAACAAAACAATCCAAAAAGGCGAGCCAAAGCAAACGAAAAAAATAGTGCGATGAAACCAACACAAATGCACAGAAGAGAAATAAATATGTAACGGGACCAGTCGCCTTGGGCGTAAACAACACACCGAAAGGAGGTACAAATGTGAACTATCACCACAGAAAAGAAAGGAATTTCAAAAGGCACACAAAGTAACCAATAACAAGCGATGGGCATGCTAAAAACCCACAGATTAGATACAGCATGTCTCCGAGACAGCGTATGTGCTACCTAGGCGAGACCTAAAAACATGAGTAAAACAAAAAGGTGATGGTGTAATACTCTCACCAAGCAGCTGTCAGTGATTGCACAAAGGGTGGTGTGGGTTGATGGTTGGAGGCCAACAATTTTTTTTAAATTATTATTTTTTTTTTAGGTCTGGCGTTAACCAAGACCTTCTTGATTTTACAAAACTTTTATGTATAATATACGTAATTAAAAGGGCTTTCAGCCAGCTCACTTCATCCATTGGTCTGTTGTTTACATTTTGCTTACACCCACTACAGCATACAGCAAGGAGTAGTGGGTTACCCTTCTTCAGCCACTGGCTAACTTCATTTTGAGTGACTGCATTTTGCTCTTTCACAAGGAGCACATTCATACAAAAGGTAGTTCCCTTCAGTGCCAGTGTTTTTGTTTGTACTTGGTTATTACTTTAGTGTTGCCTTTGTGTTTAGAGCCAGATGTGACCGCAGGATACGTTCTACCAGCTCTTCACAGCACAGAACACATTCCAGCTTTATCAGCTCTGGCCTCCTGCTAATGATGTTGTAAATTCCCTTTGGAGCTGCCCTTTTAGGTTTCGCCTGTACAGTGCTTGTGCTGTGCTTGCCAAATCTCTTGTATTTAAAAAAAACAAAAAACTTAAAAGTGGCTTGGAGCCCGCCCATTACTTACCTGTACTTACTATTGGCTGGCTCCCACATCACTCTTGTTTCCTTGTTTCTTATTGGTCAGCACCTCCTCCTCGCCACCGTCTTTCTCCTGTGCTTCGAGTCTTCGTCCTGCAGGGAAGCCTGGACCAAGTACTGCTTCCGGTGGCCAGTGTCCTTCCACTGCAAGCTGCTGCAGATATTTTTTTTTTCTTTTCGGCCCCTTCACCACTGCCCTCCTCCTGCTCTCTGTGGTATCAATACGTCGCCTCCCCGTCGTGTCTGTCTCATGCCTACGATCTTTTTAATCTGCCCTCCTTCCGCTGCCCATTCTATTTAACCTCCCTTGCTCATTTTCTTTACCCACCCCGCAGCCCTTCTCCCATTACACATTCTTTGTTACCCAGCCTCCTTCCTCCTGTTTCTTGACACATCCAGCGTGCAAGCGGTTTTAAGATGCTGCACATAAAAACAAAAGGCTATGACGTGGTCAGCACTGGCCGCTCCATAGCGCTTTGTTTTTGTTTAGTTTAAGCTAGCTTAAAAAACATTAACGCCAAATTGCTGGCACATGTGGCTCTATTAATGTTTTGCAGACCATGTTTAACAGTTTATCTTTCTCTGCAGCACTACACTGCAGTGACCGTGGATGTTCACACATCTCTAGTGCCTGCTGCTATCACCAGGGCATGCTTATGAAGAGGGGAAAGCATGTGGGGAAGATAATGAGAGAGAAGCAGGAGAGCTAAGTCGGCGTCAACTCTTCGGTCTGGAATGCTCTCTTTTCAAGCACCTTACCTGAGCTTGCTTTCTAGTGGTTCCTCGATGTTCTAATTCACACTCGACTACAAGTGTGATCTTGTGCAAGTCGCACACTGTCTGTTCAGCAGAATTAGACAGTACAGGAACCATAAGCTTTGATCGACGAGGGGGGGTGGGGGGGATCTGAGGGGCACAACGTGCCCATACTTTTAACATGTTTCCCCTAGTTTTTGTGAAAAGACAACCGATCCGGGACGATTAATTCAGAGAGCGGAAATGCTTCAGCTGACGTGGAAGGCAGGGAGTCTCGTGCTGTTAAACATAGGGAGGAGCACACAACTAAACAGGCCTTCTTTCCAGGTGCCTGCTTCCCTCAAATAAATGTAAACGCGCCATCTGGTTTATCTACAAGCAAATCTGCAAATGTAAAGGGTGCTTGGTAGCCGATAATTGATGGAATCACTTGACGCTTCTTGATGACACATTTGAAAGACAGTTCTAAAAAAAAAAAATTGCACTATGTTCAATCTGCAAAAAATCTATATTTTGGAAACACTTTCCATCTTAAACCTTTTTGCGCATTGTTTCATACTGTGTTATGCAAGTTTAAAATAATGAGTTACGTGTTCACAGTACTTTCTTTCACAGACTGGGCTCTCATAGCACTAAACCTATACAAGTCATTATTCTCTACTGCACCAACCAGGAATCAATTCTGTGGCTCTCTGGTGCAGTGCATTAACCCATTAGAGGTTTCATAATGTATGATAGTGCATTTCTAACTGTTTAACATAACTTGCATTTAATTTTAATTTCAGCTGTGCATTATTTTATATGTAGTTACCGGAAGGTGAAAGACAAAAAAAAATCCAAAATATTCAGTAACTTTTTTCAACCACGCTCACTCACCTGCCCCCCTTGTACACAGCATCACAGTTCCCATGCTTTTTAGGTCTCGCCTGAGCCAGCGCATGCGCTGCTCGGCGAGACATTTAGTGTGTGGGCTTTTAAAAGTCCGACCACACGCTTTTGGCTGGCATAGAGCGTGCGGTTACGCGCACAATGACGAGCAGAGGTGCCACCTGGCTTTCCCCTCTCGTCATGGCGCGCGCACATCGCACACCACTCGCCAGCCTGCTTTTGCCGTTTGCCGTCGCGCGCGCACCTCAATTAACTTTCGCGCATGTCTTGGCCCCCACTCTGCTCCTCACTCCTTTTGGCTTCACTCTGCCAGCCCTCCCTCAGCATCCTTCCTCCCAATCTCTTGCTCCCTCCTTCCTCTCACCTCACTGTACCCTTTCTCTCCCCAGCCCCTCCTCTCTGCCCACACTCCTCTCGGCTCTACTTCCTACGCCGCGGGGCGCCGAGGCTTCCATCTCCCCTCTCCACCCCCCACTTCCCCCGCCCCTTTCCTTCTGTGTTCTCCCTGCCCCTACTCACTCCTCGGTGTCTGTCACTCCCTAATGCCCCGGTGCTCTCTATTTCCTATTTGTCCTCCTCACGCTTCACCCGCCTCTCCCACGCTTCATGCCTCTCCCCTCCCCGGTTTCTGTAGTGCTGTGTGTCACTGCCTTTCCACTGGTCTCTCTCCGTGTATTTTTCACCCTTGGCCTCCTCCCTCACAATTCCCCGTCAGTTCCCTCACACCCTCTCTTCCCTGCAAAAACAATGGGCAGAAAACAATGTTTAAAACACTTTTTCAGACTTGTGGTTAACCCAAAATTCCGCTTTTTTTTTTTTGCACTGATGTTAACGGATGGTTGTCGGATATGTGGGATGTTCGGAAGGGCAGCTACACACTCCTCTCGGCTCTACTTCCTACGCTCGCGGGGCGCCGAGGCTTCCATCTCCCCCTTTCCACCCCCCACTTTCCCCGCCCCTTTCCTTGTGTGTGCTCCCTGCCCCTACTCACTCCTCGGTGTCTGTCACTCCCTAATGCCCCGGTGCTCTCTATTTCCTATTTGTCCTCCTCATGCTTCACCCGCCTCTCCCACGCTTTATGCCTCTCCCCTCCCCGGTTTCTGTAGTGCTGTGTGTCACTGCCTTTCCACTGGTCTCTCTCCGTGTATTTTTCACCCTTGGCCTCCTCCCTCCTCACAATTCCCCGTCAGTTCACTCCCACCCTCTCTTCCGTGCAAAAACAATGGGCAGAAAACAATGTTTAATACACTTTTTCAGACGTGTAATTAACCCAAAATTCCGTTTTTTTTTTTTTTTGCACTGATGTTAATTGGATGATTGTCGGATATGTGGGATGTTCGGAAGGGCATCTACGGAGCTCCTCTTTTATGCTGCCATTTTGGCTGGAGCCAGGCCACGCCCCATGCTTTGGAAGTTTTGTTATACCTTTGAGGCTCTTTCCGCCAGTCTTGAGATTCCTTCCTGCAGACAGCAACCCCCTTCATGTGTTGATATTGTATGGCGCAAAGTGGCTACTGTATGATGCTGCCTTTGCCTCGGAAAGGCCAGGTCAAGGTTCAAGGAATCATATCAGCGTCTAATCATTGACACTCTACAGGACATCTTGGCACATAGTACCAGTGAAAATATTTTGTTATGCTAAATCTGACATAACAATAAAGCTGACCTCATGATAAAGCCAAGTTTTTTTCTAGAATTCAATAGGGAAAAACCTACATCCAATATTAGTTAACTCAATAGTGTTCCAAAAAAACATGAACATGTTCCCTGAAACCTGTCATGTCATTACAGTATGTTCCAATAATATCATACCTTCATTCAAAAGTTAAATCTACATCCTACATTTTGCATGTTTTGTGATATTAAAAGAACAAAGCTCCGCATATTTGATCTTTTTATATTCTAGAAAATCTTTTTTAAATTATGACTTAAAATATATTCATGAAGTAACTCATGAGTTGGAAAGACGCGATTAAGTTTCCTGAAACTAGTCGAATTTTGTAAGACAAGTGACTGGGAACATAGAAGTGCCTCTCAGATTCTGACTCATTGCTTTACCAAAATAAAGCTCAATAAAGACCTTATTGAGAATGATTGCTTAGGGAAACCCCTTTCTCTTACAGAGCAATTGCTTACCTTTTAAAAGGACTTTGTTTATAACTTCAAAGGCTAGTTTTCCTTTTTGATGCACATAAAGGATAGAATGGCCTGGGTCTGCACCTTCTTAGATCAGCATTCGTTACAAAAAAGAAATGGAATAGGAAATGGGTGTAGGTACATGTCCCATGCTATAGCAAAAAAAACCAACTTTAATTCACTTTAGACAAACCTTTTATCTTATTGCTCCTCGATGTCAAAACGTGGAATAACGGTCAGAGCTGCCGACTTTGGAACTGTGGAACCAGGTTCCAGCTTGGTGTCGGTTTAACATCTTGTGATTCTGGGCAAATCACTTCATGTCCCCTTGCCTACCAAAACAAGCATTGGCATAGCCAATAGGTCTCGCCTTTGGGACCTTATAAGTGTTTAGCCATGCAACAGCTGATGTTGTTGCAGGAAGGATATTGTGCTGCATAACTAAATACTTATAAGGTCCCAAAAGCGAGACCTATTGGCTATGCCAATGCTTGTTTGTAATGCACTTCGACCACTGACCATAAGGTTTATAAAATTAAACTTTAGCACCCTGGGCAAAAAAACTTCTCTGCCCCCTACCTCCTATTTTCATGTAACTATGAGGGCTTAGATACATTAAAGAGTGCAGTTGGTGCCATATAAACAGAGGATAAGGCCGGACTGGTGAAAAGTACCCAGGAGTCTGCACCATGCCAGATACTGTGAGAAAACACATTTATACCACAGTGCTGCCCCTTCCACCACCCTGCTCCAGCTTGACTCTGCTTTACGAACATTTCTCACAGATTTGTCTCTGGCCCCCATCTGGTTCCTCTGATATCAGGATGGGTGCTCTCGCCCAGCCAGAAATGTCTCTGCATATGTTATTGTGTCTTCTTGGGAAATACTTGTGTTGTTGCGCAGAGCTATTTGTCTTCAGCTTTTTGACTTTAATAAAAGTAAATAAAAACAAAGCGCAATAGTGCGGTCAACGCTGACTGCAAAACGGCGCTTTTTTTATTTATCTTGCACCATGTTGCACAGCAGCATTTTTATCAATATGTGTTGAAAGTACATATTAGAGTATTAGAGTAGTGGTACGCAAAGTACAGACCGCAGACCACTTGCAGCCCACCAGACCTTTCCATTTGACCCCTGTGTGGAAAACAGCAACCATTATTTTGCCTGTTGTTCATTCCTCGGGGGCCGTATTCAAAGTGAAAAAAAAGTAACAACTGAGCATGCTCAGGAAATTAGTGTCTACCTGCACGCCCCCCCCACCTTCCTGCTCAGTGACGTCACTCGCATGCGCCCGGCAGAAGAAGATGCTTTTAGAAAGGGCCTGTACGTTACTGGCTTTCCTTTCTAGCCAAGCATAGACATCGTGTCTTACCTGCCCTCAGCCTTTCCTCACAACCTGTGTTGTGAGGAAAGGCTTGTGTTGTGAGGAATTGCGAGAGGCTCATTAATATTAATGAGCCTCGCAATTTGCGACCCCATTGGGAATCGCAAACAGTGTCAAACACACTGTTTCACATTTCATTTAGAGCCTCGCAATTTGTGACTCGCAATGTGTCGCAAATTGCGAGGCGCTAAATGAAATGGTCGTACATCTGGCCCCAAGTACCTAATCTGAATGCTACTCTTATCAGAATAAAAGACATTTTAGGAAGTTTTGGGTTGAATTCACTTTCAGTTGACAGAGCTTATCATTCTTACATCAATGTGTGTGATTTATACCACAAGGTGCACATTTTCTATGAATTAGTTGGGCATCCTTTGGAATGGTTACTTTGCAAATATATCCACATGTTTATTTTTAAATGCAGCATTCTCTCAATCTTTTGAACGGTTTATTTAAAGATGTACTCTGGGAGTGCCAAGCATAGTTTTACTCCATGTGGTAGAATTTGTCCACCAAACTCTCCACCATGCCATGTCCTGCCCAACTTACCCAGCCCCTGAATTACCCGACCCCCACGGTCATCTGTACGGCCCCGGATGATACCCCGGACTGTGCATTTAGGTCCTTGAGGGAATGTTTGTGAGTACCCATGTATTAGAGAGATAATACTGCCACAGAATGTGTACATCATTTGTTTCTCTCTGCTGCATCCCCCGCCCCTCAGACTGTCACATTTGCAGTCTTTTGTCTGACCAAGCCGCGGATGAGCTCTGTATCGCGCAGGGCAAGCAGCCCTTGGTCTCTGCTGCTCAAAGCATCGCTCTGCGAGGGGCAAAAATAGATACTGCCTCCAATAAGCGTCCCAGAATCAGAAAAATTCACAAAATGCAAGCCAAGTGAACAACCTTTTTATCTCAAAGAAGTGACTATCATCTGACATGGTGAATGCCAGCCCCCTCCCTTCATCTCTCTGTGCATCGCCACCACCCTCTGAATCTGTTATGCACCCGTGCTTATCTGGGTTGTCACAATTCACAATGACATCCTCTTAAAAACAACACAAAAACCACACTCTATTAGAGTGCCAAGACACACAAAGCTCCCTTTACAACAACGAAGCCGCCACCAAGTGTCCTGGTAAAGGCGACATCAGCCACATGAAGCAAGGCCCACCCTACTCTTGGCAAGGTGCTATAGTCAAAAAGTATTCGATGAGGAGCAGATGTGGTGAAGCTGCTACTAAGGGCATAAGGAACAGGAGTTCAAAGCGTGACACGCATAACTAAACTGTTTCGTCCTGCAGAAATCCCCACATTCACTAGCAAATCTGTTCAATTGTATGCCCAAACTGGGAACGGCTAGAAATCAGCTGAAAGCGCTATGAAGCATGACCTAACAAGCAGTGCCAAAGCCAACAGATTTCGCATATGTGATATCTATAGGCTATGTCATTTTTTTTTTTTACTTGTTGCACAGCCAACATGGCTTAAAGTAAAGGGAAAAAAAAACAAATGCAGGCAGCGTTGACTGCTTCATAGCGCTTTTTTGTTTACTTTAAGCTATGTTGCACAGCAGCTTGTGCAGCATGGGAAAAAAAGAACACTGGCAAAGCCAATAGAGCTTGCATAAGCTCTATTGGCTTTGCTAATGCTTGTTTGGACCATCTGATTGCTGCTATTTCAGAGTATACCAGATTGTGTCCATTTGAAATTATTCTTTATAAAGTAATTCTATTTTTAGAATGCACTCGGTGAACTGCATTTATAACTGCACTCCTGTAAGTATTTTTATTGAGCTCTATAGCTATTGTTGTAAATCAATTAGTCTGTATCTATTGCTTGTATGTCTTTCCAGGTTTGCTTTCAGTGCTCTTGTATGGTGTTCTTATATAGATATATGGATATTACTAATTAAATCTGTATTGTGCCATTTATCTATCTATGCTACTTAGGTCTTATCTATGCGGCTTCTATCTATCCATGCAACTTGTATCTATCTATGCAACTTCTTTGGAAGCCTGTCTGCCTATCTTTGTAAGTCACTCTATCTTTGCAACTTTTGTCTACCTATCTATCTATGCAATTCGATCTATCTGCCAGTCTTGTCTATCTATCTTTCTGTCTGTCTTTGTGAGCCTCTCGTCTGTCCTCTGTCTTTTCAATCTTCTTTATTGGTAGTAAAGATTTACAAAAACATTACAAAAAAGCATTAGCACAGCCAAAAGAAGAGCAGCCAACACCAGATCGATTAGCTTTATAGGTCGGGTGTTAGTTTGACCTTTTGATTTTACTGAAATTGTGTATAACGAAGTTACTTATGGGGATTTTCATCCAGACTTTCTCCATAAGTCTATTGTTTGGCGTAATTTACATTTTTCTTCCACCCACAGCCCGCTTCAACTGTTGTTCGACTTCACTGTGACTTAAAATAATACTTCCTTTTCAAAAAGAGCACATCCACACACAGAGTAGTACCCTTTTCTGCCCGGTACTACTATGGTAATGTGTTCCTTTTGGGACCAAAAACATATTTTTTTACCTTAACTTAATGTTTTTTAGATTTATTAGGGCCTGACCGCTTACTCAACAGTAACATTTTGCAACAGCCATGAGAGAACAAAAGTCAAAAGGCTGATGGCCAGCGCCAGACCTCTTGGCTTCGCTATTGCTTGTTTTATATCTGTGTGAGGGGGATAATAAGTGTAAATGAAGGTAGCAGGAGGCTAGGTATATTTTTAAATTTTTAAATATAGAGGGTAGTGTGGTGGGTGGCAGGATGCATGTTATGGCTTTCTCATTACTATTATGCCCATGTATAGATATTGAAACGGGACATATGATTTGGTGTGACCATACATAATATAGCAATATAGATAGGTAAAAAGTGAATAAAGGGGCATGTTTTAGCTTCGGTGTTCTGAGAGACAAAAGCAGCTTAAGTGTTGCACTCATTGTCTATTTGGTGTGAATCGAAAACCCTCGGTAAAAAACATTGCTCTTATTTACTGTTACCCACCTAGAATTCTGTATATTAACTTTATCATTATTGACAATCCAACTGCAGTCCAACTAACCATGAGGTCAAAGGCAAAACTGTCAAACTCCAGCACGCTCTCTTGCAGCCATGCCTGTCCTCCCCCAGGAATATATTTTATTCTTCTACATGACAATGGGATGTAGACCTAAAGGTAGAAAATCTGAGTTCTTCCCCCTGTGTCACATACCGAGTGCATAGCAATCTGTAGTCCTCCATAATAACAGTGGTTGGGTGTCATTTCATGGATCACATATTAGACCTATTGTACCCCATCATCCCTCAGTCAAGCAAACTGAGATGTCTCAAGTCTAGTGGGGGCCTGCTCTTGTCCCATAGTAACATATACTCTGACCAGTTGCCAAATCTTCAAGAATTCAAAACAGTCAGGTTAGTCTTCCTACTGATGCAATAGGCTTTTTTGCTGGGCCTAGCAGACAACAGGTGAAGGTTGTTTAATAATGAATTCATACTGTTATCAGACACTTCTTGGGGGGAGGTGATAGGTTGTTGGAGAGGGTAGACTGGCTTCTGGGACAGAACCATGGTGGTTGTTATTCGTATGCCAGTGGTGTCCTGGGGTCCAACCTAGCGTGGCTCTGAAAACTGGGCCAAATACATACCCTCTGCATTGACTCAGAGGTGCAAGGGTGAGTAGTCAAAGGCTTCTCAGGGAAGAAGTGTGGAGGCAAGAGCTCAGAATTCAACAGCCAAACAGCAGACACAATAGTATAGTGCCCAGCCCAGTTCTTACCTTTTAGCTAAAAGTACATTTTTTAATCATACAGCAAAACTGTGTTCAAGCAACAAATTTCCTTTTGCTTGTATTAAGCACAGTCTCTCAGTTCATGCAAGCCCAGCCCTGTGTTTTCTACTTGAAAGGCATGGTGAAGCTGTGGTCCAGGTTAGTGCAGTCAGGAACTTCTTACCCTCTGGCTTCAGCATTGGTGATAGTGGACCGTCGATGACAGTCTTTCGCCTTCTTGGAGCACTGGGACTAAACGGCACACTTACGGCGGCTCATTGATCTTTGCAACCTTGGGGCCATTGCAGGATGGTGTTCATCTTTGGCAGATGTGACCTATGGGACTGATGCAAACGTTCACCTTCAGCAGTTGTAACCTCCAGGTTGATGCAGTGCCTCCTATTGGGTGAACTTCTTTAATGGCTGTGGCAGAACCAGGCCTTTAAGAGTCGGTGGCAAAAATGCTGGGCGGAACAACGACTATTTGTTGCGAAATTTCTTACACAGCTCAAGGTGGGAAATGCACTGGGAGGGTGTGTCACCTATCACATTTAAGGTCGGTAACTGTTTCTCTTCTTATTGGTAGTCAGCTACTTCTGGGAACATGCTGGGCTTCTCCTCCTGAACAGTCCCTCCTGCAGTGCTAAGCACTGTCCTTTCCTTTCTGACCAGGAAGGCAGTTCTTTGTGCCCTTAGGCAGACCTTTGTGCCTTAGGCAGACCCTTAGCTTGTCCAGCAAGTGCCAGGCTTAATGCGATTTTCCCTGCCCCCTGGCAGACTGGTTGTTATGCAGATCAGCACTGGTCAAAAAGCAGTTCTTTGAGTACTCTGTGGAGTACTCCTTTCCTTTGTCAAGAAGAATTTGGAACTGGAATAAAATGGGATGGTTTGGGCCCTATTTTTATGCTCATTTTCCAGACTGGAGATGTGGATCTACTGTCCCTGGCCTCAGAACCAACTTGGGTTAGTTCTATTTTAAATGTATTTTTTTGGCTGTTCATCCGATAACTTTCCTCAGACAGACTTTGTGCAAGGTGATGTCTTTTATAGCAGGTAGCAGTGGTGCTGGCACGAAACAGGAGTATCCAAAACAAGTTTACAATGTAGTGTGAGATCTCGTCACTTGGCTGTCATCAGCTTTCCTGAATCACTAATCAGGCATTGATTTAAATCGAAGGCCCGGGCTAGAACAGTTCCACACCCTTTACAACAGAAACTGCAGTCCCAACCTCAGCTCTACCTTCTACCTAATGGCAGTGCTCAGGAAGAACTAATCAGCCCCTGCTGGCAAAGCTTTGGATTTCTAAAGACCACCCTGTCTCCACCCTCCCTTACTTCAGTGTCTGAATCTCTAGCTACAGGAAGGCATGCAGTATTGTCTGGAGAAGCTTATTCCATTCGCTATTTTGTGCCAAGCTAAATGGATCCCACTGGTGTTAGTACACAAAGACCTACTACTTCAAATATGTCACACACCAATTACACATGCACAGACAAGACTTGCACACCGATTGTCAGCGCAAGATCTGGGGTTCAGAAATAAAGTGGAACTTTATACAAGAGCGATCACACATACACACAAAACGTTCCGGCTATACCAAAAATTCACAAACAAAAACTCTGCACACTGCCACTACTGCTTTATGTGACTTACCCAGGGTATGGCAGGTAATCCTACGCTTGTCATGAGGGCACACTTTGGGCAGCGCTCCACATCACAGAATATATTCTTTTTTTTTTAAACTATTTATTTTTCATTTTTGCACAAAATTTCGTGACATACATGCATAAATTTGACAATTATTATTAGCTGGTTGCATTTGTTATGTTACATTTCACGGCAGTTGACAAAACATACCTGTCAAGATATTACATCTCTATCTGTATTTCTACGCAGTTCTAACTCCACCATGGGTGAGACACAGATATCCCCTCTATACACGTTCCACTTCATCCATTTTTTTGTCCCATTTCTTCGGGCACCCCTGGTTATAAACACCTCCTTTTCTGCAATCATACACCTATTTAGTTCCGTCAGCCATATCGATTCGGAAGGTGGTGTCACTCCACCCCATCCTCTTGCGAGTTCTCTTTTCACTAATGTGTATCCCAACGTCACCAGCTGCTGCTCAATCTCCGTCAGGTTAGTGTCTGCCCATATATTCAGCAAACCCAGCTGCGGTGTCATGTCAACCGTCTTCCCCAGTGCAGACTGTACGTGGTGTGTGGCTCTCTCCCAAATGTAGTGCACTAGGGGGCATTCCCATAATATGTGATAGAAGGTCGCTGACTGCTGGCAGCCTCTAAGACAGAGGTCATCTTGCCTTGCTCCTATTTTTGCGAGGGTTATCCCGGTCATATAAGATCGATGTAGGATTCTGAGTTGTATCAGTCTAAACCTAAGCGTAATGGCCGCCTCCCTAGGTGACATAAGGGCCAGTCGCCAGTCGTCTTCTGCAATTGGACCCAAGTCTCTCTCCCATTGCTCCTTGAGCTTACCAAAGTTGTCTGGAAGATTATTACTAAGTTTTTTATATGTTAAGGATATGGCCTTAGATTGCAGTGGCCCATCAAGCAGACGGTCCTCCAGAGGCGACGAGTCTGGTATGTCCTCGCAGCTCGGGAAAGCCGCCCGTAGGGCATGTCTTACTTGCAGGTACCTAAATGCCTCCCCTGGAGCCATCTTGTAGATCCTCTGGAGGTCGTCAAATTTAAGGACCGCGCCCTTTTTAACTAAGTCCCTCACCATCGAGATTCCTATCGTCTCCCACTTATCAAATCCTGGTTGATAGCACAGCATGCCTAGCTTCTGAGTATACCACAGTGGTGTTGCTTTGGTAAGCACGTTAGCCCATCCCAGCCTCGAGTTTGCCAGCCGCCAGATTTGTATTGTGTGCAATGTGGGGCCAATATATTTCCGCTTCTTAGTGCGGGAATAGAGGGCTCCCAAGTATCCTGAGCGATCCATCTGATATCTATCTAAAGCGTACGCCGGGTCATTCGGTGGGGCGCACATCCAGTGATTCACGGCCACCAGCTGAGAGGCCCAGTAATACAACCGGAGGTCTGGCAACGCTATCCCCCCGTCATACCACCCTTTGGTTAGTTTCTTTAATGCCACTCTAGGGGTCCCTCCATCCCACAACAGCGTCCGTTTCTCTCCTTCCACCGCCACAAAGTACTCATCCGGGATTCGATGCGGGCTATTCTGGAGGATATACAGAAATCGCGGGAGCGCTAACATTTTAAAAAGAGCAGCCCGGGCCACCAATGACACGGGCAGCGACCTCCAGTGTTTTACATCTGCTCTCAATCTGGTCAGTGGGGCTACTAAGTTACGACTATAGAAGAGGGCCTGGTCCAATGTAATAAAGACTCCTAGGTATTTAAATCCTTCCACAGCCACTACTAACTTGCAATCTTTGGGAAGACGGGGGGGTCTGCCCCTGGAGCACGAACAGCACCGACTTATCCCAGTTTATTGCATATCCCGAGTACTTCCCGAAATTTGTCAAAATGTTCAAAACTGCGTGTATGGACCTATACGGGGAGGCAAGATATAGCAATACATCGTCGGCATATAGGGAAATCCTGTCTTCACATTCCATTGTCCATCTCAAACCCCTCACCCTCACATCTCGACGGATCCAGTCCGCCAGGGGTTCCAGCATGAGGGAGAACAGCAGTGGAGACAGTGGACACCCCTGTCTGGTGCCCCTCTTCAGTGTGAACGCCCGAGATGTGTAGTTATTGACCCTTACCTGCCCCTGTATGTCGGTGTACAGCAGTTTCACCCAGCCGATAAATTTAGGGCCTAGGCCGGCCCTAGCCAAAACTTCAAATAAATACGGCCATTCTATAGAATCGAACGCCATAGAGGCATCTAGGGATAATATGACTGCGTCTTCCATCAAGAAGTCCCTGCGCGCCATCACATTATGCAGCCGGCGAATGTTAAGAGCCGTATTTCTTCCTGGCATAAAGCCAGACTGATCTGGGTGCACCAGGGAGGAGATCACCGTCCCAAGTCGCATGGCTTGAACCTTTGCCAGGATCTTTGCCTCCACATTAATCAATGAAATAGGCCTGTAGGAGCTACAGTCATCTACCGGTTTCCCAGTCTTATGGATAACAACAATACTTGCTATACGTTGATCTACTGGCAAATGTCCCTTCTCATAGCTTTCCTCATACATATCCCGTAAGTGTGGAACTACCTGAGCGGCCATAGCCTTGATGAATTCGATTGGGGTGCCATTTGGTCCCATTGCTTTCCTAGACTTAATTTGGCCTATAGCTTTCTGAATTTCTTCATCTGTCAAATCTGCCTCTAGCGCTTCTTTCTCGAGTTCCGAGAGGGTTGGCACGTCGCTTTCCATCAGGAGCTGGCGTGAGTCCTCTGCTGTATACGTAGTGGAAGGAGAATACACTCCTTCGAGGTGGTCTGCAAATGCCTCTGCTATGTCCTTCGGATGATGAAGGACCTCCCCACTAGGCAGTGTCAGTCTAGGTACCCATCGGGTACCTTGCTCCCTTTTTTCCAACCATGCCAGAGTTCTTCCGGCCCTATTCCCCAGTTCGTACAGCCTATGTTGGGTGGCGCGGTGTGTGGTCATCATGTGCTCGCGTGTCTTTAGTCTGTATTCATCCTGCTTTAGGGTCAGTCTATGCTGTGCATCACACGAGGGATTAGTTGCGTGTTCTGCCTCTAGCCCCCGGAGCTCCTCTTCTAACTGGACCAATATCTGGCGCCTCTTTGCTATATATCGTGTTTTTAGCGACAGGGCATGTCCCTTTAGAACCACTTTATATGCCTCCCATATCGTTTGTGCCGAGTCCACTGACCCCAAATTATCCGTTAGATAATTCCCGGTTTGGGCACGCAGTTCTTCTTTAATGTCTGGTATTTTCAGCAGCCATGGGTTAATAACTATCGTGGTACGTGTTTGCTGTTCCCCATGAGTGAATTCAATCCAAACGGGGAATGGTCCGAGATACCCCTGGGCAGCGTCTGGGGCGCTTAAAGCTGCTAATCGAGGCCGTGTATGTTAGAAAGTAATCAATTCGGGAAAGACTGCCATGTACGCTAGAGAAATACGTATATTGGGAATCTGCCATTTGTAGTTCCCGCCCCACATCCGACAGTCCCAGCGCCCTGGTAAATTCTGCCATGAGTTCGTTCGGTCTGGTCCTTTGTCTCTGTGGGTGTCTGTCCATTGTGTCATCCATAGTCATATTGTAATCCCCCCCCCATTATCAAACTGCCCCCGGGTAGTCCAGTCAACACTTTGCCGAGATCTGCTAAGGCCACCTTACCCAAGGCCGGTGGCAGGTAAACAGAAACAATATTGAGAGCCCTTCCCTCCCATTGGGCTTCAGCCACGGCAAATCGACCCCCAGGATCCGCCCATATCTTGTGAACCATAAGGGGCGTGCCCTTCTTAACCAGGATACATGTACCTCTGGAACCCGTGGTATAATCGGCATGGACCAAAAGCTTGTACCCCCATCTATTGAGGGCTTTACTTTTATTACCTACAAGGTGCGTCTCCAGCAACAACACAAGGTCTGGGGAATGTCTCTTCAGATACTGTTGGACTATACCCCTCTTTATTTTATCACCCATTCCATTAACATTCCAAGATAGGACAGAGAGCACTGATTCCTTGTCAACCCCCATCCCACAGCCTGGTATTATCTACAGCCTGAAAGGTCAAAATTAAGGTAACTACGGCATGGCACACCCCATGTCCTGGAACCTCCCTCCTATGCGTATGTCTGTCACTTCCGAAGCCAACCTGAAGCTTGTCACAAAGCAAAATATCACATTTACATTTCAACTTGTCGCAAAAACACCCCTCCCCCCCTCCTCCCCCCTCCCTGCCCCCCTGCCCGTGGATTCGAAACTACCCACCCCCAAACATGGCAGAGTGCCTCTCTCCCACCCAAAAATGCTGAAAATGCACGGGGTCGGTTCGTCGTCCCCCCCCCCGCATACACATATAATTTATGAATTTTGCCATCCACGTCTTGGGTGGGTCTTACCAATTGAGTCTGCGTTATCATACTGAATCATCAGCTCCCACCTTCAGCATCCGTCACGAGATCTCCACTAGAACCCCGTCTCCACCCCACCTTATTTACTTCGCCAGCAGGGTTCCATCTCTGATTGGTTCCCACCCTGATTATCTTATTCCCGGTCCTTTGTCGGGTCCCCTTTGTCCGTCGAGTCCATCCCAGGCGCTTCCGTACGGCGGTTTCCCTGCTGGCCTGATCTGCCAGCTTGGTTTCTTCTCTGGCCCCCAACTTTGCTCCAGCCGTCCATCCAGTCCTGCGCTTCCTCCGGTGAGTCAAAAAACCACGCTTTCCCGTCTGATTCCACTCTAAGCTTCGCCGGAAATAGCATTGCATACTTCACTTTGCGGTCGCGAAGTTCTCTCTTCACTGCTTGAAAGCTGCGGCGTTGCGCCTGTACCTTGGCCGTGAAGTCTGGAAAGAAGGCTACCTCGTAATTGTCGACTTTCAAAGGGGGACCAGATCTCGCCGTTTGCAGGATGCTATCGCGGTCTCTGAAGTTAAAAACTCTAGCTATGAGGGGCCTCGGGGGGGGGCTCCTGATTTTGGCCTACCTCCCGGCACCCTGTGAGCTCTTTCAATAGAGAAATAGCTGGACAGCTTCTTGGGTTTGAGGTGTTTGGTGATTAGGTCTTCCACATATAGGTCCGCAGCAGGCCCCTCTTCCCGTTCTGGAACCCCCAAAATACGTATATTGTTACGACGGGCGCGGCCTTCATAATCGTCCAGCTGCTGCGCCATTCGCTCTTGTTTCTTTTGCAGCTCGACCACCTGCGTTTGGAGCTCCGACGTATCCGTTTGCAGAGCAGAAGAAACTATCTTAAGCTCTTTGACCTGTTCGTCCATCTTTCTAAAGTCTGCTCTGATGAGTGAGACCTCCACCGTGACCGAGTCCAGTGAGGTACGCACCCCATTAATCGCTGCCATAACATCATGTAGCGTCGGCTCTGTTCCCTGTTTAGGGGCGTTCTGCCCTCCGTCTTTCTCCATTTGTTGCGACTCACCCGTATCCCCGGTCTTAGACCATGCAAATTTGGCCAACTTCTGGGCGCTTGCTTTAGGACCCCTTCCTCCGGTCGCCATATGTGCAACGCTGTGTCTCGAAGGCCGGGAGAGAACTCGGGGCCCCACACAAGGACACCTCTCAGTGTCCGCTCACCCCTTCCGCGTAGTATGGGGCCAGCCCGGTCGCGGCCTATTGCGATGTTGGTTTGGATCACAGACACAGCCAGGCCCCACCCTTATGTCTATTGTCCGCAAATATCCTTCCCCTGTGGCACCTAGAGGGAAGTATCTTCTCCGTGGAGGTCCCCCGAGACCCAGCAAGAGCCGTAATCCCGTCCTCTCCCAGCGTGTGTTGCACTTCCGATCTAGCTGTCTCCGCAATCACCCAGCCGTGACTCCAGACTACTCCAACCCTTCCCTCCAAGCTTCCAAGAAGGGCACCGCAGCCACCGATGCAGGGACCTTGCTTACCGCGTCGTAAGGCCGGGGCAGCTACTCTGGTGTGCACCGGCCGTGGTCTCCACCTCCCGGAGGACGTCTAAGCACACTCCGTATTCTCTCACCGGCAGCAGTTCCCTGTGTCCAGCTCAGCCACTGTTGTCTGAACGCTGCACCTCAAAGGAGCGTAGGGCCCTCGAACAGCGTCTCCGGCCGCGGGGATGCGGGTGTTAATGTGCCTAGGGGCATGGGGCCTCCGGCCTCCTCAGACCCTGTACTGGCGGCGTCCTCATGTGATGCGGGGTTTAGCAGGCCCCGCCGCCGGGGTCTCAATTAGTGAGGTCCGCCTCCTCACTTGCATCAGGCCTGCGGAGACTGCACGCACCGCTCCACGATCAGCTCCTCTTCCCCCCCGCTGCCCACTGTCTTCCAGGGCTCCCGGTCAGGCGCCGTAGTCTCTCCGGCTCCGCCTATCTCCAGCCTCCTCAGGAGGGACGCCTCCGTCAGCAGCACTAGGCCTTTAAGCCGGGGCCTCAATTAGGAGCGCCAGTCCCTCGGCTCTCACCTCCTGGGCTCCGACGCCACTCGCGACTCCTCGCGTTTTTCCTCTTCGCGGCTGCCGAGACCCCTCTGTCGCCTGTGCGACCTCCACGCATCCGTTGGGCACTTCGGGATGGTCACTGTACCGCCTTATCTCGGCCTCGAGTCTCAGCTCCGGGAGGTCGCCATTACTGCCGTCTCTGTGCCTCCCAGTAGGGGCCTTCAGACCCTCACACTCCGACTTTTGATTCCGCCGACTTCGACCCCACAGGTAGGGAGTGCGGCTCCGTCTTGTTTTGTCGAATTTTCCCTTGTGGATGGCACAGGATAAATAGAAACCTTGCGTGGAAGAGGGAGCCCTCTTAGGCAGCGGCCATTCTCGGTGGCTGCTAGCCACGCCCCCCACAGAATATATTCTTGACCTCTATTACTAGGGACAGATTTAGGCCTCCGCATAAAAGCTAGATTAGTGTGATGACGGGGTCAAATAACATTTCAGCATACCAGTTTCAGAGCCATTCGGGTATTCATGTCTGGGGTATACCCATTCAGCATTCATGGGACATTCCCATCCCAACAACTGTGTACTTCCGGATATTATAAGTTGCACAATGTCTCGCACCTCTTCCGATTTAATCCCACGTCTGACATTGTTTCCCATTGTTCTTGAAAGTTATGCTTCGGTGTGGAGTCCAATCATTTCAGAGAGTATTGCAATCGGATAGCAATTGCTTGGCTTCCACACCTGATTTCACAAACCGTTCAAATGGCGTTGACTCCTGCTGCCACTTTGCTGGGGGGGGGGTGAAATTCAATGCCTGATCTGAAAGTATTCAATTTTCCTGGCGACCGGAGGGGCTTTCACATTTGTGGTAGGTACTGTTCAGTGGGTTCAGACAATATTCATTCGTTTCTTTCCAAGGATTAGGGAGAAAGGTCTTTAAAGCTCTGTTAAAAAGCAGCCATATTGTATGAAATGGTTTAAGAAAATCAGACTTTTCCTAAGAAAGAAAACTACACACTCAGCAGATAGTATTCAAAATTTGTTTCGCACATATCTAATCTTGGTTTCTTGCCTAAACGCATACACTCAATTTTACTCAGTTTCCTCTCAACCTTTCATAGTAAAACATTTTGTGTGAATCAAAAGCAGTGTTGCAGTCACTTATGGTAATAGAGGTTATACAACATTTACATCACAGCAATGCCTTAAAACTTGTCTCATGGAAAGCAGAGTTGGGGGTTGTTATTTGTTTACACCTTGAGCTACTGTATGCAAAGCAGTCCAACGAACGTCTCCGGAGAATAAAATTGTAAACGCTGAATTCACTATCAAAATGTCCCATTAGGCGGCACTTTACTTTTCGGTACATCAGTACTTCCATTGGGAGGCACTTTGCTTATCTGAACTTACGTTTTTAAAAAGGGATGTACATTGTGTCAGAATTGGGAGTGCACTCTTGAAATAAGTGTTGCTTTGAGAACTCTGCACTGTGCTATAACCTTGAATTGTTAACCATTGTAAAACACAACATTTGCAAGCCAAAGATTGTTCTCTTTGATATAGGCTTAAATATGTACAGGTTTTGTTTTCTGTTATATACTAAATCACTCTCTACCCCCAGTCCACTAAAATACAACCATTAGAAATTTTAATAGTGCATGGGTGAAGCCTTCAGTAAGTATTTTAAAACACAATTCAAAAGTGAAAAGGTGCTCAGTTAACTTTGATAAGTGGGAGAAGATTTTGATTCCCTATGCAGTATTATTAGCAGCTTTTGATTCATTTCAGCTTGTAACCATTTTTCAAGGAAATCTGCAAAGCATGGCACAGAAAGTGGATTATGTGTCAAATCCACTAAATCAAGAATTATGAAGTGAGTACAGCTGCCTTCACCCCCTGTTCGTACAGCTGGGATCTGCAAGAGACCTGCGGAGTATTTCAAGGATCCATCACCTACACCATCATCTTCAGTATCTAATGGACCTGTTAGAACTCCGAAACGAAGATTAAGTAGAGCCTTATTGTAGAAGCGAACAGGCAGGTACAACTTCACGCCAGCTCCACTCCCTATAACTGCTGCACCTCCCAACATTCTGGAACCTGTGGCATCCAGTCACCTAGGAACCAGTGACTAGGATACCACAGGACCCGCTGTCATTTCTAGTCACCAACAACCTCAGGCCCCATGAGTACGCACACCCAATTCTAAAAGTCTCTCCTCTGCCAACTATATTCATTGTCTTAGAACATCCCTTGAGCTGATACAGAATTGGTTGTCAAGTGCCCACTGACAGGTGAGCTCAACAAATGAACGCCCCCCCCCCCCCGTTCACCAGTTGCTCAAATCAGACCCTGATCCAATCTTGGCTCTGTGATGTGAACCAAGACATCTTCACCTCCTTCTGAGCCTGTGAACAATGACTTTAATTAGTCCTCAGCACAGAACTCCACTTTAAAGAAAACGCTGCGAGGGAAACAAGCTAGATACCAGCTTCCCCTCCTCAAAAAAAAAAAGGTGAAATCCTTCCTTCTGGAAACAGACTCAAGAGCAGTACTGCAAGCCCTGGTCCCCCCTCACCTGAATAAAGGAAACCTTGTGCTCCAAAGTATGCCCGAGACCACTCTGGTACCATGCTACACAGTCGCACATCTCATGGAGGCACTAAAACATTTTTACCACAATGCCCAAGTATTGAAGTAACTTCAGTGCTTCCCCCCCCCCCTGGTCTGCATCATTTTCAAAACGAGCTGCATTACCTAAAGGGCTATTACAAACAACAACCTGACCTACCTGGCAAGGAAACTATCCACCTCGGGCAGACTGCGCCAGACCAGAAGACAAGAGATTGACGGTCAAGTAGCAAATATGTGCAAGAAAGCAGAATAAAGGGGCATCATCCCTGCTGACATCAGAACTTCTACAACCCTTTTGCAGTTAAAAAGAAAAAGTTGAAGACCACCTTCTCCGCTTAAAGGTACATTAGTTACCCACAGAATGGTAACCCACCTATTGCGTATCTCTCGAACTCCCTAAATTGCACCCATGGGCTCTCACCCTTTTAATCGTCGCACTATTGCCTCCTAATCAGGGTCACGCTAAATAAATACACTTACATACATATATACAAATCATATGGTTTTAGTGGGCCTGGCTATATCCTTAACAAAAATTAGATACCATGAACGATTTTTGCTGCTATTAAAGATGTGGCTAACCAAGGATTTCAGGGATTCTGTTTTATAACCTTGTCCCGTGGGGCAGTATATTTTCCAAACAGATGTAGACTAATGCTTGTGCTTCCGCTCCAAAAATAACTCCATCTTGATGACATTGGCGTGTGATCCATTCTAAGAGTTTTGCAGATGGTTTGTAACTCTCAGCTATAGGAATTTATTCTTGGAGAGTTGAAATGTATGGTCCTTATTTTGAGACTAGACAACGTTGTTCTTCTGCACAGAGCTGTGCCCTGCCTCCTGATTATGATTATGCCCATATCCACTTGAACGATGATTAAATATTGCCAGTGTGCCAAAAATAAGGTGTGCTCATAAAGAAAGTAAACTGGCTGACTTTTTTTTATTTCACTTATGCTTATTGAACACTTAAAGTTGGATAGCAAAAAATTCGATATTTTAGACAAGAAGATGTTGACAACAGATATAGAAAAACTTCATATCGTCTCATTTTTCTTATTCAGCATTCAAACTCAGCACTCATGATAAACCTTCCTGATCTCCCTGTTTGAGGGATAAATAAGAGCAGTAGAGGTGTAAAGAAATATGAAGGTACAATAGAAAGAAGGGGTCTTCTGCAAATGCAAAGAAAATATCTTAACCAAGAACTTTACAGCCAGTCTCCTGTGTCACTCTCACGTGTGCCACCACCCTTGGGACTATAACTCAAACTGTTTATCCTCTTGTCCTTTGGTGTCTCTTTCTGAAACTCATCTGTTAAGGCCTGGCCTCTGCCTGTTGGATAGAGGGTTATGTTTTCCCTTATGCGAAACCCACATTTTTACTTGTGATGGACAGACACCTTGACCTCCACATTCACTAGCTGTTTCTGTAACCTCTGGAGTTTCTGCTTCTTGTTTTGAGAGATCTGCAAACTGAACACTTTCTTGGTCTCAAACTACAACTTATGTTTTAGAGCCACAACGTGAGATCATCTCGATTTCTTTTGTATCTCTTGATTACTACAATAGCGTGCCCTCTCCCATTTGCACTCTCTTAGAGGCTCTAATGGAGAGTCAGAAAGATTCAGCTAGTTCAGTGCTAGCTGCTACAGCATCTTGCCTGATATCTCAATTGATGAAGTCCTACATAATATCTCACTCTAGCACGATTTTCCTGAGGTTCAACCTTAGACTCTAACTGTGTTATTGATGTGAGTGCACAGCATTGGACTACAGATTTTGCATTAATCTCCACTGTAGCATTTCTGCTATCATTGAGTGCAGTCACTTTACTATCCAGGGCTTGAATGTCTCTTTAAGCAAATGCTTATCTGGCTGACTGCGAGCTGAGTTGATCCTCACCTGAATACACTTTAGTTTCAATAATCTAAGACTTTATTTAGAGACATTAAGTGTAATCTTTAGTACGTATTCTTCTCTGGTCATCGGAGTAGACATTTGTAGCCTACCATTCAGTTAATCTTCCTGTGCTTCAGAAACGGGAGCAACAAATTCTTACCCCGTCGCTTAGGCTTCACTTTATTGCTCTTAGAAGCATCAGTGGTCGGGTCCAGACCTCGCCATGTTGCTGAAGGAAGGTCTTCTTCCTGCAAGCTTCTATGTACAAGTCCAAAGCTGACCCGAGTCTCAATTATCCACATAGAAACATAGGACAGGTGCAAAGCAGAACATGGGTTTATCTGTATTGAGGGTGGTGGGGGAGGGGGGTAACTCGGGCTCTCGCAGGGTTTGCACACAATCTTTGGTCTCCTGCACATCTAGCCACACCTGTACATTGCTGTCCAGCGAGCCCAGGGTTAATGCAAGGAGTTTCTCTTTTCACTGATATGATTAGGTGCTCCATGTGCTTAACAGCAGCAACTTAGAACTATCCTAAGACTGAGTGAGAGCAAAAACTCAGACTGCCTTATGACCCACTGGTTTCTCTTTCACAGTATTAGTATATCCATCACAACTCTGATGCCTCCGCCTTCGGTTCCTGCTTGAGCGGGTTCTGTTCTCTTCCCACAGGTGTCAAATTTGGCACCGATGTTTCATTACGTACCAGAGCTTCAAGGTTCGGTGACTGTACAGGAACTTGACAAGTTACATCCCCCTTGGCCTTCATTTTTAAGTTTAGTTTAAAAGAACTTTACCTCTGCACTAGGGACAATTTTGTCATTAGTAATGGACGAGCTGATTAATAGCACTACTACCAATGAAGGGGCATTTTGTTAATAGAAGCATCAACGATTAGTAATAGTAACACAAATGGGGATCGCACTGTGCCAGCAACATTGTTTGCCCTTAAGAATGTCACCCTCACCGGTGCCTTTTTGCCAGAAAAGTTTGCTTAACTTAACAATTTTGCACAAACAATAAATACTAAGTAAACGGTACAGATGGAGGTACTGGGAGCAGCGTCTATGTGGAATGACTTATTTTTATGTGTAGCAAAACTGATACCAAGAAAACGTTTGCAAGAAAACACTTGTATGTATTGAAAAACACAAAAATAAACTGACATTTTCATATCTGCAGCAGCATAGTCTTAGTCCCCAGCTCTGCCTGTGTGTAAACCCGTCATGCTTGAAAACCGTTGTTCTCCTTAGAAATGTAAAGTATATCTTGGCGGCTACTAACTAGAATCGTTTTCTTTCTGTGCAGTGTTCACAGCTTGTATACAGTATTGTTATTTGTATATATTTGACACACCTTTATTGTGCACGAACAAAACTGTAAATGATGTTTTAACACCAAACTTATGTCAGTAGTTGGTTTATATTTAATGTTCGAGTTGCATTCTATATTGCAGGCTTTTTCATTGCTTTGTGTTTTGCTCCACAGGTCTCCCGGTTGGCATGCTTTTGGTAAAGAAAGTGACTTCTCTGAGGATGGTGCTTCGTTAAAAGAAGATGAGACCATACAGAAAAAGGTACGGTAACTGGTTGGGGAAGGTTTGTTGACCTGCAAATGAACACAGCACTTCTTGCTTCACAGTACTTTTGCGTGTCTATATTAGCACTTATGAAGCACAAATCTGGTTGTAAAGCAAAGACGTGCTTTAGATGAAAAATGCGATACAGTATTGTAGGATACTGATCACAGCTTGCTTAACCCCCTAAGGAAGCTGGGCTCGACACCCATCAATACTGCTTCTTTTTGCGTCCATACTGAGGATGCAGTGAATGTTGTTACTTGCAGACAAGGTGTTCTTTATGGTGTGATTTAAGTCGGCATGGAATTTAGGAATTAGGTGGGTAGCAGTAGCATGCCGGCCTTTACCTATATAGTTTAAAGTTTGTCATTTCAATGCTGGTGTGTCTGACATTGACCGCTGGTGAGCTTTACCTTGTCTGCCATTTAGATTTGTGTGCTGGTGGCACCAGACTTGTAGATGATACAGCAGGTCTTGAAGTTAATGCTTACGGGAGAGGGCACCAATAGGAATTACTAAAGATTATTGTTATGCGATTATTTCTTCTCTGTCCCTGAATCAATGGGTTGGGCGCTTGGTGAAATATCGCTCTTCATTGCTCTGTTATGCCCTGATTACGACTTTACCACAGCTGTGGACTATCCTTAATGTAGTTGTGTAGAGTGATACAAACCACGCTGCGTGCAATCTCTGTTCTTTCTGCCTTCATAAAAGAAGCAGCACCACACATTTATCCCCATATTTATAGAGCACATTTATCATGCCTCTGCTGTGAAAAGCAATTGTAGGGTTGCAGTTTGACACATCACGCTGGAAGCAATGACCTCGTTTCAAACTTGTAACTAAAATCGCTGGTCATTTGCCAGCATTCTGCTAACAATGCATGCCACATGTTGGAAGATTACCGGGTACTCTGTGCTCTAAGACGCTATTCTCTGACTCTGCTATGAAACAAGTTAATGGATCAAGACGCCTTTTATGAGTCAAACTTGCTCTGCCAGAGCAGCATGATGAGTGGGCAGTTTCTTCTGGACTTGTAATCTAAAAGAGGTCCATGCAGATAGGACTTTTAATTTTTCATAAGCAAAAAGAAAAATACATCCCAGTGAGTGCCTTTTTAATTGCCTTGACTTCTTTTCCTTGATGTATTTTCTGAAGTTATGAGGCATTTTCCAACAACGGTGGTGTAGTAATGTCCCAGAAAAATAACCTCTATTCTTCTGATACTGAGTGACGTGACTCTTCTGTGACTGTGTTTCCCAAACAGCAGTACCAGCGACCTTTAAAGTAAAAACACACAAGGTTAATTATTCCTACAATTCGGCCTGAATTCTGCTCCCTAAGTTTTCATTAAGGTTCATAGTGACAGTCCATCTTCATCTTCAGGGTGTCCTCTTGTAGCCTTACTCCGACAACTGGCTGGTCAAGACAGTGTTCAGAATCTTTTTGGGATAGTAATGGGTAATGGTAACAAGGTTGAGGTAGGGGGTAAGACGCCATCAGTTGAGAGTTACTTAGTCTGTACAGCATCTAGTGATCCAACCGTGTGACTGGTCCTGTGTCAGCCAGATGTTCCTGGTAGCCTCCCTTTTTTAGGTCTCGCCTACGCAGCGCGCATGTGCTGCATAGGAGGGCCTTTAGCCGTCGCTCTTCACTTTTTCAAGCACTGCACTCGTGCTTGTGGCGGCATCCACCTTGCGGGAGCGCGCAGCGGCGTGCCACAAGCACGAGTGCTTGAAAAAGTGAAGACTGCTCTCCCAAGCGCGCGCGCACCACTCCCGGGCTTGCAATGGCTCCTCCTCCCATGTTGCTCCATCGCACACAACTTCTCTTCACGCCGTTCCTGCTTGCAGGTACCCATCTTTCGCTCTTTAATTAAGTCTGCTTTTTGTTTCATCTCATTGTCTCCCTGCCCGTGCCTCTTCAAGCCTGCCTTTCCTCCCAACCTCTAAACTCGCCTCACCTCTACGCTACCTCTCACTGTCCAGGCTGCGCTCGGCTTCTCTTGCGCTCATCTCCCGCTGCGCCGCCCTCATTTCCCCCTTGCCTTTTCCACTCTGATACCCGACCACGGATTTCTCTGCGTGCACCCTCCCTCCCTCTGTATGGGCAGCAGTTTGCCACTGGATGCGCCGCTGCCTCTTCTGTCGACACAAATCCATCGACTCCCACTTCCGGGGGGGCAGGCTCAGTCCGCACGGTGATGCACGGCCCTCTCAGTGACGTCACCGGCACTAATCTTCTACCAGCCGATGAAGAGTGGGCGCCCGCCTCCGGACAATGGACGCCAGTCTTCTTTAGAGCTAGGCCTGGGCAGAGCAGCACAATGGGTCCCGATCTGCAGCCACTGAGTTCCTCACTGCTCAGCTCTTTACTGCTTAGGAAGAACCAGTGCTATCAGGAGCTGTTCTGGAGGGACTTGCAACACAGACGCAACAGAGCCGGTTAGTACCTGCTGTGTACTCCTGCTGTATGCCTTTGTAACCTTGCTGCATGCCTTTGTACCCCAGCCTGATGTACGTGCTGTGAGCGTTTGTTTGTGATACCCATAGCTGCCAAGGTTTCAGATTGCTATGTGTGACATTTTCATATTTAAAGTGTAATTATGAGTGACTTTTCAACAACTATGAGTGACACTTTTTTGCGAGCAAAACTCAAGCAATGAATACGAGGGAAACATATATATATATATATATATATATATATATATATATGTGTATATATATATATATATAACAGTAATTGAACCCATTTGAGCAATGAGAAACTCTAAGAGGACTTTAAAACTGGATGGTGGTATAGTATCAACAGCATTGGCATAGCTAATAGGTCTCGCTTTGGGACCTTATAAGTGATTAGTTATCCAGCACAATATCCTTGGTGCAACAACATCAAGTGTTGCATGGCTAAACACTTATAAGGTCCCAAAGGCGAGACCTATTGGCTATGCCAATGCTTGTAAATGGAAGAGCAGTCTGAAGGCAGATTTTATCATCGGGCTGCAACATGCTCCAAATGAGTGAGGCATCATTTAGGTTATATTACCTGTATTCAAAACCAGGAGCTTCTCTCAGGTAAGAGGTGTTCAAGTTCATCAGAGCCAAAGATACAGATTCATTCTGTCTGATAGGATATTTTTCACCTCTTCAAATATGACTGAAAGAACATTTCCTCTTTTTGAAGAAAGATTTTTCTCCTGTTCCAGATTTGTTCATTTTGCAGATAAGGAGATTCTTTACTGTTGTGTTCATTGTACTTTTGCCCACTCAGGGGCACCGTACCCCTTTGCCTCTCTTGTCATCAGCTGTCCGTTCTAGAATGTTGAGATTGACAGCTGATGACTGAAGCGAGCGGACGTGTTCCTCGAGCGCTGTGACCTGAGCATTATTGTGTTGGTTATGATAATGAAGTCTTCTTACTCAGCGACTTTGAGTACATTTCATCTTTACAATTTTAGCGACGAGCGACCAACACAAAGAACTCACAACCTGAAGAATCGCTATATCATACTTCTACCAGTGAGGAGCATTTAAGTTTTTTAAGCGATTTGCAAGATTATATATTTAATGCAAAACTAAAGACTAATTCAGTTGGAATTTAGAGATCGACGTGTAACATGCGCAAACTTAATATTACTTGAATGCATTTGCTACTACAGAACGACTGCACGTTTATGAAAGAATCACTCAGAATTGCCACTGGGTATGCGATTGACTGTGTAATTGGAGGAGCCCGTGTAATTCTTTGCCGCGAACCCTGCCTCAGGGTGTGCCACCGGGGGGACTTCAATCCCCGCGATTCCCTGCGCCAGGAGGCGCCAATGTCTGTCTTTCGCGCCAGGAGGCGCATAAGTGCGGCCGGGGCTCCCGCTGCGCAGGAGCCCATGTAAATCTTTGCAGCGAACCCTGCCTCAGGGTGTGCCACCGGGGGGACTTCAATCCCCGCGATTCCCTGCGCCAGGAGGCGCCAATCTCTGTCTTTTGCGCCAGGAGGCCGGGGCTCCCGCTGCCCGGGACGCGCGCGGGCGTGCCCGGGACGCGCCAGGGCAAAGCCCGGGCCAAGGGTCGAGGCTGGGCTGGGCCTATTCTCTTGGCCCGCCACTGGACATTCAATTCGCCAACGTGGATCAGCTGCTTGTTTACATCGTCGTGATCCATCCTGGATCCAGGCTTGTCCTTCGTGGTACCAATAGCGGTCGCTGAGAAGGTAGGACGGTGTCCGGCTGCATACTTTCTTATTCATTGTATTGGTATTACTTACGCGGACTGTATGTCTGTAGAGTGTTCTCGTGCTCTGGACATTATAGTGTGGTACTTGGACAAACTTAACTCGGCCACCCTAATGTATTGAATTCCTGGAGCAATACTGGGGCTATCTCTCGTTATCTAAACGCTCTAACCCTTTAATTTTGAATCTACCTTCTGAACCAATCATGGTTAGGCGTAAGGCGACATTAGCTCCTGGAAAGGCTGCGACTTGAACCACCGCCGCAGCGACTACCATGGACTTGTTCCTGCAGCGAGCGGCAGCAGTGCTGGACAAGGAGATCGAGCTGGTTAACCGACGTCTTTCTAGATCTCCTGTCATTGCTCCATACCCTATGCATGTTGATACACTCGTGTCTCTGACTATCGCTGAAGACGAACCCTTGAACTCACCAAATAACATCGGGCTGCAGGAGGTCGGGCAAGATCGTATCGGGATATCCAGTCAATCATCAGCCCAATTACCACCCCTTTCCCCTGCCATTATAATTAGTAATAAGGGGAGCAAGGAAGCATCTGCCAATCAAGGGCATGTGGTGAATACCTTCGGTATGCACCCGGTAAAATCTAAAGTAACTAGGCAAGGGAGTTTATCCTTGGCTGAGTCGGGTAGTTCAGGAACAGGGTTAGGTACCAAAAAGAAATCCCGAACATTGGGGGGCAAAGCTAAAAGATCAAAACCTAACCTGCTCCCCAAACCCGCAACATCCGCCCAAACACTGTCCAATCTGTCCAAATCTGACCTGACGGGCGTACTGGAATCCTTCCAGGTAACGTTGATGAATCTGTTGGACTCTAAATTGGGCCCGATAATCCATCGCCTGACGCTGATCGAAAATAGCCTATTGGACCTTAAACGCTGTGTTTCGCCTGCACCCACGGGAGGGATAGCTATCCAAGCAGGGCAAAGTTCTTTATTGGAGCCCCTTTCTCTGGACAGTCTGCCCAAAAACAGTAGGGGACAGCCACCGCCACAGTCACATCCACTGGGGGGGAAAGTAACTGCTAGCCAGGTAGCGCTGTTAAAAGCAAAACGACAATCGTGAACATTACCTGCGCCATCTTGTCTGGTGGAATTCTATGTGCACATAAGTTGCAGTCATTTTAATCTATCACAGCCATTTTGTACTCTGTTGGTCACCTTTGTTTCACCCTGCCCTTACTAGCATCCCTCTGACCGACCTGGTACGTGTGCTGGGGGCTATAAACTCTATTTGCCGCAACAAACCTCAGCGCCACTTGCTGCCACAAACTCGTTTTTCCTCTCATCTCTGTTTTCAGGCAAACCTTTGGACACTCTACCCTCACTGCACCTAGTTACACAAACAGGTTCCAAACACCAAAAAGACTCTTGCAACATGATTTATTGCACTGCAAACAGCAAGACTTGTTACCAACAATGGGACCTGTTTTTATCAACAGAACGGACTCTTAGATCTGGCCGGTCTCACATGTTTTAGACCCTGAAGCAAGGTCCAGCTGCAAGATAAGATTGTCTGTTTGACCTGGGTGGGAAGAGAATTACTGTTGGGCTTGTGTGACAACCTGCCCGGGGCGGGGACCCCAAGCTTGTGTAACCATGTTGATGAAACCAATGCATTGTGTCAAACCTGTATAAAAGGAAGTGCCAAAGGAGTTATCAGCAGAACACCTCCCTCAGACATCCCGGTGTCTGCAGTTGACGTGATCTCCTCATGAGAAATAAACCTTTTTCTTGTCTTCCAGTTTCCAGCGCTTGCCTCATTATTTTGATAGCGAACCCAAAGTGAATTAGAGGTGGAACCCTGCACCGGGCAGCATTGAGGGTCTTAGAAGACTCGCTGCCTTTCACAAATTGGCGCCCAAACGTGGGGGCCCATCAGCGACGCGTGGGTCCGGTAGAGAGGTCCTAACGACGGGGTGAACGACTAAACGATTTGGGTATACCTGCCTGAGAAGACCCTTGTCTGGCTGCCGATCGACTGAACTTCACCGGTTCCGAACGGACCTCTCTCAAGTGACCTGCGGTCCTGACTGGGACCTTAGAGGAACGCCGCATTGATTGTTGGAGTGAGAGGACAACCAGGCGCTGGAAGGGGAAGACGAAGAACCGTCCATACGGTCCGGGTAAGGTCGTGAAAAACGACTTAAATTGATTGATTGAATAGTTTGATTGAAACACTAGTATTCCTTTTTTGATATTGAGTTATTTGTGACATTTCCCTGCTTGCAAACAACGAAGAATAGGAATATTCTCTCTCTTTGCAGGCAGCGAAGGACAGGTAGTGCAGACTTTTTGTCTAAATTGATTGATTGAGATATTCATTTTTGACCGATAAATACGTCATGCCTGTTTTCTCTAGATTGTTTGATTGTAATTGTTTTGGACCAGACAGTTCGTTAGAGGTCAGTCAGCCTGCACCGCCGGAAGGCACCCCTAACAAGGACATGTACGTAAAGTATGGATTAGCCACCGTAGCTTATAGCAAACTATGGCATAAATACACTAGGAAGGACCGGGTAAATCAGTGGTTACTGACGGGATCTTTCGATCCCGCTAAAATAGAAACGTTAGAATTAGCTCTCCACAAAAAGAAAACTAGACCAGCCATGTTTGACAGTTTTGGTTTATGGCGAAAAGAGGCAGCTCAAAGAAAGAAAAGGGACGAAGATAGAAAAGATAAAGAAACGCGAAAATCAGCTTACCAAGCCTGTAAAAGATTAGAAGAAAAACTAAAAGAAAAGGAAATCGATAAAAAGGAACAGGAATCAAAAATATCAGGTCAATGCCCTGTTAGAACGCCCTCGACTCTTTACCCCAAGTTACCAGCAAAACAAAGGGTAGATGATGATTTATTGTTAGGTCCCCCAATCATATACATGCCACCCCCTTACGCCCCTACTCATCCCGTAGTACAAGGCCAGGACCACCAAAGTATAGCCGGAGATGGCACGATCGCCTCAGTCTCCACCGCCTCTGCTCCCACCGAGTCACCCACACCAAATGCCTCATCAAAGGATACAGTAGTAGAGGTAGGATCAAAAGAAAAAGGAGCGCCCAGGGTCCCGCGATTAAGTAAAAATGAGCGAGCAGGCATTGATAAAATAGTTAAATCCCTCATATAGGAAGGAGACAGAAGAGTATGTAACTGACATATGCAACTCCTATGTTGAAAACCGCAAACGATACTTTATTGTACGTCTCTGTTACCACACTCTTACTGCATATGAAGAGAAGTACCAAGATGTAGGGCCCGAGCGGCTAGTGGCTCTCTATAGGAAGGTAGACACCGGAGATGAAGGCGACAACGATGTTACAGAACTCTTTTCATCCACACTGGAGGTATTCCGTCACCTCGTGGAACAAGGACGGATAGATAAGGACAGGACATCTAAGATAGCAGGAACCCCGGTGGAAAAACAAGATAGCATGATGCCGATAAAAGAAGCTGCCCCTTATTGGGTACCTCCTAGAGGACAAGGGACTCATGACGATATGAACCATCAAGACGCTAGAGGAAGGGTGGTCTACAATTGGGTGTATCAACCATGGGACAGACAGGACATTTTGACGTTCCGTAAATCTTTACCGGATTTACGAAAGAACCCCACCGCCTTTTACACCGAGCTAGGTACCGCTCTGGGATCAACAATGACACTTGCCGACATAGACTTGTTCTTCGGGTTATGTTCTCCAACAGATGTGTGGAAACAGATTAGGAATTAGGCCATACCGAACTGCTTGGTCATACCTGGGAACAACTCAACATACTAGATAAACAGCGGAACCCTGGTCAAAAACCGGTTAAAGCAATATTGGACCTCCCTGACAAAATAGTGCAGAAAGTGAAAACGCTGATCCCAGAGAAAAAGATAGACTGGTCCATAGTAACTGCGTGCCGCCAGAAACCACAAGAGGATGTCTCAGAGTATTTCTCCAGATTTGAAACGGTGTTCTCCGATTACAGTGGACAAGACATGTCCACCGCAACCGGACACCACTTATTTGTGCAGAACTATGTCAAAGGACTACTGCCAGATGTATCCCAGAAATTACAAGCCAGCGAAAGTAGTTGGGCAGCATCTAAACCGGCGGCCATTCTCCAAATGGCCCAGTACTATGAGCATCAGAGAAACGAAAATGACAGGGCTACAGAAAGGAAAAAGAAGGACTTGAAGGAAAGGGTAATGGTAGCACAACTCCAGGGGGCGAATACAGGAAGGGAGCAATATAGGGAGGATACCAGCAGAATACCCCTAGAGTACAGCCACCTAGAAACAATTAATCGACATCATATGTAGGACGCCAAGACCTAGGACAGGATCAATGTGCATTTTGCAAAGAATATGGACACTGGAAAACCCAATGCCCGGCTTTGTTAGGAGCTGGTAGGGGGCAGAGGGGCGAGGGAAATAGCAAGTGGACAGAGAGGAAGAGGACGTGGGAGAGGGTACGCGAGTGAAGCAAGCGAGGAAAGGCCAGGAAGAGTGAACACATTCGACCATCCCAAACAGAATCAGTACCAACAGACAGATTATGACAATACGTACGACTTTGCATAGGACAGCCAGGGGCAAGGGAGGGATCCAGTCGAGCTCTATGTTGATCAGCAAGGCCATTATGTTACCGCTGAGGTCCTGGGCACAAAGTCGCCATTTCTGGTAGACACGGGAGCAACACGTAGTGCACTATCCAAACGACTGATTCCAAGGGCACCCTTGTCAGGCTCACATGTGACCTCAATAGGATTTGACGGTACGCCCTCCACCAACCCTTTGTCCCGACCGATCCCTTTTAACCTTGACAACAATGGCGTCGAAACGACATTCCTCCTCTCCTTCCAACACCCCAGACGCCATTATGGGTCTCGACCTTTTGAAACACTTCCATGCGACTATCAGATGCTCACCAGACGGAGTGCGTGTCGTCCTGTATGACAACCCCCAGCGCCATAGAGAGAACCCTTCTCAGCACATGTTTCCCATCTCCGAGACTGACGCATCCCTACTGGACACTTTGCCATCACACTTATGGGCTAGGGCTGATTCAGACGTAGGACGAATGATGATTGACCCAGTACACGTAACAATACGACAGGACGCAACCCTACCGAAAGTACCGCAGTACAAAATATCGCCAGAGGGTGAGAAGGCACTGACGGAGATCATACACTCTTTGGTAGAGGCAGGGGTGGTAGAGGAAGTAGTGAGCAACGTTTGTAACAGTCCCATACTACCGATTGTAAAGAGACAGGGAGACGGAAAAGCCTACCGCTTCATCATTGACCTGCGGGAGATAAACAAAATCGTAGTGCCACAATACCCAGCAGTTTCCGACATCACGACAATTTTGACTTTAATCCCCTCCACTGCCACCACCTTCACTGTAATTGACCTCAAAAACGCATTCTTTTCCATACCTATACACAAGGACAGCCGCTATCTATTTGGATTCACCCTAAACTCCCGTTCGTACAGATTTTGCAGAGCACCTCAGGGGTACACTGAGAGCCCAAGCATCTATAGCCAGGCGCTTAAAAGACAGTTGGACGCCATACAATTGCCAGATGGAGTGGCACTAATACAATATGTAGACGACATCCTTCTAGCAGCGGACACCATACCAATAGCCGTCACAGCCACCATCAAACTACTCCATTTTCTTGCTGAGAATGGTCACAAGGTCTCCGAAAGAAATTGCAGTTCTGTAAATCACAAATGACCTATTTGGGTCACCTTTTATCCAAAGAAGGGAGGAAACTCACGCCTGACAGGATCCAGACAATTCTAGACACCCCTGTCCCCAAAGATCAGAAACAAGTCCGCTCTTTGATAGGTCTCACTTCATTTTGCCGACAGTGGTTACCGAACTTTAGCCTCATTGTCAAACCCCTTCTCTCCTCCTAGCTAAAGACATCCCCTCACCTCTCCCCTGGACCCCCGAATGCCGGTCAGCCTTTAAAGAACTACGCAATGCCCTTTGTTCAGCGCCTGTCCTAGGAACCCCGGATTACTCCAAACCATTCTTCCTCTACACGCACGAGAGGGAAGGATGTGCATTGTCTGTCCTAACGCAATCAATTGGTCACAAACAACGCCCTTGTGCATATTTCTCTGCCACCCTCGATCCAGTAGCCAGAGCGCTGCCAGCGTGCCTGCGCGCTGTGGCAGCTGCAGCAGTATCGATACGCCAGAGCGAAGGAATAGTACTCTCCAATCCAGTCACTGTTTTAGTACCCCATGCAGTCGACACACTACTAAACCAGACCAAAACCCAACACTTGACTAGCGCCCGACTGACAGGATATGAGTTGACCCTGCTAGCACCGCACATTACCCTAAAGCGATGCACCACCCTCAATCCAGCCACACTGTTACCCCTGTAGGAGAGTAGGATCTGCTTCACATGGGTACCCCCACTTTTTGCTGATGCTTCACTGTTTTTCGACTTTAGTCTGGCTGGGGCCCTGCTAATCAGAACCCCAGCCTAGCTGCTTCCTCTCTAAAATGGTTTCCCTGTGCCTTAGGCACATCTCTGATTGGAATCTGGAGTGCCCTTATAAGTCCCTAGTATATGGTATACTATGTACCCAGGGCATAGGTACCTCAGAGGCCTGCCAGGGGCTGAAGCATGTATTATGCCACCCCTGGAAGGCCAGCCAAATTGACACCACAGGCCTGCTACTGCAGCCTGGGTAAGGTGGTGCATGCACCCCTTACAGTGGTATAGGCTACCTATATCACTACCATTGCACACACCTATAAACCTATAAGTCACTCCTATGGCAGGCCTTGACAATCCTGAAGGCAGAGTGCTTGGTTTTTATGTGAGAGGGTGCCCCTGCATGAGCAGGGCCGCTCTGCAGCATTCGGAGTACCTCCTCTGATGCTGTTTGCAGTGCAGCCTGACCATATACTCTTAAGTGCATTATATCCTCGCGGTAGAATGCGAACTTTGGACTGGCTGCACCAAAACATGTCGAGTTTGGTGTCAAACATCTTGGAATACTACCCCCCCGCCAGTTCTGGCGGCGGGGGTAGCATTCCACCCTTCAAGAGGGAGAGACATGTACCCACCGGCCAACCCGGTAACTTCTTTCCAGAGCCCTGGCATCACAAAATGGATGCCGCTGCCACAGACACGAGTCTGGCCTCCTGCTGCTGACTGAAACTCCGGCAGGGGAGGCCTGGACAATAGGTTTCCTGTCCCAGGGAGGTGTAACCACCTCCCCAGACAGGATAGTGTGTATTGGGGCTGGGCGGGAGCACTCTCTGGTGCTTTGAAGTCCTGCACTGGGGGCACATTTGGTGTCCCTGTGCATACCCCAGTTCAAACCGGCTCAGGGGCTTCCAGCCCCTGCTCTGGCGCGAAACTGGACAAAGGGAAAGGGGTGTAACCACCCCTCTGCCCTGACCCTCCCATAGGTGGGTCCCCAGAGTATGTCCAACCCCCTAACTTAGTATAAGTATGGGACCCCAGTCCTTAGGACTTTAGATTTACCTGGACGAAACTCTGACACAGAATCCTGGACCTTCGACGCTCTACTTTAAGATTAGAGGACTGAAGAATCTCCCTTGGGGTCAAGGAGTGACTCCCCTGCTTGGCAGGCACCAAAGAAGCAATTGTCCGGTATGCATCGCTGAAGCTCCCGCCGGACGCCAAAGTCTTTGCATCACCAGAGGTGGATTTCCAGACTTCCCCGAGGCTGCCCTGAGTCCCCAGCAAAGCTGAGGCCCGTAGCTGTCGTGGGTAATGTGGAACTGTGACCCCTGGACACCAAGTACTTTTGCAAGTGCATCCTCTTCTGGGTCTCCCACGAAGTTGTGCTTTGGGCTCCGAGTAGCCCCAGCCTCCAGCACCGACTGCACCGAAGATCACTGGCCTCCACTCCACGAGTGTCCCGTGAGCCAGCTCTAAGTGCGTCCACTCGAGGCTCCTTCGCGGTCGCTAGTCCGTTGGCTAGTAGGCCCTCCCGAAGGCCAATCTTCTTCTGCTTGGGCTTCCCTGGTTGCTCCAGGCGTGCCCTGACTTACCCTCGCTGGGTGAGTCCCACAGACCTGGCTGGTCTGCACCACCGTCCTTCTTCTATTTCCACGAGACTTGCCGTTGCCAAGGCTTGTTGGGTCCAATCAGGTCGCCGACACCCCTGCAACCGACAGACGTCGTGGGACAGCTCGAATCCAGCTCCTGGTCGTCGTCGACGCCTCCTGGACCTCGTGGCTGAAGAGTCAAGACGACTGTCAACCTACCTGAAGCACTCGACATCGGTGGGCATCTGCTCATCGCCTTCCTGGTCACTGTCTAGTGACCCAGACTCTGTCCCCTCTGCTTTCAGGTTCTTCAGATCTTCGATCCACCTTTGGATCCACCCGAACACTTTCGACTTGGCTGCCAGCAGCACTTTGCAGCAGATCGCCTTTGAAAACGACGACGAAACCCGACCCCGAAAGACACCTATGCACCCGGCTTCCCTGGGTGAGGTAACTCGAGTACTCCGGTGCTCCCGTGGGTATAGACTCTAGAACAACCCAGTTCTAAAGGGGTTTGCTCCAAGTCCTCTAAGTGTCCCTTTTCTTTAAAAATCCAACCGCGACTTTCCCCATAGAAGTCAACGGCGATTCGCGGCTGTGTTCTCACACTGCACGCGTCCCCCGTGGGTCCCCTGTGTCACTACCTTGGGTGGTTCCTTGTGGTCCAAGCACTTCTACAGGCTCTAGGCCTTGTGTCTAGCTCAGTCGTGGTTCTTATACCACTTTATTGGTATATGGTTTGGTACGCCCCTAGTGCTCAAACGTGTATTTGTGCTATTACTGTTGATAACTAACTTATAACTTATGTACTTCGAACTCTAGCCTCATAAAGAGACTAGAGGGGTGTGTTTAGCAATAAATACATATATTTTGAATATATACCTGGTGTGGTCCCCTTTTATTTGGTCACTCAAGAAATTATAGACTGGTAAAACAAGCTGCTTTACATTCCTTCAAGACTTAGCCTGAAGGCTGCTCTCCATAGCTACCACTAGGATAGCTTTCAATAAAGGTTGTCTTTAACCTAGCTCCAATAAGGGGTTGTTTGGACTGGTGCAAGGTGCCCACTATAATTAGTGGACAGCATATACCAGGCCAACTTCTCACAACCCCTACCCGAAAATGATCCTAGCCTGACTCCACTACACGACTGTGTGACACTAACCGATGAACAAACAAAGAATAGAATAGATCTCAGAGACACCGCCTTTCTAGAACCAGATGGAGAACTATGGGTGGATGGTTCGTGCATCAAACTCCCCGACGGCACCACCTCAGCTGCATACGCTGTCACCACAGCCCGAACCGTTCTGGAAACAGCCCGTATTCCCCAACGTTCAGCCCAGGCTGCAGAACTCATTGCCCTCACACGAGCATGTATCTTAGCGAGTGACACGACAGTTAACATATATACCGACAGCCAATATGCCTTCGGGGTGGTTCACCATTTTGGGATCTTATGGAAAGAAAGAGGGTTTCTGACTTCACACGGTACACCCATCCTGCATGGAGATTTAGTCTCCGCCTTGACGCAAGCAGTCCTCCTCCCCAAGAAGTTAGCAGTGATAAAATGCCAAGCACATAGGAAAGTGACTGATCTCATTGGACAGGGAAATGCACTAGCAGACGTTACTGCCCGAGCCACGGCAGGAGACAGAACTACGACACGAATGTATGTGACCAGGTCACAAGCTGAACGATGGACTGACGCTAGGACCACTGTAAGGGACATACAGACTACAGGCACACAAGACGAATTGACCGAGTGGGAAAAGGTGGGACTAAAAGACGAGGAAGATTGCTGGAGAACTAAAGACGGAAATAAATGGCTGTTACCCAATGCCTACCTCATCCCCATATTGACCATGGCACATTTACCAGCACACATAGGCTCCACCCCCATGATTGAACTAATCACCAGAGTATGGCATAACGTCAAGATAGCAGAATCTGCAAAACGCCTAGTACAACAATGTATAGTCTGCCTACAACACAACCCAGGGAAGGGGACAGTAGTACCACGGGGAGGGTTTGGAGTCCCTGACCACCCCTTTGAAATCCTTCAAATGGATTACATTCAACTAGAGAGATGCCTTGGTCTAAAATATGTCCTGGTGGTTGTGTGCACTTTTAGCAAATGGGTGGAGGCATATCCCACCCGCGACAATACCGCCTTAGCCACTGCAAAAGTATTGCTGAAAGAATTCTTCCCCCGATACGGCCTTTGCAGAATTTTATGGAGCGACAACGGCCCCCACTTCGTAGCCGAGGTGATACAGAACATACTGAGAGGGTTGGGGGTAAAACAAAAGTTCCATGCCGTCTTCCACCCCCAATCAGCGGGCCTGATAGAGAGACACAATGCAACGTTGAAACTAAAACTAGCCAAAATAGTTGCCACGACCGGGTTGAAATGGCCCGACGCCCTCCCATTGGCATTATCGATGCGCTCCACCCCAACCAAACACCGACTGACCCCGTATGAGGTGGTCTTCGGCAGGCCTATGAGCATTTGGTCGGCACCAAGACCCACCTCCATTAACGATGTCCCGAACATATTAATGTCGGATTACTTGCATAAATTGACAAACGAGTTAACAATTATCCACCAACAGGTGCAGCAAGCCTTGCCTGACGTATCCAGGGGCCCGGGACATGAAATAAAGCCAGGCGACCATGTATTGATTCGCAACTTCCAAAGAACGAAGAATCTGGAGCCTAGGTGGACGGGCCCCTGGCAAATCCTGATCACCACCCGAACTGCCCTCCGAGTGGAAGGAAAACTAAACTGGCTGCACGCTCATCATTGCAAACGAGTCCCTCCAACCCTGGCAACCTGTGAAGGGGTGGAGGTGCAAGAGGAAGTACTCGCGAGAGACCGACCAGCTCTGAGTTGCTACCCACAAGAAGACACCCTCGAACTATCAGAATTTCCCGACCCCAAGGTGCCATCCAGGAAAGGGTACAACCTAAGATCGACGAAAGGAGGGAGCTCCAAAGACCAGGCCACTAACTAAGTCAAGGTCTCAGATCAGTAGCACAGTCAAACAACGCTACCAGGAAAGCGCCAGACAAAAGTCTGTGGTCCTAACAGTTGTTGAGCTCCTCGAAGATGATGGAAGAAACTGAACACCTGCAAAACCACCGCAAAGACACCAAGACTGCTAACCTGCACAGCACAAAGACAATTGCACTTGTAGCCGCATTTCTCACCCGTCTCCTGCTAATGGTCGCACTCTGGATCATTGAAGAGAATGCACCTGCATACAGAACATTGTCACCCACCATGCAACCAACCACCAAGAAAGAACACTACCTGGTATCACTACCGCCACATCTCCGAGAACGACGCAAAGAATTCTGGAATAATTCTTTCGTGCAGATGTTGCACCAGCACAATCTTGCCACCAATGCTACCAACTGTTGGGTCTGTGGGCTGTTACCACATGCCACTGAACATTCCATCCCTTTCATCCCTCGCCCTTTTCTATTCACGGATCTTGCCTTGCCTGGATGATGCTCCTACAAGAAAGTTACAAAGACAATGCCACTTCCGACGGAACAATCGCCCAGTTCTACAACGAGTTCTGGCGAAACAAAACAGGAAGGACAGCCGCCCCCTTCTGCCCTCACACCTTCAATGCGACATTCCAGATTAATGTCCCCTCCAAAGAACGAGTGGAAATGCAAGTGTTCAATAATCCTAACAGAGCCACATTTTCCTACCTGAAGAAAAGAACTGCTGCAACACTGACTGTGGCCCTATCTGTGGTGAACGTCTCTGGCCTTGTATGCATTGAAGGCCGTGGGACTAAGAATGTGGGTCACAGCACCTGTAGCATTGTAAGGACTTTGAACACTGCCAACCCCCCAGCGCTTGTTGCATCACCCAATATGTACTTTGTTTGTTGAACCAAAGCCTACACCTGGCTCCCATCAAACTGGGGGGGCACGTGCTACATCGCCTTTGTTTTGCCACCAACCTACACAGCCCCTGCAGAGCATCATCGAGAAAAGTGTTCTAAAGACATTGATCAAGCAGACTCTGCCTCATCACAGTTCCTCGACGCAGCAAAAGGGCTCGTCCCGCTATGGGGTCCGATGGCAAACAGCCGAGCCATCAGACATCTGTCCCAAGCGGTAGAGACCGCCCTGAACGTCACTGCTGGCATCCTCACCAACAACACTGCTGAGCTCCAAGCGATCCGTCTGGTTACCCTGCAAAATCGCATGTTCCTGGACGTGGTACTAACGGACCGTGGAGGAGCATGCCGCATCATCGGTGCCAGCTGCTGTGTATACATTCCTGATAATTCACCTTCTGTCTATGAAGCAATCGAACATCTCCATAGACTATCTTCAGAAATTCATCAAGGATCAGAGACTTGGACAATTGGAAGTTGGCTTTGGGGCATCTTGAAGGAGTGGGGTTGGAAAATATCAATGATTCTCTTGGTCCCAGTATTGACAATATGTGGTTGTTGTTTGGGTATACACTGTATACCACCTTTGTGTTCTCTTTGCATAACTACCTTGCACCCTAAGACTATGGACACTCAGCTAACAAAAATGAGAGTAATGTATGATCAAGAGATACAGGACATTATGGAGATCGAAATAGACTGACAAGCTGGCTAGTTATGTTCAAAGGGGCCACTGTTAAAAGCAAAACGACAATCGTGAACATTACCTGCGCCATCTTGTCTGGTGGAATTCTATGTGCACATAAGTTGCAGTCATTTTAATCTATCACAGCCATTTTGTACTCTGTTGGTCACCTTTGTTTCACCCTGCCCTTACTAGCATCCCTCTGACCCTCTGACCGACCTGGTACGTGTGCTGGGGGCTATAAACTCTATTTGCCGCAACAAACCTCAGCGCCACTTGCTGCCACAAACTCGTTTTTCCTCTCATCTCTGTTTTCAGGCAAACCTTTGGACACTCTACCCCTCACTGCACCTAGTTACACAAACAGGTTCCAAACACCAAAAAGACTCTTGCAACATGATTTATTGCACTGCAAACAGCAAGACTTGTTACCAACAATGGGACCTGTTTTTATCAACAGAACAGACTCTTAGATCTGGCCGGTCTCACATGTTTTAGACCCTGAAGCAAGGTCCAGCTGCAAGATAAGATTGTCTGTTTGACCTGGGTGGGAAGAGAATTACTGTTGGGCTTGTGTGACAACCTGCCCGGGCGGGGACCCCAAGCTTGTGTAACCATGTTGATGAAACCAATGCATTGTGTCAAACCTGTATAAAAGGAAGTGCCAAAGGAGTTATCAGCAGAACACCTCCCTCAGACATCCCGGTGTCTGCAGTTGACGTGATCTCCTCATGAGAAATAAACCTTTTTCTTGTCTTCCAGTTTCCAGCGCTTGCCTCATTATTTTGATAGCGAACCCAAAGTGAATTAGAGGTGGAACCCTGCACCAGGCAGCATTGAGGGTCTTAGAAGACTCGCTGCCTTTCACAGCGCCAACACAAAGTGAAAGCCACAACAACAGGTACAGATTGCCCACGCAGGCACATGTCCCGGAAGTGAACTATCCAGCAGGTGGGCGGTCCCAGGGGGAAAGGGAAGGCCTCTTGCAGCGGCTCCCAGTAATTCATCTGCCAGCGGAATCTACCCCCTATGTAGTGGTACTGGGGAATGTGCCAACTCTGCCACAGGGTACGAAGGAGGACTTTTTCCAGTTAAAGAATAAAGTTCTATATTGGTTATCGCACAACACAACCCTGGGAATAAGGTTGGAGAAAAATATCAACATGGTGCGAAGAGTCAGTTGGATAGGTAGCTCTCGTAAATCATGTATGGGGGATTGTGTTATTGTAAATTTTAACAGGCCTCTCATAGCAGAAAGGATTTTGTTTACGGACTCACACTTTGCTCCTGGCGGTTTAAAGTCGACCATTGTGGCTTTACCACTTGGATACTTCTACAAACCGGAACCATTAGGGTATATTCATATGAACACTACCAATATGGCTCCATTTGATGGTCCGATGCAGAGAACTTTTTCCGTTAGGAATGGTCATCTGAACTTTTCCCCATTAGCAGTTGGTTCAAATCAGAGACCTGTATGCTGACAGATACTGGGTCCCCCACCCTTGGAAATGTTTAATCGGTTTATTCCACTGTCTACGATGGATGCTTGTGATTGACTTAGTAGTCCCCCACCGATGGTCCCAAAGAACTCAATAACCCAGCAGGTCTCATTGTTGCAAAGTGATGAGGGCCTACATGTACATGATAATAATGTCTTATCTTGGAATGTTGCAGGCTTGGCCAATAAGTTTCCTGACCCCACATGGATGGTATTTGTGAAACAATGTTGTGTGATCTGTCTGCAGGAAACATGGTTGGCGGACTGTAGTTTATTTTTCGAGGGTTACAAGTCCTTTTTTGTTCCGGCCTCCCCCTCTAGGGCTGGTAGACCAAAGGGTGGTCTTGTTATTTATATCTCTTTGGCGCTAGAATGCCAAATACAGGTTCTGTCATCGACAAGCCCGTGTATACAATCTCTGGTCTTAGGAAAGGGGTCCAACAAAATGGTTCTTATTAATTTTTATAACTCTGTATCATGTGGTGGGTGTAATATTACTCTGTTGGGGTCTTTTATAAGGCAATATTGTACAGCAGAACTTCAAAAATTCATGATCACCGGGGATTTTAATATACACCTATGTGGAGACCCTAGGGCCACAAGACTGGCTGACCTAGGTTGCCCACGTGTGAAGGGGATCCACTTTGAACATTCCACTCGGGATGTTATGAATAATCTCCTCCACGAATTTGACCTAATGTCCCTTATGTCACTAATGGATCCGTGTAGCAAGGCACCTGTCCCTTCCTTTAAAGGGAGAGGCGGTGGCACATTCATAGATTTTATATTAATCTCATAATTTTTACAATCCTCGTTTCAGGGTTTCTCTATTCAGGAAAGTGTCTATAGTGACCATAATCCTCTGTGTTAAACTTTGTGGACCTTTACTGACAAGTAAAAGAGGAGTTGGTTTAAAAGGTTCAATGAGACCAACAGATGGAAGAAGACAGCTAAAGTGGACACAGATTTCCCCAGATGCTTTCTATAAATCGGTAAAAGAATCCTGTGCCAGTGAACTAGCTCTATGTACCTCGTCGTGTACATCCCCGGGGGAGGTTATCACTGCTTTCAACTCTATCTCTGCTAAAATAGGCGACCTTTTAAGTGTCCCGGCCCGCAGAATAGTCATTCCGACCCCTAGATGGTTCGACTCATCCTGTTCGCTGGCGGCGAGAAAGTTGCGGGAAGCCCTTGACGGGAGTCCGAGAAACCAGACTCTGGTTAGAGCGTGCCGTAAAGACTATAAACTGAAATTGGCCAAACGCAAGTCTGTTCTGAAGGAGGAAGCGTGGAGGGAGTTGACTGAGGCAAGTACTCTGAGGAACAGCTCTAGATTCTGGAGCATTATTAATAGCCCGTTTTTAGAGCATGATGAAGGCAGCACATTGGGTGCACACATTACCGAGGATGAGTGGGTGCTCTATTTTAAAACCATGTTTGAGTGCCCGCCAGAGTCTATTTGCCAGACAGATCGAGAGGTAGATACCCCCGATCTAACCTTTGGGTTGTTGGAGGTTGAGGGGGGTATCGCTGGTCTAACAAGTAATAAAGCTCCGGGACCTGACGGTATCCCTCCGGACTTATTTAAATCGGACCCAACGTTTTGGGCACCGGTCCTTGCTGCTGTAATTAATGCGGCGGCAAGGAGTGGATGCCCTGAGTCCTGGGCTATCTCGACTATTGTACCGGTTTTTAAAAAGGGCGACCGTGACAGTACACACTGTTATAGGCCGATCTCTCTTTTGGATTCGGTGGTCAAGGTGGTGGGCCGTGTGCTTTTAGATAGGCTGTCCACCTGGGCAGAGGAACATGAGATACTCTCATATGTACAGTATGGGTTCCGCCCAGGTCGGTCCACCGTGTCCCAGTGCCTTAATCTTACCATGGTTCTCAATAAATACACAGTTGCACGGTCCGGCACCATCTACCTAGCCTTTATGGACTTCTCTTCGCGTTTGACCGTGTGAACAGGGCTAAACTGTGGCAGTCCATGAAAGATATCGGGGTAGACAATAACATCGTCCATTTCTTAGAAGATCTTCACAGGGCAACTAAGACCAACGTTAGATTCTCGCAGGATTTAAGTGTGTCCCGGAATTTTGATATAAAAAGAGGCGTACGCCAAGGATGTATCTTGGCCCCATTCCTGTTTAATCTTTATATCAATAACCTAGATAAGGCCCTCTTATCAACAGGGGTAGATTACCCGCATGTAGGGCGACGTGGTCTCCCTGTTCTATTCTATGCGGATGACGCAGTTCTTATATCTAGGACTGCTAGGGGGCTTCAAACCCTGCTTTATGCCTTCTCCGACTTCATGTCAGAACGGGACTTATCTATAAATAACTCAAAATCTTACGTCATGCAAGTGGGGATACGCCCCAAAATATGTTTTCAATTCAGGGTAGGCCCTGCTAAGGTACCTCGCACTGATGTTTTCTCAAATCTGGGGGTCATATTGGGTGATCAAATAAAATGGGGGCCTCTTAAACAGAGAAAGAAGGGGGATCTGGTAAGGGTGAATGCGGCCATCTTCAACTTCGCCTCTTAACTAGGAAATAGACCCATTACAGCTTTGTTGAAGATCTACCAAGCCAAGAGTGTTGCGACAGCCTCTTACGGGAGCGAAATATGGGGGCACATCACCACTGATGCTCTCCAGGTGGCCAAGAACACATTTTTGAAGCGTTTGTTGGGTGTTCCACGTGGCCTGTCTAATATGGTGGTACATGAGGAACTGGGAGTGCCTTATTTAAGTGACATTTTGGCACTCCGTCCCCTAACGTTCTGGTTAAACATCTGGCTGAACGAGGGATTATCGTTGAGCCAGTCGATTTTAAGAGTGTATGACCCTGGACCACGCACTCAATATACCTGGGCTCCGATACATTAAGAGCAGTTTTGAAAAGCTAGGACGAGTTGAACTGTACACCAACCCCGAACAAATAACAAAAAAGGATGTGGGGATAACAAGGGAGTCTTTTAGCAGTTTGAGGAAACTGGAGAGGGAGGAGCTGGAATTGTGGAAGCCTAGTGTCCGTAGATTCCTCATGTTAAAGACTACATCTCTAGCTGAGCCTTACCTTCTGGGGCTTTTATCTGTTTATGAACGTTTTTTACTGACCAGGTTTCGCCTGGATCTTTTTCACCTCCTGCTTGCCATACCTAGGGGGAGTAGTAGAGATCAGTTGTTAGCACCCTGTGGCTGCGACGGAGAGTCTCCACAGGACTTGCTACACTTTATTTTGTAAATTTTATGAGGTTCCCCGGAAGTTTTTTATTGTTCCGATTTTAAAGAGGATGAACTTTAGGCAGGCTCGCCCAGCTCTTCTGTACCTACAACTGCTGAATGATAATTTTAGTGGAACGTTTTTCTGCATTTGTATTTTGCATTTTATTTGACAGATTACCACGGATTGCGGTGGAAAGTATTTTAACTGTGACAATTTGTGTTGATATTTTATGAAATTTGATGTATTGATAACTTTTATGGTTTTATTTTTATGAAACCGAATAAAGTTGACTTGATTGATTGACTGTGTAATTGTTGGCAGATCAAAGGCAGAAAGTTGATATACTTGAGGCGAGCAAATACATAGCACCAAAACTTTAACAGTTCAACTGCTGCTCTGCCTTTACACCACAGTCCAACCGTCAGCTGATTACACGCACATTGCAAGTGCGAATTGGCATGGTGCTGAAGACGTGTGTCTGTAACCTAGAAACGGTGGTTACGCACGCAAGCGTCATCCGGAGCCTTCTTGGTTGAGTTGTCTTCAGCATAATAATCAGCATTGCAGTCATCTGGGTCAACGCGCATACGCAATTAAGCCATAACGCATCGTGCCGCCATCTTAGAAAAATATTAATTTCATTAGAATTGAATTAACAACGAACGCAAGCCTATGCATTACCGCCTGCAAGCATACTTTGAGAAAGTTGCGGATCTGTGTTCTCATAAATAACAAACTACGTAACAAGGTATGATTCATTTGTGCTCACTTCCGCTATTGGGCACAGCAGAACAGATCCTACAGTTCTTTTAGAAAGGGGAGTATGCTTATTAATCTGTTTGACTTCTTCGTTTAACTCATTGCCGCAATTGTAGTTTATTAACTTCCATATTATTGCATTTTGAAGCCATTTAAGGAGCAAAGATATAATTATACATTTAAATACTACAATACATACAGATTCTGGGCCTTTCCTCGTGCATAGTGACTTTTCCACAGAATAAACCTGCACCATATAAAAATTGAGCATGGCAACTGGATACTTATGGAACTTGTCTCCACCACAAACCTTTCTCCCCACAATCTGAGAACCTGTACTTAAATGGGATGAATGGAGGGAGTACTTCATGAACTACATCTCAACATTTGATGGTGATGAGGACTTCACGGCGGAGAAGAAGTTCAAGATATATTTGGGTGCAGGGGGTATTAAGGTGTACAACGGAATTAATAAGAAAACTAGAGCAGTTGGTTAAGGTGATGTATTCATTAACGCCATTGATGATCTTAACACTTACTATAAGCCCACTGTTTGTGTGGCTGTGGATGGATATACATTTTTCCACAGAAGACAGGGAAAGGAGGAAACAATAGATGACTATGTCTCTGCTTTGAAAAATGTAGCCATTACTTGTCGTTTTGGGGACTTGCATGACGAATTCATCAGAGATCAAATTGTAATGCAGGGTTCAAACCGCAACACTCAAGAAATCTATGGGCTAAAGGGGAATGTCCCTTGCAGACCATTATGGATGCAGCTAGAAGGGCAGAACTCACTGGGAGGTATGCCAAGGCGGTCCTATCCGAAAACAGAGAAAAGAAAGAGGAAGGCACAGTATCTGAAAGAGACTGTATTTATAGATTCCTTACCTTTAGAATTACCCCCAGGTGGCAGACTGGATCCAGAGATTTTTTCTTTAGCTGTACCCCTGCGCGTCAGTAGGTGCGTCAGTTGACTCCGCGTCCGTCGTTGGCGTCGTGGTCGCCGGAATGACGTCGCGGTATCCACTTAGACGACGCCCCTGTGCGCTGACAGTTCTTTCTTTTTCTGCGCCAGCCTACGCAGATCTGGAGAGAGCTACCCCTTAGTCACTTTTTGGATAGCCTTTTTCTCGATTTTTGTCAACTTCTTTTTTGAGTCTATCGACTCCTGGTGTACAAGGGATGTCCCATCGTCGGACTGGGTTTAAACCGTGCAAGGCCTGTAACCGTCTGTCTGTTACGGACCCCCACCTCGTGTGCCTTTGGTGCCTGGAGCGCGATCACGACCCGAAGTCGTGCTCCGACTGCCAGGCCATGAAAGCGAAGTCTTTGCGTGAGCGATCCCGAAAGCTCTTGGAGGCCCTGCAGTCGGCTCCGCGTCGCTCGTGGTCTCGGTCGAGAGGAAGGTCTCGGGACCGGTCGCAGAGCCACCATCACCATTCATCATCAAAGTCTTCGAGATCATCTGGTAAGTCAAAGCACAAGAAGAAGGCGAAGAAGCAGCGTCACTCTTCGCCTTCTTCCCGTTTGTCTGCCGACACGACGCGGGACCTGGAGCGTCGTCGCTCTCCTGCTCAGTCTTCGGAGCCTGTTCCTGGGGCGGCTCCGCGCTTCCCTCCTTTTTCCGTAGCCGGAGCGTCCCCTGCCCAGCTACAAGCTTTTTACGGAGCGCTTCACAGCATCTTTGGGCAGCCCGACTCTGCCGGTGCGCCTTGGGGCCCCGCGGACTTGGATGGGGATCCAGGGCCTTCGATGGCGGCTCTGGCCCTGGCGCCGGAGGGCCCCGAGGATTCAGGCCTGGATCCGGATCAACGCCGGTCGACCTCACGGTACCTTCCCCCGGGCCGAACCGGGCAACGACGCCCCCTGCGCCGGTCTGGCCCCCGACTGGCGCTGTCCCCAGCCTCACCCCTGACTTGGACGCAGAGCCGGACCGACATGGCCCGATGCCGGTACCGGCGCCGGAGGGTACTTTTGTACCGCTGTTCATCCCTGGTGTTTCTTTTAGGCCTGAATGGCAACCAGAGGAGGACTGGGAGGGGTCTGTTGACCCCTTTAGCTGACCAGCTTGATGATCCCGACTGGCGCGAGGAACTGTGTGACCCCAGTGGTCTGGCTTTCTCCCCCTACCATGGCTACGGAGGAGGGAGCATTTTATGCAGTAGTGTTGCATAGAGCGGCTGAGGCCTTGGGCCTCGAGCTTCCTACGGTGGCAGTCAGGACTAACCTCCTGACAGCGGTGCTTCAACCAGTGGCGGCCTCTTCGGAGCCCCTCCTGCCTTTTAATGAAGTCCTCACGGATGTCCTTCTAGGCACTTGGTCCAAGCCCAGCACAGTCCTGTGGACAGGGTGATTGCCCGACACCACCGCCCGGCCCTGGGCAACCCACTTTTCCTCTCCCAACACCCGGCCCCCGAGAGCTTGGTAGTCCAAGCCTCGTCCTCTAAGGGCGCATTCCCTACTGCTCCCCCAGATAGGGAATCCAAGAAGCTGGACCACCTTGGGAAGAAGATGTTTTCTTCCGCCAGCTTAGCGCTGCGGTCGGTGAACACCTCATGCCTCTTGGGCCATTATTCCATACAGTGTGGGATACGGTTGCGCGAGTGCTGCCAGAATGCCCGGAGGAGGCCCGGGCCGTTCTCACCCGCGCAGTGGCAGAGGGTAGAGACGCAGCTAAGTTCACCATCAGATGTGGGCTGGATACCGCCGACTCACTGGGCAGAACAGTTTCCACGTCAGTAGCCCTGAGGTGCTACGCCTGGTTGAGAACGTCTGGTTTTTCTGTGGATGTGCAATCCACCTTACTGGACATGCCCTTTGATGGCCGTCGCCTTTTCGGTAACAAAGCGGACTCTGCGCTCAAGCGCTTCAAGGATTCTAGGACTACGGCCAGATTCTTGGGCCTCGCAGCAACTTCTCGTCCCAAGTAGTCTGCTTTTCGCCCCTTTCATGGCTACAGAAGGGGTACCCCACCATGTTGGACCCAGTCTTGCCACCGGTTCACGCAAGCTACCCAGCCTGTGCGTGGCCGCGGACGTGGGACCCAACGACGTGGGTTTGAGGGCCAGCGGGCGGGCCAGTCCACCCATAAACTCCCTGCAGCAGCCTCCAAACACTCCTAGTCCGACCTTTCAGGGCCACCAGCAGCCAGTGGGCGGCAGGATTCGCCATCACCTCCCCCACTGGCAGACCATCACGTCAGACAGGTGGGTTTTGCAGATATTCCAAAGGGGCTACTCCCTCCCCTTTGAGACTACCTCTCCCTCCATGCCACCCCCCTTTCGTCGCATGTCGGAGGATCACTTGGCCGTTCTCCGCCAGGAAGTCGCAGCTCTCGGGGCCAAGGGAGCTGTCGAAAAGGTCCCTGGGCCAGAAGTAAGTCGTAGTTGCTACTCCCACTACTTTCTGGTACCCAAGAAGGACAAAGGCCTGCGTCCTATCTTAGACCTCGGGCCCTCAACCGCTTCCTCCGGAAGGAGAAATTCAAGATGCTCACGTTGGCTCAGGTCCTATCTGCCCTCGACCCTGGAGACTGGATAGTAGCGTTGGACTTGCAGGACGCGTATTTCCATATCCCCGTCCTGCCGGCCCACAGGCGTTACCTGCGGGTCCCGGTTGGCCACGAGCATTTTCAGTTCACCGTGCTCCCCTTTGGCCTTACCAGCGCCCCTCGGGTGTTCACAAAAGTGATGGCGGTGGTCGCAGCTCATCTGCGCAGATTAGGGGTTCCATTCTTCCCCTATCTCGACAACTGGCTGTTGAAGGCGGGACCGCCTCAGGCTGTTGTGTCCCATCTCCAGACTACGGCAGACCTCCTGCACTTGCTGGGGTTCACTATCAACGTGCCGAAGTCACACCTGACCCCCTCTCTCAAATGCTCCCTTTCATCGGGGCGGTTCTGGACACAGCGCAGTTTCGGGCCTATCCTCCCGAGCAGCGAGTCCGGGATATTCGGGCTATGATACCGATGTTTCAGCCTCTATCCCGGATTTCGGTGAGAATGACCCTGAGGCTGCTGGGCCTCATGGCCTCCTGCATCCTGCTGGTAGATCATGCCAGTTGGCATATGCGGGCTCTGCATTGGGACCTGAAGTTCCAGTGGGTGCAACATCAGGGGAATCCGGGACGTCCAGATCTCGGAGGGGACTGCGTGACAACTGCAGTGGTGGCTAACAAACCAAACTTTGGTCAGAGGCAGATCCCTCTCCCTTCCCCAACCAGACCTCACAGTGGTGACAGATGTGTCACGCCGGGGATGGGGCGGCCATCTGGGAGAGGCGGAGATCAGAGGCATCTGGTCTCCGGCGGAGTCCGGGCTCCATTTCAATCTAGTGGAGCTTAGGGCGATTCGTCTGGCACCGAAGGCATTCCTTCCCTCTCTTTAACCCGTTCCATGCGTCGGACGGCCCCCGGCCGTCCGACGTCACGGTGGGCGTGTGCGTCGGACGGCCGGGGGGCGTCCGATGTGCGCACGCGTGGAATTCGCCCGCACAGCGGGGGAATTTTAGCCGCGTTCAAAGGGTTGAAGGGAAAGTGGTGCAGGTGTTCACAGACAACACCACCGTCATGTGGTACTGCAACAAACAAGGCGGGGTGGGGTCGTGGACCCTTTGTCAAGAGGCTCTTCATCTCTGGACATGACTGGAACATCGGGCATGATCCTGGTGGTTCAACACCTGGCAGGTTCCCTGAACGCCAGGGCGGACGAACTCAGCTGCCGGTGCCTGGTGGATCACGAATGGCGTCGTTACTCGGAGGTGGTGCAAGGTCTCTTTCAGCAGGTGGGAGAGCCTTGGTTAGATCTGTTTGCCACCGAAGAGAACGCGCAATGTCAGCAATTCTGCGCGTTGGAATTTCCAAGACGGCACTCGCTCAGCGACGCTTTTCGTCGCGAGTGGAACTGCGGCCTCCTGTACGCCTTTCCATCTGTACCACTTCTGCCCAGAGTGCTGAAGAAGATCAAGCGCGACCGGGCCCAAGTCATTCTTGTGGCTCCGGACTGGGCACGAAGAGTCTGGTACCCAGAGCTTTTGAGCATGGCCATCGATCCTCCTATCAGACTGCCTCTTCGGGAGGATCTTCTGTCGCAGCAGCAGGGGAAGGTCCTACACCCGAACCTGTCCAGCCTCCACCTCCTTGCGTGGAGATTGAGCAGCGACAGTTGACAGCTTTTGACCTTCCTCCTGAAGTCTGTATTGCCATCTTGGTAGCCAGGCGTCCCTCCACTAAGACTGTATACGCCTGTAGATGGAATAAGTTTGTTGCATGGTGCACAGCAAAGGCTGTTGATCCCCTTTCTGCCCCTCTTTCGGAGGTTCTCTTGTATATACTTTCTTTGGCCCAGCAGGGCTCTGCCCTGGGCACTCTTAAAGGCTACCTTTCGGCCATATCTGCCTTTCTCCGCCTTCCTGATCAGCCTTCTCTTTTCAAGTTCACTATTGTAAATGGATTTCTAAAGCGTATTACTCATCTCTTTCCTCCTTCTCCTTTCATAATGCCCCAATGGGACTTGAATCTTGTCTTGACATTCCGTATGTGTGCTCCCTTTGAGCCGCTACATAACTGTCCTACAGACTTCTTACTCTGAAGACCGCTTTCGTTGTCGCCATCCCAGTGGGACTGCGTGCCGACTCCACCAGGGCAACGGCAGCTACTACTGGTTTGGGGTGTGGAGTCCCACTCCTTGACATCTGTCAGGCGGCCACGTGGGTATCTCTGCACACGTTCACCAAACATTTTTGCCTGGACAGCCAAGTCCGGATAGACGGCTTCTTTGGCCGTTCTGTTCTCCAGGTCTTTTTGTTGTGATCGTGGTTTGCAGACCCACCTCCAGAGTTGGCATTGCTGGGTTATCTATTCTAAAGGTAAGGAATCTATAACTACAGTCTCTTTCAGATGAACAAGTTACTTGCCTTCGGTAATGATGTATCTGTAAGAGACATATGTAGTTATAGATTCCTTACCGCCCCACCCATCCTTCCCGTTCTGCGAACTGACTTCTAGGGACAGGGACTCCCTTCCAGGGCCCTAGTTTTGTGTACCAGTGGTCAGTGTCTTGCATGGCTCTGTGCTTCTGGCATGGAAAGTCGTGTCAGAACTGACGTCAGCGCGCAGGGGCGGCGTCTAAGTAAACACCGCGACGTCATTCCTGCGACCACGACGCCAACGACGGACGCATAGTCGACCAACGCCACCTACCGAAGCGCAGGGGTACTGCTAAAGAAAAAAATCTCCGGATCCAGTCTGACACCTGGGGGTAATTCTAAAGGTAAGGAATCTATTACTACATATGTCTCTTACAGATACATCGTTACTGAAGGTAAGTGACTTGTTCTTCCAGGGTGATTGAAGCTAGGTCGGTGTCTAAGCAGAGTAAGAAATCTAGTAGTAGTAAACCAGTTACTAGTGGGGTGCATCTCGGCAGCTAAAGACGTTGTTATAGATGTGGTAGTACCAACCACTTAGCAAACGACAAGAAATGTCCGGCTAGAAAATTAAAATGTTCCTTTTGTGGTGTGGTTGGTCACTTCCAAAAAGTTTGCAAGAAAAGATCCTCCGGTTCTGTCAAATTGGTTGGGTTTGATGATGAAACTGCTAACAATACGTCAGAGGAAGACGAAGTAAATATGTGTGTTCTAAATATAGATGACGATTGCGTTATGCAAATCAAAGATACCCAGGCAAATAGGTTAAGGAAACCGGTGTGTGATATGTCAATTGGTGATGTAAATATAAGTATAGTGGCAGATTCAGGGTCTCCATATACTATTGTAAACAAAAGTGTGTGGGAGGAAAAGTTTGTACCTTCCCTGGGAAAACAATTGGAGAAATCCGACATTACCATAAAAACATTTACAGGTAATCCCATTGAGGTTTGTGGTTATAGGAAACTTAATTTCTCCTTCAAAGGAAGAGAGTCTGTAGGCAAACTATATATAACCTTGGTCGGACCCTCCATGTTGGGGTGGATGGACCAGGGTAGTCTGGGTGTTAAACTAGACCCCAACAGTTCTGATCCAGTCCTACTCGTCCAGAACGAAGAGGAGTTTAGCAGGGGTTTATTACGCACGTTTCCCAAAGTGTTTTCAGGGAAGATCGGAAAGTTATGTGGATTTAAGCACAAAATACATGTTAAAGCAGGTGCCATTCCAATAGTCCACAAGGTCAGGAGTATCCCCTTTGCTATTAAAGAAGACGTGAGGAACTACTGGTTGATGATGTCATTGAACAAGTAGAAGCCTCTGAATGGGTGGCTCCCTTGGTCGTTGCCTAGAGGGCCAATGGAAATTTGAGGCTATGTGTTGGCTTACGTGACTTAAATGACAACATCATCGTTGATCTATTTCCCCTACCAAGAATCAACGAAATGCAATCTCATACCAAGGGGGTGAAATGCTTCTCAACCATAGACCTTAAGTCAGCCTACCACCAGGTTCCCCTGCACTCTGACAGTAAAAACCTTACCACATTTATAACGCCATTTGGTTGCTACAGGTTTAAGAGAGTGCCTTTCGACCTTGCCTTGGCAACCGCTATGTTCCAAAGGCTTATGCATGAAATCTTCAAAGGTGTAAAACGCATACTTGTGTTCCAAGACTACATTCTTGTCATGGGTAAAACCAGAGAGGAGCATGACATAAAATTGACTCAGGTTCTCAGTATCCTTGATGCTGAGGGTTTAACTGTTGAGCATAGTAAATGCAAATTTGCATGCACAAAAGTAACCTATCTTGGACACAAAATCACTGGTGATGGTATTATGCCTAAGATGGAATTACTGGACACCATACGTAATGCTCCTGTACCAGGTAACAAGGAGGATCTATGATCGTTTTTAGGCCTTGTTGAATTCTATTCGAAGTTCATCAAGAACTTTTCGAGCAAAACGTATGATTTTAGACAGTTACTAAAACTTAAGAATACGTTTTTATGGTTGGAAGCATGTCAAAAGTCATTTTGTTCTTTAAAAAAAGAAATGTGTTCTGTGCTTCCTTTGCAAGGTTTTGATCCCACGTTGGAAAACATCATCACTACAGATGCCAGTGGCGAAGGTCTGGGTGCAGTCCTCACGCAGAAAGATGATCATGGGATGGAATGCACCATTGCTTTTGCAAAGAGCGGGAGGCTTTAGCATGTGTTTGGGGTCTTGAACATTTTCGCCAGTTTGTTTGGGGTAATAAGGTCATCTTAGGCAGCGACCACAAACCCTTAACAAAGGTTTTTACAACAAAAGGACTCTATGCTGCTTCCCCCAGACTTGCACGAATGTCAGTACGTTAGTTTAATTTCAACTATGAGTTCCAGTATGTGCCAGGTGTCAAAAATGTGGTTGCCGATTTCTTGAGTCGCATGCCTGTCCATTCTCCTGCTCCTGTAAACAGCGAGGAGGACGAGGAGTTATACATTGCAAACATACATGAGGAGTTGCACTGAATTTCTATGAATGAATGGAAGTTAGAGCTCTCCAAAGATGCTGTATTATGTGAGGTTCCGGGAATGCTGGCCAAAGGTTGGCCTGAAAAGGTCATTCCTGAAGAATTGCGCCCTTACTGGGAGGTTAAACATGAGTTGTCAGAAGAGAATGGATTGTTGTTGAGGAGCAGGAATGTTGTCCCTCCATCTACATTTGGAAAACAAATTCGAGATATCTGCCATGAGGGTCACTTGGGCCTTATCAAGACCAAATATAGAGTAAAGAATTGGTATTGGTGGCCTGGGGTAAATATTGCAATAGAAGGAATAGTAAGAGATTGTACTATGTGTAGTAATTCAGATAAAAACCAGGTTACATTCAGACCCTCATTACATCCCATCACATGTTCAACTATGCCATGGGAGAGAGTTGGTATCAACATCATGGGGCCCATTACTGATCATGGCGAACAGGTGTATACCATTGTACTTAATGACCATTTTTCAAAATGGCCAGAAATTAGATTTGTTAAGAAAGCTGATGCTTAAAGTGTTGTAAAATTCCTGGATGATATCTTCGTGAGAGAAGGCATCCCCAAATGCATAGTTAGCGACAACGGATCCCAATTCACGTCAGAGTTTTTTTAAAATCTTATCTCGAAAGAAACGAGATAAGACATAAGACAACGTCCATTTATCATTTTGCTGGTAACTGTGCAGTTGAGCGCTTCAATAGAGTTATCAAGGGCATTAACCAGTTGGCCAAAAATAACCTGGTTTGGAAACGGGAAATTCTTAAGACTCTGTGGGCCTATCTCATAACACCTTGCAGTTATATGGGTAACAGTCCCTTTGAGCTCATGAGGGGCAGGACTCCCATGTCCAAGGATAATGTGGGGTGGTTGATGGCTGCAAGAAGAGTTGACTGGTCTGCCGACCAGGTGAAGTGTAGGCTAGAGGAAGCACAGTTAAATTGCAAGAAGCGTTTCGACAGGAAACACAGTAGTAAAGAAGTACATTTAAATGTTAGGGAGATGGTAAGGGTTAAAAGGAGTGGTCACACGATCAAAGGGGAGAACAGGTTCTCACAACCTCTCTCCGTGTGCAAAATCTTTTGTAACTCTGCCCTTAGTGATGGTAGAGTGTGGCATTTTTCAGCACTGTCCTTGTGTAAACAACCTAGGGCAGGGGTCTCGAGTACTGGACATGATGTCTCGGTGCATGATTTTCACAGTTCTCATGATACCAACACTCCCAATTCTGGGAGAAGATACGACAGTGATTCGGATGAAGAGGTCGAAGGTGAATGCGTGCAACCTGCTCAGTCCTGACACCGATGTGGCGCACTGTCTGAGCAAAACCAGTAGAGTGGGGCGATGTGTTGTCCCACCCATCAAGCTTTCTGACTGCGTATGTGAATTACATGTAACAATTGTAAAACGGAAATGTACCCCCTTTTTCCCCCCTTCCCTCATTTCCGTGTTTACCCCACTGTTATTTTTCAAAAGGGGAAGATGTGTTGTGTTCATTGTACTTTTGTCCACTCAGGGGCACCGTACCCCTTTGCCTCTCTTCTTGTCATCAGCTGGCCATTCTAGAATGTTGAGATTGACAGCTGATGACTGAAGCGAGCAGACCTGTTCCTCGAGCGCTGTGACCTGAGCGTTATTGTGTTGGTTATGATAATAAAGTCTTCTTACTCAGCGACTTCCAGTACATTTCATCTTTACATTTGCCCACTCTACTATTGCTAGATTTGAGGGGTCTGGACTGGAGTGGTCTTGCTCCTGATAACGAGATTGCATATCTTTAAGCATAGCCCCCTTGTGCGCGCTTGAAAAGATTGTACAAGGAAACAGTAATAAAGGAAATGTGTAAGATTTTGAGCCCGTATCTTTAACAGATCCCTGAAGGAGGCTTTTAAATGACTGACTTTCATTTTCTATAATCTCTGCCAGAACGTTCTACGCACGTTTTAACTGTTCTTAAAGCGCTTCATCTTCAAGAGCCTTGCAAAGACGAGGTTGTCTTTTGGAGTAAAGAAAGGACTGTTCAAAGGTTTTAAATTAATTTTATTTTTATTTCTGTTTTCCAGCCATAGATGTGTATGTTTATAAACCTCTTTGCGCGTGTTTGGCTTTGAAAGAAAACAGTCCAGTATCAGTGTTCCTAGGCTAGTCCTGTGTAACGTTACCGTTTACTCGAGTGTAAAACATGACCGTTCCTTCGTGTGATGATGCCCATTTTCTAATTGTCAAGGTCATTGTCAAACAAGGGCTCGTTTATTTTGCTACTCTTTTGCGGTTGGCCAACTATTTGTGTCCCTGGAATGGATAAAATGCATAACCCCCGCACTTTGCCCACTCCCAACTTTCCCTCCCTGTATTCCTTGTCATAAATAAGCCAACGTACACTTTCTCTTTTGGTGGTCCTTTGTTGGCCGCAGTTTTATTAGGAATACACGTATATACATATTGCCTATTGTTGTGCATCCTGCCATAAATCATTATTGGCGAGCTGTCATCGTTGTGTCGTGCCTTGTTTGCATCTCGTTATACATTGCGTTTGCGTAAATCATATGTACATTGCACAATAGCAGATTAGTCTGACAGTTCGTTGTACAGGTCATTTGCAGGCTTACATTGTCTCTTCGCCCTACTGGGTCGTTGCTTAGTTCGGTTGGATTTGCCTTCGCAGGGGGTGTAGCTTCCGTCCCCGGAGTTAGGCCACAACTCGCTACCTTGCCGATTCTTGTTGTGCCCTGCCATCCGGCGGGGGCTGGGCAGCGAGCGCCGTCTCCGTTAGCTACCCCCTTGTGGTAGGCCAACTCACCCAGCCGTAAGGCATCCCAAGGTGAGTGGTCCTATTCCGGCGCACCGCACTCCGGTGTGCCTCCGTACCAACCATTATCCCCGTAGTTTCTCGCCACGCCGCCAGGGAGGCTTCCGTCTTCCTGTGGCTCCCCCCTTCCTCCCTTTTTCGGCTCTTTCATCTGCATCCTGCTAACACCATTGCGCCCCACAGGTTCCTCCAGAAGACCCCCATGCCTTCATCAGACAAGTGCACCCCATCTTTCACATAGAACTGCGGGCGGCCTGTGTGGATGAGCCCGTGCCTAACTGATTCAAACCCATTGGTTCTGCAGAACTTGCTCACGGTGAGGTTCAGCTTTTTTCGTGAGTTCTCGACTGCGCTCTGTGATTGGGCCCCTCGCCATTCATTCCTGCTGATCAGTTCTGACCAAATGATGGTGGTGCCCCCAAACGCCTTGCCTGCCTCAGTCAAATCCTTCTGTATGGCTTGAAGCAGATTGCGCCTCCCTTGCTTGGCCAAATCGTTCCCCCCTAGGTGTATGACCAAAATGTCCGGATACCAAACCGCCTCTGCTTGTAGTTCAGCCAGTTTTGCCGGCAGCTGCTCCCATTTCATTCCCGGCTGGCCAAACCACCTTATGCAGGTGTCCGCTGGCCGTCCTTCCTGCTTGTACCCCTTTTGGCGCCACCAGGATTGCATCCGGGTTATGAAGGAGTGACCCACCACCCACACCAAGTGCGGTCTCCGTCCTGCCGGGGGAATGAGAACATGTCACTTAATTGTTCGGCTGGGCCGGCGCGGCCGTTGTTTTTTTATTTTTATTTTTTATTATACCAGCTGGGGCCTTACGTATGTCCGGTATGCCTTAGACCGCCATCTCCCCACGGCCTTTATCCCAGCCTCAGACATCCCATGCTGTGCGGCTGTCGTGGCGGCCCCTATCCTGAATGAGTGGGACCCGAAAACTGACGGTGGCAGCCCTGCTTCGCTGAGTGTGAGGCGCATGATCGAGGTGAACTGGAATCTGCTAAGGTGTGTACCGTCGCTGTGCTTGAATAGAGGGCCCTCGCCGGCTGGACGTATTGTCATAAAGGCGAGCAAACAGCACACCGCGCAGCAGTTCTTATCCTCAATGCACCGTAACCTCACCACCGCCCCTTTACCTGGTCTGTCTTTGGACGCCTTAGTAGTAGCTCTATCTCCCCTGCTCTCGGTGTGACGTCGCCCGCCTGTAGGCAGTAGTCCGCTGGGCCTGTCCTTGCGGGCGCTACTAATTCGCTAATGCGGAACGCCCCAAAGAACGCGGTAGAAAAAGCTGCCCTGAGTAGTAGGTGCTCAAAATTGTCCTTTGTTGTGCCCCGCAGTGCACCCAACAGGGCCCCCAGCTTTGTATAGTCTATTGGGCGTCTGGTGTCCCTTCTTGCGCCCTCCGCGCGCCTCCACCCCTACATTGCTGCCTTGGTGTAGTGTGTGGCCACGGGATCCTGCCCGGTCTCTAGCTTGGTGTAATATGCCACGGCGGACAGGTGGGCTTGTGTCCATGATCTGGACTTCTGGGCGTCACATGCCCACTGTATGAACTGCTCTGCTGCCCTGCAGGTGGCTCTCATATTGCCCAGTGACTGGATCCCCCCCACCCGCATTACAGTACTGATATATGTTTTTTATCTCCTGGCGGCTTCCGGGGTGAGGGCTTGGCTGACCAGCTCTGACAAATCTATCCCGCCAGGTCCCACAGCTGGCCCGGGAAAGGGGTCATTTCCTGCTGGGCGCCAACTCCCTGAACTTCTCCATCCGTGCCCGGGACAGGGCGTCTGCCACTTCGTTGTCCACCCCTGGTACGTGGCGCGCCCGCAGGTCTATGTTGCCTTCCAGCTGTAACTTAACCAATCTGCACATTAGTCGAAGTGTGTCTGGGCATCTGGCTGTCCCCTTATTAACTGCTTGCACTACCCCCTTGTTGTCGGACCATAGTGTTAGCTTCATGCTCTGCAACTCGCGCTTCCAGACTGTGAGTGCTACTATGATGGGGAATAGCTCCAGAAAGGTGATATTATTGGTCCTGCCCGTCTTGTGCCAGCTGCCAGGCCACTGCCCTGCGCACCACTTCTTACCCAGGATTGCCCCAAAGCCTGTGCTACCTGACGCGTCTGTGTATACTGCGATTTGTTTGCTAGTCACCCAACCTTCCCTCCAGATGAGTACACCGTTAAAGTCTGCCAGGAACGTGTCCCACATTGCTAGGTCTTTCTTGACTTCTGCTCCTAGCCTGACATGGTGGTGTCTATGGGTGAGCCCACATGTCAATTGGGTCAAACGCCTGGCGAATGCCCTGCCGGCTGGGATTACCCTAGCCGCAAAGTTCAGTTTGCCTATGAGTCTCTGGAGGTCCCTCAGCGTTGCTTTCTCCCGCCCGCGGAGGCTCCTGATTTCCCCCCTGAAATATTCCACCTTTTCTGGTGGGAGCCTGGACGTCCCGGCGACGGAATCTAGCTCTATTCCCAGAAATGTGATTTTTGTCGCCGGGCCTACTGTTTTTTCTGCTGAGAGTGGGACCCCTAGTTCCCCAGCCAACTTCATAAATGCTGATAGGGTGTCTCCGCATTCGTCGGATTCCGCGGGACCCGTGAATAGGAAATTGTCCAAGTAGTGGAGCTTTCCGCCTGACTGGTGTCTTACGTGTAGCGCCCATTCCATAAAGGTGCTAAATAATTCAAAATAGGCACACGACACCGAGCACCCCATGGGCATAGCTTTGTCAAAGTATAGTTTGCCCTCCCATTGGAAACCTAGTAGATGAAAACTGGAGGGGTGGACTGGGAGTAAGCGGAAGGCGGACTCGATGTCTGCTTTTGCCATAAGGGCCCCTGGGCCCGTCGCCCTAACTAGGTCGATGGCATCGTCTATCGTGGAGTAGGTCACTGAACATACCTCCGTGCTAATCCCATCGTTGACGGAAGCGCCGTCGGGGAACGACAGGTGATGAATTAATCGATATTGCCCTTGTTCCTTCTTGGGGACTACCCCTAAAGGAGAGATCACCAGTTCCTTGATCATGTGATCGGGCAGGGGGCCCTCTATCCTCCCCAGAACCCTCTTTCTCTATTTTTTTTGCTACTACCCCCGGGTGTTGCATTGCTGATTTCAAGTTTCTGACACTGCCTGGTGGGAGGTGGCCTGTAAACGGGATGGGAAAACCTTCTTCAAAGCCGTGGACTAGGGTGTTGGCGTCAGTCTTGTTATGGTAGCTGTTAGCTAGCTTGCGCAACAGTTGCGTGTTAATGGGGGACCGTGCCAGCCTGTAGGTTTGTAAACCCGTTGTCCCCCCCCGCGCCCCCTTCCCCCAGATCATTGCTTCTTTTTCTCTTTCCTGTCTCCCTTGTGGTCTTTTGCGCTTGCACCCTGCTGCCGGGTGACCTCCCCCGCAAGAGGAGCTGGTATGCTGGAACTTGCACGCTGCCCCGTAGGTACATTCGTTTGATTCGAACTTCCAGCAGATAGCTGGTGTTCCGTTGTTGTGAGGTGCTCTCCACGAGCTGAATTGCTTGGGCTTATTAAATGGCCTCCCCTTCCCCTTGTGGGCGGACCCTCGAAAGGACTACTCGTTTCTACCCCCCCATGACTTGGCCTCCCTCGCAACCATCATTTTGTGAATGAATCCAGATACGTCCTCCTCGTTCCACTCCATTTCTGGGTGTGTTTGCATCTTTAGCCTGACCCCTTATCATATTCCAGCCATGCTTCGCCTGGGAACTGTCTCTGTGCATTGTGGATGTTGGACTCGTACAGCCATAGGTCAGCTGCGCAGCGCGGGAATTTTTCCACTATAATGCAGGCCATTATACGGAACGCGTCTAGCCAATTATCAAAATTTCTCTCCTTGCGCTCTTTTCTCCTTTCCCTTTTGTCCTCGTCCCTCTTATCGCAGGTGGTCAAGTCAAGCCCTTCTAACTGTATCTCTAGCAATGAAAAGATGTCAATGAATTCTTTCCTCCAAATTCTTTCCTTGACCGCCAGCGGTATGAGGCTAGCTAGCCCTGTGGCCCTGGTAGTTAAGGACGCAGGGCCCGGTGAGGGGCGTAGATATGCGTCTGTCGCTGTTGCGGGAGGCGGGATGGGTGACGGGGGTGTGCATCCCCAAGCCAATGTGGGTGATCCTGCTTCGCCCCCACCCCCTAAGGTGACCTGGTGCCCTAAGCGCTGTCGGCGTACGTGGCCAGGGTCTATCAGGTGCCATGGTAACCCCGATGCCACTTCCTCTGCCTGGGCATCTACCTCTCCCGGCCCTCCCGTGTCTCCTTGCCTCTCCCCTGCCGGCGCACCTGGTGCTCCAGCCTGCCTGGCTAACCTTTGCATAATGAGTGGTGCCATGGTTTTAAAGCATTCCTGCACAATTGCACTGATATGCTCACCGCTTGTCGTTGTATCCGTTGTCCCCCCGTTCAGTCCCGCCGCCGCCGTGCTGGCTACAGGTGGCTGGGTCTTCCTCTTGGGGGGCTGTTTGGGAGCTGCCGCATCTGCCAGTTTGGCCGGAGCCCTCCTCTGCCGCTTGGCTGCCGGTGCATTGGGCACGCTCCGCTGCCGGTGACTTGGCCCTTCTTCTGGATCCTCCTGCAGATGGGGCTGCAGCCAGTCGTTCCCGTGGACTTCTGATGCCGCCCGGATCCGGCACAGCAGGTCATCGAGATCCTTCTGTTGCCTCTTGTTCCCCTTCAACCATCATTTTGTGAATGAATCCAGATACGTCCTCCCCGTTCCACTCCATTTCTGGGTGTGTTTGCATCTTTAGCCTGAACCCCTTATCATATTCCAGCCATGCTTCGCCTGGGAACTGTCTCTGTGCATTGTGGATGTTGGACTCGTACAGCCATAGGTCAGCTGCGCAGCACGGGAATTTTTCCACTATAATGCAGGCCATTATACGGAACGCGTCTAGCCAATTATCAAAATTTCTCTCCTTGCGCTCTTTTCTCCTTTCCCTTTTGTCCTCGTCCCTCTTATCGCAGGTGGTCAAGTCAAGCCCTTCTAACTGTATCTCTAGCAATGAAAAGATGTCAATGAATTCTTTCCTCCAAATTCTTTCCTTGACCGCCAGCGGTATGAGGCTAGCTAGCCCTGTGGCCCTGGTAGTTAAGGACGCAGGGCCCGGTGAGGGGCGTAGATATGCGTCTGTCGCTGTTGCGGGAGGCGGGATGGGTGACGGGGTGTGCATCCCCAAGCCAATGTGGGTGATCCTGCTTCGCCCCCACCCCCTAAGGTGACCTGGTGCCCTAAGCGCTGTCGGCGTACGTGGCCAGGGTCTATCAGGTGCCATGGTAACCCCGATGCCACTTCCTCTGCCTGGGCATCTACCTCTCCCGGCCCTCCCGTGTCTCCTTGCCTCTCCCCTGCCGGCGCACCTGGTGCTCCAGCCTGCCTGGCTAACCTTTGCATAATGAGTGGTGCCATGGTTTTAAAGCATTCCTGCACAATTGCACTGATATGCTCACCGCTTGTCGTTGTATCCGTTGTCCCCCCGTTCAGTCCCGCCGCCGCCGTGCTGGCTACAGGTGGCTGGGTCTTCCTCTTGGGGGGCTGTTTGGGAGCTGCCGCATCTGCCAGTTTGGCTGGAGCCCTCCTCTGCCGCTTGGCTGCCGGTGCGTTGGGCACGCTCCGCTGCCGGTGACTTGGCCCTTCTTCTGGATCCTCCTGCAGATGGGGCTGCAGCCAGTCGTTCCCGTGGACTTCTGATGCCGCCCGGATCCGGCACAGCAGGTCATCGAGATCCTTCTTTTGCCTCTTGTTCCCCTTCTTTGCCATCTGCCCCAAGCCGCAGTTGTCCCAACCGCGTTCCTCCTGCCGCTCTTCCTCCCGTGCTGCAATGCGGGGTGCTGCCGCCAATGTATGCACCAAAATTTGTTGTGGCTCCGCCGCGTGTGACCTTCTTAATGCGGGGTGCTGCCGCAGGTATATACACCAAGACCCTGCTGAGTCAATCCTCGTAAGGCCACTGCCTCTTGGCTGCACAGGCTGTTGCTTGATTGCAATGGTGAGCCTCCGGGACTCGGGCCTCAGCTGTGCAGCCCTTTCGCCTTTTTTTTTTTTTGCTCTGCCGAGCACCGAAGCCGATGCGCCTGCCCCTTTAAGGCTCGCTCCGGCGCCGGCTCTGCCTTCTCGTTGGCGCTCGCTCCCGGCTTAGTAGCGGAAAGACCGGGAGCGGTGTGGCAGCAGACCGCTCCTGTCCAGGCGGGGTGCGGGGCCTCGCGCCGTGTCGTCCGCTGCTACCGGACCGGCGGGTGAGTTACTCGCAGCGGGTGCCGAGCCGCGCGACCGGGGTGGGCAGTCGGGGATGTGATTATGCCGCACCACCTCTCACCCCGCGATGTCTTCAGGGGGGGGGCACGGAGGTCAGGGTGGGCTCCCGATCGTCCGCTGTACTCGCCGCGAAGTCTTCAGGGGGGGGGGGGCCACGGAGGTCGGGGTGGGCTCCCGATCTTCCGCCGCGCGGTCTTCCAGGTGGGGGGGGGGTGGCCACGTGGGTCGGGGTGGGCTCCCGATCGTCGCTGTACACGCCGCGATGTCCTCGGTGGGCTCCCGATCGACCGCAGCACGATGGTCCTGTCCTTGGCGGTCCGCCGGTGGCCGGGGTGGGCACCCGGTCGTTCGACGCTGTTTTGCCCGGATTGCTGAGTCGTCCGGATCGGTGGCCGCTTGTATGGGGCTGCTGGATTTTTGGCGCCAATTGGCTCGATAGTGCAGCCCGGCGCCTGGTCGTCACCTTGCTCTGTTCGTCGACAGAGCTTCGCCGCGCCGTCCTCGGGAACAAAGATTCTCGCCGGTGCTGCTCCCCCGCTCCCAAAAGATAGGAGCTTACCTGGGGGAGCGGTGCTTATATCCCCCCCCCGGTGCTGGGCCGCCTTCTGCATGGCTCCCCCCCCATTGGGGGGTTTGTATCGCGCCTGGGCCCTCTCTGGCGGTCGCAGCGGGGGGGGCGCGGGAGCTTCCCTGCTCCTTGGCGCGAAAGACCGGTTTCGTCCGGGGCTCGGCGTCGGTTATGGCGCCGGCCCTCTAGGCCCCCTTCGGTGGCGGCCTTTGCTAGATCTCGCTGCTTGGGTTTCCGCTCCGGTCTGCCGTATGCTCTGATCCTTCTGCTGCTGCTTCAGGCATCTGAGCCGTCCATTGCTTCTTCCAGTCACATGTCCTCTCAGGCAGCAGGGCCACGATTATTCTTTTTCTGGAACCAGTCACAGTGTGAACATGACCCCATAGTCACGCATCACTGCCCTTCCAGTGATCTTCTTGTATACATTTAATTCGCCTCATCTCAGTAAATGCCCCAAGCAGTAGTTGCTCTCAAGCTCATTTACCCATGATGGGTTATTTTAGTCTTCAAGAACTCTGCATCCTTTGTTGTATTTTCCTGACTGTGCAAACGAAAAACTGTCACAGAGTGCAAGCATCACTGTTAATCCTGCATAAACCTAATTTCTCTGTAACTTCAGAAATAGAATTACCATTCTTGTTAACGGGGAACAGGAAAGGGATCATAGTTCTGGTGATCATGATTTTAATCTACAAATGTTTTTTTTCAGAATATATGCTGAACCTTTAAGAGTTAACAAAACATCCTAATAAGATTTTCCTACAATCAGTTAAGATTCTGCCAGCGCTAGCCATCAAGCATTTTGTTTGTACACTCCTCTTTGCGAGAATAGACATTACATGGCCTAGCATTCCCATAGACTGATCAAGGCATTCACTAGGGCAGTATGTAACTGCTCATTGCTGTGCCGAGTTAACATATTGACTCCCCTTACACCGAATCATTCGTGACTCTGCCCTGTCTTATTGTGTTGTAATGACCAACTACTAGCAGACTCCTTTCCCTCCCGCTGCGAGCCTGGGACAACAACAGAACCACCTCTTCCAAGTCAGGTGGATGGTTTTTAGGTCTGACAGTGGAGCTGTTAATAGGTTCTCTTGATGGCAATATACATAATGGAGTTAGGGTCCGCCTCTTTCAACCGTTGTCTTTCTTCGACCAGCCCTTTTAGCCAATTGCTTGAGACTTTGTCAGTCACACCTTGGCTGAGCCAATAAGAGTATTCATCTATTGGCTAATGCCATTGGCTGTTTGTGTATATCCTTCTGCCTCCAATTGAATGCTTGCATTGAACTGCATGAGGGACTAATTTACAAGTATAGCCATCCGTCAGCTCCTACTGACTCCCAACTGCGTGTCTAGCTCTAATGTGCTATCGCTACATGCATTATACTGTAAACTCTGAGCTCTTGGGATTGCCATTGCTTGTTTATCTAGTGCTCAGAATCAAGAATGTTTTGGCCACCACACCATGAATTTGAACACGTTGAAAGCCAAGACTTTCCATGATTCACTCAATACTTGTGTATTCCTTGCTGTTGGTGTTGGAATCCTAGTAATTTGTTTTTGATTGCTTATTTACCAGAAAATGAACTATCATCCACCAAATGACAAAATGGCTTTACCAAGAAGATGTTCATACCTTGCCCTATTTATGAGCAGAGCGAGATGCAGGATTATGCCAACTCCCTTCACTGTGGTGCAATGCACGCCTTTTCTCTTGTGCAGAGCTTCCATTCTCAATTGTCATGGAAGTCTTTGAAAAGGAAATGGACCATTTAGCACAAGAGCTCCACATCATCAACCCATTTATAAAGACCTGCTCAGAATGACAATGGCACAAAGTCTTTTCTGGGAGCAAAAGACAAAATAAGTTTAAATATTCACACGTTTTCTTTCAGTTTTTCAATTATTTCAGTGTCGTGGATGGATTCTACAGGCCCTAGATCTCAAACTTGCTCTTAAATAAACAAACATTTGCAAAGCTAATGGGTCTTGCCAATATTTTCTAGCATATTTTACAGCAGCAATGCTGCAGTGCAGCATGACTCAAAAAAAAAAAAATGCATTCGACGTGTTAAAGGATTTTTTTTTTATTGTGGGGGGGGGCTGGGCGGCAGGCAACACAAAGGGAGGGCAAGCGTGGGGGCACAACACAGACAACTGAGGTTTTTGAAAGAAAAAAAAGGACTGATGCAGCCTGCATTGACTGTCCTAGTGCTCCTTTTTTTTAAAATTGCATAGTGGTAAGGAGGTGCAGGAGGGAGGGGAGTGGGTGTGAAAGGTGTTGGGGGGGTGAGAGTAAGGGGGCCGGAAGGCATGAAGGGCAGGTCGGGAGGGAACATGGACAGGGGAGGGAAGGAGGGAGGTACTGGGAGCAAGCAGACAGACAACGGAGGGTGGGATGGAGGGGCTTGGGCAAGCAAACAGACAGAGGGAGGGGCTGTGTGCAAGCAGATGAACAGCAGAGAGTCAGTGGGCGGTAAGAACACGAGGGAGAAGTACAGTAGGGAGACAGCTGAAAAACATGCATTTTTATAGAGTGTTTAAACACAAAGAAAAAGGTAGTGCCTATAAAAGAGCAGTGGTATGACACAAGTAAGGCATCCGTGCTCGAGGAAAGAGGCACAGAAACACGGGAAGGAAGCCTCAAGCAGCTGACCAGTAAGAAGACCGCAAATGAGTTCTAATGAAGCCTACCATGGTAAGCAATTTGTGGCCTCTAAACCCTCTGTTCGGAACAAAATTACTCCGAGACAGAGCATGCATAGTTTTTGCGAGACTTAAAAAGTCTGTGTTTGTGGAGTCTGATTTACACAGGATGAGGTGAGGCTTGGAGATGCAAATAGCCTTTGATAATATTTTATTTACCAACTCCGTATTGCCCGGTGCCCTCTATGCAGGGAATTTGAAGAATCGGGGTCAATCGCCACAGTTTATTTTTTTTTCTTTTGTGGAAATGAAGTTAATTCGATTCATTTTACTCTACAATGTTTCAAATGTTTTGGCTCAAAAACCTAGTTTTACAGGCATTTCTGTTCAGAAGTAAATGGAATTGTCTAAGCCTTCAGGATCTGGCATGTTACCTAGGATAGTTATTTCTCTGCAGCAGCAAATGGGACATTTGCCTTGAAGAAAATTATTTGCTTTTCATCAGTACCCCACACACATTCAGTTTACTCTACCACTGCTTTCTGGAGATTTTACCCATGCCCTGTATCACTGGTGTGCTGGATAATGCTTCTCTAGGGAAGTCACACTCTTAGATTTCCCAGGAATTCTGGTGTACACATAGCCTTTATTGTGCGTGTCCCTCTGATTCTAGTGGAGGTTGATTGCCATCATATGTTCCTGTAAGTAGGGGTACTACAAATTTAAATGGATAGCGTTGGCAGCATTTCACCGAATTGAGGTCGAATTGTCTGAGGAACACTATTTTTTTTCGTGGTAATTTCAGTCAGGTTGTCCTATATCTGCTGCAATACCCAAGATTCCTTTATATAAGTATATGATGGCTGAAATCCTTGTCCAGCCATTTTGGTTAACCTGTTCCGTTACTCATTTTAGAGATTCTGAGGAGGTGGCTAGAAATTCAATTTACCATCCAAAGATAATACAGTAATTTGTCTAAAGTACTTTAAAGTTTATCCCTGAACCCTAAACATTTGTGATGACGTGTTTGTTCTCCAGAATGTTGTTGATTGATTGCTAACTGCAAGGTGGTTTTCCTACTCTGTCCTCTTCTTTAGGGCATTTTGAAGCGAGTGGGATACTCCTCAGATGTAAAGATAATTTATTAACAGAGGGACTCAGTCAAGGTCAGTGAATGAATAAATAAATTAATTTATACGTTGCGCACCCAGAAAACTGACCTGCCTCTTGGGTTTGCCAACTTTGAGGCAGCACATTGCACATCAGCCTCATCTCTGGTAGCGTTTGCTTTCCTCTCCACATCCTAGCTGCAATTTCGAGGGTGGCAGTGAGCCATTTTTTAAGGTTTGGACCTTTTTGCACAACCTTTAAGGATGGATAGTAATTGCAAACCAGTTAGTCTGCAATTAGCTGGACACAGTCACCTGCTCCAAAATTTCCCGTCTTGGAAGTAATATTTTGCTTCCCCCAGGTGTTGCCGTTAAATGAATTGTGCATGCCCAGAGAAAAAGGGTAGGTGGGGAATGGGAAGAGGAGAAACAAGATATGTACCAAAGAAAACTCTCATGTAGAAGGCAGTATATACACTAGAGACAAAGAAAGGGAAGCTGGTAGTTGTTTGTTAATTTCTTTAAGGTTTTTCCAGTCACTAGACAATCAGTAGAATAGGGTAGGATGAAATTCTGAAAAGGCATCTGGGAAACCTTCAGAGATTTCTCCATGTTTGTGTTGTTCCAACCCATTTGCTCCTTGAATCTTGTGCTCTTAATTCTAGATGCTTAGTGATTTTTACAAACCAAATGCAGAATCCTGTTTTGCAGTGTAAAGGTTGCAGCAGACGGAAATGTGTGTATATAAAATAAACTGTATGCATCTTGACAGCTACCTCTGTATGTGCTTATCATGACTTCCCATATGGGGTAGCCCACTCATTCTGTCTTGCTGAACAATGCTCATCTGTTCCTTTTGCATGCTTGGGCATCCTTCTTAGCCAACGGCACATACCAGATACTTCATCTGTAATGGGCCTGTACACAGCAACACATGTTTTCCAGTCTTACAGTTCTAACCTATCAATTTATTAATAGGACCTTCATATTGATCAGTTCTACATAGGACAATACTAGATGTTCTTAGTTGGGTAAAGACCAAAGCTCCCTAGGGACATTCATAATTAGCTGTTTGAAAAGACATTTTCTGCATGTCTCTCATTTCCGTTGCTCATGAGGACCTCTTCTGACACTACTCAAGTTCAGAAGTCCCGCCACCTAACCACGTTACTTATCGGTCCAGTGTGGCCTTCCCATATATGGTGTTCAGATCTGCTTTTTTTGTGTTCAGGAACCAGTTTCTTGGTCTTCAGAAAGACCATTGCTTTTTGTCTCTGCATAAGAGATTAGATTATTCATCTCTCCCAACCACTTCTGGACCTGAAGTTTTCGTTCCGAAAAGAGGAGCTTATAATTGGATGTACATGACAGATTCAGTCATTTGACTCTTTTCATATCCTTGTATTTATTGATGCAGTTTCTTTCACCTCCTGTTTAGTGAGTATTATCATTTAAATGAAATCATTTAAGCATATTTTGGAACCTCGAGAGACATGACTAGGTTTCTCACTCTAAAATTGCGTTATTCATCAGCGTTTTGATGGATTATTCATTGTTTATGCTGTAGTCAGGACTAGCATCTAAGTGTGATGGCAGCATTGTTTTGTAAAGACTTTATGAACGAACTGACCTTTTGATCAGAACTTTTTATCTTTCTAAACAGTCTCTTTAGTAGCTGTTTTTTTCTGGCAGAAGGATCTGCAAATTCGAGGTTTTTCATTTAAGAAACCTACACTAGTTTTCACAAAAACAAAAAAGTCAGTACCTTTTTCCCCCCCTAAAGATATAAGGAATTGTCTGCATTTGGTACTACTTTGAAGTGCCTGGGAGCAGCCCTTCTCTATGGACGCTACCGTGGCATTCTCAGTGTTGGAACTATGCCACCCCCACCCTCTCTCTGGCTCTCTTGGTAATGGTGACAGGAACTGCAAATTCCCAGATTGAGGAAGTGGAATAATGGTCCGTCCGTGTCGGACCCACTGACATCTGCCCCTGCGGTCCGCCCACTGCATTACGATGCAGCGGGCTGAGGCATCTTGCAGAGGGACTGTCCGTGGCTCTTCAGTCGGTGCGTTGGAATGACAGCATAACCCCTTAATAACGGCGGTTCCGCCGTCAGGATTATGATGTCAGTTTCCAACCGCCATTCCATGTCGGCCTTTCCAACATGGAAAGGCTGTCAGAAAGCGACATTTGGGGCCCCTAGCAGGGCCCCTTTCCCCTCTGGCCCTCCGCAGTGGGACCTGGGGGGTACTCAACATCCCTGCACCGTGTGGCAGGCACCTCATGGTAAAGAGAAGAGGGTATGCTGTTCCGGGGGGAGCGGAACGGGATGAGAAGTGTGGCAAGTCACGTCAAGAATGTCAGTTGCAGACAGGTGCTAGAAAGGACAAGATAGTGTGTCCGGGGATAGCTCCAATAAGGAGCGCAGGCCCGCACACCCCAGAGGGGTGTCATGCTTCATCGTAGGGCAGCTCCTCAGTGGGCCGGCTCTGCAATGCCCAACGGGCCCCGCAGGGAGGCTCTTTGCCGGAGGTCTTCTCGGTTTGCCGTCGTGAAGCTAAATGATGTAATTAGAGGGTGCCTCAGTGTAGTGAGTAGAAAAGGGATCGTGTGCGTGTGGTTTAAAAATGGCTCCTGGATTCTCCAGATACAGTTTATTCAAGGAGTACCTGGGCCATGAATAAAAACAGACTAAGGAGTCGTGGACTGAGGAGGGAGGATTTAAACCCGTCTCAGTTCTAAGGTTTTAGTGAGTTGTGCAAGGGGTCGACATGTTTCATGCCTTATTCAGTCCATGGGGATCTAGGCATTTCTTCAGGACCCATTTATCCTCATCCACTCTGAGGGGGCGGCAAGTGATGATTAGCCAAAGGAAGTAAAGAGTCACGTCCCCTCAAGTAAGGTTCCAACAGTAATCCTCATGGTGCCTGCCACACAGTGCAGGCATGTTTCAAACCTTCCTGCACTGTGAGGTGACGCCACACGGTGCAGGGATGTTTCAAACCTCCGTGTATTAGACAACACTGCACCAGTCCTAGTCCTGAGCATTTGTGCACCAATTCAGAACATGTAAATTCCTGCTCATATCTCTTAGATCCTCATGGCAGTGCTTGTTCGTCTGTATCCTCTCTGTACTGCTTACCTGATTATCAAAGTTGTGCCTGCTATCTGTCCAAGATGGTGCTCGTCTATCTTGGTTTAAATCCTGGTCCAATGCCTGTTAGCTTTACTTGGATCTGCCTTCTCCTTCGCATTCAATCCTATAAGAGCACTGCAGGTTAGAGTTGCTCTTCATTTATCTCTCACTAAGCAGTTGATCCTTCTTGGATGTAGTGTCAAGCATATGCAGCTCATTCTGCCAGAGGTAGTTTGTGCCTTAAAGTACCAGCAGCCTGTGAAGCTGGGAAAAGGGTCACTTTTCCGCAAAGCTCCTCCACCCCTATAAAGTGTTATTAATGATTATAAATCTACTGACTATTAAGTATTTAAGTGGCATTATAAATGGAGACATTGTGCTCTACACATGAATTGTAATGATGACAGCTAACAAAAAATTATAGCAGACAAAAAGCCTGTGTATGATGTTTGTCCATTCCTCATATTTCACTTAGAAAGGGGTATAGGTGCAGATAAGAAATTTTAAACTGTGCCCCTCCACAATATGAAGGAAAACTGATGCTCATCGTTATAGGGGCAAACCAGCAGCTTCATATAAGTAACGGTGTCAGGCACTTTCTGTACCTCCTGCTAACCTGAGAAAAGAGTGATAATTGAACCTTATTTCATGGTGGAAAAGGGATAATCCCTGCAAGCTTACTACTCTACTCCGGGATGGTGGTTGTGCGTATCCAGAAGTCTTTACGTGCTTCTCAAACTAGAAATATTTTCAACTTGTGTAATTGTATGTGTCTACTTTCTGTCCAGTAGTAGGCAACAGGTGGACTCATTGGTAGGCTGGGCAGCAAAGTCATTGTGCAGAAAGTAATTAAATCTCTGCCTTCTTCTCAGCTGCCTGAACCAACTTCTATGGTACACGGTTACCATGTTTATGTCTTGGTATATTTCTATTTCAGGAAGAAGTAGAAGAACCGCTACAACCTGAGGCGTCGGACGAGCTGGGCTTGAGAACACAAAGTCAAACAGCAGAAGATGATCTAGTAGTAGATTGCACGAAGGATGATCAGGTGAGCTGCTGCCAAAGGATCCTGCTCTGGAGGAATCAAAAACTCTTTTTTTGTTTAAACTGCTTGTTATGCATGCATGTGCTATTCGATTCCTACTTCCAAACAAATCTGACAAACAAGTAAAATACTGGCGAGATGCTTTGTTGGTAGGTATGGACACATTATATAAAGATTTACCATCTGTCCTCTAAATTTGCTTTGTCTTTGGTGCTTTTGATACACCCCAATTCGCCAAGGACTAGCCTGACCTATAAAGACATTGATCAGACTGCTAGTTCTCATGAGTATTAGGAGATAGCCTTGATCAAGTTTGAAGTCAAAGGGCACACCATGCTGTGTGCATATTTTAAGACATATCTGCACAATTGTTAATCAGTAGTGTCCAGGTGTGTGTGTTCCTAGCTTGTAGCTGTTCAGATTTCCTTTTATTATGAGCCTGGTATGATAGGCGGAAGCTAGTTATACGTGTGAAGTTAATAAATTAAGAGTTGAGAAATTTGCCGTTAGAATTTAAAAAGTGAGAATGTGTTAGAAAGACAGTTATTCTTTCCATGAATGCTTGGTTTTGTTCTTTATGCTAAAGATTCTAAAGTTAGGGCCGGATTTGTAGTTACAAATGCTCAAAGCTGGTAATTAATAATAACAGATGAGATTCGTATGCTGCAGATTAGGGTCCAGAAGACAAGGTTGCACTGTATCACAGATTTTGTTACAATAAAATGGATTATCATACAGACCAGAATAAATACTCCCAACTATTGTAAACTGATGGTTCACGCATTCTCTCCTCCATATTCCCGTTATATGCTTGCTATCGAATATGCCTCCACTGTGTATTTTCAGTACATTATGCCCATTTGACCTCTTTGATTTCTGTGAAGCCTGCAAATGCTGGCTGGTTATATCCATTGTAACTACGAACAGCATTCATAGTTCCACATGTTAGAGCTGCGTGTCAGTGTGTGTCTTATGTAGCATAGTATCCTGTTTACAACCCATCTGTTCAGGTGTTCCTACCTACTAAATCTCACTGTAACTGTTACTTTTCATTATATATCCAAACTAAATGCACAGCTCCTAAAAGCAATTACGTTTCGAAGTGTGTGTTTAGTACTTGCAAAATATATAAACACAATTTCTGATGACAGGATTTTAAATTGAGATTGAAGCTCACTATTTTTATTACTTATATTGGTTTATCATTCAAAGGGTGTATGATTTATAGAAACTTTCTATCGCTATTACATATGGGATGTCGTTGGACTTGATGCACATTTTGCAAAATCCCTGTAAAAGTCTGTATGAATGTTGCAATAATACATTTATAAAGAGTAATTAAACACACCGATTAATGACAATTGACATACTGTCTTAGTTTGCCACGTAAATTACCCTCCAGGCATTTGTGGATCCATTCCATCAAACTCATGGGTTGGGAAAAAATATTTCTATTGTGAACCAATAAAAACTGAACCTGAAGAGAAAAATACTATTTGTTTTCCTGAAAGTTTCTTTTATTAACCACTGGGTAATTTATTGGTGTGCAAACATTCCAATATTTAGAAATATATTCTTCTATTTAGAAAGTAATGTTGCGTTTTAAATAGAATGCTAAGGGCCAATAGAATACATTGAACAGCAGCACAACTGAGGAAAATTAGGCAATTTAAATTTATTTGCCTGTGGTAAATAACTGCTGCTCTGTGGTTTTTCATTCGTTTTAATACTCTTTTCCCCGGATAGTACGTGTCTCTTGAGGAAAAAAGGGGGTTTCTGTGTAGCAAAATTAGCATTTCTGTTTCAGTGTGCTCGCTCTGTACTGTTGATATCTGAGCTCTGATTTAGAACTCTAAATGCCTCCTACTCACTCGTTAAGGTTACCCGGTGGTTCTGTAGCAGATTTGAGGTTTATGGTATGGATGGGACGTGTACCTTTAAGCAGTGTGCGTGCTCCCTTTTGTTTATGCATCTGTGAAGGCTAATAAGAGTCTGCGCTAATTGAATTGATCATTCAACAAGCATTGGCAAAACCTATAGGTCTCACCCTTATAATGCCAATACTGAGCTGTTGGCTATGCGAGTATTTGTAAAGAATTGTTTAAAAAAATCAAACGAAAATATTTCATATTGTCACAGGAAAAGAAAATATGTATCCTCTGATATCTTAAAACTGTACAGTGAATTCAGTGTTTTAAGTCTCTGTAGATGGCATCTTATAAGTGGCATGGATTATTTTTCAAATACTTTCGACACAGGAAACTTAACAGTATTTAGAAAGAATAAGGAAGTGTCCGAACGTAAAGAGAAATACTTGCCAAGTCATATTTTAATTTCAACAGGATTCAGTCAGTGGTTTCCTTCTGGTAGCCCAGGGGTGAGACTGATGTTCCTCCAAGAGAAGTGTCTTGTCAACTGCACACTTCTGCGTCAGACACCAAGTTAGTGAGAGCAGCACATGAACCTTCCCCCAGCACCTTAAAATCCTTTGTGTGCCAAAGCTTAAGCTTTCATGCAGTACATGGAATGATGAGATAAAACGAAAACAGCCCTCAATGTCGGAGAATATATAAGTATAGCGGTGCATTGAAAATAAAGAGTCCAATCGAAATACCTGAAGTTCTGGTCTCTGCTTCATTTTACTTCCAAAACACTTTTATTTTCTCTGTTTTCATTTGAAACCGTACAACATCAGTCCATGTTATTCATTCAAAGAAATTAACTTCTTCAGAGCTTATTCGTTTAAGAAACACAATCATTTATGTAAATGCAAAGGCAAAATATCATTCCAGGTGAGGTTGTGTCTCATAATCTCCTCTTTAATTTGCCCAAAGTGGCTGGCTCATCAAATGAATAGTTTTGGTGATTAGTACCTCCCACCACAATCCCATATTCTGGATTGGGTATACCACTTACAGATACCAGAATCTGTGTCCCACGCTAGACAGGCGCACAGCGCCTCAATTTCCAAAACCTTCTCGCAAGTTATAGTTACCTTAAGGCGCGAGTTATGGTTACTTGAGATAATAACTGTTGAATCTTGGTGGTTTTGTACATTTAAAACAACATGATCTGATAGAGGCTATTGGTTGTAGATTCCTTACCTTAGAATTTCCCCAGGCGTCAGTCTTGATCGGAGATTTTTCATCAGCAGTACCCCTGCATGGTGGTAGGTGGCGTCGGTCGGCTCCGCATCCGTCGTGGGTGCCGGGATGACATTGCGGTACCTATATTGGTGCCGCCTATGTGCGCTGACGTCAGTTCTTTCTTTTTCCATGCCAGCCTAAGCGCAGATCCAGAGGGAGCTACCCCTTAGCCATTTTTTGGCTAGACTTTTTCGAGTTTTTGTATACTTTTTTCTTGAGTCTTGGACTCCTGGTACATCGAGGAGGTTCCAAATTTGGACCGGCTTCAAGCCCTGCGGCTCCTGTCATCGGACTATGTCCGTGACGGATTCGCACCTCGTGATGCCTCTGGTGTCTGCAGTGCGACCTCGACCTGAAGTCGTGCTCCGAGTGCCGGGCCATGAACCCGAAGGCTTTGCAGGATCGGTCCCGAAAGCTGTTGGAGGCCTGGCGCTTGGCTCCGCGTCCCTCCCATTCTCATTTGACGGGAAGGTCTCGGACGGTCGCGGAGCCCACACTCCTTGTTGCACTCCAAGTCGTCGGGGAGGTTGGGTAAGTCAGGCAAACACCAGAAGAAGTCGAAGAAACAGGCGTTTTTCGACTTCTCCCCGTCTGTCGGCAGGCGCGGGAATCAGAGCGTCGTCGCTGGAAATCTCCATCCCCGGAGCCTCATTCTGAGATGACTCGGCGCCTCCCCGCTTTTCCGGGAGCCAAAGCGTCTCCTGCCCAAATACAAAAGTTCTATGAGGCCCTGTACCTCATTTTTGGGCAGCCTGGCACCTCTGGTGTGCCTTCAGGCTCCACTGAGTAGGTTGGGGGCCGTAGGCCTTCGACACTGACTGCTTCGGCCCCCACTCCAGAGGGCCCCCATGGACCCATTATTGGATCTGGATCGACGCTGGGTGATCTCACTTGACCTTCCCCGATGTCGATCCTGACGAAGACGCTCCTGGCGTCAACATTGCCTCCGGTCGGCACCTACCCCATCCTCGTCCCCGAAGTGGACACTGAGCCGGATCGACGTCGATTCCTACGCTGGAAGGGACTTTTGTCCCTGTGTTTATCCCGGACGTTCATTTTGGGCTAGAAGGTGTTGCAGAGGAATGGAAGGGGCAGCTGGACCCTCTAACCGACCAGCTTGAAGAACCAGACTGGCAGATGGACCTGGGTGAGGACAGTGGTCTGGACACTTCCCCTGACACTGGATTGCTTTCTCCCCCTACTGTGGCTACGGAGGAGGGAGCTTCCTACGCTGTGGTGGTGAGGAGGGCAGCCGAGGTCCTCGGCCTCGAGCTCTCTTCGGTTAACACCGATCTACATCCGAGTGGTAAAAAATCAGGTGCAACATTTCTAATGACTAAACTAACGAGGCTCATTACGGAAGAGGAGACATCGAATTATATCATCTCAGGAGACTTTAATATGCTACTCTCGGGGAAAACAGGGAACGATCAGCTGGCCGAAGACCTTCCTCTCAATGGGGGGGGGGGGGGGGTGGGGGGTGTCCCACCCCAAGAAGAGTGTAAATGGGGCAAACAAACTAAGACATCAAAAGACTTATTGGCGGAGCTAACAAGTCTAGGCCTGATAGCATCAAACGGCAGATTCCCTGGAGACCGCCCTCAATCAGCCACTTACCACAACTCAAGGGCAAGTACAGCGATAGATTACACTTTCCTATCTCTTTCACTTTTCAAATTAGTTATTGATTTTAAGATCGGGACGCAAGAGTGCAGTGATCACATGCCACAGGAGCTTTTACTTATGGCTCATGGAACCGCACTAACATCCCCAACTGAATCTCAAAACTTAATAGTAACATCAAATTTCAAGAGGATCAAATGCAAAACGGCAGACCCCGAAAAACTCCTGGATGAGGCAAAAATCTGCTGGGAAGCTCACAAACAGCAAGAAGGCGATGGAATTAACAACTGGGAGAACTTTATAAAAAACTTATGCTTAGCTAGTTCAAACTCAAGACCAACACAAGCAAAGCCGGTCAATAAAAACGGAGAATACATACCGTGTAGGCACATAAATGATCAAAGATTAAATCTCTCAATAAGCCAAAGCCGCAAATTAAGGCAAATAAAAAGGGAAATTAATAGAAAGATCCGCAAACTGCGCCAGATGGGCCCGGTCGTCGGCATACAGACAGAACTGAGGGAGCTAAAGCGTAGAAAAAATAAATACATCTGGCAAATGAAACTGAAATCTGCAGAGAAGATATGGGCCAAACTTTTATACGACGTAAAAACTAACAATAGCGCAAGATTTTGGCACACAGTTAACAACATAGAAAATCCAAGGGCTCATATAGTCAACTCGTATATAACAGAGGAATCCTGGGTAAATTACCTGCTGCATCACTTCAACAAAGAAACAGGTGGAATTTCCGAAGAGACTGAAATTATCAACCATAGTCTACGAACCCAAAACCATGTAGATGTGGAGGCCTTTTTTCCATGTACATCCAAACAAAAAAAGAACAGAATCACGAAAGGCAGGAAAGAGGGAGCCCCCGGGCCCAATGGAATACCACCAATTTTGTATAAACAGGACCCGAATTACTGGGCAGAGCAACTAAGTGCCCTCTTCAAAAACATCTTAAAAGTAGGAAAAATCCCAGACTCCTGGAAGGGATCAATTATTTCCCCTATCTATAAAAAAGGCAGCAGAAATCAAGCAAAGAATTACAGGCTTATAGCATTAATTGATATAGACGCCAAATATTTTGCAGGCCTCTTGCTGGAGGAACTAACTGAATGGGCATCAAAGAAAGGCGTAATCCTGATCAACCAGTCTGACTTTCAAAAAAGCTCAGGGACAGTGACTAATATCTTAGCTCTTTCACTGTTAATAGACGCCACTATAAAAATTAAAAAGCCACTATTAGTCTGTTTTATCGATTATTCATCGGCCTTCGACAGCATAGATAGGGGGAAACTATGGGCCAAACTATCCGGTTGGGACATAGATCAGAAACTTTTGAACCAACTGATTTTACTTCATTCGGAGACATGGGTGCAAATAAAATTAGGATCAGGCAACTGTTTATCAAGGAAAATAAGTACCACAAAGGGGGTGAAGCAGGGATGCGTTCTGGCCCCGACTCTGTTCAACCTCTTTCTATCCGACCTTTCGTCAGAGCTCAACACCTGCATCCATCATGCCCCAAACCTGGGAGGTTTACCACTGTCTAACCTATTGTATGCGGACGATGTAATACTGATAAGTAGAACCCCAGTTGGGTTGCAACATCTCATAAGTACCACAAGCAGTTTCTCAAACAAGAACGGGCTATCAATAAACTTAGAAAAATCGAAAGTGATGATACTCAATGGGAAGGACAAAAAACACTACCCTAAATGGGAACTGCAAGGTCAACAGCTCGAGGTGGTCAAAGAATATAAATACTTGGGAATAACGTTTGATAGCAGGGGATCGTTTGGACAACAAAAAGCATTGATTAAAACAAAAGGGATTACACTGGCACTAAAAAACCTCAAGCAAAAAGTAGCAGGACCAAGTCTAACTCCTTTACTAGAAGTGCTTCGAGCAAAACTGCTACCATCCATCACTTATGGCAGCGAAAGTATGAGAGGGAGAGATGAGTTAATCTTGGACAAAGTGATGTCAAAAACAATACGAATAATATTTAATCTCCCACAGTACACATCGCCAGCACAACTAAGGCTAGAGTTTGGCCTCCAAAAACAGCAATTAGCTCGAAAAGGAGCGTACACTAAATGCTAGCACAAGATAAAGGGAGCAGAGCAAGGCTCTCTGAACTCATTCTTATGGATTGAAGCTAGAAAGGAAAAAAGATAGTCCTGCAATGATCTACCTCCAAACGGCAATAAGATCTCTTGCCCTACAAGATCTCTGGGAACTTAACGGGCCTCATAAAATCTTTAAGAAGTTAGTAAATAAAACAGTTAAGCTACTATCTCTGGAGGAAGATAAGGCCACATTGACTAAGAGGGCCCACGGTTGGTTTGTTATTCAGAGTTCCACAAGGTCTCGGCCACAAGCTTATTTGGGAACAGGGTTCTCAAGAAAAATGAAGGAGTCCTATTTAAAATTGAGGATGGGAATCCTACCTGTAAATCAGCATTTGCCGCCCTGGGAACGTATAGAAACAAAAATAAACTGCAGAACCTGTGGCGATTTTAAAGAGGACGTCCTGCATATACTGTGCAGTTGTATAGCCTTAAATAATGAGCGAAGACTTTTATTAAAACCACTGCGGAACCAAAGAGGAATACGAACACGCAGGCAAGCACTAATAGCCAGCCTCGATGGAAACGACACTCAGCTAGCATGTAGGCTAGTCCGATTTATGAATACAGCAAAAACCAGGTTAAATTGAACTACTAACTGACGATCCTATCATAGTAGGCCTTTATCAAAAGACAGATTAAGCTGCATAAACTAGAATTCTGAAACTCTACCTAAAGTTTTAGATGCAGACTATTGTACCGATAGAGCAAACCAGCTTTATGCCTTAAGGTATTGAGAGCGGATTTCGACAACAGTTAATCAGGAATGTTCTGGTTCGTTTATTGTACTTTTAACCTTGCACAGAAATGGAATTTCATATGTACTTTAAACGACTTTTTACCCTGTCTAATTGTAATTCATGAGTATTTTTAACATAGACTGCTTTCAATGTGGTTTTTTTTTTCTATTGCAAGGATTTTAACTAATCACGCAATAAAGAATTTTTTTTTTTTTTTGGTACTTTGTTTTTGTACTTTGTACTTTTTGTACTCTTTGGTGGAAATCAGGACTAACCGCCTGACAGAGGTGCTTCAGCCTGTGGCTTCCACATCTGAGCCCCTTTTGTCATTCAGTGAGCCCTCACTGATGTCCTTCTGGGCACCTGGTCCAAGCCCAGCACAGGGGCTCCTGTGGACAGGGCAAATGCCTGCCACCACCGCCCTGTTCCTGATGACCTAGCGTTCCTGATGCAACATCCCTCCCCTGAGAGCTTGGTTGTCCAAGCCTCATCTTCGAAAGGCGCATTCCCTTCTGCTTCCCCAGATAGGGAATCCAAGAAGCTGGACTATCTTGGGAAGAGGATGTTTTCTTCCTCCAGCTTGTCATTGCGGTCGGGGATTACCGCTTGCCTCTTGGGCCGATATTCCATACTATCTGGAATACGGTTGCGCAGGTGCTGCCTCAGTACCCGGAGGAGGCCCCGGCTGTTCTCTCCCAAGCAGTTGCGGACGGGAGAGACTCAGCCAAATTCACCATCCGTTGTGGACTGAATACCACCTTCTCATTGACCAGAACGATTGCCACATCGGTAGCTCTCAGACACTACGACTGGTTGAGGACTTCTGGCTTCTCGGGGGATGTCCAATCTTCTCTGATGGACATGTCCTTCGATGGCACTCGCCTTTTCGTCGACAAGGTAGACTCAACGCTTGAGCGCTTCAAGGATTCTCGAGCTACAGCCAGATCTTTGGGCCTCACGACTAGCTCCGGTCCACCTCAGCCTGCCTTTCATGGCTATGGAAGGGGCGCCCAGCCACGTCCTGCCCAGCCACCGAGTCATGTAAGCTGTTCAGCCTCTGTGTGGCCGCGAATGTGGGACCCTGCGTTCTTATGGGTCAGGGAGCCAGCAGGCGGGCCAGTCCACCCTTTGCCCACCTGCCACTGCCTCCAAACCTTCCTAGTCTGACGTTTCAGGCCCATCAGTGGCCAGTTAGAGACATGATTCGCCATCACCACCTCCGCTGGCAATCCATCACGTCGGACAGGTGGGTTCTGCAAATCGTGCGAAGAGGCTACTCCCTCCCCATCGAGACTACCCCTCCTGCCATGCAACCCTCCTACGACCGAATGTCGGAGGATCATTTGGCGCTTCTCTGCGAGGTTACAGCTCTCTTGGCCAAGGGGGCCATAGAGAGGGTCCCAGTGGCAGAAGTAGGATGTGGTTGTTGTTCCCGCTACTTTCTGGTGCCCAAGAAGGACCAGGTACCTGCGTCCTATCCTAGACCTCTGTACACTCAACTACTTCCTCCGGAAGGAGAAGTTCAAAATGCTCACTTTGGCCCAGGTCTTTCCTGCCCTTGACCCAGGAGACTGGATGATAGCGTTGAACTTGCGGAATGCTTATTTTCATATCCCCGTCCTGCCTGCCCACAGACGTTACTTACAGTTAACGGTGGGCCCGAGCACTTTCAGTTTATCGTGCTCCCCTTTTGCCTTACCAGTGCCCCTTGGGTGTTCACAAAGGTGATGGCGGTGGTCGCAGCTCATCTGCGCAGATCAGGGGTACCAGTCTTCCCCTATCTTGATGACTGGCTGTTGAAGGCGGGCTCGCCCCAGGCTGTCGTCTCCCACCTCCAGACTACAGCGGACTTCCTGCACTCGCTGGGGCTCACTATCAACATGCCGAAGTCACACCCAACTCCCTCTCAGACGCTCCCTTTCATCAGGTCGGTTCTGGACACTGCATTTTCCGGCCTATCCTCCCGAGCAGCGAGTCTGGGATATTCGGGCTACGATACCAATGTTTCAGCCTCTACTCTGGATTTTGGTGAGAATGACTCTGAGGCTGCTGGGCCTCATGGCCTTCTGCATCCTGCTGGTGGATCATGCCAGATGGCATATGCAGGCTCTGCAGTGGGACCTTAAGTTCTAGTGGGCGCAGCATCAGGGGAATCTTTGACTACATCTAGATCTCGTAGGGAACTGTGCCACAACTGCAGTGGTGGCTAGCGAGCCAAGATTGGGTAAGAGGCATATCCATCTCCCTTCCTCAACCAGATCAAATGGTGGTGACAGATGCGTCACTTCTGGGATGGGGCGGCCACCTGGGAGAGGCGGAGATCTGAGGCACCTGGTCTCTGGCGGAGTCCGGTCTCTATATCAACCTTTTGGAGCGCCGGGCGATCAGTCTGGCACTGAGAGCATTCCTTCCCTCTCTCGAAGGGAAAGTAGTGCAGGTGTTCACGGACAACATCACCGCCATGCAGTATTGCAACAAACAGGGCGGGGTGGGGTCCTTTGTCAGGAGGCTCTCCACCTCTGGACATGGCTGGAACATCAGGGCATAACCCTGGTGGTTCAATACCTGGCAGGTTCTCTGAACGTCGGAGCGGACGAAATCAGCTGTCGGTGTCTGGTCAGTCACGAATGGCATCTCCATCCGGAGGTGGCGCAAGGTCTCTTTCAGCGGTGGGGAGAGCCTTGGATAGATCTGTTCGCCTCCGAAGAGAACACGCAATGTCGGCAGTATTGCACATTGGAGTTTCCAAGGCGCCGCTTGGGAACGCTTTTCGTCGCGAGTGAAGCTTTGGCCTCCTCTATGCATTTCCGCCTATACCATTTCTGCCCAGAGTGCTCAAGAAGATCAAGCACGACTGGGCTCAAGTCATTCTTGTGACTCTGGATTGGGCACAAAGAGTCTGGTATTCTGAGCATGGCCATCGATCCTCCGATCAGACTGCCCCTTCGGGAGGATCTTCTGTTGCAGCAGCAGGGGACAGTTCTTCACCCGAACCTATCCAGTCTCCACCTCCTTGCGTGGAGATTGAGCGGCGGCAGTTGACAGCTTTCGACCTTCCACCCGAAGTCTGTGATGTCATCTTGACAGCCAGGTGTTCCTCCACTAAAACTGTATACGCCTGTAGATGGAACAAATTTGTGGCATGGTGCACAGCAAAGGCTGTTGACCCCCTTTCTGCCCCTCTGTCAGAGGTTCTCTTGTACATACTTTCTGTGGCCCAGCAGGGCTCTGCTTTGGGCACTCTAAAAGGTTATCTTGCAGTTATCTCTGCCTTTCTACGACTGCCAGACCAGCCTTCTTTATTCAAATCTCCTATTGTTAGTAGATTCTTTAGGGCCTTACTCATTTGTTTCCTCCTTCTTTCATAATGCCCCAATGGGATTTAAATTTGGTTTTAACCTTTCTTATGTGTGCTCCTTTTGAGCCTCTTCATAATTGTCCTCTCAGGCTGCTGACTCTCTAATCTGCTTTCCTTATTGCCATCACCTCTGCTCGTAGAGTTAGCGAGCGTCAGGCTCTATCTTCCAAGCCTCCTTATCTGTCTATCCATCTGGATAAAGTGGTGCTTCCTTCCTAAAGTGGTCACGCCCTTTCATGTGGGACAATCCATCACTCTGCCCACCTTTTACCCGCCCCTGCATCCCTCCAAGGAGGAGGAGATACTCCACCATCTGGACCCAAGAGATGTGTTGTCTTTTTATCTTGATCGTACAAAAGACTTCCGGGTGGATGATCAACACTTCATTGGTTATGTGGGTGCCAAGAAAGGTCAGGATGTGCAAAAATGGACCATCTCTCGATGGGTTGTCCTCTGCATTAACATATGCTATGCATTGGCGAAAAAGGAACCTCCTGTGAGGTTGCGTGCTCACTCCACTAGAGCTTCACTGGCAACCATTGCGTTTAGCACACAGAGTCCCACTCCTTGATATCTGTCAGGCAGCGACGTGGGCATCCCTACAAAAGTTTACCAGATACTACTGCCTGGACAGCCACGTCCGGAGGGACGGGTACTTAGCCCATATGGTCCTCCAGGACTTCCTGGTTTGATCTTGGTTTGCAGACCCTCCTCTGGGGATGGTATTGCTGGGGTATCTATTCTAAGGTAAGGAGTCTACAAGTAATAGTCTCTATCAGATGAACAAGTCTTTACCTTCGGTAACGATGTATCTGGTCGAGACATATATTAGTTGTAGATTCCTTACAGCCCCACCCATCCTCCCCACTCTGCGAACTGATTTCTAGTTATAGAGACTCCTCTACAGGGCTCTACTTTGGGCGCCAGTGGTGAGTGTCTTTCATGGCTCTTCGCTTCTGGCATCTAAAGTAGTGTTAAGAACTGACGTCTGCGCGCATGAGCGTCGTCTTAATAGGTCCCGCGACGTCATACTGGCGCCCACGACGCTGACGACGGACGTGGAGCCGACTGACGCCAACTACTGATGCGCAGGGGTACTGCTGATGAAAAATCTCTGGATCCAGACTGACTCCTGGGGGGAAATTCTAAGGTAAGGAATCTACAACTAATCTATGTCTCTACCAGATACATCATTACCGAAGGTATGTAACTTGTTCATTTAACTGACATCTTCACCTAACTATAATGTTACTTTAACCTTTGTTTTCTTCAGTGAATTTCTAGGATTTTTTGATGTAAAGTAATATTTTATTACCATATGTAAAGTCAAACCCCCCCCCCCCCCCCCTCCCTCCCTCCCACGCATAGCCTTTGACTGTGTGTGCTGGGAGGTTAGACGCAGGGCCTGGTATTATCTTAAGAAAGAGATAAAAGCATTAATTCAATTTCAAAATAAATAGTCAAGTAGTGATTTAATAAAAGAATTAAGGGTATGTAAATGTTGGTGGTGTACCAAGGATGATATGTATATGGATTCAGTATTAAAACTGCTGGCTTTCTTTAGATGGTGCTTTATTGGACTTGCTGATTATCCTAACAGGCAAGTTCCATAACTTGTCAAGCTAAAGTCAAGCACTCAAGTAATTATTTTCAGGGTGGCTTAGGCTTCATTTTTCCTTTCCTTAACCCTTTTTCCAGGATATTATTGTTTAACACTTGAATCATATGGATTCTCCATCTGACAGTGCACAAGGGATTCGTTCCATACATGGTGTGGTTCATGGGGGCTGACTCTACTTTCTCATACACACCTGAAAGTTATCGAGACCTGGATGAAGTAAGACATATCATAGCAGTCCTATTGTTCCTAAGCTTTTCTTAAAAGCGGATCCATAAGTAGTACAGTTTTCCTCTGCAAACCTAATTTGCCGTTGTTCATACTATACTGATGGATAATCTATTCCTTCCATTCCTCACCTCTTCATAATCCCACAATGAAGAAGAAAATCACATTGTTCTACAATACCAGTCCTCCATCGTGGATACCTTAATTAAATTCATAAACAACTTGTGCCGTCCCAAAAGAGCCGAGGAAAGTGAACATGATTTAAGGTCTTTCTACTTCCTTAATAGTTGAAAATTAATGAGTACTCAAATGCCACCCTATTCATGCTTTAAATGTTGGTGCTCTTGGTTGCTTTTCAGTGACAGTGCTGCTCTGTTTCTTTATATGACCTATGCATACCAGAAACGTTTCCTTTTTTAATTCTGGATTGGGGTGGGATATATTGGGGTAGGTTGGAGTGGGATATATTTGGGTAGATTTGAGTGAGATAGATTGGGGTAGATTGGAGTGGGATATATTGGGATAGATTGGAGTGGGATATATTGGAGTGGGATATATTGGGGTAGATTGGATTGTAGCTGGATATATTGGGGTATATTGGAGTGGGGTAGATAGGACTAGGCTAGATCGGGTTAGTTTGGGGTAGAGGAGTGGGATATATTGGGTTGGAGTGGGATATATTGAGGTAGATTGGGGTGAAGTGGGATAAATTGGGATAAATTGGGGTAGATTGGGGTGAAGTGGGATAAATTGGGGTGGATTGGGGTGGAGTGCGGTATATTGGGGAAGAGTGGATTGAGGTAGTTTTGAGTGGCATAGGGTAGATTGGGTGAATTGTGGTAGAGTAGAATAGAAAGGAGTGGCTGTAGATTGGGGTGTTTTGGAGTGGACTAGATTAGAGTGGTGTGTGGGTAGATTGGATGGAGTGGGTAGATTGGAGTGAAGTTGAATGGGATAGATTAGAGTGGAATAGATTGGAGTAGGTTGAGTGGGGGAGCAGGGTAGATTGAATTGGGGTGGAGTGGGATAGGAGTAGATTGGGGTGGGGTAGGGTGAAGGGTAGATTTGAGTGGGGTAGATTGGGATAGAGAGGCGTAGCTTGGAGTGGGGCAGATTGGAAGGGGTAGATTGGAATAGGGTAGTTTGGGCTGGAGTGGGTTAGTGTAGATTGGAGTGGATTGGTTAGATTGGACTGGAGTGGGGTATTTTTAGTGGCATGCGGTAGTGTGGAGTGGGGTAGATTGGGTAGAGTAGAATGGAGTGTGATAGATTGGGGTAGAGTGAAGTGGGGTAGAGTTGGTGGATTGGAGTGGGTAGACTGGTTTGGGGTGGAGTGGGGTAGATTGGAGTGGGGTTGGGTGGGGTTGGGTGGGGTAGATTGGAGTGGGGTAGATTGGAGTGGGGTAGATTGGAGTGGGGTGGATTGGAGTGGGGTGGATTGGAGTGGGGTGGATTGGAGTGGGGTGGATTGGAGTGGGGTGGATTGGAGTGGGGTGGATTGGAGTGGGGTGGATTGGAGTGGGGTGGATTGGAGTGGGGTGGATTGGAGTGGGGTGGATTGGAGTGGGGTGGATTGGAGTGGGGTGGATTGGAGTGGGGTGGATTGGAGTGGGGTGGATTGGAGTGGGGTGGATTGGAGTGGGGTGGATTGGAGTGGGGTGGATTGGAGTGGGGTGGATTGGAGTGGGGTGGATTGGAGTGGGGTGGATTGGAGTGGGTGGATTGGAGTGGGGTGGATTGGAGTGGGGTGGATTGGAGTGGGGTGGATTGGAGTGGGGTGGATTGGAGTGGGTGGATTGGAGTGGGGTGGATTGGAGTGGGGTGGATTGGAGTGGGGTGGATTGGAGTGGGGTGGATTGGAGTGGGGTGGATTGGAGTGGGGTGGATTGGAGTGGGGTGGATTGGAGTGGGTGGATTGGAGTGGGGTGGATTGGAGTGGGGTGGATTGGAGTGGGGTGGATTGGAGTGGGGTGGATTGGAGTGGGGTGGATTGGAGTGGGGTGGATTGGAGTGGGGTGGATTGGAGTGGGGTGGATTGGAGTGGGGTGGATTGGAGTGGGGTGGATTGGAGTGGGGTGGATTGGAGTGGGGTGGATTGGAGTGGGGTGGATTGGAGTGGGGTGGATTGGAGTGGGGTGGATTGGAGTGGGGTGGATTGGAGTGGGGTGGATTGGAGTGGGGTGGATTGAGTGGGGTGGATTGGAGTGGGGTGGATTTGGAGTGGGGTGGAATTGGAGTGGGGTGGAATTGGAGTGGGGTGGATTGGAGTGGGGTGGATTGGAGTGGGGTGGATTGGAGGTGGGGGTGGATTGGAGTGGGGTAGAGTGGGTTGGATTGGAGTGGGGTAGAGTGGGTTGGATTGGAGTGGGGTAGAGTGGGTTGGAGTGGGTTGGAGTGGGGTAGAGTGGGGTAGAGTGGGTTGGAGTGGGGTAGAGTGGGTTGGAGTGGGGTAGAGTGGGTTGGAGTGGGGTAGAGTGGGTTGGAGTGGGGTAGAGTGGGTTGGAGTGGGGTAGAGTGGGTTGGAGTGGGGTAGAGTGGGTTGGAGTGGGTTGGAGTGGGGTAGAGTGGGTTGGAGTGGGTTGGAGTGGGGTAGAGTGGGTTGGAGTGGGGTAGAGTGGGTTGGAGTGGGGTAGAGTGGGTTGGAGTGGGGTAGAGTGGGTTGGAGTGGGGTAGAGTGGGTTGGATTGGAGTGGGGTAGAGTGGGTTGGATTGGAGTGGGGTAGAGTGGGTTGGATTGGAGTGGGGTAGAGTGGGTTGGATTGGAGTGGGGTAGAGTGGGTTGGATTGGAGTGGGGTAGAGTGGGTTGGATTGGAGTGGGGTAGAGTGGGGTGGATTGGAGTGGGGTGGATTGGGTTGGATTGGAGTGGGGTAGAGTGGGTGGATTGGAGTGGGGTAGAGTGGGTGGATTGGAGTGGGGTGGATTGGAGTGGGGTGGATTGGAGTGGGGTGGATTGGAGTGGGTGGATTGGAGTGGGGTGGATTGGAGTGGGGTGGATTGGAGTGGGGTGGATTGGAGTGGGGTGGATTGGAGTGGGTGGATTGGAGTGGGGTGGATTGGAGTGGGGTGGATTGGAGTGGGGTGGATTGGAGTGGGGTGGAATTGGAGTGGGGTGGAATTGGAGTGGGGTGGATTGGAGTGGGGTGGATTGGAGTGGGGTGGATTGGAGTGGGGTGGATTGGAGTGGGGTGGATTGGAGTGGGGTAGAGTGGGTTGGATTGGAGTGGGGTAGAGTGGGTTGGATTGGAGTGGGGTAGAGTGGGTTGGATTGGAGTGGGGTAGAGTGGGTTGGAGTGGGTTGGAGTGGGGTAGAGTGGGTTGGAGTGGGTTGGAGTGGGGTAGAGTGGGTTGGAGTGGGGTAGAGTGGGTTGGAGTGGGGTAGAGTGGGTTGGAGTGGGGTAGAGTGGGTTGGAGTGGGGTAGAGTGGGTTGGAGTGGGGTAGAGTGGGTTGGAGTGGGGTAGAGTGGGTTGGAGTGGGTTGGAGTGGGTTGGAGTGGGGTAGAGTGGGTTGGAGTGGGGTAGAGTGGGTTGGAGTGGGGTAGAGTGGGTTGGAGTGGGGTAGAGTGGGTTGGAGTGGGGTAGAGTGGATTGGAGTGGGGTAGAGTGGGTTGGATTGGAGTGGGGTAGAGTGGGTTGGATTGGAGTGGGGTAGAGTGGGTTGGATTGGAGTGGGGTAGAGTGGGTTGGATTGGAGTGGGGTAGAGTGGGTTGGATTGGAGTGGGGTAGAGTGGGTTGGATTGGAGTGGGGTAGAGTGGGTTGGATTGGAGTGGGGTAGAGTGGGTTGGATTGGAGTGGGGTAGAGTGGGTTGGATTGGAGTGGGGTAGAGTGGGTTGGATTGGAGTGGGGTAGAGTGGATTGGAGTGGGGTAGAGTGGGTTGGAGTGGGGTAGAGTGGGTTGGAGTGGGGTAGAGTGGGTTGGAGTGGGGTAGAGTGGGTTGGAGTGGGGTAGAGTGGGTTGGATTGGAGTGGGGTAGGAGTGGGTTGGATTGGAGTGGGGTAGAGTGGGTTGGATTGGAGTGGGGTAGAGTGGGTTGGATTGGAGTGGGGTAGAGTGGGTTGGATTGGAGTGGGGTAGAGTGGGGTGGATTGGAGTGGGGTAGGAGTGGGGTGGATTGGAGTGGGGTGGATTGAGTGGGGTGGATTGGAGTGGGGTGGATTGGAGTGGGGTGGATTGGAGTGGGGTGGATTGGAGTGGGGTGGATTGGAGTGGGGTGGATTGGAGTGGGGTGGATTGGAGTGGGGTGGATTGGAGTGGGGTGGATTGGAGTGGGGTGGATTGGAGTGGGGTGGATTGGAGTGGGGTGGATTGGAGTGGGGTGGATTGGGGTGGGGTGGAGTGGGTTGGAGTGGGGTAGAGTGGGTTGGAGTGGGGTAGAGTGGGTTGGAGTGGGGTAGAGTGGGTTGGAGTGGGGTAGAGTGGGTTGGATTGGAGTGGGGTGGAGTGGGTTGGTAGGAGTGGGTTAGAGTGGGTTGGATTGGAGTGGGGTAGAGTGGGTTGGATTGGAGTGGGGTAGAGTGGGTTGGATTGGAGTGGGGTAGAGTGGGTTGGAGTGGGGTAGAGTGGGTTGGAGTGGGGTAGAGTGGGTTGGGTTGGAGTGGGGTAGAGTGGGTTGGATTGGAGTGGGGTAGAGTGGGTTGGATTGGAGTGGGGTAGAGTGGGTTGGATTGGAGTGGGGTAGAGTGGGTTGGATTGGAGTGGGGTAGATTGGGGTGAATTGGAGTGGGGTAGATTGGGGTGAATTGGAGTGGGGTAGATTGGGGTGAATTGGAGTGGGGTAGATTGGGGTGAATTGGAGTGGGGTAGATTAGGGTGAATTGGAGTGGGGTAGATTAGGGTGAATTGGAGTGGGGTAGATTAGGGTGAATTGGAGTGGGGTAGATTAGGGTGAATTGGAGTGGGGTAGATTAGGGTGAATTGGAGTGGGGTAGATTAGGGTGAATTGGAGTGGGGTAGAGTGTTGTCGTGGCATAGATTGGAGTGAAATGGAGTCAAGTGGCGTGTCGTAGAGTGTAGTGGTGTAGAATGGAGTGGCATGGCATAGAGGGGAGTAAAAGTGTGGCGCGTGCATGGTGTGGTAGCGCACTGCCATTACAGACCACACATTTTCAATTGAAATGACGTTTACATTTGTACTAAAATTTTGTTTTACTGCAGACAAACAACGTGTGAAAATGTCATCACATAGTGTATTGATGTGTTTTGATCGTATTCAAATATTTCTTTCCACCACTCTTCAGAATTACAAAAAAAGTGCTTCATGTGTTTCTACATCCTCTCCTCCTACATGGGTACGCAGCAGGATAGTCACATAAATTCTCTCACTTTGAAGTCAGAGAAAAAAAAATAGACACCAAGCTCCTTGGAAGAGTGAGCCTGTCATTTGACCTCTGTCTTTGAAAGCACAGCAAATGTGACAAGATAAGAACAAGATTTAAAGGCCTGTTTACAGAAAGCAAGCTTGTAGAAGAATTCTGTAAGCAAGGTTTGGGCAGCGGGATGGACTAACTGAAGCTGGATAGCCGAAAGCAAATAAAGTCGGCAAATAAAAAGCCAGAAAATGTGAATTACAAACTAGAAAGCCAATGGTAAGCAACAGGAGGAATGCATTCCTAAGTCAGCTTTCTGAATGTCCTCAAAATGTCTTTAGTATAGGCTTCGCCCTAAAAAGATTTTTGGAGACGCAGGGAAAGCGGTCTCGATTGACTGCTTGTGGAATACTTGGGACAGGCTTCGAGTGCCATACGGGGCTGCCGGTGGTCAATGACACTGGTTGGCACGAAATGATGGCACTCTGTGATGTTTTCTATTGGGATTGGGTAGATGTGTGAGAGATTTTCAGTTACCTCAACTGTGGAGAGATTGTTTTGCAGCGTGAATCCTTTTCTGGATTCACATGCTGTGCATTATTCTGCCATCTAGTGGTTGGGTCCGGAATAGTCATTTTTTTTTTTTTTCTTCTTTGGGGGCGTCGTCGACCACCATTTGGGGCTAGTGATTCTCCCTCCCCCGTTTTCTTCCATCACTCTGGCCCCCTGCCATCCTCACATGGTTGGTTGGAGTGCCGGGGGAGGGGGAGTAGGCTAAGTATGTTACAAAAAGCATCGCGTTTTGGGGACTTTGTAACAAAACGTTATTTGTGGTTTGTCAGAACCCCTTTCGGAGTGCCACGGGGCACACATGGACTACTGGGCCCAACCTTGGGGGTTGAGGCTTTTTACTCCTAATGCCCCGGGGACCACCTACTATGGTTGCTGAGTAACTGGGCCAAGTACCCCTTCTGCACTTGACTCCCAGGGTATGGGTGGTCTGAGCAGTCCAAAGCTCCCTTGGAGGAGGAGGTGTGGATACAGATTAGTGAACACGGGTTCACAACTCAAAATGCGCGCAGCAGCAGCAATAAATCATTGTCCAACCAAATGCTCACCTTTATGGAATAAGGGAAGTATTTTATTTTCTACAGCTATCCAACGTAAAGGAAAAATACGACATACACAAACAATTACACCAATACCCCTTGAAATCGGGGCTCTAGTGTTTCCATGGCGATTCCCTGTCCTACTCCCTCCTTGTGTTAGCGGTTATTCACTGTTCACTCTTGGTAACATCCAGGGTATGCCCTACTAGCAGTCGGAGTATCAAGAGTCCACATTAACTCTCAATTAAAGTCAACGGTGTTCTAGCGCTGGTGAGGTACTTGACAGCAAGTTCCCCCGGGGCCGATAGGCTTTAAATCAGTTTTATCCACACAGGCAGGAGGGAAGCATTCGGAGTTCCTGAGTGCGCCCCATCAGCGGGAGCTCGCAGAGGGTGCTCTCAGCGGCTGCAACCAAGTTCAGGTAAGTTGGCTGCAGGTGCACTAGACGGCAGAATATGGCGGGTGCTGGATCTCTCACTTACGGTTGCGCTCCTGAAGCGACGGGGGCTTCCAGCAGATTCTTTTGCGGGGTGTTTGGCCGGCTCCTGATATGGGTGGCTACGACAATCCTGTCCTGGTTCTCTCTCCTGGGTGACGGTGCACCCCCGGCATACTCACTTTTCCAGCAGGGTAGAACAAGTCGCAGTCCTTGGTGCTCCCACTAGCCCCCCTGGCATACTGTGTCACCTCAACTCAGTCTACGGGCTTCAGCACGGTGACACACTCCACGGTGGCCCCTGTTGGCCGATGGGATCGCCCCTTCACTACCGCACAGGGCTATGGCCCCTTTCCACAGGGCGATCTTTCTCTTGTAGACCCTCCTGGCATACAGGGTCGCACTACGCTACCTCGCAGGGCTATGACCATTTTCCGCAGGCAGTCTTTCTCTAGCGGCCCCTCCTGGCATATGGGGTTGCCAATCCACTACCGCGCCTTGGGCTTTGGTCCAGTTGGCGCAGCAAGACACTTGGCTAAGTTCACAGTGACCCTCTCCTGGCAGACGGGGGTCGCGGTCTCTGGCCTGCACACGGGTGACAAATCAATCGGTGCAGCAGCTGTTTCCTCGCAGTGGTAGTCTACTCATCAGGGCTCCCCACTGGACCTTGCTCCCTTCAGCGCGCTCCTCTTCCTCCCAGGGCACACTGGTCTTGGCAAACGTGCAGGCACTGGTGCTCTAGGCTCCAGGGCAGGTGGCCCTAGATTCCCTGGATGATGTCCCGCACCGAGCAGGTAGACTAGCAGGCCTTTGCCCTTCGTCCCGGTCACAGGCAGAAGTCTTGCAGAGCTTCCCCTGCCTCACACAGCCCATCTGACTGCTTAGCAGATGTCAAGTTTTGGGGTCTGAACCTCCACTTCTTATAGTCCATTTCCAGATACCAAATGTGATTTAGGGTCTGAATCTTTGAAGTTTTATGTTGGGGTTTTGGTTCTTTTGAAATGTCCACTCTCCTGCTCCCTCTTCCTCTTGAAAAAAAAGTTGTGACACAGCAGGAGAGTCTCTGAAGCTGACAGTCCCACAACGCATAAAATGGGAATGACTAGAGTTCACACCTTGACGTCCGCCTCAGTAATATGTGCATCAAAAGTTTAGCCCAGGGCCCCCAGCCCTATTCTTTATGATTCTATTATTAATCCCGCCTCCTTCCTGAGATGTGCCTAGGCCCCTTCCTCGTGACCTCTCATTGAATCAAAGAGCACCCTTTGAAGTGTACAGGGAAGGCCTTGCTCTGTCTTCCCCAGTGTGTGTCCCACTCAGCTCACAGGAACACAGCAATACACAAATGGCTGGGGGGTGATCGCTCTACCTTCTCTCCATGTTTCATCATGCGGGCCTGGGTCTTCCATAATGGAACCCTGGGCCCTCCATCTATTGTACCATCCACAGGCACACATACACGCAGTGCATGCATACAGCATACACATAGTACACAGCACTGTATCCTCCATGTATTGTACCACTCACAGGCACACATCCAGGATATGCATTTAACATGCACACACTGCCCAGTACTGTATCCTTTATGTATTGTACCATTCAGAAGCACACCTACATCCAGCATATGCATCAAACATACATGCACTGTGTCCTTCATGTATTGTACCAGTGGCAGGTACATTTACACCCAGCACATGCATTTATCCTGCACGCACCGCACAACGCTACATCCTTCTGATACTGTACCACTCATAGGCACATGCATATCCAGCACATGCATACATCATTTACGTACTGTTCAGTACTACGTTATCATTTATTGCACCCTCTCCAGGCACACATACACCCAGTGCAGATACACCACTGCTTCGCTGCGCAGCACTTCAAACCAATCTGATGTAGGCAAAGGGCCAGTTAAGCACACCGCAGCGGAACGTTAAAAGTGAATGAGCCTGTAGGCCTTAGTTCATTGACACAGGTTAAAAATGACCTGTTCACTCCTACTGTTCACTCCTACTGATTACTACACGGTATGCTGCCACCACCGCGCTTGTGCTGCTTAGCTCCTGGTGAAGAGCATTCCACCATTATGAGGGTAGTGCTTTGGGTGCTCCTTTGGGTCCACCAAGACCGCAGTCGGTGCGGCAGGCCTATGTCGGGGCACACATGCATAATCCATGTTTGCCTATGACAACAAAAATCAGCATTAGGGATCCAGACATCAGTACAGTTGGGCACTCAGGGAAGGGGTGCAGGTCTGTTATCATGTAGAGGACTTTTCCATCCCATCAGGTTTGAAACATATGTGAGACCTGTTTCATCACGGCATATTTGGTGTGGTTTCTCCCTTACCTTTTGCCTTTCGACCTCCTGTTTTTGCCATCTTCGTTTTTGCTGGTCTTAGGACTCTCCACCCTTTACCACTGCTAACCACTGCTAAAGTGCTTGTGTTCTTTCCCTAAAACTTGGTGACATTGGCTTATACCCAGTTGGCTTATTTAATTTACTTGCAAGTCACTACATGTGCCCAAGGCCTGTGGGCGTGCAGCGACGGTTGTGCCACCCACTTAAGTAGCACTTTTAACATGTTTTAGACCTGCCTTGGCAGAGCTTGTGTGTGCACCTTGAACTGCTATTTCGACCTGGCAAAATAACCCTTTTGCCAGGCCCAAACATTCCTTTTTAATACATATAAATCACCCCTCGGGTAGGCATGGACAACCCAGAAGGCAGGGTGCAATGTATTTAAAAGTAGGACATGTACTTTTAGATGTCCTAATTGGGAAAAACTCTTACATTCATTTTTTACTACTGCAAAGCCTATCTCTCGCATAGGATAATATTGGAGTTGCCTTATTACATTTTACAAGTATAATTTCCAGTTGGGAAGTGATAACCAGTTCATGTTTGGTTTCTCTGCAATCCTAATTTAAAATCCTACCTTATGGTGAAGTTGGATTTTAAATTATAATACTGAAAATGCCACTTTTCTTGCCTTGGCCATTTGGTGCCTGCAGCCTGTCACAAGACTGGGTGTGGGTGACAGTTGGGCTTTGTGTATCCTCCTAGACAGTCACACATAATGGGAGTGTAGGTGTGCTTGGATGGACCACCAATGGCAGGATGGGAGGGAGGAGATGGGCACAGCCCCTTTACACCAGAATTTACTGTGTACTGTCTCCACAAAAAGGGCTGCATGCCCCCTATAGTTAGACTGGAGCCAGGGCAGGGAAGGCAGGGCATCTGTGCAGTTCAAAGGCATGCCTCTAGAAGCTTCTCCCCACTTCTACGGCACAGTAGTGTATAAAAGAAGGACCGCAGACCTTAACTCTTCGCAACATTTCTGGACCTGTGGATACTCTGCCAGGAAGAAGGACTGCTGTGCTGCTACAAGGACCTCCACTCTGCTAGACTGCTGCTCTAAAGAAACTACTGCCCTTCTGTGCTGACCTCTTGCCTGGGGAAGAACTGGACCTGCAATCACATCTTGAGCCCAGGACCCCAGAGTGACACAAAGAGCACTTATGCTGGGCTCTGGATCTGAGCCTCAGGGACGTAAAAGGCTCCCCAACACCAAACTTGAGAAGGTAAAACTTCAGCGGCACTAATCTGGGACTGTATCCGACCTGCGCTCCATCGCGGTCAGCCTGAATTTTTTACTTTGACCACGTCCAGCTCAGCCAGAAAGCCATGATTGACGCTTTCTGCATTCAGGCGCTATTTTACAGTTTATTATTTAGAAAGTCATAAATCCGGGTCTTCTGATTGGATGTTTGTCATTTTGGTCTTGTTTTCTTTGTAATATTAAATCAAGCTCTAGTTTTCTAACCTAACCTGGTGTGGGATTCTTTTTGTGTGGCGTTTTCACTGTTTTACTGTTTGAATTGTTGCACAAATCCTTTACACATTGCCTCCAAGTTAAACCTGACTGCTTTGTTCCAAGCTACCAGGGGGTGAGCACAGGTTCATTTGGAGTTTGCTTGTTCCTTGCCCTGACTAGGATCGTGGTTGCTGCTTGACTAGGGATCACGCCCCAGTCAACCAGTAACCCATTTTCTAACAAGACATGATCTTGATTGTCTATGTTTAGTATTTGCGACTTCAATAACAATGTTTGAAACCTAAGAGCGTCTTGAATTGGAGTGCAATCCACGTGAGGAAAGTGCGGTGATCAGAGAGGCTGCTTTGTCCTAGAAGTTGAAAGTTGGGATTTCAAAATAGTCTCTAGAAGAAGTTCTGAACTAAGAGTAGTTATCCTTTTAAAAGCACATATGTTTGCAAATCATTTCCACGGTATAATTTAAGAGCAGTCTGCCTTTACAAACCGCATTTATTGAGGCCGTGGTTGTTTAATTAAATTCCTAGTGAAACATGCTTGTTACAGTATGCTTTGCATCAGAACCATTCCTTTTGATTTACTTTCCATAACTTTGTCCACTATAAACAGGGTACAAGTCCAGATTGCACGAATATTCCTGCGGCTGAGACGGAGGCTTTAGCAGACTTGGAACAGACGTCTCCAAGTGCGACTAAAAGCAGTGAAGAAATCCTTCCCGGTTTATCTACCTCAGAAACCCCTCCGTTTTCACCATCAGAGTAAGTTTTCTGCTTAACCTTTTATACTTTATATGTTTGAAGATGTTCAGTGGAAGTCTTTTCTACTATGTGAAATTAGGATGAACTCAGTGGAAAGGCTTTTATACGTTAATATTTTATTTGTTCTAGTGAGGGCAGAGGGAGAAGTTGGCAATTAATAATCTGCCCATATGTGTACCCATTACATTTGTGTTTAAGTCCCTCTGTGCTTTTGTTTCTCTACAAACCCTTGTCCGTCTTCTGTCAAAGGAAATCTCATTTGACATTAATAAATGCTGTGAGGTGTGCAGGGCTGATGTTTCTGAACAAGGACCTGAAATACAGTGAATCCAATATTAACATACAACAGTGCTTAATGAAACTGCCCGTATTTTTAAGTCTCGCCTAGGCAGCACTTTCGCTGTCTCTTCGAAACATGCTTTATCTAGGATATGGGCTTGAAACAATGCCCATCTTTTTCATTGCTTCCTGTTGCTGTTCTTTAGAAATGCTGGCTTTTCATTGGTGAATACACTTAGTAGCCCCTCTTTTTGCAATTTTGTAACCTCCCATGAGGACTGCCCCTCTTACACGTGTTCTTACTGTTCAGGTTATTTATACTTGGCGAGAACTCTTTTTTTAGTTGGCCTGCCTCTTTGCTCGTTAACTGTTCTGTTTATTGTGCAATGAAACTTCCTTCACATCATTTGCTTTCCGTCCTTTATCTCCTGGTGCCTCACCCCTCCCACAACACTGGTCCAGATCCTGCATTAAATTCTTACGTATTAAACGCTTTTATTTATATAGCGCACCTAGGCATTACATTCTTACGTATTAAAAACGTTTATTTATATAGCACACCTAACTAGCCATGGGCTCTGGGAAATTAATCAATCGTCCCATTATCACAGGATGTTGAGACAACAGAAGACTCTAACACGGATCCCCAGCTCACCAGGCGGCAGCTCTTACCGCACTGCCATATCCTTAGCCTAGCCATGTTACACACAACACTGGTAATGCGAGACTTGTTTGAATAGAACACGAGGGTAAAAAGAAATCCGCCAAAAGCTCCCATTCATATCACTACAGATCCTCAAACCAGTGTCTTTAAAAACATGCCGTGTAACATTCCCAATGATACATTTCAAATTGTTTCTCAATGGGTGAGTTTCCACATACTTATCAGGAAAAAAATGCTACAGCCCATGTTTAAGATGGCAGTTGCTCAAAATGAACACTCTAGGCTTCCACGGCATTACGTCGATGACGAATTTGGACGTTCTCTCGGAGCTAACCCCTCCCCCCCATGTGTGTGGCAGTTATGCGCATGCGTGTTGCCCAGGCCCCTGTAGTCTCGGCTGCAGGAATAGCCCTTACGGGTATGCAGTCCCAGCGCTTCTCCCGTTTCTTCAGCTACCACCACCGGTGCTGCTATGATGATGATGAGTAACATGGAACTCCATCCCACCGCCGTTATCCTGGTCACCAACATGTCTGCCACTGTCACCAGTGCGCAGATGTGCTCCCTCTTCACCTTCCTGGGGGACATCAAAGAGCTGCGGCTCTATCTGCCAGAGTAAGTGCGGACTTTTGAGAGTCAGGGAACTAAGTGCGTCCTTGAGAATCAGAGAACCTCTGCTGACCTCACTCCGATCTGCACATTCTAATTTAGGGGCATAGACCCACTCCCGATGAAGATCGCTAGAAACTTGGGTTCATGTGACCGCTCCAAGCGTCTCTGGAGAGCGGGTCTTCCATCTGACCATTATTGCACATGTGTTATTAAAAGCTGTAAATTAGATGAGATCTGCATTGGTTCCAGTTTGAAGGGGCTCAAAAATGGGATTGAGGCGCCGACTTATCAAAACCACCTTGCTATTAGTGAAGAGTACTTTCATTCCCCACTTATGCAGGGATGAACACATGTTCATTTACATTAAATCTTTAAGCTTTGGGAATCCACACGTGACATAACGCAGATAAGTCACTACTTTTATTCACAGGGTGACCGACTATATCACATTTTACAATTGCTATTGTACAGATTTGTCATGTATAATGTGGTTAGTGCTGGAATTGGAAAAACATTACTCTTGTAGGTCAATGTGTGGCAACAAAAAGTGGGTGGAGTCACGAGAGGCGGAGTCATGAAAAGCAGTCAGTCAGTTGCCGCCATGTAGATTTATTTTTTTTAAACTCTGCCACAAAGAAATTCACAACAAGGAGAAACGTGGCAGTAAATCAGTTTCGGCTTAGTTGGTTGCAAAGGCAGCATTTTAAAATTTCTTGTGGGGTTAAAGCACCTGCTGCAGAGAGCTTTGTGTGCCCTGTAAATCTCAGGGAATAATAATGGCGAGATAAGTCTGGTGGTTAATGCACTTGCTGGAAAGGTCCGTATTTTTTCTGGACACAGTCTTGACTCAGAAATTGGCATAAAGGCTTAATGCAAGGTCATTGTGTAATGTGCAGATGATAGATGTTTATTTTATGTAGTTGGGTGAGTGAGTTACTTCTTTTGACACAGAGATCCTTTTATTACATGCAGTTCGTAAAATGCAGTCCTTCTAACATACCGCAGTGAGCTATAAATGGGCATAGAGGACCAGCTTGCAAACTGCAAGGCATGGCTTTAGAACCCTATTGTTTTTTCCCAATCTGTTATTATAAGGCTGCTAAAAAGGGTTTATTTTGTGTAGAAATAAAGTCTTACTAGTACAGACAAACTCAAGCACTACGTAATGTTCTAATCCTGACTTGGTTTTTCTCCCTGCCACGCACACTTAACATATAATCCCTACCTGTAAAGACCATGTATGACTAGAAAACCTCATTGTCTTGTAACATTCTGTACATTGATTTACACACTCATATGATTTATTGTTGATGTACAATGTTCGCATATGAATTAAATTATAATAATAGTAAGTGCTATTTAAAGTTATTCGTATAAATACTCGTACAGACCAATACATCTGCCATTTTTACAGTACCTGCATATCTCTTATATACAGAGATTAAACACATTAAAAAGCTTGTTTCCAAATTGTAGTTTCTCTTAAGTACTTGTAAAGTGATGCCAAGCTAGCAGTTCTTTGTTTTTGGGCCCAGCTGAAACCTAAAATACGAAGGGCCCCATACCGCTTGCATACTGCTGCACCGAACAAAGAGGACAACGTGCGGGCACTGCTGAATTGTGTCCTGGTGCTGGCAAATTACTTACTGAAATATGCTGATTTTGTCCCTGAGGCCAGATGGATCTGTGATCCGGCTCAATAATCACCCTGATCACTCTTTATTCCAGCACTATGGGCCACCCTCTGTTGTTCCATGATGTCACTCAAATGGGTATCTAGAACTCCCCTTTACCCTCCGAACAGCTAAAAGTTTCCCTTTTGCTTTAGGGGGAGTTATGAGTATATTTTGGTATTGCTCCGACACCGGAGTCTCCAACCTTTTCAGTAATAAGAGCTACTTGTGTTCAATTAAAATCATTGAGCTACTAATGGTATTAGGGTTGTACTACAGTAGACAAGATTACATTTGCAACCACCATAAGCAACATTACTAGCAGTGATCACTTCTGCATCAGGCAAGATTGCCAGCAGTAATGTAAACAAGCATTAGCAAAGCCAATAGGTCTTGCCTAAAAGTACTGTCCTGGGTGTTTGGCCACCAAACAATGCCAGAATACACCTCTACCCTAAACCAAGATGGCTCAAGCTTTCTTCCACTGTGAGGAGCCCTGGTCACACCCCTGATATGTACCCAGCATAATGAGCCACTCCTGGAAAACCGGTTCTGCTACTGGTTTTCCCCTTCTGGAGGAGATGCCAGCCTGTCTGCCTACACAAAGGAGTGAGCAGGCAAAGGTGTGATCGCCATTTGCTTCATTGAGGCCATCTGATAGTCTTCCTGCTGGAGGAGGTCACACCTCCTCCCTTCAGAAATTCTCCTTGTTTCCTGGAAGCACTTCACACTTCCTAGCAGGCAGGAAGCATGTTGTCTCAAATGACCACTGCTTCAGATAGTCAGGAAAGGCTACCAGAGCTTTGGGCAACAAAGTGGTGACTGTTTAAACTCCCTGTTCTATTAAAAGTTATCTTAAATCCGATCATAGCAATGAATCGGGTTTAATGTAACAATCAATTTGATACCTTTGAGTAATACCTTTGGTGGTCCCAGCTGAAAGTTAGCACTTTGCACTGTAGCTAGTGAAACTCCATATTAGCCAATTGGATCACTGGCCTTGGTACAGTAAAAATGGCAGCTTTGTGTTTTCACTATCTGGAAACAGGCCCTTCTTTTTAGGTTTTGCCTAGGCAGTGCTTGCGCTGTCTCTTCGAGACATGCTGTGTTCAGGATATGGACTTTAAGCTCCGCCCATTGCCCACCCATGTTTTCAATTGACTCTTGTGACTGTTTTCTAAATGCTTTTTTTCCTTGGTTAGTTTGCTTACTAGTCCCTCCTTTTCTACTCTTGTAACCACCCATAAGGCCTGCCCCTCTTACATTTGCTCTTACTCTGTGTGTTTCATTTACAATTGCAGAGCACTACTTTCTTAATAAGCTGGTGTTGCAGGCACGAAGCTACCACTTCCCTACTGCACTTCCCCACCCTAATGGTATTTTTAATGTATTTTATTTCTCTTGGTGCAGCTCGACATGCCGTATTTTATCTTGAAGTATGGCGGCTGCGCCTTTGTTTTGTTCTGCGCAGCGTGGCTCGCCCACCTCCATTTCTTGAATAAATAACTTAAAAGATACTTTTGCTCTCAGCGCGGCGCCCGTTTTATGAGCGCCATGCTTTATCTTTTACTTGCAGTATCGGCGCTGCATCACCCCATGAGGTGCACTCCTTCCCTCCACAGAACAAAAACCGGCCTATTCTACACTCCTCCCACTAGCTTATGGACACCACGCCTTTAACTTCAGGTGACCGCTCTGCTTGGAATAGATGCACCAAGGCCATTTTTTTTCTTTTGTTACAGCGCGGCATGTTTGTAGAACTTATGAAATAGTATTTCTTAATTAGTTACTTGCTTTTGTTGCAGGGCGGCATGCTGGTGTTGTTCTATAAATGCCGTTTCTGTCGCTAAACACGATCCCTCACAGGGTGCAGTACCTTATGTGGCCAAAAGAGGTCCAAGGGACACCTAGTGATAACTGCACCCTTTCACTGCTTTGTGCACAGTAAAAAAGTAAATGTTACTGTACCCACCATAAAATGCTGCATAGCTAAATACTTCTATGGTCCCAAAGGCGAGACCTATTGCATTGCAAATGCTTGTTCTCTTCCAGGGGATCCTCATCAAAGTCATAAGCACTGAATATTCCCGCCCATGTGCGGGGACCCCGGAAATAATAATAAATATATATGAAAAACATATATATATTTATACAGCTCTATATATATATATATATATATCATTTTTTCTCATATCAATGCAGCCCCATATAGGAGGCTAAACAATGTAATAACGCATAAACTGCTTTTGCAAACACATAATATATGTATAAAAACACAGGAGGGCAAGTAGCACTTGAACTCTGTTTTTAACGAGTAAACCTCATGAAAAAAACTGCAAATAAGGCAGACATTGTTAGCCTACAGGCTGCATTGTAAACCAATAGCATAGAAAATGAAAGCATTTTCATCCAAAACTGGCACCGTGCCTTTAAGGCAGCCATGACCCATAGCTTCCCATCATGCCTCAGGGGTGACAGCAGTGGCGATCCCTGCCTTTTGCCGCCGCCGCCGAGCGCCTAAGAGCCGGGGGGGGGGGGGGGTGCTGGCGATAAATTTACCTGCCGCCCCGAATTCTCGTGCCGCCCGGGGCGTACCGCCCCCTCCGCGCTACGCCAGTGGGTGACAGTTAGGTCAGTTGTTCTTTCCGGCTCCTTCAGTCAGGACCCTGGATTCACAGCTCTTCCTTTTTTTGACTTTCTGTCAAAAATTATCTGATTTTTTTTTTTGAAGATTTTTGCTTTCACTCGACGTCTTTTAGCATTAGAGTGAGAGTGAAGCCTTTTTTGTGCTCCAGAAAAGGTTTATTTCTGTCAGAAATGCCTTCCTTATTTGACCCTTGCCCTGCCTGTGGCAAGAAAAAGGCTAGATCAGACACACACCCTGTGTGTATTCTCTGCCTCCCTGATTCTCACTCTTCTGCCACCTGTCATCATTGCAAGAAGTTGTCGAGAAGGACCATCAAAGAAAGGGAGAGAATTCGACTTTATGGCCTCTCTGAAAGAGGTAGGTCTCCAGTGAGGCAGCAGAAAAAGAGAACTCGGTCGACGTCGAGAGGCAAGGTCCCGACCTGTTCTTCTTAGGCGTCGGGATCGACGTCGAGGCTGCCGACGGCGAAGAAATCGTCGTCGGAGACTACGGTGGTGCCGGAGCATCACTCTTCTAAGAAATAGAGGACAACGCTCTCAACGTCGACGAAGGTAAAGGGCCCTCCGTTGTCCGTCAACCAGGCGACGATCAACATCGAGGAGCAAATCTCCGTTGACGCTGGCTAGGCGATCGACGTCGAGGCAAATCGCTCCGTCGTCGCCACATCAACGGCGATCGACGTCGAGGCAAAGGTCTCCGTCGAGGTCAGTCCAAAGATCTTCGACGTCGAGGCGCAAGACTCCGTCGCCGACGTCGAGGCAGAAGTCTCCGTCGACGGCAGCACACCGCAGGTCGACGTCGAGACACGATCTTCAGAACAGAGGCGGCTGATGTCGAAACACGGTACTCCGTCGGCGTCAAGTAGACGTTCGACGTCGAGAGACCGGTCGACTGCGAGATTGAGTCCTCCGTCCAAGAGGAGAAAGTCGACTGTCGCCGAGACGACGGTCGACGTCGAGAAGGCAGTCGGTCCAGAGACGTTCCAGATCGACGTCGAGGCACCAGTCCAAAGAGGCCTCACGTCCGGTAAGCCTGTCTACATCGCCGTCACCGACGTCGAGAACAGGTTCTCCCAGCTCTCACAGAGGTTCATCGTCAAGATCTCTGGAGGTCGTGATCTCTACGTCCAGCAGTCCATTGTCTAGGGGACATCAAGACATGCCTACACAAGAAAGAGAGAGCTCTCCTCCTCCTCCCCCTCCACATTCTCCTGAGGGGCGAGAAGGGCAAAGATCGCCTTCCATCCATCTATCACCAAGATGGAACAGGCCCTTGCATCACTGGGCCACAACCCCAGCCACAGGGGCACAGCATTACTCGAGCCCCCTTCACAGATCTCCGTTGGCTCGGCTGGTACAGGCGGTGGATAGAGCGCGTACTCCATCAAGAGCCAGCGATCGCAATCGCACTCCTGCGCGCACTCACAGAAGGAGATCTACATCCAGAAGTAGGAGGAGAAGACACAGATCTCCAACACCTTCCTCCTCTTCCACACGCATGTCACACAGAGACTATTCACCTACTCTTACTGACAGCCCACTGTCGAGGGTCTCTCCGGTGGATGACGTGGGCACTTTTCAGGACATGCTTGGCAGAGGGGCGGTGAAACTAAACATCCCTATGCCGACTCGACAGAGTTCGTCCTCTGTTATCTTTGAGACTTTACACCAAAGGGCAGCATCTAGACATCTGCTACCATTGGTCCCGGGCCTAATAGAACCGGTTATGGACATTTTCCTCACGCCGGCGACACTAAAGACCGCGCCGGCTAGGATTTTGAAAAAATATCGTTCACCGGAAGAGGACCCGCTTTTCCTTAAATCTGACCCCCCACCGGATTCTGTTATAATTGCTGCAGCAAAAAAGACTCATGCTATTGCTTCCTCCTCTACTGTTCCACCAGACAAGGAGAGTAAAACACAGGATTTGTGGGGACGGAAGGTATGTGGCACATCAGCCTCGATGATGAAGGTATCGAGTGAGTCTGCTCTCTTGGGCCGGTATGACAGGTCTCTGTGGGACTCCCTGCAAAGATTCACGGAAAAGTTACCAGAAGAAGATCGCAAGGATTTTGAGGAGATCGTGCATGAAGGCAGCTTGGTGGCTAACCAAGTTATCAGCGCCGCAGCTGATGGAGCTACTCTTTCGGCTCATGCCTATGCGCATGGGATATGCGCTAGAAGAACCTCCTAGCTCCGACTCACAGCGCTCAAACCAGAGGCACAGTCTCGGATCCTCAATCTCCCCTTCTCCGGCTCATCTTTGTTCGGTGCACACACGGATGAAGAAATGTCCCGGATGAAGACAGAGCTAGACACACTAAAGGCCCTGGGTCTAGAGAAGAGGAAAGAGTTCCGCAAACGATTCAGGCCTTCCAATCGACGATCCTCCCAAAGAGGGTTTAAACCCCTCATTGGCAGAAAAACCAGGATCAGCAGGGACAGCAAAGGTCCCAATACCAAGGCAGGCGCTCTTCCAGAGGAAGAGGGAACTAGCGTTAGTCTAACACCTCCGCCAAGACGCAGACCAAACAATGAGTGCCCACTTCCCCCGTCGCCGTTCACCACTCCAGTGGGTGGGAGGTGGGGGGGGAAGTATTGCAAATCATCTCGAAGAGTGGCGAGCTATCACAAAGGACCAGTGGGTGTTAGCTACGCTGCAGAATGGGTACTCTCTACGTTTTCAACGCCATCCTCCCTCAATCCCTCCGGTTCCATCATCGTGCCATCAAATGAAGATATTGCAAAACGAAGTTACCACCCTTCTGCGGAAATCGGCCATCAAGAAGGTGCCAATATCTCAAAGAGGGAGAGGGGTTTACGCCAGATACTTCTTAGTAAAGAAGGGTCGAAAAGCAGAATACAGATCCATTCTGGATCTGCGAACGCTCAACAAGTCAATCAAGAAGGAGAAGTTTCGCATGTTGGCTCTCCATCAAATATATCCACATCTCAGGCAGGGAGATTGGATGTGTTCGCTGGATCTGCAAGATGCCTACTTTCACGTTCCGGTCAGTCAACATCACAGACCATGTCTGAGATTCCTGGTGGGATCTTCACACTACCAATTCAAAGTACTACCCTTCGGGTTGAAGTCAGCTCCCCGAGTGTTCACGAAGTGCATGGCAGTGGTGGCAGCCGCACTACGCCGCAGAGGCATCTTTGTGTACTTGTACCTGGACGACTGGCTGCTGAAGGGTCCCTCTCCCCACAGCGTGAGGAGTCATTTCCTACAATGCCTGGAGATTTGTCACCGGCTGGGCCTTCATGTGAACTTCGACAAATCGGCGCAACAACCCACACAGAGAATACATTATCTATGAGCTCTGGTAGACTCCGAGGTAGGAAAAGTGTTTCCTTCGGAGGAGAGACAATTTTCCATCATACAGAAATGCAAACTTGTTCTAGACAACAGAATGCTGTAAGTTCGTCGGATTGCCTCCCTGTTAGGGTCGATGGCATCCTGCATCTTCCTGGTCCCCAATGCCAGGCTGCGAATGCGTCCTCCACAGCAGGATCTGGAGGACAAGTGGGACCAGCAAACAGCTCGCTGGGACGACAAAATAAGTCTCTCAAACGCAGCCAGAGCATCCATCCCATGGTGGATGAAGAAGGAGAATATGCAAGTAGGGATACCTTTTCATCAAGCACCTCCCTCCCTAACACTGATCACGGACGCCTCCCTCCAGGGCTGGGGAGCCCACATGGGGTCTCTCCAGACGCAAGGTCAATGGTCATTGAAAGAGCGGTCATACTATATAAACATGCTGGAACTGAGAGCAGTTCACCTGGCCCTCAAGGCTTTCCTCCCTTCGATTCAGGCAAGTTCAATCTTAGTACAGACGGACAATACCACCACCATATACTACCTGAACAAACAGGGGGGAACTCGCTCATGCACATTGTCGCTGGAAGCTCAAGCTCTCTGGCATTGGCTCCTGGCACGGAACCTATCAATCACAGCGGTACACCTGCCGGGAGAACCGAGCGCGAGAGCGGATGCTCTCAGTCGACACTTCGAAGACAGACAAGACTGGGTTCTCAACGACTAGGTCGTCGAAGGCATCTTCCAGGCTTGGGGGTGTCCCAGCATCGATCTCTTCGCGGACGACGAAAATACAAAATGCCGAGACTTCGCCTCAAGGTTCTAACGGCCAGGGTCGAAGGGGAATGCCCTTTTGATAGACTGGTCAGGGGCATTTGTGTACGTCTTTCCACCCCTTCCTCTCATCCCGAAGGTGGTGACCAAGCTGTCTCATTCGCACACAAGAATGATCCTGATTGCCCCGGACTGGCCGAGACAATGGTGGTACCCGGACCTTCTGCACATGTCAGAATGCCCTCACAGGAGGCTGCCGTGCAGACCGGACCTGCTGTCCAAGATGAATGGGAGGATTCATCACCCCAACCTTCCCTCACTGAACTTGGCAGCATGGCTCCTGAGGTCCTCCAGTATGGCCATTTAGGACTACCACAAGACTGCATGTCCATCTTAAAAGAAGCAAGAAGGCCGTCCACTAGACACTTGTATGCGTGCAAGTGGAAACGATTTTATATGTAGTGCGTTCAAAACAATTGTAACCCAACCATAGGGCAGGAGGAGGTTATTCTACCATACCTGCTTTACCTGGCTAAAGCGGGCTTGAAGTTTCCTTCCATTAAGGTGCACTTAGCAGCTATCACTGCATATAGGCGCTCGCCTTCTCAGCCTTCTTTCTTTCAGTTACAGGTTGTGAAAGACTTATTACAGGGTCTGAAAAAGGTCTACGGTCCGGCCTCCTTCACCACCCTGGGAGCTGAACCTGGTGCTATCAAAGTTGATGGGTCCACCTTTTGAACCCATCCACAAAGCAACCTTGCAACACCTCACTTGGAAGGCGGCTTTCTTGGTAGCGATCACGTCAGCTCGCAGAGTGAGCGAAATACAGGCCCTATGCTCTAAGGAACCTTCTACTGTTTTCCATCTTAATAGGGTCGTATTGAGGACTCATCCCTCCTTCCTTCCGAAGGTGGTGTCAGATTTCCATGTGAATCAGACCATCTCTCTGCCCACCTTTTTCCCTAATCCCTCCACTCCAGCTGAGAGGGCTTTACACTCGCTTGACCTAAAAAGAGTTTTTAAATTCTATCTGGATAGGTCCAAGTCCATGAGAAAATCTGATCAACTATTTGTTAACTATGGGTCGATCAGAACAGGTTTTCCAGCTTCAAAACGGTCCATCTCCAGATGGATAGTTTTGTGCATCAAGTTAGCTTATCAATTAGCGCAAAGGCCCCTTGGGCCTACTCCCAAGGCGCATTCCACGAGAGGAAAAGCGGCTACGACTGCTTTTCTTCATAACGTGCCTATCTCTGAAATCTGTAAGGCGGCAACTTGGAGGTCCGTCCATACATTTACGAGGCACTATTGTCTAGATTCGGACACCAGAGCAGACACCCAAGTAGGCCAGGCCTCCTTGAGGAATCTGTTCAGCAGCTGATTGCGGCTGCTGTTGTATGTTGGGTAATTCACTCTCATTTGCCTGCAGGTGGAAGAATGGCTTGCTATTCTATTCAGTGCTTATGACTATTTATGAGGATCCCCTGGAAGAGAAGGATAAGTTACTTACCTCTAATCCTAGTTCTCTTCCAGGGGTAGCCTCATCAGCAACCCACCCGCCTCCCCAGGCAAATGAGATTTTTCTTCATTGTTAAAAAGGATATCTTTGTGCCCTGATCTTCAGGGTTACGCAAAGAACAACTGAGTTCAAGTGCTACTTGCCCTCCTGTGTTTTTATACATATATTATGTGTTTGCAAAAGCAGTTTATACGTTATTACATTGTTTAGCCTCCTATATGGGGCTGCATTGATATGAGAAAAAATGATATATGTTTATATATATATAGAGCTGTATATATATGTTTTTCATATATATTTTTTATTATTTCCGGGGTCCCCGCACATGGGCGGGAATATTCAGTGCTTATGACTGATGAGGATACCCCTGGAAGAGAACTAGGATTACAGGTAAGTAACTTATCCTTATGTCTATGTCCCCCTGGTCTTTTTACACAATCCACGATTCTCAGTCGGCGATTTTGAAGTTGTTTTGAGGGGTAACGTTGCAGCCTTACCATGGATATCATTGGAGTCAATGGGGTAGCCCAGTGTCCCTCTGAACCTGGGTATTAACAAGAAACAACTACAAGTGGTTCTGTCGGGGAGAAACCAATTGCTTAGTACATATAAAGAATTAATCAGCAAAGTTAAAGTCTAGTACATTCTTTTCAATGGAACACACAGGACAGTGTGATATATACAAAAATCAAGGAACAAAAAGGAGATCTGCCCGAACAAATTTTTCAGTATTTTTCTCAGTCTTTTTATTTCTTGAGGCTGAGAGAATTGTGGGGCATGAGCGGGAGTAACTGTTGATGTTTCGACCCTGTGGTATGCGCAACTGAAATGCGTCACGGCGGGTCTTCCTCAGGACTTCAAGCAGTGGTTGACAGCCTAATAGGGGAAAGGATTCAAGTGTCAAACCAGTGTGTTCCATAGGGTATACAATAAATTGACTATAATGGTCACACAATTGCAGGACTCGCCACGATCAAGAATTTGATAAAAAAGCCACGCTCAACTGAATTGCAATAGTGGTAGATGGCATATGTCCATAAGCTGTGGGGTTAGAATGAAACTAGGTATGCTATGTATTGACCTAGTTTGGTGAAAAAATAAAAAATTGGGGTTAAAAAGTTGCGAACTTACCATTCATCAGGTGTGATGGTTGTATTCATTATGATCCAAAGTTTTAAGGGTAGTCATATGACAATTACCACCTGTGCAGTCAGAGCCTCAGCCAGGTTGGGATCTATGAATTAAGGAAATATGTTGAGCTCAATTTGGATTGTGAAAATTGGAAGGAAAGAGAAGGTGTTGCTGCAGCTATTGACCTACTGTGTCTGATCAATCAGAAGCAAGGCGAATATTCAGCCACCCTCTCATGGAGTCAGTTAACAAGAATTTATGTAAAGAATGTATTTACCCATCTTGAGGGAAAAAAGACACGAAATCAGGAATCCGTTGCCTACCTTCCCTTTTTAGGTCTCGCCTAGCGTTGCAGCGCATGCGCTGCTCGCTCGGCGAGACCTATAGTTAGAGAGGAGATTTTAGAAGGGGGCTCGAAGCCCCGCCCCTCATTTCCATTGGCTTGCGTCACCGTTTATGCTGAACGGTGGCCTGCGATTGGAAATGGGGTTTTGTAGTCGCTGCCCTTTCTCCTTTTCAGACGGCCCATTCGGACAGGCTTGTCTGCTTCACGGCTGGCGTGAAGCACTTTCTTATCTTTATGGGGCCATGTGTTTCGAATTAGTGTGGAGGAGCGCACTGCCCACGACCTCTCAAAGGAAATAAATCTTGGTTTCGTCAAGATTTTTTTCCTTTGAGAGGTCGGGGGTAGTGCGTGCCTCCACGCTAATTAGAAACACATGGCCCCATAAAGATTAGAGATCGAAGACGAAACCAAAGCTCACCAAGCAGTGCTGAGAGGAACTCTGCTCCTCCTGAGCTCCTGGTGCTTTGTTTCCGCCTGACGCAAAGTCTTCATCTTGGCTCTTCTTGTGAAAAAAAAACTGAAGTGTGGAACAAAGCTTCAAAACAAGATTTTTCTTTGGGGGGGGGGGGTGTGTGTGTGTGTGTGTGTGTGTGTGTGTGTGTGTGTGTGTGTGTGTGTGTGTGTGTGTGCTTCTTTTTTTTTTTTTTTTTTTTTTTTTTTTATTACACTATCCTTGTGGGGACTTGAGTATGATAACACACTCATGCTGTGGGGACCTGATCCCAAGTCCCCACAAGGTAAAGTCTTCTAAATGATTAGAAATTACTTCAGAAACGTATGTGCCAATTTTTACAACTTTTAAAAAAAAATTGCCTTGTGGGGACCTGTGTTTCACCATGTGTGTTTATTTTTTTGCTTAGCTCTGCCCCTGTAGACAGGCGGTGGTACTGCAGCCTTAAACACACTTAACATATTAAACACACTTCAGTAATTGAATCCCATCTAGCAACAGAGGATAGTGATTTTGAAGGAGCAAACCCATCAGAAAACATAATACCTGAATGCAATGTCCTTTTTAATTTTATGTAACCTTTTTTTAAGAAGAAAATCATTAATCAAATGAGGCTACTGACTTTGCACTTTTATTTTTTGTAGCTATTTTCTTTGAAAAGCTAAGAAATGCACATTTAATTGAATGCTATTGTTTTACATTTCCAACACATGACCGAATCCCTATTTAAGAAATGACGCACTTCATCGGCTTATCAGTACTCATGGATGTGGCAACAATACAAATATTTAAGAAAAGGCATATCAATGTCCAAGAAAGTGGTATAGTATGGTCATTCTCTTTAATCCTTAACCAGTATTCCCCTTTAATATATACTTTGGCATTGAACTCATCAGTTCTTAAAAGTATATGTGAGACGTTAGGATTTATCTAATTATGAGCACCCTATTGAAATAATGACTGCGTTTACAACAGTGTATTTTAAACAGCCCCTGCTTTGAAGGTAGTGCATGTGACATAAACAAGCGCAAAAGGATAAAACAATTTTGCACCAAAATATGAAGTCACGCAGCACCCTGTTGGAATCAACTTTGAATTTTGATGCGATGTGTTTTGCTGCAAGGAAAGAAAATCCCTTGTCGCAGTACATCAGTTGGAGATGTCGGAATTTGCCTTGAGAGGAAACTCAAGACAGAACTTTAGAATGGGCAGCCGCAGACAAGTAAATGCACACTAGTGCATAACAAAAACACAGGACGGCAGATCAGGGTGCTGAAAGCCCCTGGAGTTGATTAGTCTCTCCGAGTGGGGGTGGGCGCAGAGAGGTAGTTCAGCTTGGGACTGATAGCACCAAGAAGGGAGTCAGGTGCCCGAGCAAAAGCTGCCGCTGATTTCACGCATGCTATTAAAATGCAAAATGCATAATTTTCGAGTTCATCAACATGATATAGCACCATCCTTGAAAAGCTACTTTATAATTATGCAGTGTATTCTTTGTAAGCAGTCTGCAGATTATCGGAGTTTGAGCTCAATGACGGAAATCGAGGCCTTCCAAACTGAAACTCTTGGGGTTATTTTCTTGCTTTCCTTAACCTGTTAGTAGGCCGTTTACTGCCCATTATAGATGCCTAGTGTTTCTTACACCTCCTTCGTACAAAACGCCTTCATCAAGAAATACCATCAGGAAACACTGTAGCTGGTAGGTGAATTATGTGGACTATTGCTTTCCTAAAGCAAATTGCATATGGCTTCATTCTGCAAACTTTCCGGTAGGCCTGGGTGAAATTTAAATTACACTGGCGAATTCGTACAGTTCTGGAAGTTTTGCATTATACACAAATTCATGATTCCTTCCTATCGTATAGAAATAAAAAGTAAATCTCTGAAACCTGTACCACCAGATAATTACTTCGACTGCAAAGCATAGAAATAGCAAATATTAGACATATATATTGTGAATGGATCCTTTTTTTCAATTCGAAAAAATATTTACTGAGCCCAGTCTAGTTTGCACCTGACTCAGAAAAGCTAAATCTTAAGCAGAATATTCCATTTCATATTTAAAAAAGAAAAGCTACAAATATCTAACGCCAGACCTCCGAAATGAAAACAATGTAATTGCATCTGTGCTAGCTTTATTTGATCTTTAAGCATCTAATGCCAATGTGTATATTTGAGCGGCATTTGACTATAATGTGAACTTTGCAGTCTGCTTATTGCTTAGTGCTTATCGTACTTTTCCTAAAACATTTATTATTTCATTTCTTAGATGTGAAGACGGTTTGATTTAAAATTAACTGTTTCTTTAGCTTCTTGTTAAAAGAATGCCAGTGTTTTCCGCAGTGTTTTCATGCAGAGAAGTAAAGGTAGCCAGGGCGTTGCCAAGGTCAGCCAAAGATGTGCAAATGCACTTTCACGCATAACAAAGGGCCCTTTGGTTTTGCCAGTTAAGCGGGGCTGAGAACACCTCATGTCAGTGACTGTTGCAGACTGGGTGATGGGCGCAGCTGCAATGGTTTACAAACACCTTGTTAGGCGAGCAGACAGACATCAGCAAACAGCACTAGGTTTGCTTGGCCTGAAACTTCAGCAGCACTCAGAATGAGGTTGAACTTCTGAGACTGTTAACCTGCTTTTGCGCTTCCGATAATGGAAAAAAAAAAACGTAATAAAGTGCAATTTTTTAAGAGAAGCCCATGCAGTGGGACATTTATTCCTATCTATTACTGATAAATATTGTAAAGAAAAAAAGAGAAAGGCCAGGGCATCCGCATAGTTTAATGGGTGCGCCGCACTCTAAGCATAGTTATCTATTCTAACAGAACACCAGGTTCACCTGCACAAATGTAGAAAGTTTAGTAGCAACATTTCCTATATTTAATAAATAAAACAAAAACTTTTACATTTACATTTTGGGCGTCTCCATTTTATTTTTATTTGAACATTTCAAAATCATTTATATCATATTGTATCATATAATGTGGGAGGGTTGACGAGAAAAGGCAAATTAAGCGGCATAATGCGGCACATTTGTGATAGTATACTTCCCTATTTTGTCATGCTTTTCATACAGGTTAACACTGTTTGGACAAATGTTTCATCTCATTAGTACCAGTTTAAACCCCAAATGCAGCAATATGCAACAGAAAGGAGACCAGAGAACCTTTGCAAAGGGCATTCCACTGCTGGGCAAAGTGTGTCACTTCGGGTTTAGTCATTTTTGTCCATTTGAGGTAGAAACCTATTTTTTCTTAAAATCTGCAGGTTATGCAGCACATGATGGATTAAGTGGCCCCACGTATAGAGAGGAAAATAATGTGTCTGACTGGCTTAAGACGTTCTCAGCAGCCAGAATGAAGCTAGTGCACCCAGGCTGACTATTTTGTGATTACAGCCCTCAGCATGATCTTATGCTAAAATCAACATTTATTTTATCTACAACTAAAACAGCAGAATATGCCATTTTAAAATGTATTGCACAATGTTGGAAATGGTACCAAGCATATGAAAAGTGCTTCAGAATTCATCTGGAACCCTCATACTTGTCCTCATAAGGGAAACAACCATGATGAGCACAGCCTCTTTGTGAAATAAGAAGAGCTGCCCTTCTAAATGAAAAGGTAAGGCGTGGCTGAATTACTAGTTTGAAGGTACAGTTTTTACATTTGCAGTTTAGGTTTTTTTCTTTTTCCTGTAATATTTCAACAAAATAACAAAAGGGCACTTCCATATTTCTTAAGAAGCGAAGTATGGATCAGATTCACAAAATTCCATGCAGAGCCAAAGCTGTGTAATAATCAGCAGTACTGCATTGAATGAATTACAAAAAATTGTGCAGTACCATATGTAGAAGGAGTCGGATGCTGACGTCCTCACACACATTTGTGCTACAAAGTCATTTTAGCCAGAGGCTAAACTTCATGCAATAGCACAAAGGTGAGGTAGGATTACCTTGAGTGAAAACTCGACCCAGCTCCAATGTGAAAAGTCCAGCCTGAACTGCGAAGGTAGGTCCTCCCTAGTTCCACTGGAACCAAGCTATGCCAGGCTGAAGAGCTTTGAAACCATCAACACCAGTCTTGGGTTCCTTGTATTCCGGTCAAGGAGGACCTGGTCTGGCAGTTCAGGCTGGATTGTTCCCATTGGAGCAGAGTCAAGACTAATTTGCAAATGGCTGGGTCCAAATTGAGGTAGCATGGTGTGCAAAATAATGGGCTAGGATGTGGGCCGAGTAATTTCCAGTGGTTGGGATTAGTTCAAGCATTCCATCCATTTTTTTTTTGCATACCTCAGTGTGATGTCGTAAATGGAATGGATATGCTCAGACATGGGTCCTGTGCCCACTGAGCCGCTGGAACCAAGTTATACCCAGCTGAGGAGTCCTAATAGGGCAAAACCCATCCTGGGTTACTTGTGTTTGAGTTCAAGGAGGACATGTTCTGGCCGTTCATGCTGGACTGTTCCCATTGGAACAGGGTCCAGACAGATTTGCAATAGCTGGGTCCAAACGTAGGTGGGATGGTGTACAAAATAAAAATGGACTGGGATGGGACGTTGAGTATTTACCAGCTGCTGAGATTAGTTAGAGCTTTCCATCCTTCACTTTGTTGTACACTTCAGTTTTTCTTGTTGTGAGCAAGCAATTTTAGATGGAAGCTACCAGACAGAGCAGGCTGCCTGGTTGCATAAGACCAAGGGTCTCATTTATAAGAGGGCTGCGCCGCTGTGGCAGCACTTTTAATGATGCTCCGGTGGCGCAGGCCTCTGAATCACATCTACAAGGCCAAGGAAAGCTACCCTGCATGGCTTTTCAAGGCCTCTTAGATATGGCGTTGCCTCACACTGCCCCCGGGGCGGCGTGCCATTGGTGTTGCTGTAGATGTCCCCACTCAATTCACAGATTTACAACAAAGCATAAATCTTGGAATGCACCAAAACCCTGCGCCTCCCCAGGGGTGGCATAAGGGTTGTTTTTGTGACAAAAGGTGCCCCTTCCTCCACAAAAACAACCTGATTTCAACACAGACACCCTTGCACCATGGTGTAAGGGTGCCTGCATTGGCACATGGCAGCCATTCGTGCGCCAGCGCTGTGAAAGAGGACAGGAATGCACCATATCGCAAAGATGCAGTGCATTCCTGCCCTTTCCTTTTGATGCAGGGCAATGCAGCAAGAAGCCTTGCGGTGCTGCCCTGTGCCAAAACTTTGTCAGCGTACCAAGATCTTACAGTGAGATAAAAACCCACCCATTGGTTGCCATTGATTGGCTTTATTTTCGTGCTCATTTGCCTACTTCTGCTTACATGGCTTGTCTTATATTATGTTTGTCCCTCCCGTGGAGCATAACTTCTTTACTTATGTCCTTCCACTCACTTTAAGGGAACTCATTTTCGTGTTTTCCTTTAGCAGTCCACAAGAGTGCATGTGTTTTCCGACTGTCTTGTTTGTGTGCGTCTCGTCTCCTCCCTTTTCTTGTTGTTCCTTCTCACCTGTCTGCTGTTCTCCCTCCTTACTGCTATCTTTTCTTTTGTTTTGTTTAAGCACTCCATGAGTGCATGTGTTTTCTAGCTGTCTCCCTTGTGTGCTTCTCTCCACCCACACTGTGTTGCTTTCTCTTCTCCATGTGCTTCTCTCCCCATGCTGCCTTCTCTCACCCGCATGCTTTAATCCCTTCACTCTGCACACTCTATGTTGTTCTCTATCACCTGTGTACTTCTGTGATATTCTCTGCCTCGTGTGCTTCCCCCCGCTATCATGCACTGCTTTTTCCCTTTTCCCGTTCCTCCATTACCAGGCACCTCCACCACCAAAAGCTGCAGTCCTTTTTTTAATTGGCACTTTTGTACTAAAAAAATCATATTTTTTTGTATTTACTGATCCAAATGACATCTTTCATCTTGGATCAGTACATAAAAAAATGGCAGCTTTGTCCTTTCACTGGTGAGCACATGTTTTCTAATGCATGTATGCATCAGTGAAAAGATGCCACCACTAGTGTGTCTTTCTTTATTTTTTATTTTGATGATGGTGCACAGCATCCCAATGGTGTACAGCACTGCTAAAAGCAATTGGCAAAGCCAGTAGGCCCAAAAGGCGAGATATATTGGCTTTGTCAATGCTTGTTGTGGTCAGGCGCTGGCCACTCTCTTGATGTTAGAGTGTGTTCTCAAGTACTACCTTAGTTGAGTGATGGTGTCTGTCAAGAGATGCTATCCCTGTGGAAAAACGTGAAGGTATTGCAGCATAAAAGAGCTATGGAATGATGGTAGGGGTGTAAATCTATGAGGATTATGAGAGAGCTGTGGAGGGTTAAGGAGATATGGTTAAGAAGGTAGCGAAAACAACCTGGAGCTGTAGCGAGGTTTGTCAGGCTGTAAACTGAAGCTTTTGAAAGTGAGTACTGGCTGTCGGGATATAATATGGTTATGGAGGTGCATGTACTGTGAAGAACAAGATGAGGTAAAATGTTGAGTAGTGGAGAAATGTATTGCTTGTAGATATATAAGGACACTGCAAACAGATGCTGCACTGATGGGGCTGTAAATATTTACTACTAAGGAGAGAAGTAGGGAATCTGCAGACCTCTGGAGAAAGGGAGTCTGACCAGAGCCTCAACTCCAGGTAGGATTATTAGAATGAGCAGCATCACAGCTAGGCCCGATTATAATTCTGGAGACCTCATCTGTATGGTGGATTTGGTGCATTTCCAAGTTCAGAGTTTGGGTTGAAATTGTGGACTGTTCGTTTCTGACGAGGCACTATGACAATGTGGGTGATAACTACATGTGTGGTTATTCACCTACCACTTGTATTTATTTGGTTCCAAATTTAACACATTTTAATTTGCTAAAGGCAAGAGCAAATGTTTATACTGAATGGGCATTTGGAGGAAACATTCCCATATTGAATGATGATGCAGGCATAATGGTTTATTCACAGAGAAAAGTCCCTCCTTTGGAGACAAACATGCTGATGCACGTTTGTATTACATTTTACAAGTGTAGAATGTTCCAGCTGGCTGAGAATCTCCCCGTGTTTCCCTAACCAGTGCTAAAATGCTTGCGCTCATTCCTGTAAACATGGTAAAATTGGCTTACACCCAATTGGCACATTTATTTTACTTGTCAGTTCTTAGTAAAGTAGTACTATATGTACCCAGGGCCTGTAAATTAAATGCTACTAATGGGCCTGCAGCATTTGTTGTGCCACCCACTTAGGTAGCCCCTTAAAACATGTGCCAGGCTTGCCATTGCAGCCTGCGAACAGCTTTGAACTGCCAATTCGACCTAAAAATACCTTACCACCCAAAAACCCATACCCACCCTAAACCCTAGAAATTCCCTTGCCACCCAAAAACCCATACGCACCCTAAAACCTAAAAAAGCCCACATCACCTAAAAACCCATACCTACCCTAAAACCTAAAAATCCCTTACCACCCAAAAACCCACACCCACCCTAAACCCTAAAAATTCCCTTGCCACCCATGCCCACCCTAAACCCTAAAAAATTGCTTGCCACCCAAAAACCCATATCCACCCTAAGACATAACTTACCACCCAAAACCACTCTAAACACTAAAAATTCCTTATCACCCAAAAACCCATACCCACCCTAAACCATAAAATTGCCCTTGCCCCACAAAAACCCACTCCCACCCAAGACCTTAAAAATTCTCTAGCCCCACAAAAACCCATACCCATCATAAATCCTACAAAATCCCTTGCCACCAAAAATCCCACACCCATTTTAAAAGATAAAAATTCCCTTGCTGCCCATAAAACCCATACCCACCCTAAAAACCCTTACCACTCAAAGACCTACACCCATTCTAAACCCAAAAAATTCAACTGCCACCCAAAAACTAATACCCACCCTAAACCCTAAAATATCCCTAACCATTCAAAAACCCATACTCACCCTAAACCCTAAAAATTCCTTTGCCACTCAAAAATCAATACCCACCCTAAAAAATTCCCTTGCCACCCAAAAACCCATACAAACACTAAGCCCTAAAATATTCATTACCACCCAAAAACCCATACCCACCCTAAACACTAAAGGTTCCCTTGTCACCCAAAACCCATACCCACCCTAAAACCTAGACAAACCTCACAACCCTAAAACCCATAACCACCCTAAACCCTAAAAATTCCTTATCACCGAAAAACCCATACCCAACCTAAACCATAAAATTTCCTTTGCCCCCCAAAAACCCACACCCACTCTAAACCTTAAAAATTCTCTTGCCACCCAAAAACCCATACCTGCCCTAAACCTTAAAAATGCCCTTGCCACCAAAAAACCCATACCCACCCTAAACCCTAAAAAGCCCTTATCACCTAAAAACCTATACTCACCCTAAAAAGTCCCTTACCACCCAAAAACCCATACCCACCTAAGCCCTAGAAATTCCCTTGCCATCCAAAAATTCCATTTGCACCCTAAAACCCCAAAAAGCCCATATCACGTAAAAACCCATACCTACCCTAAAACCTAAAAAATCCCTTACCACCCAAAAACCCATACCCACCCTAAACCCTAAAAGTTCCTGTGCCACCCAAAAACCCATGCCAACCCTAAACCCTAAAAATGCCTGTGCTGCCCAAAAACCCATATTCATCCTTAACCCTAAAAGAGCCCTTATCATCTAAAAACCTATAATCACCCTAAACCCTAAAAAATACCTTGCCACCAAAACCAATACCCACCCTAAACCCTTGAAATTCCCTTGCCACCCAAAAACACATACCTACCCTAAACCCTAAGACAAACCTTACAACCAAAAACCCATAACCACCCTAAAAATTCCTTATCACCGAAAAACCCATACACACCCTAAACCATGAAATTTTCCTTGCCCCTCAAAAACCCACACCCACCCTAAACCTTAAAAATTCTCTTGCCACCCAAAAACCAATACACACCGTGAAACCTACAAAATTCCTTGCCACCAAAAATCCCACACACATCCTAAACGATAAAAATACCCCTGCCACCCAAAAAAACCCATACCTATCCTAAACCCTAAAAAATCACTTAACACTCAAAAACCTACCCCATCCTAAACCCTAAAAATTCAATAGCCACCAAAAAACTCATACCCACCCTAAACCCTAAAATATCCCTTACCATTCAAAAACCTATAATCACCTTAAACACTGAAAATTCCCTTGCCACTCAAAAATCCATATCCACCCTAAAAAAAATTCTTGCCACCCAAAAACCCACACAAACACTAAACCCTACAAGAATAATTACCACTCAAAAACCCATACCCATCCTAAATCCTAAAGGTCCCCTTGCCACCCAAAACCTATGTCCATCCTAAACCCTAAAAATTCCCTTACCACCCAAAAAACCCATCATCACCCTAAACCCTAAAAATTCCCTTACCACGTAAAAATCCATACCCACCCAAATCCCTTAGAGTTCCTTTGCCACCCAAAAACCCATACCCACCCTAAAAAATCCCTTTTCCACTCAAAAACCCATACCCACTCGAAACCCTTAAAATTCTCTTCTACCCAAAAGACACATATAAATGCTAAACCCGAAAAAATCCCTTTCCACTCAAAAACCCATACAAATGCTAAACCCTAATAAAATCATTATCGCCCAAAAACCCATACCCAACCTAAACCCTAAAAATTCCTTATCACCCAAAAACCCATACCCACCCTAAACCATAAAATTTACCTTGCCTCAAAAAAACCACACACCCAAAACCATAAAAATTCCCTTGCCACCCAAAAACCCATACCCACCGTAAATCCTACAAAATCCCTTGGCACCAAAAATCACACACCCATCTTAAATGATAAAAGTTCCTTTGCCACCCATAAAACCCATACCCACCCTAAACCCTAAAATAACTCTTACCACCCAAAAACCTATACCCACTCTAAACCCTAAAAAATCCCTTCCATCCAAATACCCATACCCACCCTAAATCTAAAAAATTCAGTTGCTACCCAAAAACCCATACCCACCTTAAACCATGAAAAATACCTTTACCACCCAAAAATCCATACCCACCCTGAACCTTAAAAATTCCCTTGTCACCAAACACCCATACCCACCCTAAACCCTTGCCTCCCAAAAACCCATACCCACCCTAAACCCTTAAAAAGCTCTTATCACCAAAAAACCTATACTCACCCTAAACCATAAAAAATACCTTACCACCCAAAAACCCATACCCACCCTAAACCCTAGAAATTTCCTTGCCACCCAAAAACCTGTACGCACCCTAAACCCTAAAAAAGCCCATATCACTCAAAAACACGTTTCTATTGTAATTTGATGTCATAACCTTTTTTCCAGAAACAGTAAGAAAGCCTATAGCTTTAACTTATATTTACATTTAGGTACAAATGTTGACTGCATGCCAATGTTTGTGTCTTTTTTTTAGAAGCAGGTCCTTTATAGTGCAATTGCCTTATTTTTCTCATAACATGCCCTACTCTTTATAAGATCATTGCATGAGCAGCACTTCTTTTAGTTAAAAATCTTTCAGAGCATCAGTCTTTCCACATCATGGTGTTCTTCCCCAAGTCAACGACATATAATCATACAGTACTAGGCAGTGTACCTGCCTTTAAAAAAAAGGTGCATTGCTACGTCTCATTTCACCAACTCCCATTATTACGGTTTTCCATCATTTTTAGACAACAGGAAATTTAAATAAAGCAGCGAAAGTCACATAATTTTTGGAACTTTGCTCTACACTTGCTAAGCAAAATTTCCAAAATTGCACCACTTCACATACTATTGTGTCATTTGCAGCAACATTTTACTGCAAGTACATGAGAATAATGCGAATGGTCTGAACATGAACGGCTGTTGCTTGCGCTGCCTGTGTTTTTTCTTGCTATGTTTTTACCACAGCACGTATTTTGTGCTCCAATATCGCACTCAATGATGGATTCTCATTTTGAGTAACTGCATGTGATTTTGCATAATTTTCCTGAAAATTCGCATAATTATGTGAAAACAAATTATGAGAATATCACACACCGTATCATTTTACACATTTGACAGGATCTCTGCCTTCCAAATCTTGCCAAATTGATTACTAGGCCTTCTCTGATTACCCCCTTTTTTTAGTGTACATGCACATATCACCTTGTTGTCCCTCTAACTAGGCTACTGCTGTGTTGTTGCCTATATGTTTTAGTCCTAACTATATTATAATTTGTGTGTATATCTCTCACGGCTAATTATTATTATTTGAATTTGTAATGCGAACAGCTACCCCAAGGGGTTTCCCGGCGCAAAGAAGGGAGGGGAAGAGATTCCTGAATTAAAAGAGCTAAGTCTTCAAACCTTTGCCAAAAACTGAGGATAGATGTACAGCTTCTCAATGACCTTGTGAGAGAATTCCAGAGTTTCGGGCCCAAATATGAAAAGGAATGACCTGTCATAGGAGTCAAGTGGAACCTAGGCACACTGAATAGGGAGTGATTAATAGATTGCAAGGATCGAGAAGGATGATAAAGTGACATCAAGTCTTAAAAATAACCTTGGTCCAGATCTTGCTTTAGCCTTGAACATGTAGCATAAGGCTTTGAACATGATACGGTTAGGAATTGTCAACCAATGAAGCTTGCGAAGAAGGTTGCAGACTGAGGAAATTTTGGGAAGTTGGTAAAACAACCTTACAACTGCATTCTGAACTAATTGTAGCCGGCAGGTTGTAGCTTTATCGGCTCCCTAATAGAACACATTGCTGTAGTTCAGTCTAGCTAAAATCAAAGCCTGGATCACAGTCCTTTGAGCGGGAGTAGGGATCATCCAAATGATATTTTTTTAGCCATTTGGGACCACAAAACAAGTGGCGTTCACCTTAGCCACTTGAGGCTTCATAGACAATTTGTCATCTAAAAGGAATCCCAGATTTTTTACTTTCTGAGATGGAATAGGCAGAGTCCCTACAGAGTCGGTACAGTGATGAGGACCCCAGATGGAGGAGTTTTCCCCCAGAATCATGACCTCAGTCTTATCGCCATTAAACCTGAGAGAGTTTTTGTTCATCCATAAGGAGATGCTACTCAGGCTCAAGCTTAAATCCATGGGTCCATTTTTCTGTTTAGATGACAACATAAAGATGTTCTCTGTGTCATCTGCGTAGGAGAAAAGTGTCAGACCACACCTCTCCACTTCATCAACCAAAGGGCGGACGTAGATGTCAAACAATAAAGTGCTCAGCACTGAACTCAGAGCATGAGTCTCAGATCTGGCATTGGGGGAAAAACTTGAAATGTACAATCTGTCAAAAATGATATAAGCCAGGCCAAGGCTGAGCCCTCAAGGCCCAGGGCAATCAGTCTCTCCTCCAAAATGGAATAAGACACAGTATCGAAGGTTACGCTGAGGTTGACAAAAAGAACGCAGCCTTAAAGGCGCTGCCTCTAGCACTCGGTAATGCCAAGAGGGCAAATTCCGTACTGTGTTCAGCCCTAATTCCAGACTGAGAATGATGTAAATTCTGAGCCTCCACAAACTAGGTAAGCTGGCTATTAATGTTTTTCCAAAACTTTGGAAGAGATAGGAAGAAGGGAAATGGGATGAAAGTTGGACATATTGGTCGGGTCCAAGTTGTTTTTTCTCAGGAGGAGAAGGACCATAGCATGTTTCTATTTCTTGGGAAACGGGTCATCACCAAGAGAGATATTAAGAAGATCTCTTAACATAGATAACAAGTTAGAGTCAAGTTGCCTGATCATGTTAGGGGGTAGAGGGTCCAAAGGAGAGCCTAATTTAATAGATTTAAATAGATTGCAAAATGGTATTGAAAGTCATAGTGTCCAACAAGGACCAAGTCCTTAGTTTAGGTGTTACACCAACATTAATCATGGTGATGTTAAAAGACATGGTGGGATTCTAATAGTTATAGGCGCAGCAAAATGGTCGGACAACAATAGTAGCATAGGGGGAGCAGTCACCAAGTCGGAGACATTGGAAACAAGCACTGAAAATGCAATAGGTCTCGCCTTTGATTAAGTTAAAGCCATTTGCTTTGCTAATGGTATTGTATAGCAAAGCAAATGGCTTTAACTTAATGAAAGGCGAGACCCATTGCATTTTTAATGCTTGTTCTACTGAGTGCCGTTCCATTCCTCTCTACTTCAGATGCAGTAAATTTCTTCCTTTAAATGTAGTCTTGACCAATGATTCTGAAGTATTGGTCCAGACAGCATTAACCCAGAGTGGGGTTTTACATATTCACATTACACTGTCCTCTAAACTATAGCTTTGGGAATATTGAAATACAAAGGCTTCCAGAGGAGAACCAGGACAGCGGCGTGTCAGCAGCGGCGTGTCAGCAGCGGCGTGTCAGTTAAAGTAGAGTGGCGTGTAAAGTACACCTGCCCACCCACGTTCAGCTCAACCACATCCGGAAAGGAATTCAAGACCGACACCTGGTCCCTGGAAGGGAGGTAAGTCCTACAGTTGACACTCAGAGCCATGGTTGGGGGAGACCGTAATCACCTGGAGATGCAACCCTCACATGGAACAGAAGACAGCTTTCTTGCCCTACTACCACAAGGGCTTCCTAGCATTTGATGAGGCCTTGCATCAATCCCACCGCAAACTCAGTAGCCATGCGTAGACTACAATCCCCAAGCATGTTTATAGATGACAGATAACTCTGGGAGAATTGGAAGTCTATTACCAGATGATGTCATTAGCCAACTCAGCTGAACGCTAGCTATCCGCACCAGAAGGATGTAACTCTAAAACGGCCCTTTTGCCCACTGTTGTGATCGTTGGAAAGTCAGGCTACCTGGTTCTGCCAAAACTGGGAGTGGTTAAAAAGAATTAGACCCCTGTGCTAAAATACCTGCGAGAACTCTGCGTTTGTGAAATAAATGTTGATACAATTTACCATTCTGAAACGCGCGCCACAAGCTGACTAGAGAATTGGAAGTCCAATCCAATCCAATCCAAAATCCTTTATTCGGTCTTAAAATTAAGATCATAAAAGTATTTACAATAATGTGTGATACATTAAAATATTCATAAAATTTACATACATACTTGATAAAAATAGTGTAAACAGTCCTCATTATAATGATCACTTCATGTCTGTGTTAAAAATACTAACAGTAGTAAGCACGGCAATAATTAGTGAAAGATCAACCTCTTTCTATTTTTAACACATAGCCAGAGATAAGATGCCAGAGCATAACATACATAGGGATTCTCCAGCAATTTAAAGTAAAACAGGGCCACACGACAAAATTTGAAATTGTACCTTTTACATATCGGAACTATGAATTTACGACGTTCATCTGAGTAAAAACCACAGAAAAACAAGATATGAAGATCATTTTGTACAGACTTTTTGTCACAAGGACACAGTGCAAGGTCAGAATGTTTGTATTGATTACCTGGGAACCCTAACATCAAAGGTATCATATTTATGCGGAATCTCAGTAAAATATATTTATGGTAAAGTGGTACATCGGCCAAATACAAAAAGCTTCCCTCCATCAATACTGGTGTTAATTCATAGAGACGGGCAGCTTGGGAGGAATAGTTTTTTTCCCTTCTCAGATATTGTGCCCTAAGTATAAATGTCTCCACCAGTTTGCTTTTTGAAAAAGATTTGCAGGTGGGGGGATTTTTGAAAAGGAGACTTAACCCAATTGCCGAGAATTCTGCTTCCACGTAATGCAGCCACTTAACCCGGGTAAAATTTGCTGATTTTAAAAGCAATAATATCAGATTTTGCGTGAGGCACTGTTGTCCTACGCCAAATAGAGTGCCACAATAGGAGCGGAGCCAATTTGATAGTGTCAGTGATATATGGTAAATCCAGCTCCCTATGTAGCACATAGTTTGAGTACGACTGGTGGACAGAGGTAAAAGACTTAAAAAACGTATTCTCTATGGACTGGAGAGTAGCAATGGGAGCCATTCCCCAGATTGCTGCGCCATAAACCACTGCCGCCTTGGTTTTGGCATGGTAGATCTTTTTCATCGGTATCAAGGGTTTGGCTCCCAGCTTTTTCACAAACTGTTTCAATAATCCCAAACTTCTCTGCATGCCTAATTCTCTGCCCTCCACTAATTTAGCCCAAGATTGGTTCTTATCAAAAAGAACACCCAAATAGGGGAAAGAGTCCACCACCTCAATCTTACCAGAATCCATAAAAAAACTAGGAGGTTTATCCTGTTTCCGCCCCCCCGCAATGATGACAAAGGATTTGCTTTGATTGACCCTTAGATCTAGTAAATCCATAAAGGACGCATAGGCCGAGATAAGGTGTTGCAACCCCCTCCCTGTTCTTGCCATCAAAACGGCATCGTCCGCATATGCCAGCATAGGGAGGCGCTGATGGTTTTCAAGTACCGGGACATCCAAGGCTGCGGCCTCTAGATGGTTCCCCACACCATTCGTGTAAATCAAAAACAAGAATGGTGGCAGGACGCAGCCTTGTCTTACCCCTCTCGATCTTAAATGAGCGGGTACACTCCCCATGTCTCCCATAGCGGACTGCGGATGAAGCATCCGTATACAGCTGCCTAATAAAATCAGTCAGGGCCTGATCAAATCCCATCTCACCCATTATCTGCCAGAGTCTCGGGTGGGACACGCAGTCAAAAGCCGCGGAAAGGTCCATAAAGGCAAGATGGATCTTCCCACCCTTGACTCTGGTATATCTATCAATAATTAGTGACAGGTTCAGACACTGATCAACCGTTCCTTTGCCCTCCTGAAAGCCGTATTGTGATGGCATTAAAATATTTTTAGACCTCGCCCAGTCCTCTAGTCTTGTTAATAAGAGACGTCCCATAAGCTTAGCCGTTGTATCAATCAGAGATATTGGGCGATAATTTTTTGGATTATTTTTGTCACCCTTTTTATGGATTGGTACGATGGTACTCGTTTTTCATGACTGTGGCGGGCCTATTATGGCAATTTTATTAAAAACATTTGTTAATAAAGGAACCCATATATCTAGATTATCAAAAAAAAAGTCCATTGGAACCCCATCAGGGCCTGGAGCTTTACCCCGACTGCAGGCATCGATCCCATTCCTAACTTCACTAAGACTAAATGAAAGGAATATCTCAGATGCACTAATAGGAGGGGGTGAAACATAGTCCATTGGGGAAAAAATACTTTTGAAGTAGTCCACCCAGGACTCCTCCCCCACATTGACATCGAGAACTGGATCGTTAGGACTTTTAAAATGGGGGCCATTTACTATTCTCAAACTCCTTTGAGTTGGCCGACTCCTGCTCAAGATTGTCCCAAATTTCTGCCTTTAATGCCCTTTCCCTATTTAGCCTAGCCGATTTATAATCCTTTCGTAAAGTCGAAATTTCTACGGAATTTCTAGGCTTAGCCCTTAAAGCTATGGTAAGGGCTTTCTTTGTCCGGGTACAACTAGAATCAAACCATCCTTTATCCCTTTTCCTCTTGTTGACATCATTCTTTACAAGGGAAGACTACAAAGGAAGACACGACAGTCTGAGGATCGTTGTTGGGATCTAGGCAGTCAATTATATTGGGGAGGGTTTTCAGTACAATAATTGGTATCAATTTTTCCTTATCTATTATTAGGCCATTTCAATTGGAATCCATTCCGTTTCGCTAAGATTGGCTGATCCATTGTCTGTAGGATTGGGACTGTTTTAAATTTAAAATTATAATCGGATTTAACCATTGCGTGATCGCTAAAATTATTAAATTCGATGGTTACTTTCTCACATCTTGGGTTTAAAGGATTGGAGACCAATATAAAGTCTATTGTAGATACCTGTCGGTCTCTACGGAATGTAGGCAGTAAAATATCATTATTAGATGCCAGCCCATTAAGAATCACCATATTTCTTGTCGACATTAGAGTATTAAGGGCATTTCCATCTACATTATGTGTAAAGTGATAAACAGGGTTACCCCCTGTATCCTCCACCCCGCAAACCCTTTCTAAGTTATACCTACAATGGTGCAGGTTGAAGTCTCCCAACCATATAATATTTAAAACCACCTTATTAGCCAACATAATAGTCGCTTTCTCAATGGCTCCATTTACCTCATCCAATATTTCATGCCTATTGGTAGTAAAGTTGTTGTTATAGAAATTTATTAATAGCCAGTTCTCTTGGTTAGCGAATTCCAAGGTAACAAGGTGAAAATATGGTGAGTTACTTTCAATCATATTAATTTTGGCTGATAGGGTATTAGGAATCAATGTAATCAAACCACCCTTTGCTCTTCCTGATGGTGAGGGAATAGCCCTTGACTGTATCCATTTACATGTATATCCTCTATGGCCCAAGTCTCTTGGAAGCAGATTATATCATAATCCTTCCACAAGTTAAGCCATTTCTCATCCCCAAGTTTATTTGTGAGACCTGCAATATTCCAGGATACGATACTTAATACCTCTGCAGACCCCCCAATGATATTTGTTGGTACTGTTATCAGGATGCCACCAGCTTCAGTAGAGGGACATGCAGGGGGTGGTGAAAGCTGCCTACTCTCTCTTCTGACATAATGTCAATCACATTGGTCCAGGCCTGATAGAGGAGCAAATCTGTTTACCAATGAAATTCCCTGTCCACTCACCCCCTTTTGATAATCTGGGTTTTTCCTAGGCTGTAGTGAAAAGCCTGACACAGAGTGTGAAGAAGGCCTGTAAAAGTAACCAAGCGAAACTGCAGAAATCTGTGTTCCAACAGGAGGAAATCTAGTCAACTGATCGAGGAGATAATTTACAACATGAAAGTTGTTAAAGTTAATCACAACACAGTCCCCCGTAAAAGTTTTCTTTGACCCACCCACCCACCCCGCACGTCTGGCCATAATGATTTGGTTTGCGAGGTAAAAAGCCTCATTGTTGGGACTGGGAACATGTAGTTTTAACCAATGTAAACATTTGTCCATCAGCTGCACAGTAGACTCCGTTTTACCCATGCTCAGCCGAGGAACATTCCGCAGAACTACCACCAGAGGCATTGCTGCTGGAAGAAGATGGATTGAGTGTTCGTCACTGCTGAAATACTGCCCTGCATTTCCTATATTATCTGTATTATCGGGAAGTCTATTACCAGATGATGTCATTAGCCAACTCAGCTGAACGCTAGCTATCCGCACCAGAAGGATGTAACTCTAAAACGGCCCTTTTGCCTACTGTTGTGATCGTTGGAAAGTCAGGCTACCTGGTTCTGCCAAAACTGGGAGTGGTTAAAAAGAATTAGACCCCTGTGCTAACATACCTGCGAGAACTCGGAGTTTGTGAAATAAATGTTGATACAATTTACCATTATGAAACGCGCGCCACAAGCTGACTAGAGAATTGGAAGTCTATTACCAGATGATGTCATTAGCCAACTCAGCTGAACGCTAGCTATGCGCACCAGAAGGATGTAACTCTAAAACGGCCCTGCAGCGCTCGCATCTGCGTCTTACTGCCTATAGTCCCTGAAGCATCCCCGCATCCCACACACCTATCTTAGCAGTGAGGCGCTAGGCAAGGAATCAAACAAGATGTCTAGAAAATAAAGTAGAGCTGTGTAGGTGCGCAAGCAATGCTTTTAAAGAATGTGACTGGGAGCCTGTGTTTTCAAAAAAACAATTCCATCTTCTTCGGACACTTTCAAAAAGCGTCTTTTACATGGTCTGCTCCGGTCTCCCGTGAGAATGAACTACCTGCGCGTGAAGACTGCACATGGACGCATGACCCGCGCAGCACGTTTGGTTGTACGTGCCGCAAGGCTTTTTGCTGGTTATCTTTAGTACACAGAATGCCTTGGAGACCCCTGTGTGGCACAGAACCCATTAAGGGCCCTTCGCCACAGAAAACCTGCGTATGCACTGCCCTGTGCCATACACTGTCCCTTCCTATCAGAAAGAAGGCTTAATCCAAAACCCTAATTCGCCCGTAACCTTGTGTTGTGCGTAACCTTGCCTCGTACACAGTTATATGTTGTACGCAGCCTCGTTCCCTAAATCGTGATGTGCAATCCGTCACAACCCCGTGCAGTGCAAAATAAACCGTGCCGCACACAACCCTGGCTTTTACCACACTGTGTTGTATGAAATCCTTGGGTTTAATAATTAGTTAACAGCGTACAAACACTTTGCATAATTGTACTAGTTCGGTCCAGTGGTATACAGTAAAATTATGGCAGCACTCCCTTGCAATATTTGGTGAAAAGGAGTCCGTCTCAAGGACACAAGGAGACCAGGAACCAGAAAGAATGCAAGGGGTTATGGTCCGCCCTTGGAGGGGTCTTGTTTTCCGTGTGCGTTGAAAGCAAATAACCCTAGTCAACAGCCGGACGCGTTATGTGAAAACTGATGACGTACTGTGTTTTCTTTAACGAAAATAATCCAAGGAAAATGTCATAAGTACACTTGACACGGAACAGCTGTGCCCAACACAGGAAATGGCTCTGCAATCTGCCCTGTCAGCTAGGGAGCAGGAAATAGCGCTCAGAGGAAGCCTGCTGCGACGTCTTCGGCTGAGGCGCAGACCCCTTTTCCTACCCCTTACCCTCATCTGCAGTAGGGTCTGCCTGGGACTCCAAACAGAGAAAGAGGACTGGAGCATTTTACAGAGGTGAATTGAGCTATGGAGGAAACACCCAGCATTACAAACGTCTCTAAAAGCCAGGAGTGGAGTCCATGCCAGTTTTTTATAATGTTCACAGCAGACGCATTTACATATGTTCAATTCACATGGAACGCATACACAGTCTGTGGTTTGGGAATATCCAGTATGGTATGGTATGGATCCAGCGCTCCAGCCGCTGCAACTTAAAAAAAAAAAAAAAAGTCAAATCAGACCCCTGCACTCATTGTCTGTATTCAATGATTCTGTCTCCAATGCATTGTGTGTGTAACCTGTGAGCTATGGTAGAAGCATTATTACACAAGGAGTAAGGCAACTAGGCAGTTTATTGAGCTCCTCCGAACACACTGCACTCCTGCTCCAACACCACTGAGGATAGATTAGGCTGCACACCCTTTGCACTAGTGCAATATGCGGACATTAGAAAAGTAGAAACCATTTCACGAGCAGTAATGTCAAATGCTGTTAAGGGATTCTCAAGTCTAATGTGTTCGGAGCGCAGATTATGATCGGCAATGAAGAAAATATATTTCAACTGGTAATGTCTACACATCTCTATACGGCGGGCGGGGGGGTGTTTTTGTACCTAATCCCTTCGAACTAAAGTGGTGAATATAGCAACATGGCAGCAAATAAGAGCAATTTCAAAGAGATGGTTAAAGATAAATTACTGGGAAATGTGCTTGGGATGCACACCTTGGAAAGACGCCCAAACATGCGGGAGTCCTACCAAAAGAAGCCTGTTAAGACAGGACGAGCATTCTCAGAGCGCCCAATGAGAGAGCCGGACTGGTGCCTGCAAGGCAGCGTGACGAAGCTTCTGATAAGAAACTTCGTCATGACACCCGTAATGCAGGCGACCGAGTCCTTGGGACCCGTCCAAAAAGGCGAAAGGGCGGCAACCAAAAAACCTCCTTTTCAATGGGAAGCCAGCGTTTAACAAACGCTGACGCTACCCAATGAAAATGAGGGGCGGGTCTTCGAGTCCCCTTCTTGAAACTTGCTGGATGACCATAGCTCTCGCAGGCGAGGAGCGCATGCGCGCTCCAACGCCAGGCGAGACCTAAAGACTGGATCCTACAAATGGCTGGCCAGATGAGTAGGGCCAGTGTTGCACAAAGTCAGGCTGAGGACACCAAGATCCACTATGAGAGTGGAACTCAGGTTGCACATGGGATCTTCTAAATGAAGATTAATATCAGCAAGAAGGGTGAAATGTGTGGAGCTATCAAGTCTGGCACGGAGGTGCACCAATTTCCTGTGTAACCAGGTAGACGAAACAGGGCTCCTGAGAATGTGAATTTTGGTGTAAGTGAGAGCGCAATACAGAAATATCTAGTCAGGAACAAGAGAATTTTTCAGTTTTACAGTGGCAGTCGTTTTAAAAAATAATGGCAAACAGAGCGTCTATCTTTCCTAACTATAGAATAGTTGGGGGGAGGGCCGTAATTAGATCCGGTGCGGAGCCCTCGCGAAGTCATGTCTCAGTAAGAAGCAGAGAATCAGGCTGAGAAGCCCATAAAAAGTTGAATAGATGTTGTTGGTGTTTAGGGAGAGACCGACAGTTAAAACTGAAGAATTGAAATTCCCTGGTCTGACTAGATCCTCCAGAAGACTCAGAGATATGGTCAGCCATAGTGGGGGAAACCTCAAAGCCATTGGCTGCAGATGAATAGGTATTACTATCATTGCTGTTTACATAGATAGAACATACATAATTACTGTTGCTAAAGGACTCACCCCAGGCACAATAATCTGACAATAAGTAGGGTGGACAGGCTGTAAAGCCTTTAATTGGTTCGGAGTGTAAGTTAACCTCTCCAGTAGATGGGGACCAGGGTTAGTGGCCCCTGGCCCCGGCGAGACATGGACGGGCGCAGATGGGCTTGACTTTGGCATGCCTTTGGTGCACCAGCGGCACACCTGCTGCACACATCTGTGCACATCCACTCCCTGGCCATTTTAAATAGGGCCATGTCACTTAGAGCTAGACCGGAGGTGGCAGAGAAGTTATGGCACAACAAAAATGGCTGTCTGGCAAGGAAACAGCACTTGAACACGTGCTTTTCCTGCAGCCGAAAAGAATAACACACAAGCCCCATGTCCCCCTGAAACACCCTTTGTTCCCACAGCAAGCAAGGATTTAAAAAAACATAGCAAGCAAAATTAAAAACAGAGTAATTAAAAAACAGTATTAGCCAACATACGGAGGAACATGGGGAAAAGATATATTATTAAAAGGCACTAGCAGACATAATAATATAGGCAGAACAAGCAGTAGTAGAGGCAGCTTTCACCAAGAAATGAGCCCCTACCTAGCCGCTGTGCATCCGCTCCCCAGACATCTTAAATAGGGCTGTGTCACTTGGAGCTAGACTGCAGGCGGAAGAGAAGTTATGGCACAACAAAAATGGCCATCGGGCGAGGAAACAGCACATGAACACGTGCTTTTCCTGCAGTTTAAAAAGAATAACACACAAGCCCCAAGTCCCCCCAAAACACCCTTTGTTCCCACAGCAAGCAAGGATTTAAAAAAACAAAGCAAGCAAAATTAAAAACAGAGTAATTAAAAAACAATATTAGCCAACATACCGGGGAATGCAGGGAAAAGCTATATTTTTAAAAGGCACTAGCAGACATGATAATATAGATAGAACAAACAGTGGAAGAGGCAACTTTAATCAAGAAACGAGCCCCTACCTTGCCGCTAAAGCAAATGCTTACATTCATAGGCACTGTGCCCCAAGATATATTAAGAGCACCTCTGTGGTCACACATCTATGAAATCAAAACATTTCCCACTAAGGAAGATAAATACAACACTCTGCCAGCCACACATGCTACCTGTCCAAAAATGTACTTTAGCACCACAGATGAAGCACTGTGCAATGCAATACAATAGCAGCACCTCAATCCTTAATGTCGGGAACCAGCTGCTGTTGGCTCTTCACCCCACCTTTTCCCAGTTCCACTGCACCTGCTACACTAATGATAGCTAGGCCCATATGCTCAGGCCCACTGGAACTATGCAATTGTTTCGCTGCTGCGATTTTCGTACAATTATAAATTTGCTGCATTTGCCACACAATCCATCATCTGTTGCATAATCTGCAGATTTTAACAAAAAAAAATTGTTTCCGGCTCAAACGGTTCAAAAGTTACTAAAAACGCAGTGACACATGTTGCCGGGCAGTGGATTGCAACTAATGCCCATACAGTCTTAACAAGTTTAAGAATGACAAAATAATGAAGTAATACTATCCCAAAATGTGACACATATTGCCGCATAAGTTGTCTTTTCTTGCCACATAATTTACTCAACCCTGCCACATAATTCCAGTGGCCCTGCTTATGCTCCGTGCATGGTCATCGAGCAGGCTTCACTCTGCTCTTTACCTTCTTCAGCCCTGGTGCTACTGTGCCTGCTGCAATAACAATAGATGTGCCCCTGTGCTCTGTCCTAACCAGTTTGCACTTTGATCCTTAGCCTTCTGAGTCCTGGAAGGAGGTTGCATTGGGCTCTTCACACCCATCTGCTGCGCTGCATCTGTCATATCAGCCATACTATAAATAAGTGCCCTCAAATACAAGACGGGCAACAAACTGAGCTCTCAATAACACCATGTGTCTCTTGCTTCTCTTACTCCCATTATGTTGCCACCTCTTTTGATATTTTAGAGAAAGTCATACATGATCAGTAAAAACAGTTGGCAGTTTGACAGCCCTTTTAAAAGAAACAGACACAATAGGAATGTTTATATTTCTCTGTATAATAAGCTCATAATATAGAAACCATAATACAGCCACTTCTATAGGTAATATTGCCTTTTTATATACCACCAGAGCGTAAAGAACACTGCTATAAATGATACATTGCTGTGATGCCTCTCTTTCTTCGTGACTTTGCAGTTGAGGTGTACATATCAGGGGTCTCACAGTTGTTATTTTCAGTGATCCGTACTCACTGTGGGGTCTGTGGCTTGTGCTGATGGACTGCACACATTGTGGGTCTCTGTACAGCTTGCAAGCAAATCTTTAGGTAACCTTCGCTTACCGAATGTATAAGGAATCTCTATAGACTGTTGGTTACAAGCCTAAGTAACTGTGCCAATATATTAATGACCCAGCATGCATGTTGTTTTCCTCGCTTACATGCCCCATAGTATGAGCAACTCAATAGACGTTCCTTTAGAAAAGTCAAAACTATTGGCTTTGTCTGTGCTTAACTTGTATCTTTCGTGGTCACTTTACAAAGAACAGTCAGCCGGCTACACACAGAAGGTCATGAACAATTCTTAGAAATCCTGTTCCAAGCCTGCAACTCTTTCTTTTGAGTCTGTGCACCCGCATCATCCACCCCCTGTTAGGACTGCAACAAGAGTATGCACCCCACGCAGTACTTAGTAGTAGCTTCAAACTCATGCACAAACTTAACTTGCCAATTAAGCACAATAATTTCTGTAAAAGTAACTCTGATCATATTGGCTTTGTCAATGCTTCTTTTACTATGTCCATTAGGCCCTCATTTTGAGGGCTGCAGTAAATCTAGTAGCGAATAATATCCGGGCAAATAAAGACTACACTGGGTTCACAGTGTAGTATTACCGCCGGTTGGAAAAGAGAATAGCATGGTTATAACACGTTTTCTCTAATTCTGAGCTGCAACACTTTTACCATGTGAAATATGTACAGAGAAAAGTCAATAGTCAGTGTGAACTGTACATTCAATTTATAATGCTGATTCAAGCGCAAACACCTGTTTGAGAGTGAATGAAAACTGCAGAGGCCCTGAAAATGAGGCAATAGCTGTCAGAATTTCACACTGAGAAAAGGTACATATATGCTTACGGGCTATATATATTGCACAGATTGTGCAGTGTTAGTTCTTGGGCTAAGTATATTGCACATATTTGTATGTGACTGTAGCGGGGTGTCAGAAAGGGGTCGGAGACTGGGTTTGGGTAAGAAGGATTTTATTGGGTGTAACACGCGTCTCTTTGTGGTCTGTCTGTAGTACGGGAGCGGGGGCTGGTCCTTCGCTTCCTGCTCCCTCGTGGAGGTCCTCCCTCTTCTTACACGCTCCAGCGCGGTCCCGTCCTCCAAGGTGGTGGGGGTGAAAAACAAACAGGATACCAAGTGTAAGTGAGGTGTACAGGTGCACTAGACTTAAACCAGGGAAGGGTGGTGATGGGATCACTCGGTGCACGATACGTCTAGCGGCGTGAGGGAAGTGCTCAGGGTGGGTATACCAGGGAACAGGGATCCCACAGGTCAGGTATCCGGTCTCTCCCTCTTTCCTACCCAGTCCGCCAAACGGTCGCGTACCTGTGTGAGCCACGCTCCTCCAGGAGCGTGGCTGGGCGAGTCACGGGGTCGTTGGCCTCCTGGCTCTCCGTCTTCACTCGTCCTCGCTGCCTCCTTCCCGGTGTTCTCTTCGGTTGCTCGCTCTCTCCTCCCGTCCACGACTTCCTCCTTGACTCCTCCGGTGATGTCACACCCCGGCCTCCGTTCTCCACCCGATCTTATTGGCCAGGGTTCCTCTTCGTCATCGTAGGGGCGTGTCCCGCCGACCAGCCTTCCCAGTTAAAGGGACGGTGTTCGTATTCTTCCTCGTCACCTGTCCTTCGTGGAACTGCGTAACCCCACTCGTCCTGCTCCTGGTAAGGAAGAGGGGAAAGGGTGGTTTCCTCATTTCCCAGGCTCTTTGCTCGTCTAGTCCCCTTCAGATCCGAGCCCGCCCGGTCACAGTGACTTAATAGCCCAAGATTTAGACCCCATGTAAATCGATATTTCTAAACGGAAACCAACTTGACCAAATGATGGGATGATAGGCAAACAATTACACATAATGTGGCTCAATAATATTAAAAGCGCAAGCACATCCAAAACTGTTCAAAGTGTGTGTTTTTCAGACATACCTTCTCGAAGTAATGAGTAGAGAGTGTATAAAATATTTTCAGATTTAAAATGACATCTTTTGTTTTGCTAGAGATGCGCTCTTAATTATTCTCCTCAAACATGGTTACAGACATCTTTAAAAGCAATTTCCACATAAATCTTTCAATGTGCTGAAATGCACCTTCGCCCTAGCTTAAGAATAGGAGCCCCTTTCCTGTTACTCCATACCCAAGAACATTACACTTTCAAAGAGAAAAGAAAGCGATATTCCCTGTCCCATCCTCTGAGACAGTCCCTTCCCCCTCCTGTTGATATGCAGGTGAGGGCTTCCATTGTCATTACAGCGGCTGAGGAAGAGGTGCGAATAAGCGCTCTCCCGGGCTGCCCTGAATGACAAAGGGCCTAACCTTGACACTCCCAGCTCCAGCCGAGCTGCTTTGACCCCCTGGCACCTGTGTCTCCAGATTTCTATGAACTGCACTCACTTATCAAACTCTTACATTCCCACAGCACACAAGCTTAAAGGCATTGTATATTTTTTTCAGTGAAAAATGAACATTTTCAAAGCTGCAACCGTTTAACATTTTTTTTATCCTTATTTATCAATAAAACACATATAAATCAGCAGCTGTTTTGAAAAATTGTTCCACATTACTGTTCCACATACTGCACGACAGAGTACAATGGCTAGTTACAATCCGGCCGCTCAAATGTGTGGAAGCCCCACTAATAGTGCCGAAGTGGGCTCATGAAGTCTTTAGTCGATTATTAGCATTCTGTAACTTATGTGAATAGGCAAATGGCAAAAAAAAACACATTTATGTTGCACTTTGATGTCATAACTTTTTTACAGAAGCAGAAGGAAAACCTATAGCTTTCACTTAATATATCGACTGCCTGCTAATGTTTGTGTGTTTTTTATAAGCAGATCCTTAAAGTCTAATTGTCTTCTTTTTCTTAACATACCCGACGTAAGATCCCCCGTCAGCAGCATTTCCTTTAGCTAAAAGTCGTTTCAGTGGACTGTTTTTTTCACATCTCATGGTGTTCTTCTCTATCGTCAATGACATATAATTGTACATTAGTAGGCTGTATCTCTGCCTTTAAAAAAAAAAAAAGGTGCATAGCTACTTCTCATCGATACAAAAGGGGATGATGGACGGAACGTTTGAGCCAATCAAACACTCACCCCCAGTCAACTGATCTGGGTTTAATCCATCATCATTCTTTAGCTCACTCCACCACCCCAGTTCAGACATTGCCATATGCAAATCAGTCTGACCCTGTGCCTCATGGGAACAGTCCAGCCCGAACTGCCAAGCCATGTCTTCCCTGGACCGGAAACAAGCATCCTAGGACCGGTTTCTGGCATTCCAGCCGTCATCAGCCAGGCTTGCTTGAATCCAGTGGCAAAGTGAGCAAGGGACCCACGTCTGGGCATACCCCCGCCAACTTAGGGCGAACAAAGCGATACAAAAGGGGATGATGGACGGAACGTTTGAGCCAATCAAACACTCACCCCCAGTCAACTGATCTGGGTTTAATCCATCATCATTCTTTAGCTCACTCCACCACCCCAGTTCAGACATTGCCATATGCAAATCAGTCTGACCCTGTGCCTCATGGGAACAGTCCAGCCCGAACTGCCAAGCCATGTCTTCCCTGGACCGGAAACAAGCATCCTAGGACCGGTTTCTGGCATTCCAGCCGTCATCAGCCAGGCTTGCTTGAATCCAGTGGCAAAGTGAGCAAGGGACCCACGTCTGGGCATATCCCCGCCAACTTAGGGCGAACAAAGCGATACAAAAGGGGATGATGGACGGAACGTTTGAGCCAATCAAACACTCACCCCCAGTCAACTGATCTGGGTTTAATCCATCATCATTCTTTAGCTCACTCCACCACCCCAGTTCAGACATTGCCATATGCAAATCAGTCTGACCCTGTGCCTCATGGGAACAGTCCAGCCCGAACTGCCAAGCCATGTCTTCCCTGGACCGGAAACAAGCATCCTAGGACCGGTTTCTGGCATTCCAGCCGTCATCAGCCAGGCTTGCTTGAATCCAGTGGCAAAGTGAGCAAGGGACCCACGTCTGGGCATACCCCCGCCAACTTAGGGCGAACAAAGCGATACAAAAGGGGATGATGGACGGAACGTTTGAGCCAATCAAACACTCACCCCCAGTCAACTGATCTGGGTTTAATCCATCATCATTCTTTAGCTCACTCCACCACCCCAGTTCAGACATTGCCATATGCAAATCAGTCTGACCCTGTGCCTCATGGGAACAGTCCAGCCCGAACTGCCAAGCCATGTCTTCCCTGGACCGGAAACAAGCATCCTAGGACCGGTTTCTGGCATTCCAGCCGTCATCAGCCAGGCTTGCTTGAATCCAGTGGCAAAGTGAGCAAGGGACCCACGTCTGGGCATACCCCGCCAACTTAGGGCGAACAAAGCGATACAAAAGGGGATGATGGACGGAACGTTTGAGCCAATCAAACACTCACCCCCAGTCAACTGATCTGGGTTTAATCCATCATCATTCTTTAGCTCACTCCACCACCCCAGTTCAGACATGGCTATATGCAAATCAGTCTGACCCTGTGCCTCATGGGAACAGTCCAGCCCGAACTGCCAAGCCATGTCTTCCCTGGACCGGAAACAAGCATCCTAGGACCGGTTTCTGGCATTCCAGCCGTCATCAGCCAGGCTTGCTTGAATCCAGTGGCAAAGTGAGCAAGGGACCCACGTCTGGGCATACCCCCGCCAACTCCTAGAGTGGAGTAGTGTGTCGTACATTGTGGTAGAGTAAAGTGGCATAGAGTGTCGTCGAGTGGAGTGGCATATAGTGGCGTAGAGTGGAGTAGTGAAATACAATGGAGTAGAGTGCAGTAGTGTCTCATTGAGTACAGTGAAGTAAAGTGGTTTGGAGTGGCCTAGCTGCAGTTGTATAGAGTGTTGGAGAGTAGAGTATAGTTTTGTATAGTGGCATGGAGTGGAGTAGAGTGTTGTATAGTGGACAAGTGTAGAATGTCATAGTGTAGAGTAGAGTGTTGTAGAGTGGACAAGTGTAGAATGTCATAGTGTAGAGTAGAGTGTTGTAGAGTGGAGTGATGTGTTGCAGAGTATAATAGAGTGGTGTAGCATTTGTGAACCTAAAACCTGCATTTGAGCTAGTCCCACGAACAAAACTCTGGTCAGTTTTGGTGAGGATGGGGGTCCCTAGTAACATATTAACAACATTAATCTGCTTTCTCAATGACAGTTATACCCAGGTGTGGAGGGCAAGTCAGGGTTAACTGGCAGAATGCATCACCATAAATAAAGGGGGCGGCAGGGATGCATGCTTACTCCATTATTTTCCTTTTATTTATATGATCTAGTTGCATAGTTCGTGCTAATGCATCTCCAATACATACAGATAGCAAAGTCTCTCTGTTATTGTTTGCGAAAGATACACTGCTTGCCTCAAAAACCCTCAGAGGGTTACAACTTTTAATTGAATACTTTTTGCTGATCTGCATAGAGAGTAACATGGGGACAAACTCCTCCAAAACAGATTATATAACCATCAATCTGCAAAAATCATACCAGGAGAATATCCATGAGTGGAGTAAATCTTAAAAGGGTAAAAACTGACTTTGTATTTGGGACAAAGATAATGGTACATATGTCTTTGACAAAGCATTAATATGAACCTGCCTCCGTCTTAACTTCCTTGGCCCAACATTACACAACTCTTCCACCTAATTTTCAATGATTCAGCATGAATATGTATTTCTCAGAATGCATAAATCTGTACTACAGTACGACACCCATTCAATAACACAATGCTGTAGGACATCTAAATTTAATGAGCACATATGCTTGACTGCAGCTCCCATTTTTCCACAAAGACACAATTAATAATGCAAAATTATCCTTAACTGAAACATCTATGTCAATAGCAACAATAACCATATTATTTAGAGCTGTCTGTCTAAGGCTGCAACAGAACATCTCTAGCATTCTTTGTGTTTTTAAATCAACAACAGCTAGATAATGTCAAAGCCTTAGGAGGCTCGCTCTATGGAGCTGAATTATGGGGCTTCCTGCAGCCAAGTGGTCTCACTTTAATTGAAAACACATTTTTGAGATTCCTGATTAAATTTCCCCAGAGCACCCACTGGTTCCATTCCTTTAGACATAGGGATGAAGAATGTATCTTCAAAGGCAAACATCAGACACCTGCTAGCTTGGCGGAGGTTGTGGTACACCCACGAACTATTACCAATCCAATCCAAAAGACTTTGGGGGTCATTAGGATGGCTAAAGTCCGCCCGCCACCCTAGTGGTAACAGGACCACCCGCCTGCCATGCGACGGTCCCACCACCCCATTTATGATGCGACCGCCACCGCGGCGGTCGCATCTGGGATTTTAACATTGCGGTGGGTGCTGCTGGCTGCAGCACCCGCCGCAATGTTGAAATGCCATGTTGTGCATTGTAATGCACAACGTGGCACGCACCGCGCGGTGCCTGCCACCTTGTGCATGGCAATGTAGTGGGGTACCATAGGTACCCCCCAAGTGCAGCCCCCCCACCCCCCCGGGGGCCCGCAATGGGCCCCTAAAGTGAATCCCTGCCAGCCTTTTCATGGCAGCATCGCCGCCATGGAAAGGCCAGTTTCCGCACACACCATAATATGGATGGCGGTGCCTGGTAGGCTCAGTAAAATCAGGAGTATCAGTACTTGGCGGCGGTGGCTGCATCCAAGCAGAGAGGCAGGTTCAGGCCGGGGCGGTATGGGTGGGCTGCTTCCTTTTAGTACAAATGGTTTTCCCACTCTTCCTCTTCCGTTAAACGGCTGGAATTCCCACAGGTGGGGCTATATCAATATCAAGTTGTGAATCCGCTAACTCGAGGGTGTCCTGCCCGCTTGTGCTCCCACTTGCAGTTGGGGATTTGTGAAATCCGGTTCCAGTTCCCTGAGGCTGAGGAAAGGGCAAGTCTTGGATATGGTCGGTTGGTGTGCCTCTAAAATTTGCAATTTCTGCCCGCCCCTCAATGCCCAGTGACAAGCGCCGCTCTGTAAGTTCATTTCACCTGAAACAATGTTAACCGCCCTCTCAAGCATGCTGTTAATGCTAGCAGTTATTGGGCGTGCAGGTGGTGGCATAATGCACTTTCCCATAGTAGCAACTCACAAATGAACTAAGATAATGTCAATTTCAGGGGTTGACTGTTAACTTTATGGGGGGTAGGAGGATCACTCACCCGTAATATAGTATCACCAGTCTCCGATGTCACTTCGAAGAGGGGTGGCCCAGCCTCCTCCTGGCGCAAGGAATGGTGGGGGACATAGTCCCTGGCTGCCCCAGTGGAAATCTGTTATGAGCTCCCGGGCCGCGGGAGCCCGGTGTGACTTTTAAGCGCCTCCGGCGCGTTGGTGACGATACTGGCGCCTCCTGGCGCAAGGAATGGTGGTCGACGTAGTCCCTGGCTGCCTCCGGTGGAAATCCGTTACGAGCTCCCGCGCTGCGGGAGCCCGGTGAGCCTTTTAAGTGCCTCCGGTGCGTTGGTGATGACACTGGCGCCTCCTGGCGCAAGGAATGGTGGGGGACGTAGTCCCTGGCTGCCCCCGGTGGAAATCTGTTACAAGCTCCCGTGCCGCGGGAGCCCGGTGAGCCTTTTATGCGCCTCCAGCACGTTGGTGACGATACTGGCGCCTCCTGGCGCAAGGAATGGTGGGGGACGTAGTCCCTGGCTGCCCCCGGTGGAAATCCGTTCCGGAACTATTACCATATCGTGCAGCCCTAGAAGAGATCATTTCTCTTGATAGGCAATGTAAAATCCTGTGGTTTAGAAGTGGGTGGTCAATGCTAACATTACTTGACTTTGAAGTGCAATACAAAGACAGGATGAACTTCCAACCACTATCTAAAGAACACTATCCAAAAATACATTGGAATACTGTGCCAAAGAAACAAATTACTAATTCCTTACTCAGAAGTTCCTAACTGAAGCCTTTCTGGATTTTAAATGTACTGGTTCTTATGAATGCTATTTTAACTTTATTACTCTCCTAGTGGCTAGTTAGTTATATGTAAAATTCAGACTTGGATCTCTTTAATTCAGTGGTTTTTGTTCCAAACGGTTGAACGTATACCGCCTGTTCAGCGCTTTGCTGGAATGTAATTCGCCACATGAAAGAATGGCTCATCTTCTATTCTTTTGTGCAGCGTATAAAAATCCCAGGAGGAAGGGGATAATACGGATTTGCCATTCCATGGGGGTAACGCAACAAGCAGAGGCATTAAGGCTATTGAGATAAAACACTAGTGAAGCCATTGTATGCAGTCTGTCAAAGTATCTCCAAACAGTTTGATGCATGAGGAGAAAGATCATTGACAGGTTGGCTGTTCAAGAATCTTGATAAAAACACATTCAAAATGGTCCACCAGGTAATGGTAATGGAGAATTTTCTGAAATAGGACGAATATTATCTTATGTTTATATTTATGTTTTATCAGTAGGATCAGAGTTATGAATTTGTAAATTTTAAAGTGAAATATAGTGCCTAAATGTTCAAAGCACCAATTGTGGGCATCTAGTCATGCAAGACCAGGTCAAAGTTAAGGCCGACCGCAATGGACCACAGTTCGGATACAAGAAGTGGATTGGACCGTGTCTCGACTTACCTTCGGATTTAGAAGAATATTTGAAGAAAAATGTCAGAGAAGTTAAAGCTCAGCTGGGCAAGGCAGCCAAGGGTGTCCAAAGAGGAGGCGTTGTTTTCGTGGAGCCGTTGGACGAAGTCACGGTGAAGATTCCTACTTTCAGACTTAGGGTCAAATTTATCAAGATTCCAAGTTGATATCAAGTTGAACCTCTGAGGGCGGTCAAATGTACTATTCCCATTCCACCCTAAGCATAAGCAGGGAAAGTGCTGAATTTAAGAGAGGTTAGATTTACTATTCCCACTGCAATGTAAGCAACAGCTGGGAAAGTGTTGGACTTCAGAGGGATTAGATTTGCTATCACCACCCCAATATATACAAAACATAAGGAAAAGTATTGGACTTCAAAGGGGTTATGTTTACTATTCTCACTCCATCCTAAGCAACAGTAGGGAAACTGTTGGACTTTGTAAGGGCTATATTAACTATCCCCACCCCAATTAAGCCATAATAAGGAAAGCATAGGAATTGGATGGACTAGATTTACTGTTCCCACTCCAATTTAAGCAACAGTAGAGAAAGTGTTGTACTTCAGAAAGGTTACATATACCATTCCAATACAGTCATTTAAAAAAAATATTTAAATACCTAAAAACATAAAGTGATTAAGCATAGTTAAACTAGAAAATATATTTTGTATAAATTTAAATAAAATGCACAATTTATTATAAATATACAAAATAAACGTATAATTAAATGAAATATTTAAATAAACATAACGTAGAATTCACTTCTCTCGCTACTACTGAAAAAAACCACAAACACCAAGAAGAAAAATTAAAATATAAATAAAACAATAAAATTAAAATAAATGAAACATATAAAAATAATAAATATAATATACACTTGCTGATATATATTACTAATTATTTCTTGCATAGTCTAAATAAAACAATTTTTACATTTTAAATATTCAATGAAAAAATTGATTTATAAATTAAATATTTAAATAACAAAAAATTAATAAAGAAAAATATTTTCATTTAAATAATTTCTCACCCTATTCCCCTACAAATTGAACATGCTGCTAAATTAGCTATAACTAATTATACTATACAAAATATAAATTAAAAATCTGAAATTAAACCCAAATAAATGAAAGAACAATTAAACAACTAAGACATTACATACTAACCATTTATATATTGATTTTACCTAACATTACTTAACATTAAAAAACAAATAGTTCAAATGTAATTAACCTCCCACCATATTCCCCCAAAACCCAATATCCTGCTACTAAATTTTAAACTACTTAACATAGGTATTTGTAGATTGCACATTAACTCTTAGGCATCTTGGCACTAAAAGATGTTTATTGTTACCCAACGGTACTCATTTTATCGACCTCAGATGGTTGAAAGGCTGAGTGGACCCGCCAGGATTTGAACTTATGACCATGAGATTGAACACAGGGCCCTGCAGTGGACACATTAGTCCACTGAGCCACCAGACCCACCTGATTGCCTTTTAAAAATTCAATTACACATTTAAAATTGCAAACTATATTTAAAAAAAGACAATTTTACTAATACAATAAGTATATATATATTTAATAAAAAACAATGTTTATTACAAGTATACTAAAGTACACAATATTAATTACAACAATTGTCTTCATTACCATATTGTATACAATAAAACCTGCTTTCTTAATTTTGATATTCTATTACACTAAGGGGCATATTATCAAGGAATAGCGATATTTATTGCTAACCGCGCTTAGCGCAAATTCTTTTAACGCCGCCTATCGCTGGAAAATATCGCTGAGATAACACCCTATTAACAAGGTTTATCTCCATAGCGATATATTTTCCAGCGATAGCGTAAAATGTGAGAATATCGCTGGAAAAGCAGCGATATTCTCGCATTAACACAAGGATGGATTCAGCCTGACAATCCACCTCCTATACCTTAAACAGGTAAGTCATACTCATTAGCAGGTGTTAAAATCTAGCGATAAACGCGCTTAGCGCGATTTATTTTATCGCTTCGCCTGCCTTGATAATAGGGGTTAGTGGTGTTAGCGACTGTTTACAGTCGCTTTTAGTGGGAACGCCTACCTTGCATGTCATTAGCGATAATTATCGCTGACATGCAAGGCGATGTAATTCCCGGCCACTAACGCCTGAAAGCTGTCGCTAACGCCTGTTAGCGACAGCTTGCTAATAGGGCGTTAAAAATATCGCCGCTTTAGCGGCAAAAAGTGCAGCTAAAGCGGCGATAAAGCCCTTGATAATATGCCCCTATATTTTTGCAGTGGTGATATTTTTGACAACATATTTATGTCACATGATATTTTGGAATCAATATTTGTTTTATTCACCATATTTAACATGTACCCATTTTGAAAATGTCCCTTTTCTCATGAAAAGTGTAGTTACACAACTACTAGTCATTTTCTCTACTCTGGCACAAAGGGACCACAAACCTAATTGCAAAATGAGGAGCTTATTTATGAGCCCCTTGTTACACTTTTGCCCCGCCGTTGCGTCACTTTTTGTGAGGCTGCAGCAGCATAAATAATGCGCCATGATGCACAATATTTACAAAGTGACGCTTCTAAGCAGATGCGTCACTTTATAAAGCCCTGCGCCACATTATACCTGCTTCAGGTATAATGTATGTAGGGTGGTTGTTCCCCTGCAAAAAGCCTCGTAGAAGTGGCACAGTGAAATCACAGCAGGCATTAGGGTGACGCAGTGCAATGGGTATAGGCTTCCCCCATGCATTGCTGGAGTTGCATCATGCTTACGACACAACTCCAGCAATGCGTGGGTTTCGCGCCGACAGATACGTCAGGATTCCTGACGTATCTGTCATTCCTTGCGACATGGTGCACCGTACAATAAATGCGGCACATCCATCATGTCGCAAGGAGGGCGCACTGAAAAGTGTTGCATCGCTGCTTTCACACAGCGTTGCAACACTTTTCATAAATGAGGCCCTCAGTGTTTAAGACTGTATGTATAAAATGCCCACTGCCCAAAAAACGTTTTTCAACTTTGTGAAGGACTCCTATCTTTAACATGGGCACATTTTAAGGTTTCTTTTCTCACAAAAACAGCTAGTGCATGACTATCAAATTGTCCTTCTCTATTCTTGAACAAAGGATTCACCGGCTCTTTTTAGGAAGCCTAGTTTTATACCCCACACACACCAAAGTACAACATTTGGGCTCACTCCTCAAATTTTCTTTTGTTAACATTGTGATAGATTCCTATAATTAAAGTAGGCACATTCTGAGGTTTTTATTCCCATGAAAAAGACAGCTGTATGTCAGCCAAAGTGACTTTCTCTACTCTTACATTATGAGCATACCAGCTCAGTTCAGGAATACAATTTGTAAGACTCTTGTATATGATTTGCCCTTCAAATAACAAGACCATCAACACTGAGAAAGTCTCTTGTAGCTGACATGGGCACTTTTGAGAATGTTTAAGCCTTGTTTAAGAATTTCTATTTTACACTCCAAATATAAAAGGCTGAACAAATAGATGTTTCAACTTTGTGAAAGTTTCCCATGTTTCACCTGGGCACATTTTGAGAATGTTCCTTCCCATAAAAAGGCGGATGTACCACTGCCAACTTGATTTTTTTCTCCTCTTGCACAAAGGACTGCTGGCTCCATTCTGGAAATCTACTTACAGAATTTGTGCTCTCAAACACAGTAAATGTTTAAAGTTTGTTAAACAAGGTTTATGTGTATATATATATATATATATATATATATATATATTTATTGCAACCTGGGTTTTGTGGATTCCGGAGTGCTTCCAGCCAGTGGTGCTGGTTTTGAGGCGATGCCACATCACGCCTCTAACAATAGAAAAATCCCACTTCTCACATGAAGAATGGACCAGCACTCAAATCTCTGGAATTATCCAATTTAATTCAAAGGCAGCATTCGCGAGGATATATATATATATATATATATATATATATATATTTATTTATTTATAGAGTGTGAGCCTGGTTAGCTAGAAAGAGCCCCAAGAGCAGGTAGAAGGAATACTTTGAGAGAAAGAAGAGCTTTGTGAGGAGAGGACCATTTCATTCTTGAATTATAGAGACAAAAATTATAAAGATGTGGCAGTTTTTAAATCAATTTCTCTATTGTAATTATCCTAAAGTGTCAGAACGAATCAGTATGGGCTAGAAAAGAAAATGAGAACTCAGATACTTGGATTTTTAAGGAAGTGTGCACCTTCCTGGATGAACACAGTTTAAATCAGTTAATGCTGCATTTGAAGTGGGATTCATAGATATGGGATAATTCCAGTCTATCTCTAATGGTGGCTTGAGCACCACTATTATCATATCATCTCATGTGCATATATAAAGTGCACATTCACACTTGAGGGTATCTTGATGCTGAATACCATATGTTTTTTGTTATCCAAGTAAATAGTACTTATTGTATAGACCTTGGAAGGAATAAAGGCTGAGTGGTAGCACCAGGATTCAAACATGTAAAGAGTGGTCAAACACATATCCCTCAAGGGCGGGGGGGGTCTTTTTATACACAATTACCCAATTAGCCTGTTATGATGCATTATGGGAGATGTGGTTTACAATTTCAAGTGATATAATACAAGGTGCAAACAATCATATGCAAAATGTCCATTGTGAAACCCTATTCAGTTTTATTGTTTTTACAGCTATTACTGCAAATATTTTTATAATTGCTTTGCACATGAAATCAGCTTCATACTTGGTGCTCCTGCTTTGTTTCTACTTCTCCTTTTGTGCACTCGAAAGCCTCCAAATTTGCAAGCAGAAAACAAGTGCTCCTGTTTACTCCCTTGTCCTTCTCCAATGAGATTTTATCGTAGGAACATCCTCTCTTCTTTCATTTAATGGAGGACGGGTCAAGCTTCCCTCAAATTCATCCAGCCCTTAAGTCTTCGTGACAGGGGGCCCGAGACCCTGGCAGGGCGGGTCGGCGTAAAGGGCACGAAGAAACACATTTTTAAATCCAGCACATTCTTCTTATACAAGAAGATGCCGACACCCATTTGGAGGATTAAAGGTGATTTTATTCTTTATCGGAGTATGCAGCAGTTGCCATTTAATCCCTTACGGGTTTCAACTCACTCTGGAGCCTTGATCACAGGTATCCCTTCTCCTTTCAAAACTGACCACGTTCCTTTACCGCACTACTCGCACCGACCGTGAGCGCGCTGACCTAAAGGAATCAATTGGTGGGGAAAAAATAAATAAATATATATATATATTCATTCAATTATTCATATTCGCAGTGGTGGTCACCACTCGGTTTTTATAGTTAGGTGGCAAACTGGCTACATAGAGCACAATCCATTTGTTATAGAATAATATTTTCCCTACCAGATTGTACAACTCATGCCCAAATTAGTCTCGAATTTTACTTCACTTCCCAACATCTAATACTGAATGCTAAATTCTTAGCCTATCTCCTAAAAGCCAAGCAAGGAAAGAACGACACATTGAAATATACAATATGGAGAGTAATACATTCTCCACATACAGGATGGTATATTTATTTGAATACCTCATTGACTGATTTGGAGACCCGAGAGATTTGGGCAAGTAACCTCCCAGCGGCCTTACCGTCAAAGCTGCTTCTAAAACAAGGAAAATTAATATCTATGGAGTGGGATGCTCGGGTACTGAATAAAAAGGCGCATGGCAGATGGGCAGCGATGCTTTATGAACCAAGTGTTCTTCCAACCTAACTTTCCCAACCACTTGGTAAGGAAATGAAAAAGCAGCTGATAAAATTAAGATTCTGATTACTCCCCTTAAAAGTTGTTGGTATGGCCCGAGGGAAATCGACAATAACAGGCTATGGAGACTTTGTGCAATGGGAGGTGAACCCTTGTCTCTCATTCTCTGCACCTGTGAAATGCTAATGCCACAAAAAAATTCTGGTTGCGTCCAATATTTTGAGCATGAAATATCCGGACTTGCCATGACTCCATACAATCATGCTTTTAAAAGGCGAATCCACACCGTTATGTACTCGCTTTGTGAAATTCCTTAAAGGCACTTATCACTTTTGCAGACGCCCCAGACTCCGCTGGAGGACAGATAATAACGCTGTAAATATCGCTATAAAAGGCAGGTTTGAATAAAATTGAAAAATGGGTGGGTTTATGCTGACGTGCTGCTATGCATTGAGCACTTTATTGGGCCTACATAAATGGACTTGTTTCTACACCCAAATTAGAAGCTCAAAATTGCACCTTGGGTTCATTATAAACTGCAACCCTAAGATTAGACCACTTTGCAGGCATACTGCACTTTATTGATTTTAGCACAGAAGGTGCGCCGGAATTCATGGTAAGCTGATTTGCAGTGCTTTTTAACTACAATGGGACTATTTATAAGTAGTTTTGTGACATACATGTATTTATGGATGTACAAATAGATACGTTTCTATACTGATAACTGGTGCATTATTTCTTTGCGCTATTGTAATGATTTTAAGCCATCTCCTAAGGCCAGTCTGAAGGCATACAGCACTTTATCGATTTTAGGAAAGAAGGCCGTCATAATTTATGGTGAGAAGTTGTGCATTGCTTTTGAGCTACAATGGGACTTGTTATAAGTAGTTTCTCTAACAAATATGTATTTATGGACTTACAGATTTGTTTTATATACTGATCCCTGGAGACTTCTTGCTTAGCGCTATTGTAGTGATTTTAATTAATCACACAATAAAGAACTATCTATCTCAATAGTTAGGTCTGCTTTTCCATAGAAAAAGCATTTTTGGTTTTCCTAATAACTTTGGCGCCATTTGACAAATCTTCACGAACCTTTCCACAAAAAAGTCTCAACCACCTCAGTTTCTTCCTGGGAAGTTTCAAGGTGAGCCGTCAAGCAGAGGCCTAGAAAAAAGGGGGTCCCAAAACGCGTTTTCCCCGTAGGAAAATCGAACAGTTGTACCGCAAAAATGGCAACAGGAAATGGCCCAAATCGTGTTGTGGAGACTTCAAGATTACCTATAACAAAACTACCTGGTTTGGGGGGGGGGGGGGGGAAGACCTGGTTTTTTCGCCCCGGGCTCGCCGCCATCTAGGGAAACTTACCAAACCCACACATTTCTGAAAACTAGACACCCTGGGGAGTCCAATGAGGTATGGCTTGCGTGGATCCCCAACGTTTCCCTACCCAGAATCCCCTGCAAACCTCAAATTTAGCTGAAAAAACCACATATTTTTGGGTGGAATCACTGTGCCGGCACAAATGTCCTACCCCACAGCATTCTCCTTAGTGTCCCGAGTAAAATGATACCTCACTTGTGTGGGTGTCCAATGCAGAATTGGCTAAAAACGTATTTTTTAAAAAATGAAGCGCTTAGAATTATTGGTGCTATACCATAAATCCCTATGTTTTGGGCTCTTCCCAGTCACAGGCCCTTGCCCCACCCACACGAGTGAGGTATAATTTTATTCGGGAGACTGAGAGGAATGCTGTGGGGTAGGACATTTGTGCCGGCACAGTGATTCCACCCAAAAATATGTGGGAAATGTGTTTTTTTCAGCTAAATTTGATGTTTGCAGGGCATCCTGGGTAGGGAAACGTTGGGGGATCCACGCAAGCCATACCTCATTGGACTCCCCAGGGTGTCTAGTTTTCAGAAATGTGTGGGTTTGGTAGGTTTCCCTAGATGGCGGCGAGCCCCGGGGCGAAAAAACCAGGCCCCCCCCCCCCCCCCAAAACCAGGTAGTTTTGTTATAGGTAATTTTGATGTCGCCTCAATAGGTTTTGGGCCCTTGCCTGTCGCGGGTACTTGACCCACCCACACAAGTGAGGTACCATTTTTCTCGGAAGACTTTGGGGAATGTGGGGTGGGTGGAATTTTGTGGATCCTCACAGATTCCAGAACGTTCCACCACAGAAATGTGAGGAAAATGTGTTTTTCTTTTACAAATTTTAAAGTTTGTAACGGATTCTGGGTAACCGAACCTGGTGAGAGCCAGACAAGTCACCCCATCCTGGATTCCCCTGGGTGTCTAGTTTTCAAAAATATATAGGTTTGCTAGGTTTCCCTAGGTGCTGGCAGAGTTAGGGTTCAAAATCTACAGCTAGGCACTTTGCTAAAAAAGGGTCCGTTTTCACTGTGAAAATGTGGTGTGTCCACGTTGCGTTTTGGGCCGTTTCCTGTCGCGGGCACTAGGCCTACCCACAGAAGTGAGGTACAATTTTTCTCGGAAGACTTTGGGGAATGCGGGGTGGGTGGAATTTTGTGGATCCACACAGATTCCAGAACGTTCCACCACAGAAATGTGAGGAAAATGTGTTTTTTTTTGACAAATGTTTAGGTTTGCAAGGGATTCTGGGTAACAGAACCTGGTGAGAGCCAGTCAAGTCACCACATCCTGGATTCCCCTGGGTGTCTAGTTTTAAAAAATGTATAGGTTTGCTAGGTTTCCCTAGGTGCTGGCAGAGTAAGGGTTCAAAATCTACAGCTAGGCACTTTGCAAAAAAAGGGGTCAGTTTTCACTGTAATAATAAAGTGCGTCCACGTTGCGTTTTGAGCCGTTTCCTGTCGCGGGCACTAGGCCTACCCACACAAGTGAGGTACCATTTTTATCGGGAGACTTAGGGTAACAGAATTATAGAGCAACTGTTATTACCTTTGACTTTCAATGCATTTCTGCCTTCCAAATGAAAGACAATGTGTAAAAAATAAGTCATTTTGAAAAATGACCTATAATTCTCATGCTAGTATGGGTACTCACAATTTCGGAAATGTGCAAATATCTACTGTTTCTAAACTCTATATTTTGTTCAAATTTCAGAAATACATAGGTGTCTTTCATACCGATTTTTCCATGTATATATTTTCCTAAATTAATTGCTATATACCCGTTACATAATAAAAAACCATTGCAAGACACTGCTCAGTTATTGGCTCTGGGTTCGTCGGGTTCTTGGTGAACCTACAAGTCCTATATATCCCCACAACCAGAAAGGTCCAGCGGATGTAACGGTATATTGCTTTCAAACAGCTGTCATAATTAGAAGAAGTTACAGGTGCAAATGTTGACACAAATGGCTGTTTTTTTCAACTAATTTTCAATTTTTCCTATATTCACTGTTAGTTTCTATAAAGAAACCTTGAAGGATCTACACAAATGACCCCTTGCTGAATTCAGAATTTTGTCTACTTTTCTAAAATGTATAGCTTTCCAGGATCCATTATTGCTTTCATACCCATTTCTACCATTAACTGGAAGGTGGTTGAAAGCACAAAAAATAGCAAAAATGGGCTGTGTCCCAGAAAAATGCCAAAACTGTGTAAAACATTTTGGTTTTCTGACAAAAGTCTGCTTGTCCCTGAAAGCTGGGAAAATGGTGATTTCAGCACCACAACCCCTTTGTTGATGCCATTTGCAGGGAATAAACCAGACGCTTTCATCTGTAGCCCTTTTTTCCCATTTTTCCCCAAAAAAACAAAATTTAGCTATATTTTGGCTAATTTCTAGGTCCCCTCCATGGGAATCCACAAACCCTGGGTACCTTTAGAATCCCCATGATGTTGGAAGAAAAGGAAGCAAATTTGGCGTGGATACCTTATGTGGTGAAAAAAGTTACAGGGGCCTAGGCGCAAACTACCCCAAATAGCCAAAAAAAGGCTTCGCACAGGGGGGGGGAAAAGGCCTAGCAGCGAAGGGGTTAAGGCAGAAAAACTTTGTATGTTTCACACCGTGGAGGATCTGCGGTCCTGACATGTCAAGATGAGATCTGATTGACAGCGCTGTGACTGCAGCCATTTTAGGACTTGGGACTCCGTCCTGTGTCCTGACAAAAAGGGAGTATTTTGAGGTTACGCTAATCTGTGACAACATTTTTTTTTTTTTTTTTAAAAAGCGGAAAAGGGGGCCCACAACTGTGTTAAAAAAAAAAAAAAACATTGGCATAGCCAATAGGTCTCGCCTTAGGGACCTTATAAGTGTTTAGACAGAGCTATTGGCTTTGCCAGTGTCTTTAAGCTATGTTGTAGAGCATTGTGGCTGCTGCGCAGCATATTGAAAGGTTATAATAAAGTGTTATAAGCATTTTTGTCACCTTATATGTAACTAAGAAGACATTATGTATAACTGAACAACCCTATTAAAAAAAGAACGAACACAAAAAATGTCTTCTCGTCTTTTTTCCTTGCAATGCTGGCAACTTTTCCCTTCCTCTCCTAATGCTTGTTTGTGATAGCTTTTTTTAAGGTGGGGGAGGGGCATAAACAATTAGAGGATGGAGATTGGGAAATAGTACCTGAATTACAACAGGAGCAGCGGAGGGACAGTAGGGGAGAATCAACAGATGCCATATTCCGAGGGCAGACTGAGGTGGTGCTGGGTGATGCTGAGGTGAAGCACTGGTGCAGAGGTGATGCTGAATGATACTCTGGTGCTGCTGAGTGATGCTGAGGTGGTGGTGTGCTTGTGCGAAGGTGATGCTGAGTGATACTGAGGTGGTGCTGAGTGATGCTTAGGCGGTGCTGAGTGATGCTGAGTCATGCTGAGGTGGTGGTGTTGCACTAGTGCTCAGGTGGTGCTGAGCTGGTGCTTAGGTGGTGCTGAGCTGGTGCTGCACTGACATGATGCTGTGCTGATGCTGAAGTAGTGCTGCGTTTGGTGCTGAATTACTGCTGAGGTGGGGCTGCGCTTGTGCTGAGGTGGGGCTGCGCTTGTGCTGAGGTGGGGCTGCGCTTGTGCTGAGGTGGGGCTGCGCTTGTGCTGAGGTGGGGCTGCGCTTGTGCTGAGGTGGGGCTGCGCTTGTGCTGAGGTGGGGCTGCGCTTGAGCTGAGGTGGTGCTGCGGTGGGGCTGTGTTGGTCCTGAGGTGGGGCTGCGCTGGTGCTAAGGTGTGAACTCTCTTCTTTCAACAAAATGTAAAACTGCAATTATGTAAATACAACAAAATATCCATCTTAGTGCTATGTAGAGACCAAAAAAGTCATGTTTAGGCACGAGGGATGTTTAGAAAAAAAATGTAGTTCTTTTTGCCGTCTGCTGGCATCACGTATTGTGTATTTATCTTAAAGAATAGATAATGCTTTGGAAGCGGATTCCTCTCGACTACCATGTGGGTTAATGGAAATGAAATTAACAGACAGCCACAAGATTGCGGACAATTGATAAACAAGCTCGATGTAGAAGGCCATTTCGCATTCAAAAGGATACATGAATGCATCTCCTTTAACATTGCAGTAAGAAAATATTAAGTAACGACCCACTTGAAAGGCATTGAAGCGAGAGGCCTGTCAGCCGGGCAGTGCCACAAAAGTTGAAGGAAAGTTCACTGTGCAGATAAGCAGCAAGACACCTTAAGTGGGCTCATCAGACAAGGAAAAACGCAAAAAATATTGAACCTGCTAATGACCATCGACAGCAACAACTACAGAAACCATTGAATCACACACATTGCATTCGATAAACTGTGTCGTTATGAGTTTATACAATGGCATAATTCATCAGAGTAAATGAAGCACAAAAGACACAATTTCTCACATGCACTCTGTCACCCATCTTCTGAAGGAAAAACGGCGAATGCCGGTAAGTCTTGCAGCAGCACAACTTGGCCCGTTGCCTACCGTACAAGCCAAAGTAAACTGTAAGATGCATATTTCCCAGAAGGTGGCAATTTACAGGTACTCAGTAGAGAGATTGGCTGCACTCTTCCACCCCTATACTTCGTGTGTTCTCTTCCACCCCATACTTCGTGTGTTCGCGATCTACTAAAAGCAATTGACACTCAAACTGGAAATACTTCATCAAGAAATTGAACGATTTGTTTACACTCCACCCAGGTGATAGAAACCCAGGGAAGAGCATCACATGAACGTGCCAATTGGATCAGCATCATGAAACAATTGAGGGAGAATTACAGGCATTCTTGAAAGCGGTAGCTTGATGAAAGGGGCATCAAAACCCCAGGACCCGGGCATCATCACCCTAGGGAGAGGACATTAACACCCTAAGAGGAATTTACAAATGGGTGGGGGCAAAAACAGTTCGCAAAAAAGGAAGCATCAGTCTCTCACGTAAAAGTATTGCCGCTAGCAGACATTTGTTGGTCAGTGAAATGTAGCCCATCTGAATGTTGCCCCCATATAAGAATGCCTGCATTTTCCAACTAGTTGGTAAGGTTACCTCTGCCAGAGATGAGAGAATATATATACTGTCATGTTCTACTCTCTACTAGGTGCAGTGTGTGAGGTTTCTCTCTTGCAGGTAATGGGATGGGTGCCTTGCCGAAGATGATCGTAGACGCAATGTTCACATCTGTGAATGGCATGCCTGCTACTATGACCTGGACTGCACAGGGAGGGGAATGCACAACCATACGCATCCCACCCTGTATTGTCCGCCTCCTCCCAAGGGTGGCAACAGCTTACAAAAGATCAGCATTAGTACGCAGGTCATCCCATGGCTTAAAAAACACTCACCATTTTTTGGTGCACTCCACCATCAGCTCCTGGTAAGATGCCACGAACTGGAACTTAGACACGTGCTTGCCAACCCGCTGCAGCCTCTTCCAGACAGAAGTCATGATCCAGGTTATGCGGGGCGGCAGCGGAGAAGAGAAACGTGAAAGCTCTAGAACTACATGAGTAACAATGCGTCAGGGCTGCCTAAGGTAAGGCGGGATCGGGTACAGAAACTGCTCGGTGGAGGGGCAGCTCCCGGTTCGAGCAGCTATGGGATGAGCATGCGCAGTTGGTCCTTCATTACTTTTCCCTTTAGCCCCGTGGCTCAGCAACCTAGCCGGTCCTGCTAGACGTCTCTACTAGCGTCATTGTTTACATAGACATCAAAGAAGGACTAAAACGGCAAATCCTCTGCTGCTCTCAAATAGTCTCATGTGACGCTGGCGGCAACTTTCTATTTGAAATTTAATTATAGATTCGAGGTAAACTAAATGTCTGGTTTATGAGGTGGTAGAACTGAAGTTTTTTTGTAGTTCTAGCCCTTTTATATAGCAAATATTGTTTATACATATGTTACGAAATATATTATCTATAATATTCTGATATATACGTAGTACCGATTTCACTTTAAATATTGGTTTTAAAACTTGTTAGAATATTAAGAAATTTACCAGATAATTTACCCTACTTAGAACCTTTCAAATGGAGGCTAATACATTTTAAGATGGCTGCTATCACGTGCATCTTCTCACTGACGAGTCTTGTTGAGGTGTGCAACGAAGCGTTAACGTCTTCGGCAGTTTAACTCACAGCGCTAATGGCCCCCAGATTGAAAGCGAAAGCGAGGCGTGTTGTGTGTAACCTGACCCACGAGGAATGCAGCTGCCACCCTGCGCGCCTCTGCTCGCTCCAGAAAGCAAAACGCCGTGGGAGTGAACTTTAAAAAAGAAGGTGGGACATGCACCCGCCTTTAGACATTTGCGTGCTTTCATTAGTGAAAGACACACGCAAAAGCCAATCCGATGTGTGGGAGGAGTCAGAACCACACGGAGAAGTTTAGAGTACTTACAAGAAGCCTCCCATAGAGCAGCGCATGCACGCTGCGCTAGGCTCGACCTAAAAAACTCAGTGTGGGCCGGGGGGTGGCGCCCAAAAGATTACATGTGAGGAGGCAGGTGCATGGCTCCCCTCCCCGAGCCTCAGGGAGGCCCTAAGATCCCCAACCCCTAGGGCTGTCATTGAAAACAAGCGATGGGGGTGTTGCCTCCCCCCTCCCCCCACCGGAGCCTTAATTGGATCTGGAGACCCCATTCCCTGGGGCTGAATGGTTTAGAAAAGGGGAGGGGGCACACAGCTCCCCTCCCCGAGCCTTAATTGGCTCCAGGTCCGCCATTCCTCCCCGGGACCCAATGCTTCCTGTGGAAAAAAAAAACCAATACCTCTCTCTCTCTCTCTCCCCACCGCACTCTCTCTTATCTGCATATGTTTTGGCTCCTCGATGGAAATGAGTGTTGGAAGGGACTTAAATGGGTATAATAACCTGAGTAGAACGTTCTTGAACACAATGCGGGCCAATTGGCTGCATACTGGTCCAACAGATTGTTGGTGGGCTGCACTCCCAAGTATCGTAGGTTCTTAACTGTCCAGCGAAAAAAGCTCTTTCCTTAGGTGATATCTCATCACTTCTGAGATTGCAACACCCAGGAATTCTGATTTCTGTATATTAATCCTAAATCCTGCACCTCCTTGAAATCTTTCCAGCTCCTTCTCTGCCTCTAGGATGAAGTTCTCTGGATCGATCAGGGTAAGTAAAATATATACAAAGACACATCCTTTATGTTCCTCCTGACCAAAGAGTACCCCCAGTATACCCAGCTGCCTCCTAATCATGTTAGCTGGCGATTCTGCACCAAGGTGAAGATGAGCGGAGACATCTCTGTTGTTTTCTCCGTTGGAGGATGAAATTTGCTTGCCTCCTGAGCCTGGTAACCTGGCAGCATATGTGTTACAAAGTGGACTGGAAACAGGTAAGTGAAGAACTCCTTTATTACGGCCTCCACTCTGCCACCACAAGTACGTTGAGCACAGGGCACAGCACACTTCGAACTCCGCCAGTCAGGCTGTTCTCGTCAACATTCCAAGGCAGCCTCTGGCTAAACAGAAGGAATGTACCAAAAGGGTAAAAAGGGGAGGGGGGCGGGAGATAAAGGAAAACCAAGAACAAGGTTCCCAAAGAGTCCCACTATCACAAAACCTGGAAAAGAAAGAATATAACACATCTTCCCCCCCTAAAGAGCAAGGAAGAAAAATCAAGGTTAATGTTATTGCATCACGAAGTCTTTATGCCATTTAGGTGAAACTATGGATCTTCTGATGCAGCTCCTTTGGTGAGTTGTTAAGTCTCCGGGGCCAACAGAAGTCGGGGAGCTAGCGTGAGGTGTGACCTCTGGGCTTGGGCTCCTTGCTAGGCGGTCCATGCTCCAGTTCTGCCCATTCTCAAGGATCACAATGTTGTTTTTGATCTCGACTATTCTTTTGGGTTCATAGAACTTGGATTCGTGATCCCCCATGAGAGTGGGTTTTTTCACAGCCACCCAGTCTCCTACGGCCCACCTCTGGGGGTTTGGCTCCATGCTTGTAGTCGTACTGATCTTTGTACTTGGCCTGATGAGAAGCAATTTTGGATTTAACATTGTCATATGAGTGCACAGTCACCTCCCCCCACCCCCCCCCCCGATCCAGTTAGGGAAGAATTTAGTACTGGGTTTTCTTCTTCTGAGTGATGAGAAAGGGGAGATACCTGTGATCAGGTTGGGAGTTGTGTGATATGCCCAGAGCATATCTTGTAGAGCACGTTCAACAGGTAGATGGTTGATGCAAGCTAGTTGTATGTTCTCTTTCACCATTCTGTTTTCCCTTTCAACTAGGCCATTGGCCTGAGGGCAGTACAGAGCAGTTTTAAGATGGGTAATGGCTAAACCGGTTAGGAAGCTGGTCATTGCTGACGAGGTGAACTGAACTCCATTGTCCGTGACCAGGGTGGACAGGATGCCTTCTGCTGCAAAAGTGTCTCGCAGAAAATTGATAAGAGATTCGGTTGTGATTTGGTTCACCATTTTGATGACGACCCAGTGTGAGTGATAGTCAGAACAAATGCAAATCTTTTGATGACACCTCTTTTATTGATAGGACCGATGATGTCCAGTGCCAGTTTTTCCCACGGTTTGTCTGGAATGGAAACCGGGGAAAGAGGTGCCTTCTGGGTGTGTTTTGTAACTATTGGCGCAAATAGCGCAGTTCTTGACTTTGGTTTCGACCATAGAGTCCATGTTAGGAAACCAATAATGCTCCCTAAGTCTAGTTTTTGTAAGACTTCTCCCTAGGTGACCCTCGTGCACAAGGTCTATTATTTTGTCGCACAACCCTTCGGGAGGTATAATTTTGTTGTATCACCATATGCAATCGTTATTTAAGTTAATTTTGTGTCTGATTTCCCAAAATTTGTCTAGTTCTTGACTTACATTGTTGCGTGTAGCTGGCCAACCATGTAGAGTGTATTCTTTGAGAAGGGTAAGTGTAGCGTCTTGGGTTAAGTTCTCGACCCATTCATTTTTATTTATGGTAGACGAGTAAATCTGTAAAATGGGAAATTCAGGTGTTTCAAAATTTTCCACCAGACCAAATGGTGCACTAGAAAGGAAGTCAGCAGCAGTATTGAGGTCGCCCGCGACATATTCAAGTCTAAAAACGAAACTTTCAAGGCCCAGCACCCATCTTGCTACTCTGGGTGTGCTGTTAGCGGTACCTTTGGAACTGAACATGTAGATGAGAGGCTTATGATCGGTGCGGACTGTGAACTTTATCCCCATAAGTAGAACTTAAAATGTTTTATTGCCCAGAAACAGGCCAGGGCTTCCCCCTCTACTACAGAGTAGTTCCTTTCTGAGTCGTTGAGAGTACGAGAGGCGAAGGCTACTATGCGTTCTTTCCCTCCGATGACCTGAGGGAGGGTAGCACCTAGACCTTTGTTGCTGGCGTCTGTGGTTAGAATGGTCTTTCTGCAAGGGTCGAAATTGCATAAGTGGGGGGCACCTAAGATAGTTTTTTTAATGTTATCAAATGCTACTTGGTGCTTCTCTAGCCATTTGTAAGGTGTATGGTTTTTAGTGAGTTCCCTAAGGTAATTGGAGAGGTCGGCAAAGTTCTTGACGTATTTGGCCATGTATTCGGCAAGACCTAGGAAGGATAATAGTTCTTGTTTGGTGGTGGGTGCATGAGCTTTTTCAACAGCATCAAGGAGGCTTAATTTGGGTTTAAGTCCGTCCCTCGATATGGTGTGCCCAAGGTAATCAACTGTTCCCACCCCGATTTGGCATTTCTCTTCTTTTAGGGTGAGACCCGCCTCTTTGAATCTCTCGAGGACAGTTCTGAGAGACGAGTCGTGTTCTTCAGGTGTGGCTCCGTGTATCAAGACATCGTCTTGGAAGCACATGGTTTTGGGTACCCCTTCCAATATGTGCTGCATTATTTTCTGGAATACAGCTGCCGCTGAGGCAAGCCCAAACGGCATCCTGAGGAACATGAACGACCCCAGAGGAGTGGTAAAGGCTGTTAATTCTCTGGAGTCGGCGTGCAACTCTACCTGATGGTATGCATTAGAAAGATCCAGAACACTGAAGCACGTGGCTTCCCCCATGGTGCTTAAAACTTCGTGGATGCGTGGCAGGGGGTGTCTTTCTATGATATCGTTAAGGTCCCTGAGGTCGATGCATAATCTAATGTCATCCCCTTGAGCTTCTTAGCGATGACCACCGGGGCAACCCATATGCGGTGCAATCCACAGGTTGTATTATACCTAGTGTCTGTAACCTGGATAATTCATGTTTGAGGGGTTCCCACATGAGGTGAGGTATGGGCCTTGTTTTGTGTGTAACCGGTTTAGCATTGGGTTTCAATTTGATCTTATGTTGAAAGTTTTTAAGAAGTCCTAACTCGGTAGTGAACACCTCGGGGAACTCTTTGAGGTAAGTTTTGCCCGGGATAGACAAGTCAATAGTGAGCACTTGTTCTGGGTTGTTAGGGTCGAGCTTTATGCCTAATTCTTTTTGGTGTTGCCAACCAAGAAGATTGGACCCTTCTTCCACTATGTAGACTTTCCCAAGGGTAACTCGGTCTTTGAAAGTAATGTGAGTTTTAACCATGCCCTTCAAAGGAATGGATTCCCTGGTGTAGCTGCTAAGGGAGATGTCGGCTTTTATTAATTCACTTTCTTTGCAAATGTTCATGTTTTTAAAATCAGAAATGTTCACAAAAGTGATGGGGGAACATGAATTGGCATACATCTTAATTTTCTTGCCATCCAAACCAATTTCACATTGTGGGTAATTTATTTGGTTGATGGTACTAGAGTCCCGAACTTGGAAGACCATCTTCTTTACTGACTGGATTTTATTGTCAGGTGTTCCGTCAGCAATATTTTGTTTATTAAGTAGGCTGCGACAAACCCTTGCTAAGTGGCCTCTCTTATTGCACTTTTTGCACAGTGCTGAAATGGCTTGGCAATTCGGGTTGTTGGCCAAGTGATTGCTGCTACCGCATCGGTAACATTTTAGCTTGCTTGGATTGTTGTCACGAGTAGGGTTGAAGGTTTTCTCATTTTTAATTTTGCATATGGTATCTTCTGTGAGAGGATCAGCAATCTCTGACACCTGACTCTGGTCACTGTGGGAATGGACGGTGTGGACCGAACTAGGCCTGATTTCTTTCATGCAGAGGGCGGTGTGTTCAATGGATTTGGCCAACTCAATAGCCTCATGTAGATTAGGCTGTTTTTGCAATAATTTTTCTTGTATTTTCCCATTATTGGTGCACCTCACCAGTTGGTCCCTTATTAGAGAATCATTGAGATCTCCGAACTCGCATAACTCACTTAAACCTCTTAGGACTGCTACGTAGCTTGAAATACTTTCTTGTTTTCCTTGGACTCCACAGAAAAACTTGTGACGTTCCAGGACAATGTTAATTTTGTCCCCGAAAGACCAGTCGGGGTTCATGCCCAAAAGAAACACGGCTCTTAACCTGCGTAGACTACACGGGGTCCTGGGCAGGGTGCCAATGATACGAGAGGACGCTGTGGTGGTCTCTCTGGATGCCGCCATGGCTTTCGATTCACTGGAATGGCCCTATCTCTTTGCAGTGCTTGGTAAACTGGGATTTGGACCGGGCTTCAGCAACTGGATACGGCTGTTGTACAGCGCGCCGCTGGCCCAGGTAGTAGTGAATAACAGAAAGTCTGAACCCTTCGTGCTCAGCCGGGGGACTCGTCAGGGGTGCCCCCTATCTCCTTTACTGTTCGCTTTGGCCCTTGAACCACTCGCAGCATGGATCCGTAAGGATGTGAGGATCCGCGGACTGCGCTGGTCAGCGGAATGGGAGGATCGGATCTCACTGTACGCTGACGATATTCTCCTCTATCTTACATCCCCTAAGAGATCCCTAACAGTAGCCTTTGATATACTAGAGGTTTTCGGCAGGTACTCTGGGTTTCAGGTCAATTGGAAAAAATCACTCCTATATGTCCTATGGGGAGCCCCTCCACAGTTGCCCCGCAATTGCCCGATCCCAGTGGTCTCAGACGGCTTCAAGTACTTGGGCATTTTTATATCTTTAGACCCATCAGTTCGGTACACCCGCAATCTGCTCCCCCACTGCAGCGGCTCAAGAGCGACATAACACACTGGAAGTCCCTCCCGCTCTCGCTATTGGGCAAGGCTGCATTATTTAAAATGATGTCACTGCCCCGATTCCTGTATGCGCTACAGAACTCAGCCGATCTTGTCCCGAACTCGTATTTTAAAGATCTGGAAGGGCTCCTGAGAGACCTCCTATGGGGAGGAGACCACGTATCGCCATGAAAAAACTGACACTTGGCTGGTATGATGGGGGAATCGGGTTGCCTGATATTAAAAAATATTACTGGGCTGCGCATCTAGCAGCGATCAATCACTGCACGTATGGTCACCCTGACAACCCGGGGTTTCTGATGGATCGTTGGCTTTTACCTAAAGGGACCTTTTTGAGAGCTCTATATTCAAAACCGGAGAAATACCCGCTCACCGGACCCACTGCCCATACAGTTGCAATCTGGCACTCCGCTGCTAAATCAGTCGGTTGGCAAAATAAGTTAACGATGGCCACACCTTTGTGGGACTAGGCTGTATGGGAAACTCAAAGGGATTTGCGAAATGGGACTTAATAGGGATTTCCCATGTCAAAGACCTTTGGCATGCTGGGGATGTGGCATCCTTTGCTACCCTACAAACACAATATGCCCTGGCGGACTCCGAGGGTTACCGCTACCTACAAATTAGGCACTCGCTGCGAACAGCTATCCCCGACGACTCGACGCCACCGGACGCTTCCCCACTAGAGGACAGACTATTGGATGGACATCTGCCTGATAGGGCCATCTCCCTCACATATCGAAAACTCATCAATCACACTGACAACCCCCTATTACAATTGCGCGACAAATGGACTGAGAACGGAATAGAGTTGGACGATGAAACCTGGCAGGAAGCGGTCCCGTCTCCTAAGACGGTCGCTATCCCAGCGAGACTCAAACTGGTGCAATTAAAGATCCTCCATAGAATTTACATAACTGGTCCCCAGCTGGTACATATGGGTGGACTGACAGACGGCTCTTGTAGGAGGGGATGCGCACAACTGGGCACATTCATACACATAATATGGCACTGTGCGCCGATCCAGGAATACTGGCGTAACATACATGCGGTCATGAGTGCAGTGTTGGAGGTAGTAATCGAACCGGCGGCATCTAGATGCCTCCTTAATATCTGGGAACCTACCGACCTCAACACCTATACTAAGACATGGGTCACGCTCGGCTGCATGATCGCTAAGAGAAATATCGCGCAGCTCTGGGGAGCCCCACAGCCGCCCACGGTAGTAGCCTGGGAGCAGGATCTAGACTGGTGTATGCTGAGAGAGAAAACAGTCTATGTGGCTAGGGGATGTCCCCGAAAATGGTCCAAGATATGGGCCTCCTGGAATGCATACCGAGGAGATATATGTGCACCTCCCCTTGAAGACGATAGTGAAGACCCCCCATCCCCGTGAACTCCAATGAATTATATTGCTGTACTGTAAGTAACCTGATTTTGCTGTAACCCTAATTGATTTTATGAATATGTACTTTATGTCGAGACTGTTTAATAAAAAGATGTTTAAAAAAAAACATTTTGTCCCCGAAGTGTATTTCAAGTTTTATCAAAGAGGTTTCGTAAGCGTCTCCCTCTTCCTCTAGGTCTGGTTCTGGTAGGGTGTTAAAAACCTTCCTCCCATGGGTACCCAGATTGTGAAGAAGTATGTGTTGTTTTCTTAAGGCGCTGAATTTCTCCCCCCCCCAATAGCAATAAGATATGACTCAAAGATCTTGATCCATTCTTTCCAAGGATGGTTGGGTTCCCCACATTCATTAAGGAATGGGGGAGGTTGGGTCATGCTTGCAGCAGCCATTGTTGAACAACGATGGTAAATGAGGAAACAACAACAAAAAAACAAAAAATGAATGAGTAGCTCCGAATGGTGTGCGTGTCACCGTGAAGGAAACAGGAGGAAATAGTGAAGAGTGAAGGTGCTCTTGCCAGAATAGAAGATGCTCTATTCAGAAAGGAGTGGCACGCTATGGTGTGGCACTTGACGCTTGATAAGTGTATAACACTGTTGAAGAAGTGGCACACAAGGAATAGTTGTGTGTGCCACCGCAAAATATAATGAAGGTTGTAGCCAAAGGTGAAGGATGCCCAGGTGAATGAATGACGCGCAAAATGGTGTGCGTGTCACCGAAGGTTGGAAAGATGGGGAGCGTGAGGATGGTGAATAAAAAATGAGCAAAGACTCTGAGAGTTGTCAGTAATCTCCAAGCTAAAGAGTAAAGTGAGCTAGTGATACTGCGTAGACATGACACGCCATCAAGTGTGCGCGTCACCGTAGAGCAAATAAGATCACATAAACTGAATTATGACACGCTGCAGAAGGAGGAATAAAAGTGAGTGTGTCACTGAAGATGCTTAGGACACACAAGATGGTGTGCGTGTCACCGGTAGCAGCCAAAGGTGTAACTGTGGAGTGAGGCTGGTGGTATGAGCAAAAGTGAGCGCGTCACTGAAGCCGCTCGAGACACGCAAAATGGTGTGCGCGTCACCGGTACCAGCTAAGAGTGCAACTGTAAAATGTTGTTGCGAAGAAACGTATTGACTGAATTCCTCGATGCTCCGAGTGAAGGATCGTAAGAATTGATCCCTCGAGGCTCCGTGAGGAGGGCACAGCTAATCGTGAAGGAAGAAGGCGGATAACGGCACGCCTCTAAACAATGACAGAGAGACAATGGAACCGTGGGGCGGTTAAAGAGGTGTAGAAGGAGTGGCAGCGTAAGGCACACCCCGGAGTGCCACACGCCTCCACATGCTGCACAAAGATGAAACGCCTCAGGGGGAGTGGGTGCGGACGTGCCGGTAACGCCTACCAAGGCGTGGAGGGAGTCAAAAGAACGCCTCAGGGGGAGTGGATGCAGGCGTGACGGCAACGCCTACCAAGGCGTGGAGAATTGTTCCAAAAGAAACACCTCGGGGGGAGTGTATGCAGGCGTGACGGCAAGGCCTACCAAAGCGTGGAGGCAAGTCCAAGGGGGAAGATCCAGGAAGTAAGGCACAGTCAGAAGTTAGTATAGAAGAAGACTCCGGCGGCGAAGATGGACACAGGCAACTGCTCCAAAGCTCCCGAAGCAGGGAATCAGCACTTGTAGAGGAAATAGAGGAGAGGTGGAGACCATGAAACAAGGCTCCTCCAGTACCAGGATCAACGTGATCGTGTCGTGTGCTGAGAGGGAAAGCAGGAAAACAGTACCTTAACATTGTGGGCCACAAGGTAATGGCTTTGCTTGACGTGGTGTATGTACACAGAAGGGAAGGAGAGCCGTCCTGCTCCCTTACGCAGACCAGTCGTCGCCAGTGTTACAAAGTGGACTGGATACAGGTAATTGAAGAACTCCTTTATTATGGCCTCCACTCTGCCACCACAAGTACGTCGAGCACAGGGCACAGCACACTTCGAACTCCGCCAGTCAGGCTGCTCTCGTCAACATTCCAAGGCAGCCTCTGGCTAAACAGAAGGAATGTACCAAAAGGGTAAAAAGGGGAGGGGGGCGGGGGATAAAGGAAAACCAAGAACAAGGTTCCCAAAGAGTCCCACTATCACAAAACCTGGAAAAGAAAGAGAATATAACAATATGTATTATTTATTTATAGAGTGCAACACTCATCCTCTCAGGGTTATCACAATGCTAGAACTCCTGCCACATAGTGGCCAATTTCCCATTGTATTATTGCGGGAATAGCCAGCCTTTCAGTTTCTTTTGAAACTTGGTTCGGTCTGAAGTTAAGCGAAGGTCTGCTGGTAAAGAATTCCAGTGGGCGGCTGCCTGTTGGTTAAAAGAGCTACCTCACATTTTGTGTTTTTTAATGCTTTTATCAGTGACCAACCCCATATTAGCGCAAGGCTTGTGCTGGCTTGTAGAAATCCACTCGACTATGTAGAATGGTTGGTCCAATGTCATGTAATGCTTTGTGGACATGGCATAACATCTTGAACTTTGCTGTCATTACGGACTGGTAGCCAGTGTAGTAAATCGAAACAAGAAGAAGCTGAGCTGTTTCGGGTACTGTTACAAATGAGTCTGGCTGCTAGATTCTAGATGGACTGCAGACGAGTAAATAAATAGCCCGCCGTTCCCAGTATAGGGCATTGCCATAGTCCAGCCTGCTCATGATCAATGCCTGGACAACTGTCCTTCGCCATTCCGCCGGAATCGAGCAGAAGAGCTTGCGTACAAGTTGGAGCAGACCAAAGCCTTTTCCACAGGTAGGGTTTACCTGTGTACACTTAGTCATTGCGTTTTATTGCTGTATATACTGCCATACATTTTGTTTTCTTAATGCGAGAGTTTAGGCCTTTTAAATGAAGGTAAATTAATTTGAATGATCAGAATGTGTTGTGTATAGCCACTTATATTGCTAACAATCCTGCTACTCATCCTACTCTTAAGTATGACCATTCCAACCCCTGAAAAATCCGAAGTCTCTAAAATCGCATTAACCATGACCAACTAGCCTGTCGCTCTTTCCCAATGGACCTCCAGCCGAGTCGATATATGAAATCAGAGTAACACCGTTCTTCAAACTGCACACCAGAGTGCGGAAGGTGGCTGCAGTACAGACCATTCTGTAGCGTAATTGTGACATCACGCCATCTGCCCCGTTGGCAAAGATAGCCCTCGCTGAGCTTTCCTTTTATTCCCAAGATATTTTTCTTCATTTGAGGCTGCCCCTCCCACCAGACTACGTCACTCGGTAGCGATATTTCAAGGATGGGGTACATTCTCAGATTATTCCGATTACTGTCTTATATTTCAGCCATGCGAGACAAAGCACTGTGCAGTTATTTCCCTTTCATTCCTAAGACAGTGTCCACTCTGGGAGTGCTCTGCAGGCGCAGCGTCGGCTTCCGCCTCCAGTGCCCTCAGCAGGCGCAGGCTTTTCCCTGGGCCTCTAATTGTCCCTCCTCGCGCTTGCCACGAGAACTGTACTGTACCACGGCTGCCTCATGTGGCGCTCCTGAGTGGCAGGCTTGAGGTCTCGCGCTGCAGAGTCGCTGCCTAGATATCTTAGAATGGCTTTACCCGACTCTCGGCCTTGTAGAAACAGGTTACCTTCATGGCTTAGGTTATTACCTCTTCCATTAGTCTATGGTCTGACAACCAGCTTTGTGTAACGAGTGCTCCGCTATGTTATGGGGGATGGTTGCTGAAAGCGTGGCCTACCGAGCTGTCCCCATAAACTCAAGGTACAGGGCCTGTCGAAGGAAAATAATTGACTCGCCTCATCCGTTAATTTGTAAACTACACCTTTGTTAAGAGTCTCCCACCATTGGATGTATCAGTGAAGCTGTGCACTCTTCAGTACCCGTGTTACATTGAAGGTTGTCTATTTTGATTTTCCTAAATCACTGTGTATGGTCTCGCATGTGGGGACAGGAGCTTCACTCATATGTAGATAGCCTTAAACTCGCACATCTGAAAATGACATGTTTTTTCTCCTGAAAAAATATATAAAAATGTAAAAACCAGTATCACAGGCTTAGCTATCCCAGGGTCCAGGGAGACAAAAATGGAAGATTCCCTCGTGGCCCTGGCTTAAATAACATGCTAGTGGGATTCGGTTTCGTTTCCCCTCCTAACACACCCAACTCGTGACGTCACTGCTGGCTGGTCCCACTCCTCAAACCAGCCCCCCTACGGGATGCTCGGTCCCATGGCGCTACTAAGGGCGCCCCTCCTCTAAGCGCGGGGGCACCTGCTCAGACTCTTAACAAAGGTGTAGTTTACAAATTAACGGATGAGGCGAGTCAATTATTTTCCTTCGACAGGCCCTGTACCTTGAGTTTATGGGGACAGCTCGGTAGGCCATGCTTTCAGCAACCATCTCCCATAACATAGCGGAGCACTCGTTACACAAAGCTGGTTGTCAGACCATAGACTAATGGAAGAGGTAATAACCTAAGCCATGAAGGTAACTTGTTTCTACAAGGCTGAGAGTCGGGTAAAGTTGCGTCTGGGCTCACACGCAACGTTACCTTTCTTGAATTGTTTCCTATTATTGTCGCCTTGCACATTTGGGGGGCTTCATTAGCAGGCACGAATGTGATTTTCTGGTCCGACAGTATGTCGGCGGTCATGGCCATTAATAATCAGCGCGCAAAATGTCTTTTGGTGCTGCGGCTGCTGAAGACTCTTATTCGCCTATGTCTCTTGCATAACGAGCATTTTTCTGCCCAGCATGTACCTGGTGTGGATAATACAGTGGCTGACGCGTTATCTCGATCTAAGTTGGCAGAATTCAGGGTACGGTGGCCGCAAGCAGACGAACTGATGGCGGAGTTCCCAGAGGAGCTGTGGAGGCTTGGTGCCCCATTGCCGCAGACCTAATTGCAGCAGCGCTCGCACCCCACACAAAACGTATGTACGAGAGGGCTTGGGGGTGTACAGCGCAATGTTCAGAACAGGCGGGGAACAAGATAAGTTCACACCAGAAGGGGTGCTGGGTTTTCTTGTAGGGCAGAAAGACCAGGGAAGGTCACTGTCGTTAGTGCGCCGCCAATTGTCTGCCATTGCCTTCTTTGCTGGGTAGCATGGAGTTAGAGATCCAACCAAGGATTTTAGAGTGCGTAAGGCCATCAGGGGTTGGGAACGTTTGGTGCCGGGAGTGCAGGACACTAGGGGACCCATAAACGTAGAGAGGCTGGGTAGGCTTTTGGGGGCTCTACAACAGGTGTGCCGGTCTCAGTATGAGGTGAAATTAATCAGTCTTGCATACGTCCTTGCATTTTTTGGGGCTCTACGTATCTCTGAGTTGGTAGCGGCTTCCAAGAAAGGTGAAGGGGGACTGGGACTGGCGGATGTCCTCCTCGAAGGGGGAGCGATCCATCTTAAGATCCAGAGGTCAAAAACAGACTCGCGCGGGAGGGGCACATGGGTGAAATTGCACGCGGCACACCAGGCAGCCTACTGTCCGGTAGAGTTGGCGAAGGAGTTCCTTAAGGGGCGCCCTGTTGTGGCTTCAACAAGGCTTCTAGTGCACGAGGATGGTATACCAATGACACAATATCAGTTCACTCAGGTGTGTAGGAGGGCGTTAACGTACTTGGGCGAGGACGAAAGGCAGTTGAGCTCGCATTCCTTTCGCATAGGAGCGGCTACCACAGCAGCGTCAATGGGAATGCCGGCAGAGGCAATAAAACGGGTGGGTCGTTGGCAGTCGGAATGTTTTCAACGGTACGTCCGGCCAAGTCTCGTGTAAGGGGAGGAATGATGCCCAGAGAGCCCCTCAGTCATGGTCGTAACAACGTTTCTTTCTCTATTTCAGTTGCTTCCCGCAAGCCAGTGCATATATGTTGGTGTGGGCATTCCTTGATTCGCAGTGCGGAGCAGCAATTTCATGGGTCCAGTCTGGAAGCAGCACAAGGGGCTGCCGGGTTTGCGCACCATTGGTTTGGGGTGCGGGGTCTACGGTTACAGGATCTGTTGGTCCGGCTGCAACAAGCAATAGAAGGGGAGGCGGTCCCTCGCCCAGTCATCTTAGTCCTGCATGTTGGCGGAAATGACATGCTGCCACTAGGCAGGCAAGGAGTGCGAGAGGCCTTGTTTTCCGTCCTGGCTAAGATTCGGCATTATTTACCGTCCACCCTAATATTGTGGTCGGAGGTGTTACCAAGAGCGGTTTGGGGTAGTAGGGCCCCCGCGAACGCCATTAACAGATGTGGAAGGAAATTGAACTCTTCAGTACATAGAATTTTGCGTGGTTCCACTATAGGTACAATCCGGCACAAGTTGCTCCATCCGGGAAAAGCTGAGTTGTTCCATCACAATGGGGTGCATTTGTCGGACAAAGGGACAGATATATTTGTCAACACTGTACTAGGGGCTATTTTGGAGCACAGTCAGCGCCAGGGGGGGGGGGGGAGGGCGAATGCGCCAGGAAGCTTCTCACCCTGTGGCGGAGCGCTGACAGTTAACAACAAAGGGGGCATGCACAACAATGGAGGTTCAGCGACTGGATGGACCCCAGGAGAGGGTAGGATTGAAGTGTGCAGTGGGTTGGCGGGGAGGGGGACCGGCCTGCCGGTGGTCTCCGACTCTACTGCCCTAAACCCAACACTTATGGACTGAGATGAGTTTGGGGGAGGCTGCCTGTGTTCAGGTACCTCGGAGGGCCGGTGCGCTATGCGGTGCCCTAGATTTCAAGTAATGCAACTGTTTGCTGTAGCGCGTGGTGGCCTGCCGGCACTACGTGCGCAGCAGAGTGTTCAAGAGTATGGACAACTTAATGCTATGTTTAACTGTAATGACTGTTTGCTGTAGCTCGTTGTGGCCTGCCGGCACAACGTGCGCAAGAGTTTGGGCAACTTAATGCTATGCTTAAAATGTAATGACAATTCTTAAATTCTTAGTGTTTTTGACATGTGAATGTCGCTAGAGTGTGATGCCATGTATAATGATATATATATCCAAGTAGGATACTTGTACTCTTGTAATGATTTAAGGTGATTTACCCGTTTTGCTATGAATAAAATCTACGCTTTGGACAATATAACCTGATCATGAGAATTCATGGGCATGGCCGCGAATGGGTGGAGATGGAGGTCGGAAGGTTTGGGAAGTTGTGAGTGTCACATTGTGCGCGCACTATGAGCAGGCGCCCCCCGCGCTTAGAGGAGGGGCGCCCTTAGTAGCGCCATGGGACCGAGCATCCCGTAGGGGGGCTGGTTTGAGGAGTGGGACCAGCCAGCAGTGACGTCACTGGTTGGGTGTGCTAGGAGGGGAAACGAAACCGAATCCCACTAGCATGTTATTTAAGCCAGGGCCACGAGGGAATCCTCCTCTTTTGTCTCCCTGGACCCTGGGATAGCTGTTGGGAGCGTCTAAAACCACCCACCCACCAACGAAGTACGGCGGAGCAGCGGAGCGCTGACAGTTAACAACAAAGGGGGCATGCACAACAATGGAGGTTCAGCGACTGGATGGACCCCAGGAGAGGGTAGGATTGAAGTGTGCAGTGGGTTGGTGGGGAGGGGGACCGGCCTGCCGGTGGTCTCCGACTCTACTGCCCTAAACCCGACACTTATGGACTGAGATGAATTTGGGGGAGGCTGCCTGTGTTCAGGTACCTCGGAGGGCCGGTGCGCTATGCGGTGCCCTAGATTTCAAGTAATGCAACTGTTTGCTGTAGCGCGTGGTGGATTGCCGGCACTACGTGCGCAGCTGAGTGTTCAAGAGTATGGACAACTTAATGCTATGTTTAACTGTAATGACTGTTTGCTGTAGCTCGTTGTGGCCTGCCGGCACAACGTGCGCACAGTGTTCAAGAGTTTGGGCAACTTAATACTATGCTTAAAATGTAATGACAATTCTTAAATTCTGTATAATGATCTATATATCCAAGTAGGATACTTGTACTCTTGTAATGATTTAAGGTGATTTACCCGTTTTGCTATGAATAAAATCTACGCTTTGGACAATATAACCTGATCATGAGAATTCATGGGCATGGCCGCGAATGGGTGGAGATGGAGGTCGGAAGGGTTGGGGAGTTGTGAGTGTCACATTGTGCGCGCACTATCCCACCATTGGATGTATCAGTGAAGCTGTGCACTCTTCAGTACCCGTGTTACATTGAAGGTTGTCTATTTTGATTTTCCTAAATCACTGTGTATGGTCTCGCATGTGGGACAGGAGCTTCACTCATATGTAGATAGCCTTAAACTCGCACATCTGAAAATGACATGTTTTTTCTCCTGAAAAAATATATAAAAATGTAAAAACCAGTATCACAGGCTTAGCATCATATAGGTAGGCCTTGAAATAGTGCAGCCAGCCGTGCGTTAGTCGTATGAAAGAAATCAATCACTAGGCAACATTCTGACACACGTGTGCTCGTTGAAGCTCAACCGATTACTGAAACCGGACTCTTTGTCTTAGCTGCTCGTAGATGAGGAAATAACAAAACGACCACAGGATTTTTCTGACTTATGCCCGGAACCCGGGTTCTGAAATAGCAAGCATGTTCAGGCTGAGCAAGGGCTTGCAGATAATTATGCACGTGACCGTATTGGATACACGCAATAGACAGTGCTTTAAATAAAACATGGACTGTTGCTGTGGCAGACACCCTAAGTCTTCTACATTGTACTTCATGGGCGCTGGTGCCCTTGTTTCTGCTGATACCGGAACAGCTCGGTGTCTTTGAAACCAGTTGAGCAATTTATTCGGTCTGTTTGGTCTTTTGTGTGCGGTTAGTAAAGTAACTTTTCTAAAATTTAAATTGAACTTTAGTGCAATTGGCCTGTCCGGTTATGAAAATAAACCTATTTTCCACAGTATTTCTTTATCGACATTTCTTCTTGAACATTTACTACAAATTATACAACCATAATATTTAGCATGAGAGACATGATAAATGGGTGCAGTTGTACAGGTTATACCACATTGTTAATGTCGAAGACCTTTCTGGGGTAATACTTTACAAAACCCGTATTACTTAACCAAACTGGGAGTAGACGATTGATGTAGAACGGAGAAGGTAGAAGGGGGAGGGGAGAGAGAGAACAGCAATGCACTGTAGTAAGTGGTAAGGAGTAATCTGTGCTCCCAAAGTTAAACCACCAATCCAACCAATGATGAGGACACTAAAGGGATAGTTCCCCGTGTGATCGCCAGTGGGTGCCAGCGGTGATATAACACACCTCTTGGTGGCGGGTATAGTGGCCAAAGAATCGATTAGACCTAAGGAATAGAAAAAAGCGTGCTCAGGGTGGCTTCTCTTCTGTTTTAGCCTCCAATGTATTCAGGTAACCCTCCCAGCGCAGTTGGGGTAGGCCCCATATATTATTATTATAAGAATATGTGGCATTGGTCTTGACTTCCTTGTATGCACCTCACTTTGGATCGAGTAGCCTCTTCCTTAGTATTGCAGACTTCCAGGCTAGGGATATTCACCGCTTGGCCAGCGCTAGGGCAAGGTCAATAAATGTATGCATATTATGAGTATGCTTGGAGCGTGTGATAAGCCCTAATATACCTTGTGGTGCCACTCGGAGAAACTGCCTTCCCGCTATATCAGATATTTTGGTCAGTACCCTCTCCCATTATTCTGAGATTATTGGATAGTGCCATATCATATGAATGAAGTCTGCATTAATCTCGTGACACTGTGGACATGTGCTTATGGATCCCGGGAACATGCAGACTATCCGTTGAGGTATCAGGTACGTTTGGTGTAAATAGTTAAATTGTAAATACTTGAAGTGGGTGTTGCGGGGTATAGTTTGAACTGTCTTGAGGCACCGTGTCCACTAAGGATCTGTGTTTCTGACCAATGCCCAGCGTGCCCTCTGGGCTGGAAGTGGCAGATCTGGCGCATGCTGTGCTGCAGGGTAAAGAAAAGTCAACGCATGTCTGGCCTGCCTGTGCGTAAGAAGTGTTTGTAGCGTTTGAGAAATGGTCGGCATATCATTTGCTCTATCCGAGACGGTATGCTTTGTGCGTGCAAGGGCTAAATAAAGAAGGAAGTTCCCGGTGTGCAGCCAGGTCATTGAACTGTCGCAGCAAACCTCCTAAGAATTGATCTCCCCAGGTGAGTAGACCAGCCTCCCGCAATGGGCGAGTGTCAAATCTACGCAGGAGGGTATGATGGCCTGGTATCACCCCCAGCGGGTGGGTGGAGGTGAAGGGCGCCAGCCCGATTTGAGGACAAAGGCCTCTCCCCCAACTATATATGGCCACCTTTATTAGTACATTGCCCTTAATCGCCGGGGTTGTCAAATTCGGTTCTGACAGCCAGTCTAGAACGTCATCAGGGAGTGGGTCCAAGAGGCAGTTCCCTATCTCCTGAGTATAGTCCCCAGCAAGCCAGCACGTCGGCCATTGAAATTGGGCGGCTATATATATTTATATTTTTAACACCTTTTATTAGTTTTCAAGTTATGTATACTTGCGGTACATTATGTGCTTTGATAAGTATAGTTTCAAACACACGGGTATTTGATTTTACATATTCACTCTTGCAACCTGTGCTCCTGCCATCTAGTGTTGGGTCCGGATGTTTGCAAGTTGTTTTTCTTCGAAGAAATCTTTCCAGTCACGAGGTAGGTGACTCCTCCTTTCGGTGATAGTGCGCATGGGCATCGACTCCATTGTTAGATTGTTTTTTTCCACCACTTCTCCGCGTATCGTATCCGTCGAGGAAAACCTCTATTTTGATCGAGGATCTTCGGGAAGGCCGTCCGGCCTAACCGCATCGGTCCACTTTGCAGTCGATGGAACGGACTCCATTCAAATTCTGCCCTCGGTGCCATGCCAAGTATCCGCGCACCGACCTGCACGAAGTGTGCAACTTGTGCTTGTTTCCGGAGCACAAAGAAGAAGACTGCGAAGCGTGCCGATCGTTCTGATCGAAGAAAACGCTCCGTGATCGTCTGGCTCGACGTCACGGATGCAGAGTCAAAACGTCGAATACACGCCGGACATCTTTGGTGAAGAATCCGAGCAAGAATTCGACTCACAAGGGGCCGAGGAAGATCAAGAGGAACTTGCTTCCATCCCAGAATCGGACTCCGAGTCGGAAGAAGACTTGCCGCAAGGTCAACGTACCATGAGTACTGAACGCCCCTTAACCCTAAATCCAACTCAACCAAAACAAAAGGCTTCGGTCCCACCCCCGCCTTCGGGCCATGGTCGGCACTGACAAGATGTTTCCAACGCCCCGCCCTCCGGCTCTGCACCGAAACACGTTTCTAAGCCTTCCGGCTCGGGATCGAGTCGGCCAAAGACTGGCACTGAGCCGAAACCTTCAGGCTCGAAGCCGAAAACCGTTTCGGAGCTGAAATCCTTGATGCCGAAATCAAAGCCTCCTTCGGCACCAAAACCTTCGGCACCGGAAAGTGATTCCACCCCGGCACCGAAATCCTCGGCGCCGAAATCTAAAACTGTGCCTCTGAAGCGGCAGGATCTGTTTTCGATGCCCCAACACCCAAATCGGACCCAAAACAAAAGGAACTCTACATAAATCCTAATACTGGACATGTTCTTACGAAGTCACCTCAAAAACACAAACCTGAGTTAGAAGAAGAACCTTTCTTCATTCCTTTCAAAACGAGAACTGTGGGTACTAACCCTTCTCCACCTCCTCTTTTACCACATTCTCCTACACCAACTTCTTCACCTTTGGGTCATTTACTAATAACACCAACTAACTCTCCACCACCACCTGATGATGATGGGGACCTGGGGGGGGGAAACTATATTGTGCCGATAGATCCCTGGAAGGATTATCACACAGATTCACCTACAGATAACGACCCAGATCTTTACCCTACAAAGCCTTCCCCTCCTGACGACAATGTAGGACATATAGAATTACTTGCTAGAGCTGCAGAATATCATGGGGTACAGTTACACAAGGAATCTTTGGAGGAAGATTTCCTATTTGAAACCCTCAGTACCACACATAGGGCTAATCACGCTCTCCCAATGCTTAAAGGCATGATGAGACATGCCGATGACATCTTTAAAGATCCAGTGAGGGCTCGCATTCTCACGCCCAGGATTGATAAAAAAATATAAGGCTGGTCCTTTCAGATCCAGTTTTTATTAAAGGTCAACTACCACTAGACTCTTTGGTAGTCTCTAATGCCCGTAAACGGGCCAATTCACAGACTACAGGTGATGCTCCCCCTCCAGACAAAGATTCAAAACTATTAGATGCCTCTGCTAAATGAGTAGCCGCCCAAGCAGCAAATCATTGGCGCATTGCCAACACTCAGGCCCTGCTAGCTAGATATGATAAGGCACACTGGGACGAAATGGAGCAGTTGCTACAACACCTCCCAGATGAACACTAGGCAAAAGCCCAAGATTTAGTTCAGGAAGGGAAACTCATTTCCAATTCCTCAATACGATGCGCTTTAGATGCTGCAGACACCGCAGCTAGAGAGATTAACACTAGTGTGTTACTAAGAAGACATGCGTGGTTGAGGATTTCTGGTTTCAAACCAGAAGTACAACAGTCTATTTTAAATACTCCTTTTGACAAGAAACGTCTCTTTGGGCCCAAAGTGGATAAATCTTAAAAAAAAAAAAAAAAAGACACAGAGGTAGCCAAGTCTTTGGGAGCTCTGCAGTCTCCCTCTAATCGGGGCTCCTTTCGTCGCTCCTTCTACCGTGGAGGGTCCAAAACCATGTCCTCGGACAATACTGCCACCTCTTACAAAGGCAACAATCAATCTTCCTCTACAAGGGGTTTCTTTAGAGATGGATCTAGAGGTAACAACAAGAAGGGTCGAGGCAAGGGTTCTGCACCGCTTAATTCCCCCTCCCCAATAAGCAGTGACTTGCCTACGCTTCCCCTCGATCATCTAACACCTGTCGGAGGACGTTTTCTATGATTCCTCCACATTTGGCAATCTATCACCACAGACAAATGGGTGTTAGGAATTATCCAACATGGTTATTGCCTGGAGCTTACCAACAATCCTCCAAACATACCACCACGTCCTCACAAAATGTCACCAGAACATTTACATCTGTGCCGTTACAGCATCAAGGGACAGGTGTGTACTCCCTGTACTTTCTCATCCCCAAAAAGGCCGGCTCCCTGAGACCTATTCTAGATCTGAGAGCTAAACCTCTACATACTGTCAGAGCATTTTCACATGGTAACACTTCAACAAGTGCTTCCGCTTCTACAGCAGGGCTATTTTATGTCTACTCTAGACTTAAAAAATACATATTTTCACATTCCACTTCATCCCGCTCATCACAAATCCTCAGATTCATGATAGCGGGTCACCATTACCAATTCAAAGTGCTTCCGTTTGGAGTCACCACTGCTCCCAGGGTATTTACCAAATGTCTGGCAGTAGTCGCAGCACATCTGAGAAGACAACAAATTCATGTCTTCCCATACCTGGATGACTGGCTCATCAAAGCCAATACTTATCAAATGTGTCTCCAGCACACTCAAACCACTATTCACTTACTTCACCAACTCGGGTTTACAGTGAATGCGTTGAAGTCTCATCTACAGCCTTCCAACACGCAAACGTATCTAGGAGCCACTATAGACACTCACAAAGCTCTAGCCTCTCCCAATACAGCCAGGATTCACAGTCTTCAGCCCCTTTTCACTCAATTTCAGCCCAACAAATCATTGCCAGCCAGTGTATATGCAACTGCTAGGCATGATGGCGTCTTACATTGCAATTGTTCCCCACGCAAGACTTCCCATGCGTCCCCTTCAAGAATGCTTAGCAAGTCAGTGGAACCAGTCGCAGTGTCGATTAACCAATCTAGTGTTGGTAAACTGCTGCACCCATCGCTCTCTGCAGTGGTGGAACCCACAAAATGTATCCAAAGGGCGGCCCTTTCTCGACCCTGCTCCACAGACAGTGCTAACAGCAGACGCATCGCTCACTGGTTGGGGCGCTCACCTACAAAGTCACACAATCCAAGGATTATGGACTCGAAAGTACAGGAGCCTTCATATCAATCACTTAGAGCTACTAGCAGTGTTTCTAGCGCTCAAAGCCTTTAAAACTCACCTAATAGTCAAAACTGTCGTAGTCCGCACAGACAATATGACAGCGATGTATTACATACAAAAACATGGGGGGGGGTGGGGATACTCTCTCCAACTGTCTTATGTTATCTTTTACACTTGCAGCAATCTGGATTAGTTTAAACATCCATTCGATTACATTTATCAGCAGGAGCTGTATACTTGCAAAACACACAACACTTATCTCTATTCAGAGTACCAGTGATTAAAGCCTTTATGGAAGGACTAAAGAGAGTAATACCACCAAGATTCCACCTGCACCATTATGGAACTTGAACATAGTCCTTACAAGGCTAATGGGTCCACCTTTTGAACCAATGCATAGGTGTCAACTGCAATTCCTCTCATGGAAGGTTGCTTTCCTTATTGCAATCACTTCCCTAAGGAGAGTTGGGGAACTCCACGCACTAACTATCCAAGAGCCTTTCTTTCAACTTCACAGAGACAAAGTGGTTCTTCGAACCAACCCCAAATTTCTACCTAAAGTGGTTTCTGCTTCTCACATCAATCAATCTGTTGAGTTACCTGTGTTCTTTCCTCAACCTAATTCTGTAGCAGAACGAGCTCTACACAGACTAGATGTTAGAAGAGCTTTACTATATTATATAGAAAGGACAAAAGATTTTCGTAAGACAAAACAGCTTTGTTGCTTTTTCGCCACCACACAAAGGCAATCCCATTTCTAAATCAGGCATTGCAAGATGGATCGTTAAATGTATTCAAACATGTTATGTGAAAGCGAAAAGAACATTGACAATGCCCCCTAGAGCGCATTCTACCCGCAAAATAGGGGCTACTATGGCCTTCTTAGGGAATATTCCCTTAGCTGACATAGGTAAGGCTACAAAATGGTCTACACCACACACATTCACCAAACACTATTGGGTAGATGTGTTAGCGAGGCAACAAGCTAATGTAGGCCAGGCAGTACTTAAAACCCTTTTTCAAACAACTGCAACAGCTACAGGTTAGCCACCGCTTTGGAAGAATACTGCTCTTTCTTATCTTATATACATACGCATGGACATCTCTATTCTACCTTTACTAACTCCATTCTCACCCTCTGCGGGAAAACAATCTAACAATGGAGTCGATGCCCATGCGCACTATCACCGAAAGGAGGAGTCTCCTACCTCGTGACTGGAAACACAGTTCTTCGAAGAAAAACAACTTGCAAACACTCAATGGCAGGAGTATGCAAAGCATGTGAATCTACAGCTCTACATGCCAAGAACAGATGCTTACTGGGTAAGTAACATTTGCCTTTAATACCGGCACAATATGGTTTTAAAAAAGGGATGGGGACTAGGGATCAGTGTTTAAACCTGAACTTAATTGTAGCTAAGTACACCCAAGCTAAAGAAGGAAATATTTTTATGGCATTTATGGACCTCTCTGCAGCGTTCGATTGTGTCTCACATAGCAAGCTATGGAGTATCATGAAAGAAATGGGTGTGGACGAAGTTATAATATCTTTTATACGTCAATTATACTCCCAATCTTCTGCGTGCGTTAGATATGGCAGCCAGGGGGAATGCACTAGATCATTCCCTATTCTTAGGGGAGTCAGACAGGGGTGTGTCCTGGCTCCCTTTTTGTTTTCTCTTTATACCAACGGTGTGGAATCAGCAGTGGTTCACTCCGCAACTGATGTCCCCATGGCAAATAAAAAACGTATCCCCATATTGCTATACGCAGATGATGCCGTATTGATAGCTAGGACTGGTCTAGCATTGCAAATGCTTATTGATAATTGTGTCCTTTATGGCTTCATTGGATCTCCAGGTTAACAAAGCGAAAACCTATATTTTAATCACGTGGAAACGACCAAGAAGACTACCTTCTTTTTATATCTCTGCCCGTAGAGTTGAAATTGCAAAGACATTTTTATATTTGGGTGTTTTATTTAATAGCTCGGGCACATGGTCATATATGATCATGAATAGATGTAATGAGTTAGAAAAGAGTATCATGGCCATATTTTCCTTTATGAAAAAATTGGGTACAAAGCCACTGGAACCAATTAAAAAGATTTACTCTGCAAATGCTATTGCATCAGCCACATATGGGGCAGGGATCTGGGGAGCGACGAAGGTTGATGTATTACAACGAATAGAAGATGGTTTTTATAGGAAATTATCTCTTCCTAAAAGCTGTTCAAATTGTAATCTGCATCAAGAGCTGAACGTTCCATATATCTAAGATTTAATATCCCTTGCCCTGGTTTTACTTTGCCATTTAATTTGGCGGTAGGACACGGTGAGATTAACCCAAAACATCATTAGGGATTGTTTAACTCTTGATCAGGCTCATAAGGTACCATGGATTCAATATGTAAAAGAAACATTGTTAGTACTGGGTCTTGAATCCCTTTATAATGATCCACTCAACTGCCATTCAATCTCCAAAGCTGAAATTAAAACCCGTTCCAGTATACATAGGGGAAACGAAAGATACGCACAAAACTGTAACAAAACTATGGTATCAATATATTTGGGGCTTCCTTCTATTCCTGATGAAGTAAACTCATATCTGGTTTTTGTTACAAACGTCCGACATCTATATGTATTGGTGCGATTTAGATTAATTCTTATCCCGTGCATGTTGGGTTTTCCTGCTGGAGTTTACTCACTTAATGAATTGTCAGTTTTTCCATGCGATGGTACCTCCCCCCAATCTAATCTTCACCTTATATTTTTTGCAAATTTTATATGTCTGAACGTAAAAAGTTTATTCTTCCTCTACTGCGGAAATATAATTTTGTTCAATTTCGACCAGCTCTTTCTTTCCTCCAAATGCTCCCGGACTCTTATGTATGCTTTCCCCTTGCATCCTACTTATGTATGGTCTTTTAGGAGATTGATTGTCTTGTAATACTATTTTTAATCCCGACTTGGCATTTTGTACTTTATATTATGATTTGGATGGATTTAGTACTTACTAATAGAGGGTTTTTAGCTTCTGTTTTTAGTGTTGGTTTTTGTTTGTATTTAAATTATTGGAAATGTAATGTATCACTGAATATGCATTTTATGATGTACTGGACTTTTATGATCTTATTTCCTAAGATCGAATAAAGTTAATTGACTGACTGGCTATGAAGCCCGGAGTAATGTGAATATTCCTTATCAGCCGGATGAGCGTTGTGCCATGTGTCAGAGTTCTATGTGGGTAGCCCAGCGTTGGAGGTGCCTAGAATTGGGCCGCGGGGGGAGGGTGGAGATGGGGTGGGGGGGAGGGTGGAGATGGGGTGGGGGGGTGTTAGGGGACCTGTCCATATCTATTTCTGGTGTGCTATTGAAGTCTCCACACCAGAGACTTGGTGCAAGCATGTTTGTGAGCATTGTGGGTGTCAGTCTATCAAAGAAGGCTGCTTGGTTGGTGGCATATAGTCACCAGTGCTATCTATGGCCCATCCAGTGATCCCTCTAGCGACACATAGCGACCCACTGGGTCAATCGTAGTGTGTTGGACTGTTAAGGGAACCCCTGGTGCAGTCCATATCAGGACCCTCCCTAGCGTAGCTGGAATACGTGGTTCCAGCTACAATGCTTCACCACCGCTTTTTGCAACTTCGTAAGGTCTACCTGTGTGAAATGTTTCTTGAATACGTGCCATGTGTATGTGCCGTCAAGGTCCTTGTATCCTTAACAGCACTAGCCTTACCCCTAACGTTCCAGGTAAAAACATTATAATGCCAGTTCCAGGTGATTAACATCTTCCATTGTCTGGTAAGCAAAGTCCGGCCTTGTGCTGTGGTGTTAAGCAAGTTTCCCGCCTGCCTGCCTATGCATCTGGATAAAACATGTGAAACGTCTGACAGAACAATATATAAGTTAGAACTTACAACCTTGAATAACAACACCCCAACTTTCAATCCCTGGATGGGCCGCCAAAGGGCGGTCGATCCTGCGTGTTTTTTAATGCCCATACATCCCACTTACCCTTTTACTTTGTTTTTCCCTCTCCTGAGGGAAGTTCCCAAATGAAATTCTTTTTGTGGTGGTTGCTCGCACGTAAGGGGGAAACTGAAGACTGCAACATAAATGTGCCGTATTAGCTGATTTCCATTTCTCTAGTTCCCACCTTTTGTTTAAGAGAGATAGATGTTGCTCTATAGGAAGTATATCAATGTGTAATCTAGTATTACAGGTGAATAATTTCTTAAAGGATACCCTAGAATACCACCTTCTTTACGTTTCATGATGCTCAGTATCTGAAAGAGACACGTTAGTGATAGATTCCTTACCTTAGAATTTCCCCAGGCGTCAGGCTGGATCCGGAAAGTTTTTGCGTAGCAGTACCCCTGCGCGTCGGTAGGCGGCGTCGTGCGGCTCCACGTCCGTCGTCGGCGTCGGGACCGCCGGGATGACGTCGCGGGCAGTACTTAGACGCCGCCCCTGCGCGCTGACGTCAGTTCTTCTTTTTCCGCGCCAGTAAGCGCAGATCCAGGAAGAGCAGTGCCCTAGTCATCTTTTTTGACTAACTTTTTGGTGATTTTTCACTGTTTTTCTACACGAGTCTCTCGACTCCGAAGGTGTCAGTAGGGATGGCCGGCTTCAAGCCCTGCGACGTCTTTGGTCGCATGATGTCGATCACAGACCCGCACTTAGTGTCTCTACTGCCTCGGCCGCGACCACGACACGAAGTCGTGCCCCAACTGCCGGGCCTTGCACCCGAAGGCTTTGCGAGAGCGGTCTCGAAAGCTCCTCGAGGTCCGGCAGTCGGCTCCAGTTACGTGAGAGGTCGAGGGGCCGGTCGCGGAGTCCTCATCGGTCGTCGGGGTCCAAGTCTTCGCACTCCTCCGGTAAGTCGAAGCATAAAAAGTCTAAGAAGCGTCATCGCTCGACGACTTCGCCTCGCCGGTCTCGCGACTCGGCTGAGGCTCCTATCGGCACCGTCCCCGCGGCTCCGGGAGTGCCTGTGGAGCCGCCCCCGCATTACCCGTCCTTCCCGGGTTCGGGGGCGACTGCGGCCGAGATACAGGAATTCCTGTCGGCCATGGCCCGCCTCTTCGGGCCTCAAGGTCCCCCCGGTGCGCCTTCGGGCCCCGCGGGCCCTGATGGGGTTTCCCTGGCGCCGCCGGCGACTCCGGTCCCGGCGCCGCCTGTAACACCAGCCTCGGTCCCGGCCCCGGCCCTGGCCTCGATCCCAGCTCCGGTGCTGCCGCAACCCCCATCGACGCCGGTTGACCTAACTACACCTCTGCCGGCGCCGATGTCTCCGGTGCCGTTCCCGACGCCGCCCGGGGCTCCGGGCGGCGTCGTTCCCCGGTTCTCTCCGGATCCGGATATGGCGCCGGACCGGAGTCGCTCGACGCCGGCTCCGACGCCGCTGGGACTTTGGGTCCCACATGTCCCTCCTCCTCCTTATTTTGAACCTGACTTGGAGGACGGAGATAACTGGGAGGGGTCTGATGACCCTCTCACACAGCAGTGTGAGTTTGATCAGGACTGGACTGAGGAACTTGGGGATGCCAGTGGGCTGGACACCTCCCCTGACTCTGGCATGCTGTCTCCTCCATCCGTGGCAACAGAGGAGGGAGCGAATTTTGCAACGGTGTTGCGTAGAGCAGCTGGGGCCTTAAACCTCCAGTTGCCTACAGTGGCTGTCAGGACTAACATCCTGACGGAAGTGCTTCAGCCGGCGGCTACCTCCTCGGAGCCACTGCTGCCGTTCAACGAGGCGCTTTCCGACGTTCTTTGGGCACCTGGTCCAAGCCCACCACAGGGGCTCCTGTGGATAGGAACGTGGCCCGACGCCATCGCCCTGCTCCGGGCGACCCCCCCCGTTCCTCTCTCTACACCCCACCCCTGAGAGCTTGGTGGTCCAAGCCTCTGCTTCCCAAAGCGCCTTCCCTACCGCTTCCCCGGATAGGGAATCCAAACGCCTGGATCAATTTGGGAAGAAGGTCTTTTCTTCCGCCAGTGCTGGCTTGCGGTCAGTCAACACCACTTGCCTCTTGGGCCGATATTCCCACTCCCTGTGGGACTCGGTGGCGCAAGTTCTGCCCCAGTGTCCTGAGGAGGTCCAGACACTGCTTTCCCGCACCATTGCGGAGGGAAGGGATGCGGCAAAGTACACCATCAGATGTGGCCTTGATACCGCCGACTCGCTAGGCAGATCGCTTGCGGCGACAGTGGCGCTGCGCCGTCACGCCTGGCTGAGGACCACTGGTTTCTCGGGTGATGTCCAAAACTCTCTTATAGACATGCCCTTTGACGGAGTCAGTCTTTTTGGGACAAAGGCAGACCATGCGCAGGAGCGCTTTAAGGACTCGAGGGCTACAGCCAAGTCCCTGGGCCTTTCTACTGTGCGCCCTCAGCAACAGTCTGCTTTTCGCCCCTTTCGTGGCCACGGAAGGGGCGCCCAGTCACGTCCGCTGCCCAGCCACCGGCCCGCGCAGCAAGCGTCTTCGCATGGCCGAGGACGTGGCTCCCGCCGTGGCGGGTCAGGCAACCAGCGTGCGGGTCAGGCCACCAACCCCGCCCCGTCCGCGGCCTCCAAGCCCTCCTAGTCCTTCCTTTCAGGTGCACAGCACGCCAGTAGGGGGCAGGGTCCGCCATCACCTTCACCACTGGCGTGCCATCACCTCGCACAGGTGGGTCTTGGACATTGTCCGAAGGGGCTACTCCCTCCCCTTCGTGACCATCCCCCCAGCCATGCCACCTCAATTCCACCGCATGTCAGGGGATCACTTGGTGCTTCTTCAAAAGGAAGTTGCGGCCCTCTTGGCCAAGAGGGCCATCGAGCGTGTTCCGACCCCAGAAGTAGGACGTGGTTGCTACTCCCACTACTTTCTGGTGCCCAAAAAGGACAAGGAGGACATGCGTCCTATCTTGGACCTCCGGAACGTCAATCGCTTCCTCCGGAAGGAGAAGTTCAAGATGCTCACCCTAGCTCAGGTCTTGACTGCTCTCGACCCTGGAGACTGGATGGTAGCGTTGGACTTGCAGGACGCATATTTCCACATCCCCGTCCTGCCGGCCCACCGGCGTTACCTGCGGTTCACGGTAGGCCTCGAGCATTTTCAGTTCACCGTGCTCCCTTTTGGCCTTACCAGCGCCCCTCGGGTGTTGTCGAAAGTGATGGCGGTGGTCGCAGCCCATCTGCGCCGGGCAGGGGTTCCAGTCTTCCCCTACCTCGACGACTGGCTGCTGAAGGCGGGCTTGTCCCAGGCAGTCGTCTCCCACCTCCAGACAACGGCCGAACTCCTGCACTCGCTGGGGTTCTCCATCAACGTGCCGAAGTCGCACCTGATTCCTTCTCCACAGCTCCTTTTCATCGGAGCAGTTCTGGACACAACGCAGTTTCGGGTTTATCCTCCTGAACGGCGAGTCCGGGATATTCAGGCAATGATTCCGATCTTTCGGCCTTTATCCTGGGTTTCGGTACGGATGACCCTGAGGCTGCTGGGCCTCATGGCCTCATGGCCTCATGGCCTCCTGCATCCTGCTGGTCGATCATGCCAGATGGCATATGCGGGCTCTGCAGTGGGACCTGAAGTTCCAGTGGGCGCAGCACCAGGGCAACCTGTCCGATCACGTCCAGATCTCGGAGGGGACTGCAAAACAGTTGCAGTGGTGACTCTCGAACCGGCAATGGGTCATGGGCAGATCCCTCTCCCTTCCCCAGCCAGAGCACACAGTTGTGACGGATGCGTCCCTTCTGGGATGGGGCGGTCACATGGGAGAGGCGGAGATCAGAGGCCTCTGGTCTCCGGCGGAGTCCCGGCTCCATATCAACATTCTGGAGCTCCGGGCGATCCGACTTGCACTCAAGGCATTCCTTCCCTCTGTCAAAGGGAAGGTAGTGCAGGTGTTCACAGACAACACCACCGCCATGTGGTATTGCAACAAACAGGGCGGGGTGGGGTCGTGGACCCTATGTCAGGAGGCTCTGCACCTCTGGACATGGCTGGAACATCAGGGCATATTCCTGATGGTTCAACACCTGGCAGGTTCCCTGAACGCCAGGGCGGACGAACTCAGCCGCAGGTGCATGATGGATCACGAATGGTGTCTTCACTCGGAGGTGGCGCAAGGTCTCTTTCAGCAGTGGGGAGAGCCTTGGTTAGATCTGTTCGCCACCGAAGAGAACGCGCAATGTCAGCAGTTCTGCGCGTTGGAATTTCCAAGGCGGCACTCGCTCGGCGACGCTTTTCGTCGCGTGTGGAGTTGCGGTCTGTTGTACGCCTTTCCGCCTATACCACTTCTACCCAGAGTGTTGAAGAAGATTCGGCGCGACCGGGCCCAAGTCATTCTTGTGGCTCCGGACTGGGCTCGAAGAGTTTGGTATCCCGAGCTACTCAGTATGAGTGTCGATCCCCCGATCAGTCTGCCTCTTCGGGAGGATCTTCTGTCGCAGCAGCAGGGGACGGTCCTCCACCCGAACCTGTCCAGTCTACACCTGCTTGCGTGGAGATTGAGCGGCGGCAGTTGATTCCTTTCGACTTGCCTCCCGAAGTTTGTGATGTGATTCTGGCAGCCAGGCGTCCCTCCACTAAGGTGGTATACGCCTGCAGGTGGAACAAGTTTGTGGCATGGTGCACAGCAAAGGCTGTGAATCCCCTTTCTGCCCCTCTTTCTGAGGTTCTTCTGTTCCTTCTTTCTCTGGCCCAACAGGGTTCTGCCCTGGGTACCATCAAGGGCTATCTTTGTGCGATATCAGCCTTCCTCAGGCTTCCTGATCAGCCCTCCCTTTTCAAGTCCCCTGTGGTTAACAGGTTTCTTAAAGGCATTACACACCTCTTTCCTCCTGTCCGTTTGTAATGCCTCAGTGGGACTTGAACTTGGTTCTTACCTTCTTAATGTGCGCTCCCTTTGAGCCTCTACATAACTGTCCTCTTCGTCTTCTTACTCTGAAGACAGCATTTCTGGTGGCCATCACCTCCGCTCGGCGGGTGAGTGAGCTCCAGGCTCTTTCATGCAAGCCTCCCTTTCTGTCTGTTCATCCAGACAAGGTTGTTCTTAGGACGCGTCCGTCCTTCTTGCCAAAGGTGGTTACTGCCTTCCATATTGGGCAGACCATCACTTTGCCCACCTTCTTTCCGCCTCCGCATCTTTCCAGAGAGGAAGAGAGGCTCCACCGTCTGGACCCAAAACGTGCGCTTTCCTTTTACCTCAACCGCACACAACAGTTCCGGGTGGATGACCAGCTCTGTGTTGGCTACGTGGGCGCCAAAAAAGGTCAGGCGGTACACAAAAGGACCATCTCCCGCTGGGTCACCTTGTGTATCAAAGCCTGCTATTCTTTGGCTAAGAAGGAGCCTCCTGTTGGGCTGCGTTCCCATTCCACCAGGGCTACGGCTGCTACCACAGCTTTAGGCCGCGGTGTTCCGTTACAGGATATATGTCAGGCAGCTACGTGGGCCTCGCTGCACACGTTTACAAAGCATTACTGCCTTGACAGTCAGGTCCGGAGGGACGGCTTCTTTGGCCGTTCTGTCCTCCGGGACTTCCTTGTCTGAATCTGTTCGCAAACCCACCACCGGGGTTGGTATTGCTGGGGTATCTATTCTAAGGTAAGGAATCTGTCACTAACGTGTCTCTTTCAGATGCACAAGTTACTAACTTGTGTAACAATATATCTGTAAGAGACAGTAGTTAGTGACAGATTCCTTACTGCCCCACCCATCCTCCCCGTTTTGCGAACTAATTTCTAGGGTTAAGGACATCCCTTTCAGGGCCCTAGTAATTTTCAGACACCTATGTCAGCTTCTTGCATGGCTCTGCATTCCTGGTGCGGAAAGTCGTGTACAGAACTGACGTCAGCGCGCAGGGGCGGCGTCTAAGTACTGCCCGCGACGTCATCCCGGCGGTCCCGACGACGGACGCGGAGCCGCACGACGCCGCCTACCGACGCGCAGGGGTACTGCTACGCAAAAACTTTCCGGATCCAGCCTGACGCCTGGGGATATTCTAAGGTAAGGAATCTGTCACTAACTACTGTCTCTTACAGATATATCGTTACACAAGTTAGTAACTTGTGCAATGGGATCAGCGTTAGTGTGCATGAATTATTGTTCATTTTGGACACCCAAAGTTAGTTAAATACAAACCTGAGGCTCCTTCTGAAATCTTGAACATGGTTACTTATTTTCGGTGTTTAGAATAACCCAAATGCCATGGCTGAAGTACATTCAATGACGACCTCTGAAAATATTTGGCTTATTTGTTTTTTATCATCGTTTTTTTTCCTCTTCTAATATGCATGTTCTTTTTTTTTTCCCCTTCAGTGCAATTGAAAGTTCCAGTGCAGATTTCCCTTTAGTCAACTCCAATGAAGCTGAGCAGTCCGATCATGACTGTGACACTGGGGAGGCACTTGAGACTGACCCTCAGAGTGGGCCATCTTCCTTTGTCAGTCCGACAGAGAGGTGAGTTGAAAGTAGGCTTCCAGACTAAAAATTAATCTCATTCTGCCTATCTTTACAGCAGTAAATTTAAAAAGTAACATTGGCTCCTGCAGTCTTGGCCTCTCATGCTCTGCTAGCTTCTTAATCTCTCTCTGACTGCATATGTGTTTGTGCCTGCATGCAAACGTGCATACATATACCAAGGAACATGATTGCATGTGAAATCCATGCAAAGGTTCTCTAAACTACTCTTGCTCTGTGATATCCTTTTCTTCGAGACGATATCCTTGAACTCAATGTCTTGGCTTTTTTCGTAGTTTGGATCAGCCAATAGAAAACATCTCCTCCTCACATGGCAAAGTTAAGATCACAAAATCTGACCTCGATATCAACATTCCTGTGGCTGAAACTGGGTCCAACAAGCAGAAGTTGGCATCAAATGCCTCGGAGCGCGTAAAAAAAGAGGTATGTATAAGTGCAAGAACGCCCTGCTTTCAGGACATGTTAATTGAAACCGTTTTAAAGGTGCCCTGAGTGTTCAAAGGCACCTATGATGTGGGGGTGACCAAGCAGGGATCGACTATGGGGAGGAGGATCACAACCCACTCGAACTTTATTTTTCATGAGCCAGCTCCTCTCAATTGTCAAAAATGCTAAAAAATAACATTTTACACTCTACACATATTCATATACACTACTGTATACTACACACCCAGAATCAATGAGCGCTATTGAGTTAAACCATTCATAAGTCATTGGAACATAAAGGTAATATGGGATCCTACAACTGTGGGGTAGCTGTGCCTTCTCTTCAGGAATGCTTTGCTCACTTTCAGTTCTGTTGATACATGTTTCTTTTCTGTTTAACCGTTTTAGGAAAGGGTTTTCACTGTGCCGGCTGAACAATTAATGCTTTAAGATGCGTGTAGTAATTTGTATGGATAACAAAATTAGTTTAAAGGTGGTTTTGTACTGTAGCTACAATACTCTTTTACTATGCAATTAAAGGTGGCTCTTTCTATAACCGATTCAAAGAGCATTTCAGGTGACATCCAAAAATCGACAGCTTTCAAAACCAAATGTCTCATTTTAGTAGATTGTCACAGGCCAAACTTTAAAATGTAATCATGGCAACTTTATTGCTGCTGTTCCAGTTTGCGGTTGCATTGTAGGCTTTGTGCCCCCCACACTCAGAAATTAGTGCACCAGCCGGTAAAAAACAAAAATCATTGGGATATCTAGTGGAGAGACAATCTGTCTTCAAGGAAGACTGTAGCTCACTCAGCAGTGTGTCCCAGTTGGTAGAGATAGGGTTTTTACACAGACCGCTAATATCCTCCTAATGAACGCCGACTTCTAGACGGAGTACTCTCCGTGAGACGGATAATTCTTCTCTTCTTTTTACGAATACTGTATATTTAACGTGTCTGCAACATACTGATAAGATTGTCGCTGCTGGAACGTTTGGAATGGCTTCTAAAAGAATGATATTTCTTTTTGGGTTTTAACTTAGATTGTTGTAAGTGCTGTATCTCGTCTATAGCAGACATCCCGGTTTCTAACTCATTTGGATAATAAGTGACCGTGCCCTGAGGAAGTCTTGGGTGAAAGCCCATATAAGACGAAACGCGTGTTGGCATTTGTGTGGCTATCAGTTGTGGAAACAAAGAATATGAAAACTGAAATACTCATCTGATTTGAAAAATAAATTGAGAAGAACACTGAAGAAGACCATTGTGGATTTATTGATGGTGCAAATACGAATATTGCTCAGGACATTGATTTTGTTTGACATCCTCCTAATGTAAGTTGGTGCTCTCAGCCTAAGCCCTGGTATCCATGGACTGCGCCCAGGTAGAGAGTGTAGAAGGGGTGGATGATTTCCATCTACGAGTGAACAAATGCTTAGCTAGTAAAAGAGCCAGGTCTAAGAACCGGCCAGTTACTCTATACTTTTTGGTATGACGGATCATACCCAGCAGGCACAACTCCCATATGTGTAGCGAGGGGTTTCCTATAGAGCGTGCTAAGTGTGTTTGAATACCCAGCCAGTACTGGGAGAGTGCGGAGCATGTCCACAACATGTGCAGAAAATCAGCGTCTGACAAGAGGCAGCGTTGGCAAATAGCATCTTTGCGGTGAAAGTAGCGGTTGATTTTGTCTGGAGTGAGATAGGCCCTATGGAATGTGTAGTATTAAATTAACTTGAAACGAGCGTTGCGAGACACCAAGGCAGGGTATGCTAGGATGTTCTACCACTATTTGTCCGAACAGGTTGTAGTGTAGTTCCTATTTCCCTAATAGGCTCTGCGCATTGGAATAATATACCCTATAGGTTTGACATAGGACTGAGGTCAGTATGTCCCTATCGAGTATATTAAACTTAATTACTTTGTGCCAGCTAACTCGGAGGCCACTAGAAACTCCTTGTAAACAAGAAGGGAGTAGTTTCTGGCAACCGCATAAACATGACAACTTTGTTTCCCTTTAGAATTGGAACACTCTCAGAATCGTGGAAACAATAGATAACAGTTTCACTCAGCTAATCGTGCATGCTTAGTTTCTTCAGAGTTACACAGAAAGAAAAGACGGGCGTTTCAATAAAAGGATTTATTGAACAGTCTTGTTTCTCGTGTAAGAGATGTGAGCTGTTATGATCACAAGACAGTATGCAAGATATATAATGTACAGTGTAAGCAGTAGAAAGAAATAATACTGCGCTAGCATTATCTTTTATCTATCACACATATATTCATATACATAAATAACATAAGCTAAAAATGCGAGTACTCATACGATGCGTCTCTAAGCTAGTTCTACCCCAGTGTACCTAACCTAGGTGTAGGACAAGGTAAGAAGTAGGGGAAGTATTCTATAGTATGGTATACTAAGAGTCTGATATGCCAAGATTCCCTCTAGGTTCTAGTCGGCTCCATACCTTGAGAATGAGAGAGGTGGGAGTCTCTTTCCGGATCCTCGAACTCTAACACCCCGCGAAGGGAGTCAGAACACTGGAAGCTGGATTCTCTGCGAGCAGGGATGACAGCGTCTCTTGTCAGTGCGTCAGGCCGGGACACGGGCTCCTCTAAAGTCGAGGTCTCCTCCTAACTTGCTTGGGCAAGGGAAGGTATATTTATACCTGGTAGGTGCCTTGGAATGTTAGCATTGACGTGAAGTCGGGCAGAGGAAGACGTCAGGAATTAACCCTTAAGGAATAGCGGTTCATGCATAATAGATGAGTTCTTGGAGAAATCAATAATCCTGTGCTAGGGGAACTCCCAAGAGCTTAAGGGTCTGGTTTCTAAGAACTCGTGGTGACGTTAGGGTGGACGGATGTCGGTGACCATGCCTGTATTTGGAGTGCATGGCTAATGCCTAACAAAGGACTGGGATTTTATGCCTATATAAGGGCAATGCGAATTGTGCCTATATAAGGACATTGTTAGAAATGGGATCTCTAGTTGGCAAGGGCTTGCACCTTTGTCCAAGTAGGGACCCTTCTTCCTAGTCAGGGTAAGGGTTGTTACACTCGTGAAGTAACCCCTGCTCACCCTCGTGGTAGCTTGGCACGAGCAGTCAGGCTTAATTCAGAGGCAGTGTGTAAAGCATTTGCACATAACCAACAGTAATACAGTGTAAGCACTACAAACGGACACCACACCAGTTTAGAAAAATAACCAATATTTTATATACTCAAGACAAGACCAATTACGACAAAAATCCACAATACTATACTTTACGAATGAATACTTGATACGGTAACTTCTTCTTTGCAGGAATAGCACAAAAGCAAAGTTCGTACGAGTCGGTAGCTCCGTCCGAGCCTACCGCGATGCTGAAAACCACAGAGTCTAACAGTTCCAGCCGACCGCGTCGATACGGGCCAGCAGAGTCGTGAACAGACTCGGTTACAGTACCTTTCTCGTTGTGGCTGGTACGGAGTGTACGAGCCGGTCGGCGTTCGTCGCGGTTGCGGTGCAAGACGGAGCGATGCAAGGTGCGGTGTCCCTCGATGCGGTGCAGGCAGCGGCTCGATGAGCGTTGTGCAGACGGAGTCGGTGAGTCCAAGGCGTGCGATGCAGGGTGAGACGATGCTCGATGCGGTGCTGACCGGTTGCGATGCAGGCGACCTAGCCGGAGTGCGGGAGCTGGCGTCGGACAGTGGTGCGAGTCGGAGCGGTGCGTCGCAGACGTGCGAGCGGTGCCCCAAATGCGGTGCGGTCTCGACTCTTGAGCCAGTTGCAGCGACAGCGTCGGTCTGGTCCGGCTGGCACAGTGAAGCGATGCGAACTGCGGTGCCCACAGGTCACGGTGCAAGCAGCGGCTCGATGTTGGCGGCGTCGGACGGCGCCCACGGTGAGACCAGGGTTGTGATGCGAAGCGGGGCGATGCGGTCTGCGGTGCAAACAGGTCACCGGCCAGGGATGGATTCGGTTGACGGCGTCGGTTGCGGTTCCCTTCCTCTGTGGCAACTGAAACAGCGTTCCAGAAGCGGTACCCAGAGGCTTGTGAAGTCTTTGCAGTCCCTGAGACTTCTTAACAGGAGGCCAGCTCGGTTCCAGGCCCTTGGAGATACTCAGCACAAGTTTGTAGAAAGTTCAGTCCAGTCCTTTCACTGCCCAAGGCAGAAGCAGCAGCTGCAGGCCAACCCAACAAAGCAACAACACAGCAAAGGGGCAGTACTCCTCCTGGCAGCTCTTCCAGCTCTTCGTCTTGGCAGGTTCCTTGATTCCAGCGAGATCTAAATTCATGGGGTCAGGGCCCCAATATTTATATCCCAAATTCCTTTGTTCTCTGAAGGCAGAGAGGCCTTTGCCTAGTCCAAACCAGTTCTGGAGCACTTTGTTGACAAGTCTCCGTCCCTTCTTTCAGTGAGCAGGCCAGGGACATCAGACGCACCACAGGAGGTGGAGCCAGCATTGTGGAGGGAAGGCACTGTCCTATTCAGGGCCCAGGTGCGACCCCTCCCACCCATCTACATGTAGATCTTGCTATTCAGCCCTGTGCTGACTCACCCTGTCTCCTGGCATCCCCCAGCCCCTGTCACTCACACTCCAGACAAGGAATACACAACCTCGCAGAGGCAGGCTTGGATGGTTAGACAAGAAAATACCCACTTTCTAAAAGTGGTATTTTCAAACCCAGAATGTTAAAACCAACTTCTCTAAAAGATGCATTTTATCATTCTGAGTCCAGGCATACTAAACTCGAATTTCTACCATGTTCCCGGGGTCAGTTAGGATTATCAGCTGTAATAATCAAAACTGCCCGTTCTGGCCTAGGGGGAACAGGTAGCCTTGCAATAGTGAAAAACGAACTAGGCTGTAATTCACTATCAGGACATGCCGCACACACCCGGGCATGTCCTACCTTTCGCATACACCGCACCCTGCCCACAGGGGTACCTTGGGCTTACCTTAGGGGTGACTAACATGTAGCAAAGGGAAGGTTTAGGGACTTGCAAGTGTGTGCACTTGCCAAGTCGACATGGCAGCCCCAGGCTGCGCACAGGCTCTGCGTTGGCAGGCCCGAGTTACACTTTACGGGCTGTTTGCGTGGGTGGCACAATCCAGTGCTGCAGCCCACCAACAGCATTTGGTCTATAGGCCCTGGCACTCGCAGTGCACTTTACAAGGGACTGACACATAAACCAAATAGGCCAATCATGGAAACACCAATCCATAATACATTTTATACAGGAGCACTTGCACTTTCCCACTGGACCGCAGTGAGGAAAGTGCGCAGAATCATTACACCAGCAAAAATAGAGTCAAAACCGGGAGGTCAGAAAGCAAAAAGTCAGGGGAAACACGCCAAAAGATGCCAAGTCTAACACATGTCCCCTCCAGCTGAAAGTAGGGAGAACTACCCAACCCCATTGGAGTTCTCTTCACTAAGGCGGAAGAACCTGGACAGACCATCTGCGTTGGCGTGTTCTGTACCAGGACGGTGTTCCACCGTAAAGTCCATTCCCTGTAGGGAGATGGACCACCTCAGCAGTTTTGGATTCTCACCCCTCATTTGCATCAACCATCTGAGGGGCCTGTGGTCTGTCTGAACCCGGAAGTGAGTCCCAAACAGGTATGGTCTCAACTTCTTCAGTGCCCAGACCACAGCAAAAGCTTCCCTTTCTATGGCACTCCACCTCTGTTCCCTGGGAAGTAGTCTCCTGCTAAGGAAGACTACAGGCTGATCCAGGCCCTCTTCGTTCAGTTGTGAGAGCACCGCTCCCACACCATGCTCTGAAGAGTCAGTCTGCACGACGAATTCCTTGGAGAAGTCAGGTGCCTTGAGCACGGGCGCCGTGCACATGGCTGCCTTCAGGGCATCAAAAGCTTTCTGGCAGGACTCAGTCCAGATCACTTTCTTGGGCTGCCTCTTAGAGGTCAGCTCTGTCAAGGGGGCAACGATGGTGCCATAGCCCTTAACAAATCTCCTATAGTAACCGGTGAGACCTAAGAAGGCTCTCACCTCTGTCTGGGTCTTGGGGGTTCCCAAGCCAGGATGGTGTCAATCTTGGGTTGTAGGGGCGCCACCTGGCCGCTTCCTACCTGGTGTCCCAAGTACACCACAGAACCCTGCCCGATCTGGCACTTACTGGCCTTGATCGTGAGGCCTGCACCTTGCAGAGCCCTCAACACTTTCTCAAGGTGCTGTAAATGTTCTTCCCAGCTGGAACTGAACACAGCAATGTCATCCAGGTAGGCGGCACTGAAATCCTCCAGCCCAGCCAACACCTGATTGACCCACCTCTGAAAGGTGGCAGGGGCATTCTTCAACCCAAAGGGCATCACCCGGAATTGGTAATGACCTTCTGGGGTTGAGAATGCTGATCTCTCCTTGGCCCCATCGGTTAAGGCGATCTGCCAGTACCCAGACGTCAAATCAAACGTGCTGAGGAACCGGGCAGCTCCCAACCGATCAATGAGCTCATCAGCTCTGGGGATGGGGTGCGCGTCAGTCCTGGTGACGGCATTGAGCCCACGGTAGTCCACACAAAACCGGAGTTCTGGAGTGGCACCGGGCGCCGCAGCCTCTGGGACCAAGACCACTGGGCTGGCCCAAGGACTGTGGGAGGGCTCAATCACCCCTAACGCCAACATCTTAGAGACCTCCTCCTTGATGCTGGCTCTGACCCGGTCAGTCAACCTGTAAATCTTGTGCTTCACAGGAGGGCTGTCACCAGTGTCCATGTCATGGGTACACCAGTGAGTAACACCGGGGGTCAGAGAGAACAGTGGGGCGAACTGTCCCAACAACTGGCGACAGTCCCCCTGCTGCTCCTGAGTCAGAGTAGGGGAGAGGATCACACCCTCTACTGACCCATCATGCTCCTTGGTAGACAGGAGGTCAGGGAGAGGCTCACTCTCCTCTTCCACCCCATCATCTGTCGCCAAGAGCATACTCACTTCGGACCTCTCGAAGTGGGGCTTGAGGCGGTTCACGTGAAGGACCCTCAAAGGGTTCCTTGGAGCCTGCAAATCCACCAGGTAGGTGACGTCACTTTTGCGCTCCTTTACCTCATATGGCCCAGTCCACTTGTCCTGCAAGGCACAGGGTGCCACTGGGGCCATGACCCACACTTTTTGCCCAGGTTGAAATTCGACCAGAGTGGCATTCTGGTCATACCATCTCTTCATTTCTTCCTGGCTTGCTTCTAGGTTCGCCTGAGCGAGTTTCCTGAAGCGGGCAGTTTGGTTTCTAAAGGCCAGCATGTAGCTAAATACATCCTGGGGAGTTTTCCTGGGAGCTGCCTCCCAGCCTTCCTTTACCAAACTCAGCGGTCCTCTGACAGGGTGGCCATACAGGAGCTCAAAGGGGCTGTACCCAAGAGACTTCTGAGGCACCTCCCTGTATGCAAAGAGTAGGCATGGCAAGAGGACGTCCCACTTACGCCTCATGGGTTCTGTTAGACCCTTGATCATGCCTTTTAAGGTCTGGTTGAATCTCTCCACCAGACCGTTTCCTTGTGGGTGGTAAGGAGTGGTGAACTTGTAGGTTACACCACACTCCTTCCACAGGGATGTCATATACTTCGATATGAAATTGGTCCCCCTATCGGAAACCACCTCTCTGGGGAATCCCACACGGGAAAAGATCCCCATTAACGCCCGGCCCACCACTGGCGCCGTCGTTGTCCTGAGAGGGATTGCCTCCGGGTACCGGGTGGCATGGTCCACCAAGACCAGGATGTACCTGTTGCCCATGGCTGTCTTGGGATCCAGTGGCCCCACAATATCCATCCCTACCCTTTCAAAGGGTGTTCCAACAACAGGAAAAGGTTGGAGAGGAGCTTTGACCTTCCTCCCACTCTTACCACTTGCCTGGCAAGTTTGGCAAGACCTACAGTGTGCATCTGACTGCCTTCGCATTTGGGGCCAAAAGAAGTGGGTGACAAGCCTGTCAAAGGTCTTGTCCTGCCCCAAATGTCCTGCCAAAGGCACGTCATGAGCCAGACCCAGTAGGAAGGTCCTGAAGCGCTGGGGTACCACCAGCACACGGGCTGACCCAGGCTCAGCAACCTTAGGCTCACTGTATAGGAGACCACTCTCCCAGTAGATCAGATGTGACCCGGACTGATTACCAGCTGCCTGGTCTGCAGCCTGCCGCCGCAGACCCTCCAGAGTAGGGCACTCGTTCTGCTCCCTGCAGAACTCCTCCCTGGTGGGACCCCCTTCTTGCTGCCAATGGGTCAGCTCAGAGATGTCTCCCAGTTCGGCTACCTGCTCCCCTGTAGGCACCGGGGCGTCCCCCTCGAGGTCCGCCTCCTCCTGGTCCTTGGGAACTTTGGGGGCCGGTTTCCCGCGCCCCTGCCCTTTCTCTTGGCAGGGACTTGGGCCACTGTTTCAGGCTCCAAGTCCTCTTGATCACCCTTTCTGGCTGCCATTGACCGAGTAGACACGCATGCCCACTCTGGCAACCCAAGCATCTCCAAGTGAGACCTGAGCTCAACCTCCTTCCATGAGGACTGCTCCAGGTCGTTTCCTAGCAGACAATCTACAGGCATGGTAGGGCTCACAACCACCCTCAAGGGACCTGAGACCCCCCCCATTCAAAGGGAACCTGCGCCACCATACACTGGCGCTCAGAGTTGTCGACAGCAACTACTTGGTGGAATGCTCCTGGGACTACTTGCTTCTCAGACACCAGGTGACACCGGACTGAGGTCACACTGGCTCCAGTATCTCTGAGAGCCTCTACCCTGTTCCCATTAATGGTCACCCAGGTGCTATATTTCTTTGTGTTAGGGGGCACCTGGTTTCCTGGGACCATCTCACTGTCCCCTAGTGAGACAAGGGTCATTTCTGCGGGATCCCCACCCTCCTGTGGGCACCCCCTCCTCCCCAAGCGCTACACTAGCCAACACTTTGGACTGTCCACCGGTGGGTGGCTGTGTCCCCTTCGGGCACTTGGGGTCCCCCTTAAAGTGACCTACCTGGTCACATGCATAACACTTGCGGGGGCCGGTCTCAACAGGCTTCCCTGTAGAGACCCCTTTCTTCTTATCACCGGGGGCTGGGAACCCTTACCCTGGGTACTAGTTTGGGGCCCTTTAGAGAACTCCTGTGCTTTACCCTTGTCCCCCCACCTTTCTGCTGGGGACCCTGCCCACCTTTGGCTGAGTCTCCCCAAACGCTTTCTTGTGGACCCTGGTACTCACCCAGAAGTCCGCTTCCATAGCAAGCTTCCTGGGGTCAGTTAGCTTACTATCAACTAGGTGCTGGCGCAGATCTGCAAAACATAGACTAGACAAGTGCTCCCATGCAATCAAGTTGTAGAGCCCCTGAAAATCTGTTACACTACTGCCCTTCACCCAACCATCCAGAGACCTGCAGAACACATCCACACATTCCAACCAAGTGTTGACATCAGACTTCTTACTGGACCTGAACTGATCCCTGTACTTTTCAGGAGTAAGACCATACTTCGTGAGAAGGGCATCCTTCATGTCAGCATAGGTGAGGTGATACCCCTTACCCAAAGCTATCAGAGCATCCCTTGCTTCTTCCGGGAAAAGTGGCCACAATCCTGCTCCCCAATTCTCCTCAGGGACCCCATTCATGTGTATGGCTGCCTCGTAACCCTGAAACCACCTTTGTATGTCATCCCCCTTCTTGAACTCCTTGCCTACGTTCTTGGGAATGTGCACAATCCTGTCTGCCTTTCTGGACGAATTGCTGCCACCCTCTGAGCCTGACTTACTCCTAAGTTCTAGCTCCTTCAGTTCTCTCTCATGCTCTAAGAGCATCTTCCTCTCCTCTATGGCCAATCTCTTCTCCTCCCGCTCACTCTCCAGCCTGAGCTTCTGCAGCTCAAACTGCCTTGCCTCCCGCCTGTCCTCCAGCTCCTCTGGGGACTGACTGCTGCTGCCTGACCTGGCGGGTTCCCCCTACCCAAAAGCACATCCACCCTGGAAATAGGCTCCTCCGCCTCCTCACTGAGATTACCAGGCTGCCCATTGGCATGTCTGGCTGCTACCCAGGCCCTCAGCGCCTTCTGTAGCTCCTCCTTCCTTGTGAGGCCTTTAATTTGGACTTTCAGGTTTTTACAAATCGCTCGTAACTCCTTTACGGCGTAGGATTCCAACCTGTCCTCCTCAAAGATAACTTCCAGAGATGCAACGGATGATGCAATTGATTCAGGCATGACAAAAGTCGTGAGTTGAAAACTGGCAAGATCAAAAATAGGCCAAAAGAAAAAGAACCAGTATGTGGTACGTAATGGTCTGCGATATGGTAGTAGTGCACACCAATCACTGTAAGTCAAGTGCAAACACAAGTCCTATCCTCACCGCTGACAACCAATGTTAGAAATGGGATCTCTAGTTGGCAAGGGCTTGCACCTTTGTCCAAGTAGGGACCCTTCTTCCTAGTCAGGGTAAGGGTTGTTACACTCGTGAAGTAACCCCTGCTCACCCTCGTGGTAGCTTGGCACGAGCAGTCAGGCTTAATTCAGAGGCAGTGTGTAAAGCATTTGCACATAACCAACAGTAATACAGTGTAAGCACTACAAACGGACACCACACCAGTTTAGAAAAATAGCCAATATTTTATATACTCAAGACAAGACCAATTACGACAAAAATCCACAATACTATACTTTACGAATGAATACTTGATAGGGTAACTTCTTCTTTGCAGGAATAGCACAAAAGCAAAGTTCGTACGAGTCGGTAGCTCCGTCCGAGCCTACCGCGATGCTGAAAACCACAGAGTCTAACAGTTCCAGCCGACCGCGTCGATACGGGCCAGCAGAGTCGTGAACAGACTCGGTTACAGTACCTTTCTCGTTGTGGCTGGTACGGAGTGTACGAGCCGGTCGGCGTTCGTCGCGGTTGCGGTGCAAGACGGAGCGATGCAAGGTGCGGTGTCCCTCGATGCGGTGCAGGCAGCGGCTCGATGAGCGTCGTGCAGACGGAGTCGGTGAGTCCAAGGCGTGCGATGCAGGGTGAGACGATGCTCGATGCGGTGCTGACAGGTTGCGATGCAGGCGACCTAGCCGGAGTGCGGGAGCTGGCGTCGGACAGCGGTGCGAGTCGGAGCGGTGCGTCGCAGACGTGCGAGCGGTGCCCCAAATGCGGTGCGGTCTCGACTCTTGAGCCAGTTGCAGCGACAGCGTCGGTCTGGTCCGGCTGGCACAGTGAAGCGATGCGATGCGAACTGCGGTGCCCACAGGTCACAGTGCAAGCAGCGGCTCGATGGCGGCGTCGGACGGCGCCCACGGTGAGACCAGGGTTGCGATGCGAAGCGGGGCGATGCGGTCTGCGGTGCAAACAGGTCACCGGCCAGGGATGGATTCGGTTGACGGCGTCGGTTGCGGTTCCCTTCCTCTGTGGCAACTGAAACAGCGTTCCAGAAGCGGTACCCAGAGGCTTGTGAAGTCTTTGCAGTCCCTGAGACTTCTTAACAGGAGCCCAGCTCGGTTCCAGGCCCTTGGAGATACTCAGCACAAGTTTGTAGAAAGTTCAGTCCAGTCCTTTCACTGCCCAAGGCAGAAGCAGCAGCTGCAGGCCAACCCAACAAAGCAACAACACAGCAAAGGGGCAGTACTCCTCCTGGCAGCTCTTCCAGCTCTTCGTCTTGGCAGGTTCCTTGATTCCAGCGAGATCTAAATTCATGGGGTCAGGGCCCCAATATTTATATCCCAAATTCCTTTGTTCTCTGAAGGCAGAGAGGCCTTTGCCTAGTCCAAACCAGTTCTGGAGCACTTTGTTGACAAGTCTCCGTCCCTTCTTTCAGTGAGCAGGCCAGGGACATCAGACGCACCACAGGAGGTGGAGCCAGCATTGTGGAGGGAAGGCACTGTCCTATTCAGGGCCCAGGTGCGACCCCTCCCACCCATCTACATGTAGATCTTGCTATTCAGCCCTGTGCTGACTCACCCTGTCTCCTGGCATCCCCCAGCCCCTGTCACTCACACTCCAGACAAGGAATACACAACCTCGCAGAGGCAGGCTTGGATGGTTAGACAAGAAAATACCCACTTTCTAAAAGTGGTATTTTCAAACCCAGAATGTTAAAACCAACTTCTCTAAAAGATGCATTTTATCATTCTGAGTCCAGGCATACTAAACTCGAATTTCTACCATGTTCCCGGGGTCAGTTAGGATTATCAGCTGTAATAATCAAAACTGCCCGTTCTGGCCTAGGGGAACAGGTAGCCTTGCAATAGTGAAAAACGAACTAGGCTGTAATTCACTATCAGGACATGCCGCACACACCCGGGCATGTCCTACCTTTCGCATACACCGCACCCTGCCCACAGGGGTACCTTGGGCCTACCTTAGGGGTGACTAACATGTAGCAAAGGGAATGTTTAGGGACTTGCAAGTGTGTGCACTTGCCAAGTCGACATGGCAGCCCCAGGCTGCGCACAGGCTCTGCGTTGGCAGGCCCGAGTTACACTTTACGGGCTGTTTGCGTGGGTGGCACAATACAGTGCTGCAGCCCACCAACAGCATTTGGTCTATAGGCCCTGGCACTCGCAGTGCACTTTACAAGGGACTGACACATAAACCAAATAGGCCAATCATGGAAACACCAATCCATAATACATTTTATACAGGAGCACTTGCACTTTCCCACTGGACCGCAGTGAGGAAAGTGCGCAGAATCATTACACCAGCAAAAACAGAGTCAAAACCGGGAGGTCAGAAAGAAAAAAGTCAGGGGAAACACGCCAAAAGATGCCAAGTCTAACAGACATGTTTCAGAAAAGCCTATATACGGACACCTAAAGCGGAATACAACACCCACTCCACTTTCGAATGAACGATAATGCTAAACATTAAATGCTAAACATTAAACTGAGTACCACATGTTGCTAAAAACATTTCTAAAAGCATATTAAAAGAAGTTTTCAAAAGAAACTGTTGCTAAAATATGTAATGCAATAGGTACTGTACATTTTAAAGCATTTTTCCATTCTAAGCATATATTATAAATAAAATGCAACATGAATGAATAAACAGAAATATACGAAATGGTTGACAAGTTTTCAAAAAATCAAGGCCATTTCATACCTTGATGCTAAAATGAAATTATAGTAAAATAAGGTGACAATGTGTCCCTGGAAGTATTCAAAGAAGTCTGTTTTATATGAATAGTTCTACTGTAAGCAGATTGAGTTGCCATGTATTTTCAAAAATTAGAGAAAAAGTTCAATTTTAGGAAGAGTTCCAAGTTTTGTTCTGTTTTGAAAATATGGAGGCCAAATTTCATTGCTTCCCTGGTACACTGTGAGCCGAATCAAAATCAGTGTATGTTTCTGGTGTAAACAGGAAATCATCTATTTCTGTAGACAAAATATCGTCTACCGATGTTGGTGACATTTGGAACACCTCGTTCAGAAGGTTAAATGCACAGAGATGAGAAGCATCGCCTTCAGCATAGGATGCCGCAGCAATGTTCGCGTCCGTTACCTGTGTGCCTGTTGATCCATCTCGTACCTCAGCAGCAGCAGGAAGCGTCTGTGAGATCTCAATGAATGCCGTCATCAGGATTGGTAGCCTCTGGGGACAACACAGAGCATGGGCCGTTATCGGGTCCAGCAGAGTATCGATATCCGTTGGCATGACTGATGGGAGTGTTAGACAGGTGTCTAGCACGCATTCTTCACCGCAAAGCAGGCAGCGTAGAACAGGTAAGATGCAATCTTGCGAGATTGGTCTGAATGACAGAAACCATGTTGTATTAAGTTCCCGTAGACGAGGTATGCCCAAAAGTTGCACTACTACGCTCACGGCACTTCCGTTCTAGGAGAGCCTTCTCCACATCGCTTGGAGTGATGCCGGTTAATAGGCTTGCCATAGCGTAGTAGTAGGAATAGAAACAGGATTCCTGCAACAAGTGCTAGAATTAATGGCACACCACCAAACACCGAATGTGCGAAGTTTGGGATGATTCCGCGGACTGCTTGGAAGGGTGCTAACAGTCCTGAACAGATGGTCTTAAATACATGTACAATCCCGCTCGTATCAGACATGTTTAAGATACATCCCATCATTTCTGCAAAATGTATAGGGCAGTTTGTACGAATTAAAGACTGTATCTCAGCCGAAGTCCTTGCAATTTGTAAATCATAAGTTTCTTTGGCCGAGGTCAAAAGCACGGTCTGTTGCAAAAGCATGGCTTTCATTCTGCTTAAAGTATCAAAACGTATAAAAGAAACATTCAATGAAGGCCATAGAGGCGACTCCATGACTGTCTCTGTTTGGGGGAACAATACTTGCATACAGCAAGTAACCCTGAAGTCGACCGTTACCAGATATGGGATTCCTGGCAACATGCCACAGCAACTCTGATCATTCAACATGAGGTAACTCCCATTAGAAAGTTGGCCAAACGTAGGATTAATCACAGCAGCCAGTGTACCTTGCAGGTGGCAGGACAAATTTGCCACAGAACCATTACAAGCCCCGTGTAAAGAAATGTCCTGACATATGAGAGAACCGCTTAATGCCTTTTCACAGTTTGTACCGCTTAGAAACACTTCACGTTCCCCACTCCAACATCTGTATTCGTAAGGTAAATCCCAGGATGTCTTAATGTATTCTTTACCCAACCTTTCATATTTGCCTGCTTGCATTTGTTTGAGGCAATACTGAAAATGAAAAGTAGTAACAGGCAGTGTTATTTTGCCATGAATAAGCCATTCTGTAGCTGTTTTTTCTGCTACCGTAAATGGTAATTTTTCCAGTTTTTCAATGCTCAGCACTGTATACTTTTCTCCCCTTTGTGCCAGTTCGATCTGTTTATCCGTTAGATTGTATTCCGAAAACAGAGACGACGTGTTGATAAAACGCCAAGGCACATAGCCCGCACGCAAAGATTGCAGCGTCCAGCCTAATAACATAATAGAACGTAACTGAGATTGGCCTTGTTGTAATATGGCTAAATCTTGTTCCAGTATGTCAATAGTAGAGGATACAATGTTGTCCAATGAATAAATTCTGGATGACAAAGTTGTTAACCCATTGTCGACCACAGTGAGAGATTTCTCTAAGTTAATACGATCAAGTTCACGTATTCTTTCTGTGGCCTCTGCCTGTGAAACCTTCCATACTTCATTATAAGCAGCATAAATGCCGGCATATATGAAACGTTTTTGACGCGGTTTTCTTGGTCCTAGCAAGAATTCCCTAAGGTCTGCGTCTTCTTTAAGTAAAGATAAGTGTGGTTTCACATCCTCAAGTGTAGACTTTTGTAACCAGTCAAGGCACAATTTCCTACACTGTATGTTGTTACTACCCCCGGATGTTGTCTTTGAACATATCGTGGGTCTGGCCTATGGATTGTAAAGCCCTGTGTTTTATTCAGGAATCTTTCTAGACAGATGTTTGTGTTTGTGGGCCAGAGCAACCATTTTTTCCAATCAGGATCTGATCTGTTGTTTTGTAGTATTGTGTCTACTGTGACCGCTCCCTGTGTAGTGGTATTACTTGCAGGTGTTGGTACAGAAGGTGTGTTCATGTCTTTGATCTTGGCTAAACCAAGGCAAGACGTTTGTTGCACAGTGTCATTCAAAAATATTATTTGATGTGGGATGATACATGCTCTAAATAAAGCTTCTATCCCCTGCACTTGCCAATCTTTAGAACCCCAGACAGATTTTGTGTCTATTGTGTCTTTCCAAAAGTCAAATCCTTGTCTAGACAGTTGGGTAATAAAGGCTGCAGAATAAATCTGTTTTGTATTTGTTAACATAATTTCCTGACCTGTTTTGTTTACATTCTTATAGAAAAATGTTTCTGGATCAGATGTATTGTACCCTGAAAAATATGGAAACTTATTTGCAAACGTTTTTGAACTACCCTTTGGAGGTGTAGGACAATGTTCCCATTGGTTAAATTTAAACACATTTCTAGGTGTTGCAGATTTATGCAAAAAATGATGACCATAGTGGTTGTAACAATAAAGCTGTTCATAGTCTGATGAACCCTCTAAGTATTCATTGTTGGAGAACGCAGCAGACCTTTCTAGGTCAGACATCATATCATTTACAGTCTCAAAGTCCCAATCATCAGAATAGGTACTGGAGGTAATAAAGTCACTTAATGAAATTTTAAATAAATGTGGAATCTTCAAAAGTTCAGTGGGGCCGAATATATCGAAATCGGTTTTGTCCCAAACTATACCATCCTGTATAGGAACGGCTGTGATGTTCACTGCTGACAAGTCTCTTGTTTCACGATGGGAAGATTTGTGTGGTTTTAAAAGTAAGTTCACATTTTTACTTTCAGTGTCCAAACAGATGTATCTGGCATTTATAAGCATGCTAAGAGTCATAACCAAAGCTAGCCAAAACAGAAAGAAAAATATTCCAGAAATAATCCATATTTCAATCCATGGTGAAACCAGATAAGTCTTTCTCAGGAAATGAAAAAGGTCTTGTACTTGCTGTTTGAAAGTTTTTGATGCTGGCGTCGTTTCCGGTTCACTCTGATCCTCAGAAAACGTATCAAAGTTAATGAAATAGCCAGAAGCAGTTCGGTTAATTGTTGAAATCGCTGGAACTAGTTGATCACGTGTTACGTTGGTGTAGACCGGTGTATCTGGACGAACTGTTACTTGAGTTTCAAGAGGGATGAGTTCCATAGCATTGTTGCTTAGTCCTTCATCTGTTACTGCTGAATTCTCGATGGTTATGAGTCTTTCAGTCTGAACCTCTTGGATAGTATCGAGAGGAGTGCGTCTGCTACTAGGTCGGAGTCCATGAGGCCTACTATTTAGTATTGGCCACATACTGTGGGTGATGAGGTTGATTGACACAAATCTTTTCTCCTTTTTTCCAGCAAGGGGCGGCAGAAGTACTGTTCTTGTTCCGTGAATGGCTAGGACAGGTACTGGTTGTCTGTAAGAAGGTCCAAATTCCTTCTTGTCCGCAATCTTTTCTCTGACCAGATCCCCAACTTTTGGGATCCAGACGGGCCTTGCCGGTTTTTCCCCAGTGGTGGTTGGCTTCAGGAACACGTTGCTTTGTTTCGATCTTAGTTCATTTAGATCCTGTAAAACAGCCAAACGATCTTTGATATCAAAGGTTTTATTTTCCACCACTGTGCCTTTACATTCGAGATCAGGAACCCACATTCTTGTCCCAAATAGGACCTCATATGGAGTGACCCCCCTAGAGAACTTCTTGGCAAATTATTTAATGAGCGTTGGACCCCATAAAGATGTTTGACCCACCCATCACTCGAACCTAATACTCTAGCTGTTATAGCTTGCTTTATGTCCCGGTTTTCCTTTCCACAACAGAATTTCCCTCAGGATGAAACGGAGAGGAGTACCGCAATGCTACGCCCAAACTGGCCATGGCTTCTTTGTAAGCCCGAGAGCTAAACGCAGGGCCCTGGTCAGAATGTAGTGTGCCAATTGCGTATGTGCCGATAAAGACTCGCAAATCTTTTATAACAGTTCGAGCGTCAGCCGAGCGCTGAGGCCATATCCATAGGAACCTTGACTTAGTATTTGTGGGATTGTATTTGTCCAAAAGGACACCTGCGCGTAGATAGTCTGATGCTGTCTAACAATGGTGTCTGTACTGGGCAGGCTACTTCGTAGTCTGGTGTCTGATGGCGTTCTGCATCACGCTGTATATTACAGTCTATGCAGTCATCGATGAAGATGTGAATCTGTGTATTCATTCCAGGCCACCAGTACATCTCTTTTAATGTCAATATTGTTTTAGAGATCCCTTGATGTGACAGACCCTCCCCCAGATGTGCTTCATAAATCAAAGCTGCTCTACGTTTCATGTTTGGAATTACCCTATCCCCCACTCCAGGGATTCGAGCAAAAGTAACGTTGTTCGCATCAATTACATAAGAGTACTTGAGTGGAAATTTCTTTGGTAACGCTGCACCACTGCCTTTGCTTGAAGCATTGACAGCCAACAATATCTCACTGTCTATTCTCGTTTTTGAACGAGTGATCGCAGCTACGGAAGCCGTCTGAACAGCCCCCTTTGCGGCTTCGTCAGCCAATGAATTCCCTGCAACGTCAACGCCATCACGTTGATGACTCAGCGGGTGTATCACGTGAGCTTTTGGTAGTTCGTTTTTTAACTGAACTACTTGTTCCCAAAGCGTTTTATGCTTTATTGTGCCACCTTTTGCATCTTTGAACCCGTTTTCAAGCCAATTCTGTATATATTCATTATGCGACTGAACACAGTAAAAAGAATCGCACACTATGAGTGTGGGGAATTCGCGATCTGTATTTTCAAGTGCCAGTTTGAATGCTTGCAGTTCAGCTCGCTGAGCTGTACAATCTCCTAGAGATTGAGTTTTAGTGACCATTGGTCTGAAGTTACCATCTTGCATGCGGCCTTTAACGATTGCACACGCTGCACTGTAAGCTTGCTTACTCCCTGTAGCGGGTTGTGCTGATCCGTCAGTGTAAATTATAAATTCGTACTGATCGAGAGGCAGAATTTCAGTAAGCAGAGGACATTCATGTTCATATTGCAGGAACGCTTGTGTTTTTAAATCAGGATCAAAAACATATTCAACATCTGTTGCAGCAAGAGAATTAACCCATTGTATCCATCTAGGATGTAAAGCTTTTGCATTTGGAATGCTCGCTTTTGTAACCGCCTCTAAGGCTGGTACTGGGGTTACGACAATAATGCGTTTCCCTTGGGCTAGAGCTCTTTCTTTTGCTACAGCGGTTTGAACTGCTGTCAGTATTTTTTCAGTTGAAGTGAAGCGCATTTCTGCTTGTGTATACAAATGTGATTTGTATGCTATTGGTACTTTTTCACCCTCATTAAATCTTAAATAGGTGAATCCGCATTGTCCCGAAATTATTCGGATCACTAAATTGCGTTGATTTACGCGTGTTTGTAAGTGATTTGTTGCTAACATGTTAGCTTGGAGTGAACGCAGGATTTCTGTGTGTTCTTGTGTCCAATGTTTGATTGAAAAATCGGGTTTGATTAATTCGTAGATAGGTTTAACCCTTTCTGCGTAATTTAGAATGTAAGTTCTTCCAAAATTTAGGAAACCCAAGATGGATTGTAAGTTTTTCAGCGTTTTTGGAGGTTTGAGCAGCGCACACTTTTCTAAAAGTTAGCTGCCAGGCTCTTGCCTTCACTTGAAAGCTCATATCCTAAGAAAAGGACATTGAGATGGGCAATTCTGGATTTTTAAAGTTGAATTTATAGCCCTCAGAGGCGAAGCCCAATATAATGGTACTCACCCTGTTCAAGTGCCTATCTAGGTCATGGTCTGTCAGATAGATGTCATCGACATATGACAATGCCTCATTATCATAAATTTGTAGTAACTCTGTTACCCTCGCTGAGAATAACCCCGGGCTGTTCTTGAACCCTTGTGGGAGTCTACAAAATTGACGCTGGGTCCCCATTATTGAGAAAGCTGTTAAGTACCTGCTTTCAGGTGCTATGTTTTGACAAAAGAAACCATTTGAAATGTCCAATGTGGTTTTATATTTTTTACGCACAATGTTATTCATTAATGCTGTACTATGTGCATTTTGCACTGCAAATGTTTTTGAACAAGTGTTCAAGTGTCTGTAATCCAAAACTAGACGATATGTATTGTCTGGTTTGGATACAGGAAACAAAGGATTGTTCATTGAGGAGGTGCATGTTTCAATCACCCCTTGGTATTCAAGTTGATCTAAGATCTCCCTGACCTGTTTTTTAGCTTCTTGCTTTATTGGGTACTGCCTTTGTGCAGTAGGTTCATTTTTTAGCTGTATCTTGTGGTGAGGTGAGTCCTCATCCCATCCTACATGATTTTTATATAATGCTGGGGCCTGGGCAACTGCCCATTTCCTGGCATAAGTATATTTTAGGTGAATTGGAATATGGTTGGAGAAGGCTGGCATAATGATGTCCTCGCCTTGTGGGCACTTACTGACAAATGGTGGTGTCCAGTCTTTTTCTGCTAGAAGTATATCATAACCCCTTGAAAGTTTTTCCCAAAAGAGTATTTTCACCTTTCTTGGTATGTCTCCCTCCGTTCGGAGTGTTATTTCATATAACTTTAGTGGAGTACTAACCCTGGTGTCTACAGTCTCTACTGTGATGTACTCATTCAAGTCCACTATCTCCAGAAGTTCCTTCAGGTTCTGGCGAGCTATTGTGACTTCTGCTGCACTGTCCAGCATTGTCTGAGCCCATTCTTCGTTCTTGAGCTGTGTTCTCAGTATCCTCGGCATGTCTGATCTTCAGACTTGCTACCTTCTTTTTTGTGAATTGAGGTTTTGATTTATTTTTCTGAACGGGTTTGTCGTCTTTGGATTTCACGCGTTCTTCTCTATGTTCTGACCGTCCTCTTCTTTCTGATTTCTGTGATGATATCTGAAAGGTACGAGAGGAACGTGTATCAGTATCTTGATACCTGTCAGGTTTTCTTAAATTATCCCTATTCCTGAGGTTATACCTCCTTTCAGAGGGCTCCTTTTGAGGAGACCTACCTCGGGATTGAGAACGTGTCTCGTTTGAATTTTGTTTATTATTTGCCCACTTCTTTTTAGAAGATGTAGGAGTTTGTTTAATAGAGTCCTTCTCAGGACTTTCAGATAGTTTTGGCTTCAAAGGTTTTCCACCCAAACTATCTCTGCCTAATTCTGCATAAGATTGTTCTATTATTCTGGGTAGTTCATTTTGATGTTCTGTTACATCAAATTCCCTTAAGCTTTGGCGGATCGCCACTGATGCTGCCTCCCCTTTAATATTAGATAATATTATTGTTGAGACCTGGTCGAAGTTTTTTAGTAATTTCATACCTAAATTCAGAGCAGGTTCTGCCCCGTATTCGTTTTGAATTTGTTTCAGGACATCTGGTATTACTGCAATTGACGGAACACCATGTGTTTTAGTATAGATGGCAGCAAAGACTGAGCCCCAAGTGGTGCAGTCTTCCAGTTGTGGTGTGATCCCCATTGGTAAACAGATTGTTAGGATTCTGTGTTTCTCATAAGGGCTAGTATTAGGAAATACTGCTTCGATTTGAGTAATTTTTTGAGCTATCCAGAATGGAATTTGCTCATGTTTTGTGTGCATTTTACCCATGACTGCGTGTAAAGTCTGTGGAGTAATTTTTAGTGTATTCCCCTGTTGAGGGGTTTGATTTGGAATGGTCAATGGTGGTTGGACTGTGAAAGTCCGAATGACATATTGGACTAATTGTCTGTAAATTTTTATTAACTCTTGTAGTTGAGTAAGTAATTCCTCGTCTACATTACCTCGATGTCTGGATGAGGTGTGTAGCCGGCTAGATTCGGCCATGTTGCTCCTGGTCTACCTAGTGGACCGAGCCTGGTAATGTTTTTGTGATGTTTTAGGGCGCCTTTAAACCAGAGATGATGCTCCTGGTATGTTAGTAGAATTTCAATACCCTCGAAAGGAATATATTCCTCTGGTGGTTCAGCTTCTTTGTAGAAGTGAAACAGTCTTGTTACTGGATTTGATTGTGGGAATACTATCCTTGAATAGAATACCTCTGTCTGAAAGGATTCGTGTGCCTCTATCACGAAAACTGCTCTACCACCTCTTGGTGGTAGGCCGTGTTTTATAAGTTTGAGTGATGGCTCTCCTTAAATTTGGAGCGATGTCTATAACACCCTCCTCGGTTTCATTTAAACCTGTAAAGTTAAAAGCTGTTACGACTGGGTCAGCCGCAGCTACACCGTTCCCGGTGTCATTATCCCCGTGTATGGACATTTGTTTTTTGAAAAATGTAGAACAAGTTTCAAGGAAACAAAAGATAAGGGGCACAATATTTTGGAACACTGTATCCTTCAACGTTGAACAAACCAAACAGCTAATATATAGGGTTTTTTGTCCTATTTAGCTTTGGCGAATACTGAACCCTACCATTCCAGACGTCTTATGGAGTATGTGAGTAGGGGTCTCTGGGAGAAAAGCACGACTGAGTTACTCAGTATCTAGCGTTAAATTACTGCCTTACCAAACGGTTGGGCGCCATGTAGTGTAGTTCCTATTTCCCTAATAGGCTCTGCGCATTGGAATAATATACCCTATAGGTTTGACATAGGACTGAGGTCAGTATGTCCCTATCGAGTATATTAAACTTAATTACTTTGTGCCAGCTAACTCAGAGGCCACTAGAAACTCCTTGTAAATAAGAAGGGAGTAGTTTCTGGCAACCGCATAAACATGACAACTTTGTTTCCCTTTAGAATTGGAACACACTCAGAATCGTGGAAACAATAGATAACAGTTTCACTCAGCTAATCGTGCATGCTTAGTTTCTTCAGAGTTACACAGAAAGAAAAGACTGGCGTTTCAATAAAAGGATTTATTGAACAGTCTTGTTTCTCGTGTAAGAGATGTGAGCTGTTGTGATCACAAGACAGTATGCAAGATATATAATGTACAGCGTAAGCAGTAGAAAGAAATAATACTGCGCAAGCATTATCTTTTAGCTATGACACATATATTCATAAATAACATAAGCTAAAAATGCGAGTACTCATACGATGCGTCTCTAAGCTAGTTCTACCCCAGTGTACCTAACCTAACCTTGGTGTAGGACAAGGTAAGAAGTAGGTGAAGTATTCTATAGTATGGTATACTAAGAGTCTGATATGCCAAGATTCCCTCTAGGTTCTAGTCAGCTCCATACCTTGAGAATGAGAGAGGTGGGAATCTCTTTCTGGATCCTCGAACTCTAACACCCTGCGAAGGGAGTCAGAACACTGGAAGCTGGATTCTCTGCGAGCAGGGATGACAGCGTCTCTTCTCAGTGCGTCAGGCCGTGACACGGGCTCCTCTAAAGTCGAGGTCTCCTCCTAACTTGCTTGGGCAAGGGAAGGTATATTTATACCTGGTAGGTGCCTTGGAATGTTAACGACGTGAAGTCAGGCAGAGGAAGAAGTCCGGAATGAACCCTTAAGGAATAGCGGTTCATGCATAATAGATGAGTTCTTGGAGAAATCAATAATCCTGTGCTAGGGAAACTCCCAAGAGCTTAAGGGTCTGGTTTCTAAGAACTCGTTGTGACGTTAGGGTGGACGGATGTCGGTGACCATGCCTGTATTTGGAGTGCATGGCTAATGCCTAAATAAGGACTGGGATTTTATGCCTATATAAGGGCAATGCGAATTGTGCCTGTTAGACCTGGCATCCTTGGCGTGGGTCTCCCTTCCATTTTTTCATAATGCCTCCACTGTTGTCGATATGTTTTTGCTGGACTAGATGCTCATGGGCACTTTGCCACTGCTAATCAGTGCCAAAATGCAAGTGCTCCCTATTGTAAATTGTGATGTGAATTAGTGACTCCATGTTTGGCTTATTTGAATTACTGTCAGACCCTAGTACAGTGCACTGAGTGTGCCCAGGGCTTGTGAATCAAATGCTGCTGGTGGGCTTGCAGCACTGGTTGTGCCACCCACAGAAGTAGCTTGTAAAGTGTGTCTCAGGCCTGCCATTGCAGAGCCTGTGTGCAGTCTGTGACTGCCATGTCGACTTGGTAAGTGCACCCACCTACCAGTCCCCAAACGTTCCCTTTTCTTCATATCAGACACCCCTATGGTAGGCCTACGGGCAGGGTGCATTGTAAGGATAAGGTGGGACATGCCTGGTGTGTGGGGCATGTCCTAATAGTGAATTACAGCCATTTTCGTTTTTCACTATTGCAAGGCTACCTGTTCCCCATAGGCCAGAATGGGCAGTTTGATTATAACATCTTATAATCCTTAACTGACTCAGGGAACTAGGTAGAAATTCGAGTTTAGTATGCCTGAACTCAGAATGATAAAATGCATCTTTTAGTGAAGGTGATTTTAACATTCTGTGTTTGAAAATACCACTTTTAGAAATTAGGTATTTTCTTGCCTAACTATCCAGCCTGCCTCTGCCACCTTGTGTATTGTGTGTCTGGTTTGTGCGTGACTGGGGCTGGGGGCGGCTACAGGAGACCGGGTGAGGCAGCACAGGGCTGAATAGAGAGATCTGCATCCAGAGTGGAGGGAGGAGTTGCATCTGGGTCTGAATAGGGCTGTGCCTGCCTTCCACAATGCTGGCTCCACCTCCTGCCGGGCGTCTGAGTACCCTGCCCCACATTCTGAAAGGAAAAGAAGGAGACATGTACACAGAGTGCTCCAAAGCTGCACAGAACTGGTTTAAACTAGGCAAAGGCCTCTCTGCCTTCAGAGAACAAAGAGAAAAGGAGTATAAGTACTGGGGCCCAAACCCAGGAACTTTAGATCACTTTTGGGAACAAGAAGAAACCTTTGCTGAGGAACGGAACCAAGAAGAAACTGAGGAGAGACTATCCCTAAGCCTGAAGTGCTGCTTGGGGGATTGGCCTGCAGTGGTTTGCCTGACTGCCAAAGAAAGGAGAAAGGAACTTTTGCTTTGCTGTGACTTTCATCAACTTGTGAAGGATCTCCAAGGGCTTGGAAGAGAGCTTGCCCCCTGACCGAAGTCCCAGGACCATTGGACTTCACCCCCTTTGTGAATTGCTGCTGGAAACTCTGTTTCAGTGGCTACAGTGGTAGGGAGCTGTGACCGACTCTCCCGACCGGCTCGGTGTCCTGTTGGCACCGCATCGAGCAACGCCTGCATCTTGCAACGCACGGCCTTGGTCTCACCGACTCCGTCAACGAGCCGCTGCCTGCACCGTAACCTGTGAGCACCGCACCTTGCAACGCCTCGCTACACCGAATCCATCTGGTCCGACCGACACGGTCACTGTTGCTGAGTTCGAGTCCTGTGACCGCACCGGAGTTGGGCACCGCCACACAAGCTTCGCGACGCACCGCTGTCTGGACTGATCGACGCCAGCTCCTGAATCCGGCTCCGTCGCCGCACCGCAACCTGCCAGCACCGCATCGAAGCACCGTCTCGCCCTGCAACGCACGGCCTTGGTCTCACCGACTCCGTCAACGAGCCGCTGCCTGCACCGCATCGAGGGACAACGCGTCCTGCAACGCTTCCATTTTTGCATCGCAACCGCGACGTTCCGCCATCCGGCTCACACGCCCGTGCCTGCCGCTTCAAGTAAAAGGTACTGTGACCGAGTCCGTCTACGCTGTGTTGGCCCGTATCGACGCGGTCAGCTGGATTTGATAGACTGTTTGTTCTTTACATCGCAGTAGCCGGAGAAGGCTACCGACTCGCACAGAACCTTGATTTAAGCATTTTTAACCAGAACTCTTGATTTTTGTCGTTTATGGTCTTGTGGTAATTATATATAAAATATTCTTATTTTTATAAATATACAAACTGTGTGGTGTCCATTTGTAGTGTTGTCACTTGATTACTGTATGTGTTCACAAATGCTTTACACACTGCCTCTGGGATAAGCCTGTCTGCTCGTGCCAAGGTACCAAGAGGGTGAGCAGGGGTTATTTTGGGAGTGTACCTACTTTCCCTGACTAGACTCAAGGGTCCCTATTTGGACAAAGGTATCTACCTCTGCCAACTAGAGACCCCCACATCTAACAGTGCCTATATAAGGACATGTTTCAGAAAAGCCTATATACGGACACCTAAAGCGGAATACAACAAGGGGCGGCCCAGCTCACGGACCCAATGGTGGCGTAGTGATGTAATAGGTACTACAGCATGTATATGTATAGAGATAGCAAACCATTTTATTAGATGATGGTGGGTCTCCTTGATATGTAGATATTGAATCATTAGGTGCATCGTGTGTTCCTGCTGAATTGCGCACCAGTGCACACCCATTGTCCGGGTAAGTGAGTGGTATTGCAGAAATTGACTCTGATAAAGTCCAGCATCAGCAAGAAGTTCCTCCTGTGAGAGGAGAGCACCATCCTGGTAAAGGTCTGCAAGACTATAGAGTCCCGCCAATGGCCCACCTCTGCCAGGGAAGTGACCGACCAGCCTCCGGGTGTACCAAGCAACAAGATTTCTGGAGCATATGGCGTCACCGAGCGAGAAAGGTAACAACTTCTCCAGAAGCAGCGACATATGACCTTTAATAGTTTGGAAACAGAGCAATACTAGGTTAGAAAAGGGATGAAAAAGGTGTAGCAGGTGTGTTAACTCTTATGGGGGAGGGTGGGAGACAGTAGCAGGGTCATCCAGCTGGCATCCTGATAACCATCTGGCCACCCACTGCAGCTGAGAGGCCAGATAGTAGTGCTCAAAATTTAGGATGCCTAATCCTCCCGGATCAGGCGGAAGGTAGAGCTTAGTGAGCGTGACCCTACCTCGCGTAGCGTGCCAAATAAAATCTCCGGTCAGTTTTTCGAATGAGCAAAAGAAGGGCTTAGCAATGTAAAGGAGGATATTCACAAAGAAATACAGTAGGAGTGGCAACATTACCATTTTCGTGAGGGCTATGCGGCCTGCCACTGAAAGTGGTAGAGTCTGCCAAAAAGCTATCTGCACACGCAGTGAGGTCACTGCACATGTAAGATTGCCATTTAGGAGGTCTGCAGGAGTATGATATATTATTGTACCCAAGTAGAGGAACATGACAGGCTGCCAGGGTAAGAGGGCACCATTTGTTTTGAGGGCAGGATCGGTCGCGGGCAATGGGAAGAGGCAAGATTTAGCCCAGTTAACTTTGAGTCCTGATACACGTGCAAATGTATTAAGTTTCAGCGCTATGTCTGACTGGACGTTGTGGATGTCCCTAAGGTAGAGGAGCATTTTGTCTGCATAGACAAACTGAATGAGTTCCATCACTTAGCGGTATCACCCATTGATGTCCCTGCATACTCATGATGTGCAAAGGTGCAAGGGCATACGAAAAGAAAAAATCAACATAGAGGGGACCAATCCCTTGGAGGAATTTAGAGGATATCATCTGCCTTTTGTGGAGTCACATTAAGTGGCGTGATGGAGCCCAGTGGGGGAAAACAAGATGTCAAAGGATACCTAGTCGCTAGAAGATTTAGAGCCATCACAGTCGGGGTCCAAAGACGTAGCAGGGTCTTGGAATGCTGCGGTGCTTGTCGCATCACCTGTATAACTTGCTCCAGATTAGGCAAGTGTGATGACTGCGACACCTGCTGCAGCCAGTGGGTCCGACGACGTCAACTGCGCCCGCTTAGAGGTCGGTGTCTCTTCTGACAATAACTACGACGAGGCGGCACCCGTGGCCCGGCACCACTCCGCCTGGTCCCAGGCCTCCTTAGAATCCATGAAAAAGAGCGATGTACCATCCGCCACGACCCTGAGCCATGCCGGGAATAGAAGAGAGCATTTAATGTTAGATTCTCGAAGTCTGCGCTTGACAGCAAGGAAAGTGCTCTGTACACATTGCACTGCCAACGTATAGTTTGGGAAAATCACTTGTGCATTGTCCCCTGTCAGACTGTCAAGCTTGCAAACCTCTCTCAGGAGGACATTGTGGTTCTTGTAGTGCAGCAGATGGGCCACTAGTGGTCTCGGCGGGGCGCCAGGGAGGGGTCTCCTTGTCGGCACTTGGTGTACCCGTTCAGTAGAGAAGGGCGAGAGGATGATGGAGGGAACAAAACTGCAGAACCATTCTTGTAGAAAGATCACAGCATCCTGACCCACCGCGTTCTCATGGAGGCCCACTATTCGGACATTGTTTCTGCGAGAGCGACCCTCTTCATCCTTCATCCTTTTCTTCAACAAGTAAATCAGATCATGTATTGTGCGCAGCCATGTCTGTAGCAAGCTACTGTTCCACAGTATTGACTGTCAGTTAATTTGCGGTGGTCATCCCGTTGGAGAGTGAGATCTGTCACCACTGTACCAATTTTGTTCTCCAGTGATATTCAGGATTTTTCTGTGGCTGCCAGGGCAATGTCTATTTTGTCAACGCCAGTAGTGGATATGCTAGAGCGGTCCGAAGAGACCACCTCTCCTTGGTTAAGTGATGGCGGGACTGAAGGGTGCAAGGGTGTAAGATGAGCTCCAGACTGGAGACGTCTCATGGTGGCTGAGGGAGCACTAGCAGAGCCAGCATGAAAACAGATTTTTTTTTATAACTTTAGCCGAGACAAGCAGAAAGCAGGCTGTAGTAAATTTGACAAACATCGTTTTTATTATCAATCTTTTCTGAGACGTGCTTGTTAAAGGAGTCGAGATTAAGTCACCCTGCCTCCTTCTTGGCGAAAGGTGTAGTCTTGAATTTGGCTGAAAGAACGTTAGTCTACAGAGACTTTGGTTTGTTTTCAGGCTACATTTGTCTCAATTTGTACTCTCTTGTTTTAGTGTTTTGTAAAGCGAAGTATTCGGAGGAGGAGCAGGACTGGTGCCCAATGAACATAAATGGTCTAGCATCATGACGGCTTGTTTAGTATTTTATTTGAGATAGGAAATACTGTGTTAAGCCAGTCGCTCTGTGAATGTTTCCACGTTTTGTACTTTGCTGCAAGCTGTGCATTGTCTCTTTGCAGCTCTTCCACATACAGATCGATTGAAGTTTTAAAGTGAACTCCTTTAGCTCTCAAGCACTGCTGAGTGTTTAACATTTAAGATTTAAGCCCTTTTGTCTGCATTGGCCATTGAGATTTCATGCTTTCTAAAGGCATCTCTTGTCTACCCAGCGTGATATGAGCATGGTCATATTGGGATTGGCAGGTCTCTCGGCATAGTCTAATATGCTCTGCCCAGGGCTCTGGCTCTTAAGTGGATGCAGTTTTCTGTTATGCTGATTTTCTGTGCACTTGGATTGGTATGATTTACACATTGTGTTCTGGTCTTCTTAAACTTACAACCCTTTCTGTTGTAGCAGACATCCGATTCCCAAAAATCCGGGGACCTTGAACCAACTGCAGCAGGAAACGCAAAGGATCCTGGTGACATTCCAACGTTTGATGAATGGAAAAAACAGGTTTTGGAAGTGGAGAAAGAGAAGAGTAAGTGCCTTGAAGGTTTGCTTATGGGTTTAATGATCATGTTAATGAAACAGAGAATGCAGATGAACACGTTCTAGTTCAATTAATGCCTCCAACTCGCTGTGTGCCCCAGTAAGTGTTCTTTTTTTCTACTTAACATAAACATCCTATTTCCCCTAGCTGACATGAGCCTTTGAGTAAATGCTCTGTACGTTGACTTTAGACCTGCTTATAAGGTTGTCTGGTTTAGAAGTTTGACAGGAGGCGTATTTCCACCGTCATAGGAGGCACACCTTCCACATAGTAGTTCCTAAATTCCCCCTGGGTAGGTAGATGCGTACAAATCTAGGTGGGTTGCATTGTCAAACTTTCATCAACAGGATATCCCTCAGTCATAGGCCCACTTCCTCAGTGCTGAACTTGACTGATTCAAATTAGTTTCCCACGCCTTTCGGATTAGGTGGTGCTTCGAGACTACTTTAAAGTCTAAGAACAGGAGTGTTATACATACATATTTACAGAATCAACTAACATAATGGCCCTCTTTTACACCTGCCCCACCCCCTCTTCTTTTGAATCAAGCCTCTGTCCTGTAGTGCAAATTTCCGTCTCCCAAGAACAGATATGTGTTGATGGTTTCCTGGAATCCCTAACGGAGCTACCCATAAACACCCAGGACTGCTAGGAGCGGTTGGTTTCTTCTTATAAATCAAAAATACGAAACCTATGCAAACGACCTTGCTCAAAAGACGTGCATAAAGCTCCAGCTTGTTCTCTGCGAGCACATGGTTGCTGGTCAATATTTATTTTGTATTGAATAGGACCCTGGGGATACTTCTGAAGACTGGTTTCAGCAGAGGAAACACGGCAATGACAGGTAGGCTAGCTTAAAAATCCCCCCTTAGAAAGAATTGCCTCTGTGAAAATGACATTTGCATACTACAAGTCGTTTTCTTAGGGGAACATACCAGAGATTTCCAATGTCAACTATACATCATAGCACTGCTTATACTGAAAATTAGAGGCAGTTATAGCAATTTATAAAAAATAATGTTTATGCTGTTAACTTTGGCTGTCACACCATATCTGCTTTTAAGTATGTTGCTAGTATTGTACCATGTACCATACTATCACTTAAAATGCATACTGCTTTTTTATTTTATCTCAAGTTGCCACTGAACATATGTACACGATATTGTTTGCAGATAGTTGCTACATCCTACCGTTTGTGTTCTCTTGCACCCTATACAAATGTTCACCTACATATTGTATGGAAACGGATGCTACACATCCTGGCTCTGATTTGCACTATAAAAACATCTGCAAATAAGATAAGAAAAAATACTTGAGGAGCCACTTACTTATACGCTACTTCACTGTCTGCTTACAGACTGAGAGGAGGCATCTTTATTGTGCAATATTTAAAATACTATACAGGAGTGTGAGAAAATCTTGCCCATAAGGCCATTAAAGAAAATGGAAACATGATATGAATTTAATAAATCTAAACGGACTAAATTATATGGCATTAATGATCTGTGTCGATCAACATCAGTTTAAAAATTGGTGTATAGAGGTTGTCACCATGAGTTATATTTTCCCGTCCATCTTGAAAAACTTTCAACCATGTGAACCCCTTTATGTTCTGCAAGATGTAATGCTCCTGAGGGAGATTTCTTCCACACACATGCTCTGTACTTGGCCTGGGCTGGGTGTATTTTGAACTGTGGTCTTGGGAGACATAGAGATGATTTCCGTGGTTTGGTTGGCATGAGAACCTAAGATGATTATTCTCATGCTACTTTCTAAAAAAAGAAAAACTTTTCATCGCCCTTGTATGGAGGTGTACGCAGCCCCCTAGCATCACTTCATGGATAAAAGATTTGGCTCTGTACAGTGGGCAGGTGGATTGTTTCCGAGGCCTTTTCCAAACAGCACAACGCCACATGGGATAATTATTGTGCATACCTGGCAGTGTTTGAGTTTGACTTAGTTCTGAATCCTGTGCACTTTATTATGTACAGGAGGCTACACGAGTTTCTTGAAGTGGGGATGGCCCTCTGTGTTTTTGAATATGCCCACGCATTTTATTATGCTCTTATTAAGAGTAACACCAGTTTACATGACCGCATCAAAATACTCTTCACTAACTGGGTACACGCGTGTGTTGTTTTTTCGTATTGTGAAATCTGTTTGTTTTGCTGTTTTGTTGCTGAGGTAATAGAAAGTCCTAAACAAAACTTATTTAAAAAAAAAAAAATCTACTGTGCTGCTCTTACTAGTGCTGCTACATGGTGAACATTCTTTCTAACCATTGATTCATATGGCTATTCAGGTTGCTAGTTTCAGTTTTGCATCTTGTTGTGCTCGTATATTTTTTTCCTTCATAGGGCTTTTTGGTCGTATTGATTCAATGTTTTAACATATGAGCTGGAGTTATTGCCTCTTTGGGTAATTTTTTTGAGTCGAGGCCATGCATGCTGGTGCCAAGAAATTTAGTGGAGCATGTTAAATGTATTCGGCTTTCACTTGCCAATCTTTTTCCGTAAAGACTTAGCCTTCTCGTGTACGGTCTTTGCAGAGATACCTTCTATTGAATGGGCAAGGCTTTTGTTGGGCTCCTGTGCATTTTTTTTCTGCCTGAAAACCCCAGGAGCATTAGTGGTGGCTGCATGAGAGACACATGCCCTGCTTCTGCTTAATATGCAGCAAATGGTTTATAGATCAAAGGCTTATTTCCCCACTTCCAACGGCACCTTTTACTGACCTCCGATTTCCCAGTAATATGGTGATACTGTTTCGGTGCACTTCCCTGAACAGTTTTTACCAGGGTACCTCATCCATTCCTTACCCCGAGTCGATCATTAAATTACAAGACATGGCTATTTAACAGGTCAGGTTTGTGTGGTGTTCCTGGTGCCTAGAGGCGGTAAGGATGTACAGCGACTCTGCAACCTGGTTTAGGCAGTGCCCACTGAACCCTTTTGTAGCCAGAATAAACATATGGACTTAACATATTTAGTTTCTCATTCACGATCACCAACATGTCCTGTATTCTGTTTTTGAACCTCCATTGTATAAAGTAATGGGGCCGTCCTCTGAAGTCCTCGGCTGAGGGAAAGCTGCACTGCTGGTAGACCGTTAGGGTTGCGTCCAGCAAGGGTTGCATTTTACTTTTTCACACATGCTTTGAAATGCTTGTGAATCTCGAAGGACCTGATTCCGAATTGCTGTGTTCGTTTCCCCCCCCCCAGTCAGTCCTGTAATAAAATGACTGGTGCTTAAAGAGGTGAAGGGCAAGTCTATCTCATTGTCGTGCTTCACCGATGGCCTTTTTGTGTTGAAATGGAAGACGAGCACGTAGTTTTGTGCAGAAATGTAGCCGTTTTAAACGTATTTGTATAATTGTATTACGGCTAGAGTGCAGAGCTTGGGTACATTGTTCTGCAACAAATAGGGGATAAAGTAGCAAAGAAACGTAAAACTCTTGACCAGTAAATGAATTTCAGCTAATTTCGTACAAATGTAGCAGTACTTGCAGGGTTTTAAGTGGGCCGGGTCTCACCGGTGCTGAGCACCGGCAGTTTTTTAAAGGGGGCCTCGAAACGGGTCTCTGTCGGACTCTGTTTTGTGCTCTGGCACAGACGTCCGGACTGCAGTGACAGCAGGCACATCGATGTGCGCGTGCTCCCACTGCTCACTTCTCACTAGTGGAGAAGTTACGGCATGACGTCATGCCAGGTGAGCTTTGTAGGGGAAGGGAAATCCTATAAAGAGTCATTTTCTCTCTGGATTTCCCTTCTCTTTTTGAAACTCAGGAGCAGCAAAAGTGTCGTGGTGTCACCAGGGCTTTAAGTGGAAGCTTTTTCAATATTATATACAAGCCATAGTTGCTGCTTATTTATCTTATGCAACTAACAACCATTGACAAAGCCAATAGTCCTGACTTGTTGTAGGTATGATATTACTTGTTGTAGGTATGATGTTACTTGTTGTATCATATATCTGGGTGCAATGACAAACAGCAAAATACAAGTCGCTCAGCACACTATGCTATGCACAGATTTTTAGCTTACGTGTTTGTAAGCAACGCCCTTAATTTCGCTGGCCATGCCCCTTTGAGAGACCCCCAGTTTTGTCATCCCACTTAAAGCCCTGAGTACTTGTGTTATATCTTCACCACTGTAAATCGGCGCCCTATTTGAGTTCGGAAACCTACTTTTTCGGCTTAAGCACTGGCAGTTTGGCAATCCGAAACGATATCGCATAAGCGTTTTTTTTCTTTTTTTTTGCGTTTGCCAATGCATTGCTTTTCTAATCTTGTTTTCCGAAGAGTCTGCTTCCATAGCTTTGCATTCCTGGGTACAGTTGTATTGTGAGACACCAGATTGCATAGAGCGCACTATTTCAGGCTTCCCTGGATTGGGCGCAGAGTGAAAGTGATGGAAGTTGCTGCATTATTCACATTACCCTCCAGCTCGTTATTAATTATATATGAGTCTGTTGCAGCAGAGTGAAGCGAGAGTGGACAAAGCGTCGCATTGTGCAGCGGCCTGTTACAACATGCCAGTAAATTTTTCATGATGGGGCTGAAGCTTTGTGGTAGATGGCAGCAGGTGGGTGACCACACGTAAGGTGCTCAGCGGGGCTTTGTCCAACGAAAATGTACTTCTTGCAGTAGAATTGAATCCACAGTAGCGGAACAAAGGATCACGTACAAAATTGTGAATTTTCTCCGTTATATCTTCATCCTTTTTAGAACTGATGCACATCTTTTTTTAAATGTTATGATACTAAATCTGTTTTTTTATAAGCTATCGTTAAGCATGTCAACCTTTCAACTACTTCTTTCACTAAGCACCCTCTTTTCGTCTGTTTCATTGTAGCTCCTCCTTAATTGTAGTGTTAGCTTTATGTGGAGAAGTCGACTTCCATAGACCGTATTCTCATGCACTGGCATTTTCCCCGTACATAAATTATCATTCTTTGTGTTTTCCACTGACCAGTTTGTACTGGAGCTGTGCATGATTATTTTCTCATTATTATTTTGTAGCTGTTTGTGGCGTGTATATTTTTTGCAGTTTGTACCACTCACGGTCTCTTGAAAGTGCAACCAACTCAACCCACATGCTTGAATTATTCCATGTTGTCAAGCGGACAACACGGCAGTGTTTTAGTAGAAGTAACAAGAAATTGTTAGAAACACAATAAAACTATCCCACTGAAATCCAATTCCACAGAATCCACCATACCTCAGATTTGTAGTGCACGTCGCGAGGAACAGAGCTCTTCATGGAGCTCTGCTCCTAGATTAATCTGTAATTATTTTGACTCGGGCGTCCAGGGAATTCCAGTTCTTTAGGAATTTTCTCTGCCTCTGAAGTATTGCCCAGTCGAGAGCTATTTGGGTATTGGTGTCTGATCTGTGTTGTGCCTACATCCGTTGCCTTATTATCTTTTGGCTGATATTCTATGTTCATAGATGGGCAGGAACCCGACTCTAGAGTCATTCGAGCTCTTGGCAGACTGTTCAGTTAGCCTGCCCTTAACAACATAGCTGTGGCAGGGTTCTTACGATGACCATGGTCAACATAAGAACCCTGCCAGGTTGCCTTTCATTCCACCTCTGCTTGCCTTACCCCTTTAAGGAACACCTCGGAAACAGACTACTTGACAGTGGAAACAAACTGATGGTTTCATTATAGGAATGGAAGCTCAATACAGTGTATCCAAAGCACATCCAGAACCCAGAGCAGATTACAATCCCCCTCTGTTTACTGCCAGGGTACTCCATACTCCTTAACAGAACCTTGACATTGACTTCAGTGTTGTGACCTTTTTAAAGGAGTCATCCAATGAAAATGAAAATTAATTTTCTCTTAACTCGATTTTGTATCATGAAACATAGTTTCAAAATGGCTTCCTGGATTTTTAAACTTTAACGAGCAAATATTTTAAGAATGCAAAAATCAAGGTTTTTGATTTTTCCACTGTACTGAGTGCTTCTTTAATGTAGCTACATGCTCCAGACCAGATACCCAACTGTACCTCATTTTCAAGCGCCAACAAACAATAAAGGAATAGAACAAATACAAACTGCCTGTACCCAGCTCTGAAATCTGCTACAACTTCTTTATAAATACTGGAAATTTATTGAGGTTTTTATTCTTGTCTTAATCACCTAAGTCAGGTAGGTTTTCATAAATCTCCTCTTTCAGCACTCAAACAGCGCATCAGAAGTGAGGTTTTACGCACAGCATTTAGATTTGTACCTTGGGCTTTCGCATAATGGAAAATCATTTTATACCATTTGGACTACTTAATCTTTGGCTCAGAAGGTGAGGGTAAAAGCGAGGTAGATGGTGTGATGTTCTATATTGGAGAGAGCGAAGGAAAAGAAAACAGAAAATGCCTTATATTATGTAGTCACTAGTACCCGATAGTGATACTTTAGAGTACCCCCTGAAGAGCCTAATCGTATCCACAGCTAGCATGCTAAACTGTTTTTTATGATGTTTACATACAGGTACAAGCTGGTAGAAAAAGCTTTCTAGTGAAAAGTCAAATCTAAAGAAAATCTTATGAAAGCTTGAAAAAAAAAATCGGCGCAGGAAGTGCAAGTAATTTCCCAAAATACACATGCAACTTCAAACGTACTCGATGAGAAATCCCACAGAACAAGGCATGCAAGTTCACTACTGACAAGTCATAATGGACATGGTAATTAAAAAAAAAATCGTGAAATAGATGACAACTTCTTAGATCATAAAAACTTTGCAACAGAACAGTTGTCAAAATAAGTATATTTAATACCTCTGCATTGCTGTTCAGTTGCTGGTCCATTGCCAATGAATTGCCGTGCTATCCACAGGGTTTCAACATAAGCACAATAAGCTGTTGCATTGCTATTAAATATGTGGCCCAGTGCCTCCCACAGGGTTTAGACCCAAACACAACAAGCAATATGTAGTCTTTGTGAACAGAGGGAAGGGATGCTAGAGAGATGCCTCAATAATGGAGGACACAGGGGTTTCATTGAAATGCCTATGAGGCATGAACTTGTTGTTAATGCGCATATATGTTGTAACACAGAACCTGACGGCTGCATCACTGACTGCAGGCCCTGGGAAGCGACAATGCGTGTAGACGTTTACTCGTGCATGAGTACGTTTAGCCTCTCTTTCACAACTCACCCAGCAAGTGTTGGACAAAGAGTGCACATCGGATAAATCAAAATTTAGGGTAACGCCTCAACGACACAAAGGTAATTGATGTGAAGTACATCATACATTTCTGAATGCCCGGATAAATGTCAAGAGACACAAAAAGTTAACAGTAGAAAAGATCATTTGTGTTTGAGTCGGAGGAAATAGTCGATCTAGGGTAAGGGCAGGTTTGTCTCTCGTCCCCTTGTGTGGAGATCAATATATCCTCCGCAATAAAGCACAGGCACACGAAGATAATGTGTAGAAGATGTAGGTTTATTTCACGGTAAATGCTCCATCCACCTCCCTGCACTAACTTAGTCTCACCTGACTAATTACCCCCCCCCCCCCCTAGGGCCTTAGGGTTCATTCCACCACTGTGAAAGCACAGCCCTGGTTCAGGGTGTTCCAGTTTTGGACATTTGCCAGGCAGCTACATGGCCCTATGCCCATACTTGCACCAGACGCTACTGCATTGATTCTCGAGACTGCAGGGTGTCATTTTGTCCGCTCAGCCCTGCAGGATTTCTTTATGTAAAGTCCACTGCTCATACCCATGTCATAGGAGAGGACATTGCTTTGGTATTGATTCACAAGTTACTTTCTTTTGTTGGCGCTCTTTCTAGTGAAATCTTTCTAACCACAGTTTCCTCACCGCCCTTCGTCCTACCTATTCTGTTGGAGTAAACTTTTGGTAGTTCATAAGGTTCCTACTTAGATAATCACAGTCAATGTTTTCTGTTTATTTTTTTTTTTTAAATAAGTCTTGCAGTCATGCTGGAAAGCCCAATGAATAAACTGACATCCCCACGGAGTGGTGGCGTCGTGGTGTTGCTCTGTACCGTCATTTCCTGAATTGGTACTGAGAACTGATGAAGGCCTAACATGCCACCTTCAGGCACACAGGAGCTATTGCAACAGTTTCCGGAATCAGTTTGGCATTTGAGGAGATTCACAAGGCGAATAATCTGCGATTCGATAGAGTATTCACTTGAAAGGGATCACAGAAGCGAAGTCACTTTTAAAAAATAAAAATTGGGGGAAGGTCCATTAGGGATCAGCAAATGAGCTTGTGGGTAAGGGGATGCTCTCACTGTCCCCTTTTAGCTCTTCTCAAATTGTAAATTATTATTATTTTTTTTTTTAACAGGATGTGGGCACTCATCCCCATGCCCTATTATGGCGTTTGCAAAGGGAATATTGTGTTGCTGCCAGCCAATCTAGAGCCTTTGGGTTCGCGGACTAAACTGGGACCATGGACCCCAAAAAAATAGTGCCAGCAAAAATCTTCTTTAGTGCATTGTTTTTTTCAGACGGCAGCTTATGAACTTGTCTCAAACATGTGGCTGAGTTGACTTTACTCTCTGAAAAGTGTTTGAGCTTGTAATGGATATTGCCCATCATAAGCTTTCAATCATTTCTTTAGTAACCGAGCCGACAAGCAGTGTGCTTACAGGTTTTCACACTTAAAGCACTTAATATCATCCTGCTGTGTTCCTTGTTCAGGTTGGCAATTTAGGTAAACTTGAATTTAGCCACTAACCCTACATTTTTATGTTCAACATAAGGTTAGCAGCTGGCAGAAGCACTGAACGTGGCAATAAGTGATGGACGGATGTGCTTGAGTTAGTTTGAACTCTTTTTATTTACTTTGGATGCATTCCATAGCCTTATAGTTTAAACCTGTGCATTGTCATTACAGAAGATGATCGATCATTTATAAATCAATGAAGGTCCAGCCCTAGAAAGAGCAGTACAGCTTAGAATTTTAGGCCACACCATTTTTTTAGAAATGGACTGGGCTGCAACCCAGACTAATTTCCAGTGGCAGAAAAGAGATGCTGTGGTCTAGAGCTTCTGACTTTGAAACTGGGTAACCAGATTTGAATCCCAGCCTTCGCTCAACTTCCTGTGATTCTGGGTAAATCACTTAATCTCCATGTGCATTGAAAAAAAAGTATCATAGTCTGTTGTGAAGTGCACTCTCTAAAGCCCTCAGGCCACGTTTGCGCTATATAAAAATACATTCAATTCATCACTTGTTGAGAAGCTCGGAGTGGAGCTGGTGCGCAAGATGTCGGTTCTTAGCTTGTGCTGTTGGAGTCAGGTAGCACCTCACCTTAGAGGTAGAACAAGACAGAACCATGTCTAAGGTTGCTTGTGTTCAAAGTTCACTGGCCTCCCTAGCTACACTCCTCCTTCTCAAAGCTGGTTGATATGCAGTCTCTTAACTAATCACAGGAGAATTTGACAAGCAATGGTCCAGCACTCTAAATTAATCAATGAATTGAGTAAATTAGAATTGAGGTCCAATAAAAGTCTTTTTTTCTTCCTTCAATTGTTCTTTATTAATTTTCTTCTCATGGATACAGCAACAATTAATGTAAGATAAAACTCAGTAGCTGACGCGTTACGTCCCCACAGGACTTCTTCAGGGCTACAAAGGACAACACATAAACCAATATTTACGATATGTACTTACAATTAAATTCACCAAAAAGTTTTAAAACACATCACACATTCAAAAATTCTTTTAAAAACGTTTGGAGGGGAATATCGGGGCAGACTCTAGTCATATCACCAACTTCCTTATTCATCATGTACATAATATTGCATTTGATAAGTGGCAACTTGTGATATTCTCATTATTATAATTTATTTGCACATAACTTGTCTAGTAAAATGTTAAACAATTTGTCATAAAACCATACTTAACAAAAATGTTTAAATTCATGTTCATGAGGGAGCTGCCATCTAACACTTATTTTAAACCGTAAAAGCTATAATTTGCCATTTGAACTCTTTCTCATCATTAGAATGGAAGAAGGATTTTTATAGATATTACACTAGGCGTACCTTAGGACTGTGTATAGGACTCGCCAATTCCTTATTATGTGCTGGCATAAACAAGATTCACATTAGTTTGATCCATTAGGTAAATGCAGTCTGTAAAACTAAACAAGTATTATAGGACCTTATCCAACCATCCTGTACACGCAATTCATAAGGTCGAATATGACCAAGGAAAAAGAGAGAAGCAACGAAAAGATGTTGCATAGTATCTCATTTAGAGGCTCATTTGATATTTACAATTAACGGATGAGTCAAAGGAGTCCCAAAACATGTTGATGCTCCATAGGAGTCATTTGGACACGTTTGATTCAAGTAAAGTACTCTTTATTTGAAAAACTAGCAATTTGCAAGATGCAAACGCTCTGTCATTTTGAGATGTTTAACATTTAGACATCGTAAACGATGAAATGACATAACATTGATTAATGATGCCATGTACATTTGGAATAACGTTATTCATCGAGCGTATTGGAAAAAAGCAATGAGAATAGACTCATGAGTTTCTTGGTGATGAAACATTCAAGGAACTGATTAACAAGAGGAAACACGGGCCACACGCTTTGTGTGTCTTCTAACACTGTCCACACAATAATGTGAGCAACTTCTTTTAACGTTACCAGTCTGTCTAAAACCGCTAGTGTAATACACGATACAACACTCTGCAGACTAGTTTACCAAAGGGGAAGTGATACTCATGTAGTGCCCATTTTGTCAGCACAGTAATATTGGCGACATCTTGAATAGATAAACTTCGATGTATGTCAAAAAGAAATGTAAGCACAAAGAGTCAACTAATAACCTAGAGTTCTGACGGAGTTGAAATGTTACATATTTCTTGAAATCAAAAGTCCCACCAAGTTGTTTTTCAAAATAAAATCAGTGAACACCAATAAATAACTTGCAGAATACGTTTGTTCCTTTAGAAAAATATGGCCATGGCGTGTGCTTCCAAACTAGAAACCAGAACGCCATTGAATAGGCCGTTATATACTTGCACTTAATTGGTGTCAGCCGAGTACTCTTGTTCGTAAGAGATAATTACAACTGAAAAGTGTGGAACATTTATCTTGAGTAAGCGCCATCTTTGAGCAATACATCTTGTAGAATACTGCCTTTAAATGCAGCATTTAAATTCCGTTCGTTATCTAAAATGATGTCGGAATTTATGAACAAGAGTACTCGGCTGACACCAATTAAGTGCTAGTATACAACGGCCTATTCAGTGGCGTTCTGGTACTTGTTTGGAAGCAGACGCCAAGGCCATATTTTTCTAAAGCAACAAACGTATTCTGTAAGTTATTTATTGGTGTTCACTGATTTTATTTTGAAAAACAACTTGGTGGGACTCTTGATTTCAAGAAATATTTAACATTTCAACTCCATCAGAACTCTAGGTTATTAGATGACTCTTTGTGCTTACATTTCTTTTTGACATATATCGAAGTTTATCTATTCAAGATGTCGCCAATATTACTGTGCTGACAAAATGGGCACAACATGAGTATCACTTCCCCTTTGGTAAACTAGTCCGCAGTGTGTTGTATCGTGTAATACACTAGCAATTTTCGACAGATTGGTAACGTTAAAAGAAGATGCTCACATTATTGTGTGGACAGTGTTAGAAGACACATAAAGCGTGTGGCCCGTGTTTCCTCTTGTTAATCAGTCCCTTGAATGTTTTATCACCAAGAAACTCATGTCTATTCTCATTGCTTTTTTCCGACCCCCTCGATGAATAACGTTATTCCAAGTGTACATGGTATCATTAATCAATGTTATGTCATTTCATTGTTTACGTTGTCTAAATGTTAGGCATTTCAAAATGGCTGAGAGCGTTTGCATGTTGCAAATTGCTAGTTTTTTAAAGAAATAGTACTTTACTTGAATCAAACGTGTCCAAATGACTCCTACTGAGCTTCAACATGTTTTGTGACTCCTTTGACTGATCCGTCATTTGTAAATATCAAATGAGCCTCTAAATGAGATACTATGCAACATCTTTTCGTTGCTTCTCTCTTTTTCCTTGGTCATATTCGATCTTATGAATTGCGTGTACAGGATGGTTGGATAAGGTCCTATAATACTGGTTTGGTTTTACAGACTGCATTTACCTAATGGATCAAACTAATGTGAATCCCGTTTATGCCAGCACACAATAAGGAATTGGCGAGTCCTATACACAGTCCTAAGGTACGCTTAGTGTAATATCTATAAAAATCCTTCTTCCATTCTAATGATGAGAAAGATTTCAAATGGCAAGTTATAGCTTTTACTGTTTAAAATGAGTGTTAGATGGCAGCTCCCTCATGAACATAAATGTAAACTTTTTGGTTACGTATGGTTTTATGACAAATTGTTTAACATTTTACTATACAAGTTATGTTCAAATAATTTATAATAATGAGAATATCACAAGTTGCCACTTATCAAATGCAATATTATGTACATGATGAATTAGGAAGTTGGTGATATGACTAAAGTCTGCCCGATATTCCCCAAACATTTAAAAAAAAAAAAAAATGTTTTATGTGTGATGTGTTTTTTGTGAACTTAATTGTAAGTACATATTGTAAATATTGGTTTTTGTGGTGTTCTTTGTAGCCCTGACGAAGTCCTCTGTGGACGAAACGCGTTGGCTACTGAGTTTTATCTTACATTCATTGTTGCTGTATCCATGAGAAGAAAATTAATAAAGAACAAGTGAAGGAAGAAGAAAAAAAGACTTTTATTGGACCTCATTTGTAATTTACTCAATTCATTGATTAATTTAGAGTGCTGGACCATTGTTTGTCAAATTGTTTTGGAGTTTATCCAATTTCTGAAGTAAAGAGGGGTGTACTTCAAGGTCCGTTGCACCATTGAAAATATTCACACTTTACCCGACAATTTTTTTGGCACGTGCGGTTCTCTATTGCCTCAACCTCTCTGTTTGTCGCTAATCACGGGAGAACCTAATCCCTCCCACACTTCACTGACTCCCACTACCAAGGCTCATCGCTTTTAAATGATGTGCAGTTTCTTCAAGCTAAAGAAACCTAAAAATCCAACTAACATGTAGAAGAATTTTCTTCTCTGAGCCTTTACCACTCACAGCACCAACCTACTGACATTTCCTGTAGCCCAAAATAGTAAACAAAAATCAAGCTTTATCCACCTTTGGTCCATTGTTCTGGAACACACTGCGCCTAATATTAACCTCACAATTGTAACCTTCATAGAACTCAAATCCAGCTCTTCTCAGTGCACCTTTCACCATCTGACACCCCTACCTGGCTCCATACAAACTCTGCTGTGTAAGTACACTTATATTGACTATGGTGTAACCTGCTCTTGTAAGTATTGATCTGTGCTTCTATAAACATCATGTGATGGCTCATTATGTCCACCTCCTGATAAATACCTCTGTTACCCTTCTGGTGTTAGGAATGCGCCACCCAAAATGAAATAGTAAAAATACTTTTGAAAATATATGACCAGTCAGCCGAACAAAACAGTCTCTCTACTGGGGACTAAGAAAAAAATGTTTGAAGAACGTTTCTATTCACTTTTTGAATTAAAGGTTATGTTATAGTTGAGAAAGAATTACATTTATTCCAGACTTCCACGGTGACATTCTTGCAGTTTTATCACCTATAGAATCCCCTTTTCTGAGTAAAAGATAACACAGGCATAGGAGTCCTAGTGAATGCCCCCGTTGGAAGATCGTACTTATTATTATTATTTTTTAAACTGCCTTCATAAAAGCGATCTCTAGCTGTAGCTCATACCTTAACATTAATTTATTTTAAAACTCTGTAATCCCTTTGTGGTAGATCATGTGTATTTTTTCAGATGTTGTGGCAGTTTGGCATTTGTGTACTTTTGTCAAGCCTTGACTTTGGCTAGGCCCTCATAAGTGTTGATCAGCGTCATCCACAATCATGTTTTGAATCTATTGATGGCAAATTCCCTAGGAGGTTTACCTGTTCACAAAATTCTTTTGAAGTGAAAAGTTATTCTTATGTTTTTGCTTTCATCTTTGGGCGTCAGTTGCTCCACCATCTATTCAAAGTAAATTAATCATAAGGAATGCATTGCCTGGAATGCCAGCACAGAGATTACATGTATATTGATACATCTCAGTAGGTTGATGTATCACTCTTTTCTGACCTCTATGAAGGTGTTGTTTTAAAAAAAAATATTTATATCGCGTAAAAATCCTAAACCATGGACAGGTTAAATTTGAAAATGAATCGCAAAAGTTGGGGCTCTGGACATCATTACTTTAGAGAGAGGGGTCATGTGCATCTCTTGATGTCAGTTTTGCAGAGCTTTGTTACTGTAAGTACGTAATGTAATTTATGTCTGTTCTTGAGCACCAAAAATATAATGCTTGAGACAACCCCTACTTGAAGGGATGGCCTTTGAGCTAAGTCGCTTTTGAATTAAAATGCTATGAACTCTGTCGGAAGTGTGTAGAGGTTATTAGAATGTAGTTGGCATTTGATACTTTTTTCTCTGGAAAATAAAACCAATATTTTTTTAATAACTGATGTTTTTTTTGCAGGCCAGTCAATGCATCCTTCTATTAATGGAGCACAAATTACTTCCAAGAAAGTCCAGAAAAACTGGAATAATTATGCATCCGTGGAGTGTGGTGCAAAAATGCTAGCGGCGAATCCAGAGGCAAAGGTATTGTTTTGTCAGGGGAATGTCACAAGGAAACATCTTGTTATACATATCATCCGAGTTTGTTCTCAATCCTGCTTATTTCTACATTTTGCTCGTGGTAGCCCTTTTTTCTTTAAGTGTATGGAATTGTTTTTATTAGGATACCCTAAGAGTCTTATTTAGCCGTTTATCAGAAACGTTGTTTGCTCGCCAACTTCCAAGTTTTAAGCAAAAAGGAAGTCTCTAGAAGTGAAGCAACAAAGAAGTCTGTGTGGACACCTGCACAAGCATAACACTTCTTTGGATACTGTGTTTTCATTATTTTAAATAGTTTTTATCAAACTCTTGTATTGACTATTTGAGGTTCTCCGTATGAAACAGTTGTGCTTGGCAGTAATTCTCATTTTTCTTGCTCAGGCTCTCTTTTTGTTTCCTTTTTCTGGACACCCCCACATTCTTGCTTGCTATGTTATTTGGTGTGCTTTGAAGGGAGTACATATGTATAGAAAAGTAGTTGCTGGACCTTATAACCATTGTGTGCAGTATTTGAAAATGTATGCTAGGCCCGAGCAACTCTGATTGGATGGCTAATGCATTAGTGTTAATTTAAAGCACTTTTATAAGAGTCCTGTGCATAGTGGGCCAGCTAAGTTGGATGCTGAAATATATTGGCATAAAAAAACCTCCTGTTTACAAATGCTTTTCGCCATTAATCTTGCTTTGTTCTATGGGTCCGCTGCCAATCTTGTCAATTGCTTTAGTAAACAAGCATTGGCATAGCCAATAGGTCTCGCCTTTGGGACCTTATAAGTGTTCAGCCATGCAACACTTGATGTTGTTGCACCAAGGATATTGTGCTGGATAACTAAACACTTATAAGGTCCCAAAGGCGAGACCTATTGGCTATGCCAATGCTTGTTAAGGATTTGTTCTGTCTCAAGCGTATTTGAAAATCTTGAGCTGCAACTGGCTCATCTTTTCTGCGTCTGCTACTTTTTTTTTGTGCACCTTAATTTAACAAAAAAATAAAACCAGGCTTTACTCAGACCAACGCACATGTATTATTTGTAGCTGCTCGAGAGACTTTCTGAAGCATTACTACGATCTAATTAACATCGTTAGAACACGAGCTGTCAATCACGGTTACCAACGTACGACCTACGAACGGTTAAAGACTTGTACCAAACAGATAAAGAGGGTCACCCTTACCACCAACGTCTATGGTAGGTTGCAGGTCACACGACTGAAGGATGACGAGTGCAAATCCACCATTTATATTCGAAATTGGTACCATTAAAGCAGAGAAGAAGACATACTATTTACAGCGCACGGAGAGAGCAAATAAAAATAATAATAATATTATTATTATTATTAAGTAAGTACGTAAATAAAGGAATTTCTGGAATGGATAAGGTTTCCAGATTCTTCCAAGTCATCAAAAAGCAAAGTATCCACTACAGGGATGTTCGTTATTAAAACCATTGTTTTTATGCGTGTTAATTAATGATTTCAGCTTGAACCACAACTCCCAGAGTGCACTGATAGCCGAAAATGAAGAAGTGGAACGACCCGCGCTTCGTAACATGGAGCCAGGCGGCAACTTTAAGTATGAGGTGTTGCGACAACGCGGTATCATAACTGCGGGAAAACCACTTTACTTCTTGTGCACCAGACATTTTATATCGCGACAGCATGAAAAAAACACAGATTTTGTACGAAGGGTTACTCACTTTTCCTGACTCCTGGTGGAGCATTTCTTATCTGTTCTTCGTTGCAGTTTCACGGGTAGAAATGTAGAGACCGAGTTGTAAATGGGCAACAGCTGAAGAGGTGAAACCGTTCACGTGAACCCCCTGACAGAGAAGTGAAAGCGCCGGCCTCCTTCTTGTTCGTGTTTTTTTTTTTTTAAAAAGGGGAAACTGACTACACACGTGGGGCTCATCTGAAGCGCAAGCACACAACAGAAACCCTGTTTCAGAGCATGCGCAAAGAGGAGACGCGGCACATAAGGAAGAAAATCCAACTCATGTGCGCATGTGTAGGACGAAACAAACAAGCATTGGCATGTAGATGAGGTAGGGAGCAGAAGGTGAGCCCGCTAGTGGTGCGCGTGCGGGACACGGCTGAGACGAGAACGGGGCATTAAAAAGAGTTGTGTTTACAAACAGAAAGACCTCGCCTGAACATATACAATTTCACGGTATAAAAAAAACAGAACGTTCTAAGTTAAATTAGTAAGGGAAAATTGGGAAGGAATTGGAATGGAAACCTAAAACATGTTGTTACGCATGATTTTTTTCAAGTTATTACCATGACTGATACCGCCGATTTTCTGGCTGGCAAACGCAACAGCACAGGTGGTTACAGAGCACTCATTCCCGTCAGAGTGGAGACGAAGTGCAAAAACAAAACAAGCATTGGCATCGAGATGAGGTAGGGAGCAGGAGGTGAGCCCGCGAGTGGTGTGCGCGCGCTTGGGAGAGCAGTCTTCACTTTTCAAGCACTGCACTCGTGCTTGTGGCGCGCTGCTGTTCGCTCCCGCAAGGTGGATGCCGCCACAAGCACGAGTGCAGTGCTTGAAAAGTGAAGACCGATGGCTAAAGGCCCTCCTAGACAGCGCATGCGCGCTGCCTAGGCGAGACCTAAAAAGGCCAGAATCATAGAGGTAATACAGACACCAGGCTGTTCCCTTCAGCCAAACTTCTCTTTGTCAGGCTTTCAGCAAGTGTCCTATATTCACGTTTCTTAACAGCACACCTACAAGCCCTTTAACGACTGAAAATGGCTCATTTCTTTACATACAAAAAGCCCACTTGAGAGCCAATAGCTAGTAGTGCTTTTCTAGAAATAGTCTTGAAAATGAAATGTGCTAGGCAGCCACATGGATGTTTGTCCACATTTCCACTACAAATGTTTCCGTTAACACTGGTGGCTCTCGTAAGCGTTGGCAGATCAGTCAAGCATTGATGTTTCGTGCTAGGGACTGATAAAGATGTCCACTTCTAAAAAGGCATGTGCAGTGGGACACAGTAAACGTCAAATGATGGAATGGGACAATAGCTACTGGACCTACAAACTAGAATCCTAAACCAATAGTGCAAGCGACTTACACAGATTATTGATCCACCCTCACCGACTCACCCTTCAGCTTGAGGATACCTTGTTTGACCAAGGGGATTGAAATTGGTAACAGAGAAAGGTACTTGGAAAATCACATTGGGGGGGAGGGGGGGGAGAGCTAGTGCAATGCCGAGATCCGGTCATAATCACTGTACCTAATGTAGTATTGTTATGCAACCATGCCCTAAGTGCATCAAAAACATATACAATTCCTGAGGGGGAAGTGACCCATTCAAAAAGCGATACTGTGCATTCATGGTGTCAAAAGGGGGTTTCCACGCGCTACAATAAACAATGAAATATACCTCAAAGCAAAGGCTGACTCAAAGAGTAAACCCTACCAGTGCTTCCAGGCGCTACAATAAACAATGAAATATACCTCAAAGCAAAGGCTGACTCAAAGAGTAAACCCTACCAGTGCTTCCAGGTGCTACAATAAACAATGAAATATACCTCAAAGCAAAGGCTGACTCAAAGAGTAAACCCCATCAATGGACCAAATAATTTACTGATAACAGGCTAAATCTGTAATGAGGGGATGGAGACAATATGAGGCTGTCTTTACATCCACCTCTAGTGTGTCGGACCACTTCAAGCAGATGCAAGGACTGAAAGAATCTTTACTTCAACTCAAAGGGTTTTCATTGTCATCCATACTTTTTACATGTTTAGCTACAAATATTAGTTCCTGTAAAGAGCAGTGTAGGCGCTGAATTAGATGTGTGCCTGGATTCTGTTAATGCCTGTTGCCAAAGTAAGGACAGGTCACATGCATCAGGGAAGACCATACCACATGACATTGTCTTTAAACAGACTTGGATCTTTTCCCTTCAAGTATTTTCTCTGACTGGTAAGAGAAACCTCCCGCAGACTACGTCACCAAAAGAAGTAGCAGAGACTCCTGTGATGGTGTTGTGATACATGGGGGTATGCATCTATCAGAGGTCTGTGGTTTCCAGAACAATAATACCTAAACATACCGATGAAAAGGCCGGCCTTGTTAAGGACATTGTTTTAATTGAAATTATTACATTTCCCTTTGGGTTCACTCTCTGAACTCATTGGGCAAATTATAAGAAAAAAAGGAAATAAATTGATTTTAGAAACACTTTTGATTTATCCTAGGAGAGGACACACGCCCTGTTATCAACAGCAACTGAATGTGGTACTTTTAGTAGAGAAAAAGAAAATACAGCAAGTGGTGTGTTCCCCTATATTGGTGTCTGCTACACAATTGCAGGTGTTTTGCGACTCAAGGCATTGACGTCCATTCAACTACCAAAGTGGACAGAGAGAGAATCCACTGCTTGTCATTAAGGTAGACATTTTCAGTTGCTCTGGTGGAAAGGTTGAGGCTGTCCCCGGGACACTGGTACCTTCCCTTTACTAACAGAGCTTCAGACCCCAGGGCTAATACCAGCTTTAGCTCAGGAGTCCCACAGCCTCTTTATTACATCCATCTGCCATCACTCATGAAGCACAGTTTTAGACTTGTGAATCTATGCTGAGAGGGCTGTTTCAGAGGAATACACCAGCCTCCCACCACAACGTGCATGAAACGATTCCTGCACCCTAGTACAGTTGATCAACTAGCTGCATATTATGGAGGAAAACACCGATACATCTGGAACTTGGTGGATGTTGCAAGGCTCTGGGCAGCTGTGTGTGTGTCTGTCGGGGGGGAGGGGGGGTCCTGAATAGCACATCATTTGCCACCTCAATTCAAACTAAAAGCAAACTTCAAATAGGTCAATTTGTCTCCCAGGATATGGGGTGAAACTTCAAATGCAGAGCACTTTTCTACTGATCAGACTTCAGGGACCCTTTGTTATACATTCCTTGTGTAGGGGTAACTTTTGTTTTCTATATTCTAATACCAGAAATGCCTCCATATCAATCGACAACAAGCTTGATGTGCTAGGGTCGTTTAAACAAGTCTATTGGGAAAGCGGGTTACAAAAAAAAAATCCTCTTCACAAAATGCCCTACAAGAGTGTGGGTGAAGCACACGTCTCTGTGGGAATGGATGTGAATAAAGTCATCCTGCCACTACTGGAAGTGAGTAATGCTTTTAGTCACACCTTGGATTATTAGACATTTCATCATGCGTCTGTTGCTTCACTTCCACAAACTCACTGCACCTTCCTCACTTACCGACCTGTGGCGTGGCACCTGGGAGTGTTTCTGAGTACCTTCCTCCTCCCTTCGGTAACTGCCCCTTGAGATTACTCACATAAAACAGGATGGATTGTCGGACCACCTAAAACAGTGCTTTCTTCACTTTGATTGTGAGTTTTAGAAGCCGTTTCCTCCTCAGTTAAAATTTCTGGGGGCAGCTGAAGATGTATCGGGGACAATTAGTAATGCTAATGTATCAGTTTGTTCTTTGCTTCAAGGGCTCGGTGTCCAGCAACAAAGATTCTACATCTTCAGCATTGTGGAAACATCATGCGCCAACCTATTCAAATATTATGGTGTGAATGTAAACAAGTACTGGCAAAGTCAAGAGGTCTGGCGTTGGCTGACAGTATTTTGGCTTGGCCAATGCTTGTTTTGACATGGTATACCATCGCATTGGCTAAAAGCGAAAATATTTTGGGGCCTCAAAACACTGAACGAGACGAACGTCACTCACAGTGATGCTAGCCAATAGCTGAAGTAGGCTGACCCACTACCCTCTGATGTACACTGAGTGGTCTGTGTGCTCCCGCCCCGTACCTCCCTTAGACCACCCAGGTTAAATGCAAGAGCCTTCCATTAGGAAGTTTTGCTGTTTAGTTTAAATGTATTATACAGCTCCTTAAAACCTTTAGAAAAGCATATCTCGTTAAAAAAGAAAAGCGCACAATAAACTTTTCAAAATCATAAACTGAACAGACTGATCAATCAGTTAAACCTTAAGTAGAATAGGAGGTTTTGTTGTGTTAACCGATGCATTTTAAAGAAATTCAGACAAGAATAATACGGGTGTGTGGTGGCTGTTCTAATATGTGCTAAAAACAAGGAGATGCGAGGTTGTTTCTCTGAGCCGAGGCAGCTTGAAAAACAAGCAGCCAATCGCGGCTTGAAAACGAACAAGCATTGGCCGCGCGGCCGCGAAACTGACACTGCCGCGCGGCCGTGAAAGTAATCGTGAGTAAGCGGGTTTTGGAAGTGCAAACAGTGGCTTTTGCTGGCGACCAGCTTGCGTTCACGCGAGCGTCCAGATGGCGAGGAAGCCATATGGCGCCTGATCGCGCATGCACGCTCGCGTGAACGCAAGCTGGTCGCCAGCAAAAGCCACTGTTTGCACTTCCAAAACCCGCTTACTAAAACTCTCGCCAGAGCAGCGCATGCGCTGGCTCAGGCGAGACCTAAAAAGGTGCATTTTTTGGTTTACTCCTGTATTTGAGGGTTGGCTTGGGAAGTGAATGTCATCATGGATAAAGTATACAGGATTTCTATTACTACATTACACTTTATTTGTTGCATGTGCTGCCTAGATCACATGCTCTGCATACTCCTGCAATCTAGTGTTGGATGCAGACGTTTGCAAATAGTTTTTCTTAGAAATAGTCTTCCGCCTCAAGATCTTGTGATTACTCCAGTATTGGAACTTTCATAGATTCCCATGCTTGAATCATTCCTCGTCGTCGAGATGGGAGTCCCCGGTATATATAAAAATAGCAATACAAACCATTACAAATAGAAACTAGGCCTAGGCCCATTCTAGTTTTGTAACAAATCCACCTCTTCTTGTAAAAGACCAAACAAAATCAACAACCAATCAGATCAGCCTCACCCTCTAGAACCCTCCTGAGAGAACCTCAGACCATCAGATTTTCTACCGCACGTTGTGCTAGGGAGTCTCCACTGAGCTCTCCTCAGTTTTTTCCTTGTTACCTTTACGCTTAGAGTTTTTTTTTTTCAACTGATTTCTTCAGCAGCTTCTTCAACAGCTTCTTCAGCTTCGTGTCAACATGTCTGAGAAGGAGCAAAAAGGCCTTTTTAGAGCTTGTTCCACCTGCTCTAAAAAAAGGCTTTACGTGGATGACCCTCACAAGGACTGCATCTATTGCCTCTACCCAGATCACAAGGCTAAAGATTGCAAGGTTTGCGTACTTTTTCCTCCAAAACCTTGAGAGACTGTGAGGGACGTCTCCTGACCTGGCTCCAAAAGCTGAAGTCCAGGAAGGATCCACTATCCAGTGACGATAGTGATGAGGCCTCATCAGCTTAGTCTTCCAGGAGATCTCTGAAAAGGTCGAGATCTGACCCCTCTTCTTCTGAAGACTGTCCTGGAAAAGCCTCTAAAAATGCCTCTCATAGGTCTGACAGGCAAAGTCCAAGTAAATCTCCTCACCGAGGTGTAAAGGAGAGGGAAGGACTTTCTACAGGAGTGTCTACAGTGAGGAAGTCAAGTTCTGTTCCTCCATCTTCTCCTCCTGATGGAAAAAGGACTTCAAAAAGCCCTCCTCTGTACCTTCTGAGGGAAAACATGGTAAGAAAATTCCACCGTCGACAACGCTGTCGACGACACCATCGACAAAGAAGCTATCATCGTCTTCGTCGACGCGCGGCGAAAAGGTACAGTCTCAGTCTTCTCTTACTCCGGCGACGGGATCGTCATCGAGAGTTTCCTTGCCTTCATCGTCCACGGTGCAGCATTCATCATCGACACCAATGACGACGGATGCGGGGTCAACAGTGACGACGAAGTTGTCGTCGACGGTGTCGTCGACGACTTCGACGAGAATGACGACGGCCGTGGTGACGACGACTACTACGGCGTCGACAGTGATGACGACGGTATCGGTGACGGTACCGACTATGACAACAACTACATCGTCGACGACACCGTCGACGACCTCGTCGACGGAGAAAATTTCTGAGGTAAACATCAGGAAACGTCGCATTACTCCTGAGCTCACTTCCCCCTCTGCTGCCTACTCACCTCCTAGAAGAGGAGGATTCGGAGGAGGAAGGTCCATATGGGTATGCACATAGCCCTTCTGAACTGCAAGTGCCAAGACCTGGATTCGGAAGATGAATATGGGGAAGAGCAGGATTATGATCCTCCCCAGGACTATCACGGAGGTTACCAGGAGGAGATGGTTTGTATGCCATCCTCCTTGATTTCGGACTTATAGCTCATGCTCTCAGACTATAGAAAGAGATTTCCAACTCCATCTCCGGCTCAGGAACAGATTTCAGCTCCTGCTGTTTTACCTGCAGGGCCTTCCACCCCTCGGCTGCCACCACCACCACTGCAATTGGTTGTGGATCCACCACCGACGGCTCCACTTATCCAGGATGATACCTCGGATGATGACCAGGATAATGCAGTTCTCCCAGATCCAGACAGGGAATGGGATGATTATATTATCCCTACTCCTGATTCTCCTTCACCGGTGCCAGTGGATTCGCCACCTGGGGACATAGGTGGTTTCCATAATTTGTTGAAAAGGGCAGCTAAGAGATTCGAGCTTCCTATGCCATCGGTACAGTCTGAGTGCTTCTTTTATGATTTCAAAGAGCCATTTAAGAAGTCTGAGAGATCAATTCCTATCGTTGGTCATGTTTGGGAAGAGGGGCTCAAAGTTATGAAGACCCCAGCTACAGTGGTCCCGGTGCATCCTCGTTTAGAAAAAAAGTATAAAGCCCCGGAGGATAGCCCGGCTTGCCTAGTGAGTCAGCCGAAACCGGACTCAGTGATATCTCAGGCAGCACAGAGAAAGTCTAAAAATCCAGCGGCTCCTCTAACAACACCTCCAGATAAAGAGGGCAGACTCTTGGACAATGTTGGCAAACGGTTTTCATCGCTTTAGCCATCTTGGGGCGCTACGACCGCCAAATGTGGTGTGACCTCCCTACCTAGACCAGCTGCCTGATGACAGCAGGGCCGAAGCGAAAAGGATTCTCCAGGAAGGAGAAAGGGCCTCCTCCGAGGTGATTGATTGCGCAATGGACATTGCAACAACTGCGTTCCGTTCTCTGGCTGGAGCGGCAGTCCTTCGTCGCCAGGGATCGCTTCGAGCGACCTCGTTTAGACCTGAGGTTCAAAACAAGATTGTGGACCTTCCTTTTGATGGAGAGGCGCTCTTTGGTAAGCACATAGACGATGCGCTTCAGGACATTAAAAAAGATACGGACACAGCGAGATCTTTAGGGACACTCCAATACCGTAAGGTCCATTTTCGTGGTGCAAGGGGCAGAGGTTTTCCCTCATACAGAGGAGGTTACCAGCAATATCGGTACTCCTCGTATACGCCTGCCTCGCAATCTTACCGCCCGCAGTATAACCAACGGCAGGGTCAGTCCTCGTCATATTCAAGATCGACGAACAGAGGAAGAGCAGGACGCCAGGGGAAGGAGTCCTCTAAGCGTCAATAGCGGCCTGCTGGCTCTGTCTACTATTCCTCCGCCTCATTTAACACCTGTGGGGGGCAGGATCTCACATTACTTCCAAGAATGGCAACGGATAACATCGGATTGTTGGGTACTCAATATCATCCAATTTGGCCACACGCTGGAGTTTGTCCATCCTCCTCCAACCAAGCCCCCTCGCGCCAACGTAAGGAAACATCTTCGTCTCCTGCATTTGGAGGTCCCAACAGATGCTGCAGAAAGTGGCGATAGAGCCGGTCCCTATCTCACAAAGAGGAGAGGGTTTCTACTCGCGGTTCTTTCTAGTTCGAAAGACTGTAGAAAAGTGGCGCCCTATTCTAGATCTGAGGGAGCTCAACACCTATCTCATCAAACAGTCGTTTCGAATGGTCTCCTTGCAGGACATACTTCGACTTTTAAATTCAGGAGATTTCATGGCCACTTTGAACCTAGAGGACGCATATTTTCATGTTCCCATACATCCTTCCCACAGGAAGTTTCTTCGCGTCACAGTAGCCAAGAGCCACTTTCAATTCAGGGTCCTCCCCTTCGGCCTCAGATCGGCACCAAGGATCTTTACAAAGATACTGCCTCCGGTGGCGGCTTTTCTAAGGAAACAACAGCACCAGGTTTTCCCTTACCTGGACGACTGGTTGCTAAAGGCTCCTACCAAGACTGCAGCCGAAAGGTCAGTGGCAGCTTGTACAAAGCTGTTCAAAGGTCTGGGTCTTACCCTAAACAGAGAAAAATCAAATTTGTGCCCTTCCAAGAACGCCAAATTCCTGGGAGCCATATTGGACACATCCCTGAACAAGGCTTTTCCGTCAGTGGAAAGACAAGCCAAACTGATGTCGATGGCCCATCTACTTCAAAAAAGGAGGTCACTTTCAGTTCGCCTCTACAAGTCCCTTCTGGGATCCATTTCGTCCTGCATTCCTCTAATTCCTCACTGCAGGTTACGAATGCGTCCTCTTCAGGAACAACTGGACTTACAGTGGCGCCAAGTAGAAGGGTCTTTCGAGGACATGATCACGATCACCGTGCCAATACAAGAAGCCGCTTCATGGTGGACTCGCGAGGAGAACATTTCCCAAGGTCTCTCCTTCATGGTCACCCCAGCTCCTCAAATTATTACAACAGATGCGTCTCTGGAGGGCTGGGGAGCGGTCTTACAGGACCTCCAGATAAGTGGTCGATGGCTACACCACAATCGTCTGTTGCACATCAATCTGCTGGAACACAGAGCGATTCGCCTAGCACCACAGGCTTACCTCCCGAGAATAAAGGATTCGTTGGTTCTAATAAGAACAGACAATACTACAGCCATGCATTATATCAACAAGCAGGGCAGCACAAGATCTCGTCTGCTGTCGGCGGAAGCTCACGCTGTCTGGGAATGGGCGATCCTGCATGGAGTCTCCCTAAAAGCGGAACATCTCCCAGGGAATCTCAACGAGACAGCAGACACACTAAGCAGACTAAAGTCAGTCAGCCACGAATGGGAACTGGACCAGAGGACTCTGGAGGAGATTTTTCTACTATGGGGCAGACCGGCCATAGATCTCTTTGCCACACCGGAGAACAAGAAATGCCGGTTCTACGCAAGTTGGCATCACCATCCGGGATCCTCGGGGAATGCGTTTTCGATGGCATGGTCAGGCACCTTTGTTTACGCTTTTCCCCCCATTCCTCTGATCCCGAGACTGCTCAGAAAGCTAAAGACGGAACACTGCAAAATGATCCTAATAGCACCGTCCTGGCTTTGCCAGTACTTGTTCACGGAGCTTCTTCTCCTATCCTTGGAGCATCCAGTTTCTTTGCAACCGATTCCATCACTACTGACAATGTCCCAGGGCCAAGTATTGCATCCGGGATCCCCGATCCCTGCAATTATCAGCGTGGCTCCTGAGCACAGGGAGTTTCTCGACTTAAAGCTCTCTGCAGAATGTAGAGAGATCCTGTCTCAGGCCCGTGCTCAAAGTACAAACAAAACATACCGGATGAAGTGGAAGAGGTTTTGTCACTGGTGCCGAGAATCGGGAGTTCACCCTTTCTCTTCCTCGGCGCATGACATCCTTCCTTACATTCTTTCCTTGGCAAAGGCGGGCCTGGCTCATTCTTCTATTAAAGTTCATCTCGCGGCCATCTCTTGCTTCAGAAGGACATCCTCAGGCCCTTCGCTCTGGTCAGCGAGGATAATTAAACAGTTTATGAAAGGTCTTTTTCGAGCCTTCCCTCCAGTGAAGCCTCCTCCACCACTGTGGCACCTTAATCTGGTCTTGACCCAGCTCATCAAACATCCTTTCGAGCCTATACATAAAGCGAACTTGAAATTTCTCTCCTGGAAGGTGGCCCTTCTTCTAGCCTTGACATCAGCTAGAAGGGTCAGCGAGTTGCAGGTACTCAACATTCAAGAGCCCTTTCTTCAATTCAAGAATGAAACATTAGTACTCTGTACTTTCATTTAAATGAACCTGTGATACTTAAAACTTTTTTCCCTCTACCTACGACTCCGGGTGAGAGGTCACTTCACTCATTGGACATTCAGCGTTGCCTGAAGTTCTATCTTCAGAGGACTAAGGATTTCAGAAAGTACCTCAGCTCTTTGTGGCTTACAGCGCCCCTCGTAAAGGATTTACACTTTCCAAACAAGGGATTGCACGGTGGATTTCCAGCTCTATTCAATATTGTCATCTAGCAGCTGGTAAGCCCCTTGAAAGGAAAGTCCGGGCTCACTCCACGAGGGCGATTTTTTCTTCTACGGCCCTCTTTGCTGGGGTACCTATCCGGGACATCTGCAGAGCGGCGACCTGGAAGAGTACCCATATCTTCACAAGACATTACTGCTTGGATTCTTCATCGCGCAGTGACACTGCAGTGGGCCAAGCAGTCCTGAGGAACCTTTTTCAATAAGTGGTGAGCTTTCCCTCTCATCCCTCCTTTCTTTTCCTTTATAACTTCTTCGCACATTCTTTGATGCATTTGATTGCTTCTTGTTATTTCTGTATGCATATATGGGTATTTGATTCGCATTTAAATTGTGGTGATATCTTTTATTTCACTATTTAAAAAAAAAAAAAAAAAAGGTCTAAACTGTGAAATATGCTATTTCCTTTCCTTTCTTTAATCTTATTGATGCGTTATTGATCTCTGCTGAAAGTAATACAGACAAAGAAATGTGCTCATGACTGCTAGCTACTCTGATTCAAGCATGGGAATCTATGAAAGTTGCAATACTGGAGTAAGAAAACAAGTTACTTACCTGTAACTTTAGTTCTCCAGTATTGGAAACTTTCATAGATTCACATGCGAACCACCCTGCTCCCCTGGGAAAGCTCGACCTTCTGCATCTTTATGGTTATCCTGTGGCACTACGGCTACGAAAATCTGATGGTCTGAAGTTCTCTCAGGAGGGTTCTAGAGGGTGAGGCTGATCTGATTGGTTGTTGATTTTGTTTGGTCTCTTTTACAAGAAGAGGTGGATATGTTACAAAACTAGAATGGGCTTGGGCCTAGTTTCTATTTGTAATGGTTTGTATTGCTATTTTTGTATATACCGGGGACTCCCATCTCGACGACGGGGAATGATTCAAGCATGTGAATCTATGAAAGTTTCCAATACTGGGGAACGAAAGTTACAGGTAAGTAACTTGTTTTCATTTTGTCAATTATGTACCTTCCAGACCCCTCCGCTCAGGAGCTAAAGCCCTGATACAAGTCCCCCGTTTCAAAAAATCCCGCCAAGGGGGTAAGGCCTTTTACCATATCGCCCCACTCTATTGGAACGAACTCCCCCTATCGCTGCGACAATGCACAGATTACCTGGTTTTCAGGAAACTGTTAAAAACATCGCTGTTTTAATTATTTCTCCTTGGCACTCTTAGGCAGTCCATGCGCTGAGATACCCTTATGGGGTGATTCGTGCGCTATATAAAACAAATAAATAAATAAATTTCATCCTGCCATAGCCCATGTTGTACAAGGACAAAGACTGCACCAACAATTTCTTTCTTTTTCTTTTTTTTGTCCATTTGTACGTTTCAGCTCAAAATATGAGACTGTCAGCCACTTCACACATTTCGACTTCTAAGGACCCTACACTATCATCAGAAGATATCATAGTTGATTTCACTGCTTCACATTCTACCACTGGAGTGGTATTGCGGCTCAGGTCATATGAGAATGACTGTTAAAGTGGAAGGGTTTAGAGAATATGCAATTTCAATGCTGCCTGAGGTGTATTGCCGCATTTCCATGGTCTGACTAGCATAGTGTGTGCATGCCATGCCTCCTTTGAGACCACAAGGAATCCAGCTGCTTATCCTGCATGGTGTTCAAAATAGGATCACCATCCAGTCCCAAGAGAAGGTCACGGGGCACAATGTAAGATGCATCGTCGACACCCACCAACATCCCTGCTGTTCTTGGCACTGAGGGGAGCCTATGACGAGGGCAAAGGTCAATCTAGTACACCAACTGCTCAAGTACAGCATAGCCCCGAGATCCTCTCTTTCGAGGGCTCAGATGTCGAGGGCAACCTGTTCCTCCGCCGGAGACACAAATGCCTTGGCCAAAGTCCACACCCAGGGCCTCCATTTCTTGACCCACATTAGAGGGTCGTTCCTCTGGGGATCGACACTGGGAAAACATCTCCAAGATAGAGCACTGGACTCTGAGGGAGTCTGGCATCAAGCCCCAATACTGGCCACGAGGCACCGACCTTCAGGTTCTGGTACTGACACTGCTTGGCATCACGAGCCCCCTTGGCTCCAGTTAAATCTGTAAATAAGTTCCCAAGCCTTGGCACCAGCCCACATGGGTTCAACCCTGAGACCAAGACCAATCCCTTCTGAACCAAAATTGGATTTGAAGCCAAGGCTGAGGAAGACGTGGATGCTGAGTTTGGCGTCTAGTGATCCTGCACTGGCCATTGAGCTTCTAGAGTGGCCCATGTCAGGCAGTCCAAGATCTGCATCCACCGCTCCTCTGGAAGAGTCTTGCTCTCCTGCCCCCACAGGAGTCCCAGAGACGTACGGCATTACCCTAGAAGAAGAGGAAGTTGACTTCAGAGGACTATGACTTTAATCCTGTCCCACAGATGAGCCCAGACAAGGCCACCAACCCTCTACCTCAGATTCTTCCACAACCTCCACCAACCTCAATCCAGCACCTTATATCGCCACCACATCAGTCACCACACAGGCCACTGTCATCTCAAGTCTTCATCCACTCTTTACAAGCCAATTCTGATCAGGAGGGACATAACTCTCAGGATCTCTATTTTTACCTACACCACCCAGTGAATGTGAAGACCTGTGGTAAGATTCCACTGTGGACCCACAGGATGATAGTGGCTGGGAGCCATATATAATAAACCCCTTACCCTTGACAACACCAGAATATGTCATGAGGTGCTGCTAAAGGCAGCTGACAATCACAAGGTCAGAATCAGAATATACTTTATTCGATTTCAATACATATTAAAATCATAAGTCACATTTAAAACATTCTTAAAAATTGAAAATCCATTATACAAAAATTATCCAAACAGCTTCTCTTTGGGAAAATTTCCATCAATTATTATATTAGTCAGCCTAAACATTTAGTACAGAAAATACGCATTAGGCATTTTTAACAAAAAGACCATTACCTAGTAATACTCTTTCTTTTTCTCATTATACTTTTCAGGAAGCCAATCATGATGGTCACACAATAGACATTTTCCAATAATTGCAAATATAAAAAGGCAGGGCGACATTGCCTTCAACCCCCTTGTTTTAAAAATGGCAAAATCCATCTAGCTCTTTCATTTGAATATATTTTACAAAAAAGAATCACGTGAATAGTTGATTGAATTGAGATATTGTCACAGGGACAGTGACATAGATTTCTGGACCAATCATTGGCGGTGGGAAAACTGACCAGACGGTGGAAACAATCAAACCTAAACCTTGTAAGGACATATCTGTCGTATCCTCCATTGCACCAGACCAAATAGGGTTGTATACGATTGGTTACCAATGTCAACTGATGCTGAATCACTGTGCGTTTATTCATCTCCTGTGCAACTCTTAAAGACTCTAAGTGTGTCCAGCAAAGTAGTTTAAAATCTTTCCTTGAAATAGAACTCATGTTTTCTGGGGATATATAAAAATCATAACGATCAATGTCCAATAAAAACATTTCTAATATAATTCAACCAATTAATCCTACTCACATGATCCAATTTCATTGTATCCTTAATAATAATCTCTATTCAATCCTGTACTAGTAGATGTCCAAACTCGATGCCATAATAATAGAGGTTGCATTCTGATCATATCCGAAATATAGGGAATCCCCAATTCACTATGACAATTAAAAACTGGAGAACTTTGTGGGACCGCTAAAATAAATCTTAAAAATTTATTTTCAACTAATTGAATTGGGGAGACATCATGGAAACCCCAAATTCCTGCCCCAAACATTGCAATACTCATGCACTTAGCTTGATAAATTTTGAGGAGGATCTCCGGGGGCCTTTTGCCCATTTTATTTGCAAAATTAATCAGTGCCGCTATTGACCTCCTAAATAGGAGACTCCTGCTCTTAATCGCTGGTCCCCAGGAACCGGTACACTCGAATAAAACGCCCAGATAAGAAAACGTACTGGTTGAGGCTATCCTATCTTTCCCGACTGCCAGACTTCTACATTTGCTTCTCCCCTTCCCACATGACATTACAAATGTTTTTTTGACATTGTTTTAAACCTCGGCTGTCCATAAAGCTAATGTACGTGGCAAGGGCTCTCTGTAGTCCCAACTGAGTTCTGGCCATAAGCACCGCGTCATCCGCGTAGAGAAGAGATACTATCGGCTTATTATTGATCCGTGGTGGATCTCTCGCCCCGGCCACCAGTTCCTCCTCTAAAGCATTAGTGTATAGAGAGAAGAGGAACGGTGCCAGGACGCAACCTTGTCTCACCCCCCTCTCCACACGGAATGACGCCGTACATTCTCCCTTCAGCCCGAACCTCACCTTTGCACTGGCCCCCGAATATAGTTGTATTAAAAATTGCACCAGAACTGGGTCAACCTTTAGATCCATCAGGATTTTCCACAGTGAATAACACAGTCGAATGCGGCCGTGAGGTCAACAAAGGCTACATAAAGCTTGCCAGCCTTAGCTTGTGTATACTTCCCCATTAAAATACGAAGATTTATGACCTGCTCGTTAGTCCCTAGCCCCTGTCTAAAACCATATTGGACCGAGCTCAAGATATTGTTATCCTCCGCCCATATTTGTAGTCTGTTCAAAACAACCCTGCCTGCTACCTTCACCAAAGCATCTAAAAGAGATATTGGTCAATAGCAGGCTGGATTGTCCCGATCCCCTTTTTTAAAAATCGTTATCACAGATTCTGACCAAGACCTAATAAATCCCCTTGTACAACAAGCTTCTAAAACCCGTGTTAGCAAAGGGGACCATAATGATGGGGTGGATTTAAATAAATCCATCGGCACACCGTCAGGTCCCGGTGCCTTACCTCCCTTACTAGCATTGATAGCCGCTATCACCTCCTCATGTTTTATATGCATCTGGATAGGGGAAAATCCAACAGAGCCTTCCCAATGTTACATTTCAGGATCTAAATAATTTTCTTCCTTCCCCTTGCTGCTGTACACATTTGAAAAGAAATCAGTCCATGATTTTTCGTCGATTGCAACCTCAATCTTTGCTCCATCATTATTAGAAAAGAACGGGGCATTTACTGCCCGCCAGAAAGAGGTGCAGTCCTTACATAGGGATGCTTCATTCAGAGAGTCCCAAGCTTGATCTTTTAATTCTTTCTTTCGTATTTTTCTGGCAACATTATATGCCTTCCTGCTTTCTCTAATTTCCCCCTGATCTCTTACAGTTCTATGCAGTGCGATTTTCAAGCTAGTATAAGTCTTGGTACAATTAGAATCAAACCAACCTTTTTCCTGAATAGGGGCTCCCTTAAACTGAGCTGTAAGCGAGTTTTGGACCACAGTAGTGATTTGAGCAAATGCCCTCAGGGTGTCATCAAAAGCAGTATTTTCTTGTAGACATGCTACTATATAATCATATGCTTTAGTAATAATCTGTTTATTGAGCACCTCTGGATCTTTCCTACCCCATCGCAGGGAGTAACCATTTTGGCGGACTAAAGCAATATTTTGGGTCCATGCCAGACTATTATTATTGGAGCGATCGCCCTGCTTGGGGAGGATTATATTAATACTTATGGGCAGGTGGTCGCTCAAAACGTTATTTTGGGTTTTAAATTTATCGAACCAAGTAGCATAGCGGTGTGGAACAATTATAAAGTCAATTGTGGATTCACACCCTCTGCCAATGAATGTATAATCAAAATCCACCGGCGGAGAGCACAATAAATTATCAAATCCCAAGTCATGTGATGCCATTAAATCATTAAACTTTTCTCCCCTATCAGTATGAACAAAATGAATCATGGGTTCGTTCTCTTCGTTTACTACACCACACTGCCCAGAACCAGCCTGAGGGCAAATGCTTACATTAAAATCACCTCCCCAAATCATAATCATATCAAAACCTTTTGCAGCTCCTATTTTGTCCAATTCCTCACTGAGTGACTTTAAAGTATCACCCAATTGTCCCTTCTCAGTATTATTATAGAAATTGACTACAAACACATCTATATTACAGTTCAGGTAAATAATAACAATTTGATCAAATATTGTTGATTTAATCATTTCAATTCTTAAAACCCCCAGCAAATTTGAGATATAAACACATATCCCTCCCTTGTGTCTCCCATGGGTTGACCTTTTTGCTGGCGTATGATAGGTCTTATACTCATCAATATTTATTTCATCCAGCAGCCAGGTCTCCTGAAAACATAGGCTATCAAAGCTGCGGATAAAGTCTATCCAGATGGAGTTATTCACCTTGGTTTGCAGGCCAGCAATATTCCAGAAGAGCACATTGATACCCACAGATGCACATACATTAGGAATAGTGTTGACCAGACATTTCGAAACCTGACCCATATCCTCCGCCCTCCTTGGATCACTGATCATACTTTCATCGCTGGTTTTACTGGACAATGATCCATCCAATTCCTCCCTGCTACTCATTGTATTTATCTGATCGATATTGAGTTCTCTGACATAAAATGTTGGAGCCCTCTCCCGGGTGATATGGTGTATCAAACTTTCTTCGCCGGTACATTGATCATTTATATCAGGGAGTCAATCATTCTCGTCTAGGGATTGAAGGGGCCCAAATCTATTTGACACCTCTAAGTTGTATGTTGAGTGATTGGCGGGCTGCGTGCGTAGGTACGGGCTTAAATGCCTGTTAGTTGTTTTAGGCTGGTAAAAATAGCCCAGGGGGAGAACTTCTATACCTGCCACCATGTTATTAGTGTCATATCTGGATGCAGGGTTTTTAATAAATCAGGGAGAATGGCGCACCGACAAGTACGCGTGGTGTGAATATGCTACAATGTGTACGGTGCTGCCAGGTCGGGGGAACTACCCTATAACCCCCGTTGGTGTATGAGTCAAAGAACCCACACTGAAATTTGAGAAAACAGTCCGGGCACACGTATTGAGGATATAAATGGAACAAGGAGTCTCGTTAAAGATCAAATTGCTTGGGTCGACACCAGAGTAATTGTTAAAGATTTTTAATGAGGCAACATCAAAAGAGAGCAACCAGCCGACACGTGTTTCGTCTTACGGGAAAGATCCCGTGACTCTTCAGGGCTGTATTGACAGTGACGAGTTAAATGCCAGTATGGCTAGGTAAAAGGAATATGGTTCCACAAGGCCAGTAAAAGATGAAATGCCTAGTCGGGGGATCCAGGAGGACAGGTCTGGCCCTATGTAGAGACGTGACCTGGAGGTCAAGCAGCCTGTGGAGGCGAGTAAGGGCGGGTGCGCCCTGAATAACAGAACCAGGTGACCATCCAGTGTCCGTATCGAGGGAGAGTAAAGGCAGGATAGCCGTGAGATGGCAGGATAAAATAAAAACCTGGGTAAATCCTTGCTTCTATTACCAGGACTCCTTTCATCGTGATTTACCCAGGTTTTTATTTTATCCTGCCATCTCACGGCTATCCTGCCTTTACTCTCCCTCGATACGGACACTGGATGGTCACCTGGTTCTGTTATTCAGGGCGCACCCGCCCTTACTCGCCTCCACAGGCTGCTTGACCTCCAGGTCACGTCTCTACATAGGGCCAGACCTGTCCTCCTGGATCCCCCGACTAGGCATTTCATCTTTTACTGGCCTTGTGGAACCATATTCCTTTTACCTAGCCATACTGGCATTTAACTCGTCACTGTCAATACAGCCCTGAAGAGTCACGGGATCTTTCCCGTAAGACGAAACACGTGTCGGCTGGTTGCTCTCTTTTGATGTTGCCTCATTAAAAATCTTTTAACAATTACTCTGGTGTCGACCCAAGCAATTTGATCTTTAACGAGACGCCTTGTTCCATTTATATCCTCAATACGTGTGCCCGGGACTGTTTTCTCATGTTATTAGTGTCGTTGGCTCTAAGAAAAATTTCTTGAACCAATAAAGGATTCCCCAAAGAAAGAACAACGCAGTCCCCTCGGAAGACTTTCCTGCTTGTGCCCACCCAAGGGACGCGTCTTACCATCTTAAAGGCAGAGAACATCTCTCTTGTTAAACCTACTCTTTGTCCCAAGCAGTGAATAGCACTATTCCTCAGGGTGATCCATGTTTCATTACCCCCCTCAGGCGGTGAAGGGACATTAGTCAGGACGACTGTGTATGTAGTGGCAGCAGGGGGCAAATTTAAATTCTGCAATTTAGATGAATGATCCTACATGTTTAAACTGGAAGACCCTAGGCTAGGGCGTAAATCTCTGACCAGAGGTCCACCCTGCTGTACTTCTGATCTTCCTTTCTCAGCTTCCCTAGGGTCCACCTCTTTAGACGGCGCTCTACCTCTCATAGTTTCATTTGAGCTCTTCGGTCTTGAAGCACTATGATTCCTGTCCCTCTCATCAATCTGGTTACCAGTGCTCATAGAGCTAACTGGTAAAATCTGGTTAGAAGTCCTTATAACGCTACAATATCTATAGTCAGATTTCTGTTTTATATTCACCTCCTTAGCGTAATTCAGATGTTTCTCTATTATAATTTCCAGCCCTGCTTCTATTTTATCTAATCTTGCCTCTAAGCTACCAATCGATTGTCTAATATACTGAGTAAGATTAGTAATCAAACTTAGTAGCCCATGTATTTCATTAGTAGGTGGGGCATTACCCTTGCTTTTATTTCGTGAAACCAGATCTTTATCTTTTCCTTTATGATTTAACAGGGTGCCTTTCCCCTGCTGCTTGTTGGCTTTAGGCTGGTTTATAACAGGCACAGAGGGTACCTGATGTATAATTGGCAACAGATTCCCAGATAATTCCTTCGTTTTAGAGTTACAAGATCTTTTTGGCGGAGGGAGTAACTCTATATCTGGGTCAGTAAGTGATATCTCGACTCTGATAACCTGGATGCTACCATTTGAAGGCTCCTCGTCCGCATTAGTTAAAATACCAACATCCGTACTCTCAATATGTTGTGGGTCTATGACTTTGCTGTTTAGTAAAGAACCCTGTGAATCCTTAGTTAAGGACTCCTCTACAGTAGTTATCTGTTTTTCGAGGGCTCAACCGCCCCCGTAAGATATTTCAACAGGGTCATGTTAGCATCTTTTGGTTTACTACCTGTTTGCCCAGGATTCATAGTACATAGTTTTCTCTTACCCATATCCAGTTTATCAAAGCAATTAAAAACTGCTAAATACACAAGCCCTTATAACACAATAATTGTAGTGTATCACTGTCTACTATAATCGCTCCCCTCCATGCTGCGGCACTAATTAATTAAATATCTCATATAAACCCTCTGTCATAAATATCAAGAATGTGGATCAAAAGTTGCTTACAGGGAAGTTTCAGTTCTTCACCATACCCCGTACAGCGTAACTAAATGATGTGGCCCAGCCCAGCCTCTTTCAGTCTCTGAAGGGCTCAGACGGGCCCGCCCTTGGCCCGGGCTTCGCCCGGCACGTCGCGGGAATTCAGCCCCGCTATATGGGCCACCTGGCGCGAGTTCTCAGGCGTGGGCGGCTCCTGCAGCAATGCGCTGTGGGCGCTGTAGTCCCGCTGTTTCCCTACGGGGACTGACAAAGTGCAGTAGTGCTGGATACAGGGGCAGGGACACTTAAAAACACGGTCTCCCCAGTTTTAAAAGTTCAAAGTGCAGCGTTCAGCTTACGGGCCAGCAATCAACGGCCCGTAAGGTCAAGGTCAATTCATGTAGAAAAAGAGGAGGATGGCTTCCTTGTGGAAACGCTCTTAAAGACCAAGTGGTTCAGACATCTTCAGAGTGGGCAGAATAGGGCACTCTGGGATTGCGCAATGCCACACATAGCCAGAAGTCATCACAGGGTGGGAGGGATCCTGGTAACCCATTGGCTAGTGTCCGCTTTCTGAACTTTAGACTGATTTGGTGACCAGGTAACTGTCCAGATATTCCTTATTGGCCTCCCGACCTTCTTTTTGTCTGAATTTGTCGCCCAACTTTTTCAAACTTTGGCGCTGGGGGCAGTGCCTTAACGACATAGCTGCCCGAGGGGAGAGCAATTACCCTTACCAGGTCGTCAGAGGTCATGCTCGCCTTGTCGCACAGCGGCCGCCATTAAGTAGGGGTTGGGGGGAGGGAGAGCAGCTTTTGAAACGTTGCTAAACTTTATGGTTGCCAATTCTTGTTTGCACTTTGGACTAAAAAGCCGAGATTCGTTTTCTTTGAAAAGTTATATCTCCGGAACTCTCCGGTGGATTTTACGCATCTTGGTGTCTAAAAATTCATAAAAATATATTCTTATTTTTATTAATTGGTGTCTGATTTCTTTTGGGTTGTGTGACTCTTATTCTGTTGTTTGATGCTTCTAAATGCTTTACACTAGTTCCTTTTTTAAGCCTTGCTGCTCGAAGCCACGGCTACCCAGGGTTGAGCTAAAGGTTTTACAAACGAGTCTGACTGGACCCAAAACAGTTTTGTACGGTCGCACAACTATACCATATAATTCACCACAATCCTCGCACTGAGGTTCAATAGCTCCTCATCAACAAACCATTCGATGGGGAACATATCTTCAACGTCGGGTAGACAGTATCCCTGAAGAAGTCATAAAGGACACACACTGCCAAAGCGATGGGCGCCTTGCAAACCTAGTCTCCCAAAATTGTTTTTCAAAAGCAGCAGCCAAAAGGAGGTATACCAGGACCGCTACCACACCACACCACAGTGCTAACTATTCCAGCAGCAGCTAACCTGAGGCAACGCCAGCGGAGAGGGCCAAGGGGATTCTGGAAAAGGTGCCTCAACCTCCAAGCAGCAAATTGTCATTGATCCCCCTGTTCACACACTTGTCGGGGAGTGAATAAGTGTGTTCCTTCCACAGTGTGAGGAAATGACCTCAGACAAGTGGGTCTTGTCCATCATCCATACATTCCATACCATACAACCAAAGATAACACTCGACAGCACACAATCAGTCAGGAACACCAGCAACTGTTACTAGAGGAAGTACAATATCTTTTAACCAAAGATGCCATCGAGCTGGTGCCCAGACACCAACAGGGTCAAGGTGTTTAGTCCACATAAAAGACGGTACACTGCAACCTATTCTCGACCTCAGGTCACTGAAGCAGTACATTCGGAGGAAGCACTTCAAGAAGAGAGCCTTGAGGATATCATGTCTCTGCTCAGCACATGAAACCACATGGCGACCCTTGCCCTCAAGAATGCCTCCTTCCAAATCAACATACATCTGGAACATCACCACTACCTGAGTTTTGCGGAAAGTGGAGAAAACTACTAATTCAAAGTATTACCCTTCAGGATCACAACAACCCCAAAGGTGTTTACCAGATGTCTGACGGTGGTGGCAGCGTATCTGTGCTGCAGTGTCATTCATGTCTTCCCATACCTGGATGATTGACTTGTAAAGACCAACAGCAGACAGCAGTGCCTAGCACTCACCAACACAACAGATTCAGTACTACACAAGTTAGGATTCACAGTCAATGCAAAAAAAACGCATCTTGACCCACTGCAAATCCAACAGTTTCCGAAAGCTATATTAATCTCTGGCAGGGCCTACCCAGACCAAGATAGGGTGATGGCAGTTCAAAGTCTACTACTACTTTTTCGCAGCTTTCAGACACCATGTCCTGTAACAGTGAGAAAAGTAATGAACAACTAGTGGTGATCTTCATGTATAGCTGTAATGCCGCACTCAAGATTACACATACGCCTGCTGCAGCGGTGTCTAGTGCAGCAATGGTCCCTAGGGGCAGGTCAATGGGAAGATCTAGTGTTGGTCGAGGTCCGGGCTTAGCTCAACCTCCAATGGTTTAATTAAACACACTTGTCACGGGGCAGGCTCTTTTTGGACCCTAAACTGCAGGTGACCATTATCACATTGTCTCACTCTGGGTGGGGAGCACCTCTCAGCCACATGACTGTTCAAGATACCAGGGTGCTGAAACAAAGGGATTATCACATCAATTACCTGGAGCAGACAGCAGTACGATTAGTGCTCAAAGTATTTTACATGGTTATTTGAGAGTAAACCGTCCTAGTAAAGACAAAGTGACCCCTACATACTATGTTCAGAAACAGGAGTTCAGCAGTCTGCACTAGTTCAAACAATCCGTCATTGTGCCATCTGCATTCATGAATTGCAATTATTTCTATTTAAGATTAAAAAACGAATTTGATAGTGTGCTGCTATCAGCAAATAAAATCGGATTTTTTTGTGTGAAAAGCATTTCTCTCTGTAAGTGCATTTAAAATGAGTTGTTGCAAATGTTTGATTACCTTGTGATAACCTATTGCATTACTGCTGTTTTTAATCATATTACTAAGGAATCCTATTTAATTAAACCAATTAAGCATGTTATTCCTATAACCCTGGTATAAAAGAAAGAAATTAAATGAATCCTTGTGTGAAGTGTCTCTAGAGGTGTCCTAGGCTGCTTGATAAGTTCTGGTTTTAACAATAATGGAGTTCAATTATCACGGACAGCCCTTGCTGCTTCTTTTCTGTGCATCTAGTAGGGAAAATTATCAGACTGTATTTTGAATTGATGAATTACTGTATGTTATAAGGTTTTAAACTGTATGTGGGTTAGGGACTGTGATAATTAAAACAAGCGCTCACAATGTTGTCAGACCAACCCACCTTTTAGGCAGTCCGTTAAAGGTTAATTACTCTGCGATAATCCTGGCTACTGTGTAGCAGTTTGTGTTGTACAACTGGAAGTATAGCTCCTACTCAAGTGAAACTTTGTAGCGAGTCAATTGGAGGATATCGCTACTTAATTTCACTTGAATTACTGTACATTATTAACTGTAACCTAATTACATCAAAATGTGAATCATATAAATTAGATTTGTATGATATTATTTTTTATTGCTAATGCGCTAATTAATTCCCGAAGGCTAGCTCATTTTCATGTCGAATTATGTACATTCTTACAAGACAGAATTATTACCCAGTCACCACTATCAATTTTTTTTAAAAAGGATGTGAAATGAGAGATGTGCCCCTTTCAAATTCCCTCTTTCCATCAAAACATGGTATTCCATTAAACTAAATGCAAAATATCTTAAAAGTATCTTTTGTTTTGAGAAAGGGTTTGAGTGCTATGTTGAGATACCAAGGTCACAAAATGTTTTCTCATAATTTGGTGACAAATTATGTGCGTTAGTTCTGTTGCTTCTGTTTGCATCATTTTCTTCACAACTCCTTGACATGCGCGAAGACTTTAATGTTTTACTATGCAAGAGCTAAATTCAAATCTCCTGTTGTACTGTATTTCATACACATAATTTTCGTATCCTAAGCATTGTTTTGTTGTTTTTCCCAGAGCACAGCCGCTATCCTGATAGAGAACATGGACCTCTACATGCTAAATCCATGCAGCACTAAAATTTGGTAAGGTGCTTCTCCATTTCCAAACTCTACTCTAATAGAAAGTTATTTAGTCCTAATAGTGTTTCTTCAGTATAGGTATCTTTCATCCCTTCACATGCTTGAGTAATGCTTTGTTTGTGTGGTATCGCAAGGAGTAAAATTGGTCACAATACAGTTTCTCGTTGAGAAGTTATAAATTATTTGTTGCACACTTGTAGATTTTTTTTTTATGGCCTTCACTTAATATCCTAGATTTAGTGTCAGGTTTTCCTTTCCCATTTGACTTTCTCTTCCTCTATGGTTCTTCAGGTAGCAAAGTGGTAGCATTAGTCTGCTGACGTTAATATGAGCTTTGGAAGCACCATTTCTTTGTTTTAAGCATATCCCTTGACGTCATTGTCCTCTTAGAAGTTGTCAGTGATGAGCCAACTTGTTGGGAACATGAAGTTGCTTTTGGTTGTTCTTCAGCATTATTCAGGGGGTTTCCAATTTAACTTGCAGGATCCAGCTACTTTTTTTTGTTAGCGCCAAAGTAGTTAGTTAAAAAAATACATCAACTAAATGTGTTTTAGACTTTTGACTTAAACTTGAAGTGAAAACCGGAACTTACCTTCCATCTGTGTGTCCTGTGTTAGAATCTGTAGGGGACTACTTATTTTGAATAGCACCATCATAAGTGTAGTTAAAGACTCAAAGCCCTAAATATTGGGTTCCTGTGCCAAAGTCTGGCCCTAACGTTAACCATTGCAACCTAATCTAATTAATTGGAAGTTTCTACTTAGTCCTGGAACTTATTTAATAAGTGTATCTAAAAATAAAGCTATGGTTTAAAAAACATGATGCATTTTGTTTATGGCTCCTTTACCACAGGGATCCAAAATTACCCAGCAAGCTCTGATTCAGGCCAGTGAAAGCTGTAATGTCTGGTGGAGTTTGTTTGCAGATAGTATAATCCTAATCTGCTGCAGGAGTTAGTCATTCCTCTCTTCTGCAACACAAGATCTTGCAAGTTAGGTTTCTTCGTAGGAGCCCTTGATAATATTGTGCATCATGCACCAACAGTTGAAATGTTACGACCCATCAGATCTTTTCTAGATTTTGGAAGGTGTCATCCCATATAAGGTCTTTGGGAGCTGACATTGCTTGCTTGGTGAGGTTCTTTTCTACTTGCGGGCTACCAAGTGCTAATATTCTCTGATGTAGTCTTCTGATGCTACAGCCATGTATAGGAGTAGCTATGTCTTGTAGGACCTTCAGTTCTTGAAAGGCTTAGTGTCCTTAGCACTTATGTCCAAATTGCCATTCCTAAGTACTCCATACATGCCAGATGAGTCAAACAGTCTCTAAATCTTCAAGGGATTAGGGTCCAAAATGCTTGGGGTTCCTGGGCCCATCTATATTGCAGTTTGGAAAGATTAAGGCGTGCCACAACAACATCCACTATGAGTGATCCAGCTCTTGGGAGGATGTGTTTGCTAGTGGAGACATATCTTAGGCATCCGTCGCCCCTTAGCATTGACTTCCGAATAGTCAGAGGAGTTTTGAAGACACAGTGTGCCAAATCTTTTTGTCATTCTGGAATTTTGTGATGAATTTGGTTAAGCAAGGGGGGTGGTTTGTATTTCTTTAAAACATTTCTTAACTTACATTTGGTTTTAAGTGGTGCCACCTTGGAAGTTATGACCTTTATTAACCAAATGGTCAAAATAATGTGGCATCACTTTTGGAGTCAATTAAAAAAGAACCTATTTGGCTGGCTATTCGATTTGGTATCTTTATTAACCACAGCCACCCACCCTTTCATATTTTGGTTATCATATACATAGCAAATGCTTACCACAAACCAGTACGGTCTGCTACCGGACGGGGGAGGGAATGGAAAAAAAAAAGTAAAAAAGGACTTGCCTAGAACGGCCGCCCACCGCCTCTCCTCCGTCCTCTTCATCTTCCTTCTTCCTGTCTGCAGTCCCGGCAGGCAGCAGGAAACACCGGGGCACACAGGCTACCCTGAGCCAAATTACAACCCTGCAATGCAGCCCTGTGATTGTTCTGAGCGCCGTGGCTCAGCGCTGAGACAGGGACAGGGAGCCTGTGCATGTTCCTCACCAGGCTGTGTAATGCAGCCTGGTGGGGAACATGCAAAGTGTGCAATTTAAGGAGCTCAAACCACTCCTCCCCCTGCTCTGGCCAGCCCCGCCCGCCACGGACTGCAATAGGAAAAATATAATGATAATAACAATACGTTATCATTTTATTTTTCCTTTTGAGCAGTGGGGCGACACTTTTCCGCTTTAGCGGAGGAGCTGCCACTGCCACAAACGCAGTCCATTCAGATATTAAACAGACCAAATTAGTGGCGTCTGGTTTATTATATCTGCACCAGTAAAACCCTGAGGAAGCTAGGATGCTGTCTCCCAAACCACAATGTGGTGGTTTGTAGTAATGTGATTCTAGGGAGTTATTTATGTAAGGAAATATGATTGTGAATTTCAAGAACTTTGAAATTATGTAGGATTTTAAAAATCAGTATTTGGCATTTATTTCGTGCACTGATTTGCACTGTTGAACATTGCACTTTGGCTGGAGTACCATGTACATTCCTATCAGGTTTGAAGGAATAGAAAATCTGACTTTCTAATGCAATAACACACTTTGTGATTCGATCTGAAAACCCTGTATATTTTTAATACTTTTTTTGAAGTTGGAAATAGTGTTTTAATTTTGTTATATATTGGCTGTTACATTTCTACTCAACTTAGGTATGTAAATTGAAAACTGATGTCAAACAAACAACTGTATGTGTATGTATGATGTTGTAGTGGGGTCCTGATAATGCTGTTTTCACCAGCACTGCGTTATAGTCTTGGACAATTATACTCCATTGTATAAGTGCAGTACAAAGATGGGATTGAATAGTTAAAAAATAACATGCTTTCAGCATTTTTGTCATGTCATTGAATGTAAAATTTCCTAGCTAACGTGAAGGAAAGTTTAAATTCTGTTAAGGACACTGATGCGAGGATTTTGCAAAATATTTTTCCATTTATTTGCTCAGCAGCCCAACAAAAACTATATTCCAATCACAATAACATTGGGACTACGTAGCCCACATGTCCTGAAATAGAATCAAAAGTCCACCAATCACAATCTGAGATCTCATTGTAAAAGAGCCTGTGAGGAAAAGCAGTTCCTGTTTCTTTGTGCGCAATAGTTGTCGAATAGATTTCCTTCTACTGGTAGTCTTGTCTCTGTTCTGACCCTGTAAACAGAGGAATAGCGCAAGTTTCCAACGATGATCTCTCCAACGTCAATGAATCATATCACTTTGTTGTAAGGAAAACTTTTCATGTTCTGTGCTCAGAGTCAATAAAGAATACTTATACTCAACAATGAAACTGGTTCAGTAGCCCTGGGTGGGTAACTGGAGTCTCTGCAGCGCCTAGGTTGGGATTGTCCTCACCTCTGTGTCCTTATTAGAATTGAAACTTTCCTTCATGTTAGCTAGAAAATTGTACATTCTATGCCAGGAGCAGAGGCTCACATTATGTAAGTGTAAAGCTGATCAACCACCAATGATGCCACCTCACCACAGGTTTAAAATATTTTCTTTTTTAAAAGTTGAACCCGAGGACCAATTTCCTAGCGTTGGATGTCCTTTAAGCGGCCACCTAAAGAGAAGGCATTAGATGCCATGGCACCTCTGACCGATTGTGCCTCAAAGATAGAGGTACAATTCCTGCCTCCTGCATGACCCAAACAGACCCATCTCGTTACAGTGGGTGAATAAGCTAGTTTATGTGGCTTTTTAATCATTCAGATGCTGTTTTGTACCTGGAGTCTTAAGTCTTCCGTCACATCCTTTTACACCCTAATGCACCTCACCACACACAACTTAGGGTTATAAAGAATGCTGGGTTTTGACCCACCTAGTTTGGGACTTTATGTTGCAAGACACTGTAAATGAATCTCCTTCTGGAGTGAACACCCTAGCCGACACATGCAGTGCTCCCACATCTGACACTCACTTAAAAGATATAAGCATAATAACATTACCAGCTTACCTGATAATTCCTTCCTTGAAAGGAACGATTGTCCTACCGTGATTTCCAGGAGGTGAAGAGTCAAATTAATGTCTCACAAACATGAATACCTTAGTTGCGGGGGTAATAATAATTGCACAACTCTAGGTAGTCTGCATACCAGCGGGTATTCACCCATCAGCACACCGTGAAGGGGGAAAATTGTCCAACCAAAATGATAGGCCTGTAATCCTTAACGGTGCGGTAAGCTTGTCCTCCACCAGCCAGTTCCAACAGAAAGTTCAAAATGTGGATTACATCTTTCCCCACAGGATTCAGTTTCTGTCCGAAAACACCAACATGACCATCTACATCAAGCTGAACTGTATCGCTTGTCTGTAGAATGCGACCATGCTTTCTTGATGAGGTGTGAAGCTTGTTCCAAAAGGCTGGGACATTGGAGCATCTCCGGTAACCTCTTACACCATTAAGTGGAGCACTCCCTCCATTATCAGTGGGTGTAAGTTCCCATGATTATCTCTGACTTTTCCTAGTTTGGAGAAGTAGGGTTGGAGAATCCGAAGAAAGTTCCAGAAGAATTGGAAACTAATCTTAGATCTCCTCACCAGTGTCACCACTACCAGCTTCGTCTTCTCTCTCCTGACCTTCACCGAGAGACTCCTGATTATCAAGATTGTGGGACACTCATACCCGAGGCTCTGACTCCAATCCTGAAGGAATGCATCAGTTGCCTCTGCTAGCTGTTCAGGTCTCCAACTGAAGAAGCAAATAAGCTGGTGATCCAATCTTGAGGCAAACAAATCTATCTGACACAGTCCCCACTTGTCCATGATTCTCTGTAGCAGAGCTGGATCCAGCTTTAATGCTTTGAAGTCCCACAGATACCTCAAGGTCTAATCTGCTATCACATCGAGTCTTCCAGGTAGGTATTCCACTGTGAAAGATATCCTCTTGTCTAGAAGGACCTGCCAAACGTCCTTGGCCAACTCTACAAGGGCTCTCAACTTGGTACTCCCCAGGCAATTTATGTACCCGACTGCTGATACATTGTCCATATTTAGCAGAAAGCAGCTCAAGACCTTTTCTCTCATTAAGCATTTCATGGCGAAGGAACCTGCCAGGAGCTCTGTACAGTAAATGTGGAGTTTTGTGGCATGTGTAGCTGTAGATACACAAGCTGTGTATACTTCGACCATCTAGTGTTCGGCTCACACGTGTACAACTTGTTTTTCTTTGTAAGAATTCTTTTTGAGACCAGGTGACTCCACATATCAGTGGTAATGCGCATGGGCATTGACTCCATTGTTAGATTGTTTTTTTTCCGCCGTCTGGATCAGACATGTTTATGTGAGCACCAGTTTGAAGCTGCATGCTGTTCTCGCCGGACCTTCGGATCCTTCCCCCGTCAGGTGTGGAAGACAAACAATTGCGCTACATCTGTTTTCATGGTAGCGTTCTGTTCTGATTCGGTTGACGACCTTCTGGAAGACCGTCACAGTGGTGGAGAATGTCCACGTGATGTAAAGGACTCCGTTTCGATTCTGTCCCACTTTCCATGCCAAGTATCCAAGGTAAAATCTCCACAAAGTCTGTCAACTGCGTTTGTCCCACCATGAAGACTCTGGTTTGTTGTGTCTGACCTTTAGCAGCAAAAATGGCCCTTAGGAATCAAAGAGCACGCTGCATCGCCTCCATGTCGATAATTCACAGAAGAGAAGAGGATGACACTCCGAACCTCTTTGGGGAGGGAGAGAAGTCGGATGCCGAGCACCTGGATACCCCAGCTGCTGAAGGTGAGGCTGCTTTCTCACCGCAAAGCTTCAACTCTGAGGTGGACACTGAGGAAGATGAACCTCCGCTGGCCCAGTGCCCACTGATGGTCGCTGTGAGTACCATAACTCCATCTACTCATCAGAAAGAGGCCCTATCTTCCAGTGCCACTCTTGAGGCCTCCGGTGTGCCACTTCCTCCTGGCCATGGTTGACAGTCATTCCGAGCTGGACTCTGCACCTGAACACCATCCAGTCCCAAGCTCTTCCTCAAAGTGTCAGTGTCGACCACGGCTTCAGCGTCTGATTCGTAGATGTAGGCTTGTCCACCGTCTGACTCGAAATGGGTGGACCAGAAGTCCTCGGAGCCGAAACACTCTGCACCGAGACATTTGGAGCTGTGAGACACCAATCCGAAACATTCGGAGCTGAGACAGACCGCTCCGAAGCAGGCAAACTCGAAACACTCGAAGCCAAGATCAACTTTGGCATTGTCTGGTCGGTGTCCATCTTTGGCTCCATCCAGGCCATTTATAGCCGCATCCGTGGCTGCTTCTGAGGATTCCAAGCTACCAATCCTGCAACGGTCCCAAGAACACCTGGATGCCAAGCAATAACAGATCCACATTCAGCGGTGTACTGGCCATATTCTGGCGAAGCCTCCACAGGTGTCTAAGGATCTGGCTCCTCATAAGAGGAAGTTGACCTTTGAAGAGACCCTCAATCCTCCTGTATCCAAGACTGCTAAGAGAGACGATAGAGCCACCGTTCCACTGCCTCCTGGTAATCCCTATCCTCCACCCCCTCTCACCTTCGGTTTCCCCTGCGTCTTGCCTGTGGGTTCTCCCCAACATTCACCACACAGCTCGTAGCACTCTGGGGTGGGGGGGAGGAAGAGGGAAGGAGGGCCTGGGCACCTTATAACCCTGATGACCCTTTGTATCACCCTGAAGGCCCAGATCCCTGGGATGATTGAGGCAGAGCCTCCAGCGGATACAGGCCCTATGAAGCCCTTGCAACAGATGATGTTACCTCATACCACAATGTCCTGCAGAGGGCAGCTGCCTTTCATAAAGTGAAGATGCAGGTAGAACATGAGAATGACTTCCTCATGGTGACCTTGTCTGCCACCCAAAACTCACTCCAGTATCTGCCTATGCTTAAAAGGGTTTTTCAAGGAGCCAGTTAAAGCTAGGGTTGTCACCCCTATAGTTGATTAAAAGTTTAAGGTACCACCCACTGACACGCCATACCTATGAGGCCAGTGTCCTCCCCCCACCCCCCGACCCTTCCGACTCCTTGACGGTAGATACGGCTCAGAAGCGATCTAATACCTAGGGGATGGCGACGCACCCCCTCTGGACCGTGAGAGTAAAAAACGATGCCGGGAGAAAAAGTGTAACAGCCCAATCTGCTACTCCGTGGTGTATTACCAACTCTGTAGGCTTACTCTTCCACTGGGATCATTTGGTGGATCTTGTCCAGCATCTCCCAGACCAATATTGCAAAAAAGGAAAGGAGTTGGTGGCAGTGGGCAAAATCATCCCTAACACCAACATCCGCTGCGCGTTGGATGCTGCTGATACTGCTGCCCAGGGGGTAAATACAAGTATCTCATTACGCCTCCACACATGGCTGCAAATGTCTGGTTTCAATCCAGAGGCCCAGCAAAACCTCTTGTATGTCCCTTTTGATGGTCAACATCTATTCGGCCCTTAGGTAGATCAGTTGCTAGAGAAAAATAAAAAGGATACCGAGATTGCCAAAGCAATGGGTGCCTTGCAGACTCCCACAATTTGTGGCTGTTTTTGCTGCTCTCAATACAGTAAAAGACACACAATTGATGGACGGAATGCAGAACAAAGCAAAACATTCACCCCCCAGTTAAGAGATCTGGGTTAAATCCATCATTCTTTTGCTCACCATGCCACCCCAGTTTACACCTGGCCATATGCTAATCAGTCTTGACCCTGTGCCTCATGGGAATAGTACAGCCCGAACTGCCAAGCCCGGTCCTTCCTGGACCGAATACAGTGGCATGGCAAAGACCACAGCCCCAGAGACCCCTTCCACTTTCTCTAGGCCCACACAGCAGACACCTTCATGGGGATACTATAGGGGTGGATACAGGGGTAATGGCAAAGGAAAAGGAAAGGGCACCGCCCCCTAAGGGGCTGCCCCTCCCAAACAGTGACCATCTAGCCCTTCCCCATTGATCACACAACACCTGTTGGGGGGGGGGGGGGGAAGGTTGTGGGGTTTCTGTTCAGTTTGGCAGATATCGGGGGAAGGTTGTGGGGTTTCTGTTCAGTTTGGCAGATATCACCTCTGACCTTTTAGTTTCTGGAAATTATATAGAGGGATACTGTCTCAAACTCATTCTACTACCACCAAACATCCTCCTCCACCCCCGCCGACTCAAACACCCCAGACCAACTGCGCATCCTATAAGAGGAGATAAAAGCCCTAATTACCAAAGGAGCAATAGAGACAGTTCTGCCGCAGCTCCGCGGATAGGGAGTGTACTCCCTGTACTTCCTTATCTCCAAAAAAGATGACTCTCTCAGACCCAACCTTGACCTCGGACCTCTCAACAGCTAAATTCTGTCTGAGCACCTCCATATGGTGGCTCTACAAGATGTCATTCCTCTGCTGCAACAAGGCCACTTCATGATAGCCCTCGATCAGAAGGACACCTACTTACACATTCACCCAGCGCATCGAAGATACCTAAGGGTTATGGTAAGTGGACAACATTTATAGTTCAAAGTGCTCCCTTTCGTGGTTACCACAGCTCCCAGGGTCACTACAAAATGCGACGTCCACGTGTTTCTTTACCTGGATGACTGGCTGATCAAGAGAGTCATGTGCCAACAACGCTTAGCGCATACGCAGACCACCTTCCACACCTTGCACAGTTTAGGTTTTACCATCAACTTGACCAAGTCCCACTTCCAGCCCCTTCAAGTACAGCCCTTTCTCAGTGTCATATTGGACACACAAGTGTGAAAGGCTTACCCCAGCCCTGCAAGGGTACAAGCATTCCAAAACCTACTGCCTCTTTTTCAGCCGGATCACCAGGTAACTGTCAGAATGGTGATGCGCTTGCTAGGAATGATGGCATCTTGCATAGCCATAGTTCCCCCATGCCAGGTTGCACAGGTGCCCGTTGCATGAGTGCCTAGCGGCACAGCGATGTCATGCAGAGGGTTAAGAGTTATCTAGAAGATCGTGTTGGTGGGGAGCCACACATGTTGCTCTCTGCAGTGGTGGAACAGACAGAACCTAATGGAAGGGCAGTCCTTCCTCTACCCGGTACCCCAGGTAATCCTCACCAGGGTCGCCTCACTCACTGGCTGTGGTGCGCATCTCAATCACCTCTCTGTTCATGTAACGTGGTTCTCTGCCCAAAAGTCCCTTCACAGGAGTCAGTGGAACTGCTGGATATTCAGCTCACCCTTCGGCGTTCTGCCCTCTCGTTCAAAATAAGAACGTTTTAGTATGCACAGACAACACAACTGCCATGTTCTACCTACAGAAACAAGGGGGTACACATTCCACCCAGCTGGCAGCAGTAGCTCAGAGCATTTGGCGGTGTGCGATACATCAGTGTGCATCTGGTTCTCCAACACATTCTCGGGGCTGGCAACAAACTCGCCGACCTGCTCAGCAGGACACATCAACTAGTCCGCGAGTGGGAACTCCACCCCCCGGTCCTACTCCCCTACTTTCAGCTGTGGCGGCATCCTCGAATAGATCTGTTCGCCACCAGCGAAAATGCAAAATGCCCAAATTTCGCCGTCAGGTTACCACACCCACAGCCCATGGGCAGTGCACTATGGAAGAATTTGCCAGGAATATTTGCCTACGCTTTTCAGCCTCTCCGGCTCCTACCGTTTGTAGTCTGCAGATTGAGGCAGTCTTAGTGGCTCCAGCCCGGTCATGCCAGCCATGGTACTCCACCCTGCTAGAGCTCTCTCTTGTTCCCCACGAAAAGCTCCCCAACAGGCCAGACCTTCTTACACAAAATCACTGCACTCTCCAGCACCCCAATCCTCAGTAGCTCAACCTTGCAATTTGGCTCCTTAGGGTCTTAGAGTGTCGTTACCTTAACTTTATGCAGTGTTTGTCTGTTCTTCGAGTACCACGCCAACCTACTACCAGGGCCTGTTACGCAGCCAAATGGAAATGTTTTGTACACTGTTGCCTTCCCAAACATATTAATCCAATGGCAGTATTGGTACAAAACATTGTCTGTTACCTCCTTCCTCTCCAGAAGTCAGGCCTTGCCTACACTTCCATTTGGTTGCTTCTGGGGCTGCCTACCTACAGAATAGGCAACACGCTTTGCTCTTCAGAGTACCATTCATTAAGGCTTTAATGGAAGGACTTAAACTAGGTATTCCGCCCTGGACACCTCCTGCTCCGGTGTGGAACCTTAACATTGTTCTTAGTGGGCTCATGGACCATCCTTTCGAGCCACTTCACTCTTGCCCATTACAATTTCTGCAGTGCAAAAAAGCTTTCCTCGTAGCAGTCACTTCGCTTAGATGAGTCGGATAGATACATGTTCTCACATTGAAAGAACCATTCTTCCAGGTTTATCACGATAGGGTGGTTCTCATAACCAATCCCAAATTCCTCCTTATGATGGCTTCCACCTTAATCAGACAATTGAGTTGCCAGTCTTCTTTCCACATCCAGAGTTTGTAGTGGGATGCACTTTACATAGGATTACTCAGGATGTCAAAAGAGCATTGATGTACTACATTGACAGAACAAAACCATTTCATAAGAACCAACAGCGGTTTGTGTCCTACTCTAAGCCACATAAGTCTTGTGCCAACTCTAAGGCAGGGGTTGCACGTTGGCTTTTCAAGTGCATTCAGACTTGTTAAGCTAAAGCTAAAAGGTTTCTGCCTGCCCCTCCTGGACCCCATTCTACTCGGAAGACAGAGGCTTCTATGGCTTTCTTAGGTAACATACCACTAGCTGACATCTGTAAGGCAGCTACCTGGTTCACTCCTCACACCTTTACTACGTACTACTGTGTAAATGTCTTGGCCAGGCAGCAAGCTAGAGTTGGCCAGGCTGTACTGCGTACACTATTCCAGTCTTCTGCAACATCCTCGGGCTGAGCCACCACTTTGCAGACTATGCACAGCATGTGTATCTAGAGCTACACATACCATGAACGGAAAACGTTACATACCCTGTAAGCATTTGTTCGTGGCATGTGGTGCTGTACATTCACATTTGCCCACCCTCCTCCTTGGACGCCTGTGATTGTTGCAAATACTCTTTTTTCTTATATTGATACTTTCTACTTTGCATGGCCATCATTTACTGCATCTATTTACTCCATCTCCAGTCACATCATCTGTGCAAGAAAAAACAATCTAACAATGGAGCCGATGCCCATCTGCGTTACCACTGATATGTGGAGTCACCTGGTCTTGTCAGGGCTTGAAAAATCAAATTGTTACTAGACCTACAGGTCTAGTAACTTTAAAAATCTACTCAACCTAACTGTAATGCACTTGACCTCTGTCTCCTAAAGCTGAGCAAATGTAAAAAGGTCACAAGATTTAAAGGCATTTTTTATTGCTCATTCACTTTGTGATTAATAAAGATGCCTTTAAATCTTGTTATCTTGTTACTTTTGCTCTGCTTTCAGAGACAGAGGTCAAAAGTCAGTTTGTCTTCCTACTATCCAGAAAGGGCGAGTAGGATCTACAAATAGCTCGCCCTAATTTAAATGTGGCTCGCAAATGCGAGCAGGCGAGTGGATTTTCGAGCCCTGCTTGTGACTCAAAAAATAATTCTTTAGAAGAAAAACAAGTTGCACAGGTTCAAGCTCAACACTAGATGGCAGAAGTATGCACAACATGTGAATCTACAGCAGCACATGCCACAAACAGCTGCTTACAGGGTAAGTAAAATTTCCCTTTTGTTTCTTGCTGTAACCACGGTCCTCCTGTAGTAGTGCCAGCACATCTGGCTCCCCATCCCGAATGACTTGCTTCTGATTCTATGACCAAATCTGGAGTTGAACCAAAAATGACTGACTTTGCCGTTCTAGTCAGCCATGTGGTTCAATCAGAGGTATCACTGCATTATAGGTCAGACCCTATCTGATGTATTATGCTTTGAGCCTTTGTTGGGCTTGATAATGAAGAGGACCCAGAATTATTGCCTGGATGGATGACTCTAGGAGTCCCACTAAGAGTCTCAACAAAATCTGTTCCTTCGCCAATGTCCTCTTTAGCTCTGGCTCCTGTTGAGAGCCATTTTTTCTGTGTAAGTCTCACTGTTTGCTGTGTCAAGTCTATTGCAAACCCTATTAATGTCATACTTCGAGAAGGTTTGAACTCTGGCTTCCTGTCTTGATGACAAATTCTAGACCCTGAAGTAATGACACTGCCAGTTCCAGCTCTTCCCGCAGGCATACTGGATCCTGGTTCTTCATCAGTGTAGGAAAGTGCCTCTTTTGGACATGGTTAGCCCCCACTTTTTGACTGGAAAATGATGTAATTTCGACTGGAAGTGCACAGGGTCCCTGCCAACCAGGTCACCTGTGCCAGAAGCTCTTTCCCTAAACTGTACCTTTTATTTTCCAATTGGCACAACTTTAGTACCCCTTGTAAGACCCTAGTAAATAGTACCCCTGGTGCCTAGGGTATTGGCACTGAAGGAGGGACCCCAAGGGTAGCAGCACAAATTGTGCCACCCTAGAGTCCCCTCACGAAGGCCATGCACACTGCCATTGCAGACTGCGTGCCTTGATGCAGACAAAATCAGAGTAGACATGGCACTCATCCCTGTAAGTAGACATGGCACACATCCCTGTGTGCCAATGCTCACATACACTGCATGGGATATAGGTAAGACACCCCTATAGCAGGTCTTGTAGTGCACCCTGCGTTAGGACTATATCTCCTGTGAGGACATATCTACATGGGAAGATATGCCCTGCAATATCCATGTTGATTCTTGGATATTGTGAGTGAAGTAGTACATGGGCTGGACACTCGTCATTACGAGTTCACCAGATCCATGATGGCGTCACTGTTTTATGGGATGTTTGGTATCAAACATCTCGTCTTAATAAACCTGCACTGATTCCAGTGTCATATTTATTAATAATTGCACCCAGAGGACCCCTAGGAGGGGTCCCTTGAGACCTACCAACCCTTAGTGTGCTCACCGACTGGCCTAAGCCAGTCTCTCACCATCAGGCAGAGTTCTGACCCCATGGGGTGAGCGCCAGCACGCTCGGAGGTCGAGAACAAAGCCTGTCCTGGGTGGAGGTGTTCACACCTGTCCTGGGTGGAGGTGTTCACACCTCTCCCCGGTCAGGAAGAGCCGTCTGTGGCAGGAAGCTTCAAAGGCCTTGCTGCCTTTGAAATGCGACCCCAGCCTCTCCTGATGGGAGCAGGCCCCCCCCACCCCCCCTCCCCTCCTGTCCTCACCCCTTTTGGTGGGAAGACAGATGGGAAAACGAATAAAGCGTAAGAAGTGTACTCCCCTCAGCCAACTCCACCCCTCGGGTGCTGGAGGCCAGGTGAAATCTTTTTTTCAGTGCCCACCATCTTGAAGATAGTGGGACTTCTCCAATCAGGGCTAGGGCTATGTCCCACTCCCACAGGAGGTGGGCATAATAGAGGGTATAGACACCCCGGGTAAGGGGCCCATTGGCCACTACCTGTCACTCCCTTGTAAATGCCCCTAAATTTAGTATTTAGGTGACATCCCCAGAACCTGAAACTAGATTTCACGGACACAAGAAGACGACGAGTGAAGAAATGCTGTTGGACCGAGAACTGCAGACTTCGTGGTGGACTTAGGGCGCAAAGTCCTGCCTGCCTCCACAGAACTCGACAATCTCCTTCCTCCAGCTAGTCTTGTCACTGGTTGGGCCCCACAAACCCCGGAGGGTCATCAGCACTTTGCAAATTGCCAAAGAACTCCCTTGAGATAGAGATACTATCTCCCTGCAGCCTCAGGAATCCAACAACAGCAAAGTACGGTCCAGCGTCATCCAGCTCCTCACCCCAACCGACATCTCAGAGTACTAGCGAAAGGTGCACCTGCTCTGGAGGGTCAGCTCGGCCTCTGCACCAAGTCTTGAGGACCCAGGACCCACCGGAGCTGAAAGGCACAAATACCCTGGTACCAAACTCCCTGCTGCAAAAACCTACAAAGCAGAGCCAAGCAGACTCCAACTTTACAGCGAGCCAGCATCCGATGATGGACATCAGGACTCCGGAGACAAACCTCAGCAGTGGCCCAACAGCTCCAGAATCATCGCTCCAAGGTGACAGCCACTGACCACAAGGTTCATCTTTGCCTGCCTTTGCCTGACTGCACATCTCCACTGCACCCAGCTTGCCCGGCCTGTGCATCTTCAAATCAGCTGTGCTCCCGAGGCTCTACAGCCCTTGTGACATCTACTCTCCCATGAGAGCCTTCGAACTTGCCTGCAAGACCCCTTTGCTTTTACAGATGGTCACTTCCTTCGTAGGGCACCAGCTGCAAAAGTCCCTTTGTTCCTTGCTCCCGGTGAAATCCGGAAAGCTCCTTAGAACTTGGCCTTGGAACTTTGGACCTTGGCCCCAAACCTTCAGATGAAACCCCAAAGTAACTGCATTGCATTGATTTTTCGATTGCCTTTTTCCTTCCATAGGAAATGTATTGTGCGTAATTGCGCACAACTGTAGATATTGCATTTAAAGTGATTTTCTCGTATTGCGAAAAGTGTTTACCTTGTACCCGAAGTTCTTGGTCTAAATAGTTCTATAAAAAAGTACTATTTTTCTAATTTAGTTCCTACTTCATTTGTTGAGTGTATCATTTATTGCCTTGGTGTGTACAACAAATGCTTAGCACTACCCTCTGATAAGCCTACCTGCTCGCCCACAATGCCACAAAATAGAGCGTTTTATCTACTTTTTCCTCTGTAAACCAACAAGGGTCTCCTCGACCTCTCTGCACAGTGTACCCCATTGTGATGCACTATATAGAGAGGTGGGTTTCCTACAATCAATATGTCTTCAGATAGATAATGAGTCTGATGCCCCTGGACCTTTGCAACACTATGGCCGGTCTTAGCACCTAGGTGAAGCACCATGGAGCGGAAGAGCGACCTCCTGTGAAGGGCGAAGGTCAGAATTGTAAGGTATGCATCCTTTAAGTCAAATCTTACCATCCAATCGTTTGATATTAAAATATCTGATAGAGACTTCTAGCTGCAGATTCCTTAACTTTGAATTTCCCAGACGTCAGACTGTATCCGGAAGCTTTTGCGTGGGAGCAGTACCCCTGTGCGCCGTTGGTTGGGTGGCTCTGATCGGCCCTGCGTGGTGGCGGATGTGACTTCATGGTCACCTATATAGGTGCCACCCAGGGGTGTTGACGTCAGTTCTTTTCTTTCTGCACCAGTTAGCGCTGTTCCGGAGAAGACCTACTTCTCTGTCTCTTTTTGACAGACTTTTTTCGATGTTTTGTCGAAGGTTTTTTTCATTGCGAGTCGAGGGATGACATCTAGGAAGGTACGGTTTAAGCTGTGTGGTGCCTGTCACCGCGCCATGTCTGTTACCGACCCGCACCTTGTGTGCTTATGGTGTCTGTAGCGCGACCACGACCCAGTCGTGCTGGGACTGCTGGGCCATGGTGCCGAAGGGAGCAGTTCCTAAAGCTGCTTGCAGCCCGGCAGTCGACGCCATTGATCCCGACTCCTCTGAGGTCCTAGTCCTTATCGAGGAAGAGAAGGTCACGGGTCCTCTCCAGGAGCTCCAAGTCTTCTTTGTCGCTCTTGAGGTCCTCTGGACACTCTGGGAAGAGGCACAAGAAGAAGTTGTCTAAGAGGACTTTGACTTCACCTCGTCCATCAAGGATTGGTGAAACTAGGGAGGAACATCTACCTTCGAGGCACGTTTCTATGGAGTCAGGTTTTACTACGCACCTCTGTCTGTTTCCGGGAGTGGTGTGCCTTCGGGCCCAGCGGGGTCAGAGTAGGCCCCATCAGGTTGCATGCTGACTGCCCCGGCCTCCGCGCCTGTGCGGTCTCATGGATCCGATTCCGGATACGGGTTGGTGCCGGTCGTGCCAACTCGACCTTCTACGGCACCTGCCCCAAAGTCAGTGCGTCCGGCGCCAGCCCCATTCTGATTCCCGACGACTCAACGTTGACTCCAGCACCGACGGAGCCTAGAGGCTCGAGGTCGTTGCCTGTACATTTTTAAGAGGTTTCAGGAATGGGAGAAGAGTGGGAGGGTCTTTGGACCCTTCAGAACAACAATTAGACAATCCTGGTGAGGATTTGGACTGGTATGAGGAGCTTACTGAGGCCAGTGGTCTGGACACCTCCAGATACTGGTGTGCTCTCTCTACCTACTGTGGCTACGGAGGAGGGGGGCTTATTATGCTATGGTGGTAAAGAGGGCGGCAGAGGTCCTTGGCCTGGGACTGCCCTCGGTGCAAATCAAGACTAATCTCTTGACAGAAGTGCTTCAGCCTGGGGCTACCTCATCTGAACCCCTTTTGCCCTTTAATGAGGCACTAACGGATGTCCTTCTAGGTTCATGGTCCAAGCCTAGCACAGGAACAGGACTATAGCACACCGCCATTGCCCTGCACCTGATGATCCCAAGTTTCCTCAGTCAACATCCTACTCCTGAGAGCTTGGTGGTCCAAGCCTCGACGTCCAAACGGCGCATTCACTTCTGTCCACCCCGGACAGAGAATCCAAGTGGCTGAACGCACTTGGGAAGAAGATGTTTTCTTCTGCCAGCCTGACATTGCAGTCGGTGAACACCGCATGTCTATTGGGCCGTTTCTCGCACACCCTGTTGCGCAAGTGCTGCTACAGGTCCCGGAGGAGGCCCGGGCTGTGCTCTCCCAGGCAATGAAAAATGGGAGGGATGCAGCAAAGTTCACCATGTGGTTTGGATACAACTGACAAGCTGGGTAGAGTGGTTTTGTTGACAGTGACCTTGCGGCGCTACGCCTGACTGAGAACATCTGGCTTCTCAGGTGATGGCCAGGCCAACCTTATGAACATGCCCTTCGATGGGACTCTTCTCTTCGGAGAGAAGGCAGACTTGGTGCTGCCCTTGGGCTCTCAGTCACCTCGTCCCCAGACTGCCTTTCGCCCCATTCAAGGCACTGTAAGGGGTTTTCAACTGCATCAGCCTTACCCCAGCTACCGTTCTGCACAGACTGCCCAAGTAGTGCGAGGGCGTGGACGCCATGCATTCCGACCTCGTGGGATTGGTAGCCGCAAGTAGTCTGCCACCCACCCCCGGCGGCTGCAGGCTCTAATCAGTCCTAATTTGGTTCTGCAAGACCATGGATGTCCAGTTGGAGGGAGAATTCAACATCATCTCCTCCACTGGCAGTCCATAACATCGGAAAAATGGGTCGTTCAGATCATTTTGGATGGTTACTCCGTTTTTTTTCTTTTCCTCCACCTTTACCACCATCTCAAGAATGTGTGTCGGAGGATCATTTTGTTTTGCTCAACGAGGAAGCCACAGCTCTTCTGGCAAAGGGGGCTAAACAGAGGGTTCCAGTTTCAGAAGTAGGCTGTGGCTGCTATTCTCACTACTTTCTGATACCCAAAAAGAACAAAGTTCTTCGTCCTATTCTAGACCTCCTGGCTGTCAGTCTCTTCCTCAAAAAGGAGAAATTCAAGATGCTCACATTGGCTCAAGTCTTGTCTGCCCTAGACCAAGGAGACTGGCTGGTAGCCTTGGACTTGCAGGATGCGTATTTTCACATTCCCATCCTGCTGGCCCATAGGTGTTACCTGCGGTTCAAGGTATGCCACAAGCACTTCCAGTTCACTGTGCTACCCTTTAGCCTTACCAACGCCCCTTGGGTGTTCACCAAGGTGATGGTAGTGGTCGCAGCTAATCTGCGCAGGTTAGGGCTTCCAGTCTGCCCCGCCCCCCACCACCACCACGAGGTGTCCTTGCCCCCAGACTGTCGTTTCCCACCTACAGACTACGGCAGACCTCCTGCATTTGCTGGGGTTCACAATACACGTGCCAAAGTCACACCTGACTCCTTTTCGGACGCTCCCTTCCATCTGAGCGGTTCTGGACACAGTGCAGTTTTGGACCTATCCTCCCGAGCAGCGAGTCCAGGATATTCAGGTAATGATACAGATTTTCTCCAGTATTGTATCTTTTATAGATTCACCTGCTTGAATCTTCCCCGTCGTCATGGTGGGAGTCCCACGGTAACAGTAAAATAGCAGTATTAAAGCTTAACATTGAAAAGCCCATAAGAATTCACTAGCTTTAGCATCCTATTACCATTGTTATAAAACATCCAAACTCTAGCCAATCAGAGCATAAACCATAGAATCTCCTTCCCCTGCAGGGCACCATACCCTCAGATTTCTTACCACACATAGTGTGCTAGGGAGTCTCCCTGAGCTCTGTTCAGTCACAGTGTTTCTACTGTTGCCCTTTTGAACTCCAGCTAGCTGTTCATCACTGCGATTCATATTTCCTCTGAGGTACTAGTCAGGAGTGTGAGTACCTATTTTTTCTTCATAATGTCGGAGTCTAAAAAGAGTTGTTTAGGCCCTGTAAGACTTGTGGAAAGTCCAGGCTTTATTCTGAGGACCCACATAAAGAGTGTCTCTACTGTCTTTACCCAGAGCACAAGCCCAGAGAATGCAAGTACTGTCTTACTTTTTCTTCAAAAACCCTCAAGGACCTTGAGGGTAGGCTGCTTCTCTGACTGCAAAGGAAAAAAGCAGCAAAGGACCCGGACTCGGAGGCTGAGGAGAAGCCCCATACCTCCTCCAAGAAGAGAAAAGAAGAAGGATCTTCTTCATTTCTTAAAGACCCTAAAAAGTCCAAGGCCCAAAGTAAGGAGAGGATTGAGGAGAAAGGAGTCAAAAAAGACCAGTCCGTTCCCTCCTCATCGTCCCGCCAGAGGTCGGGTTCTGCCCCTCCGTCGACGCCTCCCTCTCCTTCCAGGGATTCTTAAGGTGACAGAAAACGTTCGTCGACGGGCCTGTTGACGAAGAAATCACTGTCTACGACCTATGCATCTGCTCCAGCGGGCGCTCTGTTGACGGTCTTGTCAGCGACACCTACTACGACGACGGTCAAGACGACGGCGGCTGCGTCGAAGACCGCAGTGGTGGTATCCCCGTTGTCGGCCGCGGTTATGCCATCTCCGTCGGCGAGAGTTTCACCGTTGACGGTTCAGCAAGTTTGTTCACCGTCGACGACTATTCTACCGCCGCAGTCTGTTGTCCTGTCGACGATCCCGTCAACGACCCCGTTGACGAGGGTGAAGATTGGTCTGCTTCTGAAACCAGCGCCTTCCCTTATGCAAGATTATTCAAAGGTTTCTCCTCTACCTCCTGCCCGCCTTCTAGATTTTCAGGAGTTTGAAGATGATGGGGCTTTCGGTCCTGCTTACAGTCCTTTGCAACTCCGAGTTAAGTGCCAGGACTCAAATGATGGATGATCCATCCACTTTTCTGGAGGACGACTATTCTTTTTTGGATAGGGGACGTCCTGCTTCTCAACGATTGAACGCTTTCCAAGAACACTATCCTTATGAGGAGCAGGAAGAGCAAACTCAAGAAATCTTCATTAATATTCCTGTATCATTGGTGTCTGATCTAGGCTAATGCTGAATGACTATTATAAGAGATTTCCTGAAGCAAATTCTGCTGCTCCTCCACCTCCCGTTCAGGAAGTCACCACTCCTGCATTGCGGGTAGTACCTCCGTTGCAGAAGAGCAGCACTGTAGCGCCTCCTGCGCAGGTTCCTGCGCAAAGTCAGGATGACGACGACCAGCAGTTGGAAGAAGGGGAATTGCAGTTGGACCAGGATGTCCACGACGAGTGGGATGACTATGCGGTTCCGACTCCACCTTCTCCACCTCCAGCCGACTCTCTGCCTGCAGATATCGGCGGGTTTCACGATCTGCTAGAGCACGCTTCCAGGCGCATTGACCTTCCCATACCTGTCAAGCAGACAGAGTGTTTTTTGTACGATTTCCTACTACTAAACGCTCCTCTTGTTACATTCCCAGTATAGACTTCTTATGGCAAGAAGGCCTGAAATTGATGAAAACACCAGCTTCTATTCCTGCTGTGGTACCGAAGTTAGACACAAAATACAAGGCGCCTGAGGACTCTCCCGCATGCCTGATTGGGCATCCCCGGCCTGATTCAGTCATTATGCAGGCCGCTCAAAGGAGGTCGAAGAACCCTTGCTTTCCGGGTACGGCTCCGCCTGACAAGGAAGGGCGCCGATTGGATAACATCGGCAAAAGGTTCTCCGCTTTGTCAGCCACTGCCATTAGAGCCTTCAATGCCTTGGCTTTTCTTGGAAGGTATGACCGCCAGAGTGGTCTGACATCTCGGCTTTGCTGGAATTCCTTCCAGAGGATAAAAAGAAAGAGGCACGGGAGGTGCTGTCGGAAGGAGAAAAAGCCTCTTCTGAAATGATTGATGTGGCCATGGACGTTTCGTCAACAGCCTTCAGACACATGGCGGGAGCAGTGCTATTGAGACAGCAAGGGTGGCTGAAGGCTACAGCCTTTCAACCGTAAGTTCAGGCAAAAACTTTGGACATGCCATTCAACGGAGAATTTCTCTTTGGGAAACATGTAGATGAAGCATTGCAATCAATAAAAAAGGATACGGAGACCGCTAAATCTTTGGCTAACCTACAACAAAAAAGATTTGCTTCTTTCTGGGGCAGAGGCAGAGGTCAATACCTCTCTCGCCCCCAGCTTCAACAGCGTTTCCAGCCTTATCATCAACAGGGCTTTCATGCACAGTACTCTTCTCAGCCCTTTCGGCAAACCTCGACTCCTGCCTATTCTAGACCAGTAGCACGTCGACGCCAACCATCAGGAGGTAGGGCTCACGACTCTAGCAAGAGATAATGAGGATCCACAGGCCCCTGCTACCGTAGTCCCACTTCAATTCGGCCTCTTTTGCTCCAAATTCTTCAATCAATGGAAGCTTATATCTTCCGACAAGTGGGTGTTAGACGTATTTCACACGGTCACTCCTTGGAATTTGTTCAATAGCCTCTGAATATACCTCTACGAAGGACTTCTCATGGTCATCTCCGTATTCTCAAGAAGGAGATCCGGTTGCTCTTAACCAAGCAGGCAATCGAAGAAGTGCTGCCCAATCAACACAATTTGGGGTTCTATTCCCACTTTTTCTTGATAAAGAAGAAGACGGGAAAATGGAGGCAGAGAATGGACTTAGGAGCATTGAACAAGTTCATGAAATCCCAACCTTTCAGAAAGTTGTCGCTCCAGAAAATTCTGTTTCTAATGGATACAGGAGACTATATGTCTTTGCTGGTCCTTCTGGATGCTAGTTTTCACATTCCCAATCACCCAAAACATTGTCAATTTCTGAGGTTCGAGGTGGCAGGTTGCCATTATCAATTCAGAGTACTACCATTCGGGCTGAAGTCAGCTCCAAGAGTCTTCACCAAGTGCTTGGCTCCAGTGGCGGCCTTTCTACAGCGAACCGGTAACCAGGTATTCCCCTATCTAGACGACTGGTTGGCCAATGCCCCATCGCTGCAAGCTGCCAGAAGATCGACTGATGCCTGTGTCCGACTCTTTTGCTCCCTGGGGCTCAGAATCAACTGGGAGAAGTCCTCCCTGGATCCCTCCAAGTCAATAGTGTTTCTAGGAGCAACTCTGGACACTACACTCTTGAAAGCTTTTCCCACAAAAGAAAGAATCTTACGATTGCAAAGGACAGTGAAGGGTCTGTCCGCAAAAAAGTACGTTTCAGTAAGGTCATACGAGTCAATGCTAGGGATGATGTCATCCTGTATCCCGCTAATTCCAAATTGCCGCTTAAGGATGAGGCCTCTCCAGGAGGAGCTCGACGCTCAATGGAGGCAATGTCAAGGCTCATTCAAGGACGTCATATCAATCACTCCGAGGATGGCCTCAGCAATGTCCTGGTGGACGGTCAGAGACAATCTTTCCCAAGGCCTCTCTTTCCTCATGAAGAAACCAAGGTTGGTCATGACATCGGATGCTTCCATGGACGGATGGGGGGCTCACCTGCAAGGATTGCAGGTCCACAGAAGATGGTCAGTTCAGGAAGCTCAGTGTCACATAAATCTCTTGGAACTCAAAGCGGTCTTTCTGGGTCTTCAAGCATTTCTGCCAAGAATCAGGAGGTCATCGATCCTGATTCGTACGGACAACACCACCACCATGTTCTATCTGCTGAAGCAAGGTGGGACAAGGTCTCAGACTCTATCAATCCTGGCTCAGCAGATATGGGAATGGTTGATACGCAACGAGATATCGATACAGGTTCAGCATGTGCCAGGAGTCCAGAACGAGTGGACCGATTACCTCAGCAGGGACACAAGACAGTGTCACAAGTGGGAACTAAACAACGAGCAGTTGCAAAGGGTTTTTCACTGCTGGGGGTTTCCAACCCTAGATCTGTTCGCTACATCACTCAACAAAAAATACAGATTCTTCACCAGCAGGTTCCCTCAACCAGGCTCTCTGGGAAATGCCTTCCACTTCTCTTGGGAGGGAGCGTTCGCCTACGCATTCCCTCCGTTTCCTCTCATTCTAAAAGTTCTCCAAAAGATCAAACGGTAACCTTGCTGTGTCATCCTAATAGCCCCGGCGTGGGAGCGACAATACTGGTTCACAGAGCTGTTTCCCCTATCAAGGTTTTCTCCAATTCCCTTTCAACCAAAAGAAAATCTCCTTTCTATGAGCCAGGGTCAAGTACTCCATCCTCCGGTTCGCACGCTCAACTTGTCAGCTTGGCTCCTCATCACACAGAGTTCGGACAATTTGAGATTTCTGAGGAATGCCGGACAACACTACAGAATGCTCGTGCTCCTTCTATGATCAAATGTTACTCGGCCAAGTGGAAAAGATTCTGTATATGGTGTGCCGCGAACTCTTTTGATCCCCTTTCTTCGCCACCTGAGGACGTTTTGCCTTATCTCTTATCTCTTCCCAAGGCTGGTCTGGCGCATGCGTCCATCAAAGTGCACTTAGCGGCAATTTCCAGGTACAGAATATGTTCTGGTTCTTTGTCCCTGTGGTCTAATAGACTGATAAAGGAGTTCATGAGGGGACTTTTCAGGGTTTATCCTCCAGTAAGACCTCCTCCAGAGCTGTTGCAGTTCAATACTGTCCTGTCGCAACTTATGAAATCACCGTTTGAACCTATTCACAGGTGCGACTTGAAGTATCTCTCTTGGAAGGTGGCTTTCCTGTTAGCTAACACGTCAGCAAGGCACATTAGTGAGATTCAAGCCTTCACGACAACGGAGCCTTACCTGCGATTCTTTCCAGACAAAGTAATTCTTTGGATAAACCCATCTTTCAATCCCAAGGTGCCTTCTGCATTTCATCTAAATGAGCCTGTGGTTTTGCCCTCCTTCTTTGCAGCTCCTTCTTCACCAACTGAGAGGGTACTCCATTCTCTGGACATTGAAAGATGTCTAAAATGCTACTTGCAAAGGACTCAACCTTTCAGAAAATCTACTCAGTTACTTGTTGCCTTTTCTTCCCCTAGGAAGGGTCAGGCTTTGACGCGGGCATCTATCGCTCGCTGGGTCTCATCAGTTATTCTCTTTAGTCATGAGAGGGCTGGCCGCCCTCTGGTTGCCAAAGCCACAGCGTACTCAACAGGTAAGGTGGCAGCTTCCTTCACCCTGTTCACAGGAGTGTCCTTGCCTGATATCTGCAGGGCAGCGACGTGGGCGAACGTCCATACCTTCACAAAGCATTCCTGCCTGGGTGCCTGGCAGAAGGCGGATGTGGCAGTTGGTCAAGCTACTTTGCGACGTTTATTCGCATAAGGTATGATGTTTTAAGTCTATTCTCTACTATATAAGTATACTGTTGTTATGATGGTATTTTATATGGTCTCGAATATTTTCCATTAATATATATATATATATATATATATATATATATGTATATGTATATGTGTTTTTAGCATTCATATGCATTATTGTGAGTTCATGTTAAATGCTCTTTTTAATTACCATAAGTGATTAGTTTTTGGGTGGCATGGTGGGATGGTTCACCTTCCAGCCGCCTTTCACCTTTTTCTGGTACTGCTTGCTATTCTGATTCAAGCATGTGAATCTATTAAAGATAAAATACTGGAGAAAAAACAAGTTACTTACCTGTACAATGTGGTTCTCCAGTATTGATATCTTTTATAGATTCACATGCGACCCTCCCTCCTCCCCTTTTCTGGTTCACCTTCCATACCTCTTCATTACCTGGGGCACGCGTGCTTGAAATCTGAGGGTATGGTGGCCCTGCAGGGGAAGGAGATTCTATGGTCTACGCTCGGATTGGCTAGAGTGTGGATGTTTTAGAACAATGGTAATAGGATGCTAAAGCTAGTGAATTCTTATGGGCTTTTCAATGTTAAACTTTAATACTGCTATTTTACTGTTACCGTGGGACTCCCACCATGATGACGGGGAAGATTCAAGCATGTGAATCTATAAAAGATATCATTACTGGAGAACCACAGTGTACAGGTAAGTAACTTGTTTTTTTCAGCCTGTTTTTGGTGAAAATGACTCCGAGGCTGCTGGGACTCATGGCCTCCTGCATCCTGTTGGTACATCATGCCAGATGGCGTATGTGGGCTCTTTCAGTGGGATCTGACGTTCGGGTGGGTGCAGCATCAAGGGAAACTCTCTTACATGGTCCAGATCCCGGAGGGAACTGCAAAAAACCTGCAGTGGTGGCTAACGAACCGCGATTGGGTCAGAGGCAGACCCCTCTCCCTTTTCCAACCAGATCTCACAGTAGTGGCAGATACGTCACTCCTGGGATTGGGGCGGCCATCTGGGAAAGGTGGAGATCTGAGGACGCTGGTCTCCGTCAGAGTTGGGGCTAAACATCAACTTGTTGGAGCTTCAGGCTATCAGACTAGCATTGAAAGCATTTCTTCCCTCTGTCAAGGGGAAGTTGGTGCAAGTGTTCACAGACAACACAACCGCCATGTGGTACTGCAACAAGCAGGGCGGGGTGGGCTCGTGGACCCTTTGTCGAGAGGCCCTGCGCCTCTGGACATGGCGGGAACAGCAGGGCATGACCCTGGTGGTTCAACAACTGGCAGGTTCTCTGACCGCCAGGGCGGACTAACTCAGCCGTCGATGCCTAGCGGATCACGAATGGTGTCTCCAGTCAGAGGTGGTGCAAGATCTCTTTCAACAGTGGGGAGAACCTTGGTTAGATCTGTTCACCTCTCAAGAGAACGCGCAATGTCAGTTGTATTGCTCGTTGGAGTTTCTTTTCGTCGTGAGTGGAGCTCAGGCCTCCTGTACACCTTTCCGCCCATACCACTTCTGCCCAGAGTTCTCACGAAGATCAAGAATGACCGGGCCCAAGTCATTCTTGTGGCTCTGGACTGGGCACGGAGAGTCTGGTATCCCGAGCTTCTTCGAATGAGCATCAATTCTCTGATCAGTCTGCCTCTTCGGGAGTATCTTCTGTTGCAGGGGCAGGTCCTCCACCAGAACCTTTCAACTCTCCGCCTACTTGTGTGGAGATTGAGCGGCGACAGTTGATAACCTTACAGACTTCGGGAGGAAGGTCAAAAGCTATCTTGGTAGCCAGGCATCCTTCCACCAAGCCGGTATATGCCTGCCGTTTGTAAAAATCTGTAAAATATTGTACAGAAAGGTCTATTGACCCTCTTTCTGCCTCTATTGCTGAAATTCCTCTCTTTATTCTTACCCTTGCCCAGCAGGGCTCTGCTCTGGGCACTCATATGGGTTATCTTTCTGCTCCGTCTGCTTTCCTGTAGCTGCCTGACCAACCCTTGTTATTCAAGTCCCCTATGTGAATAGGTGCCTGAGAAGGCTTGTACTTAGGTTTCCCCCTACACCCTTCATTATGCCCCAGTGGAATCTCTGCCTAGTTCTCACTTTCCTCATGTGTGTGCCCTTTGAGCCACTGCATTATTGTCCCTTCCGGTTGCTTACCATCAAAACAGCATTCCTAGTGGCTATTTCATCTGCCAGCAAGGTGAGTGAGCTGTAGGCTTTATCATCAACGCATACCTCATTCCTTCCTAAAGTGTTGACCCCATTCCATCTGGGTCAGTCGGTCACACTGCCCACCTTTTTTGCTCCTCCGCATCTAAGGAAGAGGAGCATCACCATCGTCTGGACCCAAAAAGAGCGTTGTCATTCTACCTTGACTGCACAAAAGAGTTCCGGGTGGAAGACCAAGTCTTCATGGGTTATGTGGGAGCTCAAAAAGGTTGGGCAGTGCAGAAATGAATGATTTCGCGCTGGGTCGATATCTGTATTAAGATCTGCTACATCCTGGCTAAGAAGCAGCCTCTTGAGGTCTTTTCAAGCACATTCCACAGGGGGAAAACTGCGACCACGGTGTTGGCTCATGGAGTGCCAGTCCTGGACATCTGCCAGGCTGTAACCTGGGCTTCGCTGCACATGTTTGCTAAACACTACTGCCTGGACAGTCTGGTCCGCAGGGACGGGCATTTTGCCAGTTCAGTCCTTCAGGACTTTCTAGTCTAGTAATTTGTCCGCAGCCCACCGCCACGAAGTATGGCTTGGGCATCTATTCAAAGGTAAAGAATCTGCAGCTAGAAGTCTCCATCAGATGAACAAGTTACTTACCTTCGGTAATGCATTATCTTATAGAGACAATATCTAGCTGCAGATTCCTTACAGATCCACCCATGCCTCCCCGCTCTGCTGACTCATTTATAGGGCTAGGGTTGCTCCCTTTACAGGGCCCTAGTTTTGACACACACTAGTCAGTTCACTTCAAGGCTCTGCTCTTCTGGCATAGAAAAAATGTTAAGTAACAGACGTCCGATCGCCTGGGTGGCATCTATATAGGTGACCGCGACGTCACATCTGGTGCCTATGATGCCACACGGAGCCGAACCGAGCCACCCAACATGCGCGCTGGGGTACTGCTCACGCAAAAGTTTCCAGATCCAGTATGATGCCTGCTAAATTCAAAGGTAAGCAATCTGCAGCTAGATATTGTTTCTACTAGATAATGTGTTACCGAAGGCAAGTAACTTGTTCATCTCGGAGTTGCATTCCTTCCATTTTGAAGGGGCAATAGACCACACATTTGTTGAATTCTTTTAAAGTAATTACTGAGCGATGCACCTTGTCCTTTTTCTCCACCGGAAATAGTTTGCTTAGGAACTCTTTTGGGTGTAGGACAGTCATCTGTATCGCTTGTTTGTCCACAAGGGCCTGTACTTCCTAGTCTATAATGAACATGTCTGACTGAGATAAAGACGGGGAATTTGGTCTTCTCCTCTGGTTTGGAGTTCTGTATAACTATATTTGCTAACCTATTACTGTCTACAGCACGCAAGCATCCCCTGTCGCCTTTTGTCACTCATGTAGAAATAGAGCCAACCTTCTCATACCCCCCTCCCCCCCACCGACGTTTGGTCTGAAAGAAAGGTTCTTCCTTACCCGTGAATCTGCGGGCTATTGTTTGCCCCACTGAAGGCGCCTTTGCCTCCAGAATCTCTGCCAACTCCTCGGTTAAGGAAGAAGCCTACAACCATGTCGTTTTGATGGCTCCTGATAGTACGCTGTCTGGGAGGCTGAAGGTTAAAGGTGGCCGGTTAAGTACTACCTGCCTCTGCCGGCCCCACTGAAAACTTGCTGTCCAAAGATCAGCCTCATTTATTGCTGGACCTTGGTCAATGAAGATAAGATGGTGACAAATTTGCTCTGATCTTTAATGAGGGGGTTCCTAAGAGACTGCCCTGCTCCACCAAACCTGCTTCGATGCAAACAAACTCGCCCAATTTTGGGTCGACCTTAATCAGAAGGGAGCGACATCTCTCTATGGAAAGAACGCTGTTACCGTTTTCAAGAAAATTTACTTTTCTCTGCTCCCTTCTTGAAAATGTGTGGGGGAATGAGGTTACCAGTCTCTGTCCTCCTTGGCCTTCTCTAGTATCTTGTGTTTTTGTTTCTTTCCCCACAGGTTGGACTTATTTATGTTTTTAATGAAATTTGGGGGGAATGTAGTGTGTTGCTGGACACTTTCTATTGTTTGATACCATCCACTCCCACGTGGGCTGGTTTCTACTCCCACCCCACACCCACCCACCACAGGCGTCACGAATGACGTGGGCCTCTTAATAAAAGGGCTTGAGCTTGTGGCCAGTTTCTAGTACCACATACTAGTGTCTGTGTATTTAATAGTCATGCGGGCCTAGGACCCACAACATAAGTCTCGCTGCGCCCTCTAGTGATACAGACAATGGACAATGCATTGCACGACTCTACGCACAACACACTCTGCCAATTTCACTTTGCCCGCTAGATGTGCACCGTGCTACTTTCGTGCTCTTCTGCCGGCCGGTCCCTGACTCTGGACAGAGGCAACGAAGTGGGTCCCCGGTAGAGAGTAAACTGGTAGTGAAAATGCACTATATTGGTCCTGCAACCCTAGAGGTAGGAAAAATGGGTTCGCTCGTGAAATGCCAAACTGACAAAGAACCGCTAGGTCTTATATGAAAAAGCACATATAAGTAGTACATTCTACGAGGAAAAGTACTTATATGGCTGCTGAGAAGCAAATAAATGCTTAATCTGAGCCTCTTCTCCTGACCTAGAATCGTTACAGCTGCTCCAAGGACCAATCTCTTATTTTCTTTAAGAACGGGTGAAAATGAAAAAAAAAAATGAAAGAATCTAATGATAGCCACCTAGGTGGCTCCATGCAGAGTCGGGGACCAACATCACATTTAGAGGGCACGTGAAGCGGGCAGAGTGGGGTGCATAGTCGTGCAGTGACCGCCGGCACCCCTAGAAGGCTAAAAATCTGTAACTAAATTAAATAACCTAAATGTAAGGAAGGATTTCTTCTTTAATTCTCCATGATCTAAAGGGTGTAACACATAAATGTATATTACTTTCATGTTTTATATTGTATAATTAGGTCAAGTGCCTGGTTGCAAAAGATTTCTTACGGGCTTACCAACAACTTACAGGGGGCCTGTAGCCCACCCATGGCTTACCATTGGTTGTCTCTATTGTCATTCTCATTTGCTTGCTTCTTATTAGATTGCTTTCCCTGTTCATCTTGAGTTTGTCCTTCCTCTTGAGCTGCCCTCTTTAACATCTCTCTGATAGACTGGCCTATATCCTTCCACTGCTTACTTTTAGGGAACAGGTTTTTTTTTTTTAACTCCTTGAGACTACATGTGTTTTCCAGCCCTCTCTCTAGCATGCTTCGCCCTCTTCTGCACCCTTTGTTGCCCTTCTTGTGTGCTGCTTTTACCCTCTACTCACCAACTTTCTGTTGCCTCCCTGCCCCCCCCAGCCCAGCTCCCCCATTGCTTCCGACGCCTACAGTCTATTTTTCTTAAAATCTTTCGTTTGGGCTAGTAAGCAGCAAATTGTGGCCGGCCATCTGCGTTAACAAAAAAAAAAAAACGTACACTTTTTTTTCCCTTATTAATTTACCGATCCATCTCAGATCGGTAAATTTTAAAAAATGGCACCCACGTCATTTTGTACACATTTTGTGTGTAATGACGCATACACACCTCTGCACACATGCTCGCCTGTAAAATGACGCAGCTGCATCAGCACCTTATTTGTTTTTTATTTTGGCCATGCTGAACAGCATTTGCCACTGCTGTACCGGTTAGCCAAAAACGCATTGGCAAAGCTAATAGACCCCGACAGCAAGACTTATTGGCTTTGTCCGTGCTTGTTATTTAAAGCCTACTTTGTTGTACTACTATTAAAGTTCAATGGGATTCTGTCCTCAAACCAGAAAATAGTTTAAAACCGGTTTGGTAGGAGCAGGAAGTTGTTTATTCTCATTGAGCAGAAATTTGTAAAGTACTTTTCAGGTTCTATGTGATCAGAGAATCCTAACCTGCAAAAGATCTGATACAGTTATTTTTCAGATTGCCTGTGTTTTGAAAGTTTACTGTCCCATTTAAAGCTGACCATTCCATTTCGTTTTTGTTTTAGGTTTGTGATTGAACTCTGTGAACCGATTCAAGTGAAGCAGTTGGATATTGCTAACTATGAACTCTTCTCCTCCACTCCAAAGGACTTTCTGGTCTCCATCAGTGACCGGTATGATGCTTTCTTCCTTAGTACATCATGACTCTGTATAAAGTTTACTCAATGGCTATGATCATACTTTCCTAACTGCCATAATCACTTTTAATGTTGCTAAAATTAATTTTATTCTTAGGTACCCAACAAACAAGTGGGTTAAGTTAGGAACTTTTCATGCCAGAGATGAGAGGACTGTCCAGAGTTTCCCTTTGGACGAACAGATGTATGCCAAATACGTTAAGGTAATCACTACTCTGTCCTCTACATGTTATTTTATGTTAATAAGTCTGGTTACCCTCTAACTCTTCTTGGAACGTTTCATCTCAAATCTATTTGTGTTTTTTTTCTTTGCAATCAGTATATATTATTAAATCTCATACTAATTGTTATGGGTGTGTGATTTAAAGCTGCAGTCCTATGGTATTAAGTAATATATGTGTTAAACATATATTACTATCATTATTATAAATGTCGCTGTCGTTGGTTATTTTCAGTTGTTGCAGTTGTTTCGCTGCTTGACTTTGGCCACTAAATTAACATTAATCCCTGAACACGTGGCCCTGTGTGCTTGAGGGCAGCAGTTTGAACACTTGTGATTCATAATAAAAATGAAGATTTGGCATTTGCCCTTCGTTAGTAGTTAACACCTTCAGATGCGTTCCAACTCCTACACTCCGCTTTCTGTGAAATGGATATGTTCAATGTTATTGTGCCTGTAAGAGTTACAAAAATGAGGAAGGACATTTTGGTTTAATGTATCGCAAGACACAAACTCAAAATCTCTGTCTATGCTCAAAGGTGTTATTACAGCCTAAATGTATATTGCAGAATCAGAAATGCGTTCTCCCCCCCCCCCGCCTTTTATGAAAACGTCATATTAGGATTTTGATTGTTTTTGTTGGAATATAATGTATTAATTTCTTTCTCCCTTTTAGCCCATAGCTATGTAGGGCAAAGGTCATGCAGTTTAAGCCAACTCACGTTTGTTTTGACTCCTAAAATACAGTTCTATGTTAGTATGAGGACAAGTGGAGTCTGTTCTCCAGTATTTTGTCATTCACAGATGTGTATGTTTAAATGCGTTTCTTGTTGTTAGACTCTGTTTCTGTCCTTTATTGCATAGTTGCGAAGAAATAAAAGTATATGAATTTAGTAGCCTATCCACAGTTGCAAATGAGCTTCTCCTTCTAACATTTCCTAGAGTAAACATTGCTTATATGATGTCGCTACCCAAGGAGAGTCAAACCCCAGAAATGAGTAACTTGGTCATCCAGTTAGTGTAGTAGTAATAATTGCTCTGGGACACTAGGATCTGCCCATAGCCACACAGGATACTGTCTGGTGTCCCCTGACTGCTGTCCGATCCCATGAAAATCCCTCCCACCCCACAGGTGTCAGAGCGAGTTCCACCATCCGCTGAGATGCAGGCATCTGCCCTGGGCTCCCGGAAGGGATCTTTAATCACTCTTCAGCTTCAGTTCAACTTCTCCCTCGAGCAAATTCCCTCTTTCTTGAAACCTCGTGTTGGGCACACCATGAAATATGTCACAATCCTAAGTGGTGAGAGGCTCTGGAAGGCAGACAATACAAAACTGTGTTTCAAGTTTTTTTCACAACTGGACACCTATCAAAAAAGCCAGCACTGTAGCTGAAAAGGTAGGTGTGAGAAGTTGGCCTGGTATATGCTGTCCACTAATTAAAGTGGGCACCTTGCACCAGTCCAAACAACCCTTATGGTGATTTAAGAGGTCAAAGATAACCTTAGAAAGCTATCCAAGTGGTAGCTGTGGAGAGCAGCCTTCAGGCTTAGTCTTTAAGGAATGTTAAGCAGCTTGTTTGATTGAAGCGATTGAAGACAGAATCTCCACCCAAGCGCACAACAGCAAGGAACTCTTCAGCATCATCAAGGAGTTCGCCCAACCCACTAGCGAGTCTACCGACATCCCTCCCTCACAAGACCTCTGCGACAAACTCAGCACCTTTTTCCACCACAAAATCAAGAGCATCTACGACAACTTCGAAGACAACCAACACACTGAACCCTCACCAACCACCCCCGACACCCGGAAACCAGCGATTGACGACTGGACAGCCCTCACCACCGAAGACACACTGAAGACAATGAAGTCAATCCACTCAGGGGCTCCCACGGACCCCTGCCCCCACCACATCTTCAACAGAGCCGCCGACACCATCACACCCATGCTCCGCCACACCATCAACCGCTCCCTGGCGACCGCCTCGTTCCCCGACGACTGGAAACACGCCGAGGTCAACCCCTCCTAAAGAAACCCTCAGCGGACCCCACCGACCTCAAAAACTACAGACCCATCTCCCTGCTCCCGTTCCCAGCGAAAGTCATCGAGAAAGCCATCAACAGCCAACTCGGCACATTCATTGAAGAACACAACATCCTCGACTCCTCCCAATCCGGCTTCAGAAAAAAACCACAGTACGGAAACCGCCCTCCTCGCCGCAACAGACGACATCCGCACCTCTACTGGACAAAGGAGAAACAGTAGCCCTCATCCTCCTCGACCTATCAGCGGCGTTCGACACAGTCTCCCACCGCACCCTAATACGCAGACTCTACGACGCAGGAATCCAGGACAAGGCCCTCGACTGGATCCGCTCCTTCCTCTCCGGCAGGACGCAGCGGGTCAGACTCCCCCTTTCCTCTCGGACCCCACACCTACCACCTGCGGAGTCCCCCAGGGCTCCTCCCTCAGCCCGACGCTCTTCAACGTCTACATGGCTCCACTCGCCCCCATCGTCAGAACCTACGGACTCAACATCGTGTCATACGCAGACGACACCCAGCTCATCCTCTCCCTATCCAACGAGCCCAACACCGCCAGACGCAACTTTCGAGAAGGCATGGAAGCCGTCGCCAAATGGATGAAAAACAGCTGCCTACAACTAAACACCAACAAAACAGAAGTACTCATCATGGGCCCAAACCCCGATGCCTGGAGCGACACCTGGTGGCCCCCGCCCTCGGAAACCCGCCAACCCCCACGGACCACGCACGCAACCTGGGAATCATCCTGGACTCCGAGCTCAAAATGGACCGCCAGATCAACTCTGTCTCGTCTTCCTGCTTCCACACCCTCCGCCTCCTTCGTAAGACCTTCAAATGGATCCCCTCGAACACCGAAAGACCATCACTCACGCCCTGGTCACCAGCAGACTCGACTACGGCAACGCACTCTACGCCGGAATAAACAAAAACCTCACCCGCAAGCTACAGAACATCCAGAACGCCGCCGCAAGACTGGTCCTCAACCTGCCAAAACACTGCCACATCTCCCAGCACCTGCGCACACTCCACTGGCTCCCTGTCGAGGCGAGAATCACCTTCAAGATGCTCACCCACGCACACAAGGCCCTCCACGGCACCGGACCAGCATACCTGAACAGCCGACTCAAATTCCACGCACCCCAAAGGACCCTACGATCAGCCCAGCTCACCTACGCCGTGGTCCCCCGCACCAGAAAGACCAGATCGGGAGGCCGCTCCTTCTCCTTCCTCGCGGCCAAAGCATGGAACGCCCTTCCGCTCCACCTCAGACAGACAACATCGCTCCCCATCTTCGCAAGAAACCTCAAAACCTGGCTCTTCGACAGACCCCCTCCTTGATGGATGGAACCTGCACCCCCCCACCCCTAGCGCCTTGAGACCCTTACGGGTGAGTAGTCGCGCTTTAACAAACCCTTGATTGATTGATTGATTGTTTTACCAGATTGCAACCTTATAGTATTGGTTAAATGAAAGGAGAACCACACAGTAGTTATAAAAATATGTATTTGTTAATATAACACTACTTAGTACGACACAGTATCTCCTACACTGAGATAATCACAAAGCACACAATACTATAGCACAGAAACAACAGTAAGTAGCAACAATACACAGTGGGCCCCAGGGGGGGGACCAAACCATTTTCTAAATAACTGGTATAAGAACCACGACTCTCGTCAAGACAGTGTCTAGAGGATGTAGAATTGCTGGGACCCCAAGGAACCACCCAAGGTGAGTAAGTAGGGACCCAACGGAGGACAGGTGCAGGGTGGGAACACGACCGCGCGCTCCGTACAATTCTATGGGAAAGTCGCGGTTGAGGTTTTAGAGTTTAAGGACACTTCCCAGTGGATTACGAAGAAATCCTTTGGATCATAGAAGGTTGGAGAGCCACCCCACCCGTGGATACCAAAGTACCAGAGTTACCTATCCAGGGGAAGCCGGGTGGATAGGGCTGAAGTGGTGTCGGAAACCATCGTCGATCTCAATGGGAGACTTCAAAGAAATGCCACTGCTGGAAGGAAGAAAAGTGTGGGATGGAATCCAAAGGTGGATTCTTGTTGAAGGGAACCTGAAAGCAGAGGGTACCGAGTCTGGGTCACTCAGGAGTGACCAGGGGCTCGGTGGACAAATGCCCACTGATGTCGGGTGCTTCAGGTGTGTTGATGGAGACCTTGACTTTGCAGCCACGGGGACCAGGAGACGTCGAGGACGACCAGGAACCGGATACGAGCTGTCCCACGAAGGATGTCGAGTGCTGAGGGGTCGGTGTCCGGCAGGAGCACCAACAAGCCTTGGCAACGGCAACCCACGAAGAAGGTCAAGGAAGGTTATGATCTAGACCAGCAAGGTCCAGGAGACTCACCACAGCAAGAGGAGTCGGGGCAGGCCTGGAGCAACCAGGGGAGCCCAAGAAAAGCAGAGTTGACCCTTAAGTGGACTCACAGGCCGGAGGCACAGGAGTCACGAGAGGACCTAGAGCGATTTCACCAAACCTCCGCTTGCAGAGCACTCAGTGCGAAGAGGCCGAAGTTCTTGGTAGGAAATGGTGCCAGAGGTTGGGGCTATTCGTAGCCCAATGCACTTGTTCGGGAAACGCCAACAAGCATATGCACTTGCAAAAGTACGCAGTGCACAGGGGTTCGGGTATTGCAGCCCCAACGAGGGATTCGGACCTCAAACTTGGTGAGAGGGCAGCTTGGACCTCAAGGGACGTGGAACCCACCTCCTGTGTTGCTGGAGCCTTCGGAGTCTGCAGGAGCTCAGGATCAGTAGACCGGTCAGTTGCTTTACGGTGCCTGCGAATTGTTGTCCTCGATACTCCACAGGTCCTGCACGGAGCCTGTATGGTGCACAGGCACAGACAATGCTTCAGACTGAGAGGGAGACTAAGTCGGGTCCATACGAAGTCCAGAGTATCCAGACGGTCGAAGTTCAGTGGTTTCTTGATCAGAATCTTGTCCTCGTCGAATCTAGGGCCCTACAGCCAGGTAAGCCCTTAAGTAGCCACGGGAGAGGGTTGGACAGATTCAGGGGACCCTCCCAGGGGAGGGTTTGGACAGTGGGGAGGTTACATCCATGTCCTTTGTCCAGTTTCACACCAGAGCGCGAGCCAACAGCTCCCAGGACTGGTTTGAGCTGGACTATGCACAGGGACACCAAATGTGCCCCTCAGGCAGACTTTCAGGCGGTGGCAAGCGCACCCACCCTGCCCTAATACACTAAATCCTGTCTGGGAGGTGGTCACACCTCCCTGTGACAGGATGCCTATTGTCCTGCCTTCCCGTGCTTGAGCTTGGCTCAGCAGCAGGAGGGCTGAAATGTGTCTCTGGGTGGCAGCAACCATTTTGTGCTGTCCAGGTCGAGAAGGCTGGTACCGGGAAGACCAGGGACCCCACGAACCTCGTTTCTGAGGGGTGGAATCATACCTCCCACACCGTTTACCGGTGTGGGGGTATAATGCCAAGATGTTTGATACCAAACACGATAGGGTTGCGGTCAGCCGTTTTAGAGTTGGTCATCACGCAGTCGCTTAATGCCACTCTATATGTCGTAAATGGCTGCCTCACTGACAACCCGGGAGAATGGACTCCGTAGGCTGCAGGGGTGTCCTGCTCATGCAGTGGCACCCTCTCACTTAGAACCAAGCACCCTGCCCTCAGGATTATAAAGCCCTGCCAGAGGGGTCACTTATAGGTTTTAAGTGCAGTGACCCTTCGATATAAGAAACCTATATCTTAAGTAAGTGGTGCATGCACCAGCTTACACAGGCTGCAATGGCAGACCTGTAGTTCCATTTTGCATGGCCTCTCATGGGTGGCATAATACATGCTGCAGCCCATGGGAGGCCTCTGGGGTACCTATGCCCTGGGTACATGGGTACCATATACTAGGGACTGATGAGGGTACCCCAGTATCCAATCTGGAGTGTACCCAAGTACATATTACAGTTTAGGGAGAAAGCAGATAGGCTGGGGTCCTGATTAGCAGGATCCCAACCAGACTAGTCAAAAACAGTATTACATTTATCAACAAGCATTTGCAATGCAATAGGTCTCGCATTTGTGGGAGTTTGAGCTATTGGCATTGTAAATGATAGTGCTTTTATTTATATGTTTTGAAAAGCTGCAAGCGGTGTGTAAACACACACTTTGTACTTACAGTCCTTGCTTACGAGAATCAAGGCTGGCAGAAAAGCGTGCGTCTCATAAGCAACCACTATAAGTACAAAGTGTGTGTTTACACACCACTTGCAGGTTTGAAAACACAAATAAAAGGCATTGTCATTTACATATGTCCTGACGAATGCTATGTACCCTCTGGGGACCCTAAGCGGAAACATGTTGACCATATTTAGCACGGTGATGGGATAATTAGTTCCCAAATCACCGCCCACTTCCTTTTAATACCATGCAGTTGTCCCTTTAATTAAATTAGTTATTGACAACTATAATGGTTTTTAGATCACCTTTCACAAATTCACGGGCCACCACTTAGTTTAGAAGTGCATCCCTGTCTCCAGGTGTATGCCAGCCCTCTTTCAAACGAAGTTTTTAGAGGGCGAGGACGGCCTATGATGAAGCATGACACCAGGTGGTGTGTGAGGCCAGTCCTTCACTTTTTGTGAGATGCCCCCACTGGACACGCATCTCTAGAAATCCTGTAGGAATCCCAACTAGGGACAGCCCCATTTGTGTCTACATGTCAGATTGGAGGCTGGCTAGTCCCTAGGCCTCTAGTTCCCATCCCTAGTTAACAACTAGGGCTAGTGTGTGTGATTGTCATTTACAGTGCCAATAGCTCAAACTCTCGCAAATGTGAAACCTATTGCATTGCAAATGCTTGTTAAATACTATGCACCATGCCCTATGTGCCTATAGCGCCTACCTTAGGGTGACTAATATGCATTAAAAAGGACAGGTTTAAGGCTGGCAAAGGGTTTATTTTGCCAGGTTGAAATGGCAGTTAAAACTGCTCTAAAGGCTGCAGTAGCAGGCCTGAGTGATGTCTACTTTAGTGGGTGGCACAATGAGTACTGCAAACCATGAGTAAAGGTAGTACCACTTTTCTAGGGACTTACAAGTAAATTAAATCTCCTAATTAGGTGTAAGGCAATGTTACCATGTTTGAAGGAGAGAGCACAAGCACTTTAGTAGTGGTTAGCAATGGTAAAGTGTGCACAGTCCTAAAGCCAACAAAGAACAAATTCACCAAAACAGGCAGCATGAAGGCAAAATATTTGGGGAAATACCAGACCACGGATGTCAGATCTAATTGCCTGTGCCTTTTAATGTTCCACTGTGCACCATGTGATCCATTGCAGGAATACGGACAGTTCCAGCATACTGCTTTTAAAGCATTCCAGACAATAAAACAGAAATGTTTGTGGTAATGCTGATGTAAGGAGTGTTGGTGTAAGGTTCAAAATTTGTTCATACCTCCTGTCAGGAAATCTTAAACAGATTGCCTGGACTCCACACCTAACGAACTTCAGCATGTGAAGGGAGAGGGACATAAAGATGCAGTGCTTTTAGAATTATAATATGTGACATGCAGCACTGGTGCAAATTGAAATGTACGTACGCACTGGTGACACTGTCACCCGACGTCACCAGCCTGGATCAGAAAACCAGTTGATTCCAAATTTGGGTTATGTAAAATGCGAAACAAACAAGTGCAGCATTGCTAGCAAAACATGGTCACACGCGTAATGTGTACGGTGTAAAACTGAACAACTATTTGTGTTGCTTGATTTCTCCGCATAATATATATCCACATTTGCCCGGTTTCCTGACACTTGTCAGCTCCAAGATCGATGACAGGTAACTTACATGGCTACACTAAAAGGGACTTTGTTAGTTTCTCCTCGAATGTCTGAACTAACACCTACCTGGCAGTAGCTGATTAGGAGCTGAAGACAAATGCAAGCACTGGTTTATTTGAAATAATTGCACAGATTTATTATGACTCATCACTAACAACACTGAAAGAGTCTTGAGTTATGCAGCCATGAACATGTGAAAATGGAAAACCGTAAGATGGAGGTCAGGGGTTATATGGTTTGTTCTGCTTTATCTATCTTTAGTGTGTCCTTTTCCATATGTAACATTTGCACTCGATTAGTTAAATTATTAGATCCAAGGAACAAATTACGAGAAGCAAATAATATTTCAGGGTTACAACCGTTTACTTTAGAATTAAAGCTCTGAAATATCGTGACTGTTTTATTACAAGCAAGGAGCGCAAAAATCTCTTAGGCACAGACAAGTGGTCACTGACCGTAAGTTTAAATTAAGGGGAAAGACATTTACACACAAAAGAAGGAGACTAAACGGAGGTATGCGGCTGACTTATTTAAAGAAGTGTACACGATTCAAAATATTTCACGCTGTGGTGGGCATGGTTTATCTTGAGCCAGCACACGCGGAGGGAAACACAATCCTGTAAACGCTGATGCCAGGCTCTGGCGATGCTGATAAGAACCTACAATTCGTTGGCATGTTGCAAACCACACATTTCTATTTACACGTTATGTATGCTACAAGACAGCTGTTAAAGTTACCGTGTTTGTAAATCCAGAATTCGCTGAGCAAGTAGTGGATGCTGTTATTCAAAGGGAGCTGGATACGAAAGCGACGCACGTGTTGGGGCCTCTCTGCAAACAGGAAATTCTGCGTTTGTCTGGAAGGGCACAGTGACGGGCTAAAATAAACTAGATGAATCCTTCGGGGTTCAAAACCACATCTCGTGTTTGTTTAAAGTGCTGGTAGTGTGCATTCCGTGATGATATCCACTCTGTGACCTTACTTCACTCTGTGCTGCACAATGAGCAGCAGCATGCGGCATAGAGGCTTTATGCTCACAGTGAGACGTGCTATGCTTTCTTAGAGCGCTGGGCAGTGCAGGGTGCAGACCCGGCCCTCACTGCCAGGCGCACACGAGACATGCCATTGATGACCATCTCAACTCTCTGCACACTAGTGTTCTTAATAGAAGCACTCTGATGTACAACACATCGGTTCTGTTACTAGAGCACAGCAGAGTCTGGACGATTACCAGTGGCATGTCTACGTTGTGCCCGGATACTCGACGCGGCGCAGGGGAGCGCATATCTCAGACAAAGAGCACCCGTCTACTATCCGTGCTGCACTTTGGTATTATACATCCAGATTGAATCCGATAGCACAGTTTCTGCCTGCATCCCTCCCTCATCTTATGCACATATGGATCAGGAGATTGTGTGCACAAACCTGTGCCGTTTCTTTCATCTACAGTGTCACATGAGTTCTAAATTTGCACTCAGAATGGGCACATGGGGTATACAATCGAGAGACCGCTTCCTGGGGAGCCAGGTTTGAGTCCCGGCGGCGCTGAATAACCTGTGATTCTGAGCAAATTGCTTAATGGCCCCGTGCTTAAACCAAAAAAAAACCATGAATGTAATGTCCCGGTGCCTAAATAAAATAAATAAACATGAGTGGATAGACTATGATTCAGCAAATTTTGCTGATTTACTTCCGCCTACCACAGATGAAAACAAGCGGCAGTGAAGACTGTTAAAAAAAAAAAAAACACGCCCGCGAGTGGTGCGCGCGCGCCACAGCGAGCCATCTGGTTGCCATTATCGCGCCCGTGTCTGGGCACGATAATTGAAACCACATGGCCTATTGGTGTCTATTACGCGCACCAAGCGCGTAATAGACACCAATAGGCCATGGGCCGAGCAATGCGCCCGCCTTTGGCCAATTGCGTGCAGTCTTTTACAATAAGACGCACGAAAAGGCCAATGGGGTAGCACAAAAGGAATCGCACACGCACGAGCGTGTGCGATTCCTAGGTCAGTGCTAAATCCCCGTTTTTCCCCTACAAAATGTCTCGTGCTGCGCAGTGCAACGCTAGGCGCGAGACCTAAAAAGTGGGGGTAACCATAAGAAGCAGATCCTACTTTCCTACAGTAGGTGAGGGGATGTTTTCGGCAGTTAGAGAGAAAAATAAACACCTATCCGTTTGATGCACAAGGATTTTCAAGTAAAGAAAAAAGATTACGAAAAAAGGTTTTAAAGTGGAAATTAAGCCAAATTATAGGATGGCTGGCCCTTAGGTATATTTGCTCACAGTTAAAAAGGAACTACTTCTCCTTTACATTGTTGGACAGTGGGGTTGAAAACTGTTTAATGGGACAGTGCCAAAATTCTCACATGAAATGTAACTTCTATTCTATGGGCACCGCTTCCTCTTATAGGCATACGTTTTCACACAAGAAAATGTTGAATACAAAATGTGCTTGGAAATTCAGCATGTAAGTGGATATTTTGTTGGAGCAGTGAAAGAAAATATCCAAGAAACACAATGTGATTGTACTGGGGTATCATATATACAGCGCTAAGTAAAAAGACTCTGAGCCCATAATCACATCACTGGTTAATACTCAACTTCCTGTTCCCAGGGCACAGCAGGCTACACAGTACATAGCCTCATATACATCACATGCTATTACGAACTTCAATGATAAGTTTAAAAAAATGGGTTGGGTTTATTGAATTAAAAACGGGGGAGTTAAATTAAATTCAGGAAGGAGTTATCGGCTGTGTCACCCTGAAAATTGAGGTCTTGTAAAGTCGTGGAAGGTGGTTTGTCAGGGGATGTAGTAATGTACAACAGCATTTCAGGTTTGCCCTGAAGATCCTTCAGTGACTCTCCATTAACAAGAGATCCTAATTCAAACATTGTGCCTAAATTGCAGGACACTTCAGTGCCACACCTCTTGTCACCTGTACAGGGCCTTTCTGACCTTTCAGACATATTTATGCCTGCAGCTCACAAGCTGCATGTGTTGCTCTCAGTCAGGTCAGATTTGCAGTATTTCCTCTACATAGTTTGATATGCTCATTATCAGACAACCACTCTGAATGTCTGAGTCTCAAGTGAGAGTTCAGAAGTTCAGCAGAGGCCCGTTTGGAGGCTTATGTCAAGGATACACTCCAATCTCTTTGAACCTGTTACCTTGTCTCATCTTTGTGTTGCTTTTAATATACTTTACTGTTACTTTTCTAACTTTATTTATGAACAAACATCAGTTACATGTTAATTTCAATCAATCAAAAATACTTTATTTCCAAGAAATACATTCTTGCAGAAATATTGCACATTACCCGATTCATTAATAAACCATCACGAATGTCATAAAATTAGTAGTGCGCAACACATGTAACCAACACATGGCTTTGGCTAATAACAATATAAACACTTAAAATTTCCAACACTAAACCACAGTAAATGGTCAGCATTCCAAAATCCCACATATGTTAAGATCACATCAGAAATACAAAAGGTGCCAAATTAACCATTGGCATGCAACTCGTTTTGTTCAGGAACAATATTATAAAGTGCAGCATGTGGGGCTCTCTTAGTCAACATTATTAATGGGTCAAATGTCCCATCTCCCACGTGGCCTTGCCTGAACATCCTCTTAATGCGAACAGGACTCAGTAAGGTCTTCAGCACGGTCCCACATAAGTTAAAAATATTTTTTTCTCAAAATTAAAAATAAGGATAACAAATAACCAGCAGCTTGCAACTCCTTTTCCCCACATAAGCGTATAAAATGCACTGTGCATAGTTGCTTATCTCAATCATGAAGTATTCTCTTAATAATCCTTGCTATCGGAGTCAACTTTCACATCTCCCAATCTATTGAGGCATCCTCTAAGTGGAACAAGATTTGCTTGTCAATTTGGGATGCCACGCTACCAACGTAAGTGCCTGCCAACCTTTGTTCTTAAAACACTGAGGAAAAAAGCCTAGCCCGGCTGTTACAATTTTTCGTAGGTATTGGCCGGTGGCTACATCCTGGTTTCTAAGGTCACATAACAATTTTAAACCCATTTCTTTCAACTAAATCCTGTACTTTTTGAATATAGTCTTAAACAAGAGGAACCTGGAGCTATATTTAAGCAGGTCCTGCACACACGCTCCAAGTGACTAGTGAGAAACACAATGGGTGTGCAGTTCCTAAGGGAGGGAGAGGAAAGGGAGGTCTTTTCTAAAAAGTGCCCTCACACACCCCGAGGGATGTCATGCTTCATCATTGGGCATGCTCCTCATCGGGCCGGCGCTGCAATGCCCGATGGGCACCCGCGAAGGGGCTCTTTGGCGGAGATCTTTTGGGATGAAGCTGTTGGGTGAGTGCGGGTGTGTGGGCTGGGTAGTGCAGTTGGTGTGTGTATTAAAATAGGTCTAGGGCAATCCAAACTAAAGTGTTTTATTCTCAGGGAGCACTAGCCTAATTAAAAGTAATGGGCCCCAATTAGATATAATGATCCTATAGTGTGGTGCTAAGGGTCGACATGTTTCGTGCCTGGTTAGCCCCCAACGGGTCTGGTGGCACTTCATCAGGACCAAGTGTGAAATAAAAACCGTGGTAGAGCACTACCGCTAGTCTGGTTCAAGAACTCATGACTGATAACCAGACACAGTAGAGAGACCCCAGGTAGAATTGTGCCGAGGTGAAAGACCTAAAGGAAAGGGGGGAGAAATAACAAGGAGACAACCAATGTCTGATTAAAACAAACAGTAAAAACTGTCAGAAGGTACACATTAGTGTTACAAGGTTTGGAGGTGGTTGGAGAGACCATTCATAACAATAGTGGCTAAACACGGTGCATTAAATATGTATATTAATGCCAGTGCCACCAGTGGCTGAATTGGTGGTATGACTAAACACCTAGCTTCAAAATATCCAGTGGCTATGGTGGTGAATGAGGCTAGAATTGGGCCAATTTGCAAACATGAGGAGGTGCCGGCATCGTGAGCTCAAATCAATGTTTTCTTGAATGCGCAAGTGACACATGCATAATAGTAATCACAAGCACACCAACGGCGAGTAACCATGCGGTATGTTCAATAGTTAGCGGAACAATGACACTCGTAAATATGTACAATGATACACAAGCGTTCATACCCAATGCAAAATGCATCTCACAGTTATGTAAATGCGCCGGAAGCTGCCAGCGGGATAACCGCGTACCGTGACTGGCATCTATGTAGACTTATGCCGGTGATACCACTGTGGTAGTGCTGATCGTTAAAAGTGGTGCACGTGAGGAGGGGGCTCAAACGTGCCTTGAGGCACTAAATGCGCTATCTAGGACTCACCCGTAGTGGTTGCGTCTACTACTGACGGGGATGGCAGAGCACGTCGTTGCTCTGATGCTGTAAAAAACGGGAAGCAAGGCCATAATTAACAGCGGGGACAAGATCTTACCATGGTCTTAGCAGGTCGGCATAGCTTACCGGCGGTGAAGTGCTTTCATACTCATGCAGGGTGGCTGCACAACTAGCGTCCGTCCTACCCTTGCTCCGGGCCCCATAATGGTTACTTCCGGGTCTGTGGCTTATGAGGAGGCTGCGTGTATGTCCCTGCGTGAAAAGACTAGACTGTCCACTATGGCAGCCATGTTTGATGAGAACTTTATTAATAAACGAGTATGTCTGCACGCGAGTGCGAAGGAGTTTAAAATTGCCTGTGTAATGATGTTCCCTGGGTGAAGCTGGTGTACTATGGCGGAAAGGTAAAGGGTTGGTAAATAACTTTAAGGGACAGTGTCCCGTTTCCATAGTCGCCATCACTGGGAGAAAGAGACCTTATGTTAGTGTGGCAGGAAGACCCATGGTAGTCAGTTGCTTGAGGGCAATGGCCTGCTATGGTTTTCATGATCCAGGCGAATAGCCTAATGATAGTGTGGCGGTGTAGGGACAACTCCAGCATAGGGGGTCTAAGAGCCCGTGGGTGGAGGCTTATGACGCCTGTACTGGGAGGCGGACAGAACACCAGATTGATGGTCTGTCTGTGGATCAAGGGACAAAAGGGAGTAAGGAGAGATCTAAGTAGAGAAAGAGCCTCAAGGTATCGCCCTCTGGGGAGGGAGGGTTGTTTTTGTTGTGTGGGAGAGGAAGTTATTACGCCTGACATGGGAGGATCTGCAGCGTGAAGGAGTTTGTAGTCAGGGGTGGTTCAATTCAGCCCAGGGGATGTTGTCATTCAGGCCCGTATGTGGGAGGATAGTTTGAACACCCAATTCTGTTCTTTCCTAAAGAGTGCCTCCTTAGATATCTGCGGGAAAGCTGCCAAAATAGTCCAGTTGAGGTCATTGGTGGTCTGATTAAGTTCAACAAAATGGGCACACATCTTTGTATTGGTTTTTCTGCACCTGATGTTGCTTCTATGCTCTGTCATTCTTGTTTTGACTAGGCGGGTGGTCATGCCTATGTATTGTAACTGGCAGGGGCAGGTGATAAGATAAACGCAGTTGCGTGTGCTACAATTAGTGTGTTTGTTTTGTCGCCATGTCAAGGTATTGGTGAGTGTGATGGTTTTTGTGGCCTTTGTCAGAGGGCAAACTACACATTGGCCACAGGGAAAATGACCCGTTACCGGGAGGTAGACTCTATAGAGTATTGAATGGTGGTGGTGTTCTCTTTTTAGGTCTAGTGTTTATCAGCAAATCTTTCAGATTTGCTGTGCATTTGAAGGCAAATCTTGGTTTGCTGAAGGCTTGGTCACCTACGTGGAGAATATTCCAGTGTTTGTTAATGACCCGTTTAATCATGTTAGATTCTGGGGTGTAGGTGGTAACACATGTCATTTGGTCAGTGTTTGTTTTGGGTTGTATCTCAAGCAGTGCCGCTCTGTTGGTATTGCGGGCTCTTTTCTGGGCATTTTTTATTTTGCTTGTTGGGTATTGTCTTTGGACTAAGTGGGTGCTTAGTTCAGATGCTTGTGTTTTGAAATCCTCCACGTTGCTGCAGTTCCGTCTTATGCGTAAAAACTGCCCGTAAGGGAGGTTCTCCCTCAAGGCTTTGGGGTGGAAGCTACTATATAGTAATGGACTATGGCTATCAGTGGGTTTTTTAAAAGTGATAGTGTCTAGCCTATCGTGCTTCCGACTGATCATGAATCTAACATGATTAAACGGGTCCTTAACAAACACTGGAATATTCTCCACGTAGGTGACCAGGCCTTCAGCAAACCAAGATTTGCCTTCAAACGCACAGCAAATCTGAAAGATTTGCTGATAAACACTAGACCTAAAAAGAGAACACCACCATCACTCAATACTCTATGGAGTCTACCTCCGGTAACGGGTCATTTTCCCTGTGGCCAATGTGTAGTTTGCACTCTGACAAAGGCCACAAAAACCATCACACTCACCAATACCTTGACATGGTGACAAAACAAACACACTAATTTTAACACACGCAACTGCGTTTATCTTATCACCTGCCCCTGCCAGTTACAATACATAGGCATGACCACCCGCCCAGTCAAAACAAGAATGACTGAGCATAGAAGCAACATCAGGTGCAGAAAAAACCAATACAAAGATGTGTGCCCATTTTGTTGAACTTAATCATACCACCAATGACCTCAACTGGACTATTTTGGAAGCTTTCCCGCAGATATCTAAGGAGGCAATCTTTAGGAAAGAACAGAATTGGGTGTTCAAACTTTCCTCCCACATACGGGGCCTGAATGACGACATCCCCTGGGCTGAATTGAACCACCCCTGATTACAAACTCCTTCACGCTGCAGATCCTCCCATGTCAGGCGTAATAACTTCCTCTCCCACACAACAAAAACAACCCCCCCAGAGGGAGATACCTTGAGGCTCTTTATCTACTTGGATCTCTCCTTACTCCCTTTTGTCCCTTGATCCACAGACTGACCATCAATCTGGTGTTCTGTCCGCCTCGCAGTACAGGCGCAATTAGCCTCCACCCACGGGCTCTTAGACCCCCTATGCTGGAGTTGTCCCTACACCGCCACACTATCATTAGGCTATTCGCCTGGATCATGAAAACCATAGCGGGCTATTGCCCTCAAGCAACTGGACTACCATGGGTCTTCCTGCCACACTAACATAAGGTCTCTTTCCCCCTGTGATGGTGAGTATGGATACGGGACACTGTCCCTTAAAGGTATTTTGCCAACCCTTTGCCTTTCCGCCATAGTACACCTGCTTCACCCAGGGAACATCATTACACAGGCAATTTTCACCCCCTTCGCACTCGCGTGCAGACATACTCGTTTATTAATAAAGTTCTCATCAAACATGGCTGCCATAGTTGACAGTCTAGTCTTTTCACACAGGGACGTACACGTAGCCTCCTCATAAGCCACAGACCCGGAAGTAACCATTACAGGGCCCGGAGCAAGGGTAGGACGGACGCTAGTTGTGCAGCCACCCTGCGTGAGTATGAAAGCACTTCACCGCCAGTAAGCTATGCTGACCTCCTAAGACCATGGTAAGATCTTGTCCCCGCTGTTAATTATGGCCTTGCTTCCCGTTTTTTACAGCATCAGAGCAACGACGTGCTCTGCCATCCCCGTCAGTAGTAGACCCAACCACTACGAGTGTGTCTTAGATAGCGCATTTAGTTCCTCATGGCACGTTTGAGCCCCCTCCTCACGTGCACCACTTTTAATGATCGGCACTACCACAGTGGTATCACCGGCATAAGTCTACATAGATGCCAGTCACGGTACGCGGGTTTCCCGCTGGCAGCTTCCGGCGCATTTACATAACTGTGAGATACATTTTGCATTGGGTATGAACGCTTGTGAATCATTGTACATATTTATGAGTGTCATTGTTCCGCTAACTATTGTACATACCGCATGGTTACTCGCCATTGGTGTGCTTGTGATTACTATTATGCATGTCTCACTTGCTCATTCAAGAAAACATTGATTTGAGCGCACAATGCCGGCACCTCCTCATGTTGGCAAATTGGCCCAATTCTAGCCTCATTCACCACCATAGCCACTAAATATTTAGAAGCTACGTGTTTAGTCATACCACCAATTCAGCCACTGGTGGCACTGGCATTAATATACATATTTAATGCACTGTGTTTAGCCACTATTGTTATGAATGGTCTCTCCAACCACCTCCAAACCTTGTAACACTAATGTGTACCTTCTGACAGTTTTTACTGTTTGTTTTAATCAGACATTGGTTGTCTCCTTGTTATTTCTCCCCCCTTTCCTTTAGGTCTTTCACCTCGGTACAATTCTACCTGGGGTCTCTCTACTGCGTCTGGTTATCAGTCATGAGTTCTTGAACCAGACTAGCGGTAGTGCTCGAACACGGATTTGTTTTCACTCTTGGTCCTGATGAAGTGCCACCAGACCCGTTAGGGGCTAACCAGGCACGAAACATGTCGACCCTTAGCACCACACTAGCCCTATAGGATCATTATATCTAAATGGGGCCCATTACTTTTAATTAGGCTAGTCCTCCCTGAGAATAAAACACTTTAGTTTGGATTGCCCAAGACCTATTTTAATCCACACACCAACTGCACTACCCAGCCACACACCCGCACTCACCCAACGGCTTCATCCCAAAAGATCTCCGCCAAAGAGCCCCTTCGTGGGTGCCCGTCGGGTATTGCAGCGCCGGCCCGACCAGGAGCAGGCCCAATGATGAAGCATGACATCCGTCTGGGTGTGTGAGGGCACTTTTTAGAAAAGACCTCCCTTTCCTCTCCCTCCCTTAGGAACTGCACACCCTTTTTGAATATAGGCCAGAGAATCTTCTTCATTTCCTCGAGGAAGAGTGTACATTCCATCAATAGATGGATCAATGAATATTTCCTACCACTCTTGCAGGGGCATTGGCCATGGCACTCATCTGCTTTGGTTTTTAACCCCGATATTCGCCAACCCGGGTCGATTCCCACCATCACCCCCAGAATTTCATTCCGTAGAGGCCTGTCTGGAATTTTATATAGGTAAAGAAAGAAATCCATGCTCTCATGCAAAGCTGAAAAGGGGATAACAACTCTTTGCTTTGAAATACTGAAGGTCCTCTCTCCAACTGGTTTTGTTGCGCATTGTCTGAGGGTGCTCTTTATTTGAATAACTTGAGCTACTCTACCTCCCTCAGTGCGCAAGTAAGGAGCTTCCAGGCGCTTCAAAATTTCTATCACAGGGTTCCTCCTAGTGGGGATGTTGCCAATATCTAGGGGAAAATTAGCACCAACAGTTTATCGTTCAGGGACCCCATTTTTAATCGAGAAATAAAAACTTAAAGCTCTGACGTCCGCCAGTGCACTCCAGGCTGCTGTTCTCAACTCCCTTCTTACGGCTTGTATCATAGCATTTTTAAGTAAATCAAGGAGCAGTTTCAACGAATTACCTTCTCAGCCTTCCCATGCAACCCGTCTATCCATTGCCAGCACCTATGCACCCAAAAGATCCTGGGGTATTAATTTGCTGTGCATCACTTTACTTAGTGGATCAAAGGTATAGCTACCAAATTTGCGGTTGAACTTCTTCAGACCGGTCTCTTCAGTTGACAGTACAAGTTTACGGGAAGCCACACATTTATCCCACCTCAGATCATAACAAAACATCATTCCCAGATACTTATACTCTCTAATCTGTTCCAACCTCACATTACCTGCGAACCAAGCAAATGTTTTTTTCTTTCTGGCGAAAAACAAGGTTTTAGATTTATCATCATTTATCGTCAATTTTTTTTCGAGACAATAAGAGTTCAGGGCATTTAATTTTCTTTGGTGATCCATAGATTTTAGAATTATCACCACCAGGTCGTCCACGTACCTGAGGCAGCTGGTATGCCTGCCCCCAATCTTAGAAGAGTAACTGTGTGTATCGCATAACCTCTGGGGGAGGTCCGCAATGAACAGACTAAACAGCAGGGGTGCTAAAACTCACCCCTACCGTAAGCCATTCTCAACCGGATTTTCCTCGACAGGCTTCCCTGTTCGTCTAGATCTACTTGGACCCAGTTGTCACTATGCATTTTCATCAATAGGCTTAACAGTGCTCCATATATATTTCGCCAGACCATGCCTCTGTCAACCCTATCGAAAGCCGCTCGGAAGTTAATGAAGCAGCAGCAAGGGCCACCTACCGACTTCATTGACTTCCTTGTGACTAACCACAGCATTAAACAGTGGTCCATCGTAGAATGCTTTGGCCTTAAGCCTCCTTGCTCCACAGGGATCAGTCCAGAGTAAAAAGCTCAAGCAGTTAGGTGCTTTAACAAAGTTTGAGCATAAAGTTTAGAAGGAATATCGAGGAGGGAAATCAAACGATAGTTAGTAGGCTGATCCAGTTTTCTTTTTTTTGTGAATGGGCTTCAGTATGGCTCCTTTTGAGGAATCTGGGAGGATGCCTGTTAGCGTTACTCATTGGAAGAACCCGCTCAACATTAATCCCCATTTCTTAGGATCTTTCTTAAATATCACAGATGGGACCCCATCCGGGCCACCAGCCCTGGAGGCTTTCATATTACTGATTATTTTGGATACCATTACCACCGTCTAAGTACTTGCAATCACTTCTGTCTCCACTTCAGAGCTGGCCTGGAACACTGACAAATTTCCAGAGTTTCCGCTACTATATAGCGAATATATAAACGTGGAACAATCTTCCTCACTTATCTGCTTCTCTAGAGAGGGCGTGATGAAAGAGTTACAGAAATCGCTAGCCGCCAAAAGTGCTTACTATTTGTGTCAACAATGGCAGATAGCATTAACTCCCAATTTAACCTGTAAAGCTCCCTTTTAACAGACGCATAGGTTTCGAGTGGCGATTTTTGGCAGCCACCATTGCTGTTTTTAAGCTGACATAACTAGAATTTGACGTGAAGTGGCGACAACTCCTATTTGCCACTCTTCTACCTTCCCGACAATCATCATCTAACCAGCTATTTCATTTACGTCTTGTTCTACTAGATGAAAAAGGGCTCCCCTTTGCCAGTTTGAAGTAGGCTAACAATTGCTTCGTTAACCTGTAGTACCAATCCAATGCATCTTGACCAGCTTCCTGGTCAAGATGCTCGAATTCTATTGAGGAAAGAGCCTGCAGTGCATCTTCGGTAATCAAAACTCGCATTCTCTTACGGTAAACTACTTCAAGAGACGAGATGACACTTGAACAGGGCAATAATCTTCTTTGAACTCCAAACTAAGGGCAAAATGATCACTAGGCCCCATATCTAAGACTCTAAAAAGAATTTACCCGATAGAACTGCTGTACTGGAACCAGCACATAGTCAGTGGGAAAATTACTAGTAACATGTTTGAAGGTTCTTGCAGCAGGAATATCATCATTACACCAACCATTAACATTGATCCATTCATGTTCATTTTACAGTGAGAAGATAGATTCATGTGTTTTATTTAGAACAGTTCTATAACAATTATAAAGGGCTTCCATGCCTATGGCAGTTCAGTATGTAACAGCATTGAGTTCTCTAACAGACCCCTTGTGCATTTTATTCTAGTTGGTTACGTTAGTAGCAGCTCATTTGGTGCAGGAGGGGTATGTGGAGAGTCCATACCAATAAACACCTGAAACGGGTTGACCGAATACTAAGAGGGGTGAAAGAAAAAGAACGGGGTGGGGTGGAGAATCAGTGGCATGGAGGGGGAAATGAGAAGAAAGAGGAAGGGGTCGAGGTCACCAGGATTAGGGACATCTGGCATCTTCTGAAAGTCCTCCAGTCAGTCACTGACCCAGTACGAAGAAGCATATCTTGCAGCTAGAGAAGTGTTCTAGTAGGGTCCACTTTTGAAATTCAGGACTGAGTATAGTAAAGAGGGAGGAAGGTTGAGATAGGGACATGGGTGACCCCCAAAGGAGGAGAGAAGCGAAGGACCTGCAGGTGGAGGAGAACCATGTGCTTGAGATTTATTCTCTAGACTATTTAAGCACAGATATACATCTTAGGAGCGGATCAATATGTTTCCTTCAAGGCGGCTTTCCGTCAGTCTTATTATGTAGTTTTTTGTAACATCAAGTCCCATTGGTCACCATTGTCATAGCGGCCCCTTATACCTCTCCCTGTGTCTAACGAAATATACCCATGCTGGAAAAACATTACTGGTGAGTACGCTTTACTTTGTTCTTTTTCATTCTTTGGCTCACTTTATGGTGCTTTATATCCACTTTCTGGAGTTTGTCTCTTTGCTGTTGCTTGCCTTGCTTGCTTTCAAGGAAATTTGGTACTTGTCAGGTGTTAATTATGTGGCAATGCATGCTCTTTTCTGGTATTATGAGTAAATAATAAAGAAATAAAATAAAGCTAGATTGAGGGAAAACCCAACATTTCCTTACCAAAAATAAAAAAGATTTGTTTTCTCAAATGAGCAAGCAATCAATCAAACAGCCAATTTGTAGAGCTCAACTTGTCACCCGTGAGGGTATCCAGGTACTGGCGGGGTCTAGGTGATCACCCGAAGAACCAGGTCTTTAACAACTTTTGGAACTCTGGAAGAGATGGTGAGGTCCGGAGATGTAGGGGTAGTTTGGTCCATGTCTTTGCTGCTAGGTAGCATTCCTGCTACGTCGGATGTGGGAGGTGTAGGGTAGCGAGATAGGCAGAGCGGAGCAGTATGGTGGGCTGGTGAAAGTTCAGGCAGTGGTTCATGTAGGCAGGTCTGCAGACTTGAGTGCGCGGGTCAGGCGTTTGAACTGGCCTCTTTTCTGTACGGGGAGTCAATAAAGTTCGCTGAGGTAAGGGGTGATGTGGATTAGTCTTGGGAGGTCGAGGACGAGACCGGCCGTGGCTTTATGTATGGTCTGTAGTACGTGGAGAAGGTGGGCTGCGATCCCCGCGTAGTCCAGTCAGCTGGCGATGAGTGCCTGGGTGATTGTGCGTCTTGAGTTCTGAGGTAGCCATTTGACGATCTTGCGAAGCATGCGTAGGATGAAGGAGGAGATGAGTTGACCTGGGACGTCATTGGTAACTTGTTGTCCAGGATGATACCTAGGTTTCTAGCGTCATCAGTCGGGGTTGGAGTAGGTCTGAGTTTCGTGGGCCACCAGGAGGTGTCCCACGTGAAGCTTTTGTTGCCGAAGATCAGTTCCTCTCTCTTGTCATTATTGAGCTTTAGGCAGTTGTCCTTCATCCAGTTGGCTACGTTTGTCATGCAGTTGTGCAAGTTGGTCTTGGTGGTTTTGGTGTCTTTGGATAAGGAGAGGGTGAGTTGTGTTTCTTCGGCGTAGGATATGATGTTGAGTCCATGGGTCTTGTCGATGCTGGCCTGTGGTGTCATGTACGTGTTGAAGAGGGTAGAGCTGAGCGAAGATCCTTGAGGTAGTCCACAGATTTCTTTGGGTTCGGAGGAGTATGGTGGTAGGCACACATTTTGAGTTCTTCTGGTGAGGAAAGAGGGGATCCAATTGAGGGCAGCTCCTTGGATGCAGATGTTGTGTAGCCTTGTGATGAGTGTGTGGTGGGAGACAATGTTGAATGCTGGCACGAGATCTAGGAGAATCCGTGCTGTTTTTTTTACTTTGGTCTAGTTGGGCTCGGATGTTGCCGAGGGCCGCGATAAGGGCTGTCTTGGTGCTGTTGTTGCTGCAGAATCCAGATTGGGAGGTATCGAGTAGATGGTATTCCAGATGTGTGCGAGTTTTTGGTTGATGGCTTTTTCTAATACTTTGGCTGGAAACTGGAGCAGGGAGATTGGTCTGTAAAGGCCTTGAACAATCCTAAATTTTTTACTAGACCTGCAGGTCTAGTGACTTAAATAATCTACTCGACCTAATTATAATGCTGTTGACCCATAAACTGGTTTAAAATTATGTGATCCTGTGCAAGTATTTTAATTCACTGAGAATCCATTTTCTTCTTAATCGCACATGAGAGATCCTTCAAATACGCGAGTTCTGCATGTCGGCTAAACAGAAAACTCTTTTGTTTGATTTAATATTTAACTTTTGCTCCATATATAATACAAATCTAGCCACATATAGGATACGCATGACCGCTGACTTGCCTCAGTTCATTAACCACATTGTCATCAGCACGGGGGCAGGAATGTTTCTCAAATCATTTTTAAAACTTTTATTAAATACATAACTAAAGCATAAAGTAGCAGCACACTGTCATTTGCAATCAGCAGATTTTACATTCAAATGGCCACAGAATTTCCCACTGACATGTTGTTTTAAAACTATATAGTGGAAATCGAGTTTCTGCAAATATTTGTCATTTGCGCATCACCAAGTAAAGTGTGCTGATTTGTTATGCTCCTACGTAAATCTTTGTTTACATCACACTTCTGAATTACAAAAAAAAATATTTATTTCATAATTCCTGATATATACTTGCACTATTAATTTACAAGCTATTTAAATGTGGTTAGAAAAAAGCCTGACATTTTGCAGCCTTTTTTCCACAATTGTCAGATAACTCACTTGACAAAAAGCACTACCTATAACAAGAGAAAGAAAATGAAACGCCATTTTCGAGGAACAGATGAGCAACAATTAATAAAAACAAACTGACATTTGACCTCTATCCTTGAACAGACTGCAAATGTGTCAAGAGGAAACCAGATTTAAAGGCCTCTTTATTGCTCATTAACTGTCTAAAAGAAAAGAACACCTGTTCCTTTCAGCTTAAGTTAACTCGCCAGCAGGGACCAGTAAATTCTAAAAATACCTCGACCTGATAAAATCTCCCTCGCGAGTGGATTTTTCAAGGCCTGCTGTAGTTGAGTTCTCAGGGGTCAGCTGATAGTTTCTTAGTAGGGCGTTGACCTCTGCATGCTTCCAGTCTTCGGGGTAGGTGGCTGTGGCTATCGAGGTGTTTAACAGGGTGGTGAGTTTGTGACTGATCCTGGCTCTCCGCCTAGGTTGTGGTGTAGACATGGTTCGGTGAGGGCCCCTGAGGGGACCGAATTCATGATGGAGGTGGTGTCCTGGGGGCGAGCTTGTTCCAATCGATCAGTCGATTGTCTGCTGTGGTAGCGGGGCAGATGTGTTGGTTGTAGAAGTCGGTGGCCTTGGGCTGGGGTTTGAAGTTCCTGTAGATTTTGGCGATCTTGTTGTGGAAGACGTTTGCAAGGTTTTCGCAGAGTTCCTGTGAGGGGGTGATGTTTGTTTCAGCTGAGGGGTTGGAGAATTTCTTGACAATCTTGAAGAGTTGTTAGCTGTTGTTGGAGCTGTATTTGGTGCATGATTTAAGGGCTTTTTTCTTCAATTCTCTCCATTGTCAGGTCAGTGGTAGAGGTTGAGTGCTGTCTTGAAGGAGGTCCTGTCGATGGTGTCTTTGTTCTTGCGCCATCTCCTTTCCAGTTGTTTACAGTTTTGCTTAGTGTTTCTGAGGTCTTCGATGTACCAGCTTGCCTGCTTGGTGTACCTTCTATGAGTGTTGTCGCTGATGGAAGCGATGCTGTCAGGGCAGAAAGTGATCCATGTGTTGAAGTTTCTGACATTCTGGTTTAGGTTGTTGGAGGAGTTGTGGTGGGTTGTGTTGAAGGCATTGATCCATTGGTCTTCTGGGACTTTGCTCCAGCTGCGGTGGGGAGCGCTGGGCAGATTGGGGAAGGAGGTCCATCAGCTGGTTACGTTGAAGTGGGCGATGGAGTGGTCAGTCCAGGTGAGCTCTGTGGCGTAGCTATACTTGATGTGGTCGCTGGAGGTGAAGATGGGGGTCTAGGCAAGGGTACACCTGACGGTAGTTTTGCCATCCGTTTGGACCCGGAAGTTAAGGTGTTCTGTGGCTGGGGCAATGTCGTCCATTGTGGTGGTGCATTGGATGGATTCCTTGTGTACGATGGCGATCCCTCCACCTGGCTTGTTAATGCGGTCCCGCTGGGTGATATTGTATCCTTCGGGTATCGCAGTGGCGATGTCAGGGGAAGATGTAGGGTTGAGCCAGGTCTCTGTGAGTAAGAGGACGTCCGGTGCAAGGGTGGTGATGAGGTTCCAAATCTCAGTGGTGTGTTTGCATAGTGTGCTTGTGTTGAGAAGGGCACATTCGAGCTGGTGTACTTGTTTTGGTGCTGTCTGTGGTGTGGTCAAGGTGGCTCCAGGCAGTGGGCTGGTGTGCGAGTTGTGGCAGGAAAAGTGACAGTAGGTGCAAGTGAATGGTCCTACCGTGGAGCGACAGTCTGCGCGTTGGCAGCATTCGTAGCGGCGTCTGGGGTGCGGAGCTTGGCGTTGAGGTAGCTGCGGGGGGTGGAAGGACCAGGGGTAGTGGCCCTGGGCGCTGTCCAGATAGAGATGGGTGCAGACAGGCTTGCCTTTGGTGCGCCTGCTGCTCAGATGTGCTGTTGCCGCCATTAAGTAGATCCTGGGAGGTAGGAAAGGGTGCGGTGGGCGGGGCTACTGAAGGCGGGAAAAAGAGGGGAAAATATGCACAAGAGAGCAGGTAAGAAGCGGGGGGAGGTGCAAGGGGGACACGGGTGAACGTTGGTGGGGGCCAAGGGGCGAGAAGGCGGTAAAGAGGTCAAGCACAAAGAGGTGACAAAATAGAACACGAAAATGAGAGAGCGAAAAAGGGCAAAGCAGCCAAGCATGAGGTGACAGAGCAAAAGGTGACAAAAGCAGAAAGTGATTGAGAGAGCCAGAAAGGGGGGTGGGTGAGCGAAAAAGGGCAAAGCAGCCAAGCACCAGGTGACAGAAGCAAAAAGGTGACAAAACACGAAAGCGAGAGAGAGAAGAGGGCAATGAGAGAGAAAAGGGGCAATGAGCGAAAGAGGGAAAATGTCAGTGCAAACAGGCACAGAGGTGCTAAAAATGCGAGTGAGAGCGAAAGCAAAAACAAAGGAGTCGGAGTGGAGACTATGAGAAGAGAGTAGTTCGCGGGCAGGAGCAGTGGAGAGCTGGGTCCGAAAGGTCCTTGACTGGTTGGAGAACCAGTCCAGGTAGGTGGGGAGCCTTGGCACCTGCTCAATGGGGTCGCGCTGCAGCCGCCATTAGGTAGGTCTTGGGAGGTGAGAGGGGCGCTTGGGCGGTGCTACCAAAGGTGGGAAGAAGAGGCAGGAAAATGCACAGGAGAGCGGGTAAGAAGCGGTGGGATGCAGGAGTTGGAAACAGGAGAAGGGCAGGAGGCCGACGGACGAGTAGGGGCAAAGGGGTAAAGCGCAAAGCACAGAGGTGACAAAACAGCACATAGAAGTGAGAGAATAAAAAAGGTCCAAGCACAAGGTGACAGAGAAAAAGATGACAAAAGCAGGAAGTAATTGAGAGAGTTTTAAAGCGATTTTAGGCTTTACATACTCGCAACAGTTTCATCTATATAGCATATCTAGGAAATGTTGACCTGTGGAATGTGTGCGTTATGGAAAGTATCAGCAAATCGGAATTTTGCTCACAATTAAACTTATCAGGTCTTTGCAGATAAGTACATAAAAAAATAACGAAATTTATATTTTTGACAAATACAGCACCAGAGAGAAATCCGCACAAAACAGGTCACTAGATGCAAGCTTTGTAGGAGTGCTGCTGGACTAAAGATGTGCCTTTTTAAAGTGAAAAATTAGCAACAAACTAACTCCCAACAGTTTTAAAGGTAGAATATTGAAGAATTTTGACTCTAAACTATGCTGTCTAAAACGCATTTGATTGTCCATACCTACTTATAAAACTCTTAGAACTATTGACTTGTGGAAAGGCAGGTTAACAAGAAATTCACGTGTGAATGGTAAATAGAGGCTCAGTTATACCAGTCATCACAAAAGAATAGAAGTTATTTCCCTAAGCTCGAGAAACGGCGAATTGTCTCATAATAAAGTACATGTTTTTTAACGGTAGGTTGAAATAAGCAACACAAATTCTTCACGGGCAGGTGTTACATTAAGGCATTACTAGACAGGGTGGTGCCAGATTGCTCCTAGAATCATTTAACATGGCCCACTTCCCAATGATGTGGCAAAATTAAATTTTGCTTTATTTGCTAGCATTCCTTGTACTGGCCCTTGTTCTTGAAATATTCAAATTCCTTAGTCACCCATATTATCAAAACCTGTTCTCGTGTGAACCAATGTGAGAAACTCTGAGGACGTGGAGTGTATTAAAATGCACGCCAAGAGACAAGTAGGGCTTGCTGACCAGTCTTAAAAACCTGGGGTGTTATTCTTCCATTACAAAGTGAAAATGCTATCTAATTTCATTTAAACACTTACTTTTTTGTTGCATTTTTACACTTTAAACTATTTTTCAGTGCATGTACTTAGGCATTCTGTAATGCCTTTAGCAAATCGTTTTTCAAATAAATTGTTTTTGTGAGTGTTGCACCACTGCATATTAATGCCTAAAGTAATAATAAAAGAACTTCAACGTCATTGTTGCTATTCTGCTGTGGCATAGGGCCTTTGTAGAAATTGTAATCAGACTTTTCTTTAGTTCCAGTATCACAATTTTTCTAGAGGCAAATTCTTACTTAATGCTATGTTGTAGCAATAAAGGTTTGGTGATGCTGCTTTTAAGTGTGATAGGAAATTCAGGACATTACATTTTACATTAGTAAAGTCGATTCTTTCACCATAGATGTGGCAAGATTTGTTTTAACTAATGTTGCAAATTCTCAATACAAATGTACAATTACATATAAAATATTTTAAATCCTGATATTAGTTAACGATTTTTATGTAAAAATATCAGCGACTCCCTTTATACTATGATAAATGTGCTTCCTGTCCTTAAAGGCTTAAAACGTGATCTTTGTTCCCTGTAAGAATATAAGAATTGATTTCGAGACACACTAGTGTTATTAAACTGAAATGTGTTGAATTAATAAATCACCACCACAGGCAGACAGTGCAATACCAGGTAAATTTCTGATTAGAGACAAAGTGCAAGAAAGAAAAATCCAGAAAGCATGCCGTCCCCTCCTTCGCCCTAAGGATATGAAATAGCTTCCCCACCGAATTCAGAAGTGCATCGACACTGCAACAGGTTGGAAAAAAACTGAATGCAATTTTCATTAAGGACCACTTCTTTCCCACAAAGTAGATGAACCTGTTAACTGATTTCGGATATTTGCTCATGCCCCCTGTTTAGTGCTTTACTTCTTCTTAGCTAGGGTTGCTGTATACATCCCTAATTTGTTATCTGACTTCATTATTGTGATCTTCCATCTCCCATATTTAATTGAAATATATCCAGAGCTCTTTGAAAAAGATATCACTATTGCCGCTGTCCCTTTTGACTTTGAATCTGTCCTATGTTTGGGGGCTCTCTGACTGCTTATTTTTTTTTGTTGCTTTGACCACCACCAACTTTATCTGTGGTGCAAACGAGTATCTTTCAGACTTAACTGCCTTCAGACACAAAAGGGTGTTTTGCGACTTGCGCTCTACAGCACTGTAAAACATTGAGTAGCTTATAAGTACAAATAATTAATAATATAGAAAGTGATAGTAATTATGTATAGCCTATTTAATGTAAGCATATTTCTTCTCTACTAACAATTCTATCATTTGAGTGCAAAACAACATCTTTATACTTACTGCTTGCTATTCGCTAAGCTTGGGTTTGCTCTGCTGTAGAAATTTATGTAGAGAGTAAGTAACTGGACTTGCTTGTGGCATGTACTTTGTCTTTGAACTGACATCTGTTTTTTTCTCTTCCTCATCCTTGCTTCAGATGTTCATCAAGTACCTAAAGGTTAGCAAACCTTCTCTTTGTGAATATCTTTTGCACTGGGCCCGGCATTCTCTCTTGCACTGCTGATTGCTTTCTCAAATTCATAGTTATTTAAAAAAAATGTGTCAGTCGTGACCTTTTCAGGTGAGGACATATTTAATTTCCCCTGCAGAAAATGTAATTGTCAAATGAAATGCTTTTTTGCGAAAACTAAGCCTGCTGTAGCTCTCTGTTTTCTGTGTTGATGTTTTAATAATTATGATGTGCATTCTTTAGGTGGAGCTGGTATCACACTTTGGGTCAGAGCATTTTTGTCCACTAAGCCTCATAAGGTAATATTTAAAGCCATTTAATAAAAACAAAATCAATGTCGAATAACTAACAATATTTTAGTGGGTTAATGGTGGGAGTAGGGCAAGATGAACAATTTTGGATGTACTCCGATTGCATGTAATCCTTAACGGGTTGATTAACCAAGTGCTAAGAGATTTTTGGGAAATTGAGATAAGTAACAGAAATTAGCTGTCCTATTCGGTGTGTATCCCCTGCCCTCCCCCCCCCTCCACGAGGCCATGCCACCTAGCTTAGCTGGGCTTAAGCAGGTGAACAGCACAGTGCGTATTCATCTTACCATAGTTTAACACCAAGTTAATTTGATATATTTCTTGTCCTGTGAAAACATTCAATTTACGGGTACGTGGAAAGTTAAAGACTATAAACAGCTTATTTGTGAGTTGAAAAGGTTGGTTCAGGTTACTCAGTCTACAGGATCTTGATTCAGTCACCGTGTCCTTCAGAATATCACATCTTTTCCTACTGTTATTTGCTCTTGAGTGTTTTGCATTCAGTAGCAGGACTGGTAACTATCCACTTAATAGCAGGACTGGTAACTCTCCCTCAGCAATTTGGAAAGTATGAAGTCTTTCATGAGTAGCAGAATGATTAATAACATTTTGACAGCTGTTTTTTCTGATGCTATAAGGAGTTGTGCCACAGGGCTTTCCATTTACGTTGGTCAGTTTTAATTGTTACATAATGTCTCCATTCATCGTCATAAAAAGAGGCAGCTTGTCATGCCATTTGTGCACCAATGTATGCAAACATTTCCGTCTTTTCTCTTGGCTGCTCTTCACATTTGGCAGGGTGCCTATTCAGTATTAATCTTTACTTGAGGTACAATGGGGTCATTGTTGTCAAGGCCTGGTTAATTATTTTCAGTCCCAAGCCACATCATTAATCATACCTTCTGGGATAATCTTTTTCTTTTTAGATGACTGAGTCACACATCAACCTAAAGTAATGTCTGTGCTACCTCAAAGCAGTAAGTTTCTTAACATTTGCTAGTAAAGGCATTTCTCTTTATTTGACCAGCTCCTGTAACGTCACCTGAAATATTGTTCAAGAAGTCTAGAATGACAGGGTGCCATCAGTTACTATTGGGAGCCTATGCTTGTTAGTCTGCCTCACTGTTAAATGTCTTCATCACTCCTGCATTCTTGCCACTGACAGAAGATTGCTAGAAATTCCAATGGCATGCTTAGGGCATAGGTGCATGTAGCTTATGCCATCTTTAAGTTTTGCGTCAGAGGAGAAAAAGAAAATTCCAGTGCAGCCCTTCGGTTCCTTCACTACATCTTCAACATTGTTAGTAATTTATTTTGCTCTGCAAGGAATTAAGGGCACCTTTTTCTAAATGTGCAGACATTCCCACTCACTTCTGCATTTGTTCTAGCCCCTTTCCTTATTCCATTTGTGCGTGCTGCCCTCCAGTTCCTTGTTAGACAGACCAGGAAAAATGGAAACTGGAATATATTACTTTCTTGCTGATGGGCATGTTTTTTCCCAATATACTCTTCATTGTCTGCTCGTGCTTCTGCTGTCTAGTCAGCGTTGTCGGTGCCACGGTTTATACAATGTTTTACTTTGAGTCTGATCGCTGTAGTTTTTTTAGGGCCTTGGTGTTTTAGCAGATGCTGGATGTTTTGTCTAGAAAAATGTTTAAAGCAAGTTGCCTATTTTGTCCTTAAGTGCCTCCCATTAGATGGGGTATGCCCCGTATCAAAAACGTGCCTTTTGTTAAAAAATCCTTTATACAATGGACTATGTTTCAACATTGCATGTCCTTTGCAGGGTGTGTAAGGTTCTCAAAAGGCTTGCCCTTTTTCTGTGGATCTCTTCTCCAGTACCTCTATTCAATTGAAGGTTGACAAGACACCTACTTAGTTCATTCACACAGTACCCCTTTTCACAAAGATTCAGCTATTAGACCTACACCCAATCAACAAGAGCCTCAGTGTGTGGTATAGTAACTTTGAATTAAATTTGGAGACCTAATTAATTGGCAGTGGTAATCCCCTGATGTTTGTACTTGCGGGATAATAGGCTAGTGAGAGAGCAGTCACTTGAGCAACAAATTACCAGTAAGCGGACTGGCGTTTACAGTAAATGATGCAAAGTTTACATTATTAGATAGTGACCTGAAACAACAACCTTCCTGAACTGGATCTTTCATAAATTTACAGTATTGTTAATTCCCTGTTGTCAGACTTTGAGTTATCGCTAGTCCGTGTTAACCTAGCAGTGTACATACGCTCAGATAACATTGAAAACATCAGTAGACTATGTGCAACCCACTCAGGTTATTTTGCAACCTTAACTTTTCATTTCCTCCTCATTTAATCTAAATCAACAAGTAATTCAGCCTACCTTCATTTCGCATTCAAGCACTGCGACTGAAAGGCATCACACATTTAAGGATGTTTAACATTTTACTGACTTCCATCAAGCAGACCAACCTCTTTGTAGCCTTTAGCCAAGCAAACCAGGGCAAAGTCTTTTCGAAGCAAGGTTTAGGGAAAGTGGATTTTCCACTGCAACACAACACCTTATGCTTCTTTGGTCAGACCCTAGGTTCATGTGGTCAGAGCTCATTCTACCAGTGGCTTGAAAAAGAGATCTACAGTGAGATGACTTTGTGGGAGCAGCACATCACTGCATTGATTTACAGAGCAGTGTGACATTGGAACAAATTGTTCTTATGAAACGGTTTGCCTTATTTTCTCCTACCACTCTTGGCCCTCTGTACTACTTTGTTAGTACCAACCCGGGCATATGAATCTATGAAAGATCCATTGCTGGAGATGAATAACTAATGTATCTCTAGCTACAGATCTTCAGCATTGACATCTTTGAAATCACATGGGACCTTCCCTTCTCCCCATCACTGTGTAGTAGTAATCATAAAACAGTGAATGTGTAGTTATAGGACCTACAAATTGCCTGGGGCAGGAGGGGTGGTATACTATTCCAAAACACTTGTAATTCGCTGGTTGCGTTGGAAGCTTAACTGCCAAAATTTATATAATTTGGTTTTGTTTTGCAGAAACAGTCGCTAGAATTATGCCATCCAGCTGCTTCTCTCCCAACTGAACTAAATCTTAACCAAGGACCTATTCTGTGTGCATACATGCACTTGCAGAACAAGCTAAAGATATATGCATGAAACAGTGTTTCTATAGAAAGGGAAATATACACCTTTAGATTGGTAGATTGGCATAGTTCCTTTTTTTGAAAAAAAATCATTAGAGATTTTGTTTTCTTTCTATTGAAACAATTTCAAAGTCTTACACAGAGACACATATAGTCAGAGTTTATCAATTTCATTTCAATGCAAGTAATGTATGTTTTGATTTCAGTGCTGGATTTTGCTGGTGGATTTTGTCTAAATAGCCTTTACAAATCTATTGAAAGTGGACAAGCTAGACATTACTAAGTGTATTACATATTGTGTTTGCTTTACTACATGACCTAAAACATTTGTCATGCTTAAAGTTAATTGCAGCTTCAAACTTAAGCCCTTGTGCAATCAGGCATATGCTCTTGCACCACAGTTTAAGCACATATGTTGTAATCGGCAGGGTGTTTGGAACGAGCATGGTGGAAGAATATGAAGAAAGTGTTGATTTGCATTACCAACATGAACGTCCGGATCCTTATGACGAAGATTATGGTAAGTGAATTAAAGTAACTTTTTCTGGTTTATGCTTGAAGATTGTTTGCGTTAAGGTCTTCAGCACCTAAGCCTCACCTTTGGGCAACCTGACTTGTCAAACCAGATATTAGTTAGTTTTATAATCTGATGTTTGACAGGAAGCTGCCATTCCACTATACTTTGGCTGTTGGAATTTAGGGGTCTGGTGGCTATGTAAGAACTTTTATTAATAAAGATACCCAATAGCATTTCACACTTTAAGCACACACCAGCTTTAATTTTAAACAATGTGGAGTAATTAGGAGATTTGATTGGGAAGGACTCCTAAACACTGCCATATTTTTAGGAGCTCTTTGGGAGCAGATTTCTCCTCATGGAGTTATGTTTTCCGAATGGAGAGATACACAGGTGGCGACACTATAGCAAGGTGCAACTTTTCACTATTTCTAGAATTGCTGACTTGGCCCTGTGGAGAATCTAGAAAATAAGGTTTAAGGGAAACACTTGTGCATGTCTGAAAATGTAAAATTTTCTATCACGTATATTCACTGATGGTCTGGAACAATAAATAGGTTTTGCCAGAAAAAAATATTTTTACATACATACGAGATATAATGAAATAAATTCTTGGCTATTGTGAAGAAACTTAAGATTCTGTTAGGGACTCCGAGGCAAGGATTATGCATAGCAATCCCTTTGTTATGCATGGTCCTGAGAGCCAGTACCATTAATACTGTGTTCTGAATCTGGCTGCTCACTGCTACGTCACAGCAGTACTATTATGCTGTCACAGGCGACGCCTCTTAGCTTGCGCGTGGAGTGGGGCCCGTCTCCTGCAGGGATGGGGAGAGGTTGGATGTTGCGCCTGGTCAAGAGCCATGCACAACAGTGAGGGGGTTGGGGGGGGCGTTGGGCATTGGGAAAAAGGGGGTGGCACCCATGGGACTTTGGAAGTAGGGTTTGGTCGCAGGCCCTGCAGCTAACTCCACGGTGTGACTGTGAGCAAAAAGCCATGCAGGGGGTGGGGCTTGAAGTTTAAAGTGATATTATAATTCAGCACAGTAAAAATGTGTCTTTACATTTAAAAAAAACTGTCATAAATAAAACAAAGGTTAAAGTGACTTTCTATTTAAGTTGAAATGTAAGTTAAAACGTAAGATTTTAAAGTTAAAGCCCAGCGCAACGTGGGGTTGGGTGCCTGTAAGGGGTTTGCCACAGGTCCTGGCGGCCAACCACCCGCCACGCACGGCCGAAACCTGTGCGTGCTGGGAGTTAGCTTTACACATGTAAATAAAATATTACTTTGTTGGGAAAAAAAAGTAGAAATTCACTGGAAAAAAAACAAAGAAAAAGTAACGTCATAGTTAGGTGACTAGGTGAATGTCTGTGACAACATTAACATTTTGAACTAAAAAAAAACACAGAAATTCACCAGTTGTAGTTAGTGGAGCTAACTATAACGTGTGCCCCCTCCATGCACTGCTTATGATCTCACATATTACATCACTCATGACATGTTCTATGACATTATTCATAACATCAATGATGACATCTCAAATTACATCATCGATGACCTCATCCAATAAGTGTTAGTTTGTTTTATAGTTTACATAGTGACGGGTTACTACCATATTACTTTTCTACCTAGTTTATGAAGGATGTTTGAGAGAACAGTTTTCTCTCATGATGTTCTCATAGAGGTTATGGAAGGTGCTCCAGAACTTAGAATGAGAGCACATTTTCTATAAGTTCACACTATCTTCCTTAGCCATGTGAGAACAAAGTCTAATATTCAGAGTAAAATATCTACGTTCAACAGCAGCAGCAGCCAGTTGATTCTCCAATGTTCTACTGCAGCTTCAACATAGTGTTCTAATGAACAAGTAGAGCTCCATCGTGCTGTATTTATGACAGTGTGACACTTGAACACCATCTTGAGGAAATCAAAGTTGTAAAACTGAAAGCATTTCCTCCAGACGATATTGTAGTAAGTGAACAAAATGACAGTTAATTTTGTCACAGACATTATGGTTGATGCTCTAGAAAACTAAAATGAGGACATTTTCTATAAATTCTCCTCTTCAGTGTCAGAAACAGTCAGGTATGCTGAGTGTAACATGTACTTCCAGTGGTAGTTTGACAGTTAATTCCCCAGTGATTAACAACTGCAGGTTCACCACAGAGATCTAATGAACAACTGAAGTGCTAACATTTTATATTCAAGACAAAAGTGAGGGCATTTTGGTGGAATATGAGCTGCTGAATTTAAAGCCTTTGCTGAGGACCAGGCTGAAGGAAATGAACATTGATATGTTAACATAGGTAGGAAACCAGCAGGATCAAAATGTGAGGGGAAGTACGAGTTTTTAGTAATTAAGTAATCATCCCCTTTTCACATCTGTTTACTCACCCCACGTATCTTCTCAGTCGCTTAACAGCTCCTTAATTTTAAAATAATAAAAATTTTGGTAGGCAAATTTTGTGCGCAGCAGGGGATGGCCAGCTGCGCTGGGTTGACCCCCTGGCCATATCTGTCTATCTACTTAATTATTACAAACTCTTATCAAGGAACCGCCACAATGGAAAGGAAGTCCGTGCAAATCGCAGGATAGCATAGAAGACAACACTGACTTGTTGCAGGCATGACTACTTCCAGTCCCATAAGGCAAGACACACAAACGCCACCTACTTCAGGTGGAGATCATCTCCATGTTGCAGAAGGGGGCTCCTGAGCCATTTCTTAAATACCAGTGATACTAGGGGCTTTACTCCAGATGATCCCTTATATAAAAAAAAGGCAATTTTCATCCATTTCTGCATGTGCTACATTTGAACAAATATCTGAAGGACTATTCCTTTTACATGATCAACTTGCGGATGTCTCCTCCTTCTCTCAGAAGAAGAATTTGACAATCATATACTAGCAAGATGCATATTTACATATTCGCAACTACTCCCAAGCTTCGCAATTTGCTACGTTTTAGGGTGGCTGACTGCCATTATCAGTTCTAAGTATTTCCCTTTGCCCTGAAGTGCTCCTGAGAAATGTTTTGAAATTAATGGCGCCTCTGTCAGCTTTTCTGTGCAAACCACCTCGCTAGGTATTCTCCTGCTTCAACGATTGGCTCATAACAGTTATATCCATTGGCTTCACCATGGCGTCCATGGAAGCCTGACTACAGCTGTCTCACAAGCAAGGACTTACGTGACTGAGGACAGTTCATTGTTCATACTGCTTTCAGTTCCTGTAGCCATTCTGGCACTAAACCAAGGAGTCCTTTTCTATCAAAGGAGCACACCCTACAACACCACGTTATAGCACAACCATTTTCTTCCCCCTTTTTTGTTGGGGGGAAAAAAGTCTTCTATTTTAGTGAACTTCTTCCAATATACTCCCGTGAATGATATAATATTTTATTACAGTCATCCCATTCTGTATCTCAGAATGCAGCCATTTCAGTAGGAACTGGACAAAAAGTGGCTTTAGGTATTTGGCATCTTAAAAAGCGGGATAATCATTATACCCCGAATGAAACGAGCATTGCCTTGGTGGACCCAAAGGAGGCCATAGTGGTGGGCATTCACTTCCATCCGCAAGCCCATTTGTAATGATTATGGATGAATCGATCTAATATTGGGGTTTCAGATGGCACAATATGTCTCCAGAAGGCTGATCGTCACCAGAGAATTCAGGCTTGCACATTAATGTCTTGGAAAAAGTGAGTCCCCTCCAGTTTTAGTTCAGCTGTTGAAAATGTCTCTTTGGACCGATACGCAGTTTTTATATTGACTGTTTCTTGGAAATTGGCACGTCTCCTAACGCTGAACTCCAAAAGGAGTTTTAGCAAGTTACAAGCCTTCACCAATAGCAGTCTCTTCCTGCAGTTCCTGAAGGGTAGGATTACACTGTCAATCAACCCAAATTTTATTCCGAAGGCGTCTGTAGATTTTCACCTCCAGGACTCGTTCTCTGTGAATTCCACCGATGTAGCAGGCAGAGTATTACATTCTCTGGATGTCTGCAGGTGCCTCAATTTTATTTTTACAGGACAAGCTTATGGTTTTGTTTGGATGCCCTCTTTAAGGGCACTCCTTCTCCAAGCGAGGGACCACAAGATGGATTGCAGCCTCTGTCACCTTCTGAAATCTGAAGACAGATTGCCTCTTTCAGGCACTTTCATAATACATTCACCTAGGACAGTGACAACATCACCAGCCCTCTATGGGTGGGTACCATTTGTAGAGATATGGAGAGCGGCTGTCTGGGAGAATGATCACACATTCATTCAGCACTATTTGCTGCATGCTGAGGCAGAGAGAGAACAAGCAGTGAGACAGGCAGTGCTTGTCCTGTTTCAAAAGTGTGAGATGTTCAGCCATGTACCATATTTCTTGCTATTCTGATTCTAGCATGGGAATCAAAGATATAATGCTGGAGAAGAACCATTTACTTTCTTCTGATTATATTTCTTAAGTGTACATAGATTCTCGGGTAGCCCACCCGTCTTCCTAGTCAGATGCTCACTAATCTTTCACAACTTTTAACACTTCAAAATCGGAGGAATGGTGCACCATTATCTCTTGTTCAAAATGTTGGCCTTTTCAAAGGAGGTGGTTGTGCTCCTAAAGTAGCATTGTTTACAGCCTGTCTGCATGTTAGTCACACGGTGCTATTTTAAAATGCTGTACTTCCCACTTGAAGATGGAGAATGATTATAGCCTGTGAATTTAGGAAACCTACTAGTTCTTGAGAACTGCAGTTACATAGTTACAGGTAAGATGTACCTTGTTTCTTTCCCTTGCCTGAGCAAAACGTGACTGTTGGCCACCTCTCCCAGCCAATTCGACAAACCCTCTCCTCCCCACCGTCCCACACCAGGTTTACTCTGTTGTGCCCGTTACCTCAGATAATTGGATGCAGCCTATTACTAGTGATTCAAGAGTCCGCTAAAACTGGTCTCTGCAGACAGTGGATGGAGCTAGCAAAGAAGATAGAAATTCCTGTTTGCAAGAAGATGAACTGTGCTACTCAGGAGGAAATGACCTGATCTTCAGAAAGACATCATAAGGCCCAGCTGTCTCGAAAAACTGTAACGAGGACAGCTCAAGAACTTAAGCCTACCAGGCAGAGTGGGCACAAGGGTCTTTTATAGGCAGCCTAAAATGAAAATGAGCGCCTAGTAGGACCCTAATCTGCATGTGATATTTAAAAGTACTAAGAGTATAGCTTGTGGGCCCCCCGTTGAATATACGGACAAATGGCAATTTCAGACAGTGACATTTGTCTGTATACTCAACAGGGGGGGCCCACAAGCCATACTCTTAGTACAAATGTCAGTTTCTGAAATTGCCATTTGAAGTAGGTTTTGCTAGTGACAAACATGTCACATGGAATTGCCTCTTATATAGAGGCATTAGCACAGAGCTTTGTATAAACATTATTAACTTCATATCTGTAGAAAAGAAGTCACTGACTAGAGCTTTGGTCGCCATCAATTTCATCAATAAATTGCCATGTGATTGTCCCCTCACTTGTCTCTGTGACTGCAGGACTAGCTGAGAACATCAACAAATATTCCATGTAGTGAGTCTTAAAGATTACCAGTAGAGTAATAACTGCTGTCTAGTTTTATGCTGCTCTGTATACTTCCTGGAAAATATCTGCAGTTCTGACCCTTTAATAATGCAGGATAGAAGTGACTTGAATTGGGAAAATTAATATTTAATGTGAAGGTTGCATGGGTGTATGAAGGTTAATAGCCTGATTTGCAGGCAATTTTAACTTTGAGTAAGTGTCTCTTACCTCTAGAAGTGCAAGACATATGTCTAGAGCAAGAGACAGTTACTAAAGAAAAGTTGAATCTTTGTAAATTTGGCCCTAAATGTTTGTGGCTCAGTCTAGTGAACAACTCATCACTTGTTCTATTGGTGGTGTTTTTCAAACTTAATGTTAATATTTGAGATTTCAGTTACATGCTTTATTTTCTTATGAATTAGATCTCAATGCAAGACTGCCAAACTAGGAAACTATGTTTAGCTTTAGAATCACTTGCATATTATTCTACTATAGGCTTTCCTTTCTAACTTTGATTAGATTATCCTTTGGATTACAATACAAGAGAAGATAAAGCTTCAAAGAACTTTCTGGGATCTGCAAAAAGTAAGTATGTGATATTTCCCTGCTGCTTATGCCCTTCATTTAAAACCAGCTGTAAAATTAAGCTAACAAACAATTGGCCAAGTGAGTATTATTTCCTGTCCCCTGATTTTGCCCTTTGTCAAGCTAATCAATGTTCTCCTTACCACAATTCATTTTTTTCCCAACTAACTTTATTTATGATGTATACCAGAATGAATGTGTGTAACATGACTTTACTGTTAGAAAAGTAATTGTGTGATGTAAAGACTTTCATGTCTAGATAATGGCTTGCTTATTTGAGAGGCATTCTACATGGCTCTGTGCAGTGCAAGTGCTCTGACTCCTGGTCGCTTCAAAGTACTGGGAGACACAGTAATCAAAAATGACAAATGAGGGGGCGTGGCCAACTGCCGAAGGGAATGGCTGCACGGTAGCCGAGCTCCGCTGCGCCACTCCCGATCAATCCGTTTTTTCACTGTGTCCCGGCCTGATAGACTGTTGGAAGAACCTACTGGCCCGTGTAGATGTGCCCTGCTACCGTGTGAAGAGCGGCCCCGATCGCTGAGACCTCTGTGGGGTAATCGCGCTCTGATCTCGCTGACGGCCGCGGCTGCCTGTGAATGCTCTGTCGCCTTGCCAGATCTAGGTGCAAATTCGCGCCGCGGCTGCGGCCTAACTATCGAGACTGCGCATACTTGGAAGTGGCCACTGCCTGCGAGCTTCATCACTGGGGAGGCTGAGAACGCGCGGCCCCCCGCAGCCGTTCACCTGCTGTAGGGCAGCATACGCTGCAGGATCGTGAGCGTGGCAGTCTACGGCCGGCGGTCGAGGGCCGGCGCATTCGGACCCGACGGGCCCCTTGCTGATCGGGGTCCGTAATTGCCTGCGCTGAGTTCTGCCCTTGTCTTGTGCTGCGGGAGGGGTGCGGCCACGTCGCTGGAGGCGCTTGTGGACCCGGAGTGCCCCGCTGCTTAACCCGGTGCACAGACCTGCGGCCTGGTGGCGGAGGTGGCGCCGCCGGAGGTGGGGGGGGGTGGCTCCGACCTGGCCGAGTTTGCTGATATCAACCGCCCCAGCCCGTGACCCTTGACGTACCGGTAGGACCATCTGTGGACTGGGTGTGTGCCTGTCCGTCCCTGGCCCTTTTCCCCGTGGCCCCTGGGGTTGAATATTGGTGATAGGCTTCTGCCTCGTGGCCGGAGGAGTTCGAGTGTGCTCTGTGTGGCCCTCGCTAAGTCCAGCGGATGCGCCATTGAAGGCGCGGTGGTTCCCGGACCTGCGCCCCTGCTCCCTGCCACCCAGGTAGTGCCTGTCTCGTGGAGTGCCCGGGCCTTGGGGCCCGTCCATATATCCGGTCTCCTGGGGGCCGCGGCAAGAGCCACCGCCTTATCTTGGAAGTACTTGCAGGACGGCCATTGTTGCGGAGGTCTGGGTGCCTCCGGCTAAAGCCGACAGGCCGGTGTGGGCTAGTCCCACTGCAGGCGGCGGTGAGTAACTGGAGGGGCTCGACCTTCGTTCTAACGCTTCACTCCAATCGCCGCATCATGGCCAGCGGCCGCAGGGGTCGCGACGCGGTACAAGCAAAACTGGAGAAATTTGCATGGCAGAAGGGCCAGGATGGGAACCATGTCAGCCCTAAATCGCAGGGGGAGATCCGGATCCCACGTTTCAGGACATTTTAACTGCCATAACCACAGTGAGAACCTCGCTTGAAACCCGCATCGACACGGTCGCTACGGAGGTTGCTCTGATCCGCGCTGACATGCGGAAGATGTCTGACCGCATCGGCTCCTTTGAGAGCACAGCCAAGGAACTTAATAATGATTCGGAACTTCTTAAGCGCCAAGTCACCGAACTTCAATCTACTCAGGAGGCTCTCGCATTACAGCTGGATGACTATGAAGGCCGCATGAGACGCAACAACCTGAGAATCTTGGGTGTGCCGGAGCGGGCAGAAGGACAGGCTGCTGACCTCTTTGTTGAGGAATTGATCCTTCAGAGGCTTCAGCCGAGGGGTCTCTCCAAGTGCTTCTCGATTGAGCGCGCTCATCGCGTCCCAGGGGGCAGGCCGAAGCCTGGGGCGCCTCCCCGGCCTCTCCTCGCACGAGTTTTTAATTTCTGCGACAGATGCCATTCTCCAGACGGCGAGGGCGGCCCCTCCATTGGCGATAGACAATAGTAAAGTCACTTTTTTCCCGGATTTTACCTTGAGGGTTCAAAAACAGAGGCGTAGCTTCCTAGACGTGAAGTGAGCATTGAGGGACCAAGAAATTAAATACGCCATGCTGTTTCCTGCGAAGCTGCGAGTCGAGTCAGAGGGAAAATTGTGGTTCTTCACCAGGCCTGAGGACGCTTGGGATTGGCTCAAAGGATGGCGAACTGTTGGTAAAAGGCCCCCAAAACTTGGTGGGGATGTGGGTCATGCTAGAAACCGACGTCAGTGGCAGGGGTCCCCGCCGGACGGCGACCAGGCGGCACAGTCCCGAAGGGTTGAAAATTGGAGTTCCGCAAGTATAATTGACCGTCCCCGCAGTTATTTGACTTTCCACATGGGAGTTGGGATTGGCCCTCTGTCTTAGGTTGACTCCCCTTTGTGTAGTTGCCAATTGTGTGGGCTGATGCAGACTTGACTCCACTCTGTTCCTAGTTTATAGGGTGCACCGAACCGCTATTTTCTGTTTTACTGCGACATTCTGGGTTAGTGGGCTCACATATTGTGTTCTGGGACTATAGGCCGGGGAAGTTATTTTCTCCATGTACCGTTGCCCCAGGGAGTGGGGTTGTTCATGTTCCTGCTCATGTTGAGGGAGGGCGACAGGTACTCTGCAAGTTGGGGGTGCCGGGTGGTTTTGTACCCGTTATGCAGGGAGGCAGGGTGGAGGGAGGGAAGTGCGTGCTGGGGGGAGGGGAATGTTGGTTGTGTTTGGGGTTTTGTTTATGGTACTTGTGCAATGCTTTTGTTTGTTTTTTCCTGTACCAATGGATCCACTAGTTCTAGGCACCTAATCTTTGTTTCAGTGACATTCTTTGCAGGTCATCAGAGTACAGTGGTGACACTATGGGGAGCGCTGGAGTCCTCTGGGGTTCACCACATGTGTCCATCTGCAGGGAATACTGGAGTACGGTCCAGTCCGCCGCCACGTGGGGAGCTCCCCCGCTTCCGCTGCCACGCTGTCATACTCATGGTCCTGTCTTCTGTGGCCCGTCTACTGGTTGTCCACCCATATTGCCCTCATGGCTTCACGTCCAGTACTTAAACTCCTAACGTGGAATGTCAATGGTCTGGGCGATAGAATAAAGCGGGGTATAGTGCTGCAATACCTGAAGCGACAGTCACCGGATATTGTTTTCCTCCAAGAGACACACTTAGTTGGGAATTCTTGTGGTGCACTGAATAGGTGGGGATATCGACTTGCCTCTCACTCTGGATTTACTTCGGGGTTGAGGGGTGCGGGGATCCTTCTTCGCAGGGGCTGCCCATTTATAATCCACAGGACCTGGACGGATGACCAGGGTAGATATGTGGCGCTGTCAGGCACCTGGGAGGGACAGATTCTCAATATCATTTCCATATATATCCCCCCGGGATTACAGCGACCCGCGTTGAGAGACCTGGGTACACTCATACTCGACTTGCCGCTGGGCTCACTGGCGCTGGGAGGAGACTTCAATCTGGCAATGGACGGAGCTAGGGATCGTTTCCCGCCCGCAGGGACCCCCAAGGGGGATCCCAGTTAATGGAGTTCTCACAGGCTATGGGTTGGGTGGATATTTGGAGAGGGCTCAACCCGAACGCGGCACAATTCACGTTCCACTCTGGGGCCCACAACAGTCAGTCCCGCATTGACTACATGTTTACGCACGCCCACGATGTCCATATTTTTTCTGAGTCCCGGTGCCTAGCGCGTGGAATTTCTGACCACTCCCCAATCTTCACAACTTTAACTATGGGACAGACTAAGCGTCAGACTACCCTCTCGATCACACCCTGGGCGCTTAAAGTACCACACATTAGGGAAGCACTGCTTAAAGATGCTGACTATTATTTCACAGAAAATGTAGGGTCGGTCACCTCCGCCTGCATACTCTGGGGGGCGTTTGGCGCTGTCATTAAGGGCCGAGCCCTGTCGTTATTGGTTGGGCACAGGAGGGAACGAGCCAAACGTGTGGTGGAGCTGGAGGAGGACATCCTGGTTAGGGAAAGGGCCCTGGCATCTGACCCTGATGCATAGCATGCATTAAATATGGTGCGCCTGGACTATCGCAATTGCTAACGGAAGCTGCCACGGCGCTCTATATGACCACCCGTTACAAGATTTACGAATATGGAGAACAAACGGGCAAACTCCTGGCCTGGCTGGAAAGGAGGGAGCAGGCATCCCGTTGGGTACATGCGATAACTGGCGTTGATGGTGCACTCCTCACTGACCCCCAGCGGATCGCCAAAACGTTTGTCACTCACTTCTCGTCGGTATACACTTCTGCTGCGACATCCCAGGCTGCTATGGCAGCTGACCTCTTATCTACGATAAAGGTGGCATGCTTGTCCAAACCCGACAGTGACTCCCTAGAAATTGCCATCACGGAGACTGAAATTCAAAAAGCAATCCAGGGCGTGCGCTCGGTCAAAGCGATGGGACCCAACGGGCTCCCAATTGAACTTTTCAAGCCAATGGCCTCCAAGCTCTCACCTCATTTATTGAGCATGTATGCCGAAAGCTTTGAGCTAGGCATTTTGCCCGCTGATGTTAGGACAGCCTCGATCGTGGTAATACACAAGCAAGGCAAACCTGCGGAAGACTGTACATCATATCGCCCTATCTCTCTCCTCCCCGTTAAGGCGAAAATACTGGCGAAGTTATTGGCCAACAGACTTCTCCCCTTTCTCACCGAACTGGTGCACCCGGATCAATCTGGGTTCATGCCAGGACGGAACATGGCCCTGAACCTGCGGCGGTTGAACGGGGTCCTGGGCAGAACAGGTACGATTAGGGAGGATGCGATATTGCTCTCACTGGACGCCACAATGGCGTTTGACACCATAGAGTGGGCATTTCTTTTTGCTGTCCTGGTTCGGATGGGATTCGGGCCCAAATTTATCAAGTGGATCCAGCTACTCTACACCCAACCGACAGCACAGGTGACAGTCAATAATCACATCTCTAGGACCTTCCCGTTGCATAGGGGCACGCGACAGGGGTGCCCCCGGTTACCTCTACTTTTCGCCCTAGTATTGGAGCCGCTGGCTACCTGGATCAGGGGTGACCCGGAGATAAGGGGACTTAAATGGACAGAAGATCACGAGGATCACATTTCGCTCTACGCGGATGACATCCTCCTCTATCTGGCCTCACCGGCACGTTCCCTGCATCGGGTTCTCCTCATCTTTCACATATTTGGCGCTCACTCGGGGTATACGATCAACTGGTCCAAGTCTCAACTATACGTCTTGTGGGGGGAACCACCCCAGAGCCCTAGAGGGTACGACATTCCTTTGGCATCTCAGGGCTTTAAGTATCTCGGCATATTCATTACCCCTGATCCGACCCTGTTTTATGACTCTAACCTACTGGGGCCCTTGACCCGTCTCAGATCAGACGCCAGCACTGGCGTACTCTCCCTCTGACCCTTCTGGGACGTGTGGCGCTTTTTAAGATGCTAGCGCTCCCGCGTTTCTTATACGCACTGCAAAACACCCCCAATGTGATCCCCGATGCGTACTTTAAGAGTATTGAAAGCGTGGTGCGGGAACTGCTTTGGGAGGGGCGCGCGCCGCGTATAGCCATGAACAAGCTCACAATGGGATGGTATGACGGTGGCATTTCCTTGGCCGACATGCGGCTTTACTACCAGGCCTCTCAACTGGTGGCGGTTAACAAATGGGTTCATGGTGAGCACGACAACCCAAATTTTTGCACAGACCGATGGTTGTTGGGGCGGGTACAATAGGGCACTGTATACGAACCCTCGTAAGCTTCATCTCACGGGGACCACCGCGCGTACAGTGGAGATCTGGCATGGTATCACTAAAAAATGGGGTTGGCATAACCGACTTACAAAAGCTACACCGCTCTGGGAATCGGACATGTTGGGTCAGCTTAGTAAGTGTCCTGGCTTTGACAGGTGGGCTATGATAGGCGTCTCAACGGTTGGGGACGTGTGGGTGAAGGGGAGACTGGCCACATTTGCTGATCTGCAAACTAAGTATCAATTGGCGCCCACTGAGGCATTCAGGTATCTCCAGATCAGCCATGCGGTCAGGGCCGCCATACCCCAGGAGCTTCCTCTGCCTGACTCCTCTCCATTGGAGGATAGATTGATACTGGACCATATGCCTACAAAGGCTTTCTCCCTTACCTATAAAAAACTGCTAAAAAACCAACCTGATCCCATGCTGCTCCTACAGGAAGGATGGGAATTGGACCTGGGGAGCATTGACGATGAGGACTGGCGCGATATACTGGCCTCGCCCAGAGAAGTAGCTATCCCAATGAGACTGCGACTAGTCCAGTTGAAAATTCTTCATCGGGTTTATTTTGATGCAAAACTCCTGTTCAGGTTGGGTAGACGGCCTGATTCTTTATGTATACATCACTGCAATCAGACGGGTACTTTCTTCCATATCCTGTGGGAATGCCCACTGGTGGGGCAGTATTGGCATGGGGTTACAAAACAGTTGGAGAGGGCGTGTGGCAAGACCCTACAGGCCTCCCCCGTCTGTGTCTCCTCAACGTGTGGGATGCCACGGATCTCTCACAGATCGAGCAGACCTGGGCCTCTTTGGGTTGGGCCGTTGCCAAACGCAACATTGCGCAGAGGTGGGGTGTGGGCACGGCCCCGTGCTTGCGAGATTGGACTATGGACATGGACAGGGCAATGGTTGCCGAAAAGGATGTGTTCAAGCACAGGGGGTGCCCCAAGAAATGGGACCATAAGTGGGGGCGGAGGAACAAATACAGGGGCGATATATGTTTGTCTCCTTCAGTTGAACTACGACGTGAAATGCATCTACTGTTGGATGAATCTTGAAATGACGAGGCGATATAGCCCTCAGTCATGTAATTGTCTCTCTGGCTGTGTGTTCCCACATGATATGTACGTTGGATGTTCTCCCCTGTCCCTCCATGCCGGATGTTTACTGCTCAGAAGTGAAGAGGTCCTTTTGGCTTATCTTTGGGATGTGTATGGTGCCTATGGACTGATTTATGTATTGCCAAATGTGACGTATTATTGCGGATCCGATTGTCTTATCATTGCCTTGTACCTTATTTTTCTTTCCCTAATAAAATTGTTAACAAAAAAAAAATGACAAATGAAGCAAGATTAATAGTCATAGTAAAATTAGTAAGCATACTAGGTGATTTTGAAGGCTTGATGGTTCCTTACTTAGGTTTTGCATTTATTATGTGAACTGATCCTCATTTATCTGAAGTTTTCTAATCTTTGTTGAGCAGGGATACGGATGTCCAGTGACAACATTCAATAATTACATGTAGTGATCTTGTGACAGTTACCATACCATTATTCCAATCCTCCTGACACTTCATTTTGTTTTTATTTTTTAAAATATATTTTTATTGTATTTTCTCATATTCAACTTTTCAGTTTGACATACATTTATAACATAAATTACGGCACATGAAGGCGGTGATGAGCATTGTATCTTTTCATTTACATAAATGGAGTTGGCAAGGTAGCTACTACGGTCATGGCTAACGTCCCTCCCGCAGCTGGGCATTCTGGGTCTATTGGCGTTCTTGCGCTTACAGTGGTTTGGGTGTCCCCCACTCGGGTGTAAACTCATAGCACTGCTTCCAAGGGCCCCGTATCTTGTCAAATTTCCACGTGCACCCACGCGTCTTGCATGTCACTTTCTTGGCTGCCATGTAGAGATCCATCCCTTTTTCCCACTCTTGTAGTGTGGGAGGGTCTGGTGCCCCCAAGTATTTTGCCAAATCTTGTATGGCTACTACTAGTCCCAGATTTGCAAAGAACAGTTTGGCCCTAGGGATATCTATCTCTTTGGGTATTCCCAGTAATGGGTATTTGTGATCCATTGGTATCGCCACTTTTAGGGTTTTGCTAAGTACCGGGGTCAGGGTGACCCAATACGCGTAAATGTCTGGGCACTCCCCATAGTGTGTGTAGGTAGGTCCCCCTCTCTGTTTTGCATCGGAGGCATTCAGGTGGTGCCACCCTGCTGAAGCAATGTAAGCAAGCCCTATCGTAGTATACTCTATGCAGATTTTGAATTGTATTAGACGGAGGCACAATTTAATAGCCACTACTCTAGTGTGCTGCAATGCCGCCTCCCAATCCAGGTCGTCGAGGGTCCCCAGTTCCACTTCTCACCTTGCCCTCAACCTCACTAAGGTGTCTGGTTTATTGTTCAGTGTCTTGTATGTCCATAAGATTTCCCTTTCCCTAATTTCCCCCATGAGCAGTCTACCTTTGAGGGGTGCATACTCAGGCATACCCTCTGACTTAATCTTCTGCGCCTTCCAAGTGTGTGTTACCTGTAGATATTTGTAGTATTGCTTTACCGTTAATTCGTAGTCTCTCTGCAGGAAGGCAAATGAGATAAGGCCCCCCCCTCCATTATATCTCCCAGTTTTGATATCCATAACATATCCCAGTTCTTAAAGCCTTGCAATTTAGCACATTCTTTCAATCGTGTTCCCACCAACTAAGGGGTTTCCCGTGTAACTTGGTTGTCCCATTTCATACCTTTCTCCGATCCTCTCCATACGGCAATGGTCACCTGTGTTGCCGGGAGGAGGTTCCTCATTTCTTTCCCCCTTATAAATAATGCGTGTGGGAATAGGGGTTAAATTGGGTACGTTCTAATGTGTATGTGAGGTGATTGCTTGGTATGTGATCCCAGTCGTAGATAACGATTAAATGTGCTGCCCAGTAGTAGGCTTTGATGTCGGCAAGGGAAATACCTCCATTATATTGATTCCTTTGCGATGTATGAAGTGCCATTCTAAAGGAAAGTGCGGACTATCCCTTCTGCCTTGGTGAAAACCTCTTCTGGCAGTGTGTGGTATGGATTCTAGAGCATGTATAAGAGGTTTGCTAGCGTTATCATTGTGTATAATTCGGCTTTACCCAGGAGCGTCCGTGATTTCCATCTTTCCACATAGTCATGGAACTCCGCTATGACCCTTCGAATGTTACGATCAAGTCTCAGGTCCCTATTGTTGGTGATATATATTCCTTAGTATTTAAAGGCGTCTGTAGCTATTCTCAGTCTCCCGGGAATATCAGATTGGTCAATAGTGTGGTTCGCTGGGAATGCACTTGATTTGTCCCGGTTTATCTTATATCCCACCTGTGCCCCATATTTCTCAAATACAGCAAATAGACAGGACAGGGTTGGCCGCAGGTTCATAACATAAAATAAGATGTCCGCGTATAGGGATATCCGTTCATCCTCAGATGTCCCTTCGCTCTCCCGGAAGCCAGTGATTCCGGGGTGTGTACGTATAATGCACGCCAGAGGTTCTAGCACCAGGGCAAACAGTAACGGGGATAGTGGGCACCCCTGCCTCTTGCCTCTCGGAATCGGGAACGTATACAATATTTTGCCATTCACTCTCACACGGGCAACTAGATCGTTATAGAGCAGGTCTATCCAGGGCCGATATTTGGGTCCAAATCCATACCTTAGTACCTGCTTCAGGAAAAGCCAATGGACGGCATTGAACGTTTTTTAATATTATCAAATGGGGCGTATCTCTGTGTCATATGGCTTCTAACCAGTTGCTCAGGTGATGGAGATTTAATCGAGTCGACCTTTTGGGCACGAAGCCAAACTGGTCACAGTGAATAAGAGTGGCAACGACCTGTACCAGTCTATTTGCCAGAACTGTGGACAGGATTTTTGTTTCAATGTTGAGAAGGGAGATTGGGTGATAGGAGCAGCATGCAGTCTGTGGCCTGCCCGGCTTATGTACGACTACGATCATGGCGTTCCTGAGGTCTTGAGGGAGCGCACCCATTGCCTTTGCCTCTAAGAATAAATTGAGTAGGTGAGGACTTACTATATCCTTGTTCTATTTGAAAAACTCTGCTGGTATGCCATTAGGACCCAGAGTTTTCCCTGCCTTTAAGTTGCTTATGGCTGTCTTGATCTCTTCAAGTGTAATGTCTTCCTCTAGCAACTGTATCGCGTCTGCATTTAATGTCTGGATAGAAATTTCTACTAGATAGTGTTCTATTTGGCGAGCTTCCAACAGGCGTGCCATGTAAAAGGCTGTATAGTAACGGACAAATTTATTTGCTATTTCTCTGGGGGTGGCGCATGCATGGCCTTCGTCTGATTCTATGGATGTTACTCATCGTGCCTCTTCTTCCCTCCTGCTCAACCATGCCACCAGTCTCCCCGCTTTATCCCCGGCATCGTAAAGTCATCTGTGTGTGGCTTGGATCTCGGCCCTAGCCTCTGGTTGTGCCAGCACCTGATATTCTTTACGGAGGATTGCGACGGCACGCACCCGAGAGGTGTCAGCCGGTACCCCAATCTGGCTCTCCAACTGGAGGAGGCGAGCCTTCATATCTTCTATCTCCCTAGTTTCTCATCTTTTCTTATGTTATTATGTTTTGTGCTCTGTCTCGAAGGACCATTTTAAAGGGCTACCAGAGTATGACCGCTGACAAGACTGAGCCTGTGTTTTCTTTGAAGTATATCTCTGTCTCTACCCTGATTTTGTGTGCCACCTTTTCGTCCCAGAGTTTCCATGCGGTAAGTTTCCACCACAGCCCTGATTAGTGTGATTTCTTTCCCAGGGTGAGCCATAGCAGGGAGTGATCTGTGAGACCTCTGGCCAAATATTCTACCTTTTCTATCTGTTCCACCTCTCCCGCAGGTGCGAGGATGTAGTCCAGCCGCGAGAAGACTTTGTGTGCTCCTCAGTAGTATGAGTATGCTTGGGATTGCAGGCAGTGTCGGCGCCACGAGTCTGATAGCCCCATAGTATTGATGAAGCGTTTCAGAGGTGTGTCTTTGTCTGAGACCATACTTGGGGTGGAACGGTCAAGTGTAGGATCTACCACGTTGTTGAAGTCCCCTCCTAATGTGTGCGTTCATGACCTGACTTCGAGCAGTATTTCCGTTAGTTTGTCTAGTGTTTGTGCCTGTAGACGAGTGGGGCATAGACACTGATCAAGGTCATGTCTTGTCTATCCCACATTCTTTTGACCACCACATGGGTCCCATCTAGGTCTATCCATGTGCGGTGTACTCTGAAAGGAGGGGATTTCCTGACTAAAATTGCCACACCCCGGGAGCCTGACTTGATTCCCGCATGTGCTAAGTAAGGTATTATATGCCCCCCCTGCCCAGGAAACCACAGCGAGTGCCTCTCAGGTGCGTCTACTGGAGGAGTATTATGTCGGTCTTCAAGCTTCATTTGTGGGCGGTGGCTAGGCCACATTTAATCTTGCTTCCCACTCCATTAACTTTCCAGGAGAATATGGAATAAGTGCCTCTCTCAAGTGCCATCCCTCCGCTCATTTGGATATTGTAGGTTTCCCTTCAGCACGGTCTGTGATAGTCCCGTTCTCAGGGACTGTTCTGTGTCTGTGCCCATCTATGTGCTTCCCCCTATGTTCTATGCATTGTCCTCTACCCCAACTTCCTCCCCTTCCATTCCCTCCCCACTCTCCCCCCACACAATTACACCTATATGTCAACATGACAACTGTGTTGCGGGTGGTTTGAGAGGTCTGTCGCCCGCCCTTCCTCTCCATGTACCCTGCATTCCACCCCTTTATCACAACAGCAACACCTGGGAGGGAGGAAGCAAAACAAGTTCAAATCAACTAATTAACTAAAGTTAAGTAAACTAGGGTCTGTGGCCTCTGGCCTTCGCCGTTCCGTACTGTTGGAAAAGCCAGCCTATTTTACTTCTTCCGACAGGCTCTTCCCTTCTCGATACAATCAGGTTTTCCTTTCCTCATTTCTGGATCTGTCACTCCGCCCCGATGGTGTGGGTGTAGAGTGTTCCATATTCATGATGGATGTTAGGAGTGGGTGGTCAGGATCTTAGTCTGTAGAATGGGCACTGTTGGACACAACCGTGCCCCTTCGTCATGGATCTGTGCTGTCCTCCGCCCGGCGGTGCAGGCGTTTTTTTTCAATGTCTGTGGATATCCCTGGACTGAGGGTGTACCTCCCCGGTAATGGCGTGGATTTCCATAGTTTTGTAAGTGTTGGTACTCCCCTGCGTCTTTTCTCAGTCCGCCATGATTTAGGTCTCGAGTTCTACTGGCAGTCTTTGGTGGATTAGGTTCTGCTTTTCCTGTCCGCTCACGGCTGTGGCCGTTCCTCTACCCATGTCCATGCCTCCTCTGGGGTTTGGAAGAAGAGGGTTTTGTTCTCAAAGATGACTTTGAGCTTGGCAGGAAATAAGAGCATGTATTAAATGTTCATTGCTCTAAGCTTAGTTTTGACAGAGTCATATGTGCGCCTTTGTTGTTGCACCTCCCTAGAGTAGTCGGGGAATATCATTATTTTGGCATGAGCGTGTCGCTGTTCCCCCAACCTTCTCTCAAAATTAAGTCTCTGTCCTGGTAGTTCAGGAACCGGGCAATGAGGGGACGGGGTGGGGCTCTCACTTGTGGCGCTGAGGGCCCTATGCGCCAGTTCTATCACAAAGCAGGATGAAAGTGGGCTACCGGGAAGGAATAATGCATCCATTTTTTTCAGAAATTCCCCCGTATCCGAGCCCTCTGGCCACTCCGGGAATCCAACAAATCGTAAGTTATTTCTCCTTTCACGATTCTCGGCATCATCCACTCTCCATGCCACCTCTTTCATTGTGACATGCAGTTCGTAGACTTCTTTCTGCATAGTGTGAGTCACATCTTCCACCTCGGAGATCCTATTTTCTTCTTGTCACTCTCTCTGATACTTGGCGTAAGTCTTGGCGTAGTAATGTAACTTCTGCACTGACTTCATCTATCTTCCCCTCCAAGGCTTCCCTGGAGGCATGTATAGCCTGCAGGAGTATAGCTTTTTCTGGCCTTTGATCTGCCAGTGGGGCGACTGTTTTCGTGAATTTATCCATTTTAGCCAGGTGTTGTGGCTTGGGGTCTTTGTCTTTGGCCATGTTTGTGGGGTGGGATACCATGAGTTCCAGTCTGTCTGCTAGTCGCAATCCCGCAGGGGGGTGCGTTCCTCTCCCCCGCTAAACCACGTCACCCTCCTCTCAGTGGGCCTGTGGCTGGGTAAGTCCCTTCATGAAGATGCTGATGTATGGGGGAGTGTCCCCCCTATACTAAATGTCGTATCTCCGGGAGTGAGGAGTTCTGGTGGACAGCGACTGGTTCAGCGAGGGCTATAGCTCTGCATTTGCTGTATTACCGGGCCTCCATGCAACCGCTCTTTGTGTTGTTTACGAGGGTGAGGTTCTAGCCAGGTCGTTATTTCCGGGCCAGTTTGTGCACTTGGAAGGGTGGGGAGGGGCCCTTATGAGTCGCGCAGTCGCGGACCCTGCTCGCACAGTCCTCTCCAGCTCCAGGATGTTTTCCCCGTGTGTGTGGCCAATGTCGGGATCAGACTCTGTCTCTCTGCTATCTTCAGGCCCCCCTAGCCCTCCCCCTCACCTGCTATCCGGCGTTCACTCAGTTTAGGATGGCCCCTCAGGGCGCCCGACTCAGGGTGCCGGTGCCTTCCAGGCCGAGGAGGTGGGGGGGGCACCCCGATCTTCTGTTCCTCCTTGGCAGGTCCACCGCCCCCCCGGGCCCGCAGTGATCACCCAGCTGCACCCCTCGGAGGGCATGCTTCCCCAGGTCTTGTCGTTCTCCTGACGCCAGTCCCCGGCCGTCAAGTTGGCCTTCTCTGGGAAATCCGTTACGTGCTATCCATGCATGTAGTCTCTCCTGGGGTGCAGCACTACCCAGTTTCGGCTTAATCAATGCCGCAATCAATATTCGGGGCTGTGCGATCGCTCAGCGTGTCAGATTAGGGAAGGGAATCAGGATGTTGGTCGGATTAGCATGCGGGCCGACTGAGCCGGCTTTTAGAGATGCTAGTCAGCGATGTTGGCCACGCCCCCCTGATACTTCATTTTGGCTCATAAAAACAGGGTAGAACTTCCTTCTCTGTGGTTAAGGTGTGGTCTGAGACTGACATGAATGACCGTTTCAGACTACTTTGATAGTCCAATGTTGCGTTACGTGGTCAAAAAGAGGATTGACAATAATTGTGGCCACTCATTTCCTGATACAATACTTTTTGATTGCTGCAACTGTTATCAAGAGAAAGAAATATCCATCCTGTGACTCTGCAAGTGGGCAATGAAACCAGATTGCTTAACTGCATTGTCAAAATACATACATGAATTCTTTCCTCCATAAGCAGTTCGTTTGTGTGGACATAACTGTATCTGGTTGTAGCAATAATATGCAGAGATGCTTACCTTTTTTAATTTTTGCATGTTCACCATCTTTAAGATGAACAGGTGGCATTACAACCTGCCCAAATGTTATTAATCAGTCCACCTTAATCTGTTTAATTTGATACTGGGGCCCATTGACACCGCTGCCCAGTTTTGGAATTATATTATATGGTCTACTGATTGTGTAATAACAGGCCTAACAGAAGATGTTTTACCTCTCAGGAGAAAATAATCAACCTGTCATTCGTTGGGAAAGACCTTAGTTACCTGGTGAGTAACTTAAGAATGTGCAAAAGGAGGCTCTCGCTGTCAGGTCCCCAGTAGTGATTTACCTCCATCCTGCACTGAAGCCAATTTAAGGACCAACCGTAACCCTATGTAACTATAGGGCTTGCTTGCTGCTTGGGGTTCTGTGGCTCATCATCCACAACAGCCATTAGAACACACAAGTTTATGCCCAGAGAAGACACAGTAGCTTTCACTAATTCTTCCTCCTAAGAGCTTCATCGATCCTTCTTTCTAAGAGCTTTATCAATCCTTCCTTTTCAAATGACATCAAACCAAATGTCTGACTCACCCTGCCTCCTGTTTTCCCATATCAACAGTCTCTTCAGTTTGTTACTAAGAGTAAGAGTAAATAGCTCCTCTTTTCTGGAGATCATTTTAAAACCAACCCAAAGAAGAGATGAACCTGGGGTTTTACTGCAGTTTTTCAGTAGTGGAAAAGAACCATCTTACTTCTGCTATTTACCTTCATTGATAGTTGTAAGTAATGAATAGTGAGAAAAAGAGGCTCCTTCTACCATCTCCTGAGGATTCCTCAGGGGAGATCCAGAAAAAAGCTTCACCAAGAAAACGTGGCTGCTCCCAGTTGATGTTGGGATCTCTGAAAGCAGGTAGAGTAGAACATACTACATCATACCTGTCCTTGAACTGATACACCATTGATGTTGAAAAACATGCAGGTGTTCTGCTTTTAGGGATTCACCAAAATTGAGACAACACTAGTTATTGAAACAGTCGGCATTGTCCACATCATTATTCCCATCTACGGACTGTTCGTTCGCTCAGGTCTAGAAGGATTCTAGCTACCTTTAATCTGAAATATTGAATGCCTACTCTCTAACCAGGGAACTAACGCCAATGACTGAGATCCCTGATACTCCCTCTGTAAGGCACCAGCCAACTTGATGACCATTTCCGCCTAGAGTGTCAGCATCTCTAGTGCCACCTGCTGCATCACCTACTCTATTGACACCAGCAGCTGTCTCGCCTCTACAAGTATCTGTGCATTCCAACCGAGTGAGGGTTAAGTCAAGGTGGTCCAAGACGGGGAACATGTACCACTCTTTGACTGCATTTTAAGCACTGCCCAAGACATCAGTCTCACCATTCTAAATGTTCTGTGTAGGACTTCAAGATCCATTCTCCTGGAAATCAGACCTCTTCTTCCTCCCCTGGAATCATTATTCTCTTACACAGTTGGAGTCTTCCATCCAAAATGTCCCCCATATTTGATATCAATACCTTTTAAGTCTAGTTTGAGGGGCAACAAATCCAAATGTGCCTACTACCACAAAAACCTCGATTATATTTGAAACCTTACATGCTAGATCTTTTTCGCTTCTACTTTGGGGTTTTCTATAACCTACTCTGGGACTATTCTTTAGATAAAAAAATAATCTAAAGTGGTGCTTGCTAAATTATTTGAACCACAGCAATAGGCTATTAACATCAGAGATTGCACTTTCAAAAGTTAAGGCTGCTATTCAGTCTCTTCCAACCAGTAAAACACCAGGAGATGAGGTTATTTGTGATTAGAAGTCTAGCCCCTTATTGTCACAACATTTTAATTCCATCCTAGCTATCCTCCCCAAGTGCTCCTGTTCCTGCACCCTAAGCAAGAAAGTAATATTCTATTCTGTGGAGCTGCTGTAATGCCATTTCCCACTCAGCAACTCAGACCACTATCATCCATCTGATCTACAGTTCTCCCAGGCAGAACGAAGACTTTAGTGATGAATTCTCTGATCTCTTCACCACTTCATCCATCTGACATGCCCACACCACCCTTTTGGGTGGCTTCAACCTGCCAGACAACACAAGCTAAAACAAAAAGCAAAAAAATAGCCACTAACCTCCGCCTACTCAACACACTCATCACGGTACAGCTAATCACACAACAAACACACACTAAAGGCCACATCCCCGACATTGTCGCCGTAACATCACCAACAATCCAGTGTAAATCACCCATATACCAAGACTGACCTCTTTGTCATCCCTATGTCCCTATTCCATGTCCGGTCAACTAACCAAGGTCAACCTGAACTCATCTCTCATCCTATCAACTCCATGTCCAACACCCCTTCTAAAACAAAAACCGTAAACGCTTTTCTAGAAAACTATGGAAACATCCACTCCCCAATTAAAGCACACAAATGCAAGTCAAAGCCTTCAGCCCCCTTGTACTCTAAAGACTTTGGGGACAAAAAATTATCCATCCGCAGAAAAGAAAGAAAATGGAAAAAAAACCAGAACTCTTGAGCACCTCATGATGTTGAAATCCCACTACACAACACGTAGACAGCTCATCACATCAGGCAAAGCAAATTACTATACCAACACCATCACTGTCGCCACCAACAAAATCAGAACATGTTTCAAGACCATAAAGCCCTGCATCATCCCCCTGCCAGATTCAATTATTTCTCATTCCACAGAAAAGTGCAATGCTGTCAACCTCTACAGTGAACAAATACAGAAGACCCGAAAGCACATGATCAACAAAAAGCCTGCTTCATCTTATGCATGCCTCTTCCCGTAGAAACCCGCAATGGTCATCTTTCAAAGCCCTATTTCTCACAGATCTTGCCAACATACTCAACTCCCTGAGAGCCACTTCTTATGAAGATGATGTCTTACCCTCGTCCTTCATCAAAACTCTCACCTCTATTCACCATTGTCAATGCCTTACTCAACAGACCTTTGCAGAAGCTCTAAAAACAAGCCAGATCCTCCCACTCCTAAAGAAACCTACACTAGACTCTGATGTCTTATCCAACTACTGGACAGTTGCTCACCCATCATTCATCAGCAAGGTCATTGAAAAAGCAGTGTATGTTCAACTTAACAATCACATTAATGCTAACCACCTCTTACACTATTACCAGTCTAGCTTCAGATCACGCTGCAGCACAGCAACTGCTACCTTACACATTGTAGATGATACCCCCTTGGCACAGATAAAGATGACCTCTGCCACCTGACATTGCTGAACCTCTCAACTGCCTTCAACACAGTCGACCATCCCTCCCTCCTGAGCACACTAGAGTCTTGAATTCACTGGCAAAGTCCTTCACTGGTTCTCATCCTCTTACCTTTCTAACTAACACTAGTTTGTTCAGATGGGCACCTCCAGGTCCAAAAGATCCCTATTACCTACAAAGTTCCCAGAGTTCCATACTGTCCCCTTCCACCTCTACCTGATGACCCGTCATCTTCATTCTCAACCTTATGATCTCATCACCCCCATCCTGATGGAAATCCATTGGCAGCCCACATCATCTTGAAAACCAGATGCATCATTTACAAAGCTTTCACAACCAGCACCCCTGCTTATCTTGCAGACAAGGTCACCAACTCTGGTGGACCTTAGCACACTTGTGGTCAGGATACCATTAGATGCAGACTAAGAAGTGTAAAAAAGAAATAATAAGACAGCTGGCCTTTGGGGGGGCGTGGCGAACCGCAGAACATGGCGGACACAGACTGAAGGAGCTCCGGAGCCCGTACACAATAATCCTGCGCCATCGCTGCAGATTGTGTCCTATCGAGCCTGGCAGGGCAGATCAGTGTGGTGGAACATATGAGGCCGTCCCATAATTATTTTGGGAGCTCGTTGGCGCTGCGGTGAATGATAGTCGCCGTCCTGAGATCGTGAGTTGGACGCCATTACCCAGCGAGACGGAGACAGTGACGACGCGGAGCGGAAAGCAGCTCGTGACGAGGCCGCTGTGACCCCGCGGTGTAGGGCACCTCGAATGGGTGCTCACCGGCTGTCCTCGCCGTTTCCTAGCAGACGGGTAGAGCGTCCGGCGGTGAAGGTGACGGACCCGGACCCCCCAGTGCTGTAGATTGATCACGACGCGCGCCGGAGGTGCATCGGAGGGAGGCCCACACAGGCGAACGCATCAACGGAGGTACGGTTCTCTGCCCCTCTACACCTTCCCCCTCCGATGCATGGGGGTACACCTGGAGAATGCCTTGAACATCCAATAGGCCGTTGACTATAACAGAGATTGCGGGTGGCATTATATTGGGAGCGCTGGAGGAAAAACGGACCGCCGGGCCGGGCCTGTGTCTGTACCACCCGATGCGCCGCCGGGCGCCATTTTCATTAAAACGGAGGGAGATGCAATGGCGAAACTGATTTAAAGAGCCACCGCCTGTCTTCTCGTTGTGTCTGCAACTGCTGGATGCTCTCTTCCCCGCCCCTCAATGGTCGTGTCTGATGTGACCAGGGTAGACTAAGTCAGAAGCAGGCAGCACATTGTGGAGGTACCGGGAGGGGCGACTGAAAAGAGAAGCTGCCTGTGTATGGGTTGATACAGCGCATCCTGACCCTGGCTCCACTGCCCCATGAGTCTGAGACCTGCGGGAGTGAATACTAGAACCGACCCAGTGGTGTGCGGATTGGGGCATCACGACGTCGCGCTGTATGACGCTATCGCTGTCGACCCCTAAACAGCACTCCGTTCTCTATCCCACGGTCCTGACAAGTAATGCAGGGAGACCTATGCAGATGTCCTCACCATCTGGCCATGTAAGATGATACCAGAGACGACGCCTTGAGAATTGTTGAGGACGCTGTATGGCTGTAATAGCCATCCAGGAATTTTCCAATGAGTGGCGCCTGATATACTAAGTGCCTGGACAACTGAACAATAAGATAGCACGCACATTCGTGTAAGGAAGCCTGGGGTGGGAGGCGGGTCCCGACCGCCACCGATGGAAGAACTCTGAATAGAATTGTGATTTGGGCTGCGAGTTGAGAGCCTCAAATCCAGACCCAAGATAATCCGGGTACCTACACTGTGCACGACGACCCAGACACGTCTGGCACAACTCCAACCTGAAGCCAAAACGGCAATATCACTTCTTCGTTGTTAACGGATCCGGTGAGTTCGACATAGTGAGATATGGGGCGTCCGAAAGGGAAGTTGTAGGAGGCTTCTGCCCCTAGCTCACAGTCCACTGAAGAGCGTGAACAACCTACGTTTCCCCCCTCACTCTCCTGTATACCGCCTACTGAAGAAACGGCGACTCCGGACAAGCTGGATTTAATATTGCAGGAAGTCAGAGTCTCGACGGGCGATAGAGCAACAGATTGGCTCGCTCACCGTGGGTTTCACGTTGCTTATGGCGGATCATGCTAAACTAGCGTCAAAGGTGAAGCCTAATAGTGAAACTCTGACAGAAATCGTACCGCACCACAAAGAACACGCGTCACAAATACAAACATTGCAGCGACAAGTAACAGGTCTTCTAGATAGAGTGGAGGACGCAGAAGGCAGAGCCAGGCGAAACAACATACGCGTCATAGGCCTTCCAGAACGCGCTGAAGGACCTGACGCCGCCACATTCATTGAACAGTAGTTCCGAGAACATGTAGCTCCTGAAGGGCTGTTGAACTTCTTTTGTGTAGAACAAGCCCATAGAATACCTACCGGGAGACCTAAAGTGGACGCCCCACCGAGGCCGCTGATAGTCAGAATGCTGAATTTTAGAGACCGGGATGCACTGCTTCAAAAGGCAAGAGGGCGGCCCCAAATCCGCTATGAGAACTGTCAGGTGTCACTATAGGAGAGGTAGAAGGGAAGAGGTGTGGCGCCGCGGCCAGGGCGACTGACGCTGGAATCTGGGGCTCACGGTTCGATCCCCAGCACCGGCGGCAGGTCAGCCCAGCACCATGTGACTCTGGGCAATAGCTTGCTTAATCTTCCCGACGGCCCCCAGCGCCGGGATGCCTTCGGGTAGCTGTTCGCGCTTTACAAATACTGGATTTACATTTTTTTTGTTTTTTTTTTTTTGTTTTTTACTATACCCGGATTACACCCTCATGGTCCAGCGAAGCTGCTCCTCATTCCAGCCAGTCAAAAAGAAACTACGAGACATGAACCTCAAGAATGCACTGTTATTCCCTGCCAGATTAAAAATTATACATGACCAGAAAACTTACTTTTTTTTTTTTTAAAGTCCGGAGGATGTAGAGGAGTGGATAGGAGTAATGGATCCAGCATTACTGTCAGAAACATCCCATCGAACTCAGCCAAGCGATTCCACTCAAACGCAAAGACGGCGTTCGCGTCGCAATGTAAAGACCCTCATTTCCAAAGTGGCCTGCAGCCCCACCCATGAACAGGTGCAGAGAAGCAAAGACGAAGCCTTGGCTACCGCGACCACGTTCAGGGACACTACCTTGCGTATGGACTCTGACTCTTCGGAGGGAAGTATTGTACGCTCTGATTCGGAGGGCAGCCTCGCCTTGTTCCCTACAGTAACACCACAGACTGCTGATGACCTACTGGGCTGCTAAACACTGGAAAATACAGCCTTGCCTCCACATATGACTATAGAACAGTAGAGATGATGGCACACACTCTTATGGACATATATATCCTTTTTTTAGTAATTAAGATGGCACTATAATGTTTCTTAAATTAATACCGGGCTCTCCTATATTATACCGTGTCTGGCGAAAGCAATGAACCCCCAATTGCGCATGCACTAGTTAAATGCAGCAAACTGTTTCTTGTTGTACTCATGGTTTGGCCCTGCATAGTTCACCGGCTGGGCCTTGTATTAGAAGTTCAATGGGGGTTAATGTGTTCTAACGCAAAATCGATGTCACGTACTACTTCGTGGTTCCCTGTCCAGGCCATGGGCTCTCATACTGTTTACATTATAAAATGCATAAGCTAAACACATACACCTTAATTACATGGAATGTTCGGGGTCTAGGCTCAGTACAAAAACGACACAGGGTGCACGCGCAATTGCTTGGGCGCAAGGCGCAAATAGTATTCTTACAAGAGTCCCATCTAACAGCATCGGTAGCGGCAAAAATGCGGAAGAAATGGAAGGGGCAAATATACTCTACTGACTATTCCGCCTTTGCCAGGGGTGTCACAATTTGGTTCAGATACGAGGTCCCGTTTGTGGAAATAGAACGACGGGTTGATGCGCAGGGCAGATATATTTTCCTTCATGGGACACTAGATGGAAGGCATATTGTATTGGGGAATATATACGCTCCAAACTTTGACCAGAATAAATACTTTATGGGCTTAAATACAATTTTAACAGGGTGGGAGGCATTCCCGTGGATTATGGGCGGTGACTGTAATGCAGTGATAAATATTAAATTAGATCGCTCACCCCCCCCCCCCCCTCCATGGCGCAGGAACTATTAAACAAGCTGAGGCTCTTTGCAGCTGGGTGAACGGCTGGGAGTTATGCGCTGTGTGGCACCTGAAAAATGTAATGCACAAGGAGTACTCCTTCTATTCCCCAGTCCACCACTTACATACAAGAATTGATAGATTTCTCTGCTCCCTCTCCATAGCCACACAGGTGTCCCACGCTACATACTTAGCGAAAAACCTTTTCAGACCATAACCCATTAGAAATCCGTATTACCTGGGGTAGGATCCCCACCCCAGTCCCCACATGGAGGCTATGGCAACAACTAATAGAAGACACTGTATTTTGCTCTACATTATCTACTGCAATTGAGAACTGTTTTACTGAAAATGTCAATACTGCGTCCTCAATATTAGTAGAATGGGATGCGCTCAAGGCAGTAATTAGGGGAACTGTGATTATTGCCACAGTGGGTGCGCGACAGGAAGTACATAAAAAATTGAAATCAGTAGAGGACGACATGGGTGGGCTGGAGCAGGAAGCAGCGAGAGATCCCGAGAAACATGCTTCACTGCAGGAGGCGCGCATAAAGCATGCTGAGCTGCTGGAGACCCTCAGAGTAATTGACTACAGAGCATACACGCAATTAAAGCACACGGACGCAGATAAATAAGGGACACTTTTGACGAGGATATTGAGTGAGGACCCACCCGCCCACTGTGATCAGTCAAATTGCCATGCCTTGGGGAAATATGGTGTATACTCAGCAGGGTATAAATGATTCTTTTTGTACATACTATACCACACTATACAACAAGTAGACAATGCGCTAATAGATGTGTTTTTGGCAGACCTGCCTTATCCCCTGATCCCTGAAGGAGCACAAGACAGCCTAGAAGGCCCCATCACGAGAGCTGAAATAAAAACCGCTATTAATGGACTCCCGCGTAATAAGACACCAGGACTAGATGGGCTACCAATAGAGTTCTACAATACTTATTCTGAAATCTTAATCCCACTAGAAGCCCTGTACAAAACCTCTTTGGAACTAGTCAGCCTCCCCAACACTACCAAGCAAGCTCTAGTAGTCACACTTCCCAAACCAGGGAGAGATGCCACAGATATCACAGGATATCGCCCGCTCTCACTGTTGGCAACTGAATATAAAATGTTAAGTAAAATATTGGCTAACAGGCTCCACCCCTATTTACATAAATTGATACACATGGATCAATGCGGATTCATACCCGCATGCAGTACATCCCTGAACATCAGGAGACTCTACCACATAATGGCAACCAATCCAGACCATTTAGCAAATGCTGGTTGCATAGCACTCGACCTTCGACAAGCATTTGATACACACTCATGGAATATATGTTTCGGGCTGTTGAGAGGTTCAGGCTACCCCCGGGATATATTCGCTGGTTACGTCTATTATATGAAACCCCCACGGCCAGAGTACGGACAGGTGGGCACATATCGAACGAATACCCAATATACAAAGGCACATGCCAGGGATGTCCCCTATCCCCACTGTTTGTGTTAGCATTGGAACCGCTGGCACTCCGGATGCGACAGGAAGCTAATCACATTGGGATACCATCGGACAACTCAATACATTTAATATCTGCATATGTAGATGATATAATAGTCTGTGAAAGACCTCCTGGGCGAATTAGACCCTATACCTAGAATATTTGCATCATTTGAATGCATATCTGGCCTTGCTATAAACGATTCGAAATCCACTGCCTTCTTTTTTCAAAACCATGCACGCCCCAAAATGATTGACTTTGGTTTATATCGGCTGCCAGTGGCGCAAACCACTTTTAAATACCTAGGCATCCACATATACAGATCACGTGGATATGTTGGAGGGTAATCTAAACAGAGCAATACGGGGGCTGCGCTCAAACATTGCCTTCTGGACCTCACTCCCACTCTCGACGATGGGTCGCGTGGCAGTGTCAAAGATGGTGGTCCTCCTCCGACTCCTATACTACTTCACTAACCTGCCGATCATAATACCTCCGGCCCTTTTTCATAAGCTGGATACTGCACTCTCGGACCTAATCTGGGGAGCAGGCAGAAGACGGGTGAGTCTCAAAAAATTACAGTTGGAAACACGCAGGGGGGGAACTAGGGGTACCAGACCTCCGAGCATATTATTATGCATGCCAGTTGCAATGGCTGTCATACTGGACTGCAAGCCGCAATTTGCAGGAGATAGGATATGCAGCACTTAACATTGATCAAGGGGCCTTACACACTCTGCTTCTGCCATATTCTAGAATCCCCCTAGATGCACCACCCCTACTTCGGACAGCATTGCTATGCTGGAGGAAAGCATTACAATATACGTCCCGCTGCCCTCACTATGCAAACAACATACCACTGCTGGGGATACCACTACCCACCGGAAGGCTCACGAAGCACAGGATTAGGGCATGGTCGGATGAGGGTGTGGACACAAAAGGGGCGTTTTTTAACGCCGAGATATTAATGGACCATGAGATTTTTGTACGGGAGAACGGGGTACCAAACCATCTATACATGCTCCATGCGTCGATCTTGCACTATGTAAAAAAACACTGGGCACCCCAAAGAGAAGAGCCCCAAGCACACAAATTAGTCAAATCACTGTACTACATGGGACGGGGCAGTCATCTCATCAAATGGTTATATGTGGGAATACGTGCACACGCTGCGGTGTCCCTAGATGCCCTGGGAGTCAGATGGGTGGAAGATGCGGGACGAGAGATAACAGACAGGGAGTGGGTGAACATACTGGAACACCCTAAAAGTGACCAGGAATGCAAAGTTTAAATTTATACAATGCATGATCTTGCATAGGGCTTATCTTGCGCCACGCCACCTTCAGCGAATGTACCCAAACACGCAGCACCATTGCCCTAGATGCTAATTGGTGGAAGCAGATCTGGTTCACATGTTGTGGGCATGTCCGCGTTTGAGGGGGTTCTGGGGAGCGGTCCGCCAGCCCATAGAAACAGCTACAGGCTTGAGTATCGAAGATTTGCTACTGGATTGCTTACTGGGTCTCCGAAAACGATCGGCCTCCCATAAAGTCCAACTCAGTTTCCTTGACCTTGCGGTTATTCTGGCAAACAGATCCATCACTATGAGATGGAAGTCGGCAAGGCCGCCTACAATATACTCATGGCACAGTGAAATGTTACGTTGGGGAGGGGCTGAAAGTGCAGCCATCTGCCGGGAAGAGGCAAGGGGTTTACATGAGAAGCAAATATCTATGGAATGGGATGTAATGTTGGAAAACTTCAAAGGTATAACCCCTGATCACACATCTAGTACCCCGAGCACACAATGGGCCATCTCAGCACCATGGCACGCAAGTACAAGCAGAGTAGATGCCCGGGCAAGAGGACATGACCATAATAGCCAGTAAATTCCTGCTAACAACATAGGACGGTAAAAACAATTCAATTCGCAACAGAACAATAGACCACTGGGGGGAGGGTGTGTGGGGTTTAGTTAGTTTACGATAGTTAAGATATTAGCCGTAATACAAACAGCAGGACAAATTGGATGATTCCATGCAAATGTGGACTTGATGCGCGATATATAGATTGTATAATGTATACTGTACACTGCAGAAAAGTGATGTTATATCTACAGGCAAAATGCGTGGAAATGTAATAATGGAAATGTGATAATATCCTGTATTGAAAGTTAATGAAAACGAATAAAGTATGTTTAAAAAATAAGACAGCTGGCCTTTTCCATCTGTGCACCCAGGATCTGGAATAGCATCCCCACATCCATTGGGACGGCCCCAACGCTGCTCCATTTTGAAAAAGAGTTAAAGACTCCCCTCTTTAAAAACACTACATTACAGTGAATTAACCGTCCACAATCCATCTTACTCTCCTCTTACTCATTGATTTTATGCTCGACTTTAACCATGTACAGTGTTCTGCTGTCTTTTGGCTAGATTCGCCATATAAAAATATCAAATACATACATGGAGCGACTTAGTGCTGTGCTTACAGGTAACCGCAACAAAATTCATCAATATGCCGATGATACACAGCCAACGCCTCAGACCCAGCCTACACATCATCCAGACCTTGATGTTCAGCGCCTACCTACTCAATCCAACCAAGACAGAATTCTTAATATTTGCCAAGAACATCAAACAAAGAAACAGTACCGACCCGGCTTACTGACCTGAACCATGACCGTTTCAAACCCCGACTTTCACCAATTGGCAAATCACTTGGTTTGACCCTGGACTCTAGCCTCACCCTCAAGGAGCACATTGCCCCCAAAAAAAACACAAAGATGGCTTAGAACCAGATCTCTCTTCTAAAGTAAGTGAAACTGTTTCTTCCAGAAAATGATTTGGAACATGAGTTCAAGCCCCCATACATTTGCATTTAAATGGTGGTAACGTCCTGCTCCATAGCCTCAAACTTTTCACTGGCAAGCTTTAAGGGAATCCTGCATGCCGCAGCACTGCTGATCGAAATAAGATTATATCACCCCTGCATTGATTGAACTCCATTTGGTCTCCTTGCCGACTCACCCCATCTTCACAACCAGCTGCCTCATTTACAAAGCCATCACAATGAGTACTCACTGTCAAGTTTGCCATATCTGGTGGCTCATGGCAAATCTGCGGCCAGTTAACCATTAGACTGCAGACTAAGAAGCGTAAAAAAACAAGGCAGCAGGCCTTTTCCATCAGTGCACCCAATATCTGGAACAGCATCCCCAGATCTATCAGGACTACCCCTACTCTGCGGTAATTGAGGAGAGAGTTGAAGACACACCTTAAGAACAGTACATCACCATGCATTAACCATCCACAAACCAGCCTCCTCTCCTGTAACTTGTTGATGTTATGCTTGTCTTTGACCCTGCACTGTGTTAATAGAAATATCACCTACTTCCATACATACATATGCGCATACAAGCTAGTGGCCAGGTGCCTTCTTCATTTAAAAAGTGTATACTGGCGTCTTGTTTTTCAGGCCAAATAAGGACCTCACTTGTGTCTATTGTACCCTTTAATGCTCTTGAAAGGAAATTATAATTTATTAATTAAAGTGCTTGTCAAATCGATAGCAGTTTTAATGAGGATTTAATATGACAGAACAGGCGAGTTTCATTCTGGGATCATTTGCATCAAAAACCCATCACTTAGTAGAGGCAATCAACTTAGTGGCAACCTGCTCTTGAGCTATGATGGTTGTTTTTGTGGTAATATTTACCGCTCATTTTTGCTTCAATGTGTGTTTTGGCCCAGTTCATCCATTGCTCGCAAATCTCCATAAATGAGCTAAGGCACAGCTGATCATCAGCAACAAAACAGCCAGTTTGATCAATACCAGTATGGGAACATGTCAGGGATGCACACTTTTGCCTCTGTTATTTACTATTTTTACTGTGCCAGTTACTGCTCAGATTAGACTGACCTTTGAAATACAGGGCTCACATGTTAGGATCTGGAGTTCAATAAAATAAAATGACATGCTGATGACATTATTTTATATTTACCACCCATAATCTCTTAAATGTGTTTGACTGTATCAGAGTTTGAGCATGTTTCTGGTTCTAAAATAAATAAGATTGAAACTGAGATTCTGCCTCAGAGGATCTTTGTTGATGGTCATAAACGCTTGAATGATCCTGCATCATTTTTGTGGAACCTGGAACACTATTGCATAGTATATTTTTATGGTAACAACATTAAAGAATGCCTTTGTCCATGAAAACTTCTGAATAAATCTGTGGAATGGTAGCCTAAAATGTCTCATTTTTCATGAATGTACAGTATTAAAAAACCTACCGAATGTATTCATAATAGCTGCTGGCAATTCTATTTATGTATAATAATTTAAAGAGATTTATGAGTCTTCTGCCCCACCCTAGATTCAGTATCAGTGTCTAAATAATAGTTTTTAGTGAATGTGTGAATCTATCTGATAGAGACTTCTAGCTGCAGATTCCTTTCCTTAGAGTATTCCCCAGGCATCAGACTGGATCCAGAAAATCTTAAGCAGTACCTCTGCATACTGGTAAGTGGCATTGATCGGCTCCGCATTGTCGACCGTACCGGAAGTGGTGTGCGCAGTGCGCTGACATCAGTTCTTTTCTTTTTCTTTCTTTGTCGAAATTCTTTTTGAGCTAAGCTCCCAGTGTCCGTGAGGGATGTCCCCTAAAAGATCTGTGTGGTTAAAATCCTGTGGTTCCTGTCAAAGGCAGATGTCTGTGACAGACCCCCACCTGGTTTGCTTGTGGTGTCACTAGCCAGCCATGGCTCAAGGCCTGCCCAGGAGATGAACGCTAAGGCAGTCCAGGAGCGTGCCTTAAAGCTCCTGGTCACCCGAAACTCGACGACTCTGCAACTCTCCAGATCCCGGTCGCGAGGAATGTCCCGGGTCGCTCTCATAGTTGTTCCCACCAGTCATTGTCTCGTTCAAAATACTTGTCTTTTAAGTTGCACAAGGAAAAGAGATCAAAAAAGTCGAAGTGTTTTTCAACTTCAGCAAGCCAGCCCAAGTCGTCAGATGAGGCGTGGGAATGACGCCACAAATCTAGGCCCGCTACCACACATCGCCGGAGTGACCCCCGCCCAGCTCAAAGAATTTTATGAGGCAATGTACCTCATATGCGAGTGGGCCAACCCATCTGAAGCGCCTTCAAGCCCCATGGGTACGGCAGGTGCCCCAACTGGATTACCACGGGCGGGTTCACCCTCGGCTCCATTTGGGCCTTTGGATCTGTTCCATAATCTGGATCGGTTCCAGTGGTGAGTTCACGACCTTCCCCGAGTCCGTTCCAGTGGCGCCATTCCTGGCACTGTTATGCCCCTTAGTGGCGCCGACCCCATCATCATACCAGACTCTGATACTGAGCTGGACCGGTAGAGTCCGATGTCGACTTCGCTGCCGACTGGACCAAGACCCTATGGGTTGTAGACTGTGCCTCTGTTTATTGACAAGTCCTGTGGGAAATAAGATTGGGGCAGATCTGAGTATCCTTTTGGTTATCCACTCCCCCTGGAAGAGCCCTTCGCTGAGTATAACTGGCATGAGGAACTGGTGGATGCCAGTGGTCTAGACACTTCTCCGGACACTGGTCTAGTCTCTCTTTCTAATATGGTCACGGAGGACGGGTCTTCATTTTCCATAGTAGTGACTAACATCCTGACAGAGGTGCTTCAAGCTGGAGTAGCCCCCACGGAACCTCTCCCCCCCTTTAATGAAGCTGTCACTAATGTACTACTTGGAGAGCTCCTGTGCACAGGATGATTGCCTACTGCCATTGCTCCACTCCCGGGGATCCAGCTTTCCTCATCCAGCATCCCACTCCAGAGAGTCTGGTTCTCCAGGCCTCCATGTCCAAGGTTAACCCTGGCACTTTCCTTACTATTCCACCAGATAGGGAATCCAAGAGACTGGACACCTTCGACAAGAGGATTTTCCCTTCATCCAGCTGTGCACTGCGGTCAGTGAGGACAGCGTGCCTCTTGGGCCGGTATTCCCACACAGTTTGGGATTCGGTTGCGCAAGTGCTGCCTATGGTCTCGGAGGAAGCCCAGGCTATCCTGTCCCAGGCTATTGCCGAAGGCAGGGACACTGCAAATCCACAATATATGCTGCATACTAGACATGACCCACTCGCTAGGTAGATCGATTGCTTTGTCGGTGGCCTTCTATCACCACGCCTAGCTGAGGATGGTCTTGCATGACACATACTTCCATATACCCGTACTGCCTGCCCACATCCTTTACCTGAGATTCACATTGGGTATGAGCACTTTGAAATGAAGAATTTGTATAGCGCTGCATATACCCGAGGTGTCTAGGCGCTTAAATGAGCATACGAGCATAGGTATGCTCGATGTGCTCCCCTTTGGTCTTACCAGTGTCTCTCAGTGGTGTTCACAAAGGTTATGGCGGTGGTTACAGTCTATCTGTGGAGTTCAGGGGTTGCAATCTCCCCTACCTCTACAACTGGCTGTGGCGAGCTCGCCCCAGGCAATAGTCATCCACCTCCAGACTACGGCTGACCTCCTGCATCGCTGGGGTTCACTATAGACCAGCTGAGGTCACACCTGACACCCTCTCAGACTCTCCCTTTCATCAGAGCCATTCTGGTCACTGTTCAATTCTGAGCCTGTCCTCCGTATTGGCGAATTCAGGCTATGATACCGATGTTTCAGCCTCTATCCTGGATTTCTGTGAAATTGACTTTGAGGCTGCTGGACCTCACCGCCTCCTGCCTCCTGCTGGTAAAACATGCCCACTGGCATATGCGGGCTCTGCAGTGGGACCCTAAGTCCCTGTGGGCACAACATCATGGGAATCTCTTCGACCTGGTCCAGATATCAGCCCTGCGAAAGACCTGCAGTGTTGTCTGACAAACCGCAATTAGGTCAGTGGCAGACCGCTCACCTTTCCCCACCCAGGTCTCACAGTAGTGACAGATGTGTCCCTTCTGAGTTGGGGTGCCCATGTGGGAGAGGTGGCTATCAGAGGATTCTGGTCTCCGGCGGAGTCTCAACTCCACATAAACCTATTGGAGTTGAGAGCCATTCACCTGGCATTGAAAGCTTTCCTTCCTTCCATCAATGGGGGGCTGGCTCAGGTGTTCACGGACAACACCACGGCCATGTGGTATTGCAACATGCGGGGTGGGGTCGTGGACCCTGTGTTAAGAGGTGCTTCTCTGGACATGTCTGGAACGTCGGGACATATTTCTGGTCGCACAAAACCTGCGGCTCTCTGAAAGCCAGAGCGTATAAATTCAGCTGCAATGGCTTGCGGTTCACATTTGGTGTCTCCATCCGGAGGTGGTGAAAGGTCTCTTCCGCGACTGGTGAAAACCTTGGTTAGATCTATTCGTCACTGCTGAGAATGTGCAATGTCAGACCTTCTGCACGTTGGAGTTTCCAAGGCGGTTCTCACTCTGAAACTCATTTTATCTCGAGCGGAGCTCAGGAATTTCCACTGATACCACTGCTGCCCGAGTTCTCAAACAGATCAGGAACGACCGGGCCCAAGTCATTCTTGTGGCTCCAGATTGGGCACAGAGAGTATGATATTCCGAACTACTGAGCATGAGCATTGGTCCTCCGATCAGGCTGACCCTTTGCAAAGATCCCCTGTCTCAGAAACAGGGCAGGGTTCTACACCAGATCGTGCGCACACTCTGCCGTCATGTCTGGAGACTGAGTGGCAGCATTTGACAGTTTTTTATCTCCCTTTTGAAGTCTGTGAAGTCACACTGGCAGCCAGACGTCCATCAACAAAGACTGTATATGCCTGTGTCGGGACAAATTTGTGGCTTGGTGCACTGACAAGCATGTTGATTCTCTCTTTGCATCTTTGTCTGAGGTATTGTTGTTTGTTTTATCGTTAGCTCGGCAAGGCTTTGCTTTGGGTACAGTTAAAGGGTATCTTTCGGCCATATCTGCGTTCTTACGGTTGCTGTTTCAGCACTCCCTGTTCAAGTCGCCTGTTGTGCGTTTTTCCTGTCATAGCTGCCCTCTAAGTCTCTTGACAATCAAAACAGTCTTCTTGGTGACCATTAGATCGGTCAGGAGGGTTAGCGAGCTACAGGTGCTCTCTGTACACCCTCCATACACCAACTTCTTTACAAACAAACCATTTCTATGCACCGCGCCTATTTCCTACCAAACGTTGGGCTCCTTTCCACGTCGGCCAAAGCATCACGCTGCAGACCTTCTTCGCTCCGCCCCATGCTCCTACGGAGGAAGAGAGACTTTATTGCCTGGACCTAAAAATGCTGTTGTTCTACATCGATTGCACCATTTGGATGAATAACTCTTTGTTGGGTTCGGCGGAACAAAGAAAGGGAAAGCTGTGCAGAAACGGACTATCTCCTGATGGATTGTGCTCTGTGTTAAGATCTGCTGCGCACTGGCCAAGAAGCAACCTCCTAAGAGCTTGCAGGCTCCTTCCACCAAAGCCAAGGCTGTGACGACTGCGTTAGATTGCGGAGTCCCCGTCCTGGACACTGGTCAGGTTGCAGCGTGGGCTTCTTTGCACGTGTTTACCAAAATACTGCTGTCTTGACAGTCAGGTCTGTAGCAACGGGCACTTTGCCTTTTTGGTCTGAGCCTGTTTTCAGTCCCACCCTTAGGGAGGTATTGCTTTGGTATCCATTCTAAGGAAAGGACTCTGCAGCTAGAAGTCTCAGATGTTGCTTACCTTCGGCAACTCCCAAACTGGTAGAGAGTCTATTGAGCCGCAGATTCCTTTCCGACCCTCCCAACCACCACGCTTCTGCAAACAGCTTTTTTTTCTGCCTAGAAAGGTCCCTGTAGGTCCTTAGCGTCTGCACACTGGTCTATCAGCCTTCTGATGTAGCACTGTACTGTCTCGCACGGAAATGTCATGAAAATAAATTGATCTCGGCATGCTGAGGTGGCCCCTAAATACCATGCACGTCACTTTCGCTGATGCATAGCTGATCAACACCACCTTCCGATGCACAGATCTGCTCAAGATTTTCTGGATCCACTGCTAGATAGTCTCTACTAGATAAGGCATTATTGAAGGTAAGTAACTTGTTCATCGAGCCCCAGGAAAAAACGGGCATCAGAGCAGGACAAAAAGTAAAAAAAAGATTATAAACAGCAATCACAATCACAAATAATTGACAAGTCTTGTAATTGTTCAGAAAGGGGCACGGATGGCACCGGCCTTATTTGTGTTGGTAAGGAATTTGCTTCATGAGTTAAAAATGATCTGTTGTGGGGCTTATTTATTTATTTTTATGGATTTATATAGCGCTTGAAACCCCACCCCCCCACCCCCACCCCCTCCGAAGGGGTATCTCGGTGCTCACGGACCCACAATAAGAAAGCCGTCACAAGGATCAAGAGCTAGAACAAAACAGTTTTCAGAGCCTTTCTGAACTGCATAAGGGTCGGGCACTGCCTCAGTGAAATGGGGAGGTGATTCCAGTAGAGAGGTGCCAAATATGAAAAAGCTTTCCCCCCTGTCCTTGACTTCTTAACTTTAGTTATCTTGAGGAGGGATTTCGAGCCAGAGCGGAGATCTCTACGAGGAATGTAGCGATTTAGTTTCTCTGCCAGGTAAAAAGGTCCTTTACCCCACACTGCTTTGTGTGCCATACAGCAAACCTTAAATTTTATTAGTTTGCGTATAGGCAACCAATGGAGCTGTCGGAGAAGGGGGAGTGAGGCAGTTCTGTAAGGGGCTTTCAGTGTTAAGCGAGCCGCCGTATTCTGCACTACCTGTAGGCGATCCAGAGAGGACTCATTGGCTGCAATCAGCAAAGCGTTGCAATAGTCCAATCTGCTCAACACTAAGGTTTGGATAAGGGACTTCCTTGTAGAATCAGGGAGGAAGGGGAAGACTCTTCTTAGCAGGCTCGGCACATGAAAGCATGAACTAACCGTGTGGGTCACATGCTCCTTCATAGTCAGGGTCTGCTCAATACGAACCCCTAGATTTTTTACCATTGTCTTTGGTACTGGGACAGTCCCTAGCTCTCTTGGCCACCACTCTGGAGTCCACAGCAGTGGAGCCTCTCCAAATAGCATGATCTCAGTCTTTCCAGCGTTTAGTTGTAAAAAGTTGTTACGCATCCATTGAGAGATGGCCAACATGCCGGAGGAAAAGGTAGTTTGAGCTGTCTGGAGAGATTTCTTAAAAGAGAAGGTAAGTTGGGTGTCATCTGCATATGATATTGGGACGAACCCATAGTTCCTTAAGAGTGCGGCCAAGTGAGCGATATAGATGTTAAATAATGTGGGGCTTAAGCAAGAACCCTGGGGCACTCCCTTGGTTAGTTCTTTAGGCTTAGAACGATACGGCCCCAGATTCACGGTCTGGGAGCGATTTGTAAGGAAACTTGTCATCCACTGCAGTGCCACTCCACCAATACCAGATTCTTCTAGCCTCCTGAAAAAAATCTGGTAGTCGACCGTATCTAATGCGGCAGCGAGATCTAATAGCACCAGGAGAGTGGATTGACCACCATCGAGTGCTAGCCTGATATCTATGACAGCCACCAGAGCTGTTTCGGTACTATGTTTCGGCCGAAAGTCTGATTGCGATGGATCAAGACTGCCTGCCGATTCGATATGGTCTGACAGATGTTTATTAATGTGCTTTTACAGCAGTTTGCTCATGAGGTAGGAGAGAGATTGGACGTAAATTAGAGAGGTCTTCCATAGGAGTTTTGGTATTTTTCCGGATCGGAATGATCTGTGCCGCCTTCCATGCCAAAGGCAGCTGTCCTTCCTTCAGTGACAAATTGAGTAAAGAGCAGATTGGGGCTGCCAGTTGTTTAGCGAGAGAGGACGAGATTTCTGCAGGAATAACATCAAGTGGCGAGCCTGATTTCACATTATACATTAAGGTTTCCACCTCCTCTAGAGTTAGAGGAGGGACGCTCACCAATGGGTTTGCCTTCAAGCAAGGTGGATGTTCTATAGTCGCCACATCCTGTGAGCTGCCTGCAGAGGTGATTTTACTATAGATGGTATCTATTTTCTGTATAAAATAGTCCGCTATCTTATCACAGAGGATTTGAGATGAAACTTCCTCAAGATCACAGGCTTTGGGATTAGTAAATGTTTTCAGAATCTGAAACAAAGCTTTAGGTGTATTCTCAGCCTGACTAAGCAGTTGGGTAATATGGGATTTCCGGGCAAGCTTTATATTTTTGTGGTACTGGGTGAGGGCTGTCTTATATTGCTCTTTATCATTAGTGAGATGAGTCCGTCGCCAATGTCTCTCCAAATTCTTACACTGCCTTTTCCCATCACGAAGCTGAGGTGTAAACCAGGTTGCTTGAGCTTGCCTGGATTTACTCATTCGAGTTTTTAATGGGGCAATCTGATCAATGGCTGCTTTAGCCGCCTCATTAAAATGCGCTAGGCCCTCCTCGATATTTCTGGGTTCAGTGTCCCATGAAGAGGTAAAGACCGCTGAAAAGGAGTCGGGGGTGATTTGATGCTATTGTCTATAAAGGGACTGGTGATCTAGGCTGTGTAACTCCTGTCCTCTGGGTCCCTGCATTTGGAAGTCAATGAGTGAATGATCCGACCAGTCAAGAGGCCGTGGGGCTTTGCATGAGAGGTGTAGTGAGTTGGAAAAAATGATGTCTAGGGTATGTCCCGCTTGCTCCAACATCGCAGATGCACCCGAGTCGCACACTATCGGCCTCCGCACATTGAGTCCTGTATGAGCGTTCGCAGGACACAAATAAAGGAGCCATCTTATATCAGTGACCCTGACAAAATGTCGACAGCGAGAGGGCCCAAGCAGACACATCAAATAAAATTGGATAAATTCGCCCAGTCCAGAGCGGAAAGCACAGAGGAGAAAAACGAAACGCAGGGCACGAAGCTGCAACCAGAGGAGGGTGCTCCGACTCTAGTGGACGTCATGGAGGCCATACAAGGGGCCTGCTCGGCACTTGAACATAAAATAGATACAGTAACCGCTGAGGTGACACTCATGTACGCGGACCTTCGAAACTTGGGGGAGAGGGTAAAAGCTACTGAAGAGTCTGTCTCAGCGCTCCAGAACTCTTCCAAAACGCTGCAAACAACGGTCAAGAGGCTCCAGATGACGACAGCGGACCTGGAGGCGAAACTTGAAGACTATGAGGGGCGCGCACATAGGAATAATGTGCGGATTTTGGGTGTGCCGGGGAGAGCGGAGGGGCAGGCCACAGACCTGTTTGTAGAGGACTTGATTCAGAACCATCTACAGCCCCGAACTCTTTCCCAATACTTCTCAGTTGAACGTGCACATAGAGTGCCTGGAGGACCTCAGAAACCAGGCGCACCCCCACGTCCTATCTTGGCCAGAATATTTAACTATAGGGATAAAGACATTATCCTTCAGACGGCGCGCACAGCCCCCCCACTCAAGTTTGAAAACTCGACAATCGCCTTTTTCCCAGACTTCACGGTGAAGGTACAAAAGCTGCGGAGATCCTTCCTAGAGGTGAAACAAGCACTCCGGGGAAAAAAATATTAAATATGCGATGCTCTTTCCGGCCAAGCTGCAGGTGATGTCGGAAGGGAAGTCCTGGTTCTTTCAAACCCCGGAGGAAACCTGGGAATGGCTAGATGGATGGAGAACCCCTGGCGCTCACAGATCTAACTCTCAAAGACGGTTGCAGGGGTACGAGAATCAACAAGGACCGCTCCGGCCCTAAGGAGGACATTTAAAAGGAACTGGGCATAAATGACCGATTTGAGCGAAGGCACCTGTCTCTGGATATGCACTGAGGTGGGACCGGCCCAGCTGAACATGGACGACGATGGTTTGCTGGACGATGGACTTGTTGAGAACTGTTAAGTATATAGTTTATGGGAACATGCCGGATACGGCCGGGCCGAATTGTCCAGCCCTATGCTTCTAAAGGGGAGGAGGGATGGTAAACAGACACTACATAGTTGGTATTGTATACAAACCATGCTTACAAAATGTCACATTAAGGGCTTAAACGGCCGTGGTCATGGGGGATAGTGATTTTTTGAGGAGTTCCGGCAGAGCCGCGTTCCCCTTTACAAGGTTTAATGGGCAAGGGTATACAGGCACTCTGCACAGTTGGGAGCTGGGCAGTTCTAAGTCCATGTTGCAGGGAGGGGGGTGTCTCGGGGAGTTATAAGTGGGATTGTGATAGAACTGTTCTAATTTTAGTGTGCAACATTGAAAAACGTGTTTGCAGTGCATGGGGGATACGCAATCAAGTAATAGGACGAACATCATGGATATGGTTCAAGGTGTCGAGGGTGTTGTCACTGGGAATGTGTGGGAAGGTGAAAACACGGTATTACATCCATATTATCCTCAGCCGGCCCTATTTACAGCGACCAACTGTATGGCAACCCCAAGGTGGCTCCGCCTTTGGGCCAATTTAAAATACTCCCTTGGAATGTAAATGGATTGGGGGACAGAATTAAGCGTAGAAAAGTCCTGCAATATTTGAAGCGTCAAGCCCCTGATGTGGTCCTATTACAGGAAACCCATATAAACGGGACCTCCTATTGCGCACTCAATAGATGGGGGTATAAATTGGTGGCTCACGCTGGCTATGCTAGGGGGTCAAGAGGAGTAGCTGTTCTCCTGCATAATTCATTCCCCTTCCACGTCCAGACGATTACACGTGATACACTGGGAAGGTTTGTGACCGTGTCTGGTTATTGAGAAGGCAGGCTGCTCAATGTAACATCACTCTACTTGCCACCGAGACTGCACTCCGCGGCAATGGCCGATCTTGGTTCACACATACTAAATCTACCCAAGGGCGACTTGCTGATAGGGGGAGACTGTATTGTGGCCCTTAATGGAGATCTGGATAGGAAGCCACCCAGACATGGAGAAACGTCTGGAAAGATACTGGCAGACTTTTTGAGGGCTATGGGGCTGATCGATATTTTGGAGAGTATGCAATCCCTCATCCCTTCAATACACCTTTCTCTCAGGAGTACACGGGCGCTTGTCCCGGATTGATTATATTTTCGGCAAGGCCGGCCAACTCCCTATGTTTGGGGAAGTCGCACATCTTCCTAGGGGCATCTCTGACTATTCCCCGATAGTAACAAATTATGGAGGCACTCCCTCTGCTACACGCTATGAGATGGCACTTAACCCATGGTACCTTAAAGTGCCGGCAATAAGGGAGGAGCTCACGGAGGCGACCACTAACTATTTCAAAGAAAAGGACGGATCGGCAGATTCGGACACAGTGTTGTGGGAGGCATACAAGACGGTGGTGAGGGGACGGGGTGTTTCGGCGATTGTGAGACACAGGAAGGAACAAAGAAAGCAATTACAAGAAATAGAGGGTGAGATTGACCAACTTGAACGTGACTTAATAGCAGCAAATGCCCCGGATATCCAACACAGATTGCTTATGAAGCAAAAAGAATATAGAGATATTGGCGAGGACACGGCTAAAGCTCAACACCGCATATACAACATCGGTGATAAAGCGAGCAAATTGCTAGCCTGGCTAGACAAGCGGGAAAAAGCCAATAGATGGGTATCTGAGATTGAGTGCCAAGATGGCACGCGGCTACAGGATTAGAACTAGGATCGCAGAGGCGTTTGCAGACCACCTCAAACAGATCTATACGTCCACAGGGGCCTCCACGTACAACGAGGCAAAGGATCTGCTGGCCACCCTCAAACTACCTGTTCTTGAGGGCCAGGACGTCAAGGAATTAGACTCCGAGTTGACTAATGAGGAGGTGACCAAGGCAATTGGGGTGCTACAATCCGGGAAGGCCATGGGTCCAAGTGGCCTTCCAATTGAACTTTATAAAATAAATGCATCCACAATCGCCCCATATCTTATTAGAATGTACGAAGAAAGCGTGATTAATGGTATCCTGCCCGAAGCGCAGAGAATGGCCAATATTGTAGTAATACACAAAAAAGGGAGACCCCCCGAGCAATGTGGTTCGTATAGGCCTATCTCCCTTCTAGACCCGGAAGTTAAGATTCTGGCGATGCGTTTGTCGCCCCTGCTCCACAAGCTGATCCATCCAGATCAATCTGGTTTTATGCCAGGCAGGAATACTGCTCTTAATTTACGGCGTCTTCACGGTGTCATGGGTACGGCAGCGACGATCAGAGAAGAGGCAGTGATTGTCTCTGGATGCAAAGATGGCATTAGACATGATCGAATGGCCTTTTTTATTTGCCACACTTGAAAGATTTGGATTTGGAGAGAGATTTCTATCTTGGATACGACTCCTCTACTCGGAACCTCTGGCCCGAGTCACAGTAAATGGTGGGCGGTCAACAACGTTTACATTGCAGAAGGGGACCAGGTAGGGCTGTCCACTTTCCCCCTTAATTTTCGCATTGGCCCTTGAACCTCTGGCAATATGGATCAGGGGAGACCCCCTTATCAGAGGCCTCAACTGGACGGCAGAATGGGAAGATAGAATCTCCCTCTATGCCGATGATATTTTGCTTTATTTGGCCAGACCATATTTTTCAATACATAGAGCACTACATATATTTACTCCCTTTCAAAAGTACTCAGGATATACTATCAATTGGGACAAGTCGCTGGTATACGTTCTATGCGGGGAATGCCCCACCCTGCCTAGAGGCTGTGGGGCTAGAAAAGTCACTGACGGATTTCGATACCTAGGGATATATATCACGGTTAACCCAACAGAATTTTATGAACAAAATTTGGTTCCTCCTCTCCGTTGCTTCCATGACGATGTGCAACATTGGAAAACCCTACCCCTCACGCTGTTAGGCAGGGCCGCCTTATATAAAATAATGGCACTTCCCCGCTTTGTCTACGCTTTACAGAACACACCTTATTTGGTCCCAGCCAAATACTTTCATACAATTGAATCGGAGGTGCGCACACTGCTTTGGAACAATGGCACCCCGCGAATAGCATTGGCTAAACTTATGAAAAGCTGGTACGATGGAGGAATAGCCCTGCCAGCAATTAAAAGTTACTACTGGGCCTCTCAGCTGGTGGTCGCCAATCACTGGGTGCACCGGCCAGGAACTGATCCAGCCTACAGGATGGACAGATACAATATGACCCCTGGCGATTACCCCAGAGCAATTTATGGAGGTGTGAAGAATGCACCAAAATACACTCCAACCTCAACTACAGTCAGCTTATGGCATACGGCAACGACCGCCCTGGGGTGGAAAAATAGGATATCACAGGTCACCCCTTTGTTGGAGACAGACCGACTGGGGGTGTTGGCAAAATACCCAGGATTTGATAAGTGGGACTTGATAGGTCTTTCAAGAGTTGGCGATATGTGGGCAGGGGGGAAGGTGGCCCCTTTCAGTGACCTCCAACGGGACTACGAATTGAGTGTTGGGGAAACCTTTAGATACCTTCAAGCCCGCAATGCATCACACAGGGCGAGACCCATAGGTACTGATCTGCCAGTCTCCTCGCCCTTAGAGGATAGACTCCTGGACGACTACCTTCAGGAAAAGGCGATTTCCCTGACATACAGAAAAATACTAAACACACCGGATACAATGGGGAAAACACCTGCGAAATGGGTAGAGGATATGGGAGATATTAGCGACGAAGAATGGCAGGAGGCATTGGCGTCCCCCCGGGAGTTGGCGATTCGGTCCCGATTAAAATGTATCCAACTTAAGATCCTGCATAGAGCATACTATACAAGTTCAGCACTGGTTAAAATGGGTACTCTGACTTCCACGACATGTCCTAGGGGGGTGCGGTCAGATAGGGACGTACATGCATCAGTGGTGGGAATGCCCGATTCTCCAGATATATTGGGGGAAGGTAACAGCGGCACTGTTATTAACCTGTCAAAAAAAAATGGAGGTCTCGCCCCGATGGTGCCTTCTTAACGTGTGGGACGCAACAGACCTATCGAGAGCTGAGAGAACGTGGGTCTCCCTTGGGTGTATGGTAGCGAAGCATAACATAGCAAGAACTTGGAAAGGAGTTACTAGGCTCAAATTCAGGGATGGGAGACAGATATGGACTGGTGCATGCAGATGAAGAGAGTGATATATATGGGAAGAGGATGCCCACACAAATGGTCCAGAATCTGGGGAGCATGGAACGAAAGTAGAGGGATGATATGCACACCATTCAATGACTCTTCCCCACAGGAAAGAGAACACTCGGGAGATTAAAGTCCAGAATACGGATGAGGTAATAAGACATGATGTGAAGAAATTGGTCCTGTGTAACGTAATGATTGATTTTGTTTATTCAATAAAAAGATTTCTAAAAAAAAAAAATGATCTGTTGTGTTTTCAGTTTTTGTTGAACTGGGGAACTTTTAACTTGGTTACCTTTTCTCTTAAATTTTGGCAACCCTTTTGACATTTTCAGTTTATTGCATGGTATGCTGGAAAGCTTCAGTTGGATGGCCTTAAATATCAGGCAAGTTGTTTTAAGGGTGCATCGTGCTTCTGAAGATAACCATTTGAAAGAAGCATGTAACGAATTGAAACAAACATGTAAGAGGATAATGTGGAGAAATCTATACTTGCCAGCAGCCAGAGGTGCAGAACAAGTGTTAGCCGTGCTGTGCCAGGGGTTTGACTGCCCTCTTAAGTTTACCTTTGGCAATGAAAAGCTTACTGTGTCTGAGACTTCAGGTTAAGATTTTCCTGAAGTATGAATCCTCAGATTTTGGATCAGTGGACAATGTTGGTGTTGAAGCTAATCCTATGAAGCTTGTTAATCCTGCTGTCATTGAGACTGTATTTCTTGTTTGATGAGAAAGGAGTAATTCTGTTTTGGCAGCACTTTGTGTTAAGTGTCTGCTTCTCACCCATAGTTTATTTCGAAATGGTAACCCTCTGTCTAAGGATCTTCATTAATAGTCCTTGTGAGAAAGTGCCCTCTTTTTACATGGTTGCCCCCACTTTTTGCTGAATTGCTGATGTACTTTGACTGAGTGTGCCCTGGGCTCCTGCTAATCAGGTACCCAGGGCCTATGTTCTTTCCCTAAAACTGCATTGAAGCCTAAACCCAATTGGCATCTCTGGCCACAGGTCAGCCCCTGGTAAATGGTACCACAGGTACCCAGGGCACTGTGACCAGAGAAGGCCTCTAAGGGCTGCAGCACTTATTGTGCCACCCTTAGAGGTCCTGTACCACTACACTCACACACCGCCTTTGCAGGCTGCGTGTTTTGGTGCAGAACAAAGTGAAGAGTCGACATGGCACACATCCCTGTGTGCCATGCCTACAACCCACTGCCCTGGCATAGATCAGTCACCCCTCTGGTACAGGTGCATGAGCCCTGTACCACTACAGTGTCTAAGTCCATTCTTAGACATTGTAAGTGCAGTGTTGCCATTAAGAGTATATGGTGCTGGGAGTTTGTCATTACGAACTCCACAGCACCATAATGGCTGCACTGAAAACTGAGAAGTTTGGTATCAAACTTCTCAGCACATTAAACCCACACTGATGCCAGTGTGGGATTTAATGAAAAATGCACATAGAGGGCATCGTAGAGATGCCCCCTGAGAACTAACCCACCTCTAGTGACCTGGCTGAGTGGCTGCTTTCAGCTGCCACCACCAGACATGTTTCTGGACCCCTGGGTCGAGAGCCTGCTGCTCTCTGGGGCCTGAAACAAGGCACATCCTGGGACGAGGTGCCAAGCCTCCTCCCCCAGGATGGGCAGGGTTCACGAAGGGGAAGCTTCAAAGGCTTGCTGCCTTTGTGAGCTTCCCCAGGCCACTTGCTGCCCTCAGCAACTGGTCCCCACCGGTTCTGACCCCCACTTTAGGCGGGAGAACCGGCGGGAAAACAAGTGAGGAAGAGAGGTGTGCCCACCTCTGCCAACTCCACCCCCAGGTGGGGAGGCGAGGTGAAGCACAACTCTCAGTCCACGCCATCTTGAAGATGGGGGACTCAGCCAACCAGGGACAGGCAAATGCCCCCTCCCACTGGAGGGTGGCATAATAGGGGGTGTACCCACCCCAGGGAAGGGACCCATTGGTCCCTGCCTTTTACCTACCTGTAACACCCCTAAATCTAGTATTTAGGAGCACCCCTGAACCTTGCTTCCTCAGATCCAGACAAGAAACAAGAAGAAAAGGACCGAACAGCCGTGCAGCAGCTAACAAGAGGAAGACGCCCACTGAGTTGGCCCCAGCCCTACCGGCCTGTCTCCCCCTCGAACCTTCTCCTGCGAAATCCCAGTGTGTCCTGCAGCCAGCAACCTCAAAAACCCCGGAGGACCTGCCTTCACTTCCAAAGACTGCTTCTCCCGTGAACACCGGATTTGTTCAACTACAACCTCTGGCAGCAGCCGGAGACCGCGAATCCGCCCCACTCTGCACCCGCCGTCCACAGCCCGAGCTCGAGTGGGCAAACACCACGAGGAGGTCACCCCGGCGATCCTGAACCGAGATCCGGCGACCCCTGACCTGCCTCAAGCCTCCAGCCGACGCCTGCAGCCTAAATCCAGAAGGCCCCCCTAACCGCGACCAGGAGCTGGTAAGAAGATCCGACCCCAAAAGGCACCCCTGCACCCGACGCCCCACGGCCTTGTGTGCCCAAACCGACGGTGCCTAACCAACCCCTAACTTCCCAATTTACCTCTTGAAGTGGTGGTCGCACCCAGAAGTCCTTCGTCTCCCTGTCTGCAGTGCTTTTGCAAACCGGAGGCTCTCCATTGGAAACAGGGCATCCGACCTCGAAACAGCACCCTGCACCCGGCCGACCTAGTGCCGCTGAGGGTGCACCTTTAGTGCTAATTTGTTTCCCCATTTGCCCTGAGCTAAAGTCAAGGAGCTTTGCTCCCACAACCCAGTGGCCTGCTTGCCAGCAGCCACCGACCGGAGGCCCCCTATCCCCTATTGGATAACATTGGGCCTCAACATTCTGCACCCGGCCGCCCTAGTGCCGCTGAGGGTGTAACAAGAGTGCATCACTGATCCTGGGGGACCCCTGAGTCTAACCCCAGAACCTCAACTCCAAAGACCAATTACTTACCTAAAAGCCGATAACCATATCTTCCTCCATAAGATAACATTGACACTTTTTCCTGAAAAAGTTTCTGTGTGGAGTTTTGAAATCTAAAGAAATTCTTTAAAATTGTACGAGTTAACAAACGCTTTTACTCACTTGTTTACAGGAAATGTCCCAGTGCTGCATCCAGGCATTCAGCACTGAGTAAGAAAAGTAATCCAAAAGTAACTTGCCTGCTATTTTACTGAAAATCCCATTGAAGCCTATGTACTGTATTTACAAGTGATTGCATTTCTCTGAAACAATACTGTAAGTCAAACCATAGTACATTTACAATTGAACTGTTTTACAATCAGCATTTACTACTGTAAAGTATTTATTGCTTACCTGTGCCAGGCTTGCTTGGTTCTAGAAATAAAATAACTAAAAGAATATTTTTATACAAAAACAATTGGTCTGAAGTTCAGTCTTTAAGTGTGTGAATTCACTTGCTAACTGATTGTGTACAACAAATGCTTAACACTGTACTCTGATACTGCCTTACTGCTCGACCACACTACCACAAATAGAGAGTAAGGTTCTATCTAACTTTGCCTCTGCCTACCTTTGGGGTTCCACTGGACTCTGTGCACACTATACCGCACTCTGGTATAGTATATACAGAGCCAGCTTCCTACATTGGTGGATCAGCGGTGGGATATACAACTTTGCATTTGTTGGACTACTTGGTTATCACCTGATCACATGACAGAACTCTTAAATTGTCTTTAGAAATCTGATTTTTTTCAAATTGGCATTTTTGCAAAATTACTAAAAGTCTTGTTAGGGCCTTGGCTAAGTCCCTTTAGAATTTTAGAAAATAAAAACTCACTGTAGCTAGGTTTAGAGGGGTTAGAAGTTTTTTTAACAATGTCTCAAAATAAGAACCCAGCTATTAGTGAAAATAACCACAATGACATAGAGGACAGGGTTGAGGCGCTTGACCTCACCCCTTACCTTCACTTGTCTTTCAAGGAGGTAAGGTCCCTATGTAAAATTAAAAACATAACCATGGGTCCCCATCCCACCAAACAAAAGCTCCAGGAGCTGTTGGCTGGGTATGCTAAGGACCACCCATCTGAAAATGGTGAAGACCAATCAGATGAGGAAGTAGAGGAAGGGAATGACCTGGTAGATCAACCCCCTCCACTTCCTAGGGAGAGTACCCTTGACTCCAAGAGTAAACCTCTCAGTACCTAGATCTCACACAGGTGGATCAGATACCAATGAGGGCATTGAGGACAGCCTCAATGAGGAGGACAGCCTTTTAGTAAGGCTGACCAAAGGACTGGATCTGGAGACCAGGTTGCTGGCTCTAGAAAAAGAGAGAGCAGAGATGGGCCTAGCACCCATCAATGGTGGCAGCAATTTACTAAATATGGATAAAGAGCAATCTTATGATCCTAAAATCCCCAAAGGGATTGTCCCTAAATATGAAGAGAGTGATGATATCACAAAATGGTTCACAGCCTTTGAGAGGGCTTGAGAAAGGAGAAAAGTGAAGAAGTCACACTGGGGGGCACTCCTTTGGGAACTGTTCTCTGGTAACTGCAGAGACAGACTCCTGACCCTTTCTGGGGCAGATGCTGGGTCTTATGACCTCATGAAGAGAAATCTGATTGAGGGATTTGGACTCACAACTGAGGAATACAGAATTAGATTAAGGGGGGCTCACAAGACCCAAAACCAATTCTGGGTTGACTTTGTAGACTACTCAGTTAAAACACTAGATGGTTGGTTAACTGGACACAACGTGCATGATTTCAATGGACTTTGCAATCTGTTTATGAAAGAACATATTTAAGTAATTGCACTAATGAAAAGTTACATCCGCATTTGGTAGACCTAGGTCTAATTTCTCCCCAAGAATTGAGAAAGAAGGCAGACCACTTGGTCAAGACAAGGGCGACAAAAACAACCACTGGGGGTGACCAAAAGAAAGGGGTTACAAAACCTCCCCAGGGGAAAGGTGATGAGAATTCCCAAGATAAAAAGCCTGAGTCTTCAAAAGGGCCCCAAAAACCTGCACAGGGGGGTGGGTCCCAAAACTCTTCCCAGTCCAATAATAGGTACAGGGGAAAGAACTTTGATCCTTTAAAGGCCTGGTGTAACAACTGTAAGAAGTTGGGACACTTAACTGGAGATGCTGCTTGCCCAACCAAGAAGGCCCCTAGTCCTACTACAGCTAATTCTGGTGTAGCAAGTCTCCAGATGGGATCAACAGTGTGCCAAGAGCAAATCGGGTTGCACAATGAAGCAGTTCTAGTTTCAGAAGGGGAAGTTGAGTTTGCCACTGTAGCTGTGTGGCCACCCAACTTAAAAAAGTACTTACAATACCCTTGGATGAATGGAACTAGGATAGAAGCTCTGAGGGATACAGGTGCCAGTGTCACTATGGTGAGAGACACTGGTTTCCCCTGAGTAATACTTGATTGGGAGAACTTACCCAGTCACCAATGCTGACAGTGTTACCACTAATGGCTATGGTGACATTAGACTGGGGGGGGGGGGGTTACTGGACTGAAACAGGTAGTGGTCTCTCCAAAGCTACCAGCTGCATGTCTGCTTGGCAATGACCTGGAAACCTCAGCATGGGCTGAGGTTGAACTGAAAACCCATGCAGCAATGCTGGACATCCCTGAATTGGTGTGTGCAAAACAAGAGCACAGAGCAAGAGACAGGGTGAAAAAGAAGTGTTGGAGCCTGAAAGTATGGCCCAACCTTCCAAGAGAAAAGGTAAGAAGACTAGGGAACCAGCTTCTGTACAGCAAAAGGATCAGGACCCCTCTCCTCAGGGAGAGGACTTGGACACCCCAGAGGGAACTGAGCCATGGAGCTTGACCCTTACCAGGTTGAACTCTTAGGCCCAGGGGGACCCTCTAGGAAAGAGCTGTGCCTTGGACAGCAGGACTGTCCAACTCTTGAAAGCCTGAGGCAGCAAGCTGCTACCCAGGAAAAAGGAGATGTCAGTGGTACCCACAGAGTTTATTGGGAAGAGGGACTACTGTACACTGAGGCCAGAGACCCCAAACCTGGAGCCACTAGTGGTAGTGCCTCAGAAGTACAGGGAGTTTCTCCGAACTTTAGCTCAAGACATTCCCTTAGCTGGACATCTGGGCCAAACCAAGACTTGGGAAAGGCTAGTCAGCCACTTTTACTGGTTCCAGATGCACCAAAAAGTAAAGGAGTTTGTCAGCTCCTGTGTCACCTGTCAGGCCAGCGGCAAGACAGGTGGCCCCTCAAAGGCCCCCCTGATACCACTGCCTGTGGTGGGGGTTCCCTTTGAAAGGGTAGGTGTGAACATAGTGGGTCCACTCGAACCTCCCACAGCATCAGGGAACAAATTCATTCTAGTGGTAGTAGATCATGCCACTAGGTACCCTGAAGCAATTCCCCTTAGGACTACTACAGCCCCTGCAGTAGATAATGCCCTCATTGGTGTCTTCACCAGAGTAGGGTTTCCTAAGGAGGTGGTTTCAGACAGAGGTTCCAACTTCATATCTGCTTACCTAAAACACATGTGGAAAGAGTGTGGAGTGCAGTACAAGTTTACTACACCCTATCACCCACAAACCAATGGCCTTGTTGAGAGATTCAACAAGACCTTGAAAGGCATGATTATGGGTCTCCCCGAAAAACTCAAAAGGAGATGGGATGTCCTCTTACCCTGCCTGCTTTTTGCTTACAGGGAAGTGCCACAGAAGGGAGTAGGGTTTTCCCCCTTTGAACTTCTGTTTGGCCATCCTGTGAGGGGACCACTCTGTCTTGTAAAAGAGGGTTGGGAGAAGCCTCTCCAAGAACCCAAACAAGATATTGTGGACTATGTGCTTGGCCTAAGGTCCAGAATGGCTGAGTACATGGAAAAGGCATCCAAAAATCTTGAGGCCAGCCAGGAGCTTCAGAAGCACTGGTATGACCAAAAGGCTGCAGTGGTTGAACTTCAACCTGGGCAAAAGGTATGGGTTTTGGAGCCAGTGACACCAAGGGCACTCCAGGACAGATGGAGTGGCCCTTACCCTATCCTAGAAAAAAAAGTGTGAGGTCACCTACTTGGTTGACCTGGGCACAAGCAGGACACTCAAAAGGGTTATCCATGTGAACCGCCTGAAGCTCTACCATGACAGGGCTGACATCACCATGCTGATGGTGACTGATGAGGATCAGGAGACAGAGAGTGAACCTCTCCTGACCTCCTCTCATACAGCCCAAAAGATGGGTCAGTGGATGGAGTTGTCTTTTCAGACACCCTCTCTGCCCAACAGCAGACTGATTGCAAGCAAGTCTTGCAGCAGTATGCTAAGCTCTTTTCCTTGACCCCTGGTCAGACAAACTGGTGTACCCATGATGTGGACACTGGTGACAGTTCACCTGTCAAAAACAAAATCTATCGACAGTCCGATCAAGTCAAGGAAAGCATCAGAGCTGAAGTCAGCAAGATGCTGGAGTTAGGGGTTATTGAACCCTCTGAGAGCCCCTGGGCCAGCCCAGTAGTTCTAGTCCCCAAACGTCATCCACAGGGTGGAAAGAGAGAAATGAGGTTCTGTGTGGACTATAGAGGGCTCAACTCTGTCACCAAGACAGATGCTCACCCTATCCCAAGAGCAGATGAGTTGATAGACAAATTGGGTGCAGCCACATTTCTAAGTACCGTTGACTTAACTGCAGGGTACTGGTAAATTGGCATGGCCCCAGGAGCAAAAGAAAAGACAGCATTCTCCACACCTGATGGGCATTATCAGTTTACTGTTATGCCCTTTGGTTTAAAGAATGCCCCTGCCACCTTCCAGAGGTTGGTGAACCAAGTCCTTGCTGGATTGGAGTCCTTTAGTGCAGCTTATCTAGATGATATTGCTGTCTTAAGCTCCACCTGGCAGGATCACCTGATCCACATTGGGAAGGTTTTAAATGCCCTGCAAACTGCAGGCCTAACTATCAAGGCATCTAAATGCCAGATAGGGCAGGGAACTGTGGTGTACTTGGGCCACCTTGTTGGTGGAGGCCAGGTACAACCCTTAAAGCCCAAGATCCAGGCAATCCTGGACTGGGCATCTCCAACAACCCAAGTCAGGGCATTCCTTGGCTTGACTGGGTACTACAGGAGGTTTGTGAAGGGATATGGGTCCATTGTGGCTCCCCTCACAGAACTCACCTCCAAGAAAATGCCCAAGAAGGTAAACTGGACAGTTAGTTGTCAAAAGGCTTTTGACACCCTGAAAGAGGCTGTGTGCTCAGCACCGATTCTCAAAGCACCAGACTATGCCAAGCAGTTCATTGTGCAGACTGATGCCTCTGAGCTAGGGATAGGAGCGGTACTATCCCAGACCAATAATGAAGGCCAAGACCAACCTGTTGCTTTTATAAGCAGAAGGCTTCTCCCCAGGGAGCAGCGTTGGAGTGCCATTTGCTGTGGTTTGGTCCCTGAAGAAGCTGAGATCATACTTGTTTGGTACTCACTTCCTCGTTCAAACTGATCACAGACCTCTCAAATGGCTTATGCAGATGAAAGGTGAAAATCCTAAACTGTTGAGGTGGTCCATCTCCCTACAGGGAATGGACTTTGTAGTGGAACACAGACCTGGGACTGCCCATGCCAATGCAGATGGACTTTCCAGGTTCTTCCACTTAGAAAATGAAGACTCTCTAGGGAAAGGTTAGTCTCATCCTCTTTCGTTTGGGGGGGGGGGAATTGTGTGAGAAAGTGCCCTCTTTCTACATGGTTGCCCCCACTTTTTGCTGAATTGCTGATGTACTTTGACTGAGTGTGCCCTGGGCTCCTGCTAATCAGGTACCCAGGGCCTATGTTCTTTCCCTAAAACTGCATTGAAGCCTAAACCCAATTGGCATCTCTGGCCACAGGTCAGCCCCTGGTAAATGGTACCACAGGTACCCAGGGCACTGTGACCAGAGAAGGCCTCTAAGGGCTGCAGCACTTATTGTGCCACCCTTCGAGGTCCTGTACCACTACACTCACACACTGCCTTTGCAGGCTGCGTGTTTTGGTGCAGAACAAAGTGAAGAGTCGACATGGCACACATCCCTGTGTGCCATGCCTACAACCCACTGCCCTGGCATAGATCAGTCACCCCTCTAGCTGGGTGCACTATACCAGTGGTGAGGGTACAGGTGCATGAGCCCTGTACCCCTACAGTGTCTATGTCCATTCTTAGACATTGTAAGCGCAGTGCTGCCATTAAGAGTGTATGGTGCTGGGAGTTTGTCATTACGAACTCCACAGCACCATAATGGCTACACTGAAAACTGAGAAGTTTGGTATCAAACTTCTTAGCACAATAAACCCACACTGACGCCAGTGTGGGATTTAATGAAAAATGCACACAGAGGGCATCGTAGAGATGCCCCCTGAAAACGAACCCACCTCTAGTGACCTGGCTGAGTGGCTGCTTTCAGCTGCCACCACCAGACATGTTTCTGGACCCCTGGGTCGAGAGCCTGCTGCTCTCGGGGGCCTGAAACAATGCACATCCTGGGACGAGGTGCCAAGCCTCATCCCCCAGGATGGGCAGGGTTCACTAAGTGGAAGCATCAAAGGCTTGCCGCCTTTGTGAGCTTCCCCAGGCCACTTGCTGCCCTCAGCAACTGGTCCCCACCGGTTCTGACCCCCACTTTGGGCGGGAGAACCGGCGGGAAAAACAAGTGAGGAAGAGAGGTGTGCCCACCTCTGCCAACTCCACCTCTCAGGTGGGGGAGGCGAGGTGAAGCACAACTCTCAGTCCACGCCATCTTGAAGATGGGGAGACTCAGCCAACCAGGGACAGGCACATGCCCCCCTCCCACTGGAGGGTGGCATAATAGGGGGTGTACCCACCCCAGGGAAGGGACCCATTGGTCCCTGCCTTTTGCCTACCTGTAACGCCCCTAAATCTAGTATTTAGGGGCACCCCTGAACCTTGCTTCCTCAGATTCAGACAACACACAAGAAGAAGGACCGAACAGCCGTGCAGCAGCTAACAAGAGGAAGGCGCCCATTGAGTTGGCCCCAGCCCTACCGGCCTGTCTCCCCCTCGAACCTGCTCCTGCGTAATCCCGGTGTGTCCTGCAGCCAGCAACCTCAAAAACCCCGAGGACCTGCCTGCCTTCACTTCCAAAGACTGCTTCTCCCGTGAACACCGGATTTGTTCAACTACAACCTCAGGCAGGACGTCGGAGAGCGCAAATCGGCCCAACTCTGCACCCGCAGGCCCGAGCTCGAGTGGGCAAACACTACGAGGAGGTCACCCCGGCGATCCTGAACCGAGATCCGGCGACCCCTGACCTGCCTCAAGCCTCCAGCCGACGCCTGCAGCCTAAATCCAGAAGGCCCCCCTAACCGCGACCAGGAGCTGGTAAGAAGATCTGACCCCAAAAGGCACCCCTGCACCCCACGCCCCATGGCCTTGTGTGCCCAAACCGACGGTGCCTAACCAACCCCGAACTTCCCAACTTACCTCTCGAAGTCGTGGTCGCACCCAGAAGTCCTTCGTCTCCCTGCCTGCAGTGCTTTTGCAAACCAGAGGTTCTCCATTGGAAACAACTGGGCATCGGACCTCGAAACAGCACCCTGCACCCGGCCGCCCTAGTGCTGCTGAGGGTGCACCTTTTGGTGCTAATTTGTTTCCCCATTTGCCCTGAGCTAAACTCCAGGAGCTTTGCTCCCACAACCCAGTGGCCTGCTCTCCAGCAGCTACCAACCGGAGGCCCCCTATACCCCATTGGATAACATTGGGCCTCAACACTCTGCACCCGGCAGCCCTAGTGCCGCTGAGGGTGTAACGAGTGCATCACTGACCCTGGGGAACCCCTGAGTCTAACCCCAGAACCTCAACTCCAAAGACCGATTACTTACCTAAAAGCCGATAACCATATTTGCCTCCATAAGATAACATAGAAACCTTTTCAGGAAAAAGTGTCAAAGTGTGGAGTTTTGAAATCTAAAGAAATTCTTTAAAATTGTACGATTTAACAAAAACGCTTTTACTCACCTGTTTGCAGGAAATGTCCCAGTGCTGCATCCAGGCATACAGCACTGAGTAAGAAAAGAAATCCAAAAGTAACTTACCTGCTATTTTACTGAAAATCCCATTGAAGCCTATGTACTGTATTTGCAAGTGATTGCATTTCTCTGAAACAATACTGTAAGTCAAACCATAGTACATTTACAATTGCAATTGAACTGTTTTACAATCAGCATTTACTACTGTAAAGTATTTATTGCTTACCTGTGCCAGGCTTGCTTGGTTCTAGAAATAAAATAACTAAAAGAATATTTTTATACAAAAACAATTAGTCTGAAGTTCAGTCTTTGAGTGTGTGAGTTCATTTGCTGAGTGTGTAGAACAAATGCTTAACACTGTCCTCTAATACTGCCTTACTGCTCGACCACACTACCACAAATAGAGAGTAAGGTTCTATCTAACTTTGCCTCTGCCTACCTTTGGGGTTCCACTGGACTCTGTGCACACTATAACTCACTTTGATACAGTATATACAGAGCCAGCTTCCTACAGTCCTAAACACTGAATTGTCCCACTCATATGTGGGATCCCGGAACACTTTTCAAACTGAAGAGAAAGCTTTACAACAAAGCTAAACAATGAAATGCCTAGTTAAACTCAATATCTGATAGAGACTACTAGCCGCAGATTCCTTAACGTAGAATTATCCCCAGGCGTGAGACTGGATCCGGAAAATTTTTGCCACAGCATCCCTGCGCGCCGGGGGGGACGTGGCACCACACGACTCCGCCCTGACGCTGTCCGCAGACGTGACGTCAGCGAGGTCACATAAGTCCCACCCCGGCGCGCTGACGTCAGTTTCCTTCTTTTCCGCGTGCAACGCGGATCCGGAGTGAGTTCCCCTGGCCTGTTTTCAGGCCTCTTTTAACGCTTTGCGTTGGGAACAGTGTGCAATGCCTTCGGGTTTCAAGACGTGTGCTTCTTGTACGCGTCAGATGTCGCGACGGACCCTCACCCTATTTGTATGTGGTGTTTGGGCGAGCACCATGACTCTACGGACTGCGACGCCTGTCAGCATCTCAAGCCGAAGTCCCGGCGGGAGTTCCGGATGAAGTTGCTTTCGGCCCGCTCGTCCAGATCGGTCTCGTCACCGCGTCCGTCCCCTGCCTCGGAAGGGTCCAGGAGCCGGCGATTCCGGTTGCGGCATCGTCCTTCCCCGAGGCCCCACGGACGTCGCTCGCCCGCCGTTAAGTCCTGTACTGCAGACTGCTTTTCCCTCCTTGCCTTCGGTGTTGCTCCCTCCGTCACGGGAGGCCCAGTGGTTGGACTCCTGGGGGCATAACATTTTCGCTTCCACTAGTGCTGCTCTGCACGCGCTCAACACCCTTTGTGTGTTGGCCAGGGCTACCTCTGACCTATGGGATTCCGCGGAGTCCCTTCTGTCTCGCGCCTCCCACGAAGGTGTCCGTGCTGATCTGCGGCACCATGTGCTGGATGGTCGGGAGTTAGCTGCTTTTCTTCTCCGTTCGGCCTTGGATGTCTCTGATTCTCTCGCCCGCGCTATGGCGAGTTCCGTGGCCCTCCGCCGCAATGCTTGGTTGCGGGATAGCGTCTTTCCCGAGAATATTCGGGAGCGTCTTGTTGACCTGCCCTTTGATGGGATTCTGTTATTTAACACCCACGCGGACTCTGCTATTCAGCGACTCCTTGCGGGGCTCCGTCCTCCTCCCCCTCCGTAACCTTCGGGTTGTCGGTCCTCAGGTGTCTTCTGGGAGGCGTTTGTCCCGCCTTTCTCCTTGGGCCTAGTGTTTCGGTTGGCCCCTCTGTGTGCTGTGTGGGGCTGGGACTGCCTTTCGTGTCCTTCAGTTGGCCCCTCTGTCCTTTTGGCTGCGGGTACGGCCTTTTCGCTTTGTGGTGTGTGTTTTTTGGCTGTTCGTGAAGCCGTATGGGTCCTCAGGTTGGACCATCTGTGTCCCCTTTTTGGCTGATTGGTAAGCCGTCTGTGGTGATACCCACAGGTCTTTCTGTTCTTGACCTCTGCTGCGGGTTTTTCCCTAAGAGGTGTTCCCCTGTTTTGTTTGGGGTGTGTCATACCCTAGGTGGGGTACTTGTTGGCTATTGTATAGCCCTGTCCTAAGCTGGGCGAGTGTGGATCCCTTCTTGGGTTCCTCGCGTTTCCTGGCGTCACTGTATTCCGCTTGGTGCGGTCTCTTTTCCTCAGCCTTCGCACGGCTTCCGCTGCTCCAGGTTCCGTCCTGCTCAGTATTCGATGGTGTTTCGACCCTTCTTCTGCAGGGCTTGCCTGGCGTACGTTTGCCCTTGTTCCCGCGGGATGTCTGCCTCTGTGCGTTTTGCCTTCCCTCCTCAGCCTCTGGATCGCCAGACCGATTTTTGTCATGCCGTCTACGGCGTCGTGTCTTGGTGTTTCCGCCTTATTATCCGACGTTCGGCCTGGTCCTCTACCTTGTGTTCCAGGGGGGCCAGGATATTCCTGGTGTTCTCCTGTGTTCTGGTTGACGGCTTTAGGTCTGTGCTACATGTTTCCCGCTTCTCTTCGTGGGCCGGGTTGTGCCGCTGGGACGGTCCTTCTTTGGGGCTTGTGCGGGGGGTTCCCTTGCCTCGGTCCTGGTCTTGTGCTCGGCTTGTTCTGGGCCCTTCTTCATAGTCTGTACCGGCTGCGCACGCCTGGACGTTATGGTCCACCCCTGTGGGCCTTGGCGTGTACCAGTGTGCTCCTGTCCGTCGCTCTGCTGGGGCTTGCGTGACTGTGTCTTCCTTCTCACGTCTGCGCTTCTCGGCTGTGGGGCCGTTCCTGCTCCTGAGGCGGGCTCTGCCCCCGTTTTCACCTCTTCTCCTTGGATTCGCGGGTGGTTCTTTTCTTCTTTGATACTCTCTTGGTGCCGCCTGTCCCTCCGGGTTCTCTGGCGGACACCCTTGGCCCCTCGGGTAGGCTTGTGGTATCCTGGCCTTCCCTTCTCCTTGTTCTTCCGCTGCTTGGTGGGGGCTGGGCCGTCCTTCCTGTCCCCATGACACATCCCCTGTTGGGGTCCTGTGTTCTTCCAAGCTGGTGAGATTCTCTCGCAGACCCTCCTCCCCTCTGGGTATTGCTAGGGTATCTATTCTACGTTAAGGAATCTGCGGCTAGTAGTCTCTATCAGATGTACAAGTTACTTACCTTCGGTAACGATGTATCTGGTAGAGACGATTCTAGCCGCAGATTCCTTCACGGCCCGCCCTTCCTCCCCGTTCTGCAAGGACCTTCAGTTTGGTCTTCTGCAATCGCCTCCCTCAGGATGGCTTGTCTTCTGCGAGTCTCCTCTTTCACTTCCTCCCTGGCGGGATGCTTCGTTCTGTTTCTTTGTTCCACCCCTTCCTTTCTGGTACTTGGACGGTGGGTTTACATGTCTTTCTGCGTCCCTCCACCCTGGTTATTCCAGTGTGGGGCCTACTCATGCTCTTCTCCCTTTCTCATTGCTTGGGGTCTCTGACTCCTCTGCAGTCCTCTGGGTTAGGGTCTCTTGGCTGCGCCTCAGCCCTTGGCTCTTTACAGGGGATACGACACTTCTTGGTGGTGTTGTCTTGGGGTCATTTGTCGTTACTCATCTGTTCCGGCTTGTTGCCCTTCACTGTTATAGCTTGTGGTTGCAGACTTTCTGTCGTCTGTTATGGCATTTTTCACCTGTTTCTTCTGTCTCCAGGGTGGATATCGCTTTGGCTTTGCAGGGTTGCTTCTCAGAGGCGGTACTCTGCTCTTTCCCTTCCATGCCTTTCAGTGACACAGTGCCTGGCACTGTCCCTCATGGTGCTGTCCTTCACCATTCGCTTTTTCCCTTTCTGTTTCACTGCTTTTCGCACACTGTTCCCATGCTTTCCCAGTTTTGTTTGTGATGGCTCCGCGTTGTGGCGTGGAAAAGTTCTCCAAGGAAAACTGACGTCAGCGCACCAGGGTGGGACTTATGTGACCTCGCTGACGTCACGTCCGCGGACAGCGTCAGGGCGGAGTCGTGTGGTGCCACGCCTCCCCCCCTCCCCCCGGCGCGCTGGGATGCTGTGGCAAAAGTTTTCCGGATCCAGTCTCACGCCTTGGGATAATTCTACGTTAAGGAATCTGCGGCTAGAATCGTCTCTACCCAGATACATCATTACCGAAGGTAAGTAACTTGTACATTAACTTAAAATTCGGTAAAAAAAATATACAGTAGCCATGCTGCGGAGAAACATTTCTTCCTCTTCTCCCTTTTTAAAAGATAGGATAATTAAAAGAAAATGTTAGAGGCATACATCCCAGGGTTCCAATTACATTGTGGTAGTGGGTTTGTTGAGGAGAAGACTGGTGTTTTTTTTAAATTTTATTTTTTTACCATTTGTTTGTGAGATGATTGGTGGACTTGAGGTAGACTTAATCGTTGTATTTTGATGAGGTTCTGCTATGGAGTGAGAGTGGGCATTTAGAGATGGGGTTTGTTGATGTAGCTTTAGGAGCAGGTTGGCTGTCTGCAAGCCTGGTGTTACATCAAGTTGGGAGGATGCGATGCTAAAGGTGAATGCATGGTGTTTTCTGGAAGCATCAATGGCATACCGATTTAGCACTCTGTGTCAAATTGGGAGCCGGTGCTGCTCTCCAGTCCAAGGTTCAAGTTGGTTCTGTGATAATGGTGGAGTCCCTAAATGTGGGAGACACATTGGGGATACGTTTACCTTGAGTTGAGAGGCTTTGTTTTAAGTCGCTGAGGGCTATCCCGGGATAGGATCGAGATTTTGGCTACGTCTTGTGTTCCTGAGGATGTATAGTTGCGAGTAATGGGAGAACTTTACTTTAGTTTTCAGGGTGTGGGAGATTGATTTGAAGCAGAACAAGGTGGAGTCTTTTTTTTTATTTTTTTATCATGATCTTATCATTGTTAAAGATTTTGTATTGTCTGGTCTTTGTTTATGAAACCTGGCAGTGATAGAAATGGCAAATAAGGAGGGAGTGCTGTTGGTACAAAGGGAATTGAGTCTTGAGGGGTGGACTCTGTGACTGTCTGCTTGTGCTTCTGCAGTTTGCTTTGCAAACTCTGCCTAAAAAGCAATTAGGTGAGGTGTTGTACTAAAGCTGTTTTGGCTCATGCAAGATACCTGTTGTAGAGAACTATTTGCATCCTGCATGTATCAAGTTATAGTCCTGGTCATGCAGCCAATATGAATGATGCAACTGCGGCAGAGATATTAATCTAAGTTGTTGATCACAGAATTTAGCTTATTATTGCAGCCTAGCTGCATTCTTTCACCAGTGCACACAACATTGTGCATTGATCCAGCCAGACTTCTACCTTCAACGTGCAGGCAGGCATGCATCGACATGCATTCATCCATCCACTCAGTCATCCACCCGTTTGACCAGCTCCACCCAGGCATCCATCTGTTCATCCTTTGACATACATTCATCCAACCACCACCCACATGTACAAGTGTTTGTCCAGCCACAACCATGCTTTCATTTATGCACCAATAAAACCACTTCAGTAATTCCATCTACACAGTTTTCCACTCAAGCATTCCTCTATTCCTCCATCCAATATCTATGCATCCATCTCGTACCTACACCTATGCATTCACTCATTCACACATGCCCAAATTGTCATTCATCCTTCCCCACTCATCCAGGCGTTTATTCGTCAACCTAGACCCCCTATTTGCGTCTATCGAGTTACATCGCCACGCTCATCAATGTACGTGCCCATTCACCGTTTTGGAGGTGGGGGAGCGAAGCAGTGAGAAGCTTTTCATTCTCATTGGATAATGTTTTTTCATACCCTTTTCTTAGTTCTAATTCAATGTACATATCATAAAAAGAACCCACATCAACCCAGTGATAGTCCTTTTGACACTAATGATTTCTCTACCATTACTGTGTTGGAAGTAGTTTTAAATCCTCTTAGTAGAAATATGTATACTTTTATTTCTGGCAGTATTTTTTTTTTTTTTAAATCTTTATCATTTTATTTTAAAACAAATACATGGGAATGCATTTCAGTACACATCATATGTCGGACTCTTCGTACAATAATGCATCATCAAGCAATGGTCCAGCCTCCACATGCGTCATGACCACAATATTATCCCATCATTACCATTATGTCTTCTGTTCAATCCACAGTATAGATGCAATCGTTGTCCTGCACCTGTCCGTTTAATAGTATCCGCTCTTACCTCAACGACATACAGCTTCAACCCACCCCCATCCGCACATCTGCAGGTACCCCCTCAGGAGCCGCCCTGTCCAATAGATACGCTCTATACGGCCCCATATATCTTTAGGTGCACATTTGATAGGCATTAGTTCATTATAAGCTTCGGTTTGTGTGGAGCAGTAAGCCATGTCCCTTTCCCATTCACTCACTGTAGGCAATGGGCCCCGCATCCATATCATTGCCACACGCCTTTTAGCGAGCATCAGCCCAACGGCAGCCAATTTCCGCACCCCTTTTGGAATCTCCCTGTCATATCCCAGAACTGCAATTAAGGGAGTCTCAGGAACAGTGTAGCCCAGCATGTCCGTTAAGATGTTAATTACCTTGCTCGAAAAAATTCTTACACCAGGGCATTCCCAAGCCAAATGTGTAAAATGTGCATGTGGTTCCTTACATCTAGTGCAGTTATCACTGTCTCTGAGACCGTATCTATGGAGCCGCACAGGGGTGTAATAGGTCCGATGCAGATATTTAAAATGCAGCAGTCTGTGCCTGCCGTTCATAGAAATTGTTTTAATGCTGCGGAAGCACCAGGTCCATTGAGCTGCAGATATTTCTACCCCCAGCTCGGCCTCCCAGTCCATTTGAAACTTTTCTTTAACTTGTGCCCCCTGTAGTTTAAAAAGCGAGTACAATAGTGTTATACATCGGTGCTGAGTTTGCGTTTGTATTAAATAAGTAAGAGCAGGCATAGCCTCCGGCTCAACCAAGCCTGTGCATATCACCCCCCTCAGGGCATTCCGGAACCTATAGTAATGGAAGGTATCCAACGGCGTAATCCCCTCTATCTGCGCCGATATCTGATCCCAAGTTTTGACCAATCCGGCTTGAAACAAATCCCCAACATATTCTAGTTTGAGCTTTGTCAATGTGCGTATCACGCCCTTATCTGTGTGGAAGGGCAGCCAGTTGCACCAGACTATAGGTAGCTTAGGGGAGTATATCACTGGTAACTTATGCTTGTGAGCAATCTTCGTCAGCTGTTGTCCCGTGGTATGTACCGGGTTAATCGTACGTATCGTGGACTGCGCGGCACCCGTCAGAAATATGGGTAACAATGTAGGAGCAACACTATGTTTTTCTATCAATACATTTGGGCTGTTTTGTGGCCCGTGTATCCAGCAATGTGCATGCATCGTTTGCGCAGCTCTATAATAGCGTTCCATATCAGGAGCATTTAACCCTCCCTCCGCGAATGGCTTTGTCAGCGTGTTCCACGTAACTCGGGGCTGCTTCCCCGCCCACACCAATCTTAATAAAGTGCGCAGTGTTTTGAAAAACGATTGTGGTAACCCAATGGGCACATTGACAAAGAGAAACAAAAAGCGGGGGAGTATCACCATCTTGATCAGTGCTATGCGGCCCATTAATGAAAACGGTAACCTAATCCACCTATCTATTGCCTCTGTCAGTTTTTGTATCGCACATCCATAGTTCTCTGACATAATCAGCTCAGGGTCCGTGTGAATTTTTATCCCCAGGTATCGGACTGGGTCGGTAGTCCACTCTATCCCCAGGTATCTGTCTGGGTCTGTGTGGTTGCAGCCGTCAGCGGAAAAACGTTAGACTTATGCCAGTTAATGCGTAGGCCTGAATGAGAGCCGAACCGTTCCACTTCTTGAATCATAGGGACTAGATTGCGCTCCGGGTCACGTATATACAATACTGTGTCGTCTGCGTAAGCCGCTATGGATAAATTATAGTGTGGAGAGCGTATCCCCCTATGGCCGTGATATTCCCTCATAGCACTAAGAAGCGGCTCCGCAGCTAATGCATACAATAAGGGGGACAGAGGGCACCCCTGCCGAGTTCCTCTCAATATTGCTATGGTTCACGAGAGTGCCCCATTAATTCGCACTCTGGCTATGGGTTGTGTGTATAACACCTGAACCAATTTAATAAAAATGTCCCCCACCTTGCGCAATACCGCATACAGGAATCGCCATTCAACTGAGTCGAAGGCTTTCTCTATATCGATAAAGAGAGCTGCTGCTTTGACCTCCGGATGAATATGTGCTATCGTGCCAAATAAGGTGCGGAGGTTACTCGAGAGCAATCTGCCCGGTACAAATCCTGTTTGTTCCGGTCCCACCAATCTAGGTAACACGAGTGCCAATCTGTTCGCCAACACCTTCGCGAATAATTTTGTGTCCGTATTTAATAACGACAGTGGGCGATATGAAGAGCAATGATCGGACGGCTTCCCTGGTTTCAAGAGCGTAATTATAGTGGCCTCCCTCATAGAAGGGGGCATCTGTCCCTCCCTCGCCATTTCCTCAAATAGGTTCACTAGGTGCGGTATCAGCTTGTCTTGAAACGCCTTATAAAAGGCCACCGTCAACCCATCCGCTCCAGGGGCCTTCCCATTGGGCATGCCTTTCAGAGCTGCTATGATTTCAGTTGGCCTAAGTGGTCCTATCAAATGTGCCCTGTCGTCATTAGTGAGCCAATGCATTGTGATGTGTGTTAGGTATGCCTCATCTGTATCTGCGCATGCCGCATTTTTGGTGGAATAAAGATCTTGATAATAACCTGCAAAAGCTTCCAATATATCAGGTGTAGTGTCCACTGGTTCTCCACTTACATTCTGCACACTCAGAACATGATTAGCGCCCTTCGGAGGTTTGACTGCATTTGCTAAGGTCGAACCAGGTCTGTCCCCTTCTGCATATCTTCGTGCCGTGGCGTACTTTCCTAAGTGTTTCACTTCGCTGTCTGCTAACTCATTAAATTCAGTTATATGTGTCCTAATCTGTGCCAGAATACTAGGGTCATTTGAATGCTGATGTTGACTCTCCAGGTCTTTAAGTGTACTTTCGATATATTGCATACGGTTGCGAATGGATTTTAGGACCCCTGCATGTTTCGAAATCGTGATGCCTCTAATATACAGTTTAAAGGCTTCCCATATTGAGGACATGGTGGTTACACTGCCTATGTTCGTTAAAAAATATTCATCGATTGCCATGTCCAGGTCAGCACGGAATGCGGAGTCCAACAGAGAGTACTGCGGGAACCTCCAGTTTTGTCTGTATAAATCGTTCGAGCCCAGTGCCAAACTAAAGACCACCGGTGAATGATCCGACAATGTTCGTGCCATATGTTTAAAATTACTGAGCGAGGTAAGCAGGGGGCAGGAAGCAAACCAGTAATCTATCCTTGTATGGATATCGTGGGCCGCTGAATAATGTGTGTATTCTCTACCTTGCGGAGCCAAGTGCCTCCACACATCTCGCAGGCCTTCTATCTTTGCAATGTCTGCCACCGCCCTTGCCGCTCGCGCAGGAGGTCTAACCGCCCCTCGTGACTTATCTAAAGCTGAATCCTGCACACAATTAAAATCTCCACCCCATAATATTGGGAGATGGGCATATTTAGCAAATTTCTGATGTAATGCCCTATAGAAGTTGGGGTCATCATAATTAGGCCCATAAACTCCCACCAACAATAATGTATTGTGTTCTTGTCTACATTTAGCAATTACATAGCGTCCATCCCCATCAACCTCCTTAGCGTGAATTTGTATCCCGGAGTTGCGTCTTACCCATATAAGCACCCCCCTAGCATGTGATGTGAACCCCGCTGCGATACATGTACCCCTCATTCTTCTGTCAGTTAACAGGCCCTTTTTGGGTGTTAGGTGCGTTTCCTGTAAGATAGCTACATCTACCTCATGTCTATATAGATACGCCACCACCTTACGTATCTTCCTGCAATCGTTCAATCCCCTCACATTCCAGGACATGAATTTAATAGTGTTATCTTTCTTATCAAGTGTAGTCATGAAACCTGATAAGTATCTTCGTGAGATTTTTCATGCTGTCGTTATGAATTCTCCGCCTTTGAAAGGGCATCAGCCCTGTTCGGTGCCCTGTGTCTGAAATGCATTCCGTAACAGTCCCCCCACCCACACCATATCGTAACACCTAGATACGGTCAAAAAACAGTTCCCACCCCACCCTCCCTTCAATTGTGCCCAACCCCAACTGCACATTACCCGCTTAGTAATTAACATGTGGCCCACACGTGGGGGCAATGGCGACCCAACCTAAAGTACGAACAAAAAGGTGAAAGGCCGGGGCCGCCCCCTTCTCTGACCACCAATAGGGCTATTTCAAACAGCATGCAATCTATTGCAAATTACCCCTCAATCGTTATCTGACATCTCTATATAAAGCGGAATTCTGCCACATTTTTTTGCATATAGTTTACCAGCATATAATAGACTTATCGGAACCAATGTACATGACAGTGAATGATTTCCCTTCTCACATTTATTCAGTCCCAGGCTCGTTGCTCGATTCCCTGCTTTCCAGCAGAGGCTCCTCGCCAGGTGTCGCCGAGTCTCCCTTCTCAGCTCTAAGCGTCCCATACTTCTTGAGGTCTTTTTGTAGTTGGCCCGGGTCCAAATAAAAGCGTGGTTTATCCGCAAAATTGACCTTAAGCCTGGCTGGGTACAACATAGCATAATCGAGCTGAAGGTCTCTCAGTTTCCGTTTGACTGGGACACATTTTTTACGGGCCTCTTGTACCTGTGGCGTGAAGTCTGGGAACAGCAAAAGCTCGGAACCCTCATATCGAAGCACCTTCAGATCCCGTGCTCTGCGTAGAGCGGCATCCCTGTCTCTATATTTAAGGAGACGCGCGATCACGGGGGCGCTCCCGGAGGGGGCCGCACCGACAATGTTCTATGTGCCCTCTCCACCACAAAGATCTCCGAAAAGGTCTCCCTGCCCAGCAGCTGAATCAGTAGCTTTTCAATGAAGAGTTCCATAGTGCCTGTGGTTTCCGCCAAGCCAAGAATGCGGATATTATTGCGCCGCGAGCGTGCTTCCATATCTTCGGCTTTATCTTTCAGCACCGCCATCATTTTTCCCATTTGTTTCTGTGAAGTCTCCATTTCGTTCTGCGTGTCCTCTGCCTCCGAAATCCTTCGTTCCGCCACATCAAGCCTTTCTGTGTGCGTGTCTACCCGTTCGGACATTCTGTCCATTCTATACGACAGGGAGTCCATCTTTGTATCGATTGAGGAGAGACTATGCTGCATTGCTGCTAATATCTGTCGTATATCTCCTTCAGAGCCAGTAGCCTCGTCCGATAGTAGCGCCGGAGTGGCATCGAGGTCCTCGTCGCGCAGCCTTGAAGATTGCCTCTGGCTAAACTGTATTTTAGTTTGAGTTTTGTCGGTTTTCCCCATGTTGTACAGTCTGCAGTGGAGCTTTACGTCTTCTCAGCAAATATTGGCGTTTACTTCCTAGCGCGCGTCTTCTACGTATGGAGGTCTCAGAGCACAATAGCCACGCAACAGGGCCTCCGCCGAGCGCCCCCGGCTTACTGTTGGTAGCTCCTCCTGCAGTGGCAATGCTCCGCCAGATCAGCTATGCTGCGCCGGTCCAGTCTTTCACCCCAATATCAGGCTGTAGATCAGCAGAGCAATACCACACGACAGTGTACTTTGCAGACCATGCGTTACCGATACACTACTCGTCCCCTTCCACGTAGCTGCTTGGTGCGTCGGTACGTTGCCGAGACGATCACTCACCTCCAGCATCCATGCCAGTCCCGCACCTCTGTATCTCCACCGCAGGCAGCTCTAAGCCAGACTCTATGTGCACTAGCGGCTCCACTGATTCGCAGGGCGCCGTTCCCGCCGCAGATATCACTGGAGGGCCTCCGCCCAGCCGCGCGCCACCCTCCAGCTCCAGGCGCCGCAGTAGGCCGTTAATCGGGCAGCAGAGCAGCAAAATCGCAGTCCGGGCGTCTCACCTCCGCGTCTCACTCCGATGCTCGAGAGTCTCGCAGCTTTCCGCGGCGGCGGACCTCCGATGCACAGCCAGCAGTGCCTTGGATACCCGCACCACTCCGGTCGCGCCGCCGGCCCTTCCAGCCGCTCGGCCTTCGCTTCGCTTCAGCCACTGCGTCTCAGCCCACGGCAAGGCTGCTTTCCAAGATGGCGGGCGCCCGCTCTCACCAGCGCCCCTCCGCAGTAATCTATCGGTATTCTCCGTGCCGGCCGTTGAACTCCTGCGTCCTCTCACACCATTCTCCGCTGCCACTGCCTCCGCTGTTATTTGTTATTCATGCCCCATTAGTGCAGGATAATGAAGGATCGGTTCCGGCGGCCGCCGGAGCTCGTTTAATCAGCGGCCATTTCCCAGCCAGGCAAACCACGCCCCTCTTTCTGGCAGTATTTAGCATTTCATGTTGTGCATTTAAATGTTTATGAAGAATTGTTATTGAACAGTATCCGGGTTTGTTCAACTGTGATTCAGAAAGGCTATGCTAAACATCCCTGCATCACCAATTGAGGGCCAGAACTTTTAGAATGTATTCAAATCTGAGGCTTTTTGCCAATGAGAAGGGGATGAGTGAACTAGTATGTTTTGGGGATGTCCTTCTCAAATCCATTGAGGCTAGACTTGACTCTGAAATGTATTTTTGAAACTATTGATTATAACTTTTCTTTGTTAATTTGCATGCACTTTCCAAGGCTGTGACTGCACCAGAGACTTTCAAATGAAAACCTTTGATAGAGAAATTGTTAATATAATACCCACATAAACTGAAAAATCTTGTTCTTACAATCTTTCCACTTCTGTATCACTAGATGTCATTCTGAATATGGTGAATAATCTTGCTGCTAACATGCTGGGTGCAAATACAGAGGAACACATGGACTTACAAGGTACATTTTCTTGATTTTGCTTGAGTTTTAGCTTATTTAAATGAGACATACATTCTTAATAATGTCTGTTAACAAAAATGTAATCTATCACAAATATATCGAAGGCAGGTGAAAATTATGCCACTGAAATCCAAGGTGACTTTCCAGACCCTTAATACAGGCTCTATTTAGGTGTCTGACTGCCTCTTTACAATTACATATATCCTTTCCTGTTCAACCATAACTTTCTTCCCCTAATTTATCCTCACTGTCGTGCCACATTATAACCCTACCTCCAATTAGCTCCTACTTCCCACGCTTTCATTTCCCCTGTGCGTGGTCCTTCCCCCAGTACTACATAGAGGATGCTTGGGACCTACTCGGATACAAATGCATCAAGGTTGAGCTGCCTTGTTTTTTTTTAATTGTTTGATTTTACGATATTACCACTACACAATATTCTTGACTGTACTTTATGAAATCTGAATCAAGGTTTAAACATTATCCTGAAGGAAATCACAAATATGTAATACATTTGCATTAAATCCCTCCAATTTACTAGTACAATTGAGAAGGTTGATCTATTTTAATGGAGGTGCTGTTCTTAAGAGATGTTGGGATGTTATTTGTACCTTGGATCAGTGAACACTGACTTTACCTTTCAGACCTTTCTGTCAAGTAAAAACGTAGGAGTTGTTTTATCATGAACCAATGAATTTTACAATCTTTGAACTGTTAGAGTAGTTTCCTGGTTCCGAATGGCCCCTAATAAGTCGTTGCAACATTTTGATAGAATACACACAGAACTCTAAAAGTGTCCTGAGTTTTTGTTTTCGAGACTGATGACTTCCCTGTTGAAAAAATGCTCAATATATGCTTAACTATGTCAAGTAGGCAATTCCCCTTGTCCGCCTGTGCTGTTTCATGGATGAATGGACAGCTTGCAGTATTATGACATTCATAACCCTTAAAGAAGGATAGGCTACTTTGACTTGAGAATAAGACTGGGTTGGGAATCTTTGAGGATAGACCCTTTAAGGGCCCCACTGCCGAGACAGTTACTGGTCTCCCCTCCAGTAGAAAGGAGTGAATTTGACTCACTATAATAGCCTGGGGTGGTCTTAATTTGATCTCCATTTTGGTGGAAGGTCGTAGGGAGGAAGGAATGCTGTTCTCAGAACTCTGCCTGATGAAGCAGGTGTGATCAACTAAGTAGCTGTACTTGGCGCCTACAGCTCCAAAACCTCTGAAACCAGCAAGCTTGACCACAAGTAGGAGATCCTTTATGATTGATACTCTGTCTGTGAATGGTGGTCCTGAATGTGACTACCTGTCAACTGAATCCTCTCTAATTGTTTTAGTGAGAATTTCAGAAAGTTAACGTTGACAGTAAATCCTAATCGAGAGGTTTGAGTCCTTGAGGTCACAGTGGTTGCGCAGACAGCGTTCTTGGAGAAGGCCACCCCAGGGAGTCCGTCATGTAATGATAGTACTGGACATGCCGCAGTAGCGATAAGGCCACAAAGGGGGCCATCAGTTTTATCAACATGCTTGGAACAGAGTCCAGACCAAATGCAGCATTTTGCATTGGTAATGCAGATTGCACATGGACAAACACTGCAGCAACTGAAGTAGTGTTGGTCTACCTTGATGTACACCCAGTCATGTTGAACTTGTGCCACGATTTATGCCATTATTGGCATCTGGAACGTGGGTATACAAAGGAATTGATTAAGATTGTGAAGGTCCTAAATGGGGCTGAGCCAGCCCCACCTCAATTCCACTATGTGGTTGGAGCAGTAGCCCTGCCCCTCTTCGGGGGTAAAGGTAGGCTTTGTGGCTCCTATGAGGAGCTACAGGGCCTCAGCCAGAAGTTCTGAAGCCACTGACTGGGGCAGAGGTGGTATGGATGCCAATGGCTTTTGAAGCTGCATTCCATGGTCATTTTGGACCATTGCGTTCACCGAAGTTTGCTTTGGTCATACATCACCTGATCCCAGCAATGATAGTAGATTAAAAGCTACACACTACTCCCCATAGCTAGAGTGACTTGTCTCATGAGATGAAACACTCCTGGGCCACGAAGACAACAGTGTGTTTATGTTTTGATGACTGGTCTGACCTTCCCTTTGAATCTTTCAAGCGTGTTCTGTCCCACCTTGTGTGGATAGATACGAAGTACAGGGTTTTTTGTTTTTAACAGCTTTGAGAAGGCATCTGCAGATGACTGATCCACCACAAAGTTTACAGGTTAATTTTATTATCTGTCTGAAGCAAGGGAGATTTAAACATGGTAATGCTTGCTGGCAGGTTGAAACTTAGCATCAGTAGTGGGTTGTGAGAACTTGCAGAGCAGGATATATAGTCCTTTAATATTATTCCATTTTCTTTTCGCAATATTTGATTGTTTATCGATTACATTTTTATATTTATGATGTATATTGCTGTTTTCTTTTTGTACACTGTCTCAATAATTACTTAATTTTTTTCAGGAAATAATGTAAGCAGTTTTGATAATATCACAGAGGCAGACCCACAGCCTACCCAAAGTGACTCCAATAAAATGCTGGAGCCAACATTGGTTCCTTCGTCAAGGTGAGTTGAGAAATTGCACAAGACCTGCATCAAACAAAAACATTTATTGCATGACTCCTTACCTCATACTATTCTGTCAACATGCAGATTTGTTGGCACAACCCACAGTGATCACTGTTCTGCGAGTTGAGCAGTGTTTAAGTAATAAAAGCTGATTTCTTCTTTTCCTCCTATTTAGTCAGTCAAAAGATCTTTATTTCGGCCTCTAGGGCCATAAAAGCACATATAAAATAAATACAATACATTACATACAAATTGTAGCAGTATCCTTTGGGCTATATAGGACCAGATAATATTTTGAGGAAAAAATATACGATTCCTATCTGAGATCTTAAGTTGGCGAAGTCAGCTCCTCTTGTCGCCATCCTAGAAGGGATTGTACAATATACACAGTGTATGGCCTTTAAAATAGCCGCAAAGTAAAAAACAATAAAGTGCATATGCGTAAACAATGGGCTGGTTTTAAGTGAAAGATCGATTTCAATCAGGTATGGTATCTTAAAAAGGTGCAAAAAGAATACATTTATGTGGCGAGGTATCAAATTATGATGTGTAAAAAGACAATTTCATTAAAAAAGACTGACAATGTCAGAATAAAAATGTGGGGATAAAAATTTAAAAGAAATCCATTAAAACACTGATTGTTTAAAATAGTGCTAAACCTAGGGAGCAACAATTAAGTTCATTCATTTTAAGAGGGAAAGTACAGGTCCAGTGTGGCTTGATAGGTAGTGGTGAGCTGGAGTTGGCCTATGAGCTCTTCTTTAAGATGGCTCAACGAGTACACCGCATAGAATACAAGAAGCGCGAGATGGAAAACACAATGGGCATATCGGTATCGTACTTAAGTAACCTAAACACCTCATAACAGTGTCTAGACCCCAGGTTCCTGCACAACTGTAGCAGCCAATGAGACCTTGACCTACTATAACCTGGGCAAAAAAATAGCACATGAATTTCAGTTTCCTCTGCATTCTCGCACGCTGGACAAACCAGACTGGGGGCACCCGTCCATTTGTTGGTAAATGATCGGAGCGGGAGCACCCCATGTCTGAATTGGAGGAATAACTTCTTCGCAAGGAGCGGCTGGATATCGTCTAGCGCAGATTCTAGCCTGTATTGGGCTTTTACCTCCAGAAACCTACGGGTTAGACGACCAGGCGAAGATCCCCTCCATAGCTGGGCCAATTTGTATTCTCTATAGGTCTCTAAGAGTACCTTTCTAGTGGTCGCGAGGCAGGTTTCTTCAGCAGTATTCCACAGATTGCCCCTCCCCAAAGCCTGGCAGGTGTTCCTAATATGTGCCAACCATGGGAGTTTTCCCGCACCTTGAAGGCCCATAACTTCTCTCAGCTCGTCCCTGTACGGGGCTAGTTCAGGAGTGCTCCAGAGGCGTCGCCAAAATAGTAGAGGTCTAAGAGCTGCTTCATCTGCAACAGGACTAATCCCGAGGTCCATTCTAAGGGGTGTTAGTGGGGAACTAGAGGGGAGACCCAGGAGTTGCCTAGCAAAGGAGTTCTCTATGTGCAATAGGGGGGCGCTTGAACAATGACCCCATAATTCTGCTCCATACAGCGCGGCGCCCCTGGCCTGTACCTTATAGAGTTCTACCACAGGGCCTACCGCTTTGTGGGTGCAGCTCTTGTATGCCTTTCAGATACCCCCCGCTGACTGGGCCAGCTTCAAACTAGCTTTCTTTATTTGTGCCCCCCAATCCATTTTCTTAGTTAGCGTGATCCCCAAGTACTCGAAGAAAGATACCCTCTCTAGACTGAGGAGGATGACCGAGCCTCAACTTCTAGCAAACGAGCTAGATCCCATGACAGCTCTTCAAGTGAGGGAGGAAAATACCATAAATCTTCCCATGATGTTTCTGACCCTTCACAGAGGTCACCTAAGCTTTCCTCTGGGTCAACGCTGTCTCCACCCTCTTCATCGGTCAAGGAGTCTAAGAAGATATCTACTTCAAAAACTGTGAGTAAAAGCCATGTCAAATCTCTCACTTTGACTCCATCGTCGACGATTTCTGTGACTTCTTCTGCCCCATCGTCGACAGCTACTGTCCCGACGAGTGCCATTACATCGCCTATTCTATCTACTAGAATCTCAATCACAACCAAAATGCCTGTTTTTGAAGAATCGTCGACGAGGAAATCATCGACGAAGTCCCCGTCGAGTCCATCGACGACGGTACCGTCGACGAAGATATCATCATCGACGAAGTTTACGTCGTCGACGTCTGCCCCGTCAATGATGTCACCGTCGGCGACCGTTCGGTCGGCGGCAGCACCATCAGTGAAGACACCGTCGACGAGGAGCCCGTCGACGAGGAGCCCGTCGACGACGGATTTACCAATTCAATCTCATCTATCAGCGGTAGTAGTTTTACCTACGCAGTCAACGGATCTTATCAACTCAAGACATTTCAAAGGCATCAGGATTACAGTAAGATTTCTCTGCTTCTGCCTTCACACCTTTTAGAAACTTACGTTGAAGATGAGGACTATGAGGACGAAGACGATGAGGGACCATTTGCCATAGCTCACCATCCTTCTGAGCTTAACATAAAGTGTCAGGATGACGACGACTATTACCAGGAACAATATTACCAGGAAGAACTTATGGTTCCACACCATAGATTTCATCGAAGGGAGTCACGCCAGAGGGAAATGAGTCCCCTCCCTCCAACGCTCATACAGGATCTCCAGGCCATGCTGGCGGATTACCGTCAAAGGTTTCCCCCACAACAGGCTGTCCCAGAAAATCCACCCCCACCACCGGTGGTTCATGATCCGTTACCTCAGTCTGAGGTTCCTGTTACACCGGCTCATCCTTCAGGTCCTTCTGAACAGGTGCAGCATGACACTACCTCCTCTGAAGATGAGGTTGAAGAGGGAGAATTACCTGAAAATACTCATATTCCGGATCCCTGGGACGAATATATAATACCTATGCCTTCTCCACCCCTTCCTCTACCTTCTGATTCTCCCCCTGAGGACATCGGGGGCTTTCATAATTTAATGCAGCGGGCGGCAGCTAGATTCCAGCTGCCTGTTACGGTCGAACAGACAGACTGTTTTTTGCATGATTTCAAGGAAGAGTCCAGGAAGATCACACGAGCTGTACCAATCATTGACTATATCTGGAATGAAGGAGTTAAGATCATGAAGACGCCTGCATCTATTCCGGCAGTGCTTCCTCGCATAGAGAAAAAGTACTGTGCCCCTGCTAACAGCCCATCTTGTCTGATTGGTCATCCACGACCAGATTCGGTAATTTCCCAAGCCGCCCAACAGCGATCTAAAAATCCTACAATGCCTATCACCACACCGCCTGATAAGGAAGGACGTCGGCTGGACCTCATAGGTAAAAAATTCTCTACCATGGCAGCGGCCTCTATTAGAGCTGCTAACTCTCTAGCGATAATCGGCCGTTATGACTGTCAAATGTGGTCCGATATGGCGGGTTTCATTGACCTCATTCCTGAAGACCGTAGACCGGAAGCAAGGAAAATCCTGTTGGAGGGAGAACGAGCTGCATCTGAGACTATAGATTGCGCACTGGACATTGTAAACACCAACTTTCGTCAGCTCGCCGGGGCTGCAGTGCTTAGACGCCAGGGATGGCTTAAAGCCACAACTTTCAGACCTGAGGTACAAACAAAGATTCTAGACATGGCCTATGACGGAGAGTCTTTGTTTGGTAAACACATTGATGAGGCCCTCCTTGCTATAAAAACTGATACGGATACCGCTAGATCGTTAGGCGCCCTTCAATACAGGCGCGGATCTTTCAGAGGCGCAAGAGGACGTGGTTTTACATCAAGAGGAGGATACCAAAACCAACAAAACAGGCAGTATCAATCGCAGTATAGACAGCCTTACAACCAGTCATCATACTTCCAATCCTCTACGGCTGGTCGCAAACGATCACAGAATCAAAGTCGAGACACCAACAGGAAACAATGATCTCCACAGGGCGCCAACCAAATTACCCTCCATACCCGTGGGCGCGAAGATTTCAGCTTTTGTCCACAAGTGGCAGGAAATTACTTCAGACCGATGGGTTCTAGACCTAGTAACCAACGGCCACACCCTGGAATTTATCAAACAGCCACCTACTACTCCGCCCAGGGGTCCCCCTCCCCCTCGTCTTCCCTTATTATTCAAAGAAGCCTTAACGATGCTCCTCAAGAATGCGATAGAGAAGGTTCCGTCATCTCAAAAAGGAACAGGTTTCTATTCTCGTTTCTTCCTGATCAAGAAGAAGTCAGGGGAATGGCGACCGATTCTGGACCTCCGTAAGCTCAACAAATTCCTCAAAAAGCAAAGTTTCCGGATGGTCACGCTTTCCGAGATTTTAAGCTGTTTAAACGAAGGAGATTTTATGGCTTCTCTGGATATGGAAGACTCTTATTTCCACATCCCTATCCACCCCAAACATCGCAAATATCTTCACTTCACAGTGGCTGGCGCCCACTATCAGTTAAAAGTGCTCCCGTTTGGGCTGAAATCGGCACCAAGAATCTTCACGAAGTGCTTGGCACCAGTGGCAGCAGCATTGAGATCTCGAGGAATCCAGGTGTTCCCTTATCTCGACGATTGGCTGCTCAAAGGTCCTTCGGAACACGAAGCTAAGGTTGCCACAACAGCATGTCTCCATCTCTTCACTTCTCTGGGGCTGACTATCAACAAGAGCAAATCACAGTTGCGTCCACTCCAAGTCATTCCTTTTCTCGGAGCAATGCTAGACACGGTCCAGTGCAAAGCATTCTTGTCGGACGACTCCAAAAATTAGCAACTTTAATTTCAAGAAGAAGGTCAGTTTCTGTCCGGATGTTTGCTTCACTCCTGGGGATGTGCTCTTCTGCAATAAATCTCATACCCTTGGCACGGCTCAAAATGAGACCTCTTCAGGAGGAACTACAACTTCAATGGCAACAAGCCGTGGGTTCGTTCGACGATTCCATCAAGGTCACGCCGCGCATGATAAATTCTCTGCTTTGGTGGTCACAAGCAGCGAATCTAGCCCAAGGTCTCACATTTCTGCAAACCATTCCAGACTTCGTTTTAACGACCGATGCCTCCATGGAGGGATGTGAAGGTCATCTGCAAGATTTGAGGATTCAAGGAAAATGGTCTCAAATACACAGACAACAGCATATCAACAGATTGGAGCTCCGCGCCATCTTTCTCTCTGCAAGCGTTCCTCCCAAGGATTGCGGGTTCCTCGGTGCTGGTCCGTACCGACAATACGACCAGCATGTTTTACATCAACAAGCAAGGAGGAACAAAATCAGCGACGCTATCGCAGGAGGCTCAGCAATTGTGGGAGTGGGTCACATTCCACAAGATAACCCTGAGAGCCGAGCACGTCAGGGGTCTCCACAATACTCTGGCGGACACGCTGAGCAGGTCTCAATCGGATTGTCACGAGTGGGAACTGGAGCAGGAGCAGGCGAACAGAGTGTTCCAGGCTTGGGGCAAACCAGCACTGGATTTATTCGCAACGAAGGAGAACAAGAAATGCTGATACTATGCCAGCAGGTTCCCTCAACAGGGCTCAAGGGGGAATGCCCGGTCCATGCGATGGTCAGGGATTTGTGCATACGCTTTCCCCCCAATACCATTGATCCCGAAAGTGCTCCGCAAAATGAAGCTGGAGGGTTGCCGTCTAATTCTGATTGCACCCCGTTGGCCAAGGCAGTATTGGTTCCAGGAATTGCTGCTATTGTCTCACGACAAGCCTATTCGCCTTCGTTTGACTCCTACGATGTTGTCGAGGGACAGCGACCAAGTGGTTCATCCGGACCCACAGTCCCTACACTTGCACGCAATGCTCCTGATTTCTTAGAGTTCAAGGACCTCAACATTTCACAAGACTGTCATGAAATTTTGGCCAAAGCTCGTGCCCAGAGCACAATTAAGACTTATCGCCTAAAATGGAAGCGATTTTGCTGTTGGTGCGAAGCGAAGCGAATAATATTCACCCAGTTCAAGCTCCTGCGGAACAAGTTCTCCCTGATTTCCTTTCCCTAGCTAAGTCTGGACTTACCTTTTCATCGGTCAAAGTCCATCTTGCTGCTCTGTCCAGATTCAGAAATGCGCTTAACTTCCTTCTCTCTGTTCGTCTTCACTTGTCAAGCAATTCATGAAAGGGCTTTTCAGGGCCTTCCCTCCATTGCGAGCACCCCCTCCAGAGTGGGAACTCAATACCGTGCTAGCGCAATTAATGAAACGTCCATTTGAACCAATCCACAAAGCAGACCTCAAATTCCTCACTTGGAAGGTCGCCCTTTTACTGGCGCTGACTTCTGCAAGAAGGATTCGTGAAATCCAAGCTTTAACTATCACGGAACACTTTTTACATTTTACTCAGGACTACGTAACCCTTCGAATAAATCCTAAATTCATCCCTAAAGTACCGTCACAATTTCATTTGAATGAACCGGTAAGATTAAGAACTTTCTTTCCGGATCCATCCACTCCAGCTCAAAGAGCATTACACTCTCTGGATGTTAAGCGCTGTTTAAAATTCTACCTACAGAAAACTAAGGACCTCAGACGTTCCAACCAACTGTTCGTGGCCTATGGTCAAGCAACACTTGGAGCTGCAGTGACAAAGACAACAATCGCCAGATGGCTGGCATCTACGATTCATTTCTGCCATGACAAAGCCAACAAACCTTTACAGAGGAAAGCCAAAGCTCATTCTACAAGAACTATGGCGGCTTCTACAGCATTGTTTGCTGGAGTGACTCTGGAAAATATCTGTCGTGCTGCGACATGGAAAAATGTCCACACGTTCACGAAGCATTACTGTCTTCAATCTGCTCAACAAGAAGATGCAGCGGTTGGACAGGCTGTCCTACGCCATCTTTCATTAGGTCAGATTCAGGTACTTTTCTCTTTTATATGCTGTTCTCTTGCTTTCAATATTCATGCAACATATATATTTATATGTCTAAATAGAGGTATAATACATATATATCCATATATTAATATTTATGTATTCTTATTTTATTTCGTTAATGTATTTTAACATAGCTTTGATTTCTTAAAGGCTTGGTTATTTAAAAAAAAAAAAAAGAATTCTCAACCATTGTGGATGCAGTTTGGGAGTTTATGAACACTTGTCTCCCACCATCCGCAAACGACAGTACATTTGGTATACTGCTTGCTACTCTGATTCAGGCATGTGAATCTGTAAAAGATACCCCAATACTGGATAAGAAAACAAGTTACTTATCTGTAACTACAGTTATCCAGTATTGGTATCTTTCATAGATTCACATGCACCCACCCTCCTCCCGGCGAGTCAGTTCTCTATGATTTGGGATACTTACTTCCCACTTGTGCTAAGAAAATCTGAGGAGAACTGCCTCTGCTGAGAGTGTTCTAGAGGGTGCTGGTAGCTGATTGGTTTGAGCTGACTTTTGGTTCTTTTATTATAATGATGTAGATAGGCTACTAAGATTTAGGCCTTAGGCTTTTCTTTTAGCCTACTACTATTATTTACTTATGGCACTACTTTTGTAATTTACCGTGGGACTTCCGCCTCGACGACGGGGAACGATTCAGGCATGTGAATCTATGAAAGATACCAATACTGGATAACTGTAGTTACAGGTAAGTAACTTGTTTTCTTCTCCATTTTTGCCATACCTAGTTTGTGCAAAGTTACCTTGATGTAGGCCTTTCATCTGATGGCAAAGGTACTCGGGCTCCCATGTCCAATAATATTGCCCAAAGTTTATCCCTCGGGACAAGATCAAACGCGGATTTAAGGTCCACAAATATAAGATAGAAGCTGCCACCCTCTATGGTCACAGTTTTCCAGTATAGGAGCTGTAATCTGAAGATTTGGTCAGTTGTGGAGATCTTTGCCCTAAACCCGGCTTGGAGAGGGGTGAGTACGTTGTGCTCTTCTATCCAGGACTGCAGTCGCCCCAAAAGTGCACGTGCAAATATTTTCTGACTTACATCTAAGAGGCTGATGGGGCGGTAATTGGCGGGAATGAGCGGCGAACCGTTTTTGAATATTGGAATAATTTCAGCCCCAGACCAGGTGGTGGGAATCGCCATGCCCTGACGGATGGCATTAAACAGCGACCACAAATAGGGGGCCCAGACAGAAGGCTCAGAGCGGAAGAGGTCGCCAGGGATCTTATCCAGCCCTGGCGCCTTAGCTGGTATTATCTTACCCAGTGCTTCAGTGATCTCCTTTAAGGAAAACAGAGGAGTGTCTCTATGATTTGACTCAGGGGAGGGGGAAGTCTTAGCCACAAGCCCGTCTTCCTCCTCTGCTATTAAATATAAAGATTTAAAGCGGGCTCTCCATACTTCCTCCCCTATGTTTGGTGATATGGCTGATTTACCTTCAAGGGTACCGGTGTTAATCCGGTTCCAGAATGCCCTCATGTCATGATTATCTAAAGCATTTCTGAGTAAATCACATTTTTTGCACTCCCAGCTACTTTTTGCCTTTGCTATGGCGGTTTTGTAGATTGCCCTTGCTTCCCTGATTAATGGCCTATCATTTGCTTAAATGGCTGACTTGGCTGCACTGCAGCATTCATTATACCATGGATGTCGTGGTTTTCTAGTAAGCCTGGACCTTTTGCTGATGTAGAAGAAGGATGCCAAGATGGAGAGCAAATCTTGATGGTTATTAGACATTTTAATTTGGGAGGTTGGGGTGCCATTGGTCACTGAGAGTTGGTTAGCAGCAACAAAGAAAGGGATAATTTGTTGGTATAAGGAAGCCAGCTTTTCCTGCAATTGGGAGAATTCCCCCCCCAGCGGACTCTCCTCCCTCCGTTGGCCAGTGTTAAACTAGGGTCGGGTTGTGATGGTGTTTTAGGAGTATTACCAGCATGTGGTGAGATTACATCTAAAACGACAGTGTTATGGTCGATCTCGTAGCGAGGGGTGATCTTAAAATCCAGGACCCTGTGCCACGTTTTGGTGTCAACCAGGAAGTAATCTATGATCGAGGCCTGCCCTGGTCTGTTGAAGGTGCACTTGCCGGGGCTGTCGGATGCTGTGCGGCCATTGCATGCCCTTAATGAATAGCTCAATGCTAGTGTATGGATCTGTAATACCAGCGGGGTCCAGGCCCCAATGGGCGGGATGTTGGGTTCTGGAATGGCCCAGAGTGAGTCCTCCTCGCTGGAGATACTTGTGGCCAGGCCGTTCAAAGGTTCGAACTGGCAGTTGAAATCCCCACCTATGATTACCCAGTAATTATCAGGGATTGTCGGAAGAAAGTTGGTCAGTTGGTCAAGGGTGGGGGAAACTTGGCCATAACAGACCGGCCGTGAGTAGACATTGATCAGAGCGATTCTGGTTTTTGTGCCGAAGGTCAGACAAATACAGAGAATGTCTCGTGATGAGGTCTCTGTCTGTTTAACCTCACAGCCAAGGTGCACGCCAACCCAGATGCACAATCCCCCGGATGGTCTTCCACTACCCCCCTGGGTAGCTAAAATGCTAAATGACGCATAGCCCGATCTGTGTGTGTCCGCCCTAGCCCAGGTTTCCTGGAACATGCAGATCTCATGTTGTTCTATGAATAACCCCCAATCTGGGTTATCCAGTTTGGAGGTGAGTCCTGCTATGTTCCAGGATAATAACTGCAGGCCTGAAAGGCCCACTTCATTAGCTGTGTTGTTTGGGGGAGAGTGACGCAGGCCTTTGTGTGGGCCTGGTCTGGGTCAATGGTCGCCGCCCGCCCCGTCGAGCTTGCGCCTATGCCCAAGACGCGGTCGCCAGCTGAAGCGGGAGGGTGCTTTACTACCAGTGGTTGGATGGTTTTGGTTACCTGTAAATCCTGTCGGGATGGCTGAAGCGATGGGGGACTAGTGGGGGCCTTCTCCTGTATTTTACTTTTTACACCTCTCTCTCTACCCACAAGGACCATCTTCTGTGCTCCTTTCTGCTTCCTGCAGCCTCCCTGCTGTGCCAGCTCCTCCTGGTGCATTGGTCCCCCTCCTCCTGGGATCTCCAATTGACTGCTGGGGCTCATAAATAGGGGCCCGGTGCGCGTTAGTCAGTCAATTGAGACAGGAAGGTTGTAAAATAGTGGTCTTGGGATATCCTGATTCATACTTGCAAATGACTTGTTCTGGTTCCTCGTCCCCCAGTCGTGGTTTGCTCTTCTCGAGTTATGGGGCATAATCCCTGGGAGGAAGAAGCATCCCAAGGGGAAGGAACCTATGCCCCCCTTCTCCCTCTGATAGCTGCAGTCTATGAGGGATTCCACGACACGTGTGTCTCTAAAATTTATCACTACACAGTCCCCGGGGACATCTTTTGGTCTCCATCCCACCCAACCTACCCTACGCGTCAGTATAATTTCATTTGCGTCTTTGTAGGAAAATTGCCTATACTTGGCCAGCCAGAAAATACATTTTACTTTTTAGCTCAAAATGGGATTCCCTACACCCCCTGTTCAACTCAGGAACTCCTGTTAATACGATGACACAGGGAGTTGAGGCCGGTGGGAGATTAATGCATGGCAGGGCGGACCCAAGTTCGGGGAGTTCTTCGCGGGGAACTGCCCTTGCACTGTCCCTATAGATTGGACCTTGTTTCTGGGGGTCTGTTGCTTGTGGTCTTACTACAGGTGGCCTAGCCTAGAAGTATTTCCAATCACTGACCCATGGGGGGGCCCCTGGCGGTGAAAACTGGTGTCTATTCTTTGTGGTGGTGGGATTCTCAAACATTTGTCTGCACCCTCCTGGTTTATTAGGTTAGGCCTAGTAGAGATGGTCGGGGAGTTAGATGCTGGGGGTTCTGGCCTAATAGGGTGGGGGGCTAGTTGTGAGACTGAGGTTTTTGCTGACTCAACCCCATTGAGAATTGACTCTGCCTTGCCCACCCAAAGGTCAACCAATGACGATAGTTTGTCAACCCGTTCCAGTAGATTATTAAGTTCGTCCTTTACGATTGACCTGATTTGAACTTGAAGGTCCGCCACCAGGTTAGTCACCCAAAGTGGTTGCTCCAGGCTTACTTGCGGTAATGCCCCTGGTCCTGTTGCCCCCAAGTCACTGGTCGTTACTTTGTTCACCGTTTGTTTTTTCCGCTTGGGACCCGGGTTTGTGACAAGTTTGTGTTTCCCTTTTTTTTTTGGCCGACGCTCTCCAGATGCAACTCAGCAGTGTGTGTTACACAGCTCTTTGCGCATGTCCTATGGAGGTCTGCTGATGAATCCAAGGTTAAGGGAGGGGAGGGACTGACAGGATCATGAATGGTGGGGAGTGGGGCTATGTCCGGAGTTAATGAAAGGCGCCTTTCCGTCAGTTCAATTTCCGTCGCAACTGCACCAATTGCCCTTTGTAGCATTTTGTCAATTGAAGTTGGTGGTAAGGTGGGTGCAGGTTGCAAGGCGGCAGAATAATTTTTCCTCATGCATGTACGTTTTCCCATGTTTGCTGGTAGCAGTGGAAATGACTCAGTCGTTTAAAGAGGATTTAGCCACAGTTGAACTTCCCAGTAGTTCATGTTGGGGGTGTTTACCCAGGGGTCAGGATATATATTTTAATTTTTTTTTTTTTTTTTTGTGCTATGCTGAGCTGGAGGGATGGTGGGCGCAGAGTGGAAGGTGCTTCCCAGAAAATCTGGGGGTGGGAAGCACACAACAAGTTTTTCATAGCACTAACCTTGTATCAGCTGCCCGATGGAGTCACAAGCCCAGGAGAATGCGATGTCAGGGCTCAGGGGGGTGGCCCAGCCCAGTCTCTTTCGGGCTCTGACGTGCGCAGACGGGCCCGCCCTTGGCTCGGGCTTCACCCGGGCATGTCCGTACGCGTCCCGCGCTGCGGGAGGCTCCGGTGGATTTTAAATGCCTCCGGGCGTGCAGGAATCATGTCGGCGGCCCTCAGGCCGCGATGGGTATTAGGAAATGCAGTCCCCCCAGCGCCGGTGTCAATTACGCTCTCCCGCACTACGGGAGGCTCCGGTGGATTTTAAACGCCTCCGGGCGTGCAGGAATCATGTCGGCGGCTCTCAGGCCACAATGGGTACCGGGAAATGCAGTCCCCCCAGCGCCGGTGTCAATTACGCTCTCCCGCGCTGCGGGAGGCTTCGGTGGATTTTAAACACTTCCGGGCGTGCAGGAATCACGTCGGCGGCTCTCGGGCCGTGATGGGTACCGGGAAATGCAGTCCCCCCAGCGCCGGTGTCAATTACGCTCCTCCTATTTACTGTTCAGTTCTCCAAGTTTAAGTATCACATGTAATATTTCACTTAGTAAAATAAACGTTATTGTTTGAAAAAACACATACCGAGATAGACTCTAGTACTATTAAGGACTGTACTCATTTAAGATTGCATAGTTTGCAGATCAGAGCACCCTGAACAGACTTAGTTGAAATCTTTCTTAAGCATTATGCTGAGGTTCTTCTCAAAATTAATTTCTTTATGTAATGAAAATGTTATTTCACCTTGAAAGCGGGGTTTGTTTTACCCTTCATTTAATTTTATTATATTTGTTGGCCTTCCTGGATTTCAGGCAAGTGCCTGAAAAAGGAGTCTGCATTTTTGGATCTTCATTGGCAATCATAAATGCTTGATTAATTCCAGGGTGTGTGCATGGACCACAGAACACCTTTTTTATGAAAATCACTTCCATATAAACAGCATCAATGAATGTCTTTATCCCTTAATTCATATATAGATCTCTGAGATGCAAGCCTAAAAAGGCCTCCATTTTCATGAATGGTCAAACAAATCTTAAGATTATGTTCACTGGACTGCAGTGCATGATTTATATACCAAAATCAAAAAGCCACTATATTGTAGTGAAAACATGAATGTAAAAATGTAGTGTTAAGCTTACATTAAACGGAGACAGAAAAAAGTAGCATTTACCTTTACGAAGAGCCTGGGAGGCATCCCTGCCCAGAATGCCTTCCTTGTAATGGCAGGTGCCTCTCTGACTCAGTTCCTTTTCATGGTAAAGTGTAGTGAAAAAGTATTCCTAGTTGTGCGTGGATGTGTGTATGTACACACACACACACACACACACACCACCACCACCTTCTTCTTCTTCGTCTTCTCCTCCTCCTTCCTCTTTCTTCTCCTTCTCCTCCTCCCTCCTTCTCCTTCTCTTCCTTCCCCCTCCTTCTCCTTCTCCTCCTCCTCCTTCCTCCTTCTCCTCCTCCTTCGTCCTTCTCAGTGGTGCTAAATAGTATATTATTCTCGACTGGGCTACATGTTGGTTTATGCCATGCTTGTAGTGAAATAAAATGTCATTAAATGAGCTTTGTGATAATAAGTCAATGATTTCAATTGCAAAAGAAACTAAGACCCATTTTTCAGATTATAGCGATCATTCTAAGATGGTGGTGATTTTCAAAACAGTTTGTGAATTGCTGCCGTTGTGTGATGAATGCAAACATCTTAAAATGGAAGCGCACATGCAGAGAAATTGAGTGTTTATATTTTAACCAGAGGAGAAAAGTTAGTCATCAAACCATAAACTGTCCATTATGGGAGCTCAGCATTGTGATGGTGTGCCACAGAGACTATTCCGACTTAATAGGGCAGAGCCTGCAGTAGCTGTAATAAAGAATTCTGCTTGAGATTTGTTTTTAATAAACATAGTTTTTCTAGAAATGCTTTATAAAATATTAAATACGATGTGTTGCATTTGAAACTCCGAAAGGGATATTGTTGTACTCTGTAAATCCATGCTCCCAAAAGCACTCAATAAAACAAATTCTGTTTTGCTCCTGTTGATGTAATGTGACAGGTATGTTTAATGGTGAATAATTGTCCCTGAAGTCAGTACTGACTGCAACCAGATATCCATTTGAGCTTAACTGCAGTCAGCAAGGGAACACAACTTTTGTGAATAAGTTCTTTGATCACTAACCTCAATTTTTGCAACTGTACTGTTTCCTTCTTAACGCTTTCCTTTAATTGTAGGTTGCCATCCAGCGAGGTTGCCCTCCCAGATAAAGAACAACCTGAGCCAGAGAAAGCTGAAGAAAACCTCATTGTTCAACTGGTCCAAGAAGAAGAGGAGGAGCCACGTCAATCTACTGTGACTTTATTGGGCAATGATGATCAGGAGGAGGACAAGCTGGCATGGTTCGAGTCTGAAACACAAGTTTACTGCAGCGAATTGATGACCATCTGCTGCCTCTCCAGCTTTTCAGAGTTTCTCTTCAAATGGTGTTCTGTTGCAATGGTCCTTCACCGCCAACACAGCAAAATGGTTGAGAGGAACCAGAATAATGGCTACCTAGCCACTCATCAACCGTTAGCAGTTCCAACGGAGGAGATCCCTGCTAATGTTGTCGACTCACCAACACTTGAGGATTTGGTCAGCAAAGTGATTAAAAAATCACCCAATTTAAATACTGTTAGTCTTCCTGATAGCTTGCCCATTGAATCTTCTGTTATGAAATCCCTAGAAGCAATTGAGTTGGAACCTAGTTACCCTCAAATGGTGTCTCAGTCAGACTTGCTTGAGCTCACTTCTGAAGAAAAAAAATCTGCATCTCCCACAGCCTCAACTGAGGTCACCAAGTCCAAAGCTGAGCAGACAGAGGAGCAAACTCCAGAATCAACATTGGAGGTACCACATAAAAAGGGAAAGACTGAGACTCCTCTCCCTGTAGAGACACCAACTTTGAGTTCAGAGGCATTTACTGTGGGCAAGGTAATAGATACAGAAACTAATAAGCTTACAGACACTACATTGCCTATAAAATCTACACAAACAGTCCATTCATCTGAGCTCCCCACCACTGTAGTAGACCAGGACATATTGGAAATAAAAGAAAGTGTATCTGAGATACTTAAGCCAACAGTAACTGAAGGGTCAGAACCCAGTCCAACCCTGGGCTTTAAAGAGGATGAACAACCCACTGATGATGCCCTCCTTAGTGCCTCTGCATTGGGTGGATTGCAGAGAACTGCTACAGATTTTTATGCTGAGCTACAGAACTCCACTGAGTTAGGGTATGCCAATGGCAATCTGGTGTATGGTTCAAACCAGAAAGAATCAGTTTTCATGCGACTTAATAACCGCATCAAAGCCTTGGAAGTAAATATGTCTCTCAGCAGTCGATACCTGGAAGAACTGAGTCAAAGGTAAGGAAAACCTGTACAACATGCCCAGAACAGTATGCATAACTATTGATTTGTATAAATAAGCTCATCAGATGAAATAAGCATTACATTTTGAATACAATTGCTAATTATTCAAGTCAGTCAATTAAAACGTATAGCCCAAAGGAAGGTGCGGAGTTCAGAACAGCAGTCACTAGCTACGTTGTTTATTTACCACATTCGGGAGATGCGGTCCACGGAGCTAGGTTGGGAAGTCCCCGCTGAGCTTTGGTGCATGTGTGACCTTTGATCCCAGCAAGCCCCTGCGTTTGCTCACATGAGGCCTGGATAATCTCTGTTGCCACAATTCTTGAAGTGGATAATCTAAACTCGCCCTGTATAGAAGGGTTGGCTTAACTATCTCTTGTTCTTGCATGGAATGTATGCGGATGCATAACCACTGCTCAGTAAACGTTGGGAGTACAAGGGTCTTAGAGGTCCTGATGAAAACATGTCGACCTAGAATAGACACACAGGCTCAGTAAATGCCTCTTTGTGTCAGGTTATGTTTGTAAGTTTATCACAGGCCCCTCTTATTGCAGAATTGGGTTAGGGCTCCCTGGAGATATGTTTAACGTTCTGTTTCCTAAGATCCTCCTAAGAACATAGAGAATATAAAAGTGCTCCCTCCCACTGCGAGGTTGATCCCACCTGGTGGTGAGTACCTCACCAAGTGAGGGCTCGATGATTAAGCATGCCACATCATTAGCATGTTGGTGAGGTTTCAACATGTAGTGTGCCTGGTGAGCACTAAGGAGCAGGGCATAGTGACTGCTTTGTTTGGGAGACACCCTCCACCTTTGGTTTGTGTTTTCAGTGGATCAACTAAGATCAACTAAAATCCTGGGAGTCAGCATTGCGCTTTAGCTTTCTGGACCTGGCAAAGACATATGAGCTGATGTGACTTCCTCATAAAAGCACATTGCATGTACCAAGGGAAGTTTATTTACAGCTAATCCTAGTTGTCCACTGTTTAAATTTCCTTTGATATTAAACAGTAAAATATTTGGACACGTGCAGATCCCGGACCCCACACATGCATGGACATATTCTGCTGCTCATGAATATCAAATAAAGTCACAGGGAAATAGAAGCTTATGGTACTTATATTCTTATTACTCCGTCGTGGATATTTTCATTACAATCCGAAAAAGTAGAATATCTTTGCTGTCAGAGCTGTACATGCGCCAAGGCATTCTGCAGTTGGAATGTTAGAGAAAGCAGAGTGATGGAGAAGTGACCCATTTGATTTCAGAAGCAATGCATTATGCTGTTGTCACTTTTTTTCAATTTGGCAGAATATTAAATACAGTTGTACTTGGGAAGCAATGGAGGAAAATCAGAGGTTCTCCACTATTATCCACAGCAAGAACCTGATCTTTATCTAGGTAACATCCCTGGGTCTTATCAAAGAGCTGCCTGGTGCCAAACAGGCAGACTAGGCATTAACACATTCTTCTATGTTTGTCAAAGCCCAATTTTTACTCGGAGTTCTTAGATTTCTCCTAATTACAAATGTCTAATAATTCCAACTGCCCATACCTCTGTGCTCTGTTCACTCGGGCTTTTTCACAATCTGAATATTTGTAAGCATTCAATCAAAATGGGGAAGAATGTCAACAGGTGTCTAGTAGTTTTGTTGAGTTCGATCATAATAAACATCTTACTGAGAGTAATCCATTGACTCCTAGTTGCACTGATCCAGTGAACCACGTCCACCCAAAAAAGTCTTGCCACCGGGCATCCAGCAAACATATGGACACAGACTTGACTCATGCCCACCCGGATTAGCAATTTTGGGAGGGATTATATAGAAATCAAACAAATTCTTGCAGTGTTGGATCTTGTACTTTAGCAACTCGCCTTACTAAAATACTCATTCTTAATGATGGAGTCAACGTTTCCTGAGTGATCTACCCCACACATCCAGTCCATTTTTCTTCTAATCGGAGTATGTGGTTTTATATTTCGTTAATGAAAATTTGATGATATCCAGCAGTCCTTAATAGTCCTGTTTGTAAGAGTTACGCATATCTGAGAAGAGCACTCTAGAGTGAGGCTCTTTGTGTTTTTTTCTTTTAACCAGTCTTGAATTTGTAAGTACTGGAAGAACTCCATTTGTGAAATATTAAACTCATTCCTGATGTGCTGAAATGATTTAAAAGAGCCATGTTCGTATAGTTGATAGAATAGCTGTATATTAAACTAGTGTGATGTACACAGAATTTGGATATTAGTATCTGATCTAGACTTCTAGCCACAAATTCCTTATTTTAAAATAATCCCCTGGCATCAGACTGGATCCGGAAATGTTTAGTGAGCAGTACCCCTGTGCGCCAGTAGGTGGTGTCATTTGGGGAAGACCGGTAAGTCCCACAGACGCAAGAAGAGCACGTAGTCAAAGAGATATTTGACTGTGCCGTGTCCGTCTAGTTCATCAGACAAGTTGAGGGAGCGTCGGCACTCGAGGCCTAGCTCTGTGGTGGAGTCTGCGCCTGGGCCATCTCCGTGCCTCCCAGAGTTTTCGGGAGCCGGAGTAACCCCCGCTCAGTTACGTGAATTTTATGAGGCTATGCACATCATATTTGAGTGGCCCATTCCTGCTGGAGTGCCATCAGGCCCCGTGGGCTAGGGCGGGCCCCTACTGGTCTTGTCCCGGCAGGTTCGTCCCTGGTGCCAGTAGGGCCACTTGGATATGTGGATCTCTTGCACCGGCTTCAGTGCAGACACCCCCGATGCTGCCACCTCTCCAAGGTGGCGCCATCGTCATCCCAAACTCACTGAACCGGATGGGCGTCGGCCGGTGCTGACTGGAGACAGACTCCTCATTCCTACGATAGGACTGGATTGGGATACAAATGGGAGGGGCCTGCGGACCCTTATGGATCCCAGGTAGAGGAGCCTGAGGACAACTAGTATGAGGATCTGGCGGTTGCCAGTGGTCCGGACACCTCCCCAGACACTGGCCTGGTCTCTCCCCCTACCGTGGCTACGGAGGGGGATGCCTCTTTCACAGTGGTGGTGTGAAGGGTGGCTGAGGTCCTAGACCTTACTCTACCCTCTGTGGCAGTCAAGACGAACGTCTTGACAGAGGTGCTTCAGCCGAAAGTTACCCCTTTCGAACAGTTACTCCCATTCAGTGAAGCCCTTACTGATGTCCTACTCCTGTGCATAGGACAATTTCCCACCGCCATTGCTCCGCACCAGGGGACCCCAGTTTCCTCCCCCAGCCCACCTTCGAGAGCTTGGTGGCCCAGGCCTCCACCTCCAAATTTAACCCTGGCGCATTCCCAACTACTCCACCGGACAGATAATCCAAAAGGCTGGATACTTTTGGGAAGAGGTTGTTCTCTTCTGCCAGCCTGGCACTGTGGTCGGTGAACACAGCATTTCTCTTGGGCCAATACTCCCATACCATCTGGGATTCGGTTGCATGAGTGCTGCCCATGGTCTCGGAGGAGGCCTGAGCCATACTCTCTGAAGCAGTTGCTGATGGGAGGGACACAGCCAAGTTCACCTTCCAATGTGGACTGGATACAACTGAATCGCTGGGCAGAACGATTTCATCGTCGGTAGCCCTTAGGCGCCACGCCTGGCTGAGAGCCACTGGTTTTTCAGAGAATGTCCAAGCCTCGCTCATGGACATGACCTTTGATGGCTCTCGGTTGTTCAGAGAGAAGACGGACTCTGCCCTTGAGTGCTTTAAGGATAGCCAGGTCCTTGGGCCTTTCTATGGCCCAACACCAACACAAGTCAACCTTCCGTGGCCACAAGAGTGGCTTCCAACCACGTCTTTTCACGCCCAGCCACCCCGGCCAGCAATCCTCACAATCTTTTCGTGATCAAGGACGCGGTTATCACCGACCATGTAGGACAGGCACCCAGAGGTCAAGCCCGTTCACCACCTCCCCGGCAGCCACAGTCTCCAAACTTTTAGTATGCCTTCCCACCCTCCTAGACAGATTCTCAAGGTACTGAGAGACACAGATGGGCATTGACATAGTAAAGTATTTATTTATAAATATTCTATCAATCCTTTCTTGGAAATATAGTTCACGTGCTCACAAGAAAGTGAAAAAAGCGTGATGTGACGAGTGAAGGTGACATTTAAAATCTACATCGCATTGACAACATACACAGAAACTCCTGACGGTAAATTTAAACAGTAAAGGAGTGTTCGAGGCATATGAGCTGTAGATTATATACTTGTGCATAGATCGCCATCTGGTGTTGGGCTCGGATGTTTGCACTTTGTTTTTGTCTTGGAAGAAGTTTTTGTAGTCACGAGGTAGGTGACTCCTCCTTAGGGTGATAGTGCGCATGGGCATTGACTCCATCTCCAGATTGGTTTTTTTCCGCCATCGGGTTCAGATGTGATTCGCTGCGCTCTGGGTCGGTGTCGTTCTCGAACCCCCTTTGACGCGCAATCCCTCACCAATCGACGGTATTGTCTCGATCGCGTTTCCCTTTCGACGCGCATCTTCAAAAATATAAAATCATCGACCTAGATCTTCGACGTGGGCCGTTGGGCCTATCCGCGCCGATCACGACAGCAGTCAATGGAAAGAATTCCTTTTAAAAAAATGCCCTGGGTGTGGTGCTAAGTTCCCACACACGGACTTACACCAGGTTTGTAATCTCTGCCTCTCCCCGGAGCACGAGGACAAGAACTGCAAGGCCTGTGCATCTTGCAGGTCGAAGAAAACCATCCGTGACCGTCTGGCTCGACGTCACGAAATGTCCCGCGAAAGCAGCTCGGTTCCGGACATCTTCGGGGCAGATCCCGAAGTCCATCCAGAACACCAAGCTGATGAAGCCGACGACTCCGACATCGAAGACGAGGCAGTCACACCAGCTCAGCGGTCCGTGAGTACCGAGACCCCTCTCCTGCCCAACCCCAAACAAAAGGCTCCGGTAACACCTTCGCCCTCTGGCTCAGGTCCACAGCGGCAACACATTTCAGACGCCCCGCCCTCAGGCCCGGCTATGAAACCGAAAGAAAAGCCTTCCAGCTCGGGCTCGAGCCAACCCCGTTCCGGTGCCGACAAGTCACCTTCGGCACCGAAGCCCAAAACCAAAGATGTCACACCCTTCTTCCTCGGCACCGAAAACAGCCTCGACGCCCAAGCCCTCGGCGTCGAAACAAACAAAGGACAAACATTCGGAGCCGAAAAAACCTTCGGAGCTGAAAAAGGTCTCGGAGCCACAAACTCCTATACCGAAAGCTAAAGAGTCCAAGACCCCGCAGAAAGCTTCAGAAACAAAGGCAAAAGAACATTCTGACCCTAAACCTTCGGCACCGAAAAAGGACATTGTACCCAAACAGTCTGTGCCAGATTTTTAGGATCCAAAGCAAAAAACACTGCACATTCACCCAGAAACCGGTCACATTGTCGCCAAGCCTCCTAAAAAGAGGAAACTGGACACTTCACCGGACTCTGAAATACCCATTAAACAGAGAGAAATGGGCACTAATACTTCTCCACCTCCCTCTCCTTCTCCAGCTGATCCTAATTTGTTAATTTCTCCAGCACACTCCCCACAACATACATTTTCACCTCAACCACAGGATAATGAAGATGATTATAATGATGGGGATGGGAACGGAGATACAGATAGGGATGATGACGCACATACCATCCCACACGATGTAGATCCTTGGGATGATTACAATACAGATCCCGATCCACACAATGACCTGGACCTCTATCCCTCTAGGCCATCACCACCAGATGATAATATTGGGTTTGCGCAACTAATTAATAGGGCTGCTCAATACCACGGGGTACAATTACACTCTGATCCCTTAGAGGAAGACTTTTTATTGGAAACATTTGCACCCTCACAAAAGTCCACACACACCCTACCAATGCTAAAAGGCATGCTAAAACATGCACCAGAAGTGTTTAAAGACCCTGTCAGAGCCAGGATCCTGAACACTAGGGTGGACAAAAAATATAAGGCAGCTCCCAATGACCCAGTGTACATCAGAGGTCCGGTCCCTTTAGATTCTCTTGTGGTGTCTAATGCACGCAAGAGGGCTAATTCACAGAGCACAGGTGACGCCCCTCCTCTTGATAAGGAGTCAAAACTCATAGACGCATCTGGCAAACGAATTGCGTCACAGGCTGCAAATCACTGGCGGATTGCCAACGCCCAAGCTTTGTTAGCCAGATATGACAGAGCTCACTATGATGAGCTTGAAAAGCTTATGCAACATCTGCCTGACCAATATAAGAACAAAGCTAATGACCTTATACGGGAGGGTAAACTAATAACCAACACATCTATAAAATGTGCCCTCGATGCGGCTGATACAGCTTCTCGTGCTATTAATACCAGCGTTTTACTACGCAGGCACGCTTGGCTCCGCATATCCGGATTCAAGCAAGAGGTGCAATCCACTATTCTTAATCAGCCTTTCGACCAAGAGCATCTTTTTGGGCCCACAGTCGACACATCTTTAGAAAAGATGAAAAAAGATACTGAGACTGCCAAGTCCATGGGGGCCTTGCAATTGTCTTCCCCTAGAGGCTCTTTTCGTCGCTCCTTTTACAGGGCTGGCTCCAAAACCACTGGCTCAGAACATCCCTCTTCATCATATAAAAGTCCCAATCAAACTACCTCCTCCAGAGGATATTTTCAAGGAGGATACAGGGGTAACAACAATAAGGGAAGAGGCCGCGGTAACAACACCCGCAGCTCCCCTACCACCAAGCAGTGACTTCCCTCCACTTCCCCCGATCATTCCACTCCTGTCGGGGGACGTCTCTCACAGTTCCTACCTGTCTGGAACTCCATCACAACAGGCAGGTGGGTAAGACAAATTATCCAGTATGGTTATTGCCTGGAACTCGCCTCCACTCCCCCAAACATTCCTCCCACACAACGTCCAATGTCCTCGGAACATCTGACGCTTCTAAAACAAGAGGTTCTCTCTCTATTACAAAAACATGCAATAGAACCAGTCCCCTCTCCTCATCAAGGCACAGGGGTTTACTCCCTATATTTTCTAATTCCAAAAAAGGACGGCTCTCTCAGGCCAATATTGCACCTCAGACCGTTAAACTTTTACATTCAGTCAGACCACTTCCATATGGTCACTCTCCAACAGGTGCTCCCCCTGCTTCAACAAGACGACTTTCTCTCCACTCTGGATTTAAAGGATGCCTACTTCCATATTCCCATTCACCCCGCTCACAGGAAATGTCTCAGGTTCGTGGTAGACGGTCAACACTTATCAGTTCAAAGTCCTCCCGTTCGGAGTTACCACAGCACCCAGAGTCTTCACAAAGTGCCTCGCAGTAGTAGCGGCTCACTTACGAAGACAACATATTCATGTGTTCCCTTATCTGGACGACTGGCTCATAAAAGCCGAGTCACACAACAGCTGTGTGCAACACACACACACAAAACAATCCAGTTGCTTCACCAATTGGTATTCACGGTGAACCTCACCAAGTCCCACCTCTAACCGTCCAACACACAACAATATCTAGGAGCTACAATAAACACTTCAAAAGCTCTAGCATACCCCAACCCAGTCAGGATATGCAACATTCAAGCTCTAATATCACAATTTCAGCCTCAACACTCATTACCAGCTCGAGTGTTCATGCAGTTAATCGGGATGATGGCCTCTTGCATTCTCATAGTCCCTTATGCAAGACTCCAAATGCGTCCCTTACAGGAGTGTTTGGCACGTCAATGGAACCAGGCTCAAGGTCAGTTAACAGATCTGGTGTTGGTGGACAGCCGCACACATCGCTCTCTGCAGTGGTGGAACACACAAAACCTTTCCAAAGGGCGGCCGTTCCTCGACCCGGTTGCACAGATAGTGCTAACAGCAGACGCATCGCTCACCGGCTGGGGAGCTCATCTTCAAAACCATACCATTCAGGGCATATGGACCCCTCAGCAAAAACGCCACATAAATTACCTAGAATTACTGGCAATTTTTCTGGCATTAAAATCCTTTCAACTCCATCTGGTAGGCAAAACTGTCATGGTCCGTACAGACAACATAACAGCAATGTACTACATACAGAAACGGGGGGGGACACACTCTCTACAGCTTTCACACCTAGCTCAAAGCATATGGAGATGGGCCATTCCGCAAAACATATATCTCCTTGCAGAACACCTCCCAGGCGTACACAATTAGATTGCAGATCTGCTCAGTCGTCAAACACAGCAGATCCACGAATGGGAACTTCATCCTCAAGTTCTTCTTCCATTCTTTCACATGTGGGGCCACCCAGAAATAGATCTGTTCGCCACACACCAGAACACAAAATGCCCAACCTTCGCGTCCAGGTATCCACACCCATTGTCCAAAGGCAATGTGCTATGGATGAACTGGTCAGGCAAATTTGCTTACGCTTTTCCGCCTCTCCCACTAATTCCGTTAGTGGATCGGAAGCTCAAACAGCATTCCCTCACAATGATCCTGGTTGCTCCAACATGGGCCCGACAACCATGGTTCACAACCCTCTTGGAACTATCAGTAGTTCCTCATCAAAAGCTACGCCTCTCACCCAAGCTTCTCACTCAGAACCATGGAGAGATAAGACATCCAGATCCCAGTCAACTCAACCTTGCGATATGGCACTTGAAGTCTTAGAGTTTGGCTACTCAATCTCCCGCCAGACTGTATGAACATCATTAAAGAGGCTAGACGTCCTACCACCAGAGCATGCTACGCAGCAAAGTGGAAACGATTTGTAATTTACTGTACAAATAACAATCAATCCACTAGATGCTTCTATTCAAAACATTATCTGTTATCTCTTGCACCTACAACAATGTAACCTAGCATATACATCCATAAGACTACATCTCGCTGCAATAGCAGCTTATCTCCAAAACAGACACTTGTCTTTGTTTAGAGTACCCGCTATTAAAGCATTTATGGAAGGACTTAAAAGAATAATTCCACCCAGAGTTCCACCCTCTCCAGTATGGAATTTAAATATTGTCCTTACCAGACTCATGGGTCCCCCATTTGGAACTCTGCACAAATGTGAACTACAGTTCCTCACTTAGAAAGTAGCCTTCCTCGTTGCTATCACATCTCTTAGAAGAGTTAGTGAACTCCAGGCATTAACCATACAAGAACCATTTTTCAAATCCATTATAACAAAGTGGTTCTTAGGACTAACCCAAAATGTTTACCTAAAGTCGTTTCTGCCTTCCACCTTAACCAGTCTGTTGAACTTCCAGTTTTTTTCCCTCTACCAAACTCAGTGGCAGAACGGGCTGTTCACACGCTAGACGTTAAAAGAGCAATACTTTACTACATTGAAAGGACAAAATCCTTTAGAAACACTAAACAACTCTTTGTGGCTTTCTCCCCACCTCATAAGGGCAATCCCATTTCAAAAACTGGGATTGCAAGGTGAATTGTTAAATGCATCCAAATATGCTATCTTAAAGCCAAACGCACATTAACCATTCCCCCTAGAGCTCATTCCACACGTAAACTAGGGGCTTCTATGGCATTCTTAGGGAACATTCCCCTAGATGACATCTGCAAAGCAGCAACTTGGTCTACACCGGACACTTTCACAAAACACTATTGTGTAGATGTGCAAGCAAAACAACAAGCTAGTGTGGGCCAGGCTGTATTAAGAACACTTTTTCAGACCACTGCAACAGATACAGGTAGCCACCGCTAAGGAGATAACTGCTATATAGTCTATGCACAAGTATATAATCTACAGCTCATATGCCTCGAACGGAAAATGCAACTTGCCAGTATGCATCTGTTCTTGGCATGTAGAGCTGTAGATTCATATACGCCCACCCGCCTCCCCGGATACCTCCATCTGTTGCAGTACTATCTTACTTGGATACATTACACATGGACATCTCTTTCTATTTCTTACTAACTCCATCATAACCCTTCATGGCAAACAATCTGGAGATGGAGTCGATGCCCATGCGCACTATAACCCTAAGGAGGAGTCACCTACCTCGTGACTACAAAGACTTCTTCCAAGACAAAAACAAAGTGCAAACATCCGAGCCCAACACCAGATGGCGATCTATGCACAAGTATATGTATCTACAGCTCTACATGTCAAGAATAGATGCATACTGGTAAGTAGCATTTTTCTTTTTGTTGTTTAAAAGGTCGACCACGTTTTGATCTCAAAGAATCGAGATTATCATCAGGAAAAGAATTGTGAGCATGAGAAATCTCTAAAATAAGAATAAAGCAAGGTACTTTTGTTTTAAAAGCTGTCCCTGAATAATTAAATCAAGTTCATTTACAAAGTGATTGGCAGGTGCTTCCAGGTGATATAATCAGACAAGCCACATTTTTTAAAATTAAATTGACAGATTGAAGTTTAATCAAGCATTGGACTATCATAGAAGAAACGGATTCAAAACAATTTAAACGATAGAAGAAACGAATTCAATTCAATTTAAGCGATTGAGTGATTAAGGTAGAAGGGAGATAAATCAAACGAGAAACTAGAGTGCTATGTGCCTAAGAAAACTATGGCAGCAAGGTGAACTTAATACCGGCTGATGTGGCAAGGCGCTGGAAAAAACGCAAGCGTGCAACATGGGATTACTTACTGGCCGACCCTGAGGAAGCTGCTAGTTGAAGGAGCCCGGTAGTTAGATGGAATAAAACCATGGAGGGTCACGGGAAGGAAAAGGACCCGAAAGTACGTCCTAAGGAGAGGGGGTGAATTGTTAAAAGGAAAGAGGCATGTGCCATAATTAATATTTGGTAAGGTGAAGCACTTACTGGTGCAATTAATGCAGGGGCCTTCAGGAGCTTAAGTTAGTGAGGCTGGAGTAGGGAGCTCCAGCAACGTGCTTATTGAGCCGCAGCAGCGGTATCCAAAATTACTCCCATAGTTGTGAAAACACAGCGTCGTCGATGTAACCAATTATTTAAACTAGAGGGAAAAAAGGGGGGTTTTATTAAAAAGGGGGGGCACGGGGCCAGGGCAGAGTCACACTTGGAAAGTGGAGCATACTTACTTAAGTAGACCGCATACGTCTGACGGTGTGGGGAGACGGGCAGCCGCTCCGTCTCGTGCCTCGGGCAATTGAATTCTGCTGTGATTGAAGGAGGGAAGCCGGAAGTATATAGACATCGGCTTCCGGTAGTTGAGTGAACAACTAGACCGCACCAGTGTATCGCAAGCACGGTGGGAAGGCTAGAGTGTCTGGCGGTACTAAAGGGTACTAATTTCCTAATCCTGGGCCATTGTATAGAAGTGACAGTGGATGACAGAGAACCATGTCTAGCTTACCACAGAATTATAGGTAACATATGAATAAAAGACCAGGAACAATTATTTTAACAATCGCTACAGCGAGGTACTAGTCGAATAGAGCGAGTTGGAAGCTCTTATTAATTAAAGTAACATTGAGGACATGTATGCTGATAGGAAGGAAAAAGTTAGAGGATTGCGTTCCACTCTTCCATAGAGTTTAAGCCACGTTCGATAGTGCGGCAGTTGAAAATCCATTTGCACTCCAGTCTATTCAGAGTCTGTTGATGGTCATCACCTCTGTGATGTGGGCGTAGAGTGTCAATAACTTGCCACGTGAAATCCATTTCCGAATGTCCTTTTTCCATGAAGTGTTCCACCAGGAGGGCCGTGATGACTTTACAGCGGATTCTGCTCTTGTGTTGGGATATCCTTGATTTAATTTTCTGAGTCGTTTGGCCTATGTATAACAAGTTACAAGGACAACGAATACAGTATATGACATTACTAGAATTACAGTTAGAAAAGAAATTGAGCGTGTTTCACATTCCCATATTCAAACACTTTTGTATTTTCGGTAGAAACACATGCCATGCAGCTGCTGCATTTGAAATGGCCCTGAACGGGGGGGGGGAGGGGGGGGGGAAGTCCTAGGTAAGACTGAATGGTAGTCTCGCCGCGTGTGGGCTTATAAGCTCTCACCAGTTGGTCCTGGATATTGCGGCCTCTTTTGAAGGAAAAAAGAGGCACTTTGCACGCAATATTGGCTGGAGCAAGGACAGGCCAATGTTTTTTGAACAATTTGGGCAATTTGTTGCTGACGGGACAGAATGTGGTGACGTGATTCTAGACATTGGTGCTCTTTGTTTGGGTTGGAGCAGAAATTCTCTGTGGGAGTAACATGCCCGTTTCAAGTACTGTTTTATCAATCGTCTAGGGTAACCTCTGTCGGCGAGTTTTTTACACAGGACCTCTGCTTCCTATTTAATCTATCCCTCAAATTACTTCTCTATTTCTATTTTGATCACGGCAGACACTGGCCCTGGATTAGGAAATTAGTACCCTTTAGTACCGCCAGACACTCTAGCCTTCCCACCGCGCTTGCGCTATACTTGCGCGGTCTAGTTGTTCACTCAACTACCGGAAGCTGATGTCTATATACTTTCGGCTTCAATCACAGCAGAATTAAATTGCACGAGACGGAGCGGCTGCCTGTCTCCCCACACCGACCGACGTATGCGGTCTACTTAAAGTAAGTACCCTCAACTTTCCAAGTGTGACTCTGCCCTGGCCCCCATGCCCCCCCTTTTTAATAAAACACCCCTTTTTTTCCCTCTAGTTTAAATAATTGGTTACACCTACAACGCAGTGTTTTCACCAACTACGGGAGTAATTTTGGATACCGCTGCCGTGGCTGAATAAGCACGTTGCTGGAGCTCCCTACTCCGGCCTCACTAACTTAAGCTCCTGGAGGCCCCGGCATTAATTGCACCAGTAAGTGCTTCGCCTTACCAAATATTAATTATGGCACACGCACATGCCTCTTTCCTTGTAACAATTCACCCCCTCTCCTTAGGACGTACTTTCGGGTCCTGATTCCTTCCCGTGACCCTCCATGATTTTATTCCATCTAACTACCGGGCTCCTTCAACTAGCGGCTTCCTCAGGGTCGCCCAGTAAGTAACCCCATGTTGCACGCTTGCGTTTTTTCCAGCGCCTTGCCACATCTGCTGGTATTAAGTTCACCTTGCTGCCATAGTTTTCTTAGGCACATAGCACCGCTAGTTTCTTGTTTGATTTATCTCCCTTCTACCTTAATCACTCAATCGCTTAAATTGAATGGAATTTGTTTCTTCTATCGTTTAAATTGTTTTGAATCCGTTTCTTCTATAATAGTCCAATGCTTGATTAAACTCCAATCTGTCGATTTAATTAAAAAATGTTGGGCTTCTCTGATTATATCAACTGGAAGCACCTGCCAATCACTTTGTATATGTACTTGATTTAATCATTCAGGGACAACTTTTAAAACAAATGTACCTTGCTTTATTCTTATTTTATAGATTCCTCATGCTCACAATTCTTGTCCTAATGATGATCTCGATTCTTTGAGATCAAAACGCCGTCGACCTTTTAACCAACAAAAAACTCCTTTACTGTTTAAATTTATCGTCGGGATTTTCTGTGTATGTCGTCAATGCGATGTATATTTTAAATGTCACCTTCACTTATCACATCAGGTTTTTTTACTTCCTTGTGAGCACGTGAACTATATTTCCAAGAAAGCTTTGATATATTATTTATAAATAAATACTTTACTATGTCAATGCCCATCTGTGTCCCTCCGTACATTTAGAATCTGTCTACTATTGCTCTTCCTGGCATTTATTTAATAAATATGCCCTATGCCATAGGCTAAGTGATTAACACTTTCTTAAATCAACAGCTCTTGCTGCTCTAGAACCTTCTTGGCCTTACATGAACTACTGTTATCTCATAATACTATTGACTACACCAGGTTCGAATATCGGGGCTCCCGTGTACTGCAATACACTCCCACCATCATAGGCATCCAGTGAAGTGCAGGCTCTGCCATCACCTGCACCACTAGAGGTCAGTTACATCCGACCGTTGTGTTTTGCAGCTCATTTAAAGGGGTCTAATCCCTCCCCTTTGTGCAGCTCCACCCCATCCATGCCACCTACGTATGACAAGCTGACAGAGGACCACCTTTTCATGCTTTGCCAGGAGGCCAAGGGAGCTATAAAGAAGGTGCCGGCATCAGAAGTAGTTTGTGGTTGCTATTCCCACTACTTTATGCTGCCCAAGATGTATGGAGGACTTTGTCCTATTTTCGACCTGCACCTTCTCAATCTCTTCCTGATAAAGGAGAAACTTGCGCTTGCACAAGTCCTGTCTGCACTGGACTCAGGAGACTGGATGGTATTGCTGGACTTGCAGGACGCTTATTTTCACATCCCCATCCTGCCTGCCCACAGGTCCATCCTGCGGTTCACTGTAGGCCAAGAGCACTTTCAGTTTGTCATGCTCCCCTTCGGCCTTATCAGTGCCCTTCGGGTGTTCATGAAAGTGATGTCGGTGGTTGCAGCTCATCTGCGAAGGTAAGGGATTCCTGTCTTTCCCTTTCTCAACTATTGGCTGTTGAAGGTAAGCTCGCCATAGGCAGTTATTTCACACCTCCAGTCTACGGTGAACCTTCTGCACTCACTGGGGTTCACTATCAAGGTGCCAAAGTTACACCTGACTCTCTCTCAGACGCTCCCTTTCATCAGAGCTGTTCTACACAGTGCAGTTTCGGAACTATGCTCCGAGCGGCTAATCCAGGATATTCACGCTATGATACCCATGTTCAGCCTCTATCCTAGATTTCGGTGAGAATGTCTCAGAGGCTGTTGGGCCTCTTGGCCTCCTTCATCCTTCTGTTGACACATGCCCTCTGACATATGAGGGCTCTGCAGTGGGACCTGAAATTCCAGTGGGCACAGCATCAGGGGAATCTCTCTGACATGGTCCAGATGTCAGAGGGAACCACAAAAGACCTGCTGTGGTGGCTAATGAACCGCGATTGGGTCAGTGGCAGACCTCTCTCCCTTCTCACTCAGAGCTGACTGTGGTGACAAATACATCACTTCTGGTCTGAAGCGGCCATCTGGGAGAGGTGGAGATCAGAGGACTCTGGTGGAATCTGGACTCCACATCAACCTGTTGGAGCTCCGAGAGATCTGACTGGCAGTGAAGGCCTGTCTTCCTTCAATCAAGGGAAGGCTGGTTCAGGTGTTCAAGGACAACACCACCGCCATGTGGTATTGCAGCAAGCAGGACCGGTATTGGGGTTGTTGACCATTTGTCAAGAGGCTCTGCGCCTCGGGACATGGTTGGAATATCAGGGTATATACCCTTGTGGTTCAACACAAGGTGGGCTCTAGAATGCCAGGGTGGATGAACTCTGCTGTCAATGCTTAGCTTATCACAGATGGCTTCTCCATCCGGACATGGGTCAAGGTCTCTTCCAAGAATGTGGAGAGCCTGGGTTGGATGTGTTCACCTCTGCCAAGAGCGTGCAATTTCAGCAGTTTTGCGCACTGGAGGTGCCAAGGCAGCTTTGGCTTAGAGAGTCTTTTTGACTCGAGTGGAGCTCCTCTAATACCTCTCCCGCCAGAGTGCTCAAGAAGATCAGGAACGACTGGGTCTCAAGTCATTCTGGTGGCTCCGGATTGGGCAGGGAGTGTCTGGTATCCCGAGCTGTTAAGCATGATCATGGGTCCTCCGATCAAGCTTCCTCTTCGGGGTGACCTTCTGGTGTAGCAGCAGGGCAAGGGCCTTCACCCGAACCTGGCAACGCTTCGCCTACATGCATGGAGATTGAGCAGGTTGACAGCTTTCGACCTTCCGCCCAAAGTTTGCAATGTAATCTTGGCAGCTAGGCGTCCCTCCACCAGGATAGTATACGCCTGCTGTTGGAGCAAGTTTGTGGCATGGTGCACAGATAAACAATTTGGCAGCCTATTTGCATCCCTTTCCCAGGTTCTTTTGTTTATTCTTACTCTAGCCCTGCTGTGTTTTTGCCTTGGGCACCTTAAAAGGCTATCTTTCTGCCATCTCGGCATTTCTGCGGTTGCCAGATGTGCCATCTGTGTTTAAGTCCCCTATTGTACATAGGTTTTTGAAAGGTCTCCAACTCATGTTCCTACCTTCACCATTCATTATGCCTAAGTGGGACTTCAATTTGATCCTAACTTTTCTGATGTGCGCTCCCTTTGAGCCGTTACACAACTGCCTTACTATAAAAACAGCTTTTCTAGTGGCAACATCTGTCCCAAAGCTCAGTGAGCTACAGTCTGTCATCTCAGCCTCCATACCTTACCATCTACACATTTACAAAGCACTACTGCCTTGACAGTCTTGTCCGTCCATGTTGCAGCCCCACCTCCGGGGAGGTATTGCTTGAGTATCTATTCTGAGGTAAGGAATCTGTGGCTAGAAGTTGCTAGCAGATGACAGTTACTTACCTTTGGTAGCGCCTTATCTGGTAGAGACTCTATCTAGCTGCAGATTCCTTACCGACCCATTCATCCTCCCAGCTCTGAAATCGGATTCAGAGTGAAGGGCTGTTCCCCTTTCAAGGGGCCCTAGTTTGATGCACCAGTAGTCCATGTTCTTCGTAGCACCACATGTCTGGCGTGAAAAGTCACGAAAAGCAGCTGGCGTTGGCGTGCTGGGGCGGCGCCCATATAGGCACCACACTCGTCACTTTCGCCACTGACAATGCTACGTGGAGCCGAACGACGCCACCTTCCAGCTTACTAGGGAACTGCTCACTAAAACTTTCTGGATCCAGTCTGACATCTGCAGATTATTCTAAGGTAAGGAATCTGTGGGTAGATAGTCTCTACAAGATACGGCGTTACTGAAGGTAAGTAACTTGTTCATCTAGCAGATGACAGATTAGAGTATAACCATGGAATTTCAGGGCCTTAAGATATTTCAGCATATGCTTTCCACACATTCCTCAGATATAATATGCACTTATATTTGACTTGTTTTCCCTGCCATACAGGGTGATATCTTTACAGCTTTAGCGAAGGTGTTTAATCATTTAAGGCTTCAAAAAACACTGGCTTGTATTCCTGTAGCTTAAGGAGCTCCGTCACTGACACATTGCTGCCCAAAAGTAAAACTGGAAGTTAGGCAAAGCACATCCCCCCTCTCTGATTCAGCAGTTGGAGACTCATTAAGGCTGTTCTAGGTCTGTGAGGTCCCCAGATAAACTGATTGATAATGCCATCTGTTTGCCTAAAAACTAAATAACACTGGTGGGAGATAAATGCTTAATCCCCTTAAATACAAGAATTTAGGTAGAATAATCTTTTTAATAATATTGTATCTTCTAAGGTTTGAACTAGGAAGCCCGGCTCATCTATTTAATACTAAGGAGACTTAATTCAAAATTCTCTGATAGTAAATCTCTCTAAGATTTGTATAGGTGGGAGTAAGTCTAATGCCTAAGTAACTCAGACTTTCCACTGTGAGAGTACAATGGCCTCATGTTGTCCTCCATGTAGGATTTCATTCTTTGTAGGATTCAATTTATACCCTGATACTTGCCATATCCAAATGCTGTTTCCTCAATAGCAGAAAGTGCAATATCTACTTATGCTGTGAAAATGTATACGTCGTCTGCTTAGGACATGAGCTTAACCCCTAACTGAAGAAGTTTAACTGATATAATATCCAGGTGTGAAAAAGCAGTCTTGGGAATGGCTCCATGTAGAGGGTGTATAAACAGGGTGACTGAGAGGCATCCCTGCCTAGTCCCTATGCTAATTTTAAATATATTAGCAGAAATTCCATTAACTGCCACCACCTCTACTGATTGTCGGTAAATATGTATCCATTTGATAATCACTTCTAGACCCCAAATCGACCAAGAGCCTGCCAGAGGAAAAGCCATTTGACCCTATCAAATGCTTTTTCTGCATCAACAGCTATAATTGAAAGGAGATTTTGTGGTTTCTGCCCAATCGATGAAAATGGATGCCAAGTTGTAATGGGTAGTGGGGTGTCTGCCCAGGATAAATCCATGCTGCCTCTAAGTAACCAAGTCACGGACAGTAGCATTATATCTAGTGGCTAATGTGTTGGCGTAGATTTTATAATCTACATGTAGCAGAGAAATTGACTTATAGGATTCTACTATTGAGTGGTCATTATTTTTTTGCATTATACCATAATGTTGGCTTCTGACCACGAGTCAGGTAGGGACCCCCGATAATGCTACTGATTAGCTCATGATAAAGTAGTAATATGTATAACTACTAATCCAGTGTATAGTTTACCAGGCATTGAGTCCCTATGTGTGGCTTTTCCTCATGAAACCCCCTAAATTGAATTGGTAAGCTCCTGCAAGGAAATGGGCCTCATACTTTCCTTCTGCTGGGATTGGGACATCATTGGCAGGCTAGTCTCGGAAAGAAACTGGTTAATTTCACCATTTCCTTTCTATATCATAAAAGATGTATAAAGATTATAATAGTTACAAATTTACTGACTGTATCATCATCGAAGAGCAGTCCCCCTGTATAATTATTATTTTCTAATATGCATTGTTTTGCTGTACATGATTTGCTTTGTGAGGCAAGAAGGGGGTCAATTTTATCCCCATAATCCATTCTTAAAATTTTGGAATTACGGATTTGATGTTCTACTTTATTATTAAGTGCTTTAATTTGTGCCCTTAGAGTTATAACTTTGCCTCAGATACTTATGTGCTGGTTATCCATATTGTTACCAAAGAGGTGTGCTATTTTCCTAAGGCCGCTGTGAGTAAAGACTGGAGCATTCCTTTCAGTGGTACAGTGCATTTTATTTTTCAGGCTTCTCTGATGTGCTTGTTGGTCTCTTCACTTTCCATTTGGAAGGACACATAAATCCCCAGTTGATGGGATTGATTGCTGGGGTTCGCTAAAGACATTTGCCCTTGTTCACCTTAACACCACATGATTTTTCTTTTTTACCTCCTTTAATTCGATGAGAAAAACAATTTATATGGTAGCTGTAGTGTAGAAAAATCACACATCTACTGACAGTAAGGGTTCTGTATATCAATATCCAAGTCCAAGTTACACATTCTGTTTAGAGGTGCTCAAGACTGTTCAAAACACCCTGTTACCAACCAGGTGTACAGTAGATTTTAAAAATACAGTCACATCACATAATTATTCTACAACGCTGGAGCCATCAAAGCCTTAATATAGATGAAACACGTCCGCTGCAATTTGTGTTTTACAATCAAGATTGACAACAGTTGAAGTGGTAAAAATAAAGACAAAACGAAAAACATGGATTGGTTCTGTTGAACTATTTTAATAAGTAACAGTCCTTTTGATTTTGCTTCATGATGTAAATTGGCAAAGGCTCTGTCTGACAGTGCCTAGAAATGTGGAGCCATAAAGACTAGAAATGTTCTTTATGAAATATTCTGCCAAGAGTTGACATGTTTAAATCCTGTGGCCCTAATCAAATTCTTGGTGGTTGCCATCATATGTAGTTTCCTGCAAGTTGTCACATTTGTTGTTCCGATTAGTTATATTCTGTTACTTTCGTTTTTCTCTTTCCCTCTTTCTTACTTAGTTTAGATGCATGCATCTCAGATGGGACTGGAAAAAGCTCCTCTAAAAGATGTTCTTTAGAATTTTGTGAAGAGACTCCGCATGTGCGTTCCCTCCTTGAGCGCTGCATCTTCATCGTGCAAATGCATCACCATACTTCCTCATCATTCTCCTGTTTTTTTTATTTTCTAGCTTATTGGCAGGGCATGAGTTAGGGCTACTTGACTACACACTTTTTGTGCAGGAATTATCTCTATCTGAAAGAGGCAATTAGTTATGGATTCCTCACCTTAGAATTACCCCCAGGCGTCAGACTGGATCCGGAGAATTTTTTCATCAGCAGTACCCCTGCGCGTCGATGGGTGGCGTCGGTCGACTCCGCGTTCGTCGGTGGCGTCGTGGTCGCTGGGATGACGTCGCGGTATCTACTTAGACGCCGCCCTCGCGCGCTGACGTCCGTTTGTTGTGTAGTTCCTATGAAAAGTGTACAGGATCTGCGTGTTTAGGAAACATACACTGTGGTATTGGTGTCAGACAAACTCTGATCACCCCCACCGGGTATGTTGGCCTTTTGTACCAACTAGTTCACAGTGCCACTAGAATCTCCTCTTACCAAGGAGAGAATAGTTCCTGGCAACCATAGAACATGACAACCTTGATCCCTCAGGACCGTGGAAACAATATACTACCTTTCGCTCAGTCACTCGTGCTTACTTAGTCTGTCTCAGAGAAATACACAGAATAAACAGGCTTGGCGTTTTCAATAAGAATTTATTGAACAGTTGTTATTCTGGTGTAGAATAGATGAGCTGCAACAACTGTTAGGCAGTATAAGATATACATTATTAGCAGTACTATAAAGGTAAATGGATGGAATAGCTCGACCATCTTACAATAATCATGAATACATCAGAGTATATAAAACACATGATAAAAAGATGCGTACTCCTACGGTGCCTCTCTAACTAGATGTACCTAAGTGTACCTAGCATGTGGCAGGTGTTAGGCCAAGAATCCCTCTAGGATTTAGTCAACCCCATTACCTTAAGTGAGAGACTATGGGACCCTGTCTTGGTCTCGAGTTTGACATCCTGCGAGGGATGTTAGACCACTGCGAGCTGTAGTGTCTGCATGCAGGAACCTCAGCGTCTCTGGTCAGTGTGTCGGCCGGGAAGTGTCGGTCTCCTCTGTCTTATCTTAGCAAGATGTGATGTATATATACACATAGGTCTCCCCAGGGGTCCTACCTTGCTGTGTTACTGTGTCGGCCTAAGGATGACATTGGGCATGAACTTTGTACATAGATTTTATACAGGAGATGGTAGACCTGCTATGCTTCCAAGAATCCTCATGCATAATGTATGAGATTTCGAACTAGGGAAAACGCGCATTCTGAATGCAGTGTAGTAGCTAGGTAAAAGGTCAGTCCCTGTAAACCATGACAAGTGTAATGTAGGGAAGAATATAGGTGAAGGGTAATGAAGTTACCGAGGCCTTTATTATGGTACCTATATGGAATATAACACCTACTTCTCTTCCGAATGGACGACATAGTTACATTTCTAAAAGTACTACAAGGCTGACTAGATATTGGTACGCAAATCGTTAAAAGCATTAGTTTTTCGTGTTGCTTAAAAAAAAAAAAAAGTTTAAAATGTTAAAAGGTTTTTAAAAAAAATATTCTAAAAGAAAAATGGAAATTGACACTCAAGCTATAGTTCTAATAGGTCCGCAGGTATAGTTCAAACTACTATAAGCATTTGAAAGCCGTGCATACTCAAAAAGAATGTCAATTTTGATACGGAGTTCCAATTTTCCGTTTGTTTTCCAAAAGTTGAATTTTTTCCCAGCACACGACGGGCCAAATGAATCAAATGTGTGTGTCCTGGCTGGTAGACGCAACATTTTCGTTGCTTGCCTCCGCAGTCGACTGTCCCTGTAACACCTTGCAGATTTATGTCAAATGAGCACAGATGACCTTCCGTACTATCCACAGCCGGTGCTGTGGCAGCCTGTGCGCCATCCAAGGCCTGGGTGTCAGAGGAGGAGCCAGTGTCCATACCAACAGGAGCAGATACTACCTGTGGTGGCTCTAGGAATGCCGCCATCAACATGGGAATACGCTGGGGACACTGCAGAACATGGGCCGTTATCGGGTCCAGTAAAGCATCAACATCTTGTTGCACACATGATGGGAGTGTCAGACAGAGATCCAACACGCATTCTTCTCCGCAAAACAGGCATCGGAGGACAGGTAAGATGCAGTCCATCCAGCCTGGTCTAAATGACAAGAACCAAGAAGCACTTAGTTCCCTTAGGTGAGGTGTGCCTAGAAGTTGTACCATGCGATCACAATATTTTCTCTCCAGGAGTACTGTTTCCATCTCCTTGGTGACTGGATCGTCCATTGCGTAGCAGAAAAACGACAATCAGGATACCTGCTATTAGAAACAGGATCAGCTGCAGTCCTCTAAATATGCTTCCAAATGCGGAGTGTATAAAGTTTGGTATAACTCCGAGGACCGTCTGAAAAGTGCTTAATAGTCCAGAACCTATGGTCTTAAATAAGAGGACAATGCCTGTCGTATCAGACGTGTTAAAGATACGACTCACCGTTTCTACGAAATGGAAGGGGCAATTTGTACGTATAAGTGCCTGTATCTCTGCCGAAGACCTTGCAACTTGAAGATCTAAAGTCTCTCGAGCGGAGGTTAAGGGCACAGGTTTCTGTATAAGCATGGCTTTCATTCTGCTCAAAGCATCAAACCGTATTAATGAAACATCTAGTGAAGGCCATAAAGGCGCCTCCCTGACTGTATGTGTTGGTGGAAACAATACTTGCATACAACAAGTAACCCTGGAACTCACGGTTACCAGATATGCGATGCCCGGAAGCATCCCACAGCAACCTTGATCGTTCAGCATCAAGTTACTCCCATTAGAAAGTAGCCTGACTACTGGAGTGATCACGGCAGCTGGGGCACCCTTTAAATGACAGGATAAGTTTGCTACAGAACCCTTACAGGCCCCATGAAGCATTATATCCTGGCATATAAGTGATCCACTTAAAGTATTCTCGCAGTTTGTACCGCTCAGAAACACTTCTTTTTCCCCACTCCGGCATCGAAATTTGTACGGTAATTCCCAAGATTCCTTGATGAATTCCCTACCCATTTCTTCATATCTGCCTGCCTGCATTTGTTCGTCAATATTGGAATTGAAAAGTTGTGACCGGAAGAGTTATGTGGCCATGGATTTGCCATTCTGTGGACTGCTGCCACTGTAAATGCTAATCTATCCAGTTTTTCAATACTTAGCATTGTATATTTCGCTCCCATTGGTGCCATTTCTATCTGTTTTTCTGCCAGATTGTACGAAGAAAACAGAGACGTATTGTTTATGAAACGCCAAGGCACATAGCCTGGGCGCAAAGATTGCAGCGTCCAGCTTAATAACATAATAGAACGCAATTGTGATTGCCCTTGTTGTAATATGGACAGATCCTGTTCTAGTACATCAATGGCAGAAGATACAATGTTGCCTAGAGAATATATTCTGGAGGTTAGTGTTGTTAACCCATTGTCGACCACTGCTTGAGCTTTCTCTAGATTTATACGATCTATTTCTCGTAATCTTTCCGCTGCCTCGTGCTGTGATATTTTCCAAATCTCATTGTAGACAGCATAATAGAAACGTTTGTGACGTGGCTTCCTAGGACCTAATAAAAAATCCCGTAGGTCCACATCCTCTGAAATTAAGGATAAGTGTTGTTACACGTGTGTGAGTGTTGAGGTCTTTAGCCAATTGAGGCATAACTTCCCAACAGTGTATGATGTCACTACCGCTGGGTGTTGTCTGTACATAGCGTGGATCTGGCCTATTGATACTAAATCCTTTGGGTTTACCCAAGAATCTTTCCTGGCAGATATTGGTGTCTGTGGGCCAAATCAACCATCCCTTCCAATCGGGGTCTGATCTATTGTATTGCATGATGTCATCTAGTGTAACCTCTTCTTGTGATGTTATATTACCCTCAGTGTGTGATGGTGTGGGCATCCGAGGTGTATTCAAATCTTTATTCTTGGCTAATCCAAGACAGGTCGTTTGTTGCACCGTTTCATTCAAAAACATTAATTGCTGAGGAATAGGGCATGCTCTAAATAGTGCCTCTGTTCCCTGTACCTGCCAGTCCCTTGTACCCCAGACCGATTTCAAGTCTGCGGTGTCTTTCCATAAGTCGAAACCCTGTTCATACAATTGGGCAATAAAGGTAGCAGAATAAATCTGTTTGGTGTTTGTTAACATACTTTTTTGTGCTGGTGTTGGTGCAACCTTATAATAATATGAGGCTGGGTCTGATTTGTTAATCCCTGAAAAATACGGAAATTTCTGTGCAAATGTTTCTGAACTGCTTTTCGGTGGTGTTGGGCAATGTTCCCATTGGTGGTATGTGAAAACATTTCTGGGATTAGCAGATTTATGCAAAAAGTGATTACCATAATGTTGTTAGCAATTCATTGTTTCAAAGTCTGATGTGCCCTCTAACATTTCATTATTAGAAAAAGCAGCAGATTTTTCTAAATCAGACAACATATTATTTACAGTTTCATAATCCCAATCATCGGAAAATGTACTGGAGGTACTGATATCACTAAATGAAATCTTAAATAAATGTGCTATTTTTAAAAGTTCAGTCGGGCCAAATATATCGTAATCAACCTTGTCCCATACTATACCGTCAGGTATAGGAACTGCTGTAATGTTTACTGATGATAGGTCTCTTTTTTCATGATGTGATGATAGATGTGGTCTCAGAATCACATTCACTTTTTGTGCTGCAGAGCTTTCTCGAAGATAAGTTCCATTAATAAGCATACTAAAGGCAGTTACTAGGCCTATCCAGAAAAGAAAGAAAACTATTCCGGTAGTTACCCAGAGTTCTACCCAAGGTGACACCAGGTAAGTCTTTTTAAGAAAGTTCAGAAAATCTTTGAATCGCTGTAGACGAGTTTTTTGGGCTGGCGTCGTTTCAGGTTTGCTTAGATCTAGCGAAAGTGTCAAAGTCAATGAAATAGCCAGATGCAGTTCGATCAATTTTCGGTAATTCAGCAGGTTTTGTGGAAACTGTAGCTTGCTCTCGTTTGGGCACGCTGACGTAGATACCGTGTTTCGTCGAATTGAAACTCGTCTTTCTGTTGAGTTTTCATTTTCAACTTCGGTGTCGATAGGAACGAGTTCCATTGCATTGTTGCATAGTCCTTCATTCTGTGTAGGTGACTCTTCAAACGTGATGAGTCTTTCTGTTTGAACTTCTTGTATAGGTGCGAGAAGGATAAGGATGGTGCCTGTTACTCCGGAGTCCACGTTGCCTACTATTCAGTATCTGCCACATAGTGTGGTTTGATTAAGTCAATTGAGACAAATCTTTTCTTCTTTTTACCGGCAAGAGGTGGCAAAAGTACTGTTCTTGTTCCTTCAACTGCCAGGACAGGTACAGGCTTTCTGTATGATGGCCCAAATTCTTTTTTGTCCGCTATTTTCTCTCGGACCAGATCCCCAACTTTAGGGATCTAGACAGGTCTTGCCGTGACACTTTTCGCTTCCCCAGTGGCGGTCCTTTTCACCTGGACATTACTCTGTAGTGCCCTGGATTCATTTAGGTCCTGTAAAACAGCCAAACGTTTATGGATGTCAAAAGGTTTATCATCCGCCACTGTGCCTTCACAATCCAGATCAGGTACCCATATTCTCGTCCCAAATAGGACCTCATAAGGAGTGATACCCCCTAGAGAGCTTCTTGGCTGATTATTTAATGCCCTTTGAACTCCATACAGATGTTTTACCCAATTTCCACCCGAGCCTAATACTCTAGCTGTTAAAGACTGCTTTAAGACCCGGTTTTTCCTCTCCACAACCGAATTTCCCTCGAGATGGTACGGAGAGGAGTACCGCAATGCTACACCCAAGCATCCCACGGCTTCCTTGTAAGCCCTAGAGCTAAACGCGGAGCCACGGTCAGAATGTAATGTGCCTATTGCATATGTCCCTATAAAGACTCGCAAATCTTCTAAAACAGTTCGAGCGTCAGCCAAGCGCTGGGGCCACACCCATAGGAACCTAGAGCAGGAATCCACTGCAACCATGATATACTTGTAAGCCCCATCAGATTGTAAGGGGCCGCAGTGGTCCAAATAGACACACGCCAGTGGTCTGTCTGATATTAGTAATGGTGTCTGCGCTGGACGTGTGACTGTGGACCCTTCCATCTGCTGACAGATGTCGCATTTCAAGACGTAGTCCTTAGTCTGCTTTCTTAGTCCTGGCCACCAATAGCGCTGTTTCAGTAGAGAAACAGTTGCTGTAACTCCTGCATGTGCAGACCCTATACCCTCGTGTGCTGCTAGAATTAATCCTAACCTGCGATCCATATTTGGTATTACTCTATCCCCCAGTCCAGGAATTTGAGCAAATGGAACATTGTTTACATCTAACTTGTAGGAGTATTTGAGTGGAAACCTTTTCGGTACTGCTGAGTTATTGCGTGTGGCAATAATCGCAACCATTATCTCACCGTCTATTCTCGTTTTTGAACGAGAGATTGCAGCTACGGAAGCTGTACTTACAGCCCCCTTTGTGGCTTCGTCAGCCAATGAATTCCCTTCAACGTGAACGCCATCACGTTGATGACTCAGTGTATGTATCACGTGAGCCCTTGGTAGTTCGTTTTTCAACTCTACTACCTGTTCCCATAGCGTTTTGTGCTTTATTGTGCCACCTTTTGCATCCTTAAACCCGTTTTGTCCCCAGTGATGTAAATATTCATTATATGACTGTACACAGTAAATGGAATCACACACGATTAGTGTGGGGAATTTTCGATCCGTATTTACCAGTGCCAGTATTAGTGCTTTTAGTTCTGCCAGCTGCGCCGTGCAGTCTCCTAGAGACTGTGTTTTTGTACAGTTCGGGTGAAACTTTCCATCCTGCATGCATCCTTTAATGATAGCACACGCGTCGCTGTATTGCTGTTTGCTCCCTATGGCCGGTAGCGCAGAACCGTCAGTGTAAATTATGTATTCATACTGATCTAGAGGCATTATTTCATTTGGTAGGGGTATTCTTGTTCGTATTGCAGAAATGCTTGTGTTTTTAGATTTGGGTCGTACCTGTATTCTACATCTGTTGTACTGAGAGAATTAGCCCATTGTATCCATCTTGGATGTAAGGCCTTTGCGTTGGGAACGCTTGGCTTTGTCGCAGCCTCTAAGGCTGGAACCAGGGTAACGACTATTATACGTTTCCCTTGAGCCAGGGCTCTTTCTCTGACTACAGCAGTCTGTACTGCTGTTAGAATTTTTTCAGTTGATGCAAAACGCATCTCAGCATTTGTGTACAAATGTGATTTGTATGCTATTGGTACTGTCTCACCTTCATTATATGTTCGATAGCTGTTCCCAGATTGACCCGCAACTATATGGATCACCAGGTTGCGTACATTTACACGTGTCTAAGTGTTTTGAAGCTATCATGTCAGCTTGTAAGGAACGAAGAGTATCTGTGTGTTCCTGTGTCCACTGTCTAACTGAAAAGTCAGGTTTTATCAAATCGTAGAAAGGTTTTACTCTTTCCGCGTAATCTAAAATGTATGTTCTGCCAAAGTTCAGGAATCCCAGTATTGATTGTAAAAAAAAATATGATTTTGGAGGTTGGAGCAGCGCGCATTTTTCTAAAAAGTTAGCTGCTAGACTTTTTCCTTCACTTGAAAGCTCATATCCTAGAAAAAGGACATTAAGGTGGGCAATCTTCGATTTTTTTTTGAAGTTGAATTTGTAACCCTCAGATGCAAATCCCAAAATTATGGTGTTTACTCTGTTCAAGCGTTCCTCCATGTCATCATCCGTCAGATAAATATCATCTACGTAGGATAATGCCTCCTCATCCAACTGCCTTTGTGCAGTTGGAGTATTTTTTAATGGAATTATGTGGTGGGTTGAATCTTCATCACATCCAACATGGTTTTTGTATAATGCTGGGGCTTGGGCTACCGCCCACTCCTGCGCATATGTATATTTTAAATATTTGGGAACATGGTCGGAGAATGCTGGTAAAATTGCCGTTTCTCCCCTAGGGCAATCTATGACGAATGCTGGCGGCCAATCCTGTTCAGCTAACAAAATGTCATAGCTAAATGTTAGGTTCTCCCAAAAGAGACCTCTAACTGTCCTGCATTTGTCCCCATCCATTTGGAGTGTTATTTCATATAATTTGTGTGGGACACTTACCCTAGTATCAGGTGTTTCCACCGCGATATAATCATTCAAGTTCGCTGTCACCAGAAATTTCATCAGGTTCTGGCGAGCTATTGTTACTTCTGCCGCACTGTCTAGCAACGTCAGAGCCCATTCCCCGTTCAGTAGTCTGGTCCTCAGAATTCTGGGCATGTCTGATCTTTAGACCTGCAACCTTCTTCTTTTTGAACTGTGGTTTTTGTTTTTGTTTATCTTCTTTTCTGGAAGTATATTCTTGAGCGTGTTGCTTGTCTCTGGACTTTGTACGCTCTTCTTGTCTGTCTGACCGTCCTTCTCTCTCAGAGTTTTTCGTTGAACCCTGAAAGGAACGAGAGGAACGTGTATCAGTATCCTAATACCTGTCAGGTTTCTTAATATTATCCCTATTTCTAAGGTTGTACCTCCTTTCGGAGGGCTCCTGTGGAGGAGATCTACCTCTGGATTGAGATCTGTTTTCTTAAATATTTTTTGTTGTTATTGTCCCACTTCTTTTTAGAAGAAGCAGGTGTCTGCTTGAAGGTCTCCTTCTCGGGACTACCCATCAGTTGTGGTTTTAATGCTTTTCCACCCAAACTGTCCCTGCCTAATTCTGCATACGCAGTTTCTATTATTTTTGGTAGTTCGTGCTCCTTTTGTAAAGGACTGAGCTCTCTTAGGCGTTGGCGGATAGCCACTGATGCTGCCTCCCCTTTAATATTTGCTAATATTATGGCTGATACCTGGGCATAGTTACCTAGTAACTTCATCTCTCAGTTCAGAGCAGGCTCTGCTCCGTACTCATTTTGTATTTGTCTTCATACATCTGGTATTACTGCTAAGGACGGTATACCATGAGTTCTGGTATATATGGCAGCGAAAACTGTACCCCAAGAGGTACAGTCCTCTATCTGTGGTGTTATTCCCATGGGCAAGCAGATTGTCAGCATTCTGTGTTTTTCATAAGGGCTAGTATTCAGAAATACTACTTCTAGCTGTGTTATTTTCTGCGCTATCCAGAAGGGCATTTGTTTACATTTTGCAGGCGTTTTACCCATTACTGTGTGTAACGTTTGTGGTGTAATTTTAGTTGTTGTGTATTGAACGTTAGCTGTATTTGTTGTTACCATTGCTGGCTGGACTTTAAGTGTCCTCATGACGAACTGCGTCATGTTTCTGTAAAGTTTTATTGATTCTTTGTGAAGTATGAGTAAGTCTGGTCCTGGCATTGTTTCGATGTCCGGATGTGGTGTGTAGGCTGCTAATATTGGCCATGCTGCCCCTTCTCTTCCGAGCGGGCCGAGTCTCACTCTTCTTCTTGTATGGGGTAGGGCGCCTTTAAACCAGTATAAATGTTCCTGGAACGTGAGCGGAACCCCAATGTCCTCATACGGACAATATTCCGCTGGTGGTTCATCTTCTGTGTAAAAATGGAAAGTTTTTGTTCTTGCATTTGCTGCTGGGAATGTAACCCACGAATAAAATAACTCTGTTCTGTATGATTCGTGTGCCTCAATCACGAAAGCTACTATGCCACCCCTAGGTGTTAAACCATGCGCAAGCAGCTTCAGGGTGACTGTATTTCTAACATTTGCCGAAATATGTATTGCGTTTGCATCTTCCTCGTCTTCCGAGTGCGTAATGGCTGGTCTAGTGGGTCTAAGACCTGGTTAGTCATTCTGTTTAGAACACAAAATAACTTTTCAAGGGAACTAAGATAAGGTGTTTTGCACAATTTTTAGGAACACTGTGTCCTTCAAGCCTGATTAACCAACAGCCAATAAATAGGATATTTCGCCTAATCAGCTGTGGCGGAGTTTTGCCCACCCACTCCAGACGTCTCTGGTGTTTTGTGAATAGGGATTTCTGAGAATAGCACGACTGAACTACTCAGATTCTACTGTTAAATAAGTACCCAACCAACGTTGGCGGCGCCATGTCCTGTAGTTCCTATAAAAAGTATACAGGATCTGCGTGTTTAGACAACATACACTGTAGGATTGGTGTCCGACAAACTCTGATCACCCCCACCGGGTATGTTGGCCTTTTGTACCAACTAGCTCACAGTGCCACTAGAATCTCCTCTTACCAAGGAAAGAATAGTTCCTGACAACCATCAAACATGACAACACTGATCCCTCAGGACCGTGGAAACAATATACTACCTTTCGCTCAGTCACTCGTGCTTACTTAGTCTGTCTCAGAGAAATACACAGAATAAAACAGGCTGGGCGTTTTCATTAAGAATTTATTGAACAGTTGTTATTCTGGTGTAGAATAGATGAGCTGCAACAACCGTTAGGCAGTATAAGATATAAATGATTAGCAGTACTATAAAGGTAAATGAATCGTATAGCTCTACCATCTTACAATAATCCTGAATACATCCGAGTACATAAAACTCATGATAAAAAGATGCGTACTCCTACGATGACTCCCTAACAAGATGTACCTAAGTGTACCTAGCATGTGGTAGGTGTTAAGCCGAGAATCCCTCTAGGATTTAGTCAACCCCATTACCTGAAGTGAGAGACTATGGGACCCCGTCATGGTCTCGAGTTGGACACCCCGCGAGGGATGTTAGACCACTGTGAGCTGTAGTGTCTGCATGCAGGAACCTCAGCGTCTCTGGTCAGTGTGTCGGCCGGGAAGTCTGTCTCTTCTGTCTTATCTTAGCAAGATGTGATGTATATATACCCATAGGTCTCCCCAGGGGTCCTACCTTGCTGTGTTACTGTGTCGGCCTAAGGAGGACATTGGGCATGAACTTTGTACATAGATTTTATACAGGAGATGGTAGTCCTGCTGTGCTTCCAAGAATCCTCATGCATAATGTATGAGATTTCGAACTAGGGAAAACCTGCGTTCTGAATGCAGTGTAGTATCTAGGTAAAAGGTCAGTCCCTGTAAACCGTGACAAGTGTAATGTAGGGAAGAATATAGGTGAAGGGTGATGAAGTTACCGAGGCCTATATTATGAGACCTATATGGAATATACCAAGTTCTTTTCTTTTTTCGCGCCAACCAGCGCAGATCTGGAACGAGCGGTACCTCGAGTCACTTTTTGACTCCCCTTTTTGCGACTTTTGTCGACATCTTTTCGAGTTGTTCGACTCCTGGTGCACGCAGGGATGTCCCGTCCTCGAATCGGCTTTAAGGCTTGTGACTCCTGTCACAAACTGATGTGGGTTACGGACCCGCACCTTGTGTGCCTTTGGTGCCTGGAGCGCGACCACCGCATTCCCTAACGCACCACCTGATAGGGAATCCAAGAAGCTGGACCACCTTGGGAAGAAGATGTTTTCTTCCTCCAGCTTAGGACTGCGGTCGGCGAACACCGCAATGCTCTTGGGCCGTTACTCCCACTCGGTGTGGGAAACGGTTGCGCAGGTGCTGCCACAGTGCCCGGAGGAGGCCCGTGCTGTTGCCGAAGGGAGAGACCCAGCGAAGTTCACCATCCGGTGTGGGCTGGACACCGCCGACTCACTGGGCAGGACGATTTCCACGTCAGTAGCACTGAGACGCTATGCCTGGTTGAGGTCCACTGGCTTTTCGGGTGATGTCCAAGCAACGCTTTTGGACATGCCCTCTGACGGCCGTCACCTGTTTGGCGACAACGCGCTCGAGCGCTTTAAGTATTCTAGGGCTACGGCCAGATCCTTAGGCCTTGCTTCCACCTCCCGCCCAGCGCAGTCTGCTTTTCACCCCTTTTGTGGCAACGGAAAGGGTGCCCCGCCACGTTCCGCCCAGAGCCACAGGCCTGCTCAATCTGTCCCGCCTCTGCGCGGCCGGGTACGTGGATCCCACCTCCGTGGGTCGGAGGGCCAGCGGGCGGGCCAGTCCGCCAGTGCCCCCTCTGTAGCAGCCTCCAAACCCTCCAAGTCCGACCTTTCAGGCCCATCAATCGCCAGTGGGTGACAGGATTTGCCATCACCTCCCCCATTTGTTCAACATCACGGCGGACAGGTGGGTTTTGCAGACAGTCCGAAGGGGCTACTCCCTCCCCTTCGAGACTACCCCTGCATCCATGCCACCTCAATTCCATCGCATGTCGGAGGATCACCTGCCCCTTCTCCAACAGGAAGGTACGGCTCTCTTGGCCAAGGGGGCCATCGAGCGCGTTCCTGCCCCAGAAGAAGGTCGTGGTTGTTATTCCCACTACTTTCTGGTACCCAAGAAGGATAAGGACCTGCGTCCAGGAACGTCAACCGCTTCCTCCGGAAGGAGAAATTCAAGATGTTGACACTGGCTCAGGTCCTGTCTGCTCTCGACCCTGGAGACTGGATGGTAGCGTTGGACTTGCAGGACGCTTATTTTCACATCCCCGTCCTGCAGGCCCACCGGCGTTACCTGTGGTTCACGGTAGGCCACGAGCACTTTCAGTTTACCGTGCTCCCCTTTGACCTTACCAGCGCCCCTCGGGTGTTCACAAAAGTGATGGCGGTGGTCGCAGCTCATCTGCGCAGATCAGGGGTTCCAGTCTTCACCTATCTCGACGACTGGCTGTTAAAGGCGGGCTCGCCCCAGGCTGTCGTCTCCCACCTCCAGACTACGGCCGACCTCCTGCATTCGCTGGGGTTCACCATCAATGTGCCGAAGTCACACCTGATTCCCTCTCAGAAGCTCCTTTTCATTGGAGCGGTTCTGGACACAGCGCAGTTTCAGGCTTATCCTTCTGAGCAGCGAGTCCGGATATTCAAGCTATGATTCCGATCTTTCAGCCTCTATCCCGGGTTTCGGTCAGAATGACCCTGAGGCTACTGGCCCTCATGGCCTCCTGCATCCTACTGGTGGACTATGCCAGGTGGCATATGCGGGCTCTGCAGTGGGACCTGAAGTTCCAGTGGGCACAGCATCAGGGGAATCTTTCCGATTTCGTCCAGATCTCGGAGGGCACTGCACGCTAATTGCAGTGGTGGCTAACGAACCAGGATTGGGTTAACGGCAGATCGCTCTCCCTTCCCCAACCAGAGTTCATAGTGGTGACGGATGCATCACTGCTGGGGTGGGGCAGCCACATGGGAGAGGCGGAGATAAGAGGCCTCTGGTCTCCGGCGGAGTCCGGGCTCCACATCAACCTTCTGGAGCTTCGGGCGATTCGTCTTGCACTAAAGGCATTCCTTCCCTCTGTCCAGGGAAGAGTAGTGCAGGTGTTCATGGACAACACCACCGCCATGTGGTACAGCAACAAACAGGGCAGGGTGGTGTCGTGGACCCTATGTCAAGAGGCTCTCCGCCTTTGGACATGGCTGGAACATCAGGGCATATCCCTGGTGGTTCAACACCTGGCGGGTTCTCTGAACGCCAGGCCGGACGAACTCAGCCGCAGGTGCATGGTGGATCATGAATGGCGTCTTCACTCCGAAGTGGTGCAAGGTCTCTTTTAGCAGTGGGGAGAGCCTTGGTTAGATCTATTCGCCACCGAAGAGAACGCGCAATGTCAGCAGTTATGCTCCATGGAATTTCCAAGGCGGCACTCGCTAGGCGACGCTTTTCGTCACGAGTGGAGTTGCGGTCTTCTATACGCCTTTCCACCTATACCACTTCTGCCCAGAGTGCTGAAGAAGATCAAGCTCAACCGGGCCCAAGTCATCCTTGTGGCTCCGGATTGGGCACGAAGAGTCTGGTATCCTGAGCTATTGCACATGGCCATTGATCCTCCGATCAGACTGCCTCTTCGGGAGGATCTTCTGTCGCAGCAGCAGGGACGGTCCTCCACCCGAACCTGTCCAGCCTCTACCTCCTTGCGTGGAGATTGAGTGGCGACAGTTGACAGATTTCAACCTACCTCCCTAAGTCTGTAATTTTATCTTGGCAGCCAGGCGTCCATCCACCAAAATGGTATACGCCTGTAGATGGAGCAAGTTTGTGGCATGGTGCGCAGCAAAGGCTGTGGATCCCCTTTCTGCCCCAATTTCAGAGGTTCTCCTCTTCATTCTTTCTTTGGCCCAGCAGGGCTCTGCTCTGGGCACTCTCAAAGGCTATCTTTCGGCCATTGCGGCCTTTCTTCGGCTTCCTTGACCAGCCTTCTCTTTTCAAGTTCCCTATTGTGAATCGCGTCTTTAAGGGCATTACTCACTAGTTTCCTCCAACCCCTTTCGTAATGCCCCAGTGGGACTTGAACCTGGTTCTCACTTACCTTATGTGCGCTCCCTTTGAGCTGCTACATAACTGCCCTCTAAGGCTTCTGACTCTTAAGACTGCCTTTCTAATTGCCATCACCTCTGCTCGCAGGGTGAGTGAGCTTCAAGCTCTTTCTTCTAAACCTCCTTTCCTGGCTGTTCATCCGGACAAAGTTGTCCTTCGCACTCTGCCTTCTTTCCTTCCCAAAGTGGTTACCTCCTTCCACATATGACAGACCATCACTTTGCCCACCTTCTTCCCGCCCCCGCATCCTTCTAAAGAGGAGGAGAGGCTCCACCGTCTGGATCCAAAACGTGCGCTTTCGTTCTATCTGGATCGCACAAAACAATGTTGGGTGGATGACCAGCTCTTTGTTGGCTATGTGGGTGCCAAGAAAGGTCGGGCCGTGCAAAAACGGACCATCTCCTGATGGGTCGTCCTTTGCATCCAAATCTGCCACTCTTTAGCGAAAAAGGAACCTCCAGTGGGGCTGCGCGCCCATTCCACCAGGGCGATGGCAGCTACTACTGCTTTGGGATGTGGAGTCCCCCTTCATGACATCTGCCAGGCAGCTACGTGGGCTTCATTGCACACGTTTACCAAACACTACTGCCTGGACAGCCATATCCGGAGAGACGGCTTCTTTGGCCGTTCAGTTCTCCAGGACTTTCTGGTGTGAACTTGGTTCGCAGACCCACCTCCGGGGTTGGTGTTGCTGGGGTATCTATTCTAAGGTGAGGAATCCAGAACTAATTGTCTCTTTCAGCAAAAACGAACAAGTTACTTACCTTCGGTAACAATATATCTGTAAGAGACATAAATTAGCTATGGATTCCTCACTGCCCCACCCATCCTCCCCGTTCTGCGAACTGACTTCTAGGGTAAGGGACTCCCTTTCAGGGCGCTAGATTTGTGCACCAGTGGTCAGTGTCTTGCATGGCTCTGCGCTTCTGGTGTGGAATGTCGTGTAAAGAACTGATGTCAGTGCGCGAGGGTTGCATCTAAGTAGATACCGCGACGTCATCCCGGCGACCACGACGCCAACGACGAACGTGGAATCAACCGACGCCACCTATCGACGCGCAGGGGTACTGCTGATGAAAAAATTCTCCAGATCCAGTCTGACGCCTGGGGGTAATTCTAAGGTGAGGAATCCATAACTAATTTGTCTCTTACAGATATATCTTCTCCCAAGGTACGTAACTTGTTCGTTTTTGCTGTCCCCCATTCCTGGAAGGGTAATGTTTTCTGGTAAACCTTTAATTCTAATTAACTGGTTTCTTCTCAGACCAGTCAGGAACACAAGGATTTTTTTAAACTGGATTGTTCATTCAGATTTCTTTAGGCTTTTTTGGCGATTTGCCCGATTTACAGCAGTTTAAAAAAGCCAGCTGACACCAGTTCCGTTCTTTTTGCTCTTCCTGACATGGATCTGGAGCTCTGCTCTTGACTCTTGTTTTTTGACAATTCCAAAAAACCTTTTCCACAGTGTGCTAGTAAATGATATCCAATCCAAAAACAATAGGATTCAAGCCATGAGATGACTTCAAGAAGCAGATGTGAGTCAAGGACCTGCACAAGTGTGCCTTTGGTGGCTGGGCTCTGGGTACGACTCAGTCATGTAACAAGTGCACTCTAATGCACCCAAAGGCAACTCGAGACGGGAAGGCGAAGTTGTATGTTGCAGAACACAAGAAGGGGTCGTGGCCGTAGTGCAAATCTGGCTTCCTGTCACAGGTCTGGTCTCTGTCCTGGTCACAGGGCTGTTCTCGTGACTATTCTACATCCTCTCGAAGTCCTCCAGTAAGTCTAGGTCCAAGCGCAAGCATAAAGTAAAGTGGGACATGAGTGCCTCCTACCACTTTGACTCCAAAGCGAAGGCACTATGGTGCCTTGATGTCAGTCTCACTCCTTTGAGGTCACCAGCCACCGAGCTGCACCCTCAGTTGGTTCCAATGCATCCTGAGTTTCCCAGGCTGTCATCGACTCCACTGCCAATCGAGCCCTTTAAAGAGGCCATGCTGCCCTGCCAATTTTCAATGCACGTCAGCCTCCCTCTGGGGTCTTTGGGCCCCATGGATTAGCAGCGGCCTTCAGTTAGATTACCGGCAGGTCCCTCCCCGGCACTCCTTTCCCTCAGGACCTGTTTCCTGGTCCATACCGATTTCAGTACAGACCTCCACTCCAGTCCTGAGATCCCCTCTCGTTCCTGCCCCACAACTCCAGTACTGATGCCACTAGCGCTGGGGATGATCCAGTGTCGATGCCCATATTGGATCCCAAACCAACATCAGCTTGAGTTAGACCTATGTCGCAGTATGAGATTATGAAAGTGGAACTTTATGTCATGCACCCGGGTTCTAGCCCTGTGCTTCTACCGCATCGCCTTTATCAGCAGAGGCTCCATTATCTATTTGGCTATGATTCTGATCTTGTGCTAGAGGAGTGTGCATCTCCGGTTTTTGATGATGATGATGTTGAGGAGGACAGCTTGCTCCTCCTTCATACTGATGTTGCTTTATACCTTGATTTACAAAACACCAGTGAGCTTGATACTTGCCCTAAAACAGAGCTTAGCTCACCACATAGGCCAACGGAAGAAAGGGCCTCAAATCATTGGTTATCTTTCAGTAGGCAGTCAAAGTACTTGTCCTCCATTGAGACTATAACAAATGTTTTGATGGAAGTTCCACTGCCTTGGCTGGCAACTTGTGAACTCTCGCTCCCATTTAATGATGCCCTCTAAAAAAAACCCTGGTGGCTACTTTGTCAAAACCATGTTTTTGACTGCCTGTCAGCCAAAAGGTGGCCAGCCTTGACAGACCAGCACCTGGTGATCAGTACTTTCTCACCAAACACCCTGCTTCCGGACAGTTGTATTGTACAGGCCTCGATCAGTAAGGTGTACTCTAATTAATTTTATCATAAACGAGCTGAAGTCCCACCTGATTCCCTCTGGAAGCTTCCATTACATTAATAGGGGCGATTCTGGAAATGGTGAAGTTAAGGGCTTTTCCTCTGCAATGAGTCCAGGGCATTCGGGCTGTGATCTCGATGTTTCAGACTCCATCCTGGATCCAGGTGATGTTGGCTCTAAAACTTCTTAGCCTCTTTGTCGTGTGCATCCTCCTTGTCAATCAAGCCAATGGCACATGCGCACCATGCAGTAAAACCTGAAGCCCTAGTGGGCCCACCATTAAAGTCGATTTCCTGACACCATCTAGGTCTTGGAGGAGACAGCTTACGGTCTGCAGTGCCGACTGTCTGAGTGCAATTTGTTTTGCCGCATGTCACTCTCCCTACCCAACCAGAGTTGACATTGGTGACAGATGCCTCACTAATGGGCTGAGGGTGTTTACTGGAGCAGGTGGAGATAAGAGGATTCTGGTCTGCAGTGGGGGGCTGCAGGGCCAGGGTGTGGTCCTGGGCCCTGTGCCAGACGGCTTTGCGTCTCTGGTGGTTGCTAGATCGCCATGGCATCTTTCTAGTCACCAACCACCTGGCAGGGTCCCTGAAAGCCAGAGCAAACAAGCGGAGTAGATGTTGTCTGGCCGGGCGCTAATGGCATCTACATCCCCAAAGGGTTGCAGGGCATCTTCCATCACTGTGTGGAATCCTGGCTGGATCTGTTTGCCATTGTCAAAAATGTGCAGTGTCAAAAATTTTGTTCATTGGAGTTTCGGCAAGAATACTTGTTAGGAGATGCACTTCGGCTAGAATGGGATACGGGACCCCTGTCACTACCTCTCCTGCACAGAGTTCTGAAGAAGATCAAGAACGACTGGGCCCAAGGCATCCTCTGGGCTCGGAGTACCTTTTGTCTTAGCTGCACATCAGGGTCCTCCACCCAAATGTGCCCAATTTACACCTCTGAACTTGTAGGCAGAGTGGGGGAAACTGGCTCTGTTGGATATGTCGCCTGAAATGGTGGTGTCCTCCTTACTGTCAAACGCCCATCCACGAACTCCATTTATGCCAGGCCCTGGGTCAAATTTATAACCTGCTGTGGTGCCCAGGATACTGACTCCTTGCAGGCAAAGCTTTTGGATGTCCTTTTGTTTGTTGTCTTAGCCCAGCAAGGCCTTGCAGTGGGCACTCTAAAATGTTGTTTGCCCCTTTGACCTTTCTACATTTGACGGACAAACAATCCCTGTTCAGATCACATGTTGTGTTGAGTTTCATTAAAGTATCGATCAGAAGACCACATTATTTACCTTTGGTAGCACTCTATCTGGTGGATACTCTACAGAGTCCTCATTGCCCTCCCACCTCCCGGTCTTATGGACTAGCCTCTTTTCAATATCTAAAAATGTGCAAAGTTAGTACTCTGCACACTGTTACAGAGGGTGTGGAAAGAATAAGGACAAGAAACTGACATCAAAACTCGGGGATAGTGCTTATATGCAGCTCTGCTACAAAATTCTCCTGATCCAGACTTGCACCTGGGGGATATTCCAAGGGGAGTAGTTTGAGATTAGATGCAATATGCATCAGAAAGAGCATTACCAAAGGTAAGTAACTTAATCATTTGTAGTGTGACCCTATCTCAAAGGTAACAGAGTACTTACTGCACAGTGTAAAAGACATAAAGTGATTGGAGGGGTGCTGCGTTGAGAGTGGATTGTTACTGCGTTATGATATTGTGTTCGTTAAATAGGTGTTTTACTCTGTTATGTAAATTTGAGCCAGGTGGGGGAAGTCCTGATGATATGAGAATATTGGTGCAGATCCTGGGTGCACGTTTCCTTTTTTTGTTGTTGCTTTTTTCACTCTCTGTTTATGGTGTCTTGGCTGCTGGTGGGCTAAAAGCCACTGGAGATGGAGAGCTGGTCAGCCAGATTGGCAGTGGTGTGCTGGTCATGAAGACTTTGTAGGTAGTGCATCTGGTTTTGAAGAAAATACCATGCTATGATTGCATATGGCAGAAAAATATGGGAAACTGGAGAGGCCCACATAAGGAGGTACAGGTGGGGCATTGGACCAGTTTAAGGAGATACTCGCATATAACCACATGCATACAATTCGTAGAGAGTGCCTTTTAGTTGTTTTTTTCTGATCCTCCATGCAGTGCAGCTGTCCATATCAGTTTTGAAGAAGAGACCAAGAACTAAGAGTACTCCAGTTGTCATGGGTGGCAGGGCTTTCGTATGATAATGTGTGTTACTTGCAAGGCAGACCTGATTGCATGTAAATATGACTGCATTTAACATTAGAGAATGTGACTAGGGATAGGGCCTAGAAAAGTGGACTAAAGGTTTGAATTGTTACCCTAACAAATGTGTGTTCAACCACAATGTTTTCATTTCTGAAACACCATATTTCTCTGACACTGTTCAGGGAACAAAAACTTTCCACTTCTCTGGTTCATGCTTTGTAATTGCCGATGCAGGGGATGATGACCTACCAGAAATCAGTCTTGGAAGGAAAGATAGGAAAGTAGCATTAGCTTGTGTATGCTTCAGCAAATGGGCATTGTTTGCACATTTGTGTAGCAAAGCAAGGAGCCAAGTGTGAGAGACCCCTCCTCGCTCCATAAACATCATTAGTAATAAAGATATGTAAGGTGCAGGGGCCCAGTTAAATACATGGACTGGTGGCTGAGGGGAGATGTTGAAGGGCTGAATTCCGGCTGTTGATCTGATAGCAGCAAAAGATATGTGAGGAAACTGACACATTTAAAGTTTACTGCATTAATACAGCCTTTTAGGTTGGATGGCTTAAACCGGTATGGACACATTGGGTAGAGAATAGACAAACGGGTTAAGAATGTATAATGATATATGATTGAGGCCTTTTAACATTCACCCTAGTTTGCATATTATCGGAGTAATTGTTTATAATTATTGTAACATCTCCGATACACTTGTTATCTAGACAAGTACTACATAATAAATCATAAAATTATGGAATACTAAGAGATGTGTGTGCATATTGATTCACAGTATAAGGGTAGAGACTTTATCACCTTCAGATAAGCGGTTCTGCAACAAGTTTGCATGAATCTCTCCATCTAAAAAAAGCTTAACTTTCTAGATGAGGGATGAGAGACTCCTGTCAGTTCTCCTTTTCTCTGAAAAGGGTATATTTCCTTTTGGGTTAAGGCAATCTACAATCATCAAAAATATTTTATTTCGGTTAAAAACCTTAAAAAGCTGTACGAGAATAAAATATACAGTATCACACATTTCATTGTCGTAGTATTAGCAAAGTGCATTGTAACACAGGGGGGCCAAAGAAAAAAGAGAGAAACTCCACTGTAAATTAATGTCACAGCACAGTCCAGTGACAAAAACCTAATAATCTGTCCGCTAATTCATCCGACTATGCTTAAAAATCTACTGATGGAACCTGTATATCATAAGTATATCATGATCAATCAGTAATGATTCATCGAACTGTATGCAGCACGAATAACATACAATAAAAGACATCAGAAAATGTGCATTCATAATATAAACTAATATGTACGTAACAAACAATATTATAGATACTTTAAAATACTTAAAATAAAACATCAATTCAATGACCCCTGCATGTGCTAAAAAAAGAGTTAGAACTCTTTATCTTTCTAGTTAAACATACAATGTGCAAAAATCTGCTCAGTCCAAAGACAGTAAATGGCAAAGTACCGGTTAAAAGTTATCCAAGCACTAGTTGATAAGTGCAGAAACCCAAGGTAAGACACAGAGCTTCTAATCGATTTGAGTCTAGTTTTCACATATTTTGGATATCAAAATAGAACATGTTCGATATTTTCGACAGCACAATTAGTGCACAGTTCACGTAAGGCCCCATCATCGGAGCCCTTTTTCCACTCCGCTATATGCATATTGATTTTAAGAACTCCAAAACGCAGCTTCATAAATAAGGACTTAGCCAACGGTGGTTGAATAGAATCTACGTATGCTTCGTGCCTAGGAAATGGCTTATGAAGGTTGAACCTGTTTGCCCAGAGAGATGCTTTTATGTGGGGCAAGTTGGATATATTCCCAAAATGCTGCGTGATTGTACAGGGGTTGTCCCAAATCATCTCGGCCCAATTTCCGATTCCATTGACACATGTGTTGGAACCATGGAAGATTAATAGTACTGGCTAAAGACAATATCTCCTTTAAGGCTTCCGTATATACATGCAGTTCCTCAGTGGCCCATAACCTAATCCAAATTAAGAGAGGTCACAGGGCAGCACAGAACTCAATACTTTTAGGGCGGTATCCAAGAATAAGGGAATTAAAGGGCTTCTCTGGGGAAGATTACTTATTGATCTTATAAAATTATTTTTTTGAACAGCTAGATGGGTTACAGATGAATACCTCCAGATTACTGATGGATATATCTGCCTGTGGATTCCTCACTTTTTGAATTACCCCAATGCACAGCATTCCACAGAAACTTTTCTCCTCAGCTCTCCCACGTCGACGAGGACGTCAAAATGGAACGACCCCTCACACGACTCCGCATGACGTCATCAGAGCCATAAGAAGACCTCGTCGGCGTGCTGACGTCCGTTCCCTTTTTTCCATGCCGTCGACACGTAACCGTTTTTTTCCCAGGCTCTCCATTTCTGGGAGTTTCTTTGTTGCTACTGTCGCGACTTTGTAGCCGTCGAAGATGACTACTCCAAGGAAGTCTGGTTTCAAGCCATGCAGAGAATATGGGTGCCAGATGTCCATCACTGACCCCCTTGAAGACTGTTTATGGTGTCTCTCGTCGGGACATGCACTTCGTGCAAGCGCATGAATCTGAAGGAGAGGGAGGCCAAATTATTCATGACAAAGGCCAAAATGCAGAAAAGAGCTCGGAGGAGGTCTCGGATCCGCTCGATGTCACCGACTCCACACACTTCGAGGCCTTCTAAGAAACACAAGAAGAAGCGGCACCATGGATCTCTGCGTCGCTCTTCGAAGGATGCGACTCCGAAGTCGGTGTCCCCAAGTCCCAGACATCATCGCTGGGATAAGATCTCTCCGACTCAGTCACCGGGGATGTCTTCGGCTACGAGAGATGCAACACCTCCACTGTTGGCGAAGTCAACCACTCTGCCTCTGGGGTCTCCGGCGCCACAACCGGAACCGAAGGCTTGCAGGAGGCTAGTGGCATAGACACCTCTCCTGAGTGGGAGCTTTCATCACCAAAGGGCCTGCCGACGCAGGAGGTGACCACATATCACGCTGTGATTAGAAAGGCTGCAGACCTCTTGGAGTTGCCTCTTCCTACAGCAGAGTTAAGATCTAATATTCTTACAGAAGTTCTCCACTCCCCTTCCCCTGTTTCAGAATCTTTGCTTCCCTACAATGAAGCGTTGGCAGAGCCCATTCTGGATGTCTGGCAGAAGCCAATGTCCACTCCAGCAGTTTCCAGGACCGTGACAAGGAGGTACAAGGTGACTCCGGGGGATCCTGCATTTCTGTCCACCCATCCTTCGCCGGAAAGCTTGGTGGTCCAGGCTTCATGCTCTTCAAGGCTGTCTGCAGGTTCCTTCCCATCTACGCCTGCGGATAGGGAGTCAAAGCACATGGAGCAATCTGTGAAGGTGTTCTCGTCTGGGAGTATGGCCCTTAAGTCCACAAATGCCACATGTCTTTTGGGTTGCTACATCCATGCCCTCATGGACTCCGCAAGGGAGGTTGTCTCAAAGATGCCTGAGGAGGTACAAGTTCATTTCTCGGAGGTGTTGTCTGATGCCCAAGCTGCTGCCTGCCAAGTGACCAATCTGGTCTGGACATGACCGACTCTGTAGCCAGGGCAATGGGATAGTCTGTGGCAACAAGGAGGCGAACATGGTTGCGTGGTTCAGGATTCTTGCCTGAGGTCCAGGCTACATTGCTGGATTCGCCCTTCAATGGGTCTCGCCTATTCCGGGCTAAAGTGGACTCGGCGCTGCAGCGCTTTAATGACCGCAAAGCTATAGCGAGGTCTTTAGGGCTGCAATTTCAACCCAGGAGCTTTGGGCAGTTCCACAAGTTTCGTGCTTTGGAAGAAACGTGTCCTTTTGTGCCAGGCAACAACCACAGCAGCAGGCAAATCCCTTGCACAGGTCCTACAGGGGAAAGGGCAGAGGTTGTCTGCGGGGTGCTGCACGACAACAAGTCTCCTCCTCCTCCTCTTCTGTCTCTCCACCTGTTGTGGCAGGGAAGCAGCTCTAGCTCTACCATCTTAGAGCATGCTTGTCCCGTGGGAGGACGGATGTCCCATTTTCTACAGCATTGGAGGTCTGTTACTACAGATCTCTGGGTTTTGAACATTGTAGAGAATGGGTATGCCCTACCCTTCCGGGAGTTCCCCCCCTCCTTTCCCTCCCCGTCAGGGCTTTTGCTCGGAAGAGCATCTTCTGCTTCTCCAGCAAGAGGTTCTGTTGCTGCAAAAGGGTGCAATCGAGGTTGTTCCGGAGCAGGAAAGGGGTCGGGCGTGCTACTCGCGGTACTTGATACCCAAAAAGGGCAGTCGTTTACAGCCGATCTTCAACCTCAGGGTTTTGAATTTTTACCTCAAACAGGAAAAATTCAAAATGTTGACCCTGGCTCAGGTTCTTTTTGTGCTGGAGAAGGAAGACTGAATGGTGTCAATCTATTTACAGGATGCGTATTTTCACATTCCCATCCTGAAATTGCTTCGGAAGGATCTCCGTTTTACGTTGGGGGTCTCAACATTACCTGTTTGCGGTTGTTCCTTTCGGCCTTACTTCCGCGCCTCGTGTCTTCACAAAGGTGATGGCGGTGGTGGCGGCTCATCTCAGAAGGTCGGGGCTTTCTGTTTTTCCCTATCCGGACGACTGGCTGCTCAAAGCAAAGTCACCAGCAAAGTCCCCCGAGATGGTGCTGCATCATTTGCAGGTAACAACACAACTGTTGTTCGAGTTGGGGTTTTCGATAAATGTATAAATGTACCCAAATCTCACCTGGTGCCCTCTCAGTGCAACCTGTTCATAGGGGCAGTACTGCACACTACTTGTAAGTTGTGTCTTCCCGCATCTACAGAGGATTCACGACATCCAGAATGGAGCGGCTGTTCCAGTCCTTAAGGTCTTGTGCCTGCTCAGTCTGTTTGCTTCCTGCATACTGTTGGGCATATGAGGGTCCTCCAGTGGTGCCTCCGCAGGCAGTGGTTTCAACACAACAGAGATCTTGAAGAGGTGGTCAGAATCTCCAGAGACACTGCAGTGGATCTGCTATGGTGGAGTGTTCCAGGCAACTTGTCTCAAGGGATGCCGTTTCAACCTCCTTCTCCGGTGGCCACAGTGATAACGGATGCCTCCACTCTGGGGTGGGCAGTCTATCTGGGGTATCTGGAGGTCAAAGGTCTTCGGTCTCCAGTGGAAAGATAGTTTCCCATCAATCTTCTGGAATTGGGGGCAATATGTTTGGCTCTCAAGGCCTTTCTCCCTTCCCTTAATGGTCAGTCGATTCAGGTCCTTACGGACAACACTACCGCAATGTGGTACATCAACAAACAGGGAGGAGTAGGGTTGTATCTTCTTTGCAGAGAGGCTCTGCGACTCTGGTCCTAGACTCAAGACCATCAGATTTGCGTAATCGCAAATCATCTGGCAGGAGAACTGAATGTGCTTGCGGACAGTCTCAGTCGGCAGTATTCAGCCGATCACGAGTGGCATCTCCATCGGGAGGTGGTCCTTCACATTTTCAGGATGTAGGGGTTTCCTCTGTTGGACCTGCTTGCCACACACGAGAACGCGCACTGCCTGGCATTCTGCAGTCTCCAGTATCCGATGCGGGGAGCGTTGGGGGGGGGGGGCGTGTTTCAGTTTGATTGGGGCTCATATGTTCTTTACGCGTTTCCCCCATACCCTTAATTCCTCGAGTTCTGAGGAAGATTCGCCAAGGCCCAAGTCATATTGATAGCCCCAGATTGGCCACGAAGGGTATGGTACTCAGACCTCCTTTGCCTCTCATTGCACCCTCCACTCCGTCTCCTTCTCAGGGCAGACATCCTCTCGCAGTAGCAGGGTCAGGTTCTACACACTCTCCTCCAGATCATGCACTTTCATGCTTGGAGATTGAACAGGGCAACCTGAGTTCCTTCTCTCTCCCACCGGATGTGGTGGACATTATATTATCAGCCAGAAGACACTCCACCAAATCTGTCTATTCTGGTAGGTGGGCCAAGTTTGTTAAATGGTGGGGAGAGAGATTGATTGATCCCTTACAGGCCCATTTATCTGATGTTCTTAGTTTCTCTCTTTCCCTAGCGCAACAGGGTTGTGCTTTAGCTACTGTTAAGGCCTACTTATCTGCCTTGTCGGCTTTTCTCTGTTTACCAGACCAACCCTTGTTGTTTAAATCTCCCATAGTTATGAGATTCATCAAGGGTCTCACCAATAGGTTTCCTCCCACTCCTTTTATCATGCCTCAGTGAGATTTGAATTTGGTTCTCACATTCTTGATGGGTTCACCCTTTGAGCCATTGCATAGTTGTCCCTTAAGGTTTCTAGCGTTTAAAACTATATTTTTAGTGGCAATCACTTCCGCTAGGAGGGTGAGTGAATTGCAGGCTCTTAGTTCCAAGCCTCCTTTTATGTCTTTCCATGCGGATAAGAGGGTTCTTAGGACCAGAGCTGCTTTCCTGCCTAAGGTGTTCACTCCTTTCCACTTGGGCAGTCCATCACCTTACCCACTTTATACCCTCACCATTCTAAGGAGGAGGAGAGACTTCATCGCCGGGACCCCAAGAGGGCAATCAGCTTCTACTTGGACAGAACTAAGGGCTTCAGGTTGGACGGTCAACTCTTCATTGGTTATGTGGGCAAAATGGGCTGTCCACAAAAGAACGCTGTCCAGGTGGATTATCCTGTATATCAAGATTTGCTACGCTTTGACCAAGATTAGCCTCTTGAAGGTATTTGTGCTCATTCTACCAGAGCGAAGTCTTCTTCGGCTTTGGTTAGAGGTGTCCCTGTAAAGCAAAGCGGCAACTTCGGCCTCCCTCCACACTTTTGCAAAGCACTATTGTTTGGATTCAGAAGTGAGGAGGGACGGCCATTTTGCTCGTTCTGGGCTACAGGATTTGTTTTGTGCAGGCAGGCACTCGCCCCCGGGAGCAGGACTGCTTTGGGATTCAATTAAAAAGGTGAGGAATCCACAGGCAGATGTATCAATCAGAAGAACAAGTTACTTACCTTCAGTAACGCTTTTTCTGGTGGATACAGTATCTGCCTGTGGATTCCTCACTGACCCACAGCCTCCCCGTTGCCTGTCTGCTTATACCGAAAAATAATCAATGTATATCTTGTGTGATTTGGTGTTGGAATCATGAGATAGTTGTCCTTGGGAAATGTCTATGATGAAGAATTTCCAGGTTTGGTTATGTTTGTATACTGGGTATACTTGTAAAAATGTTGTCGGTTCACCCGACAAGGACTTCTTATGGCTCCGATGACATCACGCGGAGTCGCATGCGGTGCCGTTCCATTTTGACGTCCTCGTCTACGTGGGAGAGTTGAGGAGAAACGTTTCTGTGGAATGCTGCGTATTGGGGTAATTCAAAAGGTGCTGAATCCACAGGCAGATACTGTATCCACCAGAAAAAGCATTATCGAAGGTAAGAAACTTGTTCTTCAGCCCCATAAAGTGCTGCTGTTTGGCCTTTGACCCGGAAGACCTCAACAGCTGGCAAAATGGCCATAGATCCGGCTGCCATAAAATCTTTCTAAATTGCAGCTATCCTATGGGTGTGTGGCCTTGCCGTTCTCTAGATGTGGTTGCCAACAAAGCCTGTCGTCAAGTTTGATTCCCAGAGAGTCAGAACCAGCAACTCTGTTTAGCATCTTATCTTCCAGTCTGATTTTCCCCTTTTAACTCTTATGTGGGTTGAAGATCATTATATTTGACTTAGACATTTTTATTTCCAGGCCCCTTTATTGTACAATATCATTGAAAAGAGACCAATACATTTTCCAAGACACTAGGGGTCCGGGAGAATCAAGTTGGTATCTTTGGCGAACTTAACACCGGAACAGTTAGCCCATTTAACTTAAACAAATCGTTGATGCAGCCATTAAGATGGTCATTGACATAATTCATGTATAATGAAAAGAGCGTAGGGGCCAGAAAACCCTTGTCTCACCCTCCTCCTGACAGAGATACGTTCCGTAAGTTCACCATTACTGCCCCAGCTAATCTGGGCATCATTCTCCTCATGAAGCCTCACTATGATGTTGAGTAGGGAAGGTGGAACTCCCATGGACCGAAGTGTTCACCATAAGAGAGATCTCGTCAGAACAAGATAGAATGCCGCTTTAGGTCCATAAGGGCAATGTATAAATGGTCATTGGGTAGTTTGTCATGTAGTTCCTATATTACCTATACAGGATCTGCGCGTTTGGTTAACATAAACTGTGGGTTTGGTGGCAGACTGATTCCGTGCACCCCCACCGGATACGTTAGCCTGTTTGCATTAGCTAGCTCACAGTGCCACTAGAATCTCCTCTTATCGGGGAGAGAATAGTTCTTGGCAACCTCAGAACATGACAACCCTGATCCCTCAGGATCGTGGAAACAATATACTACCTTTCGCTCAGTCACTCGTGCTCACTTAGTTTGTCTCAGAGATACACAGAATAAACAGTCTGGGCGTTTCAATAAGGATTTATTGAACAGTTGTCATTCTAATGTAAAATAGATGAGCTGCAACAACCATTAGACAGTAGCAGAGATATATGATTAGCAATACTACAAAAGTAAAGGGATGGTATAGTTCTACCATCTTCCAGAAATCATGAATGCATACATGTACATAAAACACATGATAAAAAGTGAAACCTAAAAGTGCGTACTCCTACGATGTCTCCCTAACTAGATGTACCTAAATGTACCTAGCATCTGTGTAGGTGTTATGCCAAGAATCCCTCTAGGATCTAGTCCACCCCATTACCTGAGAATGAGAGAATATGGGAGCCCGTCCTGGTCTCGAGTTGGACACCCCGCAAGGGATGTTAGACCACTGCTAGCTGGAGCGTCTGCATGCAGGAACCTCAGTGTCTGGTCAGTGTGTCAGCCGGGAAGTCACGGTCTCCTCTGTCTTTCTAAGCAAGACATGATGTATATATACCCATAGGTCTCCCCAGGGGTCCTACCTTGCTGTGTTACTATGTCGGCCTGAAGGATGACGTCGGGCCTGAACTTTATACAGAGATATTATACAGGAGATGTCAGTCCTGCTGTTAATCCTGCTGTGCTTCCAAGAAGCCTCATGCATAATGTATGAGAGTCAAACTAGGGAAAACCCGCGTTCTGACTGCAGTGTCGTATCTAGGTAAAAGGTCAGTCCCCAAGAACCGTTATGTATGTAATGTAGGGAAGGATATAGGTGAAAGGTTGTAAAGTTACCTGCGCCTATATAGGGTACCTATATAGAATATAACAAGTTTAGTGTACTTCCATTAGATTCATGTCAAATAGGAGACCTGATCACCAGTCCCTAATTTTGCTCTAAAGCCTGCTTGAAAGGGTGACAATATACTGCTTTGCAACGTACAATCCTCCAATGTATTAAGGACCTGGTGAGCAAAAAACTTTTGAAAGTTATCCAAAAAGGCTTATGGGCCTATAGTTCGAGGGATGTCCTTAATCCCTTCTTCTATAGACTGGTATTATTTCGGCCCCGTACCAGGTAGATGGAACTTGGACACCTGCAACAATCAAGTTAGACAACATTTTGATGTTAGGTACCCAAATTGTTGGTTCTGATTGGTATGAGTCTCCGGTAATTTATCAGGCCCAATGGCCCGCCCTGATTTTCAAGCTTTTTTGTAGCCTGGGTTTCGGTCACTGAGAAAAAATCAATGTGCAAGGAATGTGAAAGGTTACTGCCCTCTACTGGATAGACAATGCAATGGGGGACAGTAGCTAGCGGTAATTCATTCTCAGAGCATAGTTGTGCAAAATGATGGACCCACTTGGACAGTTCGATGTGATGTACAGTTGTACTCCCATGGGCCAGTTTTGACTTCAGTAACATTGGGGTGAAGATGACACTCGCCATGGATAAAATTCTTATGCCTTTTAAGCTCTGTCAATCCTAAGATTTTTTTAACAGTATTAAATCACAGTGCAAAATATGTGATGCTTACTATAGCTTCCTTGATCTGAGAAGCATTATTTTCTTCCATTCAAACTAGCTAAATCTTTGTGCCCTCTTTTCTTTAAGGTATCGGAGGCAGATGGATGAAATGCAGAAGGCCTTTAACAAGACCATAATCAAACTTCAGAACACAGCTAGACTAGCAGAGGAGCAGGTAACTTTACTTGTTGGTTATTTTGCAGTAGATTCCAGATCAGAGTAGATATGTCACCCAATCTTTGGGAGTGCCTTGTAACGTTCATGCTCATTCCAACCATTTCTTTTGTTGGAAGCCGCCTGTAACAATATCCACTCAGAAGCAAAGTCAATCTGTACACTCAGTTTGTATACATGAACACCAGTCCTTAAATTATTTTACATGCCTTCCTTTTTTGTAAATTCCTACTAAAATGTATAGGTTCTTTTTGAAATACCCCCACACAAGTGAGAGCCAGAAATCATTTCTCTACTTAAATGGTTACCAGGTGCGCTCTATCCATCATTTGCAAGTTAAAGGACTTTAGGATTTCACAAGTATCTAAGAACGATTCCAGGATCCCAAGGAACAACACCTTCTTTGCATACTATTCTTGGTAGGCTAGCATACTTGAAAAACATTGATCCACGAGCAGCTGTTGGTCCTTGATAGTTATACAACTTTTAATAGAAGTTTGTAAGTATTCATACCTACTCTCAATCTCTGAAGTCTCTGGTCAGGGGTATTTGCCAAAAACCTGAGACCTGCTTGCAGCTCGTCTCAAATTATTCTGAAGGAACGGCCAGACAGAGATAATAGAAGGCTCAAATAAGTCACAGCAGTGGTGACTAACAGGGGCTGACATCATCCCACACTGTGATCCAAGACAGGTAGAGTGGGACCTGGCTGAGACAAAGGGTACTATGCAGTGTGGAGTCGGAGGTAATTATGGATTGGAATCTACCTCATAACAGCTAGATGAAAGGCTTCACTTGCTGTAGGTCACGGACCAGGTGTGAGGAGATACCTTGGAGGACTGGCTAAGCTTGTCAGATAGCACCAGTGCTGGAACTGCCCTGATATTCCAATAACACCTCAAATGTTGGCAACAGCATTGAATAATACTCTGGATGGGAGGCAACGTTTGCAGTATTTTAGGAAGATATATTCATGTGTGGACCAGTTTGACTGGACAAGTTTCAGTATACATACACCTCAGGATTATTATACTGCCACAAAGGAAGGCATCAAAGGCATGATGATGAAACTCACAGCTACGCAGAAGGAGCCTTCTGGTACACTGGAAGTTGTGGAAATTAGTTATGCTGCAAGTACAGGAGAGACCTTTACAGAGAAAAGCAATGTCACTCAGTACCGCTAATGATTCTTGTCACCAACCCGTTACAAATGAAAAAATAAAAACTGACACCCCAAGTAAAGTGATTGTCCTGGGGCACCTTGCAACTGAAAAGAATTTTGAGCATCCATCTAGATTAAACAGAAGATAATAACATCAAACAGCAGTTGCCAATATGGACCCATTCTTACTGCTTTGGCCAGTTCCATTCAATCTGCTGCTAGATGGTAAGCTTCTTACATATTTTATCATAGCAAAGGTAAAACACACCATCCCAGGCATCAAAGACTTAATTCAGTGATGGAAGAGGTTGTCACTACAGCTTTATTAAGAAATGTCTCCATTATTGCAATCTGCTCATGGCCATCTGAAGGTTCAGCTTTATGAATACCAGACTTGTCTAAGATCAGACATAGGAGCATTTTGGAACTATGGAGCAGTCTACTACCTTAAAGTGTTGGTTTTAAATGTTGTATTCTGTGAGGCATCTTTGTATCTAATTTCCTTTCCTGAGTTTTGTTATTTTTTTAAGTAGCAGATTAAGAAGGCTTTCTTAGCACAGCCACTGTAGTCCTGTTTTGATTCTTATTGGAGTAATAAAAATCAGAAAATACTGTCTTTCGAATGATTTTAAAGAGCCATTTAGAAAGAGTGTAAAAGCGATGCCCATTGCGAGCTGCATATGAGAAGAGGAATTAAAAGACATGAAGACTCCAGTCACTGTTACTGCGGTCCTATCCCGCTTAGATAAAAAATACAAGGCTACAGAGGATGCTCCTGCATGTTTAACTGGGCACCTGAAACCGGATTCTGTGATTATGCAGGCAGATCAACGCAGATAAAAGAATCCATCGGCACCAATCACTGCACATCCTGACAAGGAAGGTAGACACCTTGTCAATATCGGGAAGAGGTTTTCATCCATGCCGGCACTTACTCTTAGGGCAACAGATTCCCTTGCTGTTATTGGACGATATGACCCCAAATGTGGTCCGACATCGCCCCGTATCTAGACCAGTTCCCGGAAGATATTAAACAGGAGGCGAAAAAGTTTCTACAGCAAGGAGAACACACATCAGAGGTGATTGACTGTTCAATGGATATTTTCACTGCCGCATTTAGACAACTTGCGGGTGCTGTGCTGTTACGAAGACAGGGCTGACTCAAAGCGACCTCGTTTAGGCAAGAGGTCCCAAACAAGAAACTGGATCTCCCTTTTAATGGGGAAGCCCTTTTCGGTGTGCACGTGGACGAAGCGCTCCAAGCAGTTAAGACAGACACACAGATACAGCCAAATCGTTAGGGACACTTCAATATAGAAAGATGCCCTTTCGGAGTGCCTGAGGAAGGGGTCTTCCCTCCTGAGGAGGAGGTTATCCGCAATATCATTACCCCTCATATACATCTTTCTCACAGCAGTTTCGTACCCAATACTCTGTACCAACCACCACAAGCAGCCTACAATAGATCTGCACCAAGAGGTGTAGAGCAGGATGCCATTCAAAGGACACTGGCCTTTGCCAATAACCGTATCCAGGCTCCAGCTATTCCTCTTTTCTCATCACCCAACCTAGGAGCTATTTTCATCACTGGCAAGACATAACTACAGACCAATGGGTCCTAAATCTTATTCAATTTGGCCATACACAAAAATTTATCGAAACCCCAACATTAACCCCACCTCCATTCCGAAGCATCTACACCTTCTCAAGTTCGAGGTCATCTCAATGCTCAAGAAAGGGGCGATGAAAGAAAATTCCACAATGGGGGAATGGTTTCTATTTCCGATCTTTTTTGTTTGCAATAAACTCAAAGAATGGCGACCAATTCTGAACCTCAGAAATCTCAACACCTATCTCAAAAAACAATCCTTCCAGATGGTAACGTTGCAAGACGTCCTAATGCTCCTGAATCACAGGCACTATATGACAACCCTCGACCTCCAGGATGAGTATTTTCACTTCCCCATCCATCCATCTCACAGGAAGTTCCTACGGAGCCATTACCAGTTCAAGGTCCTTCATTTTGGCCTAAGTCTGCCCCCCAAATTATCACAAAGTGCTTAGCACCGGTAACCGCTTTTATGAGGAAACAAAAACCCCAGGTATTCCTGTGGCACCGTCCAGTCGCGCAGCGCAGACATCAATTGCTGCTTGCACAACCCAGTTCAGCGAGCTCGGGAACCTAAGGAAATCAGTCTTAGACCCATCAAGAAAATCACAATCCTGGAAGCGACGCTCAATACCACACTCAGTAAAGCATATTCGACAGCAGAGAGGCAATTGAAACTGAAGTCATTAGCCGAATTCATACGAACAAAAGTCTTTCAGTTTGTCATCATGCATTCCCCTAGTTCCGTTCTGGCAACTAAGAATGTGTCAGCTCCAGGAGGAGTTAGACAAGCAGTGGCTACAGACTGCAGGGTCCTTCGACGCTTGTCAACATCACTCCAGCCATGATCAATGTCCTAGCATGGTGGAGGAAACGGACAAATTTGTCAGTCAGTCGGTCTGTCTTTCCGAAGTGTAGATTCTCCACCGGTCATAACGACGCCTCTCTATAAGGATGGGGAACGTTCCTTCAAGACTTGCAGGTCAGCGGCAGGTGGCAGAAGCCACAGCTGCACTTTCTTATCAATCTGCTAGAGCTCAAGGCAGTGCATCTAACCTTGCAGGCTTTTCTTCAGAGGATAAGGAATTCTGCGGTTTTCATCAGAACGGACAATATGACCACGACGCACTACCTCAACAAACAGGGCAGCCCAAGGTCCCGTCTCCTTTCTTAAGAAGCACAATGTATCTGGGAGTGGTCGATCCGCCACAGTGTGCACCTGCGTGCAGAACATGTCCCCGGAAAGCTGAACACAATAGCGGACACTCTCAGCAAGCTGAAATCATCCTGTCACAAATGGGAAGTGGATCAAAAAACTCATCAACATCTTTCTTCAGTTGGGCAAGCTGAACTTTGACCTCTTTGCAACCCCCTAGAACAAGAAATGCCAGTTCTTCGCGGGGTATCACCATCAGGGATCATGGGGGAATGCATTTTCGATGGCATGGTCTGGCATCTTTGCTTACGCCTTTCTTCCCATTCCTCTCCTCCCAAAGGTCCACATGAAGATGAAGGCCGAACCATGCAGGATGATCCTTAGAGCCCTGACCTTTCCACGCCAGCATTGGTTTACGGAGCTCCTTCTTCTCTCGGATAAACCTCACATCCAATTAAAGCCGATAACATTTCTTCTTACAATGTCTCAGGTGCAGGTGTTGCATCCTGATCCCAGGTTCCTTCACTTTTCGACCTGGCTCCTGAGCACAATGAGTTTGCCCTCCTAAACATCTCCTCAGACTTCAGAGAAATTCTGTCTAGAGCCTGTGCAGAGAGTACTAACAAAACCCATCCCCTTAAGTGGAGGCGTTTTTGCATATTATGCCAGCAAGCTAATGTTCACCCATTCTCCTCTTCACCTGTAGAGATTCTCTCATCTCCTGCACTTGGTGAGAGCAGGGTTAGTAAACGCTTCCATTAAGATCACTTGGCAGCCATCTTCCGATTCAGGAGATAAGCACTTCACTCTCATTATGGTCTAGAATGGTGAAACAATTCCTCAAAGGCCTATTTAGAGTCTTTCTACAGTGAGACCTCCTCCTCCGCTCAGGCAATTGAATATTGTGCTCTCACAACTTATGAAACACCCGTTTGAACCCATTCACAGAGCGGATATAAAATTAATTTCCTGGAAGGTTGCTCTCCTCGTAGCTTTAACTTCTGCCAGACAAGTTAGCGAAATTCAAACCCTTACCATTCAGGAACCTAACCTGCAATATCTGAAAGAGACACGTTAGTGATAGATTCCTTACCTTAGAATATCCCCAAGCGTCAGGCTGGATCCGGAAAGTTTTTGCGTAGCAGTACCCTTGCGCGTCGGTAGGCGGCGTCGTGCGGCTTCGCGTCCGTCGTCGGCGTCGTGATCGCCGGGATGACGTCGCGGGCAGTACTTAGACGCCGCCCCTGCGCGCTGACGTCAGTTCTTCTTTTTCCGCGCCAGCAAGCGCAGATCCGGGAAGAGCAGTGCCCTAGTCATTTTTTGACTAACTTTTTGGGTGAATTTTTTCACTGTTTCTTTCGAATCGACTCCAAGGTGTCGTAGGGATGCCCGGCTTTAAACATTGCGACGCCTGTGCTCGGATGATGTCCATCAAAGACCCGCATCTGGAGTGTCTCTTCTGCCTCGGCCGAGGCCACGACACGAAGTCGTGTTCCGACTGCCGGGCCCTCAACCCGAAATCTTTGCGAGAGCGGTCTCGAAAGCTCCTCGAGGCCCGGCAGTCGGCTCCGCGCCACACCAAGCCCCGGTCGCGTGAGAGGTCGAGGGGTCGGTCGCGGAGTCCTCACCGGTCGTCGGGATCCAAGTCTTCGTCGTCCGGTAAGTCTAAGCACAAGAAGTCCAAAAAGCATCATCGCTCTAGGACTTCGCCTCGCCGGTCTCGCGACTCGGCTGAGGCCCCTCCCGGCACCGTCCCCGCGGCCCCGGACATGCCTGTGGAGTCGCCCCCGCAATACCCGTCCTTCCCGGGTTCGGGGCGGATCCGGCCAAGTACAGGAATTCCTGTCGGCCATGGCCCGCCTCTTCGGGCCTCAAGGTCCCTCCGGTGCGCCTTCGGGCCCCGCGGGCCCTGATGGGGTTGCCCCGGCGTCGCCGCCGACTCCGGTCCCGGCGTCGCTCGTGCCTCCAGCCTCGGTCCCGGCCCCGGCCCCGGCCTCGATCCCGGCTCCGGTGGTACCGCAACCCTCATCGACGCCGGTCGACCTGACCACGCCTCCGCCGGCGTCGATGTCTCCGGTGCCGTTCCTGACGCCGCCCGGGGCTCCGGGCGGCGTCGTCCCCATGTACTCTCCGGCTCCGGACATGGAGCCGGACCGACGTCGCTCGACGCCGGTTCCGGCGCCGATGGGACCTTGGGTCCCCAATGTCCCTCCTCCTCCTTATTTTGAACCGGAGGAGGACTGGGAGGGGTCTGAGGACCCTCTGGCACAGCAGTGTCAGTATGATGAGGACTGGGCAGAGGAACTAGGGGGTGCCAGTGGTCTAGATACTTCCCCTGACACTGGCATGCTGTCTCCTCCCGTGGCTACGGAGGAGGGAGCCAATTTTGCAACGGTGTTGCGTAGGGCAGCTGGAGCCTTACATCTCCGACTCCCTACGGTGACGGTCAAGACTAATCTCTTGACAGAAGTGCTTCAGCCGGCAGCCTCCTCCTTAGAGACTGTGCTGCCGTTTAACGATGCACTTACTGACGTTCTTTTGGGCGCCTGGTCCAAGCCCAACACAGGGGCTCCTGTGGATAGGAACGTGTCCCGACGCCATCGCCCAGCTCCGGGCGACCCCTTGTTTCTCTCTGTCCACCCCACTCCTGAGAGCTTGGTTGTCCAAGCCTCCGCTTCCCAAACCGCCTTCCCTACCGCCCCTCCGGATAGGGAATCCAAACGCCTGGATCAATTTGGGAAGAAGGGTTTTCTTCCTCCAGTGCTGGCTTGCGGTCCATCAACACCGCTTGTCTTTTGGGCCGATATACCCACTCCTTGTGGGATTCGGTGGCGACTGTTTTGCCCCAGTGTTCTGAGGAGGTCCAGACACTGCTTTCCCGCGCCATTGCGGAAGGAAGGGATGCGGCCAAATACACCATACGATGTGGCCTTGATACCGCCGACTCGCTGGGCAGATCTATTGCAACGACGGTGGCGCTGCGTCGCCACGCCTGGCTGAGAACCACTGGTTTTTCAGGGGATGTCCAGAATACTCTCATGGACATGCCCTTTGATGGAGTCGGTCTTTTTGGTTCCAAAGCAGACCATGCGTTGGAGCGCTTTAAGGACTCACGGGCTACTGCCAAGTCCCTGGGCCTTTCTGCTACACACCCTCCGCTACCTTCTGCTTTTCGCCCCTATCGTGGCCACGGAAGGCGCGCCCAGTCACGTCAGCAGCCCAGCCACCGGCCCGCGCAGCAGGCGGCTTCGCGTGGCCGAGGACGTGGATACCGCCGTGGCGGTTCAGGCAACCAGCGTGCGGTTCCGGCCACCACCTCCAACCCGTCCGCGGCCTCCAAGCCCTCCTAGCCCCTCCTTTCAGGTGCACAGCACGCCAGTAGGGGGCAGGGTCCGCCATCACCTCCACCACCTGCGTCCCATCACCTCGGACAGGTGGGTCTTGGACATTGTCCGAAGGGGCTACTCCCTCCCCTTCGAGACCCCCCCCCCAGCCATGCCACCTCAATTCCACCGCATGTCCGGGGATCACTTGGTACTTCTGCAGAAGGAAGTCACGGCCCTCTTGGCCAAGAGGGCCATCGAGCATGTTCCGACCTCAGAAGTAGGACGTGGTTGCTACTCCCACTACTTCCTGGTGCCCAAAAAGGACAAGGAGGACATGCGTCCTATCTTGGACCTCCGGAACGTCAATCGCTTCCTCCGGAAGGAGAAGTTCAAGATGCTCACCCTAGCTCAGGTCTTGACTGCCCTCGACCCCGGAGACTGGTTGGCAGCGTTGGACTTGCAGGACGCCTATTTCCACATCCCCGTCCTGCCGGCCCACCGGCGTTACCTTCGGTTCACGGTAGGCCTCGAGCATTTTCAGTTCACCGTGCTCCCCTTTGGCCTTACCAGTGCCCCTCGGGTGTTCACGAAAGTGATGGCGGTGGTCGCAGCTCATCTGCGCCGGGCAGGGGTTTCAGTCTTCCCCTACCTCGAGGACTGGCTGCTGAAGGTGGGCTCGTCCCAGGCAGTCGTCTCCCACCTCCAGACTACGGCCGAACTCCTGCACTTGCTGGGGTTCTCCATCAATGTGCCGAAGTCGCATCTGATTCCTTCTCCACAGCTCCTTTTCATCGGAGCAGTTCTGGACACGACGCAGTTTCGGGCCTATCCTCCCGAACGGCGAGTCCGGGATATTCAGACTATGATTCCGATCTTTCAGCCTTTATCCTGGGTTTCGGTACGGATGACCCTGAGGCTGCTGGGCCTCATGGCCTCCTGCATCCTGCTGGTCAATTATGCCAGATGGCATATGCGGGCTCTGCAGTGTGACCTGAAGTTCCAGTGGGCGCAGCACCAGGGCAACCTGTCCGATCACGTCCAGATCTCGGAGGGGACTGCAAAACAGTTGCAGTGGTGGCTCTCGAACCGGCAATGGGTCATGGGCAGATCCCTCTCCCTTCCCCAGCCAGAGGACACAGTTGTGACGGACGCGTCCCTTCTGGGATGGGGCGGTCACATGGGAGAGGCGGAGATCAGAGGCCTCTGGTCTCCGGCGGAGTCCCGGCTCCATATCAACCTTCTGGAGCTCCGGGCGATCCGACTTGCACTCAAGGCATTCCTTCCCTCTGTCAAAGGGAAGGTAGTGCAGGTGTTCACAGACAACACCACCGCCATGTGGTACTGCAACAAACAAGGCGGGGTGGGGTCGTGGACCCTTTGTCAGGAGGCTCTGCGCCTCTGGACATGGCTGGAACATCAGGGCATGTTCCTGATGGTTCAACACCTGGCAGGTTCCCTGAACGCCAGGGCGGACGAACTCAGCCGCAGGTGCATGATGGATCACGAATGGCGTCTTCACTCGGAAGTGGCGCAAGGACTCTTTCTATAGTGGGGAGAGCCTTGGTTAGATCTATTCGCCACCGAAGAGAACGCGCAATGTCATCAGTTCTGCGCGTTGGAATTTCCAAGGCGGCACTCGCTCTGCGACACTTTTCGTCACGAGTGGAGTTGCGGTCTATTGTACGCCTTTCCGCCTATGCCACTTCTACCCAGAGTGTTGAAGAAGATTCGGCACGACCGGGCCCAAGTCATTCTTGTGGCTCCGGACTGGGCTCGAAGAGTTTGGTATCCCGAGCTACTCAGTATGAGCGTAGATCCCCCGATCCGTCTGCCTCTTTGGGAGGATCTTCTGTCGCAGCAGCAGGGGACGGTCCTCACCCGAACCTGTCCAGTCTACTCCTGCTTGCGTGGAGATTGAGCGGCGGCAGTTGATTCCTTTCGACTTGCCTCCCGAAGTTTGTGATGTGATTCTGGCAGCCAGGCGTCCCTCCACTAAGGTGGTATACGCCTGCAGGTGGAACAAATTTGTGGCATGGTGCACAGCAAAGGCTGTGAATCCCCTTTCTGCCCCTCTTTCTGAGGTCCTTCTGTTCCTTCTTTCTCTGGCCCAACAGGGTTCTGCCCTGGGTACCATCAAGGGTTATCTTTGTGCTATCTCGGCCTTCCTCAGGCTCCCTGATCAGCCCTCCCTTTTCAAGTCCCCTGTTGTTAACAGGTTCTTAAAAGGCATTACACACCTCTTCCCTCCTGTTCCGTTTGTAATGCCTCAGTGGGACTTGAACTTGGTTCTTACCTTTTTGATGTGCGCTCCCTTTGAGCCTCTACATAACTGTCCTCTTCGTCTTCTGACTCTGAAGACAGCCTTTCTGGAGGCCATCACCTCCGCTCGGCGGGTGAGTGAGCTCCAGGCTCTATCTTGCAAACCTCCCTTTCTGTCTGTTCATCCAGACAAGGTTGTTCTTCGGACGCGTCCGTCCTTCTTGCCAAAGGTGGTTACTGCCTTCCACATTGGGCAGACCATCACTTTGCCTACCTTCTTTCCGCCTCCGCATCCTTCCAGAGAGGAAGAGAGGCTCCACCGTCTGGACCCAAAACGTGCGCTCTCCTTCTATATCGACCGCACAAAACACTTCCGGGTGGATGACCAGCTCTTTGTTGGCTACGTGGGCGCCAAAAAGGTCGGGCGGTGCACAAACGAACCATCTCCCGCTAGGTTACCTTGTGCATCAAGACCTGCTATTCTTTGGCTAAGAAGGAGCCTCCTGTTGGGCTGCGTGCCCATTCCACCAGGGCAACGGCTGCTACCACGGCCTTGGGCCGCGGTGTTCCGCTGCCGGTTATCTGTCAGGCAGCTACGTGGGCCTCGCTGCACACGTTTACAAAGCATTACTGCCTTGACAGTCAGGTCCGGAGGGACGGCTTCTTTGGCCGTTCTGTCCTCCAGGACTTCCTTGTCTGATCTTTGTTCGCAGACCCACCACCGGGGTTGGTATTGCTGGGGTATCTATTCTAAGGTAAGGAATCTGTCACTAACGTGTCTCTTTCAGATGCACAAGTTACTAACTTGTGTAACGATATATCTGTAAGAGACAGTAGTTAGTGACAGATTCCTACCGCCCACCCATCCTCCCCGTTCTGCGAACTAATTTCTAGGGTTAAGGACATCCCTTTCAGGGCCCTAGTATTTTTCAGACACCTATGTCAGCTTCTTGCATGGCTCTGCGTTCCTGGCGCGGAAAGTCGTGTACAGAACTGACGTCAGCGCGCAGGGGCGGCGTCTAAGTACTGCCCGCGACGTCATCCCGGCGATCATGACGCCGACGACGGATGCGAAGCCGCACGACGCCGCCTACTGACGCGCAAGGGTACTGCTACGCAAAAACTTTCCGGATCCAGCCTGACGCCTGGGGATATTCTAAGGTAAGGAATCTGTCACTAACTACTGTCTCTTACAGATATATCGTTACACAAGTTAGTAACTTGTGCTTTAGGATTGAAGAGTGGTTCTTCGCACAAATCCAAGTTCATTCCTAACGTCCCTTAGTACTTTTGTTTAAATGTGCCCTTATCCTAAGAACATATTTTACAGCTCCAACAACACCAGCTGAAAGAGCACTTTATTCTGTAGACATTAAGAGGTGCTTAAAATCCTATTTAGGTAAAACCAAAGGTTTTCGCAAGTCTAATCAACTGTTTGTGGCTTACAACGCACCATGGAAAGGTTATCCTCTGTCTAAGCAAAGCATTGCTGGGTGGATATCCAGTGTGATTCACTACTGTCATCAAGCTGCAGGCAAGCCGTTGCAGATGTCAGTGCACGCCCACTCTACAAGAGCTATATCTGCTTCTACGGCACTGTTTGCTGGTGTGTCGCTTAAGGACACCTGCCTGGCGGCTACCTGGAACAATACACACACCTTTACCAAACATTACTGTTTGGAATCTGTGATTCGCAGTGATATGGCAGTTGGTCAGGCAGTGCTGCAACATCTTTTTCAGTAATGATTAGCTTTTCTCCTTCTCCCCACCATCCTTTACTGATTCTGCATTTTGTTTTTGCTCTTTACATCGTATTCTTGTATATAGAAATGAATGTGTGTGTGTGTGTGTGTGTGTGTGTGTGTGTGTGTATATATATATATATATATTTGTGTGTGTGTGTGTGTATATATATATATATATATATATATATATATATATATATATATATATACTGTGATGAACACAGGGACCATATATATATGAATATATATGGTCCTTATGTTCATCACAGTATATAGGTCTGTATATATATATATATATATATCTGCAGCTATATGCTTTGTATTTCTATTTTAAAATGTGCTTCATAACCGCTTTATAATCTGATTCAAGCATGTGAATCTATGAGAGTTCCAATACTGGAGTAAGAAAATAAGTTACTTACCTGTAACTGTGGTTCTCCAGTATTGGAATCTTTCATAGATTCACATGACTCACCCTCCTCCTCTGAGGCAGCTCACCTTTTCTCTCTTTTTTTTCTGGGTGTATCTCTACACTCGTGCTTTGAAAATCTTAGGGAATGGAGCTTCTCACAGGGGTGTTCTAGAGGGCAGGGCAACATGATTGGTTGAAACCTAACTTTGGTCTCTTGTTAAAAAAAAGACAATGATAAGTTACAAAATGAAAGGGCCTAGGGCCTTTCTGGTCTATGTTTAACACTGCATAGCTATTTCAGTGTACTGTGGGACTCCCATCTCGACGACGGGAATTGATTCAAGCATGGGAATCTATGAAAGATTCCAATACTGGAGAACTGGAAAGCAATTTATTTTCGTACATAGTGTCAGGGGGCTAACAGACCTCTTTATGTAGAGTTTAGAGGCTATTCCTTAAGGGGTAACATAGCCATACCTGCCTTCATGAGGAACATACCCTTGAAACAAATTACAGATCATACACTTGTCAGCCAGTCCTGATGTTAATCTGATGCTGTTCTCCCTAGCAGACACACACATGTGGTTCAGTAATCACTGATGAACTCCGTCTGCTTGAATGTATTGCTTCTTTTTCACTGCTTTTTACTGTTCTCTAGTTTGCAAGCCGCTGTGCTTGGAGAAGTTTAGCTGAACATTCCATTCTAGTTGTAAGAAAATTGATGAAAATTCCATGAGGGAGAATACATTAAGTCAAGTATGCACTTACCTCTTTGTCATTGACATCTTAATTAAATTCCTAAACACCCTGTTCTACTCTCCAATGTAACCAGAATGGAGAAGAAAATTACAATTAAGGTCCATCCTCTAATTTTTTTAATTAAATGTAATTAATTCCTGCACTACAGTGTTCTGGAGAAGGCACTGATAATGCCACCCATGTTGCCAAAATTACAACCTAAAAACAGCTTTAGAAGGCACAGTGGTATTGGTTTTTTTTTCTTCAAAAGTGCGTCTCCGTATATTCTTGTATTCTTGTTGTACTTTGAATTTAAATGTACTACCTCTAAGCCATTCCGTTACTGACTTTTGCACGTGCTTGTTTCATGACTTACAACAATCAGGACATAATAACATTAGAACTCAAAACAAATTCATAGTTTTGTTATCCCTTAAAGAAAAAACATCTTAAATCTGAATGATCACTTTTTAATTTCCTTTTCAGGCTATAGCCCAAATGAAGTACATTTTTCTTATTCATTAGTATTCACTATTTCAGTGTAATTCTTAAATATAATATGTTGCACTTTAAGAGGTATCCGCATACAACCAATCTAAACTTATTAGCCAAACCCTTCTGACTCGCATAATGATGCTCAATATTAACACTTTAACATATCAAAATGTAAGGAATTCTTTCCAATTTATAGTTAGCTATAAAGATTATAACCATGTGCCAACATTTGAACCAATCACTACACCAGTCTATCCTGTTAAGAATTTGAGATAAAATGAACAAGTGTCTGATAGCCTTGTCCATTGAGAAAGTATTCTTATTTTAAGTCCAGGTTATTAACTGCATTCTTTTACGTCTGAGATTGAATAAGAGAATAGAAATGGTGAATTTTAGCTTTACAAATTGAATACACAAGTAATCTGAAAGAGACACGTTAGTGACAGATTCCTTACCTTAGAATATCCCCAGGCGTCAGGCTGGATCCGGAAAGTTTTTGCATAGCAGTACCTTTGCGCGTCGGTAGGCGGCGTCGTGCGGCTCCGCGTCCGGCGTCGGGACCGCCGGGATGACGTCGCGGGCAGTATTTAGACGCCGTCCCTGCGCGCTGACGTCAGTGCTTTCTTTTTTTGCGCCAGTAAGCGCAGATCCGGGAAGAGCAGTGCCCTAGTCATTTTTTTACTACGTTTTTTGGTGATTTTTCACTGTTTTCTCCAAGTCTCTCGACTCCGAAGGTGTCGGTAGGGATGCCCGGCTTCAAGCCATGCGACGCCTGTGGTCGAATGATGTCGATCACAGACCCGCATCGGGATTGCCTCTACTGCCTCGGCCGCGACCACGACACGAAGTCGTGCTCCGACTGCCGGGCCTTGCACCCGAAGGCTTTGCGAGAGCGGTCTCGAAAGCTCCTCGAGGTCCGGCAGTCGGCTCCGCGCCACACCAAGCCCCGGTCACGTGAGAAGTCGAGGGGCCGGTCGCGGAGTCCTCAACGGTCGTCGGGGTCCAAGTCTTCGCACTCCTCTGGTAAGTCGAAGCATAAGAAGTCAAAGAAGCGTCATCGCTCGACGACTTCCCCTCGCCGGTCTCGTGACTCGGCTGAGGGTGCTGTCGGCACCGTCCCCGCCCCCGCGGCTCCGGGAGTGCCTGTGGAGCCGCCCCCGCATTACCCGTCCTTTCCGGGTTTGGGGACGACTCCGGCCAAGATACAGGAGTTCCTGTCGGCCATGGCCCGCCTCTTCGGGCCTCAAGGTCCCCCCGGTGCGCCTTCGGGCCCCGCGGGCCCTGATGGGGTTTTCCGGCGGCGCCGGCGACTCTGGTCCCGGCGCCGCCTGTCACACCGGCCTCGGTCCCGGCCTCGACCCCGGCTCCGGTGCTGCCACAACCCCAATCGACGCCGGTTGACCTGACGACACCTCCACCGGCGCCGATCTCTCCGGTGCCGTTCCCGACGCCGCCCGAGGCTCCGGGCGGCGTCGTTCCCCGGTTCTCTCCGGATCCGGACATGGCGCCGGACCGGCGTCGCTCGACTCCGACGCCGATGGGACCTTGGGTCCCACATGTCCCTCCTCCTTATTTTGAACCTGAATTGGAGGACGAAGATAACTGGGAGGGGTCTGATGACCCTCTCACACAGCAGTGTGAGTTTGATCAGGACTGGACTGAGGAACTTGGGGATGCCAGTGGTCTGGACACCTCCCCTGACTCTGGCATGCTGTCTCCACCTTCCGTGGCAACGGAGGAGGGAGCAAACTTTGCAACGGTGTTGCGTAGAGCAGCTGGGGCCTTAAACCTCCAGTTGCCTACAGTGGCTGTCAGGACTAACATCCTGACGGAAGTGCTTCAGCCGGCGGCTACCTCCTCGGAGCCACTGCTGCCGTTCAACGAGGCGCTTTCAGACGTTCTTTTGGACAGCTGGTCCAAGCCCACCACAGGGGCTCCTGTGGATAGGAACGTGGCCCGACGCCATCGCCCTGCTCCGGGCGACCACCCGTTCCTCTCTCTACACCCCACCCCTGAGAGCTTGGTGGTCCAAGCCTCTGCTTCCCAAAGCGCCTTCCCTACCGCTCCCCCGGATAGGGAATCCAAACGCCTGGATCAATTTGGGAAGAAGGTCTTTTCTTCCGCCAGTGCTGGCTTGCGGTCAGTCAACACCACTTGCCTCTTGGGCCGATATTCCCACTCCTTGTGGGACTCGGAGGCGCGAGTTCTGCCCCAGTGTCCTGAGGAGGTCCAGACACTGCTTTCCTGCACCATTGCGGAGGGAAGAGATGCGGCAAAGTACACCATCAGATGTGGCCTTGATACCGCCGACTCGCTAGGCAGATCGCTTGCGACGACAGTGGCGCTGCGCCGTCACGCCTGGCTGAGGACCACTGGTTTCTCGGGTGATGTCCAAAACTCTCTTATGGACATGCCCTTTGATGGAGTCGGTCTTTTTGGGACAAAGGCAGACCATGCGCTGGAGCGCTCTAAGGACTCGCGGGCTACAGCCAAGTCCCTGGGCCTTTCTGCCGTGCGCCCTCCGCAACAGTCTGCTTTTCGCCCCTTTCGTGGCCACGGAAGGGGCGCCCAGTCACGTCCGCTGCCCAGCCACCGGCCCGCGCAGCAAGCGTCTTCGCGTGGCCAAGGACGTGGCTCCCGCCATGGCGGGTCAGGTAACCAGCGTGCGGGTCAGGCCAACCACCCCGTCCGCGGCCTTCAAGCCCTCCTAGTCCTTCCTTTCAGGTGCACAGCACGCCAGTAGGGGGCAGGGTCCGCCATCACCTTCACCACTGGCGTGCCATCACCTCGGACAGGTGGGTCTTGGACATTGTCCGAAGGGGCTACTCCCTCCCCTTCGTGACCATCCCCCCAGCCATGCCACCTCCACTCCACCGCATGTCAGGGGATCACTTGGTGCTTCTTCAAAAGGAAGTTGCGGCCCTCTTGGCCAAGAGGGCCATCGAGCGCGTTCCGACCCCAGAAGTAAGACGTGGTTGCTACTCCCACTACTTTCTGGTGCCCAAAAGGACAAGGAGGACATGCGTCCTATCTTGGACCTCCGGAACGTCAATCGCTTCCTCCGGAAGGAGAAGTTCAAGATGCTCACCCTAGCTCAGGTCTTGACTGCCCTCGACCCTGGAGACTGGATGGTAGCGTTGGACTTGCAGGACGCGTATTTCCACATCCCCGTCCTGCCGGCCCACCGGCGTTACCTGCGGTTCACGGTAGGCCTCGAGCATTTTCAGTTCACCGTGCTCCCTTTCGGCCTTACCAGCGCCCCTCGGGTGTTAACGAAAGTGATGGCGGTGGTCGCAGCTCATCTGCGCCGGGCAGGGGTTCCAGTCTTCCCCTACCTCGACGACTGGCTGCTGAAGGCGGGCTCGTCCCAGGCAGTCGTCTCCCACCTCCAGACTACGGTCGAACTCCTGCACTCGCTGGGGTTCTCCATCAACGTGCCGAAGTCGCACCTGATTCCTTCTCCACAGCACCTTTTCATCGGAGCAGTTCTGGACACGACGCAGTTTCGGGTCTATCCTCCCGAACGGCGAGTCCGGGATATTCAGGCTATGATTCCGATCTTTCGGCCTCTATCCTGGGTTTCGGTACGGATGACCCTGAGGCTGCTGGGCCTCATGGCCTCCTGCATCCTGCTGGTCGATCATGCCAGATGGCATATGCGGGCTCTGCAGTGGGACCTGAAGTTCCAGTGGGCGCAGCACCAGGGCAACCTATCCGATCACGTCCAGATCTCGGAGGGGACTGCAAAACAGTTGCAGTGGTGGCTCTCCAACCGGCAATGGGTCATGGGCAGATCCCTCTCCCTTCCTTAGCCAGAGCACACAGTTGTGACGGACGCGTCCCTTCTGGGATGGGGCGGTCACATGGGAGAGGCGGAGATCAGAGGCCTCTGGTCTCCGGCGGAGTCCCGGCTCCATATCAACATTCTGGAGCTCCGGGCGATCCGACTTGCACTCAAGGCATTCCTTCCCTCTGTCAAAGGGAAGGTAGTGCAGGTGTTCACAGACAACACCACCGCCATGTGGTACTGCAACAAACAGGGCGGGGTGGGGTCGTGGACCCTATGTCAGGAGGCTCTGCGCCTCTGGACATGGCTGGAACATCAGGGCATATTCCTGATGGTTCAACACCTGGCAGGTTCCCTGAACGCCAGGGCGGACGAACTCAGCCGCAGGTGCATGATGGATCACGAATGGCGTCTTCACTCGGAGGTGGCGCAAGGTCTCTTTCAGCAGTGGGGAGAGCCTTGGTTAGATCTGTTCGCCACCGAAGAGAACGCGCAATGTCAGCAGTTCTGCGCGTTGGAATTTCCAAGGCGGCACTCGCTCGGCGACGCTTTTCGTCGCGAGTGGAGTTGCGGTCTGTTGTACGCCTTTCCTATACCACTTCTACCCAGAGTGTTTAAGAAGATTCGGCGCGACCGGGCCCAAGTCATTCTTGTGGCTCCGTACTGGGCTCGAAGAGTTTGGTATCCCGAGCTACTCAGCATGAGCGTCGATCCCCCGATCCGTCTGTCTCTTCGGGAGGATCTTCTGTCGCAGCAGCAGGGGACGGTCCTCCACCCGAACCTGTCCAGTCTACACCTGCTTGCGTGGAGATTGAGCGGCGGCAGTTGATTCCTTTCGACTTGCCTCCCGAAGTTTGTGATGTGATTCTGGCAGCCAGGCGTCCCTCCACTAAGGTGGTATACGCCTGCAGGTGGAACAAGTTTGTGGCATGGTGCACAGCAAAGGCTGTGAATCCCCTTTCTGCCCCTCTTTCCGAGGTTCTTCTGTTCCTTCTTTCTCTGGCCCAACGGGGTTCTGCCCTGGGTACCATCAAGGGCTATCTTTGTGCAATCTCGGCCTTTCTCAGGCTTCCTGATCAGCCCTCTCTTTTTAAGTCCCCTGTTGTTAACAGATTTCTTAAAGGCATTACACACCTCTTCCCTCCTGTTCCGTTTGTAATGCCTCAGTGGGACTTGAACTTAGTTCTTACTTTCTTAATGTGCGCTCCCTTTGAGCCTCTGCATAACTGTCCTCTTCGTCTTCTTACTCTGAAGACAGCCTTTCTGGTGGCTATCACTTCCGCTCGGCGGGTGAGTGAGCTCCAGGCTCTTTCATGCAAACCCCCCTTTCTGTCTGTTCATCCAGACAAGGTTGTTCTTCGGACACGTCAGTCCTTCTTGCCAAAGGTGGTTACTGCCTTCCACATTGGGCAGACCATCACTTTGCCCACCTTCTTTCCGCCTCCGCATCCTTCCAGAGAGGAGAGGCTCCACCGTCTGGACCCAAAACGTGCGCTTTCTTTTTACATCCACCGCACACAACAGTTCCGGGTGGATGACCAGCTCTTTGTTGGCTACGTGGGCGCCAAAAAAGGTCGGGCGGTACACAAAAGGACCATCTCCCGCTGGGTCACCATGTGTATCAAAGCCTGCTATTCTTTGGCTAAGAGCCTCCTGTTGGGCTGCGTGCCCATTCCACCTGGGCAACGGCGGCTACCACGGCTTTAGGCTGCGGGGTTCCGTTACAGGATATCTGTCAGGCAGCTACGTTGGCCTCGCTGCACACGTTTACCAAACATTACTGCCTTGACAGCCAAGTCCGGAGAGACTGCTTCTTTGGCCGTTCTGTTCTCCGGGACTTCCTCGTCTGATCTTTGTTCGCAGACCCACCACCGGGGTTGGTATTGCTGGGGTATCTATTCTAAGGTAAGGAATCTGTCACTAACGTGTCTCTTTCAGATGCACAAGTTACTAACTTGTGTAACGATATATCTGTAAGAGACAGTAGTTAGTGACAGATTCCTTACTGCCCCACCCATCCTCCCCGTTCTGCGAACTGATTTCTAGGGTTAAGGACATCCCTTTCAGGGCCCTAGTATTTTTCAGACACCTATGTCAGCTTCTTGCATGGCTCTGCGTTCCTGGCGCGGAAAGTCGTGTACAGAACTGACGTCAGCGCGCAGGGGCGGCGTCTAAGTACTGCCCGCGACGTCATCCCGGCGGTCCCGACGCCGACGACGGACGCGGAGCCGCACGACGACGCCTACCGACGCGCAAGGGTACTGCTACGCAAAAACTTTCCGGATCCATCCTGACGCCTGGGGATATTCTAAGGTAAGGAATCTGTCACTAACTACTGTCTCTTACAGATATATCGTTACACAAGTTAGTAACTTGTGCTTTAAGAAATCTAGTTTTATTTCCATCCAGTTTTGCTGAAAATGGTGAAACCGTTCACATTTGCAATCAGATGTATGTTCACCTTCTCACAATTTACTTTGTAGTCGTCACTCTGTGACTAAATAGCTATAGTCTACTCTTTAATAATCACTGTTAGGTCATAGTTAAAGATTTTAGGTTCCATTTAAAAAAAATAAAAAATCCCCAAACTTTCTGATGTTTAAAAAAAAAAAAAATACCATATATCATTGGTGTTCAAATCTAGTTTTTAAAAATCACAAATATTTATGAGCACAAATATGTATCACTGGATTTGAATCCTCTACAGATGATGAATTCTGTTTGACTTAGTCATCGATATTTGCTATTTGACATCAGCAAATGATAAGGAATATAAAGTATAGGATGTTCATTTTTCACACGTTTAATTAGTAGGGGCTTCTTACTGAATGTAAATAGCGGATACTTTTTTAACCCTATAATTAGATCTTTTGGCCATTGGCCAACACTGGGTAGTTAGACGGATTCCTTTTTTTTTTTTTTTTTTAGTTTTACATTAGGCTGCTTGGGAAGAGCTTTCTGAGCAGTCTGATTGTTTTCTTCTCCAATGGCGTGCAGGGCACACTGACGTCATTACAGGAAAGTGAAAGTGAAATGAGCCGATGGGCTTGTTGTATTTTCACTGAATCAGTGCTCGGGGGCATATCTCAGCCCTCTGAGCACTGATTCCTTTGGGAGAGGTATTGTTGTAAAGGGAAGAATCTCCCCTTTTCAATGCTACCTCTGCACAGTGGATCCCTGCTTGGGGATCGCCACAAGAGAGTGATCCCCAAGCAGGGATCCACCAGTTAGCCCCCAGGGATGGGGGCAGCGGCCCCTTAGGCAAGGGCGTGCTCTCCCCTGCACATTTAACTTCCTCTGTCTTTCTGACCCCCCACCCCCACCCTCCTTCCAGGGGACAGAAAGCCCACTAGACACAGCCTAACAGACTTTCTACCCCTCCTGGGGGGGTGGATAGAGTATTCACCCCAAACTTACCCCCCCCCCCCTTTTCAGGGGAGGGCAGAAAGCCCACTAGACACCAGGGATTTCAAAATGGCGCCAAAACAAACAAAAGGATGCCGTGGCCTACCCTAGCATCGGGCAATACCCCTGCCCATTGAGGTCAGTAGTGTCTTTATTCCCCCTGGGGGCTGATAGGAGATTTGTCTAAAAAGAAAGCACACTATGATAGGAATATATATTTTTAAATAAAATAATGTGGTGGCCCACCCTCACTTCTAAACCCTCAACAGTCTTTCTGCTCCCTGGTGGTGTAAAGCATCCCATCCCAATGGTAAGCGAGAGGACATTTGATTCTTTTGGGTGTTGTTTTTACATATGGGCCAGAAGAGTGTGGCTGACTCCCAAAATGGTGAATGGCTGCACTTTTTGGACTTGGGTAGGTTTCCACCTGGAAAAACCTACCAGACCCAGACAGTTCTGAAAACTAGACATCCGGAGAGTCCAGGGTGGTGTGCTTTGCATGGATCCCACGCCATTTTCTTACCCACAATGTCCTGCAAACCTCAAACTTTGACTAAAAACACACATTTACCTTACATTTCTGAGAGAAATAACTTCTGTAATTTGCAGGCAGCCACAAAATTCCTACCACAAAGCATCCCCCCCTCTCCCCCAAGCCTTTCGATAAAAATGGTACCTCACTTGTGTGGGTGGGCCAAAAGACCTTGACACAAAAGGCCTTTTAGTGTATGTGGAGAGATTAGCAATAGCGTGTAGCTGCAGGAATTGGGTCCATGCTCAACCGCCACCCATGGAAACCTTCGAACAACAGACATTTTTTGAAAACTAGACAACCAGGGGATTCCAGGGTGGTGTTTCTTGCGTGGATCCCATGAGGTTTTCTTACCCACAATGCCGTGCAAACCTCAGACCTTGCCAGAAATCATGCATTTTCCTTATATTTCTGAAACTTCAGGAATCCACAAAATTCCTACCACGTAAGACACCACCATGGAATCCACTGGTTGTCAAGTTTTCAAACAGGTCTGTGGTTCGTAGGTTTGCATGGATGGTGCTACAGTAGGCCCCAAATACCGCAGCTACCCCAGTTGCTGATCTATCAATTTAGTGTTGTTAGGGCCTTTTGTGTTGTGGTCTTGTGGGCCACCCACACAAGTGGGGTACCATTCTTAACAGAGGACATGTAGTAACTCGGGATGGAAAGAAATTTGTGGCTCCCCCCAGGTTCCAGAACTTTCAGTCACATAAAAGTGAGGAAAGTGTGTGTTTTTTTTAGAATGTTTGGCGTTTGCTAGGGCTTCTGGATAAAGAAAAACTTGCCATGCAAGTCCTTCTGCCTTGGATTCCCCCAGGTGTCTAGTTTGCTAGATTTCCGTAGGTGTAGGCAGAGCTAGGGCCCAAAATCCACAGCTACCCACTTTGGGGAAAAAAAGGTTGAGTGGAAAAATTTGATGTATCCAGGTTTCCTTTTGGGCCATTTGCAGTCACAGGCACTAGGCCAACCCACACACATTGGAAGACTTGGTGGAATGGTGGGTGGAAGGAAGTTTGTGGCTCTCCGCAGATTCCTGAACTTGCCATCACAGAAATGTGAGGAAAAGTTGGTTTTTTTGTCAAGGTTTGAGGTTTGCAAGGAATTGTGGCGAAGAAATTCTGGTGAGAGCCATGCGCATCACCCAACCCTGGATTCCCCCAGATATCTAGTTTTCAAAACCATGCACGTTTTCTAGGTGTCCGTAGGTGCCGGCTGAGCTAGGCCCAAAATCCACAGCAACCTACTTTGTAAAAAAATGTTGAGTTTTAAGTGGAAATGTGATGTATCCATGTTATGATTTAGGCCATTTCCTCTTGCGTGCACTAGGCCTACCCACACAAGTGAGGTACCATTATTATCAGAAGACATGTAGTAAAATAGGATAGTAGAACATTTTTTATTACTAATTGAATTTAGCTGCATTTGTCTTTCAAATGTAAGCCAGTGTATAAGAAAGAAGACATTTTGAAAAATACCCTCTAAATCATATGCTTGTACAGGTACCCCCAAATTCAGAGATGTACAAATAGCCACTGCTCCTAAACTCCATATCCTGTTCCCATTTCAGAAATACAAAGGTTTCCTTTATACCCATTTTTCACTCCAAATATTTCACCATATGAATTGGTCTATACTCTGTACATAATGAAAAACCATTGTACAGTGCAGCTCCGTTTTTTGCTCTGGGTACCTTGGATTCTTGGAGAACCTACAAACCCTATATATCCATGCACCTAGAAGGGTCTAGCGGACATAATGGTATATTGCTTTTGTAAATCGGCCATTGTGACAAAAGAGTTGCAGATGAAAACGTGTCAAATGGCAGTTTTTTTCCTACTCATTTTCAATATTTCTTATTTCAACAGTTAGTTTCTTTGGGAAAACCTTGATGGATCTACACATATGACCCTTTGCTGAATTCGGAATTGTCTCTTTTTCAAAAATCTATAGCTTTCCTGAATCACCCACGAGGTTCACACTGGTTTCCACCACAAACTGGATGTAGGTTGAGAGCACAAAAAATAGGAAAATTGGACTGCCTCTTTAAAAAAATGCCAAACCTGTGGTAAAAAAATCGTTTTTGTTTTATTCAGCTCTGCATGTTCCTGAAAGCTGGGAAGATGGTGACTTTAGCACAGCAAACTGTATGTTGATGCCATTTTTAGAAAAAAAAACAGGCACTTTTATTCGGAGCACTTTTGTTTCTATTTTTCAAGAAAAAATCTAAATTTAGCTATATTTTGTCTATTTTCTCGGATGCCTCCAGGCAAATCCACAAACCCTGGATACCTTTAGCATTCCCAGGATGATGGAAATAAAGGATGCAATTTTGGCGTTGATACCTTATATGGAAAGAAAGTTATGGAGCTCTAATCACAAACTTCCCCAAATAACCAAAAAAGGGCTCAGCACATTTTTTTTTGGGGGGTTGGGGGGAGGAGGGTGGCCCAGCAGGTGAGGTGATGAAGTGGGACGTGTGTTTATCGCGTTCTTCTCATATTTTCCTCTGTGCTTCTTATCCTATGACTAGAATAGAACACATTCTTTTATTATCTTACTTAACCTAGTTCACTGTAGTGTATTTGCTCCAAAGAACACTAATATAATGATTTTTTTAATAAGGGACACAACTTAATAGAACACAGAGTTCTAAAATCTTTTTTGAAACATGCAACAATTATAACATTTTGTTTATAACAAAGTATAACTAGAACCCTCCTCCAAGTGTTCAATTATGCTGGACAAGAACCATCCAAGTGTGTTATTGATGCAAAGGTGTTCGCTTAAATCAAATAGAAAAGTTGTAAAATGCTTAAAAAATTGTAAGTTATAATAAATCATGAAGTTGGTATGAGTTGTACTGTTAATTTGCCCTGATGAAGCGATAGACTGAGGTTGTGAAACGTATATTGGCAAAATTCTGTATTATTTAATGGCAAAGAGTCAGTACAGTTGAAATAAAAGATATGCTGTGATATCCTTTTGAAATAAAATAAGACTTTTACATACATGTAAGTGCCTCCTAAACTCGTTTTTGGTTCCTATTGCAATGTAACTTAATAAGGACAGCGGAATCCACCCTACTGCTACAGAAACAAAGAAATACATGATGTAATGTGGGGACATATAGCAGGGAGGGAGGTGCATGTATCTTCCCAAACATAGAGTGAGGGAGAGAACCGTATTTTAGCATCATGATAATAGACCCAAAGACTGTGCATTGAATTTATTGCCCTCTGACCATCTGTCATTTTCTGTCTTCTAAAGATTAAGAACAACTATGGTATTTTATGAGAAAGGATAGTAAGACCTCATATGGCGGAGATTCACAGCTATCCTGTCCCATCTTGTGGCCATTTGGCACAATGTGTTTGTTGTTCGGTATACCGATCATTAATAGAAGCATGCAGGTCCTTGGTAACATGCAAAAGTAAATGTCATTATTTACTAACATTAAGTGATCGCAAGTTAAATGCTAATTTACTAACTTGTTCAGAAATGTGAATCATGCAAAATATGAATTTCTTTTTGAAACATTTTGTCCTGGGTTAACTCCTACGAAGGAGGAGCTGAAATTGTATTTCTTTTCATTAAGGACCAGCGACAAACTGAATCTATCCAGCTGTTGCAATCCCAGCTCACCAACATGACACACTTGGTTTTCAATTTGTCAGAAACGGTTTCAGAGTTGAAGCGAGAGGTAAATTGTACTTAGTTTCCTTTTGTCATGCAAGATCATTAACTGATTATGCCATACTTGGTTTATCATATTGTTGTAAAATGACAATGACATTAATCCCTTAATTTGTATGTTTCTCCTAACTGGTAAGTTAACTTTTTTTATAAGCCAACACCTTCACAATAAGAGGAAACACATCCTTTCTCTTTTCCTTCTCCTGTATTTGAATCTGTGTGTTTTGCCAATAGGATTTGCCAGTCCAGCCATTCCCATGGTACATTTCTTTAAGACAATCCTGTTCAGAATTCAGAAAGTTTTGTGTTTTGATTACCAGTTTGTCTAATTCTGATAATGTAACCTACTACACGCTGATGTATCAATTAGCCTCAGTTATTTTTTCTACTATGTGGAAAAAGGATCCCGGAACATTTGGCTTTGCCCTTTTTTCCTTTAATGCAATTTCCAAGGAGCCTTTTTCACTTTATTTGGGCATCTTTTAATATGTGCTATCCTTTGAAAAGATTTCTGAGTAGTAGGGTTACATTTACATGTTAATTCCCTCATCTATCTTTCCTCTGTTGCTTTTTGATTGAATCCCCTTTTGACAAATATGCCTTCCCGGGAAAGGGAAGAAAACAAATATATAAACAGACCTTTGTATTATTTGTCTTTCGGACCCCATCATGGTAGGCCCTCTATTTCATTAAAGTATGTAAGACAGAGATAATTTCCCATGAGTAAAAAATTTGATTTCTTAAGCGCACATGGTATGCAGAAGGACCAGTAGAGCCATCCCTGTGTATCACGTAACTTGCTCATTCCCGTCTGACACATCCTGGCTTTTTCCTTTTTAACCCCATTCTTATTTGACAGTAAGTATTTCGACAGCAACTTGATCATTTCAAAGAATCCTTGCCTGTGGATAGCCCCCACGTTTAAGACTTTTGTCAATGTGTTTAGGGGACTGTCACCAAATGATTACAGAGCCAGAACATTTACAAGACTCAATTCTAACTACTATTTTTATTTCTGTTGTCTCTCCTCTTCACAAAAGGCTGATTCGCCCCTGAGCCAGCACCCCGTTATCCAAGCCAAGATGAATTGTTAGATCTCGTTTTGGGGAAGAATCAGAATTTTGTTTAAGAGATGTACTCTCAGATGCTCGGGAGACTCATCTGGTCCTTAGAGTTGCATATCTCTGAGGAGACCCTAAAGTGCCAGTTGATTCCAAACAGGGCATGTACTCCCTTTCATCTTTGGACTATTCCCATCTGCTGTATCTCCAGTGAATAATATGGCAACATTTAAAGAGGTAATGATTGGAGCTGTTGCTAAGGTCAGTATCTTTGAAACTGTTTCATGAGCTCAGAGTTAGTCTTTGGAACCCTTCAGCCTCAAACACATGACTGGTGTTTGGTTCCATTGGTAGAATACCTCTCTTAGATACCTGCGGACATACTGTTTATCCAAACCTCAACACAACAGTGCAAGTCCCAAAAACAACTGTTTAGTAGTAGCGGTGGTCACAAGAAAAATCCCTCCCTTCTCTTCCACTGCTTCCACTGACGCTCCGTCCTTTAGAAGAGCAATTGAGGTACCATAGATGCGTGTGGGAAACGTTGGAGCCATTGATGTAATATCAACCCAGAAATAATCAACAAGTTTTTATGATCTGAACAATTATTGCTGTGAGTGATGTGACTGATCTGTCAGCACATGGTTGTTCCTGCAAAGAGTCTGCAAACTACTACTCCAGCTTTTTCTCACAGGAACTAGAAATTTGCCACAAGATTTTTTTTAAAACAATACTAAGGAAAGAGTTCCTAAATTTAAAAAAAAAAAAGAAAGTGGATCTACTTTTGATGTGATTTGGTGAAAAAGACATTTGAAAGAACAGTTCAGAGCCATTCATTTCCTCATTATTTCAAACAAAAATGACAAAAAGGAAAATTAAGGATGTTAGCACTGCTTTATATCTAGCCACATTAACCATAAGGAGATTGGAATTTGCCTATAGACCCCCTAGTTACATAGTTTCACATTGTCCACCAAAAAGAGAGATTTCTAAGCAATATAGTAACCATCATCCCTACCTATGTAAAGAAATTCCGTTTTGCCTGAAATCCTCCTATTCTCCTCATCTGCATGCATTGTGGTGAGCATAGTGTCTTAGAAAATGCGGATATTTATCCAGATCTATTTAATTATGACTACAGAAATTAAGCTCTCTCAACATGTTTGGGTTACAACGTTCAATTGACCTCTGATGTCCTCCAAAATTTAGAGCTCCAGATTAACTTGGGCAGCTACACAGCCACACAGTAAAGAGGATCAAACATGTGCATCCTTAAGAGGAGACACACTCTTCATTTGTCTGAAGTGTTTTCACCTTCAGAGTGATCTGGATAGCCAGTCGCTTGTGTTGCATCACTTGTGGGTTCAATGGATCCTCTGTCGTCATAGTACTTTATGCACCACTGCACATGCAGTCCTTACTGGAATCTCTCAATGGTCATTGCTACCAGAAGTCATAGAGTGGTGCCAGAAGAGTATCATGATGAAAGTAATTTAGAAATTCTTCTTCAAGACATGAAGGAGCTATTGGAGTTTCTTCTAGCAAACAAATTGTTAGTTCCATCAACAACATTAAAAAGACTGTTAAACAGCTCAACCTTAGAAACAAATCAAGGCAGTGCTGAAGGGCCAGAGAAGCAAGAGCAAATTGCGTGAAAAGAGTACAGCCTCGTTTTGGAGTTACAATCTGAATGCTAGCCCAGAACCAGATTTTACGCACTTGCATCCAGAAGACTAATTGAACACTAAAGAGCTACAGTATCTGTAGTTTCCCATACTAATAGCTCAAACATACCCTCACCTGGAGGATCGGCACTGAAGAAAAATAAATTAGTTTATGGCATCAGCTATTTCTTAACAAATCTACATCAACCCCATTGAAGAAGTTCCAGTATCAAGGAACTGTGATAAATAAAATAGCTTTGCAATCAAGGACATTTTCAATCCAGAAAAAACAAGTAATTGTTTAAAGCCGTTCAGCGGCACAACTGTTTTAGCTCTCCTCAAGTCGGTGGTCTCCTCATCTCCACTGTTTCTAATTTAGCGATGCTGGGCCGGAATACAGGCAGTTTTGATGGTCCCTCAAGAAGGCTAATGGAATAGCCGTGTCTTCAGCTTCATGCGGAATTCAAGAAGTGAGGAGGATGCCCTGAATTGTTGGGGGAGGTCGTTCCAGGATTTGGTGGCTTGGTAGGGGAATGATCGACTTCCTGTTCTGCTTTTGTGGATGCGGGGTGTGTGTGCGAGTGAGAGTGATGCTCAGTGAAGTTGTCTGGTGGGTTGGTGAAAGTGAAGCCGGTGATTGCGGTATGCCTGTCCCGTGTTTGGTAGTGACTTGAATGCGTGTGTGAGAAGTTTGAACGATTTTTGGGAGTTCATAGGGCTGATGAGCTCGCCTTTTTGAACCCATGCTACAGTCAGCCCTTCAATTCCTCTCTTGAAGGTAGATTTTTAATTTGTTTATTGTTTATAATGCACATTAATGTCAGGGCTCCGTCTTCAAGGCACAGACATTAAAATACATTCAATCATGATAGCACATTATAATATCTAAGATCTAGTTATATCATAGGACTATAGGTCAAATATAATACATATAAAAGGCATTAAGGTTTAGATCCTGCATTCAGAACAGTAATCCAAGTGGGACAAATGTCTTTACAAAACCTTTCAAATCCTAATTTTTTAATTTCTTTCATTTTGTTTTCCTCCTTTGACTATTGAGGATGTGTTTGCTTTCCTCTTCAGTATTTATTTTTTTCTGTTATTTGTGTTTTCGTAGATTCACGTGCTTGAATTATTGCCTGTTGAGCGGGGAGTCCCACGGTAAATCCAGAAAGCAGTACTATACCAAACTTAGTCTGCCAAGGCTAAAAGTGACGTCTGCGTCACCTATATAGGCGCCAACTTGGCACGCTGCCGTCAGTTCTTTTCTTTCCGCACCAGTCGAGCACTGATCCGTAAAGAGAGCTAACCTCTTTCACTTTTTGACAGGATTTTTCGACTTTTTGTTGACCCTTTTTTTCTGGTATGTGGGAAGTCTTGTCCTCTAGGAAGACTTCAGGATTCAAACCGTGCATTGCCTATCACTGCGCCATGTCGGTGACTGACCTGCATTTGGTTTGCTTGTGGTGCCTGGAGGGCGACCACGACTCCAAGTGGTGTTCTGACTGCTAGACTATGGCTCTAAAGGCTTTCAGCAAGCGGCCCCTAAAGCTGCGTTTGGCCCGGCAGGCGACACCACGCCCGACTCCTCAGAGGTCTCGGTCCCGGTTGAGAGGAAGGTCCCGGAACCGCTCCAGGAGTCCCAAGTTCTCTTTGTCCCACTCACGGTCCTCTGGATGTTCAAGTATGAGGCACAAGAAGTCGAAGCGTGCTTCGACTTCTCCCCACCAGACGATGTGGCGGGCTCACCCCAGGCTGTAGTTTCCCAACTCCAGACCACGGCGAACCTCCTGCATTAGCTGGGGTTCACTATCAATGTGCCGAAGTCACACCTGACTACCTCTCACACGCTCCTTTTCATCGGAGCAGTTCTGGACAAAGTGCAGTTTCGGGCCTATCCTCCTGAGCAGCGAGTCCAGGATATTTAGGCTATTATACCGATGTTTCAGCCTCTATCCTGGATTTCTATGAGAATTACTCTGAGGCTGTTGAGCCTCATGGCCTCCTGCATCCTGCTAGTTGCACATGCCAGATGGCATATAAGGGCTCTGCAATGGGACCTGAAGTTCCAATGGGCACAGTATCAGGGGGATCTGTCAGACTTGGCCCAGATCTCGGAGGGAACTGCATGAGACCTGTAGTGATGGCTAACGAATCGCAATCGGGTCAGAGGTAGACCCCTCTCCCTTACGCAACCAGACCACACAGTAGTGATAGATGCGTCACTCCTGGGATGGGGCGACCATCTGGTAGAGGTGGAGATCGGAGGACTCTGGTCTCCGGCAGAATCCGGGCTTCTCATCAACATGCTGGAGCTCCGAGCAGTCTGATTGGCATTGAAAGCCTTTCTACCCTCCATCAAGGGACGGCTAGTACAGGGGTTCACAGACAACACTGCTGCCATAAGGTACTGCAACAAGCAGGCCAGGGTGGGGTCGTGGACTCTTTGTCAAGAGGCCCTGCGTCTCTGAACTTGGCTGGAACAGCAGGGCATAATCCCTGGTGGTTCAACGCCTGGCAGCTTCTCTGAACGCTAGAGCGGATGAACTCAGCCGACGATGCCTAGCGGATCACGAATGGCATCTCAACCCGGAGGTGGCGCAAGGTCTCTTTCAGGATTGGGGAGAGCCTTGGTTAGATCTGTTTGCCTCCACTGAGAATATGCAATGTCAGCAGTTTTGCGTGCTGGAGTTTCCAAGGCGGCTCTCGCTCAGAGACGCTTTTCCTCTCGAGTGGAGCTCAGGCCTCCTATACGCATTACGCCCATACCACTCCTGCCCAGAGTTCTCAAGAAGATCAGGAACGACCAGGCCCCCCAGTCTTCCTCGTGACTCCGAATTGGGCACGGAGAGTCTGGTATCCTGAGTTTCTGCAAATGAGCATCGATCCTCTGATCAGACTGCCCTCGGGAGGATCTTCTGTCGCAGGAGGGGATCATTCTCCACCCGAACCTGTCAACTCTATGCCTTCTTGCATGGAGATTGAGCAGTGGCAGTTGATAGCTTTCAACCTTCCTCCCAAAGTCTGTAATGTTGTTCTGGCAGCCAGGCATCCCTCCACCAAGACGGTCTGTGCCTGTCGATTGAAAATATTTGTAATATATTGTACAGAAAAGTCTATTGACCCCCTGTGTAGCTTTTTATTTTGACCCTTGCCAAGCAGAGCTCTGCTCTGGACACCCTAAAGGGTATCTTTCAGCTTTGTCTGCCTTCCTGAAGCTGCCAGACCAACCCTTCTTATTTAAATCACCCACTGTACATAGATTCCTGTACATATGTTCCCACCTGCCCCTTTCATTATGCCTCAGTGGGACCTTAATTTGGCTCTCACTTTCCTAATGTGCGCTAATTTCGAGCCCTTGCATAATTGCCCCCTCTGGCTGCTCACAGTAAAAACAGCCTTCTTAGTGGCAATTACATCTGCCAGGAGCGTGAGCGAGCTGCAGGCTTTATTATTCAAGCTTTCCTTTTTGACGATATGCCCTGACAAGTTGGAGCTTCACTCTAGGACCTCCTTTCTTCCGAAAGTGGTAACACCATTCCATGTGGAACAATATCTCACCTTGCACACTTTCTACGCTCCTCCGCATCCCTCTAAAGAAGAGCGACTCCACCATCTGGACCCAAAGAGCATTGTCGTTCTACGTTGGCCGCACAAAAGAGTTCCGGGTGGACGACCAACTCTTTGTGGGGTAGATTGGAGGGAATAAGGGCCGGGCGGTGCAGAAAAGGACCATCTCATGATGGGTCATCCTCTGCATCAAGAGTTGCTACGCTCTGGCAAAGAAGCAGCCTCCTGAAGGCTTAAGGGCTCATTCCACCAGAGTTAAGACTGCTACCACTGCGTTGCAACGTGGTGTCGCAGTCCTGGACATGTCAGGCAGCAATGTGGGCTTCCCTGCACACGTTTATGAATCATTACTGCGTAGACCGTTAAGACCGCAGGGACAACCATTTTGGTCACTCGGTCCTACAAGATTTTCTAGTCCAAACTTGTCCGCAGTCCCTCCTCCGGGGATTGTATTGCTTGAGTATCTATTCAAAGGTAAGGAATCTGCGACTAGATGTCTCTATCAGATGAACAAGTTACTTACCTTTGGTGACGCCTTAACTGGTAGAGACATGATCTGGCCGCAGATTCCTTACTGACCCACCCATAATCCCTGCACTGTAGACAGGCTTCTAGGGTTGGGAATGATCCTTTTCAGGGCCCTGGTTTTCAAAATGTAAATGTAAATCCGTATTTGTAAAGCGTGAACTACTCACCCTTACGGGTCTCAAGGCGCTGGGGGCCGTCGTGGAAATTAAGTGAGCTATTGCCCAGAGTCACATGGTGCTGAGCTGCCGCCGGAGCCGGGGATCGAACCGTGAGCCCTGTGCTCCCTAGTCATCTGCCCTGGCCGCTGCACCACACCACTCAAACACACCAATGTCAGTACTCTTCATGTCTCCGCGCTTCTGGCGTGTAAAGTCGTGAAAAAGTAACTGACGTCAGCGTGCCGAGGTGGCATATATGTAGGCCACGCAGAGCTGACCGACACCACCTACCAGCATGCAGGGGTATTGCTCGAACAAAAATCTTTCGAATCCAGTCTAATGCCTGGGAAATTCAAAGGTAAGGAATCTGCGGCTAGATCATGTGTCTACCAAATAAGGCGTTACTGTAGGTAAGTAACTTGTTCTTTGGATACATAAAAACAAAGGTCTCTTCAGGCCTTTTGGTACTTGTGAGACGCTGAGGCTGCATTCTGAAGATCCCCACAAGGAATGCATTTACTGCCTTCACCCCTCTCTTAAGGCAAAGAACTGTAAGATCTGCCAAACCTTTTCCACAAAGACTTTGAAGGACAGAGTGAATAGGTTGCTTAACTCGCTTCAAAAGATCAAAGCCAAGGAAAACCCTGCCTCCGAGAAAGAGAACAAAGGTACCTCCAATAAGGCCAAAAAAGCCCAGAAAAGCGGGCTCTCTGAAGGCCATTCATCCAAACATAGATCTGAAACTACAACAAGAGATGAAAGTCCATCTTCAGAGATCTTACACCAACGAGATAGAAAACCGAGGCTTCTACAGCTCACTGTCAAAGATCTGAACCGCAGATGCCGCTAAAAAAGGTATCTTTAGTATGCACTAAAGCATTGTCATAAAAGATTCTATCCTAGACGACAGAAAACCTTTGTTAAAGCTACCATTGATGAAATCAAAGTTACCTCTGTCATCAACAGTAAGAACTGCATTGACAGCATCCACACTGACTTTGTCATTATTGTTGACCACTGCAACAATTACATCAGCGTAGACCGAGACACCATTGACAATCCCATCTCCTTTACCATTGACTGGGCTTTCGTCGACTGCACCAGTGTCTTTGACAAAGGCTCAGAGAATTACCTTAATCACAGAAAAAACATTCCAGTACCATTGCTACCTGAGCACCCGTCACCAAGTAAGGTGTCGCTTCCACCCCATGTCAGCTGGCAGATGTTGAAGGCTGAGAATGACATGTGGCCATTTAGTCCTCCTTATAGCCTAACTCATCTTAATGGTATGTATCGAGATGATGATGAGGAAGAGTATGTGGAAGGTGAAGATACATTTCTATGTCAACCAGATGGCTGTTAAGTTGCTAAGTAAGACCAATCGTATACTTGGATGAAAATCACCCATATGAACATAAGATGCAATATCAAGAGGAAACGATCCAAGTCACTAGAGCTTTATTTAGTTAAGGACTTAGCCTCATGTTGGCTGACTATTACAAAGGTTTCAGGAGCCTCAAAAACAAGGTCACTAAAGTAGCCATCTTTCCCGCTACTGTCACCAGTATTGCAGACACATCCATCTGCCCCTCTTACACAGCATACCATCCACCTCGTACTCCTCAAACAAGACCTGTATTGCATACAGAGAGTGATGATGTCTATTCTGACAAGGACCATGAGTATGAACATGTACAAAATGATGTATCTCAATACCTGCGCTCTGAATGGGATGATTACCCAGCACCCATTTCTCCACCAGTTGCTCTATAGCCAGCAAACTTTCCACTAAATAATGTTGGGGGTTTCCATTGGCTATTGGAACAAACATCTAAAAGAGGTGATTTACCAATTCCAGTCAGGCAAGTGGATTGTTTTTTATGCAGAGCCCGCTTGTGAATCAGTGAAAGCCATCCTGATTGTTAATAAAAGGTGCCGTGCGAGTCACCTGCCTATCTAATTGGACAACCCCAGACAGATTCTGTAGTGACATAGGCTGCCCAAGGACTATCTTCAAACCCTGCTACTCCTGGTTCTATTTCACCTGGCAGGGAACAAAGGTGGTTCGACATTCTTGGGAAAAGGATGTCCGCCATGGCAGCAAGTAGAGTGAGGGGAGCCAATTTGTTAGCAATCCTTCGTCGTTACAACAGGTAAATGTGGCCGGACAATTTCAACCTTTTGCCAAAGACAGAAAAAAATAAGCCAAAAATATCCTTCTTGAGGAGGAAAGGGCCTCCTCTGAACTATTAGACTGCACAATGGACATTTCGTCAACAGGTTCAGGTGGGTTGCAGTCGCTACTGTTCTCTGAAGGCAGGACTGGTTGAAGTTGTCATCTTCCAGGCCAGGGGTCTAAAGTAAGGTCTTGGACATGCCCTTTGATGGAGAAGCTCTATTAAATAAACACATTAATCAGTCAGTTAAGACTGATACAGTGAGATCATTTGGTGTTCTCTAGCATAGACAGAAGCCACTCTTTCGTGGAGTCCGAGGTCAAGGTCAGTTTTCATTTAGAAAGGGATATCAGCCTTAAAGATATCAACCCTATCAGCATCCTCAACAATTCTACCAGCAGCAGTATACTCAGCAGCAGGATACTCGGCAGCAATACAGCTGCATATATGAAGCAAATTCCATGAAGAAAGCCAGGAGCCCAATCTAAGGACTCCTCTAGAAGACTTGGCCATCTAGGGGATCCGGTCGCAAAAGTTTTGCCTCAGACTCCACATCCAAAGTGATCTGATCTCCACATGTATCTGATGCAAATGATGATTCTGCCCTTGTTATAGAAGGGAGCTATAGAGCAAGTATTCTAAGCCCAGTGAAAATCTGGGGAATGGAGACCTAGACAAATTTTAGATCATTGGAAATTAAACAAAATACCTGAACAAACAGTAATTCCACATGCCCGCACTTCATGACATTCTCCAGCTTCTGAATCACAGAGACTGTGACCTCATTGCATCTCCAAAACACATATTTCCATATATACAACCTCTGCCATGACAGTTTAGAGTCCTTTCTGTTGGCTTCAATTCTGCCCTTTTATTTTTACAAAATGTCTGGTTCCAATGGCCGCATATTTTAGAAGGAAAGGTCCCCAAATGTTTTCCAAACTCATCGACTGGCTAGGGAAAGCCTCTCCTTACCAAGCAATCAGAAAGTTGATCAAAGCTTGTATGCAGCTTTTCGAAAATGTGGCCTTACCCTCAACAGGGACAAATCTTCCCTCCATCCAATCACATTTGTGGGAGCCATCTTAGATACTATGAAAAACAAACTACGTATATAAATGATCAACCTCGCCATCAGGGTGTTAAAAAGACTGCCAGTTTCAGTTTGCCTGATATTATGCTGCATTACTCTCATCCTATTTTCCAGTCTGAATGAGGCATGTGCAAGAGGATCTGAACAAACAATTGTTTGAAACCCAGGGTTCATTTGAAAAACTTATAGACATCTCTCCAAGAATTAAAGCTGCTCTACCCCCGTGAACACAGGAAACAAATATCTTCTCGTCCAGAATAGCTGTTGCACCTTTATCAGCTGTTTCACATTTTAGAAGTTCTTCCAATAAGCAGAATTGTGAAAGAATTCTTAAGATCGCTTATCCTCCATTGATGCTTCCACCAACACCTTGGCAGTTAAATACAGTGATATCACTGTTGAAGAAATGCTTCTCCTGGAAAATGGCATTGTTGTTGGTATTAACATTTTCAAGAAGAGCGAGTGAAAATACAAACACTTACCAATAAGGAACTATATATGCAGTTTCAAAATGATTCTCATATTAGGAACAGAGCCACGATTAATTCCAAAGGTACCAGCTGAATGTCACTTAAATGAGCCTGTGGTTCTAAAGTCATTCTTTCAAAATCCAAGTCCTATAGCGGAAAGAGCACTTCACACTCCCAACGTTAGAAGAGACCTAAACTTTTATATTGACAGGAATAAAGAGTTTGAAAAACAGATCAATTGTTGGTACTGAATGGTACTCCTTGAAGAGGCTATGCCCTTTCAAAGCAGAGCATAGCCCATTTGAACTTTGCAGCTATAATGTTTTGTCATTGCAAAGCAGAAAGGTCTGTCGAGGGACACGTGACAGCACACTCTACATGGAGTGTTTCCACTTCCACCACTCTGTTCACTGGTTTTTCCACATTTGAAGGGCAGCAACATTGAAAAATAGACACATTTGCACCCAGCATTATTGTTTGGAATCAACCGTATAAAAGGAAGTGCTAATGGGACAAGCAGTGTTACGTCATCTGGTAAGTCATTTTTCATACATTGCCACCATCTGAAACAGTATGGTTTAACTGCTTGCTATTCCGAGCCAAGCATGTGAATCTATGAAAAACCCAGTACCGGAGAAGAAGTTACTTATGTGTGACTGTAGTTCTCCAGTATTGTTATCTTTCACAAATTCACTTGTGTCCCAACCTCCTCCGCTAATGAGGCTCACCTATCGAACAAAGTTAATAGTTCTTCACACTTGCTCTAGAAAATCTGAAATATGGTAGCCTCTGAGGGGAGTGGTGATCAAGATATTGAAATTTGATTTTGAGGTTTGGTTCTTTTCAAATTATGTGAATATGCTAATAAAATGAATATCTTTAAGCCCTGGCAAGCTTTCTTTGGTACAGTACTTCTTTTAGGATTTAACGTGAGACTACCAGCTTGACAATGGGGAATGATTCAAAATTTTGAAGCTATGAAAGTTACCAATACTGGAAACTACAGTTGCAAGTAAATACCTTTTTTCATCTGAATGAACATTCCACATTTTGGATCCCTGAATTGAATTCATAAACAACAAGTGTGCTTTTCTGGAAGCAAACAAAGATGGTAAAAGTTAATGTCGCAGAATATACTGCCTTCCAACTACAACTGAATCCTGGTGCAAAGTCACGGTGGCGGACTTGAAGTGACCACTGATGTTCTTTACCTTTTACCTGTGCTGTATATCCACTATTTCCCTTTTTAAAACATAACAGTAAAGGCTTTTCAATAGTTTTGGCCTCTCAGGACGGTAGTGTAATGTAAGATTTAAGAAAATTACAAATTTTATATGCCTTCTTTGAATTTTCTCTGTGTAAAATATGCTGGCATCCTGCACAGAGGTGGGAGATTTCATTGTTCATGAACTTAATGATGATTTGCATGACAAAGAAGTAAAATTTGAAGTAACTTCTTCATGCTGAGAGAGAATATATGATGTTTATTATAACTAATGGTGCTTCTCTTTGCAGTAGTTCTCATTACTGTAATTTTGTGCATAAGTCCTTCAAGTGTCTCAATCGCAAATAAACTGCTGGCAAACAATTGCTGCTTGCTCAGATACATGCAGCTTCACAGTTCTGTAACAAAGTTTGCATTGAGCTAATTCCTTCCAGGACCCTTTGGTTAAAAAAACATAGCTTGTTTATGCAGATGTTTAGAAATATTCCATCTTTTACCTTGGAGCTCTGTATGTAACTAAGAAAATCTTGCTGAATTTCTGAACAGATGTATTTTCAGAGAAAGTTGTTACCATCAACTCTAGTTTATTTTGAAAAATTCAGACCTCCGTGCCTAATCTTCATAAAACCACTCTGCTGCTTGGAACATTAGCTTATCTCCAACAAAGAAGGTTTAATAAAAATGAATAATGATAGTGAATGCTCAGTGGCTGGGGCTAGGAAATGGACTTATTCACCCCTCACAGACCACTGATGTCCTCCAGCATCCTATTATAGTGTACACTGCAAGATTTGTTAACTGCAGGAGTGGTTGCATCTGTCATGGCACCCGTATTCTAAAACAAGCTGTCAGTGAAATTACCTCTGCATTTTCAGTTTGTTTTAAAAAGCCTTCAAAAGCTGTTCCACAGCAAGCCAACACACACATCTGTCTCTGCTGTAGATGTAGTCTGTTTGATTTCTTTTTGGGAAACACACCCAGCTCACTTCGCGACATCATTGCCATATCTCTGGTGTGTGAGGAAATGTTATTTTATTTAAAGGAGTAAAGCATGTTCCTTTTTCAAACCCTTTATTTAACTAAGCTTAATAAGGAGTGTACCCAGAGCTTGTTTTAGAAGGCACAGTGACTGCTCCAGAGATGAAACACAGCAAGTTGTTTTTGCGATCGTTTTACAATAAAAGCACATGGGCTGAATCTATCCTATATTCAGTTTAATTTCAACATGTTTTTAGCCTTTCGAGTTGGTCAGATGCTTACTCTTTCTTGGGTCCATGTCAGCTGACTAACATTAAAGTTAACAGTACTCGGAGGATGTGTGAGATGTATATATCCACATACTGTCCATGGAGCTGATCACTAGTCTTTAAGTTTGTAAAGAATCATGCCCTTCAGCTGAGTTAGTTCACAAAAGTGCTGGTTACATATTTGCTTCTTAACCATGGATGCACATCTCTCCATTTTTGGGCTCCTCCATTAATACCATCAGCCTTCATTTGCTTTGCAGCTAGGTTTAAGCTATATATCCTGTACATAAATTCCTTTTATTGGACTGTGCTTCAGTACTGCAAAGAGAATGGCCATCCTGCTTCTGGAAAGGATTGTTTACCTCACTGGAAAAACTCCTTACTTCTGTCCAGTTTTCAGATGAAAGCATTTAAGTTCTAGTGGAGCCTGAGACACATGGCCCTTTGCATACACATTGATAAATACCAGTCTTTAGTGGAGACTTTTTCAGCTTCACAGCATTTTACAGTTGTACTAAGTTTATTAGTTAATAGGCACGAAGCTCCAATTTTGACTGGGAGCTCTTTTCAGTCAGTTCATCCTTAAAAGTGCAACACTGCCGATTCTTCAATTTTGGATGGTTGTGTGACAACCCTGTATCAGATTTCAATAAATGTTCTCTCGCTATAGTAGACGTTTTCTAGTGAGACAAAATGCCAGACCTACACCTTGTGTTTTGCTTTGTTTTTGATGGAGACAGTCTCTAGGCAGAATGGTTATCAATCTGGTCGAAACAGATGGGTATCATCCTCCCTTCACAAGTCCAGCATTCTAGATGGGTTGCAGCCTTAATGAGCTTCATCAATAAGGTTTACTGAGGGAGTAGTAGAAAGCCAGTCATGCTTGAATTAAGACATTCCCTTTATGATGGCTTTGGTACTCTTAAGGCTGTTATTCACACTCGTTTACTTTGTCTGTCCAACTAGCCAAATGTAGGAGACAATTTAGGTTAAGGCAGAGTTTGTGAGTAGGCCAGAGCAGGTAATGGTATGCTTGCATGGCGTCAACAGTGCACCACATTGATTTTTAAATAGTCTAAGAAGTGGCTTTCTGTATTGTTAGTTTCAGATGTATTGAGGGTTGGAAAGAGACTGAGATGAGAACCACTGGTGCCATCATAACGTGTTTCAACTTGATCCACAGCATAGTACCCATAACTAGAATCCTTATTGAAATCATAAACGCACGTGTCCCCAAGGTTGCATTCTGTACACTAGTGAATGTAAATAGCTTTACTGTAGCCGACGAGAACTGGGCTGTAGCAAATTTCAGATTTGGTCATGCTTCATTGTTACTTTGTATTACAAAGATATTTGCCACATGAAAAATTGACAGTAAATCTTTTTCAGGTTTCAGATCGACAGAGCTATCTTGTTGTGGCTTTGGTGCTGTGTGTTATTTTGGGATTGATGGTCTGTATGCAGCGTTGCAGAAATGCCTCTCAACTCAGTGAAGATTTCACCTCTTCAATTCCAAAGAGTCATAACTACCCAAGCCCAAAAAGGTATTTAATTAGAAGTTTGGGTCTGATTTTGTTTATATTACAGAATGATTGTTGAAATTGTCTTGTGTTAAGTAGTGTGAAATTGTGCTTCTGCTAGGCCCCCTGGGCCCGGTCGATCTGTGTCTCTAGATATACATAAATCTTTTTTCTTTAATAACTCCAAAACTACCAAACAGATTTACACCAAATTACAAAAAAAACACTCTTTCTGTACAAAGATCTAGCTTTCTGCCAAATTTGGCGTAATTTCGTTCAGCGGTTCAGGCTGTAATCATGTCGAAAATCCTTATGAGAAATTGCATGGGGGAAGCGTGTTTTTGGACCTTTTTCTCGGCGCCCGCTTGGCGAATCACCCTGACACTTTCCAGACAGCAGCTGAAGTGAGTGGCAAGCTAGTTTTAAAAATGTCATGAAGATTAGTCAAATGGCGCCAAAGTTATTAGCAAAACAAAAACTGCTTTTCCTATGGAAACTAGATTCTAACTCTAACTACCTACTGGTGATAGCCAGTAGGTAATAAATTATGTGTGCGTGTATAAATATATAAAATGTCTGTATGTAAGTAATTTGGGTTATTTTATTGGCTGATGGAGGTGAAACCCTTCTTAAGCAACAACCAAAATCCGAACCAGTGAGAACCCCCAAAGTCACTAAATTAACCTGTGCTTAATTGTCTGGTAGTTTGGCACAAACGCAGTTAGGATTAACTTAGAGGCACTATGTTAAGTATTTATGCAGCGCACAAACAGTAATAAAGTGAAAACACAAGAAAATCCGAAACCATGTTAGAAATATAGTATACATTTTAATAAATATAATGACACTAAAACAAATTAAATCCGATCAGTAGAACTGGAGTTATGAATTTCAAACATTTTAAATGAAATCTAAAAGATCAAAGCGCGCCAACATGCGTGTATCTGCACCCACGAGACCGAGGCAAAGTCAAAAGTGAAGGCTGACTGCGTTGGAGCGAGGTTCGGCTACATGAGGTGGTTTGGGACCGGTTTCCTCTTACCTTCGGAGTTAGATGAAATTCTGATTAAAAAGTCCAGGAGAAGGTAAGCTCAGAGGGGCAAGGCAGCAGGCTTGAGCCGAGCAGGAAGAGTCGTTGTTGCAGTGCGGCGCTGGACGAAGTCTCAGTGAAGCCATCAACCATGGTGGGAAAAAGGTCCGAGTTGGAGAAGCTGGATTCTCAGGCCGAGGAGGTCGTCATCGTCGATGGGGAGCCTATTGCTTTTGAGCCAGTGAAAAGTTTTAATTTTGAGATGTCTAAATCCTCCAGCGAAATGAATCTGCTAACTGTAGCTGAAGAGGGCTCCATGAGGCTGGATACCATCGCTGAGAGGTCCTGCTGAACAGGATTTGCTGCGAAGAAGAGCTGAGCAACGGCAAAGTCACTTCACCCGGCAATGCTCCTTGGGTGGATTGACTGGCTGGTAGGTCTCAGTCTTCTGTCTGTTGTTCTGGCACTTTTTTGTGAACATTTTTCAAAGTCCCAGGTTTTAGAGGTGGAAGGAGCAGCATGACTAATACCACTTCCAAGGGTCCAGGACTGGAGGGCACCACATGAGCATTAGGACTCCGGCAGTGTTCAGGGTCTCTCGAGCTTATGTCCCTGTAGCTCACCTAGGAGGCCAGCGAACTAGCCCTTGGAGCCACTCTGGTAGTCCTCAAGCAGCAAGACAGTCCTCTGGTAGCAGCAGGGCAGTCCTCTGAGGTATAAGACAGGTCTCAAACATCTATGCAGTCTTCTAGGGATCCGCTGCAGTTCTTCTGAAGTTTCCCGCAGGCCTAAGAGTGTACTGAAGATGTGTTCTGAGGGTTCAATATTTATACCTGGTGACCTCCTTTCCCCTGCCAGGCTCAAAGAAGTCTAAGGTGACAAAAGATTAGCGTTAGGTTTCTTTGTGTGTGCTGGAGGCAAGCCCGTTTGAAGTGCAAGTGGGGCAGGAAACCGCTCCGCCCCCCAATCCATCCTGCCCACGCCTAACCCTTTAGACTCGCTGTCTGGGAGAAATACACAGAGTCTAACAGCAGGGTCATGTGACCCAAGACAATGGCAGTAGGCACTAAATGGTTAGCACAAGAAAATGATAACTTTCCAAAACGTACCTACAAGAAATAGAGCTTTACCCAGTTTAGGAGAATGAGGGTAGGGGTACTTAAATATACTGAAAAAAGGAAGATCTTCATTCACCATCAATTATCACACGGTTATTCAGTCGTAGATATGCGGACATATTTCATTTCTGTTTTATTACACATTCATTTATAGCTTCTCAAGATCACAGGTATCAGGAAATGCTTCCACAACACAAATTAATTATACCATTTGGTGAAATCACAAGAAATTGTATTATCAATCATAAGCCTAACCCATGCTTAATCAACCAATATAAAAAGAAAATGTCTAAACAATAATATGAAAAGAAAGAATAGAGTGGTTTCAACAATCAAACCCAACTTTATTCCATACACTACCACAACATAAAGCATGAAAATGTCCCCTTACGCGGGTGCTATTAGGTGTCATATAAGTCAATATTTAAGGGTTCATTCCTTTTCCTGAATCGCACCCAAGCACTCCACCGCCATGCCTGCGCGTTCTGATCTCTTTTGAAGGCTTAATTCAATGAGATCTTCCTCTGGACCATCCGATTTCGAATAACAATGTTAAATGTTGGGCATATCTGCATAAAATGATTTTTACACAGTCTTTGTTAAAAGAAACATTAAAGGTGTGGAAACTAACCCTTTACATTTCACACTTTCACTGCACTTGTTTAGAACGTACCTTAATACATGAAAACACTCATTAACATGAAGATTGCTTATAAAACAACTTTATGTTGGAAGCTAAAAAACAGAAAAGGAGAGATATCAGTATCTCAATCACAAGTATTTACTTGTACAACTTCCATTTGAGGTTGCCAACAAGAAATAGTACCTCATGCTCCATTTCGCTTTTATTGTGCCCTTCGTAGGGAGCAACTCGGCATATTTACTCCGGTCGGCATGTAGACGTATTCTTGTCTTTCCTTACTGTGCCCTCAGCATTTATATGCCCGCACACTCAAGGGGCTTCAGTCGTGCTTATTGTGCCCTGTCTGGGGATCCTACAACTGTGTTCACTTCAGTCGGCATGTGGATGTGTCATTCGCTATCCTCTCAGCATCCTCAGCATCAGTATCACTGCTCACTTGTTACGTGTTCACCGGAGGCGTCTCCTCACAGCGGCCTCAGTAACGGAGTACCCGCTTCCTCAATACGTGATCCACAATGATTGGGTTATATCAGCACTGGTTGATTATTTCACCACAAAGCGGCCGTCTGTATTGGGATTCATGGGATTTGTAGTTTTTTTAACCGTAGACTATTCAGAGATGTCTGCCAAAGATTATACTGTCAACATCATCACAAACGTATTGTTTTACAATTTTATTTTACAGTTCTTCATTTTGATGTATTTTTGCATGAACTAATAACATTTGGAACACATCAGTGTCAGTCAGTTTTGAAAGTGTGATCTGTTAAAAACAGGGTCATAAACTGTCATCATCATAGACTTAAAATGACATACAAGTTGTAAAGATCGCATTTTGAAGTAGGAGACCCTGACTAAAGATTCATATGTTGTTGACCTCGTAGATTTCATTCAGGCCCCTTTCAACTGTCCACTTTTTCAATATTAGTCATGCCTCGTCTCTTAAAAGTTCTGATTCCATGACACTGTTTATTGGGACATATTTTAAAACTCCCCACCTGATATCATTCTCTGTGTGGTTGTTTGAAAGATAGTGTTGCATCAAATGAGCTGTGATTTGTGTTAAATTATATTCCTCTTTAATACTCGAGATGTTTTCCCTTTAAATGCCAAAACACAGGGGCATTTAATGAAATATATCTTGTTAGTGTTGCTGTTCTTGAATTCAAGAGGTTTTATTCTGCATTGATCACACACTTCTTCAGTACCCTCTATAGTTAGTTGGCAGACTGAACTGTTCCTGCATTTGTGATGACCCTCAATGAGTGGATATCCCATCATTTGTCACACAGTCTTGGGTACCCTATGTTTTTCTGTATTTGAGTGCACCATCGTGTCCCTAATAATCGTTTCTTCGTAACACAAGTTCCTCCAGGGTGGGATCGTGGTTTTTGATAAAATGCATAATCCTTTTAACAAGCTTTATCTGATAGAGACATCTAGCCGCAGATTCCTTAACTTAGAATATCCCCAGGCGTCAGACTGGATCCGGAAAATTTTGCGCAGCAGTACCTCTGCGCGCTGGGGGGCGGCGCCGCCTGGCTCCGCCCTGACGTCTCCGGACATGACGTCAGTGGAGCCATATAGGACCCTCCCAGCGCGCTGACGTCAGTTTCCTTCTTTTCCGCGTTACAACGCGGATCCGGGATTCAGCTGTTCCTCTGGCCTGTTTTTATTCAGGCCCTTTTTTCGACGTCGTTGGCGTCGGGGAACAGTGTGCGATGCCTTCGGGCTTTAAATTGTGCGGGACTTGTTCGCGTCAGATGTCGGCGTCGGACCCGCACGCCATTTGCATGTGATGTCTTGGGTCGCACCACGACTCCGAGGAGTGTGACGCCTGCCGGCAGATGCGTCCGAAGTCCTTACGGGAGCGGCGGATGAAGCTCTTGGCCGCCCGGTTGACCCGCCCGGCGTCTCCCCGACGTTCTCCAGTGGGTTCGTCTCTCCGCGCCCGCTCCCGGAGTCGATCCCGCGAACGTCGATCTGCAGGTAAGCGGAAGTCGAAGTCCTCGCTTCCACGTGACGGTGGGGGCCATGGTTCCCGCTCCTTCGCGGAGCCGTGCCCCCCGGAGTCGGCCTCCTTTTACCCGCCCTTTCCGGGTACTGGTGCGACTCGGCCCCAGATGGAAGCCTATTACCAGGCTCTGCACTCCATCTTTGGGTCACCTCCACTCCCTGGTGCGCCTTCGGGTCCCACAGTGGAGGTAGGCATTCAGGTCGGGTCTCCGCCGGCGGGTTCGCCCTTGGCGCCGGCCGAATGCCTCGACTCCGGCGTCGTGCCGGCGTCGGTTCCGACCGATGGGCGTTCCAGCCCCACGCCGAGCCATTCTGCCTTGTCCCCGCATAGCCCCTGGCGGCTCCCTGCGTCGACATCGGCACCGGCGGCACTCTGCCTGTCGTCTCCTGGACCTCAGGCACTTTCTCCGCGCCTCTCGGTGGTGGAGACGTTGCCGCCCACTCATCCAGCCGAGTCGCCCCTCATGGGGCTCGACGTCGCTTCGGCGCCGGATCGGCGTCGGTCGACGCCGGAAGGGTCGCCGGTACCTCTTGGCTCTCCGCTTCCAGAGGACACGGAACCGCTGTGCTTGGGCTTGTCTCCACGCCCGTTGGCTCCGCCGCCATGGAGGCAGTGGCCCCTTCTTCCTCCTGTTGGGGGGGACGGGTTAGTTTGCAACCGTCCCCTACAGATGGGCTCTTTTCCCCCCCCCCCCCGGACGCCCACTGAAGCTGGTGCTTTATTTTTACGGGGTGTTCGCAGGGCGGCAGCTGTTTTGCACTTGCACCCTCCTTCTGTCCTCTTGTCCTCTGATCCGTTGTTGGATCTCCTCCACCAAGGTGCAGTGGATCTTGAGCCTTTGCTGCCCTTTAGCGGCTTGTTGTTCGACGCCCTTCTCGGGACTTGGGCGCGTCCCTCTTCAGGAGATGCTGTCGACAGGGCCGTTGCGCATCGGCATCGTCCGGCCCCTGGGGGCCCATCCTGTTTGTCCCTTCAGCCTACTGCTCACGGTCTCGTGGTGCAGGTGTCTTTCGCCATGCAGCCTTCTTCTCCGCCTCTACTGCAGCCTCCTACTAGGGAGTTTCGTTGGCTGGAGACATGTGGACGTGGCATTTTTGCGTCCGCTAGTTCTGCATTACGTGCTCTCAACACAGTTTGCGTGTTTGCCAGGGCTTCTTCTGCCCTTTGGGACTCCGTGGAGTGTCTTTTGCCTGCCCTCCCTGAGTGTCCTCGAGCTGATATGGCTCGTCTCATTCACGAGGGCAGAGAGATGGCGCGGTTTACGATTCGGTCCACCGTTGATTCTACCGATTCGGTGGGTAGGACAATGGTGCGGTCCGTTGCCTTGCGCCGCCATGCCTGGCTGCGCGACGGGGGTTTCCCCGACAATGTCCGTGACAGTCTCCGGGATTTGCCTTTTGATGGTGTGTCCCTGTTTGACGCACATGCGGACTCTGCGGTTCGCCGCCTTCTGTCTCACCTTTCGTAGTTTTTGTTCCGGTTGAGGTCCTTGTCCTCACCCTGCTCTGTTGTCTTGACTCATGTTGGGCCGGGTTCATGCTGTAAAGCCTGAACGGCCTGGGCGGCTCCTCGCCGTATTTTCTTTCATTTATGCAGCAGTTTTGCTGCTTATCCTTCTCAGTTCCTATAGCCTGGTGGTTCAGGTTGCACCCTTCCTCCACGGGTTATGCGTTCGGAGCCTGTGGTTTCTAAGTTCCACTTTTACGTCCTCTGTCTTGAGCTTACGCTCCAGAGGAGCCCCTGGTTGGGGTTGATACTTACCCTATGTGGGGTATTTGTTTGCTATTGTATAGCTGCCTTCCTTCGACAGTTGCCTTGTTCGCTTCTGTGGGGTCCTTTTCACTCGGTCCTCCTGCGGCTGTGCCTGTGTGTTTTGCACGCTGCTGCTGCGGGCCCTTCAGGGGCCTTCTTGCGTGCCATTGGTGGGGTGTCGGCTGCTGGCCTGCATTTTCCCAATACCTTTCTTCAGGACGGAAGGGATTTCTGCTCCTTCCCGTCCCCTCATGGTTCTTCGCTGCGGCTGTTCCATCTGTGGCCGCACTGTCGGAAGGCCCTGTCGTTGTCCCCGAGCACTCCTATTTAGCTCGGCACTCTCCCTCTGTGTTCTATCGGCGTACCATGCCTGCTCCTTAGTGTCTCCGGCTGGTACGTTCTTCTCTGGTGCCTTCTGTTGCCTCGTTCTACTCTGCTATATCCATGCTGCGTAGCCCTTTCCTGGTGGACTTCGCTCTCCATGGTGGCGTTCTGGCTCCAGACGTGGTTGATCTTCCTTGTCTTGTGCCTTGCCTTTGGCACTTCCTCTGCCACCGTTTCTCATGCCCCTGTTGCGTTCCGCGCAGGGTTGGCGTGTTTTCCTTCAGGCTGCGGTTGCTGCTCTCAGCGGGGGCGGTCTCCTCACAGCATTGTTCTCTCATGTGCCGTGTTGAGGGAGCTGATGTGGTCTCCTGGCTAGATGCCGACTTTCGAGCTGGAGCGCGAGGTTCCGGTCTCGGGGTCGACTCTACATCCTGTGATTCTGGACACATCACGGCTGGCCTGGCCTCCTTGCCTCTCTCACGATGTTACCCACGTGCATGGCACTGGTTGTTACCGTTCTTTTCTGCCTTGGGCTGTCCGCCCTTTTGCGTAACGGGTGCATTGGCAGGTCTTGTGTTTCTTGTAACACTAACTCATCTTGGGCGTAGTCAGCATCTTCCCGCTGCTGTTCCCACTCTCAGTGTTTTCTTTCACTGTCGTGCATGGCCCTCGGACTCGGTTCGGCCTTGTGCACTAGTTAAACCTTCCTCTTTCAACGGTCCATCGGATCCTGGGGGTTCCTCACATCCTGCATTCGTGCCTCTCCGGCTACGGCAGGTGTCCACTCTATTCCACATCCCCCCCTTTTTGGGTTTGTGCTCATTTTCTCCGCTGTTGACCAACAGGGATTTCCTGCCGCCCTCGGCAGTCTTTGATGCTTTTTGCCTCTCATTGTTGGCCACTTCCTCCGAAGTATCCTGGTCCGGTGTTGGCCTTTCTGGCAGCGCTGTCCCCACTGTGTTTAGTCAGCTGGTTGACACTTCTGTTCCCTTGGGAACTTAGTGGGGTTCTGTCGCAGACCCGCCTCCAATGGGGTATGGCTTTGGTATCTATTCTAAGTTAAGGAATCTGCGGCTAGATGTCTCTATCAGATGTACGAGTTACTTACCTTCGGTAACGATGTATCTGGTAGAGACGTTGTCTAGCCGCAGATTCCTTAACCCCACTGTGTTTAGTCAGCTGGTTGACACTTCTGTTCCCTTGGGAACTTAGTGGGGTTCTGTCGCAGACCCGCCTCCAATGGGGTATGGCTTTGGTATCTATTCTAAGTTAAGGAATCTGCGGCTAGATGTCTCTATCAGATGTACGAGTTACTTACCTTCGGTAACGATGTATCTGGTAGAGACGTTGTCTAGCCGCAGATTCCTTAACGCCCACCCATCCTCCCCGATCTGCGAGGACCTTTTCAGGTGGGGTTTTCGGCTTTCGCCTCCTTTGGGGTGGCTTGTCCTTCTACGGGGCGGCGTTTTTTCGCCTTGCTCCCCGTTGGCCTCTTCCTTTGGTTTACTTGTTTTCCCCCCCCCCCCATTTTCATGCTGGGGCGGTGGATTCAGGTGTCCTGCATTTTTACGCATCAGTTTCTTCCAGTATGGTGCCTACTGGTGTTCTCTACCCTCCCACCCGCCTTCTCTGTTGACGCTCCTGCAGTCAATTAGTGTTCCGGTCTCTTTTGGGCCTGTTCCTACGACCGATAATTCTCTCACAGGGGACACTGTCTCCCTATTTCTTTCTTCTTTTCTTAATCCTATGGGTGGGTGCTTTTTTTGCCTGTCGCTCTCGGCTCATTCTTGCCGTCTTGCCTCAGGAGTGGGCACTCTCTCGCTTTTGCGGGGTTGCTTCTCAGTTTACTGTTCTGCCCTCTTCATTTCCTTTCATCCGGTGCAGACTTTCGGTCGTCTGCCTCGGTCTTCTGTTTGTAGGTCGATTTCCCTCAGGGGTGACATTCACTTCGCTCTTGCGAATTGGCTTCTCAGAGTATTGCTCTGCTCTTTCCTTTCGACACCTTTCAGTCGACAGTGCTTCTCACTGTCGTTCATGGTGCTTTCTCACCAATTCTCTTTTTTATTCGCACACTGTTCCCATACTCTCACAGTTTTGCTGGGGGCTCCGCGTTGTAGCGCGGAAAAGTTCCTCCGAAGAAAACTGACGTCAGCGCGCCGGGAGGGTCCTATATGGCTCCACTGACGTCATGTCCGGGGACGACGTCAGGGCGGAGCCAGGCGGCGCCGCCCCCCGGCGCGCAGAGGTACTGCTGCGCAAAATTTTCCGGATCCAGTCTGACGCCTGGGGATATTCTAAGTTAAGGAATCTGCGGCTAGACAACATCTCTACCAGATACATCGTTACCGAAGGTAAGTAACTCGTACTTTTTTAACCTTGTTAGTGTGCTGGTTATATGTTGTAACACATATCATTTGCAGGAAACAGCCCCTCCTTTCTCCTACAATGCCATTTACTGCTAGTACGCGAGTTCTTTTTTTGGGGGGGGGTGATCTGTGAAGCAGGTTCCTGGAGCTCTGCCTTCACTGCATTTTTTAAATTATTTTTTCACTCATTAATATGGCATTTACAGCAGTGACTTTGGCAGTGAAGAATAGCTGCGATTGTGAGCATTTATTTTCATTTCACTGCTATGGAGAATGTCCTCACAGTTTTTTGAGGAGTCCTTCCTATTATAGAAATAAGTTAAAGAAATATCCTCAGGGTTTATGTGTGGTGTGTGTGTGCCTGACTTTGTCAATAAATGTAATGGCACACTTTGAAGTAGCATGAAAGGATTCCCTTCAGAGGAAGAGAGGATTAGAAGAAACATTTTATAAAGGAGAAATATAAAAGACACCACTGGAGATTGGTCTTCCATCTCAATGCAGCCCTGCCAAGTACCACTCATCAGGCGTTAGACTCGCGCATTTCAGTGTGGTGGTCTGCATCATCGCAGTGAAATGCTAAGTCTCGCAAGATAGCGCTTCCTGACACCATCGGCGCTGAAGCAGACAAGTAAGTCAGGAGCGTCTCTCGTAGCACTCCGAAGCAGCGTGGACCCTGTGCTGCTCTGGCAGTGGACTGAACTGACTGCACACACTGTGCAGCAGTGCTGCCTGGGTACAGTTAAGTTCGCTCAACAAATGGGTCACTTGCGCTGGCCTGGTACCGGTTCAGCAAGCTACGCTAGTGGGGCTGCATTTATCAATCATTGGATCAATTACAGTCGTGACTGCACAGCACAGGGTGTGCCCATTTTATTTGCCGGCAGAAAGTCACACTAAGTCAATGTCTGAGTGAGGCGGCGAGCGGCAGTTATGTTTAGTTTACCGCACCTCTGCCTGTGACTGCACTGCCGCCAGTTTGGTGCCTTCCCTCCTCCTCATGCGCGACTGGCTGCGTTGGGAAAGGAGAGTCACCGCTGCAGAAGCAGGATCTGATGTTGATAAAACAAGATGATCTGACTGCCTACGTTAATTATGGTGCTGCAAGACTAGTTGGACGCTCCTCTCAGATAAGTGAGTGTGTATGATTTTCATGACACTGACCTGTTCCTTTTGAGTTATATATTAAGAACATTATCATTTTAGTTTTAGCAGCTTGAGCCAGCAAGTACTAGCACTGCTCAGTGCCTTGGGCTGGTGTTGCGGCAGGCTAGGTTACTCAGCTGACTAATATTGTAAAAGCATGGTTTGCAAGTCCGCAAATATTCAACTGGTTTACTGTTATTAAATTGTATTGTTACTAATTCATTTCCTATTAGGCTCCCGGGAGACCACTTGCATTTTGAAGCATGAGCTGTGCCCAGGTCATGGAAAGGTGACCGGCTGCTATGAAGCCAGCCTGGGCCCGGCTAAATTGTTTGCTGTGTTTCTGGTTACAATAACACAGAGCCTTCTTCTCTGGGTCCAGCCAGCACGTGTCTTACGTGCCATCATAGCCAGCACTTTAATCGTCCTGCGGTGTAACAGCCTAACAGCCCTGTGAGTTTAGAGACCCAGGCTAGCCTTCACTCTTATCAGCACTCAGCCTAGTGCAGAGGAATCAGGGCAGAATGTTTTCTGGGTAACATTTTTTACAATTTTATATAGCACAAACTCAATCCAAAGGTATTGAAGCATTTTACATGAGCACCAGTTACTTTATACAGGCCCACATTCACATTATTTTTTTTCCAACACTAAATTGAAAAGAAACCTCGACTGTAAACACAGTGCCAGGCTGCAAAACTACCTGATTAGGGAAAAAGGAAAGGTAAGAGACACAAATTAGCAAATAATGTAATACCCCAATGTGTAGAGCAAGCTAGTATAAGCAATTCCTTAAGGAACCCTTCTGGTTCCTACAAAGCAAACAACTTTATAGACGCAATGTTCCTGGGATACGGCACCTGACCTACCGGTCCTGAGTGACTTATTCGTCAAAGCTACATGCCAGCATCTAATGTTGTAGAGGTTCTTACCATTGTGTGACTGAGCACGCTAGTGGCAGCGTGTAGTCTGCGCTGCTTGCGGCAGGCTTGGGGCTGGCTCAGTTGAGCTCACTCTGGCCAAGGCTAGAATGTAACCCATTCACCCGACCCTGGCACGGCATCAGCACTGACTGACTGGTGTAAATTGGGAGTTGTGTTGGAGATTAAGGCTGGGTGTCTCTGAACATGGCTGATGTTGTCCACTTGGGGTGTCTGACTCCCGGGGTGACTCACATGGGGCATTATCATTTCTCCGCCTTAGTTCCATACACGAATGTGAGCTTGAATGCACCTCCCAGCAAGGTAGCGGCTCAGGATTGCCATGATAACAGAACACGGCATGAAGCCAGCAACGTTTAAACTTCAACACCCATCATGCTTAGGGAAAACTAGACTACAGCTCCCGGTGTGCCTTGGGCCACCCAGACCTGGAAATATCTCACTTTTGCAGGTGTCGCATGTTTGACATCAAAGAGCTCGACGACTACAGCAGTGAGGTGGCGCAGGCAGAGTTCCGGTACAGTGTGGAGGGAGCGAGGGGGGATATATTGTTAGTGTCGGTTCGTGCAGGGGCTACTCAGCAAAGTTTGATCTGTTCATGCAGAGGGAGGTTGAGGCACCTGGTTCTGCTTAAGTCCACACATGGGAAAACTATCCTGTTTTTGTGGGGGAGTGGGGTGAAGGGGCGTTATGGAACATGAGGCTCATTTGCAGGCAGTATGGCCTCTCACATCCTGTTCGGTACAGTCGGACCCTACAGTGCCCTTCTATTTCTCGTGTTTTGCTGCAGTTTTAAGATCTTCTTAGAGTTTCTTGTTGCTCAAATGGATGTAATTTCTGGTATTTGTTTCCCTCATCTTCATTGCTTGATTTTGCTTGCAAGAAAGTGTCACTCATAATTACACTGAAATTATGAAAATGTCACACACAAGCAATCTGAAACCTTGGCAGCTGTCAGTGTAGTATGGACACATAAGGGACTCCAAAAGAGGAGCTCTTAAATATGCTGTGGAGACTCCTAGCTTTGCAATTCTCCTAAAAGTGACCTGTGTCAAGGCATTCTTCAACGTCTGTAGCAGTGATGCTGAAGACCTTGATGTCATGGACCCGATCGCCTAGAAAGCCTCCATTGAGTTCAGCCTCTGTACCAACATTATTAATACCCTCAATATCGAAGTCGAAATACTGACTTGCTTACTTCTCAGATTCTACTTGGAGCTTGTCCCCAAGAAATAAACTAAAATATCTGATAGAGACTTGTAGCTCTGGAGCACCTTTGGGCCCCACAGATTCGGCGGGTGCCCCCCACTGAATTCCAGCTGGCGGTTCCTCCTTCTGTGCCACTCGGGTACCTTGGATCCAGTTCTGGATTCATTTGCAAGACCGTGAACATCCCCAGTGCCCGTTCCTGTGACGTCGTTCCCGGCGCTGCTGACGCCCCACAATGATGCCGACCTCACCGTCATACCTGACTCCCAATATTGAGTCGGATCAGCATCGCCTGACTGTGGCGCCGGCCGGAACTTGACTTTCCAAGTCAGCCAGAGCCCTCTTTTTTTGATTGGCCCTCTGAGGAGTACGATTGGGGGGGATCAGAGGATCATTATGGCTACCATAACCTCTTTGAAGAACCCAAGACAATTGGTATGAGGGACTGGCGGATGCCAGTGGTTTGGATACCTCCACAGACACTGACTTAGTCTCTCCTCTCTCCTCCTAGTGTGGTTATGCAGGAAGGGGCTTCCTTTTACATGGTGATGAGGAGGGCGGCTGAAGTCCTGGGCGTAACGCTGCCCTCGGTGGTAGTCCAGACAAGCGTTTTGACAGAGGAGCTTCAGCCAGGAGCTGTCCCCACAGAACCTTTCATGCCATTTAATGAAGCCCTCACATATATCCTGCTCGGGGGATGGGCCAAGCCCTGCACAGGGGTGCCTGTGCAGAGGACAATTTCCCCACTCCTGGAGATAAAGCTTTCCTCACCCAGCATCCTATTCCGGAGAGCCTAGTTGTCCATGCCTCCACCTCTAAACTTAACACTGGCTCGTTCCTTACCACTCCATCGGATAGGGAATCCAAGAGGATGGATAACTTTGGCAAGAGAATGTTCTCAGCTGCTAGCCTTGCACTGCAGTCGGTGAACACACTGACTCTTGGGCAAATATACCCACTCAGTTTGGGATTCGGTTGTGACCCATGGTCTCGGAGGTGGCCTGATCCAGCCTATTGCCGATGGCTGTGACACAGCTAAGTTCACCATTCGCCTCAGACTGGGTAAGACAGACTCGCTAGGCAGAACGATTGTGCTGATAATGGCACTCGGACTCCATGCCTGGCTGAGATCTACTGGTTTTTTGGGGGCTGTCCAGGCATCCCTTATGGACTTGCCCTTTGATGGCACCCGCATCTCTGGCCACAAGGCAGATTTGGCACTCTAGCGCTTCAAGGACAGCATGGCCACCGCCTGGTCACTAGGACTCTCCATGGCACTGCGCCAGCCCCATTTTGCCTTTCGCTCCTTCTGTGGCTAAGGTAGGGGCTACCAGCCACATCCATTCCCACCCAGCAACCAAGGCAAACGGACTGCCCAGTCTTTTCATGTCCTCAAACGAGGCTACCACAGACCCCGTTGGACTTGCAGCCAGAAGTCTGCCCAGTCTGCAACCCCTCCTAGCCTAAGCAGCCGCAGTCTCCAGGCCCTTTTTGTTTGCCTTCTCACCACCATAGGCATTTGCAGCAGTATCTGGCACCATCTGTCCTGCTGTAGTTAATAACATATGACAAACGGGTGCTCCAAATTGTTCAGTGGGATTACACCCTTCCATTCACAGACCTGCCACCATCGTCAGACTAGCTGTAGGAGGACTACTTGTCCCTTCTCTGTCAAGAAGTGCAGGCTCTTTTGGCCAAAGGATCCTTCGAGATGGGGCCGACATCGGAAGTAGGTTGTGGTTATTTTTGCTACTTTCTGGTGCCGAAAAAGGATGGATGCCTCCGCCCTATACTAGACTCGCACCCTCTCAATTTCTTTCTGAAGATGGATACATTCAAAATGCTCACATTAGTTCAGGTCCTGTCTTTTCTGGACCCTGGAGACTGGATGATAGCAGCGGCCCGTGCAGGTAAGAGCCATGGGACGGTGGGGCCGGGTGGGGTGGATTTCGACAGACGACGGAAAATTCATTATTTCATTTTCCATCATCGTCGTCTGTCGAATCCTAGGCCCCACCACTCTTACCAGCACGAACCGCGGCTGCTGGATGATAGCACTGGACTTGCCGTATGCCTATTTTCACATACCTGTCCTGCCTGGCCACAGGTGTTACCTATGCTTCATTGTGAGCCACGAGCATTGTCAGTTTGCTGTGCTTCCTTTTGGCCTTACCAGTAGCCCTTGTGTGTTCATCAAGGTGATGGCCTTTGTTGCAACCCATCTCCGAATGTCAGGGGTTCCAGTCTTCCCTTACCTCGACGATTGGCTGTTGAAGGACTGCTTGCCCCGGGCAGTCGTCTCTCGCCTCCAGTCTATGGCGGACCTCCTGCACTCACTGGGTTTCACTATCAATGTGTCGAAGTCACACCTGGCTCCCTCTGACACTCCCCTTTATTCTGGGCACAGTTCGGTTTTGTGCCTTTGCCCCAGGAAAGAGCGTCTAGGATATTCAGGCTATTATTCCAAACTTTTCATCCTGTCCTGGATTTTAGTGAGGTTGACACTGAGGCTGCTGTGACTGATGACCTATCGCATCCTGCTGGTTGAGCATGCCAGGTGGCATACATGGGCTCTGCAGTGGGATCTGAAGTCCCGGTCGGCCCAGCATCAAGGTGACCTCCCCGACCATGTTCAGATTTAGGAGGAGACTGTGAAAGACCTGTAGTGGAGCGTACATCCACCTCGATTGGGTCAGTGGCAGGCCCCTCTCCTGTCCCCACTTCAAGCTGGCAGTGGTGACCAATGCATCACTTCTGGGTTGGGCATCCATCTGGGAGAGGTAAAGATTAGACCCCTCTGGTCTCCGGCGGAGTTCCAGCTCCACTTGAAACTTCTGGAGATGAGGGCCATCCACTTGGCACTGAAAACCTTCCTTCCGTTGTGCCTCTTGAAATGGCTGGACCACCAAAATATCTTCCTGGTGGTGAACCACCTGGCAGGATCATTAAATGCCAGGGCGGGCTAGCTCAGCCATCGGCGCTTAGTGGATAACGAATGGCAGCTCCATCCAGAGGAGGGGCTAGGTTGCTTCCACGCATTAAGAGAACCTTAGCTCGATCTGTTAGCCACCGCTGACAATATGCAATGTCAGCACTTGTGAGCATTGGGCTTTCCAAGGCGTCTCACTCTGGACTCCCGTATGCCTTTCTGCCAATATCTGCCTTTAGTTCCTCAAGTATATCAGGACGGTCCTGGCCCGTCATCCTTGTGGCTCCAAATTGGGCACAGAGAGTTTCGTAATCAGAATTCCTGGGCTTGAGCATGTGTCCTACGATCAAGCTGCCCCTCCAATAGGACCTGTTGTCGCTGCAACAGGGCAGGGTTCTACACCCTGGCCTTCACAATCTCCAGCTTCATGCTTGGAGATTGAGCGCCGACAGCTGAACACCTTTGATCATCTCCAGAGGTGAGGTGACGTCTTGCAGCCAGGCGTCCCTTGACGAAAACTGCACATGCCTGTCGTTGGGACAAGTTTGTGGCTTTGTGCGGTGCTCACCAGATTGAACCCATCCAGACCAAACTGTCTGACATTTTGTTATTTGTTCTGTCTCTCGCCTGGCAAGGCTTTGGGTACAATTAATGGTTATCTTTCGGCCTTCTTACGGTTCCCTGATCAGCCCTCTTTGTTTAAATCACCGGTTGGAATGCAGTTTTTTAAAGGACTGCAACACGTGTTTCCCCCTTCTCCTTTTGTCATGCCCCAATGGGACCTTAGTCTGGTCAGGAATTATCTGATGTCCTCTTCATTCAAGCCGCTTCCCAGCTATCCTCTATGGCTCCTTACTATAAAGACTGTGTTTCTCATTGCCAATCACCTCAGCATGGTGTGTGAGTGAGCTTCAGGCTCTGTCCATCATCCTCTCCCTTCTAACTAGACAAACTGGTTCTGCAGACACAAACATCCTTCCTGCCAAAAGTTGAGATGTCATTCCACATCCCACCCAGCACTTTGTGGGGTTCTCTGGAGCAAAAAAGTCCAGGCAGTGCAGAAGAGAACCATCCCCTGTTGGACTGTGCTCTGCATCAAGATCTGCTACGCATTGGCCAAAAAGCAGCCTCTGGAAGGACTGGGTGCTCCTTCTACAAGGGCCAAAGCTGCCACCATTGTATTGGCATCGGAGTCCCTGTCCTATGCATTTGTCAGGTGGTTACGTGGACGGCCTTCCACATGTTCATGAAGCATTATTGCTTGGAGAGTCTGGTATGTTGGGACGGGCATTGTGCCTGCTCGGTCCTGCAGGACTTTCTGGTTCGAGTCCTTTCACAAACCCACCGATGAATTGGTTTTGCTTTAGTATCTATTCAGAAGTTTAGGAATCTGTGACTACAAGTCTCTATCAGAAGAATAAGTTACTAACCTGTGGTAACGCTCTTTCTAGTAGACTTCATCTAGCCGCAGATTCGTCACCGACCCTCGCATTCTCCCCATACTGTGTTGGGTACTATCTATTAATAAAATAGTAAGTCTGTACACTGTCTACCAATTTGCTTTGAAGCTCTGTGTCTGGAGGCGCAGACAGTCTCGAAAGCAACTAACCTAAAGGAACTGGAGTGGCTCCTATATAAGCCTGGAACATCATTTCCGGAGCGGAACGGTGTCGGTGTGGCCCTGCAAAGCACCATCTACCTGCATGCAGAGGTACTACTGAAAAGTTTCCGGATCCAGTATGAAGCCATGGGAATATTCGGAAGGCGCGGGATTTGCTTCTAGATAGTCTCTACCAGAAAGAGCATTACTGAAGGTAAGTAACTTGTTTAACTGGTATCAAACCGAATGAACAACATCAATTAAAGAAATTGCTCTTCAGTTGATCACTGCTTTTTGGTACTAATACAAATGTATGATGAACTTTACAAAATTAAAACTGAAGCAGAAGTACAAAAACACTGATGGTCTCAAAAGGAAAAGAGATTTTCAGAAATACTGATCGAAATCAAGGGAGCAAAGGTACAAACAAGTGCATTCTCCCTTTGTGCAGCAAGAGCATCAGTTTTGCCATTTAAAAATATATAGTGGTATGAGAAAACCCAGCATCCCGAACGGGTGAGGATCTTTCTGCAGCTGCAGGGAAACCACACCAACAAGCATTGACTCAACCCTTCTCCCTCATATGTCAACTACTCTGGTGGAGAGGTACCATTGCTCATCTTTCAGCGTGGAAAACATTAACAAATGACAGATGTGTGCTAAATATTCTGCAAATTGCTATTGCCTCGAGGATTAAGACGTCCATTTGCAGTTCCCCTGAAAATTAATTCCAATTTCAGTTGTAAGCATTTGCGAAGTGTTCCATCTGTTACTGCTGAAACAGATATGGGGCTATTTACTTTGTCTCAAAAGGAAAAGTGATTTACACTTGTTTCTTTTTGGTGCGAAAAGCTTAGAAGCAGGAGTCCAGACATATTTGTGATCTCGAGGAAGTGGACTAATGATTCAGAAAAGATCAGAATGCTGGCCCTCCATCGGATCTTTCCCCATTTCCAGCAGGGATTAGACAGTGCCCCTGTTGTGTGAAAAAGTTGCAAGTTTCTATGCTTCATTGTAGGCCTAGCTTAGTTCAATACTAAGTACTGCCTTTCGGTCACAAGTAACTGCACAAACCTTATCAATGCGCATAGTAATAGGGATTCGTCAGTCTAATCCTTATCGCAGTACATGCCAGATGTTTCTCTGCTACGCTTCATGGTGTCCTCATCCTCAAAGGCCCAAACGTGGGGCTACATATGAGTCCTCTTCAAAAATGTGTGGCGAATAGTTTTCTCGTTTGAAGAGGACCAGGAAGACAAACTGCAGATGACGCGGTAGGAGTGATTCATTCCTTCGTGGGGTCGTGCTCTCAGATGGATTTGCTTGTAGCTGTTCTTTTCCATCACGCCCTCCATCCCAAAGAATAGTAATAGATTCTTGCCTGGTGGGTTGAGTGACCCCCATTCACTCTGATTGGATCCTTGGCACATGGTTGTCGAAGGAGAAACATACCACCTCAATGTGCTGAAGCTTAGGTCAGTAGATCTGGTGCTGAAAACATTTCAATTGCGGTTCAGATAATTCTGTTTGGATTCATACAGACAACACAATCATTGTATATTATTTGAACAAACAAGATGCATAAGATCCAGAGCAGAGGTTTCAGCAAAATCATAGATGGGTCCTAAACAGTGATGTTCTGCTTAACATTTTTCAAGATTGGTCTTTCCGCAAATCAAATTGTTTGCAAGTAACATAAAAATAATTATCCATCCAGTTTTCCCATGAACCAGTATTCAGGGTCAATGATGCCCTTTTGTTCAGTGCTCAGTCTTGTGTCTGTTACTTTCCATTGATCAGCTGTTCCAAACGGCCAGCATGCTCAGGAGGTGCAGAGCAAAGATTGTCCCATTGGCTTCGGAGTGACTCTGCCAGTGGTGGTTTCTGAAACTTTTAGCACGTGTCAGAAAGACCTCACAGGAGGTAGGCAGCTAACACCCCAGACTATGGTCTTTGAACGTGGCAGCCTTGCCTCTGAAGTGTTGTCATTCAGCCATCTGAGGTTGAATCAGAGGTGCATGGACATTCTAACAGAAGCGAAGCGCTCTTCGACAGTGGCGTTCTAGGGTTTAAAGTGGAAGGATGCTGCCTCTGCGGCTTATGAAATTTATTGAATCCACTATGTGTCCGAAGGAAGCAGTTCAGGCATATCTGTTGTTTTTACTGTAATGATTTTAATTAATTGTACAGTAAATAAATACAATACATATCTGCTGCAGCTAGCACAATCTGGCATCCAATACTACTCCTAAAAGATACATTTATCTCCTGTTACAAGTTACAAAAAGAGTCTTTCAAAGGTGTCTTTTTAACCATACCAGCGGTGTAGGGTTTGCTGAAAGATATTAAGATTGTTCCATGGCATCCCATTTGGAAAACCATCACCCCAATTGCTAAAAGTTGTTCTCTCCAGATTTATGGTCCCTTCTTTTGAGCTCTTGCAGATAGCATCTCTGTGACCCCTATCTTGGAAAGCTGCATTCCTACTGCCCATTTTGTTAACAGTTAAAGAGTGTTTGGTGTAAGCAGTATGTTTTTGTGAAACCCAGCACAATTTTTCCTTAAACAAGGGTGGTTAGGAGGACTTGCCGTTCTTTTTGCCAAAAGAAGTCTTATTTTCATGTTAATCGAACCCTTTCTCGTCTAACTTTCTTCCAAAATCCTACCTATCCAGCTGAGCTCTGTCTGTACACTGGATGTAATGAAGGTGCTGCGTTAATGTCTTACATGCAAACACAGACTTAAACAAATGCCCCCTTTTGCATACCTACTATTGCCATGCATTAGCCCATTCTATGCCACACCTCTTGTCTTTACCAGTGCTTGCTTCTTTTGATTGCATATCAGTAGTACTATAGATCTCGATTACGTGTTGCAAAGTGCTGGCCGGCGGCAAACTCCGCGCCTATAATTACTGGTATTATACGGTATGAACCCACCAGTGCAGTACAATTATGGGGTAAACCTCACGGAATTGATAACCGCATATCAGTTTTATTGGGTGGATGGCTGCACGGAATTCCCGCTTCCATGAGGTTTAACACTTCCATTTACCACCTGCTCCGGGCAGTGGGAAGAGTGAGGACAGAGAGCGACCCTTGACCTTGCCAGGTAGGTCGCTCCCCCACCACACAGCTCCGCCTGTGCTGCCCTGCTGCTGCTGGTTAGTGCTCTTGCCTTCTGTCCCCCACTGCCCCCTCGTTGCTGTGCCCGTTTTTCCTGTTGCCCTTTGCCTTCTGTTCCCCTCGTGTGCCTGATTCTGTGCCCTTTGCCTTCTGTTTCCCCTCGTGTGTCCCCTGTCCCTGCGCCAGATTGTTTTGCCTTCTGTGTTTCCCCTTGTGCCCCTGATTCTGTGCCCATTTTGCCTTCTGTTTCCCCTTGTGTGCCCTTGATTCCGTGCCCGGTTCTGTGTCCCTCGCCGCTCCCGTTTCCCGCCGCTGCGGCCCCGCCCCCCTCACCGACAATTCGCTGCCCCTGCCTCCCACCTCCCAGCTGCTCCTCCCTCCCACCTCCCCATATATGGCGGCCGCTCGCAGCGGGCGCGCCTAAGGCAAGCCCGTCTGCGCCCGTCCGCGCCTGGACCGCGCCCAGCGCCAGAACCCCTGGTCCTTGCGCCCACCAGGACGATCGCCGGCGCTACGATGCCAGCACACTCCACGCTCTCAACCCCGGACGGACCCACACCTGCTTCAAGGCCGCCCCGAAACGCACTCATGGTCCCTTCACCTGCCGGAACTGCAGCTACACCAGCCTCAGAGCCGCCGAAGCGCCGCCAAGAAGGACCCCAACCACCTCCGATGCATCCTACTGAACACCCGCTCCGCACGCAAACACGCCGTCGAGCTCTGGGACCTGCTCGACACATCATCCCCGGACGTCGCCTTCCTGACAGAGACCTGGATGAACGACTCCTCCGCACCCGACATCGCCATAGCCATCCCAGACGGCTATAAGATCACCCGCAGAGACCGCACCAACGGAGTAGGAGGAGGAATCGCCATCGTCCACAAGAACACCATCAGGGTCTCGACCAGCACCGACGACACTCTCAGCACCGCCGAACACATGCACTTCCAGATCCACATGGACCCCAACACCACCCTAAGAGGCACATTCGTCTACAGACCCCCCGGACCCCGACCCCAGTTCAGCGACTCCATCGCCGACTTCATCAGCTCGCACGCCCTAACCTCCACCGACTACATCCTCCTCGGAGACCTGAACTTTCACCTGGAGAACAACAACGACAGCAACTCCACCACCCTGATCGACAATCTCGCCAACCTCGGACTGAGACAGCTCGTCACAACGCCGACCCATTCCGCCGGCCACACGCTCGACCCCGTCTTCTCCTCAAGCTCCCACGTCTCCTTCAGCCACACCACCGAACTCCTCTGGACCGACCACCGCTGCATCCACTTCACCTTCCAGAAACCCACCACACACCACCGCACCCAACAGATCCCACGCCGCTGCTGGAGCAAAGTCACCGAAGACCAACTACAGACAAACCTCGCTCTCAGCCCACCCACCGACCTCTCCAACACCGACGACGCTGCCCGCAACCTCAGACGATGGATTGACGACTGCGCCAACACCCTCGCCCCGCTGAAAAAACCCACCTACAGAGACACCTCAAGAGAGCCAGCTGGTTCACCCTGGAACTCCTAGCATCCAAGCGTACCTGCCGGAAACTAGAGATGAAATGGCACAGTGAAAAGACACGGACAGCCACACAGCCCACAAAGACGCCATCCGCAACCACCATCACCTCATCAGGGCCGCCAAGAGGATCTCCTTCAAAGACCGCCTCGACAACAACGCACACAACAGCAAGGAGCTCTTCAACATCGTGAAGGAACTCTCCAACCCCAGCTCCAACACCAACGACATCCCGCCGTCGCAAGCCCTGTGCGATTCCCTCGCCACCTTCTTCCACCGCAAGATCACCGACATTCACGACCGCTTCAACACCCAGACAGCCCCAACAGACACCGACACACCAGACTCGCCGCACACCATCGACCACGACCCCTTGCCAGCCTGGGCCAACGTGAACCTCGATGACACTATCAAGACCATGAGCACAATCCACTCCGGCTCCCCGTCAGACCCTTTTCCGCACCACATCTTCAACAAAGCCAGCAGTTCCATCGCACCCCACCTGCGCAACGTCATCAACCTCTCCTTCGAGACCGCGACCTTCCCAGAGAGCTGGAAACACGCCGAGATCAACGCCCTGCTCAAAAAACCCAAGGCGGACCCGAGAGACCTCGAACTTCCGGGCCATCTCCCTGCTTCCTTTCCCAGCCAAGGTCATCGAGAAGATCGTCAACAGACAGCTAACCCGATACCTCGAAGAAAACAGCATCCTGGACCCATCCCAGTCAGGGTTCCGCAGCAACCACAGCACCGAGACTGCCCTCATCGCCGCCACCGACGACATCAGGACCCTGTTGGACAACGGTGAGACCGCAGCCCTCATCCTGCTGGACCTCTCCGCCGCCTTCGACACTGTCTGCCACCGCACTCTACGCGCACGCCTCCACGACGCAGGGATCCGAGACAAGGCCCTGGAATGGACCACCTCCTTCCTCTCCGGCAGAACCCAGAGTGTCCGCCTCCCCCCGTTCCGATCCGAAGCCTCCGAGATCATCTACGGCGTACCCCAGGGATCATCCCTCAGCCCGACACTGTTCAACATCTACATGGCCCCGCTCGCACGCATTGCCCGACAGCACGACCTCAACATAATCTCCTACGCCAACGACACTCAACTGATCCTCTCCCTCACCAAGGACCCCCTCACCGCCAAATCCAACCTCCACGAAGGAATGAAGGCCGTCGCCGATTGGATGAAGAGCAGCCGACTAAAGCTGAACATGGACAAGACGGAGGTCCTCATCCTCTGCTCCAACCCTTCAGCCTGGGATGACTCCTGGTGGCCTACGACACTGGGGGCAGCCCCGACACCCACCGACCACGCACGCAACCTGGGAGTCATCCTCGACTCAACACTCTCCATGGCCAAGCAAGTCAATGCAGTCTCCTCCTCCTGCTTCAACACCCTCCGCATGCTCCGCAAGATCTACAGGTGGATCCCGACAGATACAAGAAGAACAGTCACCCAGGCCCTCGTCAGTAGCAGACTCGACTATGGAAACGCCCTCTACGCGGGAGCCCCAGCCAAGCTCATCAAACGACTGCAACGCATTCAAAACGCCTCGGCACGCCTGATCCTCGACGTACCACGCCACAGCCACATCACCCCCCACCTGAGAAACCTGCACTGGCTCCCCGTCGACAGGAGAATCTCCTTTAAACTCCTCATCCACGCACACAAGGCACTCCACAAGACCGGCCCAGCCTACCTCAACAGACGACTCTTCTTCTACGTCCCCAACCGCCAGCTCCGCTCCGCCGACCTCTCCCTCGCCACCGTCCCCCGCATCCGAAGAACCACCACCGGCGGCAGATCCTTCTCCCACCTCGCCGCCAAGACCTGGAACACCCTTCCACTCAGCCTACGACAGACCCAAGACCTGCTGACCTTCAGGAGGCTACTCAAGACCTGGCTGTTCGACCAGTAGCGGCACCCCACCCCCCTTTTCTTCCCTTTTTAGGTCTCGGCCTGCACCAGCGCTTGCGCTGGTCTGGCCGAGAGTTTTAGTAAGCGGGTTTTGGAAGTGCAAACACTGGCTTTCGGCTGGCGACCAGCTTGAGTTCACGATGGCGTGCACGCGCAGCTGCCATCTGTTGTTTCCTATCTCTTCCTCATTTCCTCGTCATGGCTCATTAACTCTCTGGACTCTGATGTTTCAATCGCAGCAGCAGCTCACATTACCAACTGAGGGCCCTGGACTACAGTCACATGAAAAACAACAGCGATTAGCATTGAAATGCAAGCTTTTTTTTGTCTAGTTAGAAATATTGCTTCGGTGGGTTGATTTCACCTTATATCGCTATTTGTTTTATATTGGGAGTCACAGCCTAATTACCAGTATTTTTGTCTCTCACTGTTTTTTTTATTTTTTATATTTATTCGCGCAAAGCACAAAGCTATATTTAAGGTTACTTTTTCCGCGTCACTTCTTCACTCTATTTAAACTCCACACCCCCCACTCTTATTGTCTCTCTCCTTCTCTCTCTCTCCCCTCTCTAATTCTCTCTCTACTTAATTAACTCTCCCCTCTCTATCTTTTTTAGCCTTTCATTCTCTCTCACCCCTTTATGTTTCTCTTTCAAACTCCTTCATTCACTCTCTCTCCCCTTCTTTCTCTCTCTCTCTATCCCGCTCCACTCTTTATTCTATGTACACCCTTTCTCTCTCTCTCTTTCTCTCTCACCACCCTCTCTAATTGGGCATTATATCTTCACTCTATCTCTCACTCGGCAACACAACAGCATCACTCAGCGCAACCACAGCATCAATCAGAGCCAGCACAGCATCAATAAGAGCCAGCACAGCATCACTCAGCACCACCACAGCATCACTCAGCACCACCACAGCATCTCTCAGCACCACCACAGCACCACTCAGCACCACCACAGCACCACTCAGCATCACCACAGCAGCACTCAGCACCACCACAGCAGCACTCAGCACCACCACAGCATCACCACAGCATCACTCAGCACCACCACACCACCACTCAGCACCACCACAGCATCACTCAGCACAGCACCACCACAGCATCACTCAGCACCACCACAGCACCACTCAGCACCACCACAGCATCACTCAGCATCACCACAGCCTCACTCAGCACCACCACAGCACCACCACAGCACCACCACAGCATCACTCGGCACCACCACAGCATCACTCGGCACCACCACAGCATCACTCGGCACCACCACAGCATCACTCGGCACCACCACAGCATCACTCGGCACCACCACAGCATCACTCGGCACCACCACAGCATCACTCGGCACCACCACAGCATCACTCGGCACCACCACAGCATCACTCGGCACCACCACAGCATCACTCGGCACCACCACAGCATCACTCGGCACCACCACAGCATCACTCGGCACCACCACAGCATCACTCGGCACCACCACAGCATCACTCGGCACCACCACAGCATCACTCGGCACCACCACAGCATCACTCGGCACCACCACAGCATCACTCGGCACCACCACAGCATCACTCGGCACCACCACAGCATCACTCGGCACCACCACAGCATCACTCGGCACCACCACAGCATCACTCGGCACCACCACAGCATCACTCTGCACCACCACAGCATCACTCTGCACCACCACAGCATCACTCTGCACCACCACAGCATCACTCTGCACCACCACAGCATCACTCTGCACCACCACAGCATCACTCTGCACCACCACAGCATCACTCTGCACCACCACAGCATCACTCTGCACCACCACAGCATCACTCTGCACCACCACAGCATCACTCGGCACCACCACAGCATCACTCGGCACCACCACAGCATCACTCGGCATCACCACAGCATCACTCAATTTCAATTTCAATCTTTATTTCGATTTTAAAAAAACCATAAAAGATTACATAAAAACATCATACAACAATACTTAAAAAAGGGTAACCCGCCCATTAACACACATTTTAAAAACGATTATAACAGTTTCTTAAAACCCAACTACAAAGCTTCACAGGACTAGCTAAAATCAAACATCTGATTTTAAATTGATTAACATTACATATTCGTTAAAAATACCTTAAAATTTCAATCCCAATTTCTTTCTTGTTAAATCAACACTAAAAAGGTATCTACTTACACTAAACACAATAATTTGGGTTGTGTCTGTTCGCAATACTCTTCCTGCCTCATTACATAATCTAATACCCAAGAGTTGACAGATTGGTTTAATCCACTTCCTCCTAGCATGTATGTAGGCTGGGCAAAAGAATAACACGTGTAATTCATTCTCTTTCGCACCTGTGTGACAGATATCACAACAGCCATTGTTTGCACCATCTACGCTACGTACCCATTTCATAGTATTTGCTTTAATTTGCAAAATCCCGTAGCGGAATTTAAGATAAAGAGATTTGGCAAGTTGTGGTTGAATTTCGTCTAGAAAGGACTCGAATTTGCCATTTGGTTTTATTGCGAGGAACCTAGTAGATAAAGTACCTAGTTTTGGACAATGTAACAAAGTACCTTGTACAAATGCCCAAAAAGTCTGTTTCAACAGCTTTTTTGATCCCAACGACAAACCCTGAGGTTCTTCCCAAAAATGTTTTAGTCCTAATTTATAAAACCAATCCTGTATATGATTCAGCCATAATAACCTTGTGGTATTTTTTATTCTAAAAATTTCCTCCAACCCTTCTCTATAATGAGCAAGTTCATCTGTGGCCCACAAACGTACCCAAAATAATAGTGGCCGCAAAGCCGCATGCTGGTCAATGCGGCGAATATTTAGGTCTATTATTACTGGTATTAAAGGTGTACGTTTTGGCAAACATAACAATTTCCTTAAAAATGTGTTCTCATACACCATAAAACTATTCTTTGTCGCATGACCCCACAGTTCAGCCCCATATAAGCAAGCAGGTTGCACCCTATATTTATATAACTCCAATGCAGGAGAGACAGCTTTAGATAAGCTGCTCTCGTGCATCCTTACTATTGGGACTGAATTTTGAATTAATATTGTTTTACTTTTATCCAACTGTGGTCTCCAGTTTATTTTAGAATCCAGAGTAATACCTAAATAATTAAAATTTTGCACATATTCTATCCTCTCATTTCTTACAGTTAAATTTTTTTTAAAAGATTTGTGCGGATTAACAGCCATGTATTTCGTTTTAGTAGAGTTAATTTCCAAGCCCTTTGTTTCGCAGTAAGTTTCGAAAGTATTAAGTAAGTGTTGCAGACCTTTGGGGGTTTGTGATATTAAGATTGTATCATCGGCAAATAAAAGTGCCGGTACTGGCACCCCCCCCAACTTGGGAGAGTCATGCTCGCAGCCCAAGAGATATTCAGGGATATCGTTAACGTACAACGAAAATAAGGTAGGAGCCAGCACGCAACCTTGCCTTACCCCCCTGTTTACTTGTATTCGATCAGTAAGTTCGCCATTTGGCCCCCATCTAACCCTTGCAAAGTTATCCTCGTGTAACCTAATAATCTGCAAGAGGATTTCCCCTGGGACACCCTGATCTTTTAATGATTTCCACAGGAGATTTCTGGGTATGAGGTCGAAGGCTGACTTAAGGTCTACAAAAGCTATGTACAAATGAGTTTTCTTAACTGTAATATATTTCCAAATTATACAAAGAAATCTAAAAACCTGATCAATAGTGCTAGTTTTTGCTCTAAAGCCTGCTTGGTACTTTGATAAAATGTTATACTCCCCAATCCAATCGGTCAATTTATTTAGGATTTGACGTGCATATATTTTTTGTAAAACGTCAATTAGACTAATCGGCCGATAGTGCGACGGATCCTGGCGGTTACCCTTTTTAAAAATAGTTGTAATCTCTGCACCCCTCCACGTTTCAGGAATTGGTGCACCCGATGCAACTGTATTGCACAAAAGATTAATGTAGGGAGCCCAAATCTCCTTTTCATGCCTCCATAGGTAACCTGGTATCTTATCAGGCCCAGGGGCCTTCCCTTGTTTTATTGCATTTATTGCTACTAATGTTTCCGCTAGACTAAAATGTAGAGGGGTATCACTTGAATGAATAACAAGTTCTTCAAAATTAAAATTAATATCTTTTTTGGTAGTTGAGTATAGTTTTGAAAAGTGGGTTACCCATGTGTTTGCATCAAGAAAAAGGTCCTTGTTACATTTCCCTTTTTTGTTACCCTTTGATAGTAAACGCCAAAAGGTAACCTGGTCATTTAGTTTACATGCTTTTATCAGTTCAGACCAAATATTGTCCTCCCAACCTTTCTTTGCCTTAGTTATCACCCCCTTATAGAGAATCCTTTTTTCCCTTAGGGTTGCTATGTCCCTATCCTTTGATGCCTGAATCAAATCCTTTTTTGCATTACGACATTCTTTATTATACCATGGGTTCTCTAACGAGGCTAATTTAGATGTTCCCTTGTTTTTTATTTGTTTTGGGGCCTTACTTAATATTGGTTCAAGTCCCTCTACCAACCTATCATGCATTTCCATGATTGGTATCTCTGTTAATGGCAAGTTAATATACAGAGAAACTATTTCTATATAAATTTCATAAATTTTTTTAATGATCTTATCATTCCCCAAAACCAAAGGCCATCTAAGTGCTCTACGGTTATTCGATACCAAGGGCTCAATTAGACTATGACAAAGGTCACGTCTCCTTGAGTGATTTTGTCGAAATAGGGAAGCTGAGAGCGTCAAACATAAAGGACGATGATCACTCTCTATTCTGTCTTCCACAACCAAGTCTTGCAGCATGGACCATAAAGGGACAGAAACCAATATATAGTCTATATAGCTTTTAGAGTTGCCCCGCATAAATGTGGGTAAATTTGGATTATCAGAAGATAATCGCCCATTACAGGCGCGTAAACCATGAGCTGAAACCAACCTCAGTAACTGCGCTACAGCACATGTACATGAAACCACTGGGGTGCTATTCAATGCTGGAATATTGTTGGCCAAATCCTCGTCTTCAAAGATGTTTTCGAATCCAACCACTGGTTCAAATTTTCGATTAAAATCACCCCCAATAATTATCAGAGCACTCTTGTTTATTCTAGTTAGCATTTGATCCAACTGCTCAATAACTTGAACATCTTTACTTGCTACACTTGGTCTGCTATATATATTAAAAATGTAGATTTCCCTTTTATCTGGTGCTAAAAACTTAATTCCCAATATATCTTTACTAGGGGAATCAATTTGCGTAAACTCAGCGCCCAAAGTAATTTTTAGCCAAGTAACAAGGCCTCCCGAGGGCCTTCCTCTCACAGAGGGAGTTGCAGCAATGCTAAAAGTTTTAAACCCTACTTTATGGGGGTTTCTATTGCCCAGGTTTCTTGGAGGAGGACTATTTCACTCTGACCTATATAATCCTGCCATGTTACATCCCTTTGATTTTTCTTAATCCCTGCAATATTCCAAGAAGTCAACTTTATCTCTGATACACGTTCCTCGCTGTTTTGATCACCGGTTAACTTCTTACATCCATTCTCCAAACCTAATGTTTCCTCACTATTATTACCGTAGTTATTAATAACAAAATTATCATCATTTAATATAAGTTCCTCTCCCTGATAAACTGATTGATCTTTCACAATATTCACTATATTTACATCTGCTATATCATTTATGAGTTCTCCAAGTTTCCTATATGCATTTACATTCAGAGTGCTGTTAAGTTTAACTGTCTGGTTCCCTTCACAAGTGCCAGTATGCACCTTAAGGGGCATATTATCATTTTCTGTAATTCCCATTTCCATAGGGATAGTTAAAGCAACAGTAGGCATCAATACAAGAACACCATCATTAGGTTTGGATCTTAAGTCTTTGCAGGTAATTATCCTTGTCTTCTCCTGTCCTAAATTGAATAGTTGTCAGTCCTGGAAATCCAGGTCTGACAGTGCTAAAAACCTATTAGATTGTATAACTAATGGGAATCCAGTAACTTTGATCCCACCTTCCGGCTTATAGAAGTATCCTAAGGAGAGTGCACTGATATCAGTCTTGGGGGTAAAAGTTGCATCACAATAGTGTAAGAGATGATGAACCATCTTTGGTCTACGGAAATTGACCACAATGCAATCACCTCTTATGTTCTTAATGGATTGCCCTATCCACCCTACTCTACGAACCATTATTATCTCCTGAGCATTAGATGGATGGAAGTTTTTGTGTTTGGTCAACCAATCAAAAGTTTTGTTCCATAGATCAATCCAATTTTCTTTCTGCCCAACCCTCAAAGGTGGAACCCCTGTCAAAATCAAAACATAAGGACATGATTCCGGGGGAAGACACAATATTTCAGTATTAGGGACTTTGGAAACATTTGATTCACTACTTCTCTGGCACCCAGCAAGAGAACCAGCGTCATACATTTCACCCATAGTTGTTACATGTCCCTTCTGTACACCTTGTGGGACTATCGCATCTGAACCCTCGGACAGGGGAACCAATCTATTTACCCTCTTATTATTCTCATTTATTACAGCTATATTCTCATCTTGGTTAGCTGGTGGACAACTAGCTATCACTGATCTTTGGTCCTCCCTTTCTACTCCAGTAGGTAACACGGTAGGTAACACACCTACAATGTTATTACTTAGGGTATTGATTGCTGACTCGAGGAGGCTGATTTTATAAAAACATTTTTCAACCAGATCGCTAACACAAATTAAAGCTGCTCCTATCCCAGGATCATTCACTCCTGTAGAGTACTCAGTCATAACTCCCTTATTGCTAGCAACTTCCTGCCCTGATGACAGTAAGGTTGACTCTGTTTGTGTACCAACAGAAATATTTTTCGGTAAACAGAAGATGCCAGTAGTGCCCTTACCCCTAGATTTACTTGACTCTATATTCCCTTTTTTTTTATTTAACCGTGGCTCAATCGTATCTTTGGTCACAGTTTTCGCGACCCTAGCCCTAGTAACTCTGTCAGGAACCATCGAAGAACTTAATATTTCTTCAGAGGAAGGTAGAAAAGGGATAGAGTTCAATGGGGCACTTGTTACAATATTCGGTGAAATCTCCTGATCAGCACCCCTCTGTACAGGTGAAGGGATACCAGTTATTAAATGTCTCTGTAAAATAGCGGGGTCTAATGAAAGACGTCTCTCAGTCAGATGAATTTCGTGGGTTAGGAGTGACTCCGCTCTTACTAAAAATGCATCCAGTGTGCCAGCAACCCCCTTGCGTTTTTCCATTTTCTTTAGATGGCCAGTTAGATCAAACAACCCAGATATTCTCTATGTTAAAACTCCTACACAGTACCTTAGATATTTCCACAATGGTAAGGCGCACTATTTGAGCTCCTCAGAGGGGTGGCCCAGCCCAGCCTCGGTCTGTCTCGGACGGTCTCAGACGGGCCCGCCCTTGGCCCGGGCTTCGCCCGGCACGTCCCGCGCACGTCCCGCGCTGCGGGTGTAGAGGCTGCGCTTTATGCGCGAAGATCGTCCGGTGCCTCCCCCTCGTTAACGGGACCCGAAACACCTGGGCAGACTCGCGTTGCACCCTGGATGATGTAGTCCTCCAAGGGTGGTGAAACAGGATACAGCGTTTACAGCAAGACCAGCAGTGACCAGCAGTGAAGGCAACAACGTTTGAGTGACAACGGGACCCACGCTGCGGGGGTAGAGGCTGCGCTTTATGCGCGAAGATGGTCCGGTGCCTCCCCCTCGTTAACGGGACCCGAAACACCTGGGCAGACTCGCGTTGCACCCTGGATGATGTAGTCCTCCAAGGGTGGTGAAACAGGATACAGCGTTTACAGCAAGACCAGCAGTGACCAGCAGTGAAGGCAACAACGTTTGAGTGACAACTCAGCACCACCACAGCACCACTCAGCACCACCACAGCACCACTCAGCACCACTAAGCACCACAACAGCATCACTAAGTACCACAACAGCATCACTAAGTACCACAACAGCATCACTAAGTACCACAACAGCATCACTCAGCACCACCACAGCATCACTCAGCACCACCACAGCATCACTCAGCACCACCACAGCATCACTCAGCACCACCACAGCATCACTCAGCACCACCACAGCATCACTCAGCACCACCACAGCATCACTCAGAACCACCACAGCATCACTCAGAACTACCACAGCATCACCACAGCATCACTCAGCATCACCACACCACCACTCAGCACCAGCACAGCATCACTCAGCACCAGCACAGCATCACTCAGCACAGCACCACCACAGCATCACTAAGCACCACCACAGCATCACTAAGCACCACCACAACATCACTAAGCACCACCACAACACCACTCAGCACCACCACAGCATCACTCAGCACCACCACAGCATCACTCAGCACCACCACAGCATCACTCAGCACCACCACAGCATCACTCCGCATCACCACAGCACCACCACTCAGCACTACCACAGCACTACCACAGCACCACCACAGCATCACTCAGCACCACCTCAGCACCACCTCAGCATCACTCAGCACCACCTCAGCATCACTAAGCACCACCTCAACACCACTCAGCACCACCTCAGCATCACTAAGCACCACCTCAACATTAGAATAGGCAGGAAGAAGTTGCCAACATTGCAACGACAAAATAAACGACAAGACCTTTCTTATGTTCTTTTTTAATTGGGTCATTCAGTTGTACATAATGTCGTCTTAGTTATATAAAGTAACAAAAATGCTTATGTCTTTTTTATTATAACTTTTCAACATGCTGCACAGCAGCCACAATGCTCTTAAAAACATTGGCAAAGCCAATAGCTCTGCCTAAACACTTATAAGGCCCCAAAGGCGAGACCTATTGGCTATGCCAATGCTTGTTTTCTTCCCCAGCGCCTTGAGACCCTCGCGGGTAAGTAGTGCGCTCTACAAATTCCGTGATTGATTGATTGATTGGGGCACAATGGGGAGCTGTGGGTGTCCGCTAACCTGTCCGGCTGTGCACTGGGGATGGGTCATACCGTGCCATAATAGCGGCTCGGGTGCGGGGCCGATGGTTTACAGGCTTTATCGGGCAGGTTTTTCACCTCATAAAATCGGCCCGGTTTTCCCTAATCCCGCCTCCGGTAAATTCAGATGCGCGAACACCGAGCCATATTTAAGCGGCCCGAGAGGGGTAAATACCACTCCTGCTCGCTCATACTCTGCGGCCAGTATTCATTTGCTGTGGAAATAAAAGTGAGAGAACATGGGAAGGCAAAACAAGTCACGCACTTCCCTCTTGTGGCATCTTGTAAGATCTACTTCAATCAAGAGGCTTCACCTTCCATGAAGCCATAAATATGATTTAAAATACATACCTATTTTGTACTTTTCACTCGTAGCTCTGATATTACTTGTTTGTGTAATTTAGTTAATTTAAATGTAAAGTATTTTTTTTTCTTTTGCGAAGGAGAAAAACTTTACTCTTTAAACATTGCTTTTTATCACTTCTCATTAAAACGAGTAAACTATTCTTGGCGCAAAATTAGTGAGCACATTGTAAATAACATTTTATTTGTAGTTGGTTTCTTGTTAAAATAAAACACAAACGAAATTCAATTATTGCAGCCTTTGGTTAGGCTCCTAAAAGATTGACACAGTTGAGGGTATTTAGGTGACGTTTTTATCTCTTTTTAAAGTGTTCCGGGGTCCTGCAGAAGAATCGGACAATTAGATGTTTATGTTTTCAATGAAGATCCCCATGATGGAGAACTAAAATTGTAAGCAAGGAACTTGTTCTTGTGGATACTTGATGCCAGAGGCTGGGCATTGCCTAGTTAGTGGTTCAGGTCAGTCTGCGATAAGTCTCTTTCCAACATGACTTCCAGCTGCCCAGGCTAGGGAACAAGTCATGTGTAAACATACTGAATTAAGCCTTTCTGCAACGTTCTCCTTAAACCAAACCTCAGCAATCAAAGACCTACCTTCTTTTTAGTTGCTTCATAAATTCTGCCGTGTGATCGAGTGTACAATCCAGAAATGAAGTTAATAGGTGCAGTATTTGGCTCTAAGAGTGTGATGGCAGGGCTTTAACCAAATATTCTGCTGATTGGACGCCACACTTCGTCTTGTGTGTCCTCACCCCCCATGCTTGCCCTCCATGTTGCAGTCTTATTCTCAGCCGGGTGCTGAATAGACTCTCATAAGGGGGGAGGTTACTGAAATGTCATAATAGCTATTTCTCAGATGTTGGTTTCCTTTTTGAGCTGGGAGCTCGGGTAGGAAAGCCATCAATAGCATGTTAGAAGTAGCTCTAGTGGTCTGGTGTGTCTGTCTTTGTTCAGGCCCTCTGGGTTTATCTGCCAGTCCAGGAGTGCATCACTTGTGCGCACCTATTGGCGGAGTAGATGACGTATTGCTGTTCCTAGGTGAAAAAATAGAACACGAATGAAAATCTGAACTGCATTAATCTAAATGTAATAATGTTTTAAGTAATGTGTAACAACTGGTATTTTTTTCTTTCAAAATCTAAGGTGTTTTTCTTCTTATGATGATATGAACCTGCAAAGGAGGACTTCATTGCCTCTCGTTCGGTCCAAATCCTTCCAGTTACCAAATAAAGAAGGTATGTTTTGTTTTCTAGTAAACCCAGGGGGATCTGGTATTTCACTCAATGTCTCTCGCCGTTTCCATAAACCTAAGCTGTGTATGTTATATTAACAATGAAAAACGCAAAGTTGGTCAGAAGCTAGAAAAGCAGTGTTAATTTTCACTTTGTAATTCAGGGGTCTCTGAAATGGGTTTCCTCTTTGCATGCTTTGCCATCTTTGGTGGTTTGAAGAATTTGCAATTAAGTTATAACTTTAATGTGTTTCGGTGTTCTTTGTACAGCACAAGATATTTACTGAGGTATGCATTGTTCCTGTTCAAACTAAACAAAATAAAGCCCGGACATCACATATCACTTTAAAATTCTAGGAAACATGTAAAAACTTTTAAACAACTAATTTAAACTTAGTTCTCTCCTATTTAACGATACTTCCTCATCTCTTCCAAGGGAAATGATTTCAACGAGCTTTGGACACTGAAAGATTAAATCTAATGAGAGGCAAAATGCACTCTTGAGCCAGGCTTGCGTATTATTTCTGAAGTTATCAATCATACAGGATCAGATGTATTTGCTGTAGCTACCTGATGCTAAATGTCCTCTCAAGCTGCTGCAACCAAAAGTCCACTGAATTTTGTACAAGTTTTTAATGCTGGATTATTTGTTCCTTTCATGACTTTACATAGGCCTTTGTTGTTACTCACCATAATCAAACTTGCCATGCAGCCTTTTTGGACGTCAGTTTTGTGTGTGGCACACCAGCTAACCTCGCCCCACCCCATGCTTATATTAAGCAGAGTTATTGTGCAGTTGGTTTTGCATGCCATAAAGAGATGCACGCAGTATCTTCTGAGCCCAGTCTTTCAATATGTCTGAACGTACAAAATAAGTCATTGTTTTTTGGGGAGTATCATAGTAGGGTAATGAGAATAGGTCTCTGAACGAGCTACTGCAATGTTCATGATTTTAATGTTGAGAGGTATAATTGTGAGCTAAGAGGCTGGCTGCTCTCTCTTTTTCCTTTATCTGTAGCTTGTGCCGCTGCCCCAAAACAGGGGTTAATGCCAGCAGAGCAGACAGTCAGGAAGGAGAGCAGTAACACGGAGGAAGCCAGGGTGCAGGCGGAAGCCAGGGTGCAGGCGGAAGCATCTGCAGAAGGCAGCATGAATGCAGAAATCTCTCAGGACAGATCACAGGGCCCGCAAGGCAGCCAGCGTAGAGCAGACTTTTTTTCTTTCAATTGAGCAGATGCTGCATACTGTGAGTGGTTTCCAAAAATTCTGGTTTTGTTGTCCGGACACAAAATCTATAGCATTTCCGAGAATGTGGAGGTTCTCTTGGAGAATATTTTGGTAGAAAAAGAAATTCTCGAGATCAATACCACAACAAGCCAACCTTTTTCTTTTACTGATAAAATCCATGGTATGGTATAGAGGAGATCTAAAACATGAAACCTACATGTTTACGGTGAGGCCATTCACCCTCACCTTTTTATTTAAATGTTTGTTAAATATTGTTAAACATTACTCTTGTTGTATTACATCACAGAATCTGGAACTGTGTAATGAATTCCCGGTACCCGTTTATAAATTACTTTTTACATAGATGAATGACATTTTGTTGAGTCTACTTGAACGTCATGATTTTAGAAAGAGAAACTGCTGACCTGGGTTTAAGTTTCAGTCTTGGTTGATTTGTTTAATGGCTTCAATTTTTGAAAACTGAGTCGCCAGACATTTCAGTATTGTCATAAAGATGGTTCAGTGGCACTTTTTTGCAGGGTAAAAACGTGCATGTTTGCTTTGAACACTGCTTTTTGCATCTTTGTAGTCTGCGCCATCCCTGTAGCATTGCTAAACTGCAAGGGAGCCGTCATTCATTGTGTTCATGAATGATCTGGAGCATATTATCTTCTTTATGGAGAGCCCCAGATGTCCTCGCCAGCAAAATGTGCTTCTGTCCAGTGGTTTAGGTACTGTAGTGTGAAACTGCCTGACGTATGTAAGGTACTTGCAAGCCATTTTCCAAGTTCAACACTGGTACTTCTTTGTGCACATGCTTCTCTGGTAGTTACTGTGCGATACAGGAGTGCTGTTCATGAGACGATGCCACACCGTTATGGGATTTTCAGTAATATTCATAAGCTCTGAATATCTCTGCCTTTGTACAAGACCTTGGAACACTCTTGTAACAGAGAGAAAGAACTTGCGCCATTTATTTAAAAAACTGTGCCCATCTAAAGGCAACATTTTTAGTTTCACTTTTACTGTAAATCTTGCTAGGGAAAATACATTTGGCGCAAACATGTTGTTTAGTACATGTGTACAAATAAGCTCATTGTCTCACATTTATTACTACAGTAATCAGATTTGGTGTTATTACTATAGCCTTAAGCACCCTAAAAGCCACATACTTTAATAATCGGATTACCTCACCATGGCCAAAACCTCAAAGACCAGTAGGCAAATTTAACTAACATCAGTCTGAAGTCTAAGTCCATTGTAGACTCTTGTAATGTAGGATAGGAGAAGCTCAAAGGACGCACAAAGCACCCTTTCTGACTTTTTCTTCCCCATTCAGGGGCATTTCATAAACATGAAGGTTCTTTGTATATATTGGGCATAGGCAGAGTAATTCAGTGAAAATTCACTGAAAATGATCATGGTTTATAAGTGGCTGTACATCAAGTGACTTTTCCATGTTGCATTACATAGGTACCTTACTTGGATAGATCCTGTTCCGGGATGCCACACAGAAGCAGAGATATTAAGTGTTTACAAGGTTATTAAATATATCAACGATGAAGAGCTAGAGTTACAGGTAAGTAACTTTTTTTCCTGTTCAACTCAGATCAGTTCAGGTTGTTGACCAAGAAGGCCACTCTGACAACATGTTAGTTTTTTCACCTTCACAATGGCACTTTACCTAAAGACACCTTTGTTTTGGATGTGCATTTATGTAGTTCAAGGTTGCTGCATGTATGCTGTGTAGTTGTTTTCTTCTTCCCTTGTATCTTTTCTTATTTGAGTCCTGTCTCCCTCATCATTCCAGCTGACTAGTTGGATCTACTTTATTACGAACACCAGGTACTGAGTTGCATGATCTGCTCTTTTACCACCATCAGTCCATACTCATGGAGTCATCTTATCTCACAGTTTCAGGATTTACTTAAGTCTCGATTGGTGCCCTTTATCTTAATTCAGTTCTGTCCTGCTGTTTACTTTATTTTTTCTTATTTTTACCTGACTTGTTCCCTGCTCCACATTGGTTCTCCAGAATGATTTAGTTTGTTAGTGCTGGTAGTATAGTATAAACGGTGATAATCAAGAGTATGTGTAATTTGAAATTTTGTGAAAGTAACTGAACCAGTTAATCCTTTTAAGGTGATTTGAGGGCATAGGATTGGGTAATGCACATCATCTGAGCTTCAACAACACATAACCATGATCAGAGGCATATGCTTTCTTTTTTGTCTGTTATCAGACTTTAGATCTTTGGAGCAATTTGTTTCTTAAAAGTACTTTGGGAGAGCCTCCCAGCTTCTGTCTATGACCGCAAACCTCACACTTTTTCTACCTCTGTGGCTATGCAGCAGTGTTTTCCTTCTTTAGTGCCTTTTACAAACCTTAACCATTTGGCATGTGGAGCCTGCTAGTGCTGCATTTGGTCACTCACCGCACATAATAGTAATTGTGCATGTGAAGACAAGCAAATTAAGATCTGGGTATGATTAATTGCCAGGAAACATTTAATGTACACTTAGTGGCCGAATACAATGAGTGTCGGAAAGCCTCCAACCTCAGGTCGGTGGCTTTCCGACACTCAACGTCGGTTTCTTTCCGACACTCATCGTCGGTTTTAATTCAGACCAGCTGAATATGATACAGCCGGTCGGAATTGAAACCGGCTGGCTTCCGACGGGCTCCAGGAGCCCGTCTGCCAGTCGGTGGCCGGCCCGTAATCCAAATGGAAGGCGTTTCCGTCTTCTGGATTACGATGCACGGTTTCCGGCAGGGTTTCCATGCTGGCCTTTCTGACATGGAAACCCTGTTGGAAAGTGTGTTTGGGGGCCCCGAGCAGGGCCCCTTCTGTATTCGGCCTCTGGTTGGTGGCCGAGGGGGTGCCATAGGTGCCCCCTTGTTGATCCCTGCACCTTGTGGCAGATACCTTGAGGTGCCTGCCACAGTGTGCAGGGATGGACACAGACTCCCATTCCTCAATGAGCGCTTGTGTTACGGCCGGTTTACGGCCGTAACACGAGCTCCCATAGAGGAATGGTAGTATGCGACTGCACCATGTGCTGTCGCATCGTGATTAGGCGGTCAGGACCACCGAATGGAGGTCGGTCGGTCACGTTTCTGCAACATCGAAATAAGCCCCTTAATGTATAACTGTGTCTCATTAGCTCACTGATGTCTGAGAGTGGTGAAATAAAGACAAGTATAGAGCCAACACATATTTATTATACTAATAATTCTCAATGTGAGTGTGGGGCAGTCTACATACTTTGATGTGTCCATCACACTTCCACACCAAAGTTGTGTGCATTTAAACCCTGATGTTTAAGAGAAAGAAGCCTATAAGCTGCTGTTGCACCCACCACCTGCTAGTTCAAAATGTGATTCCTTCTATTCATTCCTGCTTTCCCTTATCTAAACCTCAACTTCATGATTACACCCTGCTTCCATCAGAGGTAGAAACAATTTCTCTCATAAGGTGGCAGATACACACTAGGTCTTCATTGAAGCAATTCATCTGCACACTTTTCTACTGCGTCTCACCGGATCACCTAGGCATGTTTGGACCACCCTGGTATGTCACCAGAAAAAATACAGAAATTATTAGGTTTGCAGTGTGTGTAGCTGTAGATCACATGCTGTGCACACTCCTGTCATCTATTGTTGGGCTCTTATTTGACAAACTCATTTCGTTTTTAAGGGTACTTGTAGAACCTCCTTTGGAGCCCACAATGCACCAGGACACAGACTCTAGTGCAGTGTTTTCTGCTATCTGAGTTGGATGTGCTTCGAGTGCTCCGCCATTGTTGTAATTGAAAATGGAAAATTTTGACAGCTGATAGCCAGAGAACATTACAGCATCAGTGGTAGCATAACCGACACTGACCACACCAACATCCCTCGAGTCAAGGACCCAGAAACAGGTCATATTAGAATGAATTGTTTGGGGGATGTATATGAAGAATACGCCGTTTAGGTTTTAGCACTTTTGCAATAGCAAGTTATCATTTTCAGAACAGCAGAGGGTCTGTAACCTCTTTTTACTGAGGGGACCACAATAAGACCTGCTCGGAATGTGCTTAAAAAAAAAAAAAAAAAAAACAGTACGGCACTGATGAACCCAAATGTAGGCACACTGTTGAGAAATGCATCTCTAAGACTCTATCGAGGACCCCTCTGGAGTGGTAACCGAGGGTGTCGAGGGTTCAAGTCTGACATCAGTAGCGGAGAACCATCTGATGTACAGCAGGAACAGAGGGAGTGGAGTATCCAGAAAACTCCCAAACACTCCAGTTCCATAGAAGTTCAAACTTGAGGGTACCAGTTCAAACCCACCCACAAGTCATTCAGCTCCTTCACAAACTGGGTTTCAAAATAAGTGCCAAAAAGTCACATCTGTGCCCACATTAATACCAGTCGTTTCTGGGACTCGATTGATGTTTACTCAGACCGGGTGACAAAGGATTTAAAAACGCTTTCCCTGCTATCAAGTGATGAATTTTGTAAAGGCACCAAACTAAAAGAGAAAGACTACTCCAAAGTAATGGACAAATTGAAATCAAGGAAGGACATTGTAGTCCGTCAATCGGACAAGGGTGGCAACGTAGTGTTGTGGCCGCTGAGCATGTACAACAACGAAGCTAAATCGCAATTAAAAGCTACCGAGTGTTATCAAAGAGTCCCGCAGAGTAGCATAATTGAAGCTAAAAACAAGTACCACAAAGACTTTGTAAGGCGGAGGAGAATGGGCCTAATCACAGAGGGTGAATACCGGTATTTGAAAGTCGATGACCCTGTTATACCAGTACTATACTTAATCCCTAAAGTGCATAAGGATTTAAAAAAAAAAACAGGAAGGCCGATAATATCAGCTATGGGTAGCCTGTTTGAAACATCTTCGAGGTACATAGATCACTTTCTGCAGGACATGGTAAAAGCTCTCCCATCCTATATTCAGGATACAAGAGACTTTTTAAGAAAGATGCATGATATACCCTGGGATGAATCACCTCTTTTAACTACACTTGATGTAGCTTCGCTATATACGAGTATCGTACATGACGATGGTCTTAGGGCTCTAAGACACTTCCTTGACACCAGACCGATAAACCTATACCAGCATTCAGAAATGTTGCTTGAAATGGCCAGACTTTGAATCGAAAACCATTTTTTCCTGTTTGGTAGAGACACCTACAGGCAGGTGAGGGGCACAGCCATGGGCACCTGCTTCGCCCCCAGCTATGCGAATCTGCATAAGGGCTGGTGGGAAGAGCAGGTGCTTAGGGTCGAATTCGCAACCGAATGGAAAGAGAACATTGCAGTCTGGTCCCGTTTCATAGATTTGTTTATTCTGTGGAGGGGCCCCTGAAAGAGGGCCGAAAAATTGTTTCTGCCTTTAATGAAAACTCTCTGAATTTGAAGTTTACCAGTACTATCAATGAATCTCAGGTGTGTTTTTTAGTTCGAGAAGTTTTTATCAAGAATGGGAAAATACATAGACACACCTACAGAAAACCTACGGCAGGGAATTCAATCTTACATTCAGATAGCTTCCACCAGCAAAAACTAAAACAATTTATACCTTATGCGGAGCATCTCCGCATGAAGAGGAATTGTAGTGAGCTGTCCTCCCTAATCCCTAAAGGATGTCCAGCCCGGATTGTCTCAAAGATTCACGGAGAGAGGATATAGTCAACGGGTCCTAAATTGGGCACTTCAAAAGGTAGGGGGGATCTCAAGAGAATCACTCCTGTTTCCGGAGAGAGTGGGAGCACAGATGAAAATCAAAAAGAAGGATGAGATTAGAATGATTACAGGATACAATGCCTATCATGTCAAGGTGAGAGACTGCATGAATAGGCATTGGCATCTAGCGAGAAATGACCCCATCCTAGGCAGCAATGTCTGACGTAGGCCACTTTTAACATTCAAATGGGCAAAATCTATGAGACAGCAATTAGTAGTGAGCAGCCCTGAGGTGGTAGAAACTGAAGGATGGTTGAAAGCAAATCCTGGCTTGAAATGCAAGGCATGTCAACACGTCGTCAATAAGAAAGAGATCCATTCGCCGTTGCTAAATAGACCCTGGAAGATACCTCGCTTCTTCAACTGCAGGAGTGATCATGTAATATATGTCCTCCAGTGCACGTGCCCCAAACTTAACGTGGGAAGCACAATACACATAGTGCACGTGAGAATCCTCCAGTATTTGAGGGCTGTAAAGAACAAAGACAGGACCTATCCCATAGCCAGACATATAAATGAGATCCATGGGGGGGGAATATCAATGAGCTCTCCTACTTTGTCATCGATTCAGTCCCAAAGAACAGGCGAGAGGGAAATCAAGAATGAAAACTTAGACAATTGGAGTCCAGGTACATAATTTTGCTAGATACCAAAATCCTCCAGGGCCTCAATTCAGAAGAAGACCTGCACGTCCATATCTAAGGGGGCAGGTTGCCCCAATTGTTGACCCTTACCAAGATAGACAAAGATAAATATCAATGCTTTTTGATATTTACACAATTCACATTTTTAATTTTTTATTTAATTTTATTCTTGCACGTGTACTCTCAGAAATACGTATGGAAAGACACAACTACATATAGTGGGAGAGTCGTAATCATTTGCACCAATTGAAGCCCAGCCAGACCAGGGAGTTGATATGAAAAAGTTATTTCAACAGTGAGGAATAGTTATGGATTATGAACTTGCAGTTTGTATCTAGATAATTGGATATTTAGATAGGACAGAACTTTTTTACAATAGCACTTGCACCTTTCTAGACATAAATCTTATCACTTTTGTTGTAATGGCCATATATTGGGTTAAGGAATTACCCATAAGATCAACGCTCCTTGGGGTGGTATGGTAATGGAATATAATCAGTATCCCCTGAGTGAAAAACCGATGTCAAGATATGCAAGAGCAATAGCACTTTGAACTGTGAGCTAGCACAAGCACTTTATTGTTATAAACTAGAGCCAAAGGGTAGGGCAAGGAGTTCAAAGTATATTGCACATAAGCACTTGCACTTTAATTCGCAAAATTACACTCGGGGAACAAGATATGTAGAGGTCAACAAGACATTTGATATTTACAACATGGGAGCTGCATAAGTTAATGACATGACTTCTCCCCAGGAGCAATTTTGTGGTAAGATGGATCATAGATTTGTTAATGGCATCAATATTTTGCTAAATATTCACACTAGTGAAATAACAAGACGAATGTCTAAGTGGGTTCCAAGACACAAACTAATTTCCGTGAGTATAGGGCATAGAGTTGTTTTATATTAATTTACACTTTGACACACTGCAAAAATTATATGCACAAAAATTACATGCACAGAAAAGTTTAAGCAAAAAAGAATTTGTGAAAATTTTTTTAAAATAAAATAATTATCTGTTCATCAATTAAGGATAGAATGAAAGTGGAAAGAAATCATGTAACTTAAAATGGATTTTCAATAAGAGATGTATTGTGGTGTTATCTGTACGAAATTGCATTGATTGCAGTTTGGTAGTATGTTGTTTATGTCAGATATACCATGTGAATGACTGCTCCAAACAAAGAGAGGGGAGCAATGGAGCTCGGTGTGTGAGCAAGGCAGGGGATCCTGTCGAAACGCGTAACGGCAATCAAGTGAAAAATAAATGCCATAATCGTAACTGAGTCTCCGGTGTCAGTGTCCGGTTTTTGAAGGAGAACTGGAGAGAGAGAGATATATATATATATATATCGGCCTCCATTACTTGGCCACTCAGTGCTTTTTCATTTAACATGTATTAGGTTGCAAGTTTGCCTATACAGAGCCATTTGTGGTGCTGTTTCTTGACAAACCATTTTGAATGTGGTAATAGCTGTGTTGAATGGTAGGTTTTCCTGGCAGTTATGTTCCGAAGGGGAATGGTTTGAGGTTTCATTGACACTTGTTGGTCAAGCCTTTGTGAGAGCGAAGTGTTTAGGGTTGTATCTGTAAGATGCATCACAGTGGGAAAGCTTGGAGGAGGAAAACGTAAGGTTCCAATAACTCTCCATCTAACCTTTGTCAGTTAGATTTTTGGTTGATCTTGGACTCTATCCCATATAACTGTATTTTCTAGGTTTGAGTAGATTGCTTGTGTGAGTGATTTCCGTGGTCTATAGAGTAGATTTACTGCTAAGAGTCTTCGTTGATTCTGATGTAAACTTGCTGAGTTGGTAATCTTAGAGTAAGATTTAACCCTTTTACTGCTGGGGTGTTTGCCCGCCTCTGTGCCTGAGGTTGTTTAAAAAAAAAATCACCATTAGGTTGTTACATGTTCCTCTTTGATCCCACTGTACCTTGTACTAACTGTTTTATCTGAAAGAGACACGTTAGTGACAGATTCCTTACCTTAGAATATCCCCAGGCGTCAGGCTGGATCCGGAAAGTTTTTTGCGTAGCAGTACCCTTGCGCGTCGGTAGGCGGCGTCGTGCGGCTCCGCGTCCGTCGTCGGCGTCGTGATCGCCGGGATGACGTCGCGGGCAGTACTTAGGCGCCGCCCCTGCGCGCTGACGTCAGTTCTTCTTTTTCCGCGCCAGCAAGCGCAGATCCGGGAAGAGCAGTGCCCTGGTCATTTTTTGACCATACTTTTTGGTGAATTTTTCACTGTTTTTCTATCAAGGTGTCGTAGGGATGCCCGGTTTCAAACGTTGCGGCGCCTGCGCTCGGATGATGTCCGTCACCGACCCGCATTGGGAGTGTCTCTTCTGCCTCGGCCGAGGCCACGACACGGAGTCTTGTACCGACTGCCAGGCCCTCAACCCGAAAGCTTTGCGAGAGCGGTCTCGAAAGCTCCTCGAGGCCCGGCATTCGGCTCCGCGGAAGCCCCGGTCGCGTGAGAGGTCCACACCGGTCGTCGGCATCGAAGTCTTCTTCGTCCGGTAAGTCAAAACACAAGAAGTCCAAAAAGCATCATCGCTCTAGGACTTCGCCTCGCCGGTCTCGCGACTCGGCTGAGGCCCCTCCCGGCACCGTCCCCGCGGCCCCGGACATGCCTGTGGAGTCGCCCCCGCCATACCCGCCCTTCCCGGGTTCGGGGGCGGATCCGGCCAAAGTGCAGGAATTCCTGTCGGCCATGGCCCGCCTCTTCGGGCCTCCAGGCCCCTCCGGTGCGCCTTCGGGCCCCGCGGGCCCTGATGGGGTTGCTCCGCGGCCGCCGACGGCTCCGGCCCCGGCGCCGCCCGTGCCTCCAGCCTCGATCCCGGCTCCGGCTTCGGCCCCGGCCTCGATCCCGGCTCCACAACCCCCATCGACGCCGGTCGACCTAACGACACCTCCGCCGGCGCCGATGTCTCCGGTGCCGTTCATGACGCCGCCTGGGGCTCCGAGCGGCGTCGTTCCCCAGTTCCTTCCGGCTCCGGACATGGACCCGGACCGACGCCGCTCGACGCCGGTTCCGGCGCCGATGAGACCTTGGGTCCCAAATGTCCCTCCTCCCCCTTATTTTGAACCTGAGGAGGACCAGGAGGACTGGGAGGGGTCTGATGACCCTCTGACACAACAGTGTCAGTACGATGAGGACTGGACAGAGGGTCTAGGGGATGCTAGTGGTCTAGATACTTCCCTGACACTGGCATGCTGTCTCCTCCCGTGGCTACGGAGGAGGGAGCCAATTTTGCAACGGTGTTGCGTAGGGCAGCTGGAGCCTTACATCTCCAACTCCCTGCTGTGGCGGTCAAGGTTAATCTCTTGACAGAGGTGCTTCAGCCGGCAGCCTCCTCTTCGGAGACTGTGCTGCCGTTTAACGACGCCCTCACTGACGTTCTTTTGGGCGCCTGGTCCAAGCCCAACACAGGGGCTCCTGTGGATAGGAACGTGTCCCGACGCCATCGCCCAGCTCCGGGCGACCCCCTGTTTCTCTCTGTCCACCCCACCCCTGAGAGCTTGGTTGTCCAAGCCTCCGCTTCCCAAACCGCCTTCCCTACCGCCCTCCGGATAGGGAATCCAAACGCCTGGATCAATTTGGGAAGAAGGGTTTTTCTTCCTCCAGTGCTGGCTTGCGGTCCGTCAACACCGCTTGCCTTTTGGGCCGATATACCCACTCCTTGTGGGATTCGGTGGCGGATGTTTTGCCCCAGTGTTCTGAGGAGGTCCAGACACTGCTTTCCCGCACCATTGCGGAAGGAAGGGATGCGGCCAAATATACAATTCGATGTGGCCTTGATACCGCCGACTCGCTGGGCAGGTCTATTGCAACGACGGTGGCGCTACGACGCCACGCCTGGCTGAGAACCACTGGTTTTTCAGGGGATGTCCAGAATACTCTCATGGACATGCCCTTTGATGGAGTCGGTCTTTGGGTCCAAAGCAGACCATGCGTTGGAGCGCTTTAAGGACTCACGGGCTACTGCAAAGTCCCTGGGCCTTTCTGCTACACGCCCTCCGCTGACTTCTGCTTTTCGCCCCTATCGTGGCCACGGTAGGGGCGCCCTTCACGTCAGCAGCCCAGCCACCGGCCCGCGCAGCAGGCGTCTTCGCGTGGCCGAGGACGTGGATTCCGCCGTGGCGGATCGGGCAACCAGCGTGCGGGTCAGGCCACCACCTCCAACCCGTCCGCGGCCTCCAAACCCTCCTAGTCCCTCCTTTCAGGTGCACAGCACGCCAGTAGGGGGCAGGGTCCGCCATCACCTTCCCCACTGGCGTACCATCACCTCGGACAGGTGGGTCTTGGACATTGTCTATACGCCTTTCCGCCTATATCACTTCTGCCCAGCGTGCTGAAGAAGATCAAGCGTGAACGGGCCCAAGTCATTCTTGTGGCTCCGTATTGGGCACGAAGAGTCTGGTATCCCGAGCTGCTCAACATGGCCATCGATCCTCCGATCCGACTGCCTCTTCGGGAGGATCTTTTGTCGCAGCAGCAGGGGACGGTCCTCCACCCAACCCTGTCCAGCCTCCACCTCCTTGCGTGGAGATTGAGAGGCGGCAGTTGACGTTGTTTGACCTGCCTCCCGAAGTCTGTGATGTAGTCTTGGCAGCAAGGCGTCCATCCACTAAGACGGTATACGCCTGCAGATGGAATAAATTTGTGGCATGGTGCACAGCAAAGGCTGTGGATCCCCTTTCTGCCACTCTTTCTGAGGTTCTTCTGTTCCTCCTTTCTTTGGCCCAGCAGGGCTCTGCTCTGGGCACTCTTTAAGGGCTACCTCTCGACCATTTCAGCCTTTCTCAGACTACCTGATCAGCCTTCTCTTTTCAAGTCCCCTGTTTTAAATAGATTTCTTAAGGGCATTACTCCTGTTTTTCCTCCTGTTCCCTTCATAATGCCCCAGTGGAACTTGAACTTGGTTCTGACATTCCTTATGTGTGCTCCCTTTGAGCCACTGCATAACTGTCCTCTCAGACTTCTCACTTTGAAAACTGCCTTTCTGGTGGCCATCACCTCTGCACGCAGGGTGAGGGAGCTGCAAGCTCTGTCTTCTAAGCCTCCCTTTTTGGCTGTCCATCCGGACAAGGTCGTCCTAAGAACTAGACCTTCCTTTCTTCCCAAGGTGGTTACTTTTTTCCATATTGGCCAAACCATCACTTTGCCCACCTTCTTTCCGCCTCCGCATCCTTTGAAAGAGGAAGAGAGACTCCACCGTCTGGATCCAAAACGTGCGCTTTTTTTCTACTTGGATCGCACCAAACAATTCCGGGTGGACGACCAGCTCTTTGTTGGTTACGTGGGTGCTAAGAAAGGTCGGGCAGTGCACAAATCGACCATCTCCATGTGGGTCGTCCTGTGCATTAAAGCCTGCTATTCTTTCGCTAAGAAGGAGCCTCCAGTGGGGCTGTGCGCCCATTCCACCAGGGCGACGGCTGCTACTACTGCTTTGGGACGAGGAGTCCCCCTAAATGACATCTGTCAGGCTGCTACGTGGGCATCGCTGCACACGTTTACGAAACACTACTGCCTGGAAAGCCAAGGCTTCTTTGGCCGTTCTGTTCTCCAGGACTTTCTGGTGTGAACTTGGTTCGCAGACCCACCTCCGGGGTTGGTATTGCTGGGGTAACTATTCTAAGGTAAGGAATCTATAACTAACTGTTTCTTTCAGATGAACAAGTTACTTACCTTCGGTAACGATATATCTGTAAGAAACATAGGTTAGTTATAGAATCCTTACTGCCCCATCCATCCTCCCCGTTCTGCGAACTGACTTCTCGGGTTAAGGACATCCTTTCAGGGCCCTGGTTTTGTGCACCAGTGGTCCGTGTCTTGCATGGCTCTGCGCTTCTGGCATTGAAAGTCGTGTACAGAACTGACGTCAGCGCGCGAGGCCGGCGTCTAAGTAGCTACCGCAACGTCATGCCGGTGACCACGACGCCGATGACGAACGTGGAGTCGATGGACGCCACCTTCCGACGCGCAGGGGTACTGCTGACGAAAAACTTTCCGGATCCAGTCTGACGCCTATTCAGGTTTGATTAATATCGAAGATGCGGAAATGTAAAAGCAAGTACGTCATTTTTAGTCCTGCAGCTGTTTCCTTACAGCCAACCCCTGTCCACATCCTCTGGCGTCGGCATATATAAACTAAACTGATGTTGTGGGTGAATCTCTCTGTACTACTGATTGTGAGCAACTTCACCTTTTTCCATCAGTATCTGGCCGTCTGTAGGAGTATATTTTTACATCTTTTTCTACTTTCATTTTTGTCTTCTATTGAAGTTTTAAAACATTCTTTTGCACTGTCGCTTATTTTAAATGCTAAGCTTACTTCAGTACTGTTTGAGCTGAATTCTCCTAGTGTCCGTAAAACTGCAGTCTTCATTCCTTATGTCACCTGAGGAGATGCTCTATGAAATTCACTTGTATCGTCTTCTTTAATATATGCTTGTTCACTGTGAACAAGAATATATTAAAGAAGACCAAATCAAGTGGATTTCATGGAGCATCTCCACCAGGTGACCTAAGGAATGGCCATCTTAGCCAACTATGATGGCGGTTTTCACATGTTGGCTGATGCCACACAAAAAAATGGATCTGAACCTCAAGTTAAAGCTAGCTAATGCTTGAGACATGTCAAGGGCTGATTCATAAGTTTTGCCTTCCTGCTTCTGAACTTGTGATCTTGATGCTAGGTCAGCGGTTAGCATCGTTGGAGGTTCTTGCTGGTTCCCCATCTAAGGTGCACAACTTTCATGTCTGCCTTTCTCATCTGAAATCTATGGCAACACTAAAAGCTCCGTGTGACGTAGTCTGCGCCGTTGTGACATCCGCATCACCTATATAGGCTCCACCGCGGCGCGCTGACGTCCGTTCTTTTCTATCCGCGCCAGCCAGTGCAGATCCGTAAAGAGAGCTACCCTCTGTCACTTTTTGACAGGCTTTTTTTTACTTTTTGTAGACCCCTTTTTTGGGTGTGTTGGTTTTTCCTAACAAGTCCAAGAAGACTTCTGGGTTCAAGCCGGGTAGCGCCTGTCACTGTACAATGTCGTGATGGACCCACACCTGGTTTGTCTCTGGTGCCTGGAGCATGACCACAATTCGAAGTAGTTCTCCTACTGCCGGGTTATGGCTGCGAAAGCTTTGAGGGGGGCGATTTCGTAAAGCTGCTTGCAGAGCCCTTACGTCGGTTCCTCAGCCTTATTCTGAAGGGCTAGGAATGGAGGAAGATTGGGAGGAGTCCCTGGAACCTTTACAGGACCAGCCTTATCAAGACATGGACTGGGTCGAGGAAATGGGTGAGGCCAGTTGACTGGATGCCTCTCCTAATTCTGGCCTGCTTTCTCCCCCTACCATTGCTACTGAGGAGGGAGCATCATATGATATGGTGGTGCGAAGGGCAGCGGAGGTCCTGGACCTTCAGCTCCCTTCTGTGGCAGTCAAGACTAATATCTCAACAGAAGACCTGCAGCCAGGTACCTCCTCCTGAGAACCCTTGCTGCCCTTCAACGAGGTCTTAACTGATGTCCTACTGGGAACCTGGTCCAAGCCCAGCACAGGGGCTCCTATGAATTGGTAAATCGCCTGCTGCCATCGCCCTGCACCGGGCAACCCACAGTTCTTCTAAAACCACCCTACCCCCAAGAGCTTGGTGGTCCATGCCTCTAACTCCCACAGCGCTTTCCCTTCCGCACCCCCGGACAGGGGATCCAAGAGACTGGACAGTAGGGGTAAGAACATTTTTTCTTCACCAGCCTTGCATTACATTCTGTGAACCCTGCATGCCTTCTGGGCCGTTACTGCCACTCCCTGTAGGAAACGATTGTGCAAGTGCTGCCCACAGGTCCTGGAGAAGGCTCAGGCTATCCTCTCCCAAACCGTATCAGACAGGAGAGATGCAGCAAAGTTTGCCATTCGCTGTGGTCTTGAAACGGCCAACTCGCTGGGCAGAACGATTTAATAGACGGTGGCGGTTCGCCACGCCTGTTTGAGGACTTTTGGCTTTTCAAGGGATGTCCAGGCCTGTCGCCTGGAAATGCCCTTTGATGGCACCCGTTTCTTTGAAGACAAGACAGACATGACCCTGGAGTGCTTTAAGGACTCACAGGCTACAGCCAAGTCATTGGGCCTCTCAGTGGCCACACGTCCACCGTCTGCCTTTCGCCCTTTTCGTATTGCGGAAGGGGCTTTTAGCCGTGGCAGCCATACCCCAGCCACAAGACAGCGCAAGTTCAGCAAACTCTGTGTGGATGTTGGCACGTCTCGTTCCGACCCTGTGAGTCGGGCGGCCAGAAGTCAGATAAGACCCCCTCCCTGCAGTCTCAGCCTTCAAACCTTCCTAGTCTGGCCTTTCCAGATTGTGGGTGATCAGTTGGTGGTAGGATCATCCATCACCGTCACCACTGGCAGAACATCACTTCGGACAGGTGGGTTCTCCAAATAGTCCAAAGGGGCTACTCCCTCCCCTTTGAGTCTACCCCTCCCTCCATGCCTCCAACTTAAGACCCGCTGAAGGAAGATCACCTGACTTTGCTTCAGGAAGAAGTCGGCCAAGAGAGCTATAGAAGGCTGTGGTTGGAATTCCTTCTACTTTCTGATCGTGAAAAAGGTCAAGGGTCTTCATCCTAATCTAGATCTGTGAGCCCTCAACTACTTCCTCAAAAAGTAAAAGATCAAGATGCTCACTCTGGCTCAGGTCTTGTCTGCCCTGGACCCAGGAGACTGGATGGTAGCATTAGACTTTCAGGACGCCTATTTTTACATTCCCGTCCTACCTGCTCATCGGCTATACCTGCGGTTTACGTTAGGCCGCGAGCACTTTCAGTTCACCATGCTCCTCTTTGGCCTTACCAGCGCCCCTCGGGTGTTCACCAAGGTGATGGCGGTGGTTGCAGCTCATCTGCGCAGAACAGTGTTGCCAGTTTTCATCTCGACGACGACGACCTGTTGTTGAAGGTGGGCTCGCGCCAGGCTATCGTCTCCCACCTTCAGACTAAGGCGAACCTCCTTCATTCACTGGGGTTCACTATCAACGTGCCAAAGTCACACCTGACTCCCTCTCAGATTCTCCATTTCATCTGAGCTGTTCTGGACACAGTGCAGTTTCGGGCCTATCCTCTCGAGCGACGAGTCCAGGATATTCAGGCTATGATACCGATGTTTCATCCTCTATCTTGGATTTCGGTGAGAATGTCTCTGAGACTGCTGTGCCTTATGACCTCCTTCATCCTGCTAGTGACACATGCCACTTGTCAAATGCCAGCTCTGCAGGGAGACCTGAAGTTCCAGTGGGCGCAGCATCAAGGGAATCACTCCAACATGATCCAAATCTCGGAGGGAACTTCACAGGACCTGCAGTGGTTACTGACGAACCTCAATTGGGTCAGAGGCAGACCCCTCTCCCTTCCGTAACCAGACCACACAGTAGTAACAGATGCGTCACTCCTGGGATGGGGTGTTCACCTAGTAGAGGTGGAGATCAGAGGACTCTGGTCTCCGGCAGAATCCGGACTCCACATCAACTTAATGGAGCTCCAAGTGATTTGCTTGTCATTGAAAGCCTTTCTTCCTTCAATCAAGGAAAAGCTGGTTCAAGTGTTCACGGACCGTACCACAGCCATGTCATACTGCAACAAACAGGGTGGGTTGGGGTTGCGGACTTTGTCAAGAGGCCCTGCGTGTCTGGTCATGCCTGGAACAGCATGGCATACCCTTGGTGGCTCAACACCTAGCAGGTTCTCTGAATGCCATGGCGGACGAACTCAGCCATCGATGCCTACCGGATCACGACTGGCCTCTCCATCCGGAGGTGGCGCATGGTCTCTTTCAACAGTGAAGAGAGCTTTGGTTAGATCAGTTTGCCTCCGCCAAGAACGCGCAATGTTAGCAGTTTTGCATGCTGGAGTTTCCAAGGCGGCTCTCGCTCAGAGACTCTGTTTGTTTTGAGTGGAGCTCAGGCCTCCTATATGCCTTTTTGCCCATACCACTCCTGTCCAGAGTGCTCAAGAAGATCAGGAGCGACTCTGCCCAAGTCGTTCATGTGGCTCCGGACTGGACACGGAGATTCTGGTAACCTGACCTTCTCCAAATAAGCATTGATCCTCTGATTGGACTGCCCTTTCGGAAGGATCTTCTGTCGCAGCAGCATGATGGGGTCCTTCACCCGAACCTTTCAACTCTACGCCTTCTTGCGTGGCGATTGAGCAGCGGCAGTTGATAGCATTCAACCTTCCTCCAAAAGTTTGCAGTGTTATTTTGGCGGCCAGGTGGCCCTCCACCAAGACAGTGTATGCCTGCAGGTGGAACTAATTTGTTATATATTTTACTGAAGGGTGAATTGATCCTCTTTCTGCTTCCCTTTCTCAAGTTTTGCTTTTTTGTTTGACCCTTGCCCAGCAGGGCTCTGCACTGGAAACTCTCAAAGGGTACCTTTCGGCCCTGTCTACCTTCCTGAGGCTGCCTGACCAACCCTCATTATTTAAATCTCCCAATGTAAATGGATTCCTCAAAGGCCTTGTACATATGTTCCACTCTTCGCTTTCATTATGCCTCAGTGGGACCTTAATTTGGTTCTCACCTTTCTAATGTGCCCTACATTCGAACCTCTGCACAATTGCCCCCTATGGCTGCTTACTATCAAAACAGCCTTTTTAGTGGCGATCACGTCTTCCGGGAGGGTGAGCAAATTGCAGGCTCTGTCATCCAAACCTCCTTATCTGACCATTTTCCCTGAAAAGTTAGTGCTTCATACTAGATCCTCTCTCTTACCGGAAGTGGTAACACCATGGGGCAATCTGTCACCTTACCCACTTTCTTTGCCTCTCCGCACCCCTCTGAAGAAGAGCGACTGAAACTTCTGGACCCAAAAAGAGCTTTGCTGTTCTACCTTGACTGCAATAAAGCGTTCCGGGTGGACGACCAACTCTTAGTGGGGTACGTTGGATCAGAGAAAGGTCGTGCGGTGCAGAAGAGGACTATCTCACGATGGGTCATCTACTGCATCAAAAGTTTCTATGCTCTGACCAAAAAGCAGCCTCCTGAAGGCTTAAGGGCTCATTTCACCAGAGCTAAGACAGCTACCATGGCGTTACAATGTAGAGTTCCGGTTCTTGACATTTGTCAGGCAGCAAAGTGGGCATCCCTGCACACGTTTACCAAGCACGACTGCCTGGGCAGTCAAGTCCGCAGGGACTGCCTTTATGGCCGCTTTGTCCTGCAGAACTTCCTGGTCTAAACTTGGTTTGCAGTCCCTCCTCCGGGAATGGTATTGCTTTGGTATCAATTCAAAGGTAAGGAGTCTACAGCTAGATGTCTCTATCAGATGGACAAGTTAACTTACCTTCGGTAACGCCTTATCTGGCAGGGACATGATCTAGCCGCAGATTCGTTACATACCCACCCATCCTCCCCGCACTGCGGACAGGTTTCTAGGGTCAGGGCTGACTTCTTTCGGGGCCCTAGTTCTTCAGAAACACACCAGTGTCAGTGCACTTCATGGCTCCGCACTTCTGGTGTGGAAAGTCGTGAAAAGTAGCTGATGTCAGCATGCCAAGGTGGTGCCTACATCATAACGGTGCAGACAATGTCGACGACGCTCAGGGGTATTGCTCAAAGAAAAATCTTCCAGATCCAGTCTGTTGCCTGGGAAATTCAAAGGTAAGGAATTTGCGGCAAGATCATGTCTCTACCAGATAAGGCGTTATCGAAGGTAAGTAACTTGTCCATTAGAATGCAAGGTGCAGAAAAGTAATGCAAAGAAATGTCTAGCTTGGATGCCTCGTGTAGCTCCCATGTGCGCAGAGGCTGAAATATTCTGAGCAGTAAGGCTAGGTAACCAAATTTAATTTTCCTGGCCAAAACTTTGACTTTTTGTCCCAGGGTCATCCGCGGTTTGTTGTTGGCTTGATCACTTTTTAAAAAGCATGCGCTGAAGCAAAATGGCCTGCTTTCATTAACGTCGAAGTGCTGTGGAGGGATTGCATCTGCATGTGTATAATGCAATCTGGTTTCAACTTCTTTGGCATGGTTAAGATATAATCTCATTGCTGCGCTTTGTGCCTTTATTTATTGTTGATGGATTGGTTTACATGTGAAAAAGCAATAACGATTCATTTTCAAAGTGATATCCCAACCGCGTATTTTAACACCTCTTAAGGTCCCAAAATTACTTTCAGCCTTTTTTTTTTATTATTATTTTTTATTTTATTTTTTAACTTTTTCTGGGAGAGATCCATGCTGGGCCGTGTCATATATGGAGGGTTTTGTAAAATTGTGGCAGCCATATGCATTTCAGATTAATTTCAGTTAGTCCTACTTGCAGCGTACTGCAGATCTCCCTTTTGGGCAACGTTTAGGTAGTAAGGGCCTTGCTCCTCCAATTAAAGATGCTTCTGTTGTTGGGTTAATATTTTGAACACCTTACCCTTGAGTGAAAGCAAACAATTTCCTTCAGCCACTGCTCTTCAACTTCCATTATTACAATACAAATAGATTAAAATGTGCTGCTAAGTTTCTATTTAGTAAGCCAGCAGTGCCACAGTTATAAAGTATCCAAACATTCAGAATCTTAAGTTTTAAGCAAAGTAGATTCAAATCCAGGACTGCTTCATGCAGCACGTAACTGTGTTTTTTTTGTTTGTTTTTTTTACAGATTTTATTGGGTTTTGAAACAGTCATACAATAGTAATAGACTTCTGATTACAATTATAATGAATCAAACTTCTTTGGCATAGTATTCCATTACATCCTGTTGTGGAGTGGAAATTGCTTCGGTTGTCCTATTGCCATCCCCAGTAACCCCTTACGTAGTGGTGAAACAATATAATACTTTATTAGTCCACAGAGTTCTCAATCATTAGTCCTTGAATTCTCTGTTCATCATAAACCCAACCACAACTAGCCCCCCACCCTCCCCTCCCCCCAGGCGTGTCACGTATAATCAGCCTCGTATCTTTGTACACCAGGGTGGTACTATGCTTTGCTCTGCTCTCCGCCATAGTGGGTCTATATCGGTGGGCCATCAGTTGGGGGCAAATAAACCATTGTGTTCGCATCGACATTTGGCAAACAGCTGAATTTAGGGTGTGGGGTTCAATCTGCATTGTCAGGGGTCTCCTCTATTAAGCTGTCATCCCTCTCCTCCTCTGGCAAGTAACTATGTGTTGATGCTCTTTCGGAAAATACTTGTTGATTTTCTTTCGGAAAATACTTTGGCTTTACAGTTTAGACACACTCTGTATTTTTCGTTTGTAATGGAAATGGTAATCTTATAAAGCCTCAAGCATTGGATTGTGTGGCTGGTGGTGGATTTTCTGCATTTTTAACTTCTCTGATTGTCTTTACCCTTTTCTTTTTGTAGTGGATCCAAACGACTTCTATATTGTGGAACCCCTAAAATTTTCTCCAGAAAAAAAGGTATGTTTTGCTTCAGTCACATTTCTGTTATTCATGACCACGTTGCATGAAGCTCATGTGTGTGCCGTTGATGGATGGTAACCAAGGCTTCTTAATATCTAATGATCTCAATTTTACATAGAGGACAGAAGTTACTGCTGAGCTTGTAGACTGTTACTTGTCCGTTTGGGGTTGGATCAACGTATCTCTGATGGGTCGAAGTAAGAGTTCTTCACTTTATGAATGGCTGCTTTCGATACCACAAGAATGTCAACGACATGAGGCTTACGTTGACCAAGTGAACAGTAATGGTCAAATACTGGTAGACTGAAAACATATTTTTTTGTCTCGATTTTGTTTTGGGGGTGGCAGAAGTCAATGAGCAGTTGTATGGGGTGTAATTGTTATCACAAAAATATATAAATATATAATTAATTTTGTGTGACGTACATTTTTTATAGGCATGTTTTGAACAGTGGTTTAATGGGGCCATTTTTTGGTCTGGCATTTGAGACTGCATTAGTTGTTTCGCCAAAATATTGTCGTCCTCCCGCCCCAAAAAGCAATCATACTAATATTCATAAATAGAGGGGCTTTTGTCAGTGGTGTTCATCCATTGGTCTCTTGAATATTAATTCACATTTGCTTCCGCCCACCACTGCCTATGCCATTGGCACTCTTGACTTGCCTTCAGTGCCAGAGCTAGTGAGCCAGTATTTAATTTCCCTTTGCTATAAACTTAGTTTTTGCTTTTAATTCTTTTTGTTTTTCCTTCTCACTATTGTGAAAGCCTGGCACCATAAAGGCAATTCTTCTGCTCCCGTCTCTACTTTGTGTCTGAGATACATTGTCCATCAGAGAATGTAGCACCTCTCCTACAGAGCAGCTTTTGGATTTTAGAAAAGCTCTTTCTTAGACTGTCAGGTTAGGTTGAATGGGCAGTGAAACTCAACATGATATCTTGGTGTTTTGTTGTGAGGAAGTGTTTGTGGTCAATAGCATTTGCGTTTTCTAGACTGGTGGAGCTGGCACAAGTCATGTTTGAAGATAGGGTGTACAATTTGGCTCATTTTGATCAAGGACTGCAGAGCAGCCACAACATAGTCCATGGGAATTGTATCTGAAAGAGACACGTTAGTGATAGATTCCTTACCTTAGAATATCCCCAGGCGTCAGGCTGGATCCGGAAAGTTTTGCGTAGCAGTACCCTTGCGCGTCGGTAGGCGGCGTCGTGCGGCTCCGCGTCCGTCGTCGGCGTCGTGATCGCCGGGATGACGTCGCGGGCAGTACTTAGGCGCCGCCCCTGCGCGCTGACGTCAGTTCTTCTTTTTCCGCGCCAGTAAGCGCAGATCCGGGAAGAGCAGTGCCCTGGTCAATTTTTGACCATACTTTTTGGTGATTTTTCACTGTTTTTTTTTCCAGCCTTCAGGTGTCGTAGGGATGCCCGGCTTCAAGCGATGCGGCGCCTGTGCGCGGATGATGTCCGTCACCGACCCGCATTGGGAGTGTCTCTTCTGCCTCGGCCGAGGCCACGACACCGAGTCTTGTCCCGAATGCCAGGCCCTCAACCCGAAGGCTTTGCGAGAGCGGTCTCGAAAGCTCCTCGAGGCCCGGCATTCGGCTCCGCGGAAGCCCCGGTCGCGTGAGAGGTCCAGGGGTCGCTCGCGGAGTGCACACCGGTCGTCGGCGTCGAAGTCTTCTTCGTCCGGTAAGTCTCGACACAAGAAGTCCAAGAAGCATCGTCGCTCTCGGACTTCGCCTCGCCGGTCTCGCGACTCGGCTGAGGCCCCTCCCGGCACCGTCCCCGCCCCGCGGCCCCGGACTTGCCTGTGGAGTCGCCCCGTCATACCCGCCCTTCCCGGGTTCGGGGCGGATCCGGCCAAGGTACAGGAGTTCCTGTCGGCCATGGCCCGCCTCTTCGGGCCTTCAGGCCCCTCCGGTGCGCCTTCGGGCCCCGCGGGCCCTGATGGGGTTGATCCGGCGTCGCCGGCGGCTCCGGCCCGGCGTCGCCCGAGCCTCCAGCCTCGATCCCGGCTCCGGCTCCGGCCCCGGCCTCGATCCCGGCTCCACAACCCCCATCGACGCCGGTCGACCTCACGACACCTCCGCCGGCGCCGATGTCTCCGGTGCCGTTCTCGACGCCGCCCTGGGCTCCGGGCGGCGTCGTCCCCCAGTTCCTTCCGGCTCCGGACTTGGACCCGGAGCGACGTCGCTCGACGCCGGCTCCGGCGCCGATGGGACCTTGGGTCCCAAATGTCCCTCCTCCTCCTTATTTTGAACCAGAGGAGGACCAGGAGGACTGGGAGGGGTCTGATGACCCTCTGACACGCAACTGTCAGTATGATGAGGACTGGACAGAGAGTCTAGGGAGGCCAGTGGTCTGGATACTTCTCCTGACACTGGCATGCTGTCTCCTCCCGTGGCTACGGAGGAGGGGGCCAATTTTGGTACGGTGTTGCGTAGGGCTGCTGGGGCCTTACGTCTCCAGCTCCCTACTTTGACGGTCAAGCCTAACATCTTGACAGAGGTGCTTCAGCCGGCAGCCTCCTCTGCGGAGACTGTGCTGCCGTTTAACGACGCCCTCACGGACGTTCTTTTGGGCGCCTGGTCCAAGCCCAACACAGGGGCTCCTGTGGATCGGAACGTGTCACGACGCCCATCGCCCGCTCCGGGCGACCCCCTGTTTCTTTCTGTCCACCCCACTCCTGAGAGCTTGGTTGTCCAAGCCTCCGCTTCCCAAACCGCCTTCCCTACCGCTCCTCCGGATAGGGAATCCAAACGCCTGGATCAGTTTGGGAAGAAAGGTTTTTCTTCCTCCAGTGCTGGCTTGCGGTCCGTTAACACCGCTTGTCTTTTGGGCCGATATACCCACTCTCTGTGGGATTCGGTGGCGGATGTTTTGCCCCAGTGCCCTGAGGAGGTCCAGGCACTGCTTTCCCGCGCCATTGCGGAAGGAAGGGATGCGGCCAAATACACTATCCGTTGTGGCCTTGACACCGCCGACTCGCTGGGCAGGTCGATTGCAACGACGGTGGCGCTCCGACGCCACGCCTGGCTAAGAACCACTGGTTTTTCAGGGGATGTCCAGAATACTCTCATGGACATGCCCTTTGATGGAGTCGGTCTTTTTGGGTCCAAAGCAGACCATGCGTTGGAGCGCTTTAAGGACTCACGGGCTACTGCCAAGTCCCTGGGCCTTTCTGCTACACGCCCTCCGCTGCCTTCTGCTTTTCGCCCCTATCGTGGCCACGGTAGGGGCGCCCCTTCACGTCAGCAGCCCAGCCACCGGCCCGCGCAGCAGGCGTCTTCGCGTGGCCGAGGACGTGGATTCCGCCGTGGCGGATCGGGCAACCAGCGTGCGGGTCAGGCCACCACCTCCAACCCGTCCGCGGCCTCCAAGCCCTCCTAGTCCCTCCTTTCAGGTGCACGGCACGCCAGTAGGGGGCAGGGTCCGCCATCACCTTCCCCACTGGCGCACCATCACCTCGGACAGGTGGGTCTTGGACATTGTCCGAAGGGGCTACTCCCTCCCCTTCGAGACCACCCCCCAGCCATGCCACCTCAATTCCACCGCATGTCAGGGGATCACTTGGTGCTTCTACAGAAGGAAGTCACGGCCCTCTTGACCAACAGGGCCATCGAGCATGTTCCGACCCCAGAAGTAGGGCGTGGTTGCTACTCCCACTACTTTCTGGTGCCCAAAAAGGACAAGGAGGACATGCGTCCTATCTTGGACCTCCGGAACGTCAATCGCTTCCTCCGGAAGGAGAAGTTCAAGATGCTCACCCTAACTCCTGCACTCGCTGGGGTTCTCCATCAATGTGCCGAAGTCGCATCTGATTCCTTCTCCACAGCTCCTTTTCATCGGAGCAGTTCTGGACACGACGCGGTTTCGGGCCTATCCTCCCGAACGGCGAGTCCGGGATATTCAGGCTATGATTCCGATCTTTCGGCCTTTATCCTGGGTTTCGGTAAGGATGACCCTGAGGCTGCTGGGCCTCATGGCCTCCTGCATCCTGCTGGTCAATCATGCCAGATGGCATATGCGGGCTCTGCAGTGGGACCTGAAGTTCCAGTGGGCGCAGCACCAGGGCAACCTGTCCGATCACGTCCAGATCTCGGAGGGGACTGCAAAACAGTTGCAGTGGTGGCTCTCGAACCGGCAATGGGTCATGGGCAGATCCCTCTCCCTTCCCCAGCCAGAGCATACAGTTGTGACGGACGCGTCCCTTCTGGGATGGGGCGGTCACATGGGAGAGGCGGAGATCAGAGGCCTCTGGTCTCCGGCGGAGTCCCGGCTCCATATCAACCTTCTGGAGCTCCGGGCGATCCGGCTTGCACTCAAGGCATTCCTTCCCTCTGTCAAAGGGAAGGTAGTGCAGGTGTTCACAGACAACACCACCGCCATGTGGTACTGCAACAAACAGGGCGGGGTGGGGTCTTGGACCCTTTGTCAGGAGGCTCTGCGCCTCTGGACATGGCTGGAACATCAGGGCATGTTCCTGATGGTTCAACACCTGGCAGGTTCTCTGAACGCCAGGGCGGACGAACTCAGCCGCAGGTGCATGATGGATCACGAATGGCGTCTTCACTCGGAAGTGGCGCAAGGACTCTTTCTACAGTGGGGAGAGCCTTGGTTAGATCTATTCGCCACCGAAGAGAACGCGCAATGTCATCAGTTCTGCGCGTTGGAATTTCCAAGGCGGCACTCGCTCGGCGACGCTTTCGTCGCGAGTGGAGTTGCGGTCTGTTGTACGCCTTTCCGCCTATACCACTTCTACCCAGAGTGTTGAAGAAGATTCGGCACGACCGGGCCCAAGTCATTCTTGTGGCTCCGGACTGGGCTCGAAGAGTTTGGTATCCCGAGCTACTCAATATGAGCATAGATCCCCCGATCCGTCTGCCTCTTCGGGAGGATCTTCTGTCGCAGCAGCAGGGGACGGTCCTCCACCCGAACCTGTCCAGTCTACACCTGCTTGCGTGGAGATTGAGCGGCGGCAGTTGATTCCTTTCGACTTGCCTCCCGAAGTTTGTGATGTGATTCTGGCAGCCAGGCGTCCCTCCACTAAGGTGGTATACGCCTGCAGGTGGAACAAATTTGTGGCATGGTGCACAGCAAAGGCTGTGGATCCCTTTCTGCCCCTCTTTCTGAGGTCCTTCTGTTCCTTCTCTCTCTGGCCCAACAGGGTTCTGCCCTGGGTACCATCAAGGGTTATCTTTGTGCTATCTCGGCCTTCCTCAGGCTCCCTGATCAGCCCTCCCTTTTCAAGTCCCCTGTTGTTAACAGGTTCTTAAAAGGCATTACTCACCTCTTCCCTCCTGTTCCGTTTGTAATGCCTCAGTGGGACTTGAACTTGGTTCTTACCTTTTTAATGTGCGCTCCCTTTGAGCCTCTGCATAACTGTCCTCTTCGTCTTCTGACTCTAAAGGCAGCCTTTCTGGTGGCCATCACCTCCGCTCGGCGGGTGAGTGAGCTCCAGGCTCTTTCTTGCAAACCTCCCTTTCTGTCTGTTCATCCAGACAAGGTTGTTCTTCGGACGCGTCCGTCCTTCTTGCCAAAGGTGGTTACTGCTTTCCACATTGGGCAGACCATCACTTTGCCCACCTTCTTTCCGCCTCCGCATCCTTCCAGAGAGGAAGAGAGGCTCCACCGTCTGGACCCAAAACGTGCGCTCTCCTTCTATATCGACCGCACGAAACACTTCCGGGTGGATGACCAGCTCTTTGTTGGCTACGTGGGCGCCAAAAGGTCGGGCGGTGCACAAGAGGACCATCTCCCGCTGGGTTACCTTGTGCATCAAGACCTGCTATTCTTTGGCTAAGAAGGAGCCTCCTGTTGGGCTGCGTGCCCATTCCACCAGGGCAACGGCTGCTACACGGCCTTGGGCCGCGGTGTTCCGCTGCCGGTTATCTGTCAGGCAGCTACGTGGGCCTCGCTGCACACGTTTACTAAGCATTACTGCCTTGACAGTCAGGTCCGGAGGGACGGCTTCTTTGGCCGTTCTGTCCTCCAGGACTTCCTTGTCTGATCTTTGTTCGCAGACCCACCACCGGGGTTGGTATTGCTGGGGTATCTATTCTAAGGTAAGGAATCTATCACTAACGTGTCTCTTTCAGATGCACAAGTTACTAACTTGTGTAACGATATATCTGTAAGAGACAGTAGTTAGTGATAGATTCCTTACCGCCCCACCCATCCTCCCCCGTTCTGCGAACTGATTTCTAGGGTTAAGGACATCCCTTTCAGGGCCCTAGTATTTTTCAGACACCTGTGTCAGCTTCTTGCATGGCTCTGCGTTCCTGGCGCGGAAAGTCGTGTACAGAACTGACGTCAGCGCGCAGGGGCGGCGCCTAGGTACTGCCCGCGACGTCATCCCGGCGATCACGACGCCGACGACGGACGCGGAGCCGCACGACGCCGCCTACCGACGCGCAAGGGTACTGCTACGCAAAACTTTCCGGATCCAGCCTGACGCCTGGGGATATTCTAAGGTAAGGAATCTATCACTAACTACTGTCTCTTACAGATATATCGTTACACAAGTTAGTAACTTGTGCTTTAGGTGGGCAGGAAGACACTGACAATTAGGGTAGTTGAAAGCAGGATTCGATCGCACTACTGGTGTTTGGTGGTTTCTAATTAGGGAGCAAACGGGTCCTGAAAGGGAGCTTTGTGGCTCATGCCATTTCTTTTAAGGAGCTCAAGCACACATTCTGCTCCCAGCTTTTTGCTTGGTCTTAAAGGGGAAGAACTGGACATTGTGACTTTCTTTCCTGTGTACAAGGTGCTGTGACAATCTTTGAAATAATCTGTCTTTGGTGAACATTTATCCTATCAATCCTTTTGAAGGCGGGCTGGACATCGATCTGCATCACTGCAAAAGTCGTGAATTGAAATATTTTCAATTTCAGCACACGTGTGCACCTTTCTAGCGGAGAAACCTAAACATCATCCCCTGCACAGCCCATACATAATGTGCCACTAATTATATTTAATTATGAGTTTCAAGGTGTTGAGCGGGGTATTTGAGCCCAGAGAGAAAGCTACTGTAATTACACGGCATTGATTAGTCACTTCGCGTGCTTCGTTTTCAAATTGGGAAATTATGCTTCTTTTCATTTTCCAGCTAGCAAAGAAATTTTACTTGTAGTCCTAGAAACTAGGTGGCACTAAGTTTGATATTTTAATTGCAGTCCATTCAGCACTGATATATAATATCTAATAAATGAGAAATTGAGAACGGAGTTTGGCAGGGCTGCCTCCTAGTCCCAAATCTGTTTTTATCAACGGTTTGCTATCCTATGTCCAAATTATGCAAAATATGGAGGCCACTCCATTTATGTATACAATAAGGTACCCTACTTGCACCGCACAACTCCTAGGGGCATTCTAGAATAGATTTATCTCCTATATGGATACTGACATCAAAATAATTTGACATTTAAGTAACACCAAATAGCGGCCCAGTAAGAAAAAAATGTAACATTGAATTTGGTGAATATTTAGGCATCACAGTACTTCTTCCCTGCACTGGGAGGCATCTTAATAAATTTGATTATAGGGTATTCCTCGGCTTGGAGACAAGTCCTTTTTTCTGTTTTTACTCTGCTTAACGGGATTTCTATGTGGATCCTTAGGCAGGAACAAGTCTGTTTTTATAATCGGAAAGCTCTATTTACTCACTGCACCTCGCACGTTGGCGTGCCATGTTTTTAACTTAAATACATTTTCGGTGCAGTTGGACAGATAATGAGATGTCACATTGTTTTAATTGTACTTTTTTAAAGTATCTTAGTAAGATCATTTATTGTGTGTGGTTGCATTTTTCTTTGCGTGGCGATGTTATTTATTGCCATGACATAAAGATAGTAAAGCATTGTGTACTGTGCAAGAAGTAAAAGACAACAAAGTTCGCTGCTTTAAAAAAATAAATGCCTGTCAAATGAAGAAAAATGTCATGCAACTTTAAATGTTTTCTTGTCTTCCCTACAGAAAAAACGCTGCAAGTATAAAGGGGAAAACAATATCGAGACCATAAAACCAACTGACGCTCCGCACCCAGTGGCTAATGGGGACTTGAAAACAAAAAAGCCGTTTACAAATCAGAGAGACTTCTCCAACATGGGGGAAGTTTTTCACTCCTCGCACAAAGGGCCTCCTTCCGAGGGCAGCTCCGAGACCTCTTCGCAGTCAGACGAGTCGTACTTCTGTGGCATTGCAGCCTGCACCAACCTGTGCAACGGGCAGCCACAGAAGACCAAGTCTGAGAAGCGGGCACTAAAGCGAAGGCGGTCGAAGCTCCAAGACCAGGGGAAGCTCCTAAAGTCCCTCATTCAGACTAAATCGGGCTCCATGCCCAGCCTGCACGACATCATCAAAAGCAACAAGGACATCACCGTGGGAACATTTGGGGTCACAACGGTATCTGGTCGCATTTAATAATAATGCAATGGCATGGTTTCTTGCGGAGAGGAGTCAGTATGGTTCTCGCTATGATGCAGAAACAAGAAGACAAGGAGCGGTGCCACGTGAAGATGACAAAGACTTCCTGCTTATTTTAAATCCATGGAATGGTGTCAATCTTGAAGTTATGAAAGTGGCTCATTTCCTGTATGGACACAAGGGAATGGGAAGGAGACTTGATTTATTTCAAGAAAAAGATGTTTTTCGCAGTTTAATTACTGGGGGAAAGAAATTTGAAACCCAGTTTATTGGGTGGAACAGGGACTCCAGACTAACCCTCCCCTTAGCGTTTTTCCTATTTCTTGCACCTTCCCATATTTGTGCCTTTTTTGTCTATATTTATAATGCTACTACTGGAAGGTGGTAGTAAGTGTGAGGACATTGTTGCCTTTTGAGTTTTGTAACTTTCAGAGCGTTAATTTAATGAAACACTACAGTGCTGTGAGCAGCAGTACACCATGGGCAGTGGGGAAGGTGGACCTCTGTGGGTCCACTTCTTGACAATATTTAACATAGACTTTTCCACTAAATGCTGTTTTTTCAGTCTCTTTTATTTATAAGGGTGGATATGGAAGCGTCCTTGTGTATTCATCCAATCTTTGTAGCAGAATTTTGTTTTTATATTTGAGAAAAGTATGATGGAGTTTATGAAACATTTAGTCCCATTTTAATGGCTGTTTTGTGAGAAAACAGTGGTCATTTATTTTACTACACACCGGATACCACCTCCAGTTCACCAGGAATAAATCATATTGATAGTTTTGCTGACACCATATTTAATATTTAAGGACCATTATGACCTGTTTTTCATTAAGAGTTATTACTCTTGTTCCAGCCCCTTTCATTCCAAGATCAGACTGTAGCATGTGCCAAAGGAAAAAAGTGGTCAGAGGAACACGTGCAACTCCTACCTGCAGCTTCTGTTTGTATCACCTTCTTGAGTGCCATAGCCTTCCTACTATTTGATTAGATTTGTGGTTGTGTAAGGGTTCTAAGTGCATGTTTTTTTTTTTAAAACGAGGACTGTTGTCTCTCATTTCCTAACATTTACATCTACTCGTGGCATGGATAAAGAAGTCTTGTGTGGCTTTGTTTTCCATGTCTTACAGCTGCTGAGCCTACCTCTAATTCCTCGAAGCTTGGTCCTTCGCTGTTTGCCCCTTTTCTTCTCAGATGACTTTGGTTCAAGCACGTTCACCTGGTTTGGAACACTTCGTGACAGCAGACAACCCTCCTCCATTTTGGGGCCATTGTTATACAGAAAATACTCCAAATACAGGACATTTTTTAGCTCTAAACTTCTATTTGAAATTGTTGGTACTACGGAGTGGCAGTGATACAGCATATGTATCTGTACCATGGTAGTTGCCTTGCCACACCTTCATTCCGGTAAAACCCGGAGACCTCTGGTTTGCTAGAACGTACCCATACTACCAAAACAGATCACTTGCAAAAATGGCTAAATATCCGGTTACACTCCTATATATAACCTAGTGTTGAAGTTAGACCAGTTTCCATGCCCCATAGCAGTGACCAGACTTCTCATTTGAGAAGTCAGAAATTAAAAATGAAATCAAAAGAATGAACTTTGCCTCTTTTTCCCACCTTTTCCTTCATATATCCAGTGTTCGTGTACCCCACCCTACAAAGGCTTAAGCCTGTTAACACTTGCCATTTCAGTTCTTGGTGGAGGTCCCATCCATTAAGAGTTTGATTCTGAAATGTTCAGTTTCCCAGTAAGTTCTTAACTTTCATTCACGTCTGAAGGCCTTGTGCAGAAAATAATGGAAAAAGTACTGCTCGTATAAAATAATTTTCCTTAATCTGAAAGTCTAGGACCTACAGATTCGTCCTCGGAAGCAAAACAAGCTGATTGCTGAAAAGTTTCAATTTGAGATGGTGCTTATTCATCATCTTTGCATCACATTAGTTGCCAACTTAAAGTTGCCATCTAAGACAACAGCCTATGAAATGAAGCGCTTTAGTACAGCCAGTTTTGTTGAAAATCAAATCTGTGGGTTATCTCTCTAACGGTTGTATGATGGAACAACTACCACTTGAACAACTACAGTCTAAACAACTACTCCTTAACCACTACTTAGTCTAAACCACTAAAGTTTTAACAACAACTATCTTTTACAACTACTATGCCTTTACCTCGCTTGCCTTTACCCCATTAATGTATCTATTTTACTGGTAAGTATAAACCCATATGTATATATATATATATACATGTATGTATGGGTAATGGTATATACCTGTAAAACACTTGAATTTCGTGGTAAAGGCATGCATGCTAAAGATATATGCGTTGTAAAGTTAATATTGGTAAGTATTAACACTATATATATATATATATATATATATATATATATATATATATATACACACACACACACCCCTATACTCACTATTAATGTTATAAAATCCCTTTCCACCCAAAAACCTACACCCACCCTAAACCCTACAAATTCCCTTTCCACCCAAAAACACACACCCACCCTAAACCCTAAAAATACCCTTGCAATCCCAAAAACCCATACCAACCCTAAAATAACCTTGCCACCCAAAAACCCATACCCACCCTAAAACTACCCTTGTCACCCAAAAACCCATACCCACCCTTAACCCTAAAAATATACTTACCACCCAAAAACCCATACCCACCCTAAAATTACCATTGCCAACCAAAAACCCATATCCACCCAAAACTCTAAAATTACCCTTGCCACCCAAAACCCACACCCACCCTAATCCCTAAAAATCCCTTTCCACCCAAAAACCCATCCCTACCCTAGACCCTAAAAATACCCTTGCAATCTCAAAAACCCATACCCACCCTTAATCCTAAAATTACCCTTGCCACCCAAAAACCATGCCCACCCTAAACCCTAAAATTACCCTTGCAATCCCAAAACCCATACCCACCCTAAATCCTAAAATTACCTTTGCCATCCAAAACCATAACCACCTTAAACCCTAAAAATACCCTTGCCACCCAAAACCCATACCCACCCTATACCCTAAAATAACCCTTGCCACCCAAAACCCATGCCCACCCAAAACTTAAAAAGTACCTTTGCCACCCAAAACCCATACCCACCTTAAATCCCAAAATTACCCTTGCCACCCAAAACCCATACCATACCTTTAATACTTACCAAAATACTTACATTTTAAAGTAATTTTTTTTACTGCGAGTATGCCTTCACCTTTAATGCATTTACAACGAAATTCAAACACGTTTTCACATAATAAACACTATTTTAGAAAACGGTTTCCTAAACTTATTTTGTTAAAAAAAAACATCCACTCTACAAAACCATATAAAATACAGCCATCCACCTTTTTATCAATAGTAATACATCTTTCATGTACAATCCAAGAGTGCCATCTACTGGCCAGAGGTAGTTGTAAATGCATTAGTGGTTAAAAGACTCGTGATTCAGGTTCAGTCGTTGTTAAGGAGTCGTGGTTCAGGCCCTTCGTTGTGAATGAGTCGTCGTAAAGGTCGTTTCCCCTCTCTAACTTCTCTGTGCACTGCCCAACCCTTAGTTTTCAATCCCATTCATGTGACCATTCTGCATCAGTACAGAGATATATATATATATATATATATATATATATATATGTACATATATATATATATATATATATATATATATATATACATATATACACACACACACACACACACACACACACTTTGCTCTGGCCATGTGACTGTCTTCCACACCTGTCCTATTCGAGATACTTTAATCCCGTTTGTCTGCTTCTTTAAAATCTAGAATGAAGGCAGGGTACACATCTTTGTTGACATTTGTACCCACGGGCAAAAGTCTTCTTGCGAATGACCCACATTTAACATGTACAGTTTGGGGCCATGCTGTTTTGGAGCTCAGTAATTGCTCAGGAAGTTGGATATGAGACAGACCGCGAGTAGTGCACGAGGGGAGAATCGAGCAAGAATTTTGAAGGGCTGACATTTCTTCTTTGGCCACTTGGATTAAGCTCTGGCACAGTCTGGTTCCATCCTTTTAGGTGGTAATTTTCACATAATGTGTCGCTAGATGGATTGTGATATCTCTACAACAGGTTTGTTTTCTGGTAATAAGGATGTGAAATAATTATAGTTGTGAAATAAAAAGCATTACCATTTCATCCACCCCTCACTTCTCGGACCCTTGAACAATGCCAAAAGACAGCATTTGCTATTGCAGTGTCGACAGAAGGAAGGTGGCAGGAGATATGTCTTTCCGCACCAAAATGCAAGCTAGGTGTTTGTATTTGACATTGGACAGTAGGTCCATCATAGATGAAAAAGGAGATCTTTTTCATATTGGTTCATTGCCTGCCATCAGTGTTTCATTGAGCTCAGTCCAAATAGATGAATTGGACAATTTGGTTTTGCCTACAGCGCACTGCACCTGGTCATTTCAATTAAAAAATAACATACAACACATTTTTGATATTTCAAAAAGATCTTAGTCCAGAATCCGAATAAAAAAAAAAATGAAGTGCTCTGTAGACTATAAATGTAGACACTCTTTAATGGCTGAAAATAGCCCAAAAGATAAAAAGTAATTGCAAATAATAAAAAAGATGATGGTGCAGCCTTGGCTCAAGGCCACTGGTGCAAAAAAGCAAACAAAAGTAATAGAGAGGAAGCTGCTTGAGAGAGAAGAGATTTTGCTGACAAAGGTACCCATCCAACTAGTAGACACATGGAATAATGGAATAAGACATGGACTCCACCCCTTAAAAATACAGAAAAACTAGGAAAATAAATCGGTTTTTTACAACATCTGTGCTTTAAAATTCGATATCATCTGTTTCCTTTCCTGGTGTCCTTTCAATTTCTTTGACATCTGTAACAGTACTGTGTAGTGTACTAAAGACATCTACTATTTCTGTTGCTTATACTAAAGACATTGTGTATTCCACCTGATTCATCAGTCTTTATTTTATGACCTGAAAGACCTTTTTCATTTGCTTCTTGATGAAGGTAAATGTTACCACTATATCACTGTCGCTGGCAATCAACAGTGATAAATTTAATGCTGTCCACATATTGAACACAACGAGTTCATAATGATTGCGTTACATCCTATAGTAACGTGGTTGTTACCGATTTGTAATTGTAGAACAGATGCTTTCCTTTCAGAATGCATTTGTTCACCAAACAGGCATGTTATGGGTCGGATCGCTGGCAAAATCTTATTCACCAATGTTTTCTTAATGGGAGGAGTATGTGGCCTCTCTTTGTATCCCAGACCTGTGTACAGGCAAAATGTTTGGCACTTGAAGGTGCAGTTGATCATTATTATCCACATTCACATGGTTATTCTTTGGAGCCAGGGACCAAAATTTGGTTTGAAAACAAAAATGTAATCCGTGCTTTCTGTGTTGTATCACTTAGTTCCTTTTTCTTGATATACGTTAGACACAGTCGGACCCATTTCTACTGCAGATTACCATTGGAGAATTTTCCAGATAGTTTATTTAAACATGCCCATGAAGTCATATCCATTGTGTAGCATATTTCTCGTGTACCAGGTTTAAGCACTAGATCATAGTTGCCAGGAGTGCATTACTTCTCTCCAGTTTATTATTATTTTTCATCATAGGGTCTTCATTATAACCATGAACTTAGAACATCTTGGGAACCTGCACATAGGTGAAGTTATTATAGGTTTATGAATTTAATGACTATATTCCTGACGAAGAGCTAGGATTACCAATTATTACCTTTGCTTTCTCAATGTTTTTTTCTTAGTGTTAGAACCAGTGAATTATCGTGGACCACTACAGGTTCTTTGTCAGCCGTCATGTGTGCCTTTGTCTGTTCATATTTTTACTAACATCATAACTTGTTGGAGTGTACATTTGTGGCCAACTCATTTTGTTAACTCATCTCTATCTGTTAACAGAAATTAACTGCCATTTGAGGTTTTTTAACGTATAATTTTGCATTCATATTGGGGAATTGGTAATGTGAAAGTGAAGGACAGTTTACCCAGACGTGCCAGAATGAATTGTATTTTAGCTATTTTGTCAGACTGCACATCCTGAATTCCAGTACCACTTGAACATGTACCTTGAGGATCATATTTACTGACCTCACGCTTCAACTGTCTGTAGTAGTGATAAATTTGATGTGTGGAACATCAGTTGCCTAGTCGTGGTAACTTAGCAAAAATTCAATGTCAAGTGAAAAGTAGGGTACCACCTCTGATTCAGTTATTACCGTTCGAAATTGTCTTTTTAAACAGTCATGTTTTTATTGGAATAGAACTTTTACCTTTTGTATGGTTGAAACCGATGTTACCACTTTTGACAGGGACAGTGCTTTTCTCCTAGACTTTGCAATCCCATGAGATTGATCAATCCTATCCTTGACAAGCAGATGTATCCTGGAAGACTTTGTATCTCATTTTAAATGTGCAGTCCCTTTCGCCCAAGCTATCCTTTTGCTGGAGCCCACACACCGATTTCTTTTCCAAATTCTACTTCATTATCGGTGCGCGAGCAAATTCTTAAGAATCTCAAATATTCTATCTCTCGTGCCTTTAAAACCTTTGACCAACTTCTAAAGTTCTTGCCACTACATTGGTGTAACTGGAGCTCTGCTCAGAATGTCCTGTTTTCTCAAGTATTGTAGTGGAGGTTATAGAGAGCACAAACTATGAGCTGCCTCCACCTTTTTTTCGTTTCTTTTGTCTGTCGCCTCATTTATTTGATTTTGCAGCTCATCTTTCTGCTAGCTGTAGCCAAAGGTCCCTGCAAAGCTTTTACTCTTCTCACTACAGTACAGAAATGCAGTTTAAAACGCAGTTGTTTAGAAAAATAGTTACTTTCTGTTTCGCAGCATGATGTATTTAACTGTAGGCAGAGTCTCGACCTCTTCTACACAGCCTGATATTTGGTGTGCTTTTCAAAGGCTCAAGAATGTCTCTGTTTCCAATGCAGTGTGACAAGTGTGGTGTTACTCGCGGACTGAGGCATAGTTTTCTGTCTTGAAAATAAAGTGTGCTAATCAAATATTTGCGACTCTAACTTATGGTAACAAGCTTCTGTCCATTCTGCTCATTACGTATAGTAAACCTCATTTAGGATAACACACTTCTCTTACATTCAGACTAATATCCTTAATTTCCAGTCAGCTCTTCGCCTGGAGTGGACCTCATTCAGGCGTACCTACTAACACTGTAGCGTGCTTTGGATTAGCAGTATCATACCTCATTCCTACCAGATTCGTGGGTCTTATTCTTAGATTCAAGTATCTCATTCCTACTAGATTCAGGGTTCACATTCCTCCAGAGCTTAGGCCATGTTCGTGCCTTTACAAAGTAATGTGCATTTTGTTTGTTTATCCTGTTAAGTCCTTGGGCTACCCTTGTGCTTTCTGCATGTGCTGCTTACAGTTCCAGGACCTGAGCACATGCTCGGTGCAGCCATGTGGCTGTGCATTAAGGCTTTGCCTTTAGAGGTGTTGCAAGGACTAATTGTATGACCGTTTCTGTGATGTGTTGCCATTTGCCCCCAAACATCCTAACTCCCATGAACACTTTGATGGCCTCGATTCATTCGCCTCAACCATCCCTCTTTATCAGACATCTCAACGTTGCCTGTATTGGACTTGCTATGTACACCATTATAACTTTTATACATTTTAATATTGGTTCCTTCTGTTTTTATAAATTGTAATATTCATCCCTTCTTCCTGGCTCTCGTCGTCAGAGTCTATTTGTGACCCTTTTAACCTGCTTTTTGTCTTCTATTGCTTCGTGGTTCCAAGGAGGGCTCGTGACTAATAATATGAAACCCTATTGTCAAAGCCACTTTTGAAACACCAATATTTTAGATATGTGATGGGAGAGGTCTTCATATCTGGAGGGATGAGACAAGTCCTGTGCATCATCTTCGGACCAGTGCAGGAAAGAGTTAAGCGAAAAAATGCAATTGGTTTTTAAAGCAGTCTCTTACTAGATGCAGGATTTCAGTAAAGTTTGAGGGCATTTAGTCGAACTCTTCTATAATCTTCGCACACCTCCGTCATTTTTGTTATCATTATCACCTCCAAAGCATTAGGCTTTGCTATTATTTTGATAGGTGCAAGATGGCGTGAACATAAGAATAGGAATAAAAGCACATATATTTGCTGTTTTCACCAAATCTGTGTCAACTTTGAGAGTTGAGTTGCAGACAGGAGTTCTGTGCCACCTTCCATAATATTGTTTATCAACAGTAAATAAATTAACCAAAAAATGTAAAGCATTTTAAAATGGGGATGAGAATGCTATTATGTTTTGTATTTTAATACAATTTAGCATGGAATGACGCAGACCTAATTTAAAAGAAGAATCCCTGCCACATTTGACCTTTTGGCATTGTTTTGGTCCTGTGCTCTCCTACCCCCCCCCCTCCCCTCCCTTCCCGCCCCGCCTACCACAAACTTCCCACGCGTCTGTCATCTCATTACACTCCATAGACTTCTCAAGGTACAAAGGTCCAGTTCTTTTATTATGCTTCAGAGTGTACTTTCAGATGCTCCCCTTTACATTTATCTGGTCGCAACTGTGTGTTTGTAATGGACAAAAATGTGTGAATGATTTGTGTAAGAAAGCTGCAGAGAAAACCTTTGCAGAGGCACACTTTTTGATGAGTGTTAACTAAAGTTATTTTGTTGTGCGATGTGTAATTGAGACAATGTTTCAAGTTTTTTGTGTAATTATATAAAGCACTTTTTAGTGGTACTATTTTTTATCATAATTACTTAGCCTCTGTTTTGAATGGAATGTGACTTATTTAATGCTGCTTTTCTGTTAGTTTACTAAACTATTTTTGTTGTACTTTGTTTTTTTTGTTTGTTTTTTTTAAACTCGGTTTGCACAATTAGGATTTTCATTGGAGCCGCACGTTTTTTAAGTGGGGTTCTAAACTAAACTAGGGTGAGGAAAAAGAAACCTTTTTCTACCTTCAGTGTGCGGCATACAAGCGTTGTGGAGCACCAATATGTCCTTTGTAACTACAGAATTGTAGTGCCATTAGAAACTGTGAATTTCTCAATAAATCTGAAAGCATCTTTATTAAACGTAGTCTGTCCTCCTTTCGAAAATCAAGAACATGCAAACATGTTCGGTGAAATGCTGTAACAGTTGTTTCTGTTACTTGCTTTGTGTTTATGTTCACTGCATTATGTTCTACTTATCATTTATAGAGCACACCACAAACATTTTCTCTTGGAACATAAATGATAGGTGTGATTGAAGTCCAGGTTAATGGTATTCCTATTATCTCCCTCTGTAATCTGCTAACCAATTTTAGGTCTGGCCCATAGACTGCTCCAGTTGTCTTTTGGCAGATAGACTTGTATTCAGTATAGACTTGAAGTGGAATTTGTGACGTCCCCTTCACAATTGGATAGCTTTCTTGAATATCTGAGTTGACTGCTCCAGATTCAGTGGTGTTCCTCCCTATTCTTGTACTTGTCCTGCCCAAGAAGCATTTCAGTCTCTCCTTGTTTTGATAGGCTGAGCTGTATCCTTACACTGCTGATGTCAATTCCTTGCACTGCAGTGTACTATTTTCTCCCCCACTATTTTATTCTACCATCTCCAACTCCCTCACTCCTTTAACCCCCCCTCATCTTTTAATTATTATCCATCTCTAGTGCTCACTTGTCCCTTCCAGCCCCCTTGTTCTCTCACAGCCACCCGCCACTATTTTGCTAGGAGGCCCTCTTTAAATGGATTTAAAACTATTCCAAGATGGCTGTGTGTGCATATGTGCAAATACTTGGCAGCTGTCTTGGAATGCTTTCCCCCAAAGAATAAGAAAAAACAGCCCTGGCTAATTTTTGGAACTCCTGTTTACCCTTGTCCCCCCACTCTTCTGCTGGCTTTCTGGGATCAGTCCGCTTACTGTCAATTAGGTGCTGGCGTAGCTCTGGAAAACAATTATCTGACAAGTGATCCCATGCAGCCAAATCATAGAGCCACTGCAAATCATTCACCTTGCTACCCTTCACCCAACCATCCAGTGTGCTGCAAAAATAGGACACATACTCCACCCCGGTACTTGACTCCAGCTTCCTACAGTTTCTAAATTTCTGCCTATAAAGCTCTGGGGTCAACCCATACCTGGCTATCAAGGCTTCCTTCATGGGGGCGTAGGACATCTGATCCTCAGTGGGCAAGCTCAGCAAGGTTTCCCTCCCTTCACTGACAAAGCGGCCCCACAACCCCGCTCCCCAATCTCTCTCAGGGACTCTGTGGGACTTCATCGCTACTTCATAGGCCTTGAACCACTGACCAATGTCCTCATGCTTCATAAAATCCTTAATAACATCTTTGGGAATGTATACCTTACATTCCCCAGGCACTGATGGTGTGCTGCCACCAGAGGGATTGATCTCTAAACTCTTTGCTTTCAGATCCAACTCCCTCCACCCTCTCATGCTCTAAAAGCATCCTCTTTAACTCCATGGCCAATTTCTGCTTTTCCAACTCCAACTTCTTATTTTCTATGTCACCCTCCTTCCCCAGCCTCAGCTTAGCTAGATCCCTCTCATGCACCCTATCTCTCTCTCTGTCCTCCAACCCCTCTGGAGACAGACCCCTTTGAGAAACACTGCTGCCATCCACGGAAGGTACCCTCCCTCCTGGCAGATTCAATTCCCCTTCCTGTTGCTCATCCACATTCTCTGTCACCACCAGAGGCTCCTCATCCTGCCCACTGGCATTTCTGGATTCCAACCAGGCCCTCAGCGCCTTTTGGTATTCATCCTTCCTGGTGAGGCTTTTCACAGAGACTTTAAATTACTTGCAGATAGCTTTCAGTTGAGACAGTGTAGGTTTCCACCCTATCTTCCTCAAATTCGATATCAATGGATGCTGGCTTGGTCATGATGACAAAATTGGCAGTTCTTTACTTTGCAGAAAAAACAATCCCAGGGAGAAAGTTCAGTAAAAGTATGTGGTCACGTAATGGTCTGCACTATGCTAGTAGTGTACACCAATCACTGTATGTAAATCAATCACTGTATGTAAATCACAAATGCAAGTCCAGGATCCTCACCGCTGACCACCAATGTTAGAAATGGGGGTCTCTAGTTGGCAGAGGTAGGTACCTTTGTCCAAATAGGGACCCTTGCTTCTAGTCAGGGTAAGGGGGATACACTTCTAAAATAATCCCTGTTCACCCCCTTGGTAGCTTGGCACGAGCAGACAGGCTTATCTCAGAGGCAGTGTGTAAAGCATTTGTGAACACATACAGTAATACAGTGAAAACACTACAAAAAGACACCACACCAGTTTAGAAAAATAGTAAATCTTTATCTAAATCCACAAGACCAAATACGATAAAAATCCAACATACAATACTCTTGAAAAATAGTACTTGTGCAAAATAACCTTTAAATTGCAGGAGAATCAATAAAACACAGTTCTTCAGACTCAGTAGCTCCTCCTGGGGCTACCGCGATACTGAATACGACAGAGTCTAACAATTCCAGCTGACCACGTCGATACGGGCCAGCTAAAGCGTCGACAGACTCTGGCACAGTACCTTTCTTGTTGCGACCAACACCTCGGTGCGAGTCGGTCGGGGCAAACGTTGCGGTCGCGTCGTGAAGCGGAGCGTTGCGGCGGATGATGTAGTCGCGATTCGGTGCAGGCAGCGGCTCGTTGATGAAGTCGGTGAGACCAGGGCTTGCGTTGAAGGGTGAGACGGTGCTTGCTGCGGTGCTGGCAGGTCACGGTGCGGTGACGGAGCCGGTCGATGTTCGGGTCGGGCAGTGACGGAGTCGGTGATGTCCTTGCAGCGTGTAGCGAAGCGTTGCAGAGTGCGGTGCCCACAGGACGCGGTGCAAGCAGCTACCCTTTTCTTCTGCGGCGACGATCAAAGACGGTGCCCACAGACACGGTGAGGTCTTTGCTGTTCCTGAGACCTCTAGAACAAGGGGGCAAGTTCAGTTCAAGCCCTTGGAGATCTTCTCTTCAAGCAGGGGGGACAAAGCAAGCAGCAAAGTCCTTTCTCCCTTCCTTGGCAGCAAGTAGCCACTGCAGGCCAACCCCAGACAGCAAACAGCACAGAGGCAGTATTCCTCCTCAGCTTCTCCGACTCTTCTCCTTGGCAAAGGTTCCTCTTGATTTCCCAGAAGTGATCTAAAAGTCTGGGGTCTGGGCCCCTGTTTTTATACACAAAAATCCTTTGTTCTCTGGAGGCAGAGAGTGTCTGTACCCAGCCAAAACCAGTTTTGTCCTCACTGGTGCAGCTTCCTGGCAGGAGGTGGAGACAGCATTGTTGAAGGCAGACCAGGCCCATTCGGGTGAAAAGGAAATCTCCCCCTACTCTAAATGCAGCCCAGGTCTATTCAGCCCAGCCCTGACTCATCAGAATTCTGTAGCCACTGCCCCTCTCCAGCCCCTGTCATCCAAAAGCCAGACATGCAATACACAAACCTAGCAGAGGCACACTGGATGGTTAGGCAAGAAAATACCTACTTTCTAAAAGTGGTATTTTCAAACACAGAATGTAAAAATCACCCTCACTAAAAGATGCACTTTAACATTCTGAGTTCAGGCATACTAAACTTGATTTTCCTACCTTGTTCCCAGGGCCAGTTATGTTTATAAGATGTTATAAACAAACTCCCCATTCTGTCCTACAGGAACAGGTAGCCTTGCAATATTGAAAAACGAAATTGGCAGTATTTCACTATCAGGACATGCCACACACATCGGGGCATGTCCTACCTTTCACATACAATGCACCCTGCCCACAGGGGTACCTTGGGCCTACCTTAGGGGTGACATATGTAGAAAAGGGAAGGTTTAGGGACTGGCAAGTGTGTGCACTTGCCAAGTCGACATGGCAGTCCCAGACTGCACACAGGCTCTGCAATGGCAGGCCAGAGTTACGTTTTACAGGCTGCTTCTGTGGGTGGCATAATCAGTGCTGCAGCCCACTAGCAGCATTTGATTTACAGGCCCTGGGCACACACAGTGCACTATACCAGGGTCTGACAAGTAAATCAAATATGCCAATCATGGAATCACTAATCCATAACAATTTACAAAGGGAGCACTTGCACTTTGGCACTGAACAGCAGTGGCAAAGTGCCCAAAGCATCTAGACCAGCAAAAAGAAGTCCAACACACAGCAAAAACACAGGAGGCAAAGGCATAAAAATGCAGGGGAGACCCACACCAATGGTGCCAGGTCTAACAATGTGCAATAATGTAAAGGCTTTGGTAGTCCTTTAAGCAAATACAAAAAGAGCCAGTCAATACTAGGATATTTGATCTAGGTTTCACCATCAACGTGGGCAAGTCCCACCTTCAACCCCTACAAATGCATCCCTTTTTCTAGGAGTAATTTTGAACTCCATCGCCGGTAAAGCTTATTCCAGCTCTGAATGGGTTAAAGCCTTTTAGCTCCCTCTGCCTTTTTTCCAACCAAATTGTCAGCTATCAGTAAGAACCGTAATGCACCTCCTTGGCATGGTGGCCTCCTGCATCGCCATCATTCCCCACGCCCGATTACACTTGCGTCCACTCAAGAATTGCCTGGCACCACAGTGTTCACTAGCGGAGGGTCTGTGGGAGGATCTAGTATTGATTTGGGCCAGCACCCATCGCCGTCTGCAGTGGTGGGACTGTAACAATCTGTTGCAGGGCAAGCTTTTCCTAGACCCAGTCCACCAGGTGACCATCACCACGGACGCCTCCCTCACCCGCTGGGGAGGCATCTGCAGGACATGTCTGTACAGGGTCTGTGGACACCCCCTTAACAGAACTTCCACATCAACTATCTACAGATACTTGCAGTCCAATTGGCTGTCAAGGCTTTCTCTGCCATATATACCACAAAACAGTCCTGGTCCAAGCAGATATCTTGACTGCTATGTATTACCTGCAAAAACAGGGGGTCACACACTCTCCCAAGCTCTCGGCATTAATGCAAAGCATTTGTCGTTGGGTGATTCACTACAACGTACATCTGTTAGCGGAGTACCTCTCGGGACCTGGCACTGACTTCGCAGACCTGCAACAGCAACAAGTCCATGTATGGGAACTCAACCCCATGTCCTGCTTCCGTACTTCCAACGTTCGGGGTTTCCCAACCTAGACCTGTTCGCAAACGCTGAAAATGCCACATGCCCAAGCTTCGCCTCCAGGTTTCCACACCCACAGTCCATGGGCAATACATTAAGGATGAACTGGTCAGGGATGTTTGCCTATGCTTTTCCACCTCTCCCACTCCTTCCATACGTGGTTCAAAGCTTCGACAGGCCTCCCTCACCCTTGTCCTAGTGACACCCTCATGGGCCAGGCAGCCGTGGTTCACAACCCTCCTCGAGTTGTCCGCAGTCCCTCACAAGAAGCCCCCTAACATGCTGGACCTTCGCACTCAACACTAGGGCACAGTCGGGTATCCCAATCCCAGGCAGCTTAACCTGGCGATCTGGCTCCTGAGGCCCCAGGGTTTGGGTATCCTAATTTACCAGTTAAGTGCATGTCCATCCTCAAAGAGGATTGCTGTCCCACTACTCAGCAAAGTGGAAGAGGTTTGTCCACTATTGCCTCTACAAACACATAGACCCCCCTCAAGCCCGCAGTGCAAGACATTGTCTGCTACCTACTTCATTTACAACCATCAGGATTAGATTACACTTGCATTTGCTTACATTTGGCTGCGATATCAGCATACCTACAGAACCGGGAACACTCTTCATTGTTCAGAGTTTCGGTCATTATGGAAGGGCTTAAGAGGGTTATCCGCCCTCGATTACCCACAGCCCCCTCCTGGAACTTTAGCTAAGTCCTCATTAGGCTCATGGGCCCCTCTTTTTAGCCCCACCACACTTGCCCTCTCCAGTTTTGTCTTGGAATATTGCGTTTTTAGTCACAATGACTTCCCTCAGACGGGTGAGCGAGATTCAAGCTGTCATGCTTGAAGGTACACGCGGACAGGGTAGTCCTTAGAACTAACACAAAGTTTCTGCCTAAGGTGGCCTCCCCTTTCCACCTTAACCCAACATTTGGACTCCCGGTGTTCTTTTCACATCAAGATTCAGATCCGGAAGGAGCCCTCAAAACACTAGACATAAAGAGGGCTCTCATGTACTATATTGATAGGACCAAATGTTTTCATAAAACTCAACAACTTTTTGTGGCCTACACTAAACCACACAAAGGCACTGCAATTTCTAAAGCAGGGATAGCTCGCTGGCTAGTCAGGTGCATTCAAACCTTCTATTCCAAAGCCAGAAGCTCCCTGCTTCACCCAGTCCACATTCTACCCATAAAAAAGCAGTCTCCATTGCCTTTGTAGGTAATATTCCAGTTGCTGATATCTGTAAGGCAGCTACCTCGTCCACACCACACATGTTCACCAAACACTACTATGTGGATGTCCTAGCACACCAACAAGTTCAGGTGGGCCAGGCACAGTTTTTCAATCTTATGCAATGTCCTCTGGCTAACCACTGCTTAGCAGAGAACTGCTTTACATTCTATGCAGAGCATGTGTATCTACAGCTACACATGCCACAAACGGAAAATGTTACCCTGTAAGAATCTGTTCATGGCATGCAATGTTGTAGATTCACATGCGCTCCCACTCCTTTTGTTGCAGGTGCCTTTTTTCTTTTACTTTCTAACTTTCCTAATTGCATGGTCATGTTCATGCACTTTTTGTGCTCCATGCGGTAAAACAATCTAACAATTGAGCCGATGCTAATGCCCATTACCAGTCGTAGGAGGAGTCACTATACCTCGTCACTCGAAAGACTACTTCGAAGAAAAACAGGTTGTACACGCCCAATCCCAACACTAATGCCAGGAGTATGCAGAGCAGGTGAATCTACAGCAATTCATGCCAAGAAGAGAGGCTTACAAGGTAAGTAACATTTTCCATATAGTGATACATTCTTAGTCCCCCCTTTTTCTCAGTGAGGTGAAAACTCGCAACAGCTCGATAGCGATCAGTCTAGTCATTTCAGTATAAAATTCTACATTTTTACATTTCCCTTTTTATTCATAATTGACAGCATCATCAGAGATATCAAGCGGAAAAGCAGAGACAACACCTGTATTTTAGTAACACACTTTGGATGATGTGTAGGCTCAGTTTAATCAAAATGTAGACAGTAAACACAAGATTTACTGCTCTTAGTGTTTCAGAAATCTTTCCCTTTTTCACACATAATCCATATATCCTAGAGCTGATTGCACTCCTGCTGATTTCTAAGCTACATTCATTTTGTGTAATTCCTTAACACTACTCTTGATGTGATCTATCAGTTTGTGGATGCTGAGAGAAGTGTTAGAGATTTGTGTACAACAATTTGACTCTAGTATGGTACGTCTCCTTTGGATATTGACATAGTCCTGGACCATTCTATTATGAGCGTCTAGCTGATCAGTAATCGGGTCAAAAGAGATGGCAGTGGCATTGACTATTTCTTGTAGTATTTTGGCATTGTGTATATTTTCTCGGATGGTGTGCCCTGCACATAGTTGGGAAAGAAAATGGAGAAGAACTGGTTCATTTCAGACACATTGAGGCGTCTTTGCCGTTGCTGGAAAAGGTGTTCTGTAGCATCTTTAATGACAGAAATCACATATCCAGCATAACTTTCTTGCCACAAACAAAATGGTCATATTCCTTTCAATAATGACATTTATGAAACAACATGCCGGTAGGGAAGCAGTGTTTAAGGATGGCGTAGTCAGATATAGTCTCCACCATAGTATTGCGCTCACTCTATTCACAACACTGTCCATGTTCTGAGTAAGCAATAAGTATGGTGTCAGGTAAAAACTTATGGAACTGAATAAAAAGAAACTATCTATATTGTAAGTAGATTCAGGGGAGGTTTCTACACACTCTTGCAGACATGGTGGAACATACAGGTTTCATTTTGCTGAGAGGCACCCTAATCAAAGGCACTCCCCCAAGACTTCAGCAGACAACTGAGTGCAAATCCAGAAATAAAAAAGATTCATCATCTGGCAGCATTTCTCTAGCTACGGCAAGTAGGGGTTGTTCTGGTACAGAGAACAGTGGGTCTCTTCAAGGACAGGTGCAATGTAGTTTGACTTTCTAAGAAAGCCCCAATGCACAGCTATGGGATATCCCGCAAGAACCTATAGAGAGATCCAGTATCTGGATGACAGTCGATGACCTTGGATGGCAGTGGTAACAGTAGGAGGCAATGGGCACATCACTGCACAGCTTCAGGCGGGCAGTACAGGTGGGCGGACTCGCCTCAGGACAGATGGACTCAGGCATTCAGTCCAGTTGCCGAAGAAGAGGGAAAAGAAGGAGCAGTTAAAGCATGTGGCCCTGGTCTAGGGTTCGGTGCAGGTACGGAAGTGAGCACTGGTGGGCGAATGCAGCACACTTGCACTGAGAGGAGTGTACCCATGTTGGCAATCCACAACACTTCATGGCTGCACAAGGTGCAGTCCTCTCCACCGGGGCTGGAGGGCAGATTTCCTCTGGTGCCCTTCACGTACACCCAATCACCTGGCTGAAAAGACTTTGGACTGTAAAATAAGGACACTTGAACCTGAGACCGGAAGCTATAGAGGCAGCAAATATGTTTTATGCAGTCCGGGAGGACCGCATTATCATTTAGCTGCAAGTCTAACTTAGCAGGTGAGCCAACCTGGATTGAATGCAACATAGTAGAGGTCCCATGACTATTTCATAGGGGCTCAGACTAGTTCTTTGGGTTTGAATGCCCCAGATTGACCACAAAGCTAAAGGCAAGGTGTCTGACCATTTCAGTTCAGTTTTGGAACAGATTTGTACGGTTTTGTTCTTAAGCATGCTGTTATTTCCTTCCCTGCTGACTCGGGATGATAGACACAATAAAAGTGTTGTTTAATCCCTAAAGCTTTGCAAATCTCCTTTACTACTGCTGAAATGAAGTGTCTCTTGGCTGCTAGAGAGACAAATCTGGATGGAGAGGTGTGGGATAAAGTCAGTGTGTAAGCGCTTGGCTGCTGTTATGGCATCTGCTCTTGCACATGGATATGCTGCCACCCACCTGTGTGCTCTTGATTCCCATACCAATATTATGTGACTGGCAGATAGTGCAGGCGTGATCATTCTGGGCAAGAGAACAGCGCATATCAGTGGGTTGCTGCACCACAAATCATACCATATCTTCCAACATGGGCAGCTCGCTGATGCAACCATGCGAGATTGGGAATCTGGGCCCCTTGCACAAGTCTACGTTGTCCAGTATTGATTTTGATATGGGAGGCTTGCTGCTGTTACAAAGATGAATCCTTTAAAGGAGGAAATCGGAACAAATTGGTGTGTACAACATACATAGCAGCTTTAATGGTTCGGGATACAGCAGCCTTTTTAGCTGCAGATTCAGCAATGACATTCCGATGAGAAACTTAATTTTGAGTACTCTGGTGGGCAGCACAATTAACAACTGTAATTTGTAGATGCAAAAGCAAAGCGTTTAGCAAATTCCATATATACAAACCATTTTTAATCGGATTCCCAGCAGAAGTTAGAAAACCTCTCTGCCCCCAGAGAAGCCCAAAGTCATGTGAGACTCCAAACGCGTAGTTTGACTCTGTGAATACGGTTACAATATTTTCATCAGTAAGACTGCATGGTTGGATAAGAACAAGTTCAGCAACCTCCGCAGATCTTACTATCGATAATTGGCAACTTTCAACCTGATATATAGTAGATACAGCATATTTTGCAACAAACTTGCCTTAATAATTTCTAAGACATAACCCATCTACAAAATAGAATGGTTCACAGCTTGGTATAGATGCATGTGTAAGATCCATGCAGGCTTTGTTATGTGTTAACTTACCATAAGACAATCATGGGGTTCTTTCTCCTTGCTGATGGGCATAAAAGATGCAGGGTTCAGAGTGGGACAGCAGACTAGGTTGATAAAGGAGGTAAACAAAAAAAGAATCTTGTATCGTGACAACCTGAGAGTGGGAAGGTGTTGGGTCCTGGCAGTGAAGAGGAGAGCAAAAATCGAGTGAGACACAAACACAGCCAAGATAGAACCTAATGCAATGCTTTCAGAAGCTTTAACAAGGTGGGCAGCAGCAGCTACAGAGCGGAGACACCAAGATCCTTGCCGCTACAGGCTCTAAGGTGAGGGAACTGAATGCTAAACTTATTCTGACCCCCCCCTCTCCCCCATGATCTGCACCAGTACCCCAAAGGGCAAATCCATCTTATTGATGAAAATGCAGTGTGAATGGTTTTGCCTAATTAGTGAGCCCTGAAGTGGGTGCAGAGTTGAGAGCTTGTTTTATTGTACAAATGCATGTTTAGCTTCTTTAGACCATTGCAAAGGTTCATAGGTGTCCTTTATTTTTACGTAATTTTGCAGAGGCTTTGCCACAGCGGCATACCAAAGAATCCACTGCCTACAAAGCTCAGCGATACCCAAGAAAGCTTGCATATGGTAGACTATTACCAGATATGGTAACTTATGGATGGCTTCAATCAGTTCAGTCGATAAGCAGGGCTTTCTTGGGGAGATCTCATGACCAAGGCAATGCACACAGGGAAAGCAAAATGGCAGTTTCTTCTTTGACACTGTGTCTCCTTACTTAGCCAATTCAGTGACGAGATGGATTGAGTCTGTTTTTCAATGGTCTAAAGTAACAGAAACCAGCAGAATATCATCAACCTATCGAAGAAGAGTTCCCATGAAAGACTACATTGTCCCAGTCGTTCTTTAAAGCTTGGGAAAAGATTGAAGGAGACTGAAAAGCATTAGAAAGTTTCCACCATGCCATTTGACTTCTAACTGAGTATGCAAATGTTAGACCTGGCAGCTTTGGCGTGTTTTTCCCCTGTCTTTTTGCTTCTGACCTGTTTTTGATTGTGCTGTATTTCGTTTTTGCTGGTTTTTGAACTCTGGGCACTTTATCACTGCTTTTCAGTGCTAAAGTGCAAGGGCTTCCTGTGTAAATTGTGATTATGATTATTGATTCATGATTGGCATATTTGATTTACTGGTACATCCCAAGTAAAGTCCAGAGTCTGTAAATCAAATTCTACTAGTGGGCCTGCAGCACTGATTGTGCCACCCACATGAGTAGCCCTGCAAACATGTCTCAGGCCACTGCAGTGTTTGTAAGTGCAGTTTTTAAACCTTCCCTTTTTCTACATGTAAGGCATCCTCCAAGGTAGGCCCAAGGTAGCACCATGGGCAGGGTGCAGTGTATGTGAAAGGTAGGACATGTGCTGGTGTGTTTTACATGACCTGATAGTGAAATACTGCCAATTTTGTTTTTCACTTTTGCAAGGACTATCTCTCCCATAGGTTTATTGGAGCTGCATTGTAACCTCTTACAAGTGTAACTTTCAATTGGGAAGAGGTAGAGATTTGGAGTCCCTGAACTCACAATTTAAAAATACATCTTTTAGTGAAGTTGGCATTTAAATTGCGTGTTTGAAAATGCCACTTTTAGAAAGTGGGCATTTTCTTGCATTACCATTCTGTGCCTATGCCTGCCTGTGGAATCAATGTCTGGTTTAGACTGGCAGTTGGGCTTTGTGCATTCACTCTAGACGGTCACACAGAGGGAGCTGAGGTTTGCCCTCATATCATGATGGCCCATCCCAGGCTGATGGGTCTTCCTGAGCTAGAGTAGTGGGAGGAGTTGTCTCTTACACCTGATTTGGGCAGGGCTTGTCCTCACAAAAGCTGTCTCCACCCCCTGTAGTGTCTGGAGCCAGGGCAGGGAAAAGCAGGGTCTTGTGCACTACAAAGACTTTCCTTTCAAGTTTCCCTACTTCAAAGGCAGAAACTGGTATAAGTACTGGAGCTGTGACACCATAAGTTCAGAACACTTCTGGACTAAGAGGAGATTCTGCCAAGAAGAAGAGCTGGAGATGCTGTAGGAGGGGAACTGCCACTCTGCTTGTTGCTGTACTGTGCTTGCCTACTGCTTGTGGAAGGACTGGACTTTTTCATCATCCTGCTTGCCTAAGGTCTCCAAGGGCTTGTGTGTGCTTGCCTCCTGTTAAGAAGTCTCGAGGCCATCAAAGACTTCATCTGCATCCCCTAAAATCCTCTGCTGGGAGTGCTGACCTGCTAAATGGTGCCAATTCCAGTTCTGGGCCCTTGGAGGTGGCTTCTGCTGCAAGAAGAGAAAATCCACGGATTGACCTTCAGCGCCTGTTTTTCCTGCCGCAGTTGTGCCATGTGGTTGAAAAACCAATGCATCGCGGTGCGGCAGAAGAATCAACGCAGCTCCTGCCATGCGGTCGAAGATCGCCGCAGCTCGAGTCCTGAGCACAGTGTCTCCAACATCCGAGACACCCGCTCCGACTTCAATGCCGGCCCTGCTGTGCGGCTGAAGAAATCGACGCATCACCTGCCATGCGGTTAGAAATTCGACGCAGCCCTTGTTTCACCACTGCTGCATCAACCCAGCGCAATCAGATTTTTGCCACTTCGCACCTGTGTGCCAAGTTCTTCATTGACATTGCCCAAAAGTAAGGAACCGAGGCTGCATGTCTGGAAATCAACGCATCAGCTCCCCTCACAGTAAGGAACCGACGTATCATCTCCCCTGACAGTAAGGAATCGATGTATCACGTCTCATGCGCGGCAGTAAGGAAGCGACGCGTCACCTCCCCTGGGAATAAGGAACAGACGCATCGCTTTGCTTTTCTGGCACCTTACCTCCCCTGCGTCTGTTTTTGTCTTTGATTTTGACGCAGGTACTTTGTGATAAAAGTGACACATTCATAGTTTTCTATGACTGAACCATTTTAAACCTTTTAAAAGTTATATCTTTGCTTATGTATGTTGAATTTGTTTCGCTTTGTTCTTGTTTTACTTTGCTAAAGATTGGTTATTTTTCTAAACTGGTGTGGTGTCCATTTGTAGTGTTTTCACTGTGTTCCTGTGTGTTTGTGTGCAAATACTTTACACATTGCCCGCGCCCCCTGCCCTTCCTCTTCCCGGCAGACACCTGGGCCACTGTTTCAGGCTCCAGGTCCTCTTGGTTACCCTGGGTTGCCATGGACCGTGTCGTCACACAGCCCCACTCAGGCAACCCCAACATCTCCAAATGCGACCTAAGCTCTACCTCCATCCAGGCAGAATGCTCCAGGCCGTTACCCAGCAGACAATCCACAGGCATGGATGGGCTCACAGCTACTCGCAAGGGACCTGAGATCCCACCCCCCCCCCCCACTCAAAGGGAACCTGGGCTACTTTACACAAGCGCTCACTGTTGTCTACTGCCACAACCCGGTGAAGTACATCATGGACTTCTTGCTTTTCAGACACCAGGTGAGGCCTGACAGTAGTCACACTGGCTCCTGTGTCTCTAATAACATAACGTGTATTTGTAAAGCGCACGTTCACCCGGAGGTATCTTGGCGCTGAATAACAGATGTTTGTTGTTACCCAACTCAATGATACTCATTTTATCGACCTCAGATGGATGAAAGGCTGAGTGGACCCGCCAGGATTTGAACCTGTGACCATGGGATCGAACACAGGCTCCTGCAGTGGAGGCATTAGTCCACTGAGCCACCAGAGCCTCTGTCCACTGATGGTCACCCATTGCCAATACTTAATGTTATCAGGCAATAGGTTTCTCTGGACGATTTCACTGTCCCCTAGTGAGATAAGGGTCATCTCAGCTGGGTTTCCACACCCTCCTGGGACCAACTCCTCACCAAGTGGTACACTAGCCATCACTCATGTCTGCCCACCCGTGGGGGGATGTGCCCGTTTGGGACACTTGGAGTCCCCTCTCAAGTGACCATCCTGATCACCAGCATAACACTTCCTTCTCTGAAGAGTTCCATTGTTTCTTATCATCTGGGGGACAGGAATCTTTACCCTGGGAAATAGTTTGGGGCCATTTATAGAACTCCTGCTGTTTACCCTCGTCTCCCCTCTCTTCTGATGGGGACCACCCATGGCAGAGTCTTCCCCCATACAACCTCTTTTGGACCCTGGTGCTGAGCCAGCTGTCAGCCTCCATAGCAAGCTTACTGGGGTCAAACAGCTTACTATCAATCAGGTGCTGGCGCGGCTCTGGAAAACACAGACTAGACAAGTGCTCCCATGCAATCAAATTTTAAAGCCCTTCAAAATCTGTGACCCCGCTGCCCTTCACACAACCATCCAGTGCTCTGCAAAAAGTATCAGTACATTCCAACAATGTCTGAGACTCCAGCTTCTTATTCTCCCCAAGAGTGACCCTGTACCTCTCAGGAGTAAGGCCATACCTCTTGATCAGGACTTCTTTAATCTCTGGGTTAAGTACTTGACTCAGGTGACCCTAGTGCCAAAAAAGTACTTAGACCTACTGCTGAAAAATGCTTCCACAGATCTGCCCTCCATTCTCTCTCTGGGACCTGGTGCATGTGTAAGGCTGCCTCATAACCCCTAAACCACATATGTATGTCTATCTCCTTGCTGTAATCCTGTGCCAAGCTTTTAGGGATGTCCACTATTTGCTCCAACTGGACTGACTTAACGCTGCCACCATCTATGCTGGACTTGCCTTCAAGTCCACGCATTTGAGCTCACTTCCTGAGCTAAGGTCATCTTTTTCTCCTCAATCCTGATTCTAGCAAGTTCCAACTGAAAATGACTCTCTTCCCGCCTGTCCTCCAGCTTCTCTAGGGACAGACTTTTGGAGGAAACACTGTTGCTTGCCCTGGAAGGTGCCCTCCTCCCAGGCGGAATCTAATCCATAGCATCTCCTTGCAATCTGTGCTTCTCCACATCCATAACCACATCATCATTCTCATCCTCCCTCTGGGTGCCCCCAGATTTTCTGGCTGTTACCCAGGCCCTCAGCGCCTTTTGCAGCTCTTCCTTTTTCATAAGACCTCTAATGGAACACTTGAAACCCTTGCAAATACTTTTAAGTTGAGGCACTGTATAGGACTCCAGTTTCTCTTCTTCAAATTCAAAATCTCCAGGCAAAACTGATGGCTCCCCAGACAGACATGATTTGTAGATAAATCTCAGGAGTTGCAATGAAGAGAAAAACGATCAAACACAATATGTGGTTGCGTGATGGTCAGCTCTCTGGTAGTAGTGTACACCAATCACTATGTCAAGCACAAACAAATCCTATCCTCACCGCTGACCACCAATGTTAGAACTGGGGATCTCTAGTTGGAAGTGGCTTGCACCCTGTCTAAGTAGGGACCCTTCCTTCTAGTCAGGGTAAGGGAGTTACACACCCAAGATAACCCCTGCTTATCCCCTTGGTAGCTTGGTACGAGCAGTCAGGCTTATCTCGGTGGCAAACCTGCTCCTGAAATTCCCACGGTCCGGGAGGAAGCTGAGCCTAAGGGGGATGCCCCGGCACGTACAGGGGAAGAGGTAGCTGAACTGGGAGACTTGCCTGAGCTGACCCATTGGCATGAAGAAGGAGGTCCCACCAGGGAAGAGTTCTGCGCGGAGCAGAAGGCATGCCCTACTCTCGTGGGTCTTAGGCAGCAGGCCGAGTACCAGGCAGCTGGCAAAGAGGCCAGGTCACATCTGATTTACTGGGAGAATGATCTCTATAGTGAGCCTAAAGTTTCTGAGCCTGGGGCAGCCTGTGTGCTGGTTGTACCCCTGCGCTTCAGAACCTTCCTACTGGGTCTGGCTGATGACATGCTTTTAGCAGGACATTTGTGGCAGGGCAAGACCTTTGACAGGCTTGCCACCCAGTTTTACTGGCCCCAAATGCAAAGGCAGTCTGATGCATTTTTCAGGCCTTGTCAAACTTGCCAGGCAAGTGGCAAGAGTGGGAAGAAGTGTACAGTTCCCCTCCAACCGTTCCCTGTCGTGAGCACCCCTTTCGAGCAGATGGGCATTTACATTGTGGGGCTTCTGGACCCCAAGACAGCCATGGGAAACAGGTTTATTCTGGTCTTGGTGGACCATGCCATCCAGTACCCGGAGGCTATCCCCCCTCAGCACAGTGACTGTGCTCGTCGTAGCCCGGGCACTTATGGGGATCTTTACCCGTGTGGGTTTCCCCCCAGGAGGTGGTATCTGACCGGGGTACCAATTTCATGTTGCTGTACATGAAGGCTATGTGGAAGGGGTGTGGGGTGAACTACAAATTCACCACCCTCAAAGTAATGAGTTGGTTGAGAGATTCAACCGTACCCTGAAAGGCATGATTGGGGGTCTGTCAGCACCCATGAGGCGGAAGTGGGACATCCTCTTATCATGCCTTCTCTTTGCCTACAGGGAGGTACCGCAGAAAGAGGTTAGCTTTAGCCCCTTTGAGCTGTTGTACGGGTACCCTGTCCGAGGACCTCTCAGTTTGGCCAAGGAGGGATGGGAGGAAGCTCCCAGGAAGCCCCCCAGGATGTATTTAGCTACATGATGGCCTTCCGAAACCAGACAGCCAGCTTCAGGAAACTCACTTAGGTGAACCTAGCAGCATGCCAGGAGGACATGAAACACTGGTATGACTCAACTCTGATTGAGTTTCAGCCTGGTCAGAAAGTGTGGGTGATGGAGCCAGAAGAGCCCCGTGCTCTACAAGACAAGTTGTCTGGCCGCTACGAAATGAAGGAGCACAAGAGTGATGTCACCTACCTGGTGGACTTGGAGACTCCTAGGAACCCCCTGAGGGTCCTGCACGTGAACCGCCTCAAACCTCACTTTGACAGATCTGACTTAACCATATTCTTGGCTACTGATGATGGGATGGAAGAGGAGAGTGAGCCTTTCCCCAACCTCCTGTCTGCCAAGGAGCAGGATGGGTCAGTGGAAGGTGTGATCCTCTCCCCTACACTGACCCTGGAGGAGCAGGGTGACTGTCGTCAGTTGCCGGGACAGTTTGCCACCCTGTTCTCACTCACCCCAGGTGCCACCCATTGGTGCGTGCACTATATTGACACTGGGGACAGTCCACCTGTGAAGCACAAGATTTACAGGTTGACAGACAGAGTGAAGGCTAGCATCAAGGAAGAGGTTCCGAGACGTTAGCTCTAAGGGTGATTGAGCCCTCCAGCAGTCCTTGGTCCAGCTCAGTGGTCTTGGATTCCAAAGCTGCTGAGGCTGGTGGCACTTGTTCAAAGCCAAGATGGCCACTGGGACGGAGCTTCAGTGGAAAGCTCCTGGGTACGGGATCAAGATTTGCTGATTATCTCATTTATACCCCGCCATCGGCTGCTCTAGGACGGTCCCTCGCATCGATGAACTCCCTGAAACCAACATATGTGTGACTGAAGGTACTCGCGTTTTCTCATCCGCCATACCGCCTCACTCTCGGGCTGCGACCTGCTTTCTCACCGAGGATACGGGCGATCCGTCTTGATCACTTCTGGGGCCGTTTGGCTCTACGCCCACCGATGTCTGATGGCTTGCGCCGATGACCTGGGCAACCAAGAGTGGCGAGTCGGTGGTCACTTTCGACAACGGTTGGTCCCTCACTAGCAGCCCCCTTGCGGTTGCGGGTCGGAGAGAGCCCTTGATGCACCGCCACCGATCCTGACTGAGCAGTGAACGAGGTGCGATGTGAACCTTGACCCAGCACAGGAGGTTCCAACGGCAGGGATTGAGAGGATTACAGCGCAGCTGACAGTCCTAGCTGGGCTCACGGTGGGATTCTGTCCGGCAGAGAGAATGACTGGAGGCTGCTGGTGAGCACGAACTAAGCCTCACTGCGGCCCCGGATCAAACACGGCACAGGCGTAATGCCTGTTTAAAGGTCCTGACTATCCCTAATCTGATTCCTCCTCTACTCCAGCCCTGGATCAACAGCGGAGGAGCGCGGCAGACCATTAGTGCTGGTTTCTGTCTATCCCCCCCCCCCTTCCCCCTCGGCGTTTGTCAGCCATATTGAGACCCACAGAAAGAAAGAAGAAGCAACTGAAATAGAAGAGGGACCCGCGAGATCTACTACAAATGAGGTAACCACTCTTCATAGCAATAGAAAGAGGACTAAAATAACAAAAGTGGCAGACATCTTGGATTGGGCAAATGATCATCAACTACAGGCTTTATCAATACAATGAAGGTAGTTTTCCTCTACCCCTACCCGGTTTTAATCTCTGTGGTTCCGACTAACCCTCAGTCTTCAGCTGACAATGATGTGCATCTTGGAAGAACCACTGCTTACTGACAAATTCATTGTGTTGCCTATTATTGTCTTCTCCTAATGTTGGTAAATCAATTCGTAGCTCTATCTTACACTTAGCGTCAACCCTTACCAGCGTGGCGCTCTAACTAAATCCATCCAGGCATAATCCCACATCACTTCTATTCTTGTTACGAAGCATGTCGTGAGCAAAACGCCCCCACAGTCCCCCCGACACTGCTCTTGTGAGTTATGGCCCTAATTCATGGAGCATAACGTATCCGTTGAATATCTCCAAGAACGCTAAGAAGAATCTCAAACATAAATTACTGAAACTCCACCCAGAAACTCTAATAGCAGACACCTATCACAGCTTATCTAATGCCACAAAGAAAACAGACCTTATATTCTATTCCAATCGTCCGACTAAATGGAAAAACATCTTCCTTCTCTGCCTTCCAGTCACTAAAACAATCAGAATTCTGTATGGAATAAAACTGACGACGTCCCCCTCCCCTTCTTTTAATAGGGAAATTGATATATCCATCTACAGGACTGGTAATATACTCATACAAGCCTCTGGCCCTCACCTCAACATCTTCGATAGACATTTTAGGACCTTGGCCTTCTCACTTACACAACTGGGCCTCACACCCCAATCACCTCTCTCCCCTGTTACACAACTCATCCTCCTTGAACAGTCCCACCTTCTCCCTCCTATAAATCCGCCATCTTTATCAGAGCCCTCCCTGAACTCCAAAACTACTTCTCACGTGCCCCCCCTAGTGGGCAACCCTTCTTATACGCACACCGTGGTTAGGATCTCGGGCCCCTCTCATTATCCCGCCTCCACGAATCCTAGAACTGATGCCCTCCATCCTAGCAGTACCCCTTCACCGCTCACGCTGACGAGGGACTATCACAGGGCCTCGGACTTTGACCTCCCCCTTGGCTTAGAGCGCCCTGCCCTTCCCCCCCACTCAGAATTGACTGCATATTCTCCTACTCTCATCAACGCTCTGTCTCCAGCGGGCAAAACCAACAGCATAGAGTCCCCCTCCAACACTCTCCTTATGCAAGTACCTTCTAGACAGTCACCGCCTGTTCTCACCTTGACGTTCAATCACCCTGATACAAATGAAGACCACTGCAATCCGTGCGATGAGGCTCCTATCCTGACTACATCATTGAGTAATTACTCTTCCGAAACTCCCCCCCCTTCACAAGGTAGACCTGAAGCATCACACGCAGAACTATCTACAATCCTAGTCCTAATGACACGGACCATCCCCTTAACGTGGTGTTCCCCTCTCCCTCTTACATAGATCTCACTGCGTCTCCCCCCACCATCATAGCGGGATGCTCCTCCAATTCTCTCGCACAGATTCTGAACCGAATGGAGCAGAAACTCAACTCTCTTGCAACAGAATTAGTGCATCTTAGACAGGATCTCTTAAACCAAAGCACCCTGGCCTGCTCTTACACTTACGATACTCCACCTACAAGTTCTCCGAACGACTCTCAATGCCCCCCTTGGCCTACAGTTCCCCTTTACAGGCGGACCCACAGACCTTACCGCGCATACTGCTCCCTCTCAGCTCTGGAACTAAATGCTCTCAACAATTCCTATCTCTCGATGATCCAGGTGACCGACCACTTCCCTCCTACTCCATACCAGTAATAGTGGGCTTAAATAGAACCCATACAATTCCTTACACGCCCAGACCTCCAGAGCAATATTCCACCATCCAGACTCTGAAATCTGCTAAGGATAATCCTAGCCCCCTTTCTTGCATGCTCATCAACTGCAGATCGGCAGCTCAACACGCTACGGAGATAGCCGAAACCATCCTCAGTGAGGGAATTGACATTGCTTGCCTTACAGAAACGTGGCTCAATGACCACTCAAGGGCCATTCTTGACCTACTTACTCCGCCCGGGTACTCCATCATTAGACATGACAGGTCTAAAAGAACAGGGGGAGGTCTAGCCATAATCCACGAAACAGTAATCCAACTCTCCATTCTAAAGAATGCGGAATACTCGACCTTTGAATACCTTGGCGTTGAACTTAATGACAAAGGCTCCCCACCTATCAAACTGCATACTATCTACCCCCCGCCTGGTGATCCCCACTTTTCGCTGAAGAGCTAACGGACCTACTTATCCAGTTCTCCCTTTCCGACTCGAAGGATGTGTTTCTGGGCGATTACAACATTCATTGGAACAATACAGAAGACTCCACAGTGAGGCACCTCTCTAACCTTCTTGAGATGAATGACCTAAAGCAACTTTGCAACAAACCAACCCACATCAAAGGCGCTACTCTTGACGCTATCATCTCAAGCAATGAACTTGTCTCCCTTAAGGACATTGTCCCAATGACTGGTCTGACCACCATCTCATTCTGTTCAACATCAAGACCATTGTCAAACCCCCCTCGGTCTTAATTAACAAACCTAAGTTATAGACTAGAAACCTCAAACAAGTCCCTGCGAATGAACTTGTCAAACATTCATGTACAACTTCAACGGCTCCCGCACTCCCAAAACGCAAATGAACTCACTACCCACTTCAACACGGCAATAACTGAAGTTCTCGACCAAGTTGCACCGCTCAAACTAAAACAGCAAAGAACAATCCAATCTAAATCATGGTTTAACACAGATCTCAACAACGAAAGAAGGCAACTTAGACTAGCGGAAAGAACTTGGAGACAAAACCCCACTTCTTCACATCTAACTCTCCTGAGAATGGCTAGGTTAGCTTAAAAGAAGCACATTTTCAAAGAAAAAGCCTCCTTCTTCCGTATCCAACTTGATCAGGCAAAGAATAGGCCCAGAGAATTCTTTAGCATTGTCAAAAGACAAACCTCATCTGCCCCACACGAAATAACTGCCTCTAAGGAGCGATGTGATGAAATTGCCAGATCCTCACAGACAAAATTGCTAAAATTGATCAATCCTTCTCTCGAGTTACTGTCCTTCATCCTGGGCCAATCTCTTTTAATGACACCCCTCTCCCCACGACTACCCAACCACCTGAGTCTTTCAACAAACTATCAACTCCTATTGGAACAGAGGACAACCTTTGTATCTCCCAACTGAAAAACTAAGCCAACTGGAGAAATTTCAAACCCTTGACGGAGCTTGAAGTCTTCATTATCATTGCGAAATTAAAGCCGACCTCACACACCAAAGATCCTCTCCTGGCAGTTCTAGTTCATAACCTAAATCACATCATAACCCCGTGTTGGACAAAAATCATTAATACCTCCCTTGCCTCAGGGTGTGTACCTGAGTCTCTTCAATTAGGGCAAATCACACCTATACTTAAAAACCCCAAGGCAGACCCGAACGACCCCAACAACCTCCGAGCTATCTCTAACCTCCCGTTCCTAGCGAAAACCATGGAGAAATGTGTTTTACAACAACTCAACAGACACATAGACGAATACAAGCTACTTGACTCCTTCCAATCTGGGTTCAGGAAAGGCTGCAGCACAGAAACTGCCATGCTCAATATTGCAGATGACATATATCGTTCCTTAGAGAATGGAGATGCCTGCCTTCTCATCCTACTGGACCTCTCAGCGGCCTTCGATACAGTCTACCACTCAGCCTTACTAGAATCTCTGAAGACACGCTCTGGTTTCAATGGCACAGTCCTAAAATGGTTCACGTCTTACCTCCAACATCAAACGCAACAAATCAAAATTGAATCTTGCCTCTCTAACCCAACTCCTATCTTTCTTGGTGTCCCCCAGGGCTCAATTCTCTCCCCCTCTCTCTTCAACTTCTTCATGGAACCCCTTACTATCATCCTGAAACAAGCAGGCATCAATTATCACCTCTACGCGGACGACACACAACTCTACTACAAAATCAAATCTCACAGCGACATCCTTCATCTTAACATCACACTGAGTAAGATTCGAACCTGGTTCTACTTCAACCATCTAAAACTGAACCCCAACAAAACGGAAATCGTTCTATTCTTCCCCAAAAGTAACCACCTCCCCATCCACGGCTGGATCTCTGACCTTAAAGCCCTAAATTGTTTGCTCACTCTATCCGACTCGGCTAAATCCTTAGGCTTCACCCTGGACAAAGATTTGTCACTGAAGAACCATATCAATAACTCAGCCAAAGAAGCGCTCTACACACTTGAAAACCTCAGAAAAATCAAATCTTTCATCCCATCAGACTATTTCAAATGGTTTGTTCAGTTGCTGGTCCGCCCTAAACTGGACTACGGGAATGCTATACTCACTGGGACCCCAAAAACTCACCTCGCCCCCCTCAGATCAGTACTTAACATGGCAGCCCGGCTTATAACAGACTGCAAACGGTATGAACACATCACGCCTGCACTCAAGTCCCTAAACTGGCTTCCCATTGAAGGAAGGTGCATCTACAAGACCGCCTGCATCACACACAAAGCACTTCACTCTCAGTCCCCTGTCTATTTAGACTACAAGCTCACAAGAGCAGGAAGTGCCAGACGTTTGAGCAGCTCAACCGCTCTTCTCCTCGTACCTCCGAAACTAAAAAGGAAATCCACTCAGACTCGCTCTTTTTCAGGTAATGTTCCCAGCATCTGGAACTCCCTCCCGAGGGATATTCGCTGCAACCCCTCCTACCCTGGCTTGAAAAGAGACTTGAAACGCCATCTCCTCAACAATTACTGGAGCCCATGAATCAAACTGAATCCTGATTTCTTTAGGCTCCTGTGATCTGTTCATACCTCGGTTAATCTGTTGCCTTTTTTTCCCCGTGTGTACACCTTATTGTTCGTGATGTCCTTCTCTCCAGGGTCCCTGAATGCTCATTTCAGTAATTCTCCATCTTCCATAGCCCTAGAATTGTTTACATGTCTGCAGTAAATGTGTGCTCCTCTGTAACTTTTACTTCCCTTATCTTATATATTTAATCTTGAACCTATGATTAAAATCCTTGCTCTTGATTCTGTACAGCGCTCGGTTACCTCAGGATCCAGCCCAGCCAGCGCTTTATTGGTCCCTCAATGTTATTTGCTATGACCTCATTTCCGTGATTCCACCCTTCCGGTATCTACAATTGTTTCTTTGTATATATTATTGTGTGCTCCTCTGCTGACTTTTACTTCCCTTATTTTATTATTGTATGTAACCTGGAACGAATGATTATTGCCTTGCTCGGCACGCTGTGAAGCGCTCTGATACCTATGTGTCTAGCTAGTGCTATGTAAAACCTTTAATAAATAAAACAAATAAACTCCAGAACTGAGGTTCTCTGTGGATTATCATGGGCTCAATGCTGTCATTAAGACTGACGCCACCCCATCCCCTGAGCTGATGAGCTCATTGATCAACTGGGAGCTGCCAAGTTCCTCAGTACCTTTGATCGAACTTCTGGGTACTGGCAGACTGCCATGACCAAGGGGGCACAAAATCTCTGATGAAAGGCAAGGAGAAAACCTAGCGCGGGGACACTCCGATAGGAGTAACCAGGCGCTTCATAAACTATTAACATCACATAACAAGAGAGAGGTCAGCATTCTCAACACCAGAGGGGCACTAACAGTTCCGGGTTATGCCCTTTGGGTTGAAGAAAGCCCCTGCCCCCTTTCAGAGGGTGGGCAATCGGGTCCTGGCTGAGCTGGGCTGGAGGACTTCAGTACAGCATACCTGGATGACATTGCAGTGTTCAGTTCCAGTTGGGAAGATCACTTACACCACCTCTAGGAAGTGTTGAAGGCCCTGTAGAAGGCAGGACTCACTATTAAGGCCAGTAAGTGCCAGATAGGGAAGTGGTCTGTGGTGTACTTGGGGCACCAAGTAGGACGCGGCCAGGTGGCACCCCTACGACCCAAGATTGAAACCATTTTGACTTGTGCACCACCCCCAAAACCCAGACAGAGGTGAAAACCTTTTTATGCCTCACCGGTACTACCGCCGGTTTGTCAAGGGGTGTGGCACCATTATTGCCCCCCTTTACTGAGCTGACTTTAAGGAAGCAGCCACATCAGGAGATCTGGACTGAGGCATGCCAGACCGCTTTTGATGCCCTGAAAGAGGCAATGTGCACGGCGCCCATGCTGAAAGCTCCTGACTCCTTCAAGGAGTTTGTGGTGCAGACTGATGCCTCAGAGCATGGTGTGGGAGCTGTGCTCTCACAGCTACACGAAGAGGGCCTAGGTCAACTCGTAGCTTTCATTAGTAGGAGGCAACTTCCCCGGTGTTAAAAAGTCATCCTTTTTGGCCTGTTCACACCCATTTTTTGTGGTGCTGCATGGAACTGGTGGTAGCTGACTCCGACTCTGTTCTGGGTTCTGCTAGTCAGGCCCAGGGCCAGTGCTATGTTAAACACAAACACATATATCGAGGTACACTTACAATTGGCATGACCTACCCTATAAGTCCCTAGTAGATAATGGGGCCAGGGGATGAAAACTACCTATAAGTACCTGGTATATAATAGGGCATGGCAGTGTAGAGGCCAGCAGCCTTTGCTGCACTTGCATGTGTGCACTGCTGAGAGCCTGAGGTCATTTTAAAAGCAGCCGTGTGTTGCAGTACTGCATTTAAAAGTAAAATTCACTGCAAAGTGGACTTTAGTAGTATGGGTACTTTAAGAGTGAGAATCTGCCTTATTTGTACATTGTGGGAACCCCCAAGGTCTCCCATAGGTGTTCCAGGGGTGGGGGGGGTTCATGTAACTATAGGCAGGGTCCCTATAAAAGAGGTTTTATATACCCTGGTGAGTGGAAGCTGCCAAGTTAATTTTTTCCCCTTGAAGATAATTGGCCTCATACGCTAACATGGCAATATGTTATGGACGCATAACTATTGCTAGGAGAGTGTGAAATATCATTCAAAGACTGAACAGAATGCTTTTGATAAATCCAGCAAGTTGGCATTGTTGAATTTATCATAACTTGTACAGAAAATAAGTTATAAGACTTTATTTTCTGAAAGTCAAAATCCAGCCTCTAGCACTCTTATCTGATTGGTCAGCCCTGAGTGGATTAGCCAGGCTCCCTTGATTAGGTGAAAAGGGGCCTGCCCGGGCAGAGGCTATCTGATGGAGAGAGCTCTGTGGGGCACAGGAATGCCAGAGCAGGGGGTTGGGCCATAAATCATCAGCTTCGAAGGAAGAACAGGTCAAGCAAGCCTGTCAGCCAGGGCCAGCCCCTCTCCCTGCCAGATGGGAGGCTTAAGGAAGGAATTCACAGATGTGAGTGGGGGAGTTTATGGAAAGAAGCCATATTCTGAGTTTGGTTTAGTTAGCTTGTGCCGCTCTGCTAAAATTTCAGCCATGGTGAATTTTGAGAGAATAGTGCTTTCTGGGACAAGACTATGCCACACTTTGGAGGAAGTTGTCATGCTGTAGGGTGTTGTCCTGCACCTCATTGGACAGGGGTGCTCCCCTGCTTGTCGCCAGAGAACACTAGATAAATATGTAAGAGGTGCAGAGCCTCTCAGTTCTGCTGCCTGAAACTACAAGAAGCAGGAGGATTGTCCTGCTGGAATCCTGATCTGCACCCAAGGGCCTGTCTGGTGAAGACTGCGCCTGCTGCACTATCTGGGAGTACAGCTCTGAGGACTTTGCCTTGCTTCAAGAAGGAATAAGGAGTGGACTCGCTGCAGGTTAACAGAGCTTAACTGACCCTTCTCCAGCCAGAGTCCCTCCCACCCCCCTGAAGTGGCCAGTGGCGTTTTAAGGGGCTGACCAAGTGCATTGTGGGAAGTGAAGTCCAATCTTCAAAGGACCATCTAGGAGATTCGAGACCCTTGGATTTGTGTTTTGGGCACTTGGAACCGTCCAGGAGTCCTTCTGGAAGGACCTCCAGAAGTTTGGGGAACCTTTTTGGAAAAAGCTCCAGGAGGTGACCGACCCGACTGCAAAAGCCAAATCGGCCACGTTCAACTGCGACACAGCCCGGATTCCAGGTTCGTCCTGCTGGAGAGCTCCAGAGATCCAACTTCCAGAGTTTGACCAGGTGCACCCTGAAGTCAGCAAACCCTCACCGAATCCGGACTGGTGGAGAGCACCGAGGGCCCTCTGCGGAAAAAGCTCCAGAAAAGTTTCTAACTCCAAAGGTAAAGTTTGGACCAAGGCCTACCGCGAGGGGTATTGGAGCAGGGCTCCATCGTGGCTGGCCTCAAACTTTGACTTTGTCTCGGTCAAGCACGACCAGGTGTCCAGAAGTGGCGCTATTGGTTTCTAGCAACAGTAGTAGGTCCCTCTTGTGTATCCTGTCTACAATCTCACATGCATCAACTCTCTTATACCGCGAGACTCATTTACTCAACATTCTTTGCCCATCCACTCATACAATGGAACCTGTTTATGCAAAAACAACTGTCCTTTATTATAATCATATACATTTTAATATCTCAATATATTGGTCTCACATAAGCTTTCTAAGATTTCATCAAATTAAATACCTTAAAATACAATTCAAAATTAAAAAAATCATTATAGCATCCTACAAACAAGACCTTTTCTATTCTTGATATCCTATTGCACACTTTTCTGTATCAAGAAACTAACCAAGCTCCAGTGGTACAAGGCATATCATATCTTATTGTTTCATTGGTATATCAATAAAAAAAATGTTTATAAAATCAATACAATAGCCTATTACGCTGTATTTTAAAATACAATCTTCAAGTTGTCACGCAGCGTTTCGGTGGTCAATAACTGGTTTACCCCACCTTCTTCAGGACAAAGTATTAAAAACAAAGGTGTTATCTATAAAATAAATGATAAAAACATATTTCAAATACATGAGCCAAATAAGAACAGTCGCAATTACATATAGCAGGTTCAATACACATATACTATTTCGCCCTCCCTTACTGTCTCATTCATCGATTCTCAAAGTTCCTTTTCTCACATCACATACTGATCCTTCCTTTCCATTCTTTCTAATACATTTGTGACAACAGTCTCAGAGTGGGGTAATTATTCCTTACAATGATTGTATTTGTTCTTTACATATCGCCAACGCAAGCAATTTGTGTGGTCTATTCAGGGCATCACTCTTATTAGTAAAAGACAGTGTGCCTCTAGGGTGTTGTTTGTAATTAACCCTAATATCTCAATGGCTATTACTCGAATCTCCTCTCCGGTTTTGTAAATTGTGATTGATTGGTGATCCATGATTGGCATATTTGATTTAATAGTATGTCCCTAGTAAAGTGCACTGCATGTGCCCAGGGCCTGTAAATCAAATGCTACTAGTAGGCCTGCAGCACAGATTGTACCACCCACGAGAGTAGCCCTGCAAGTATGTCTCAGGCCTGCCACTGCAGTGTCTGTAAGTGCCCACTTACCAAGCTCAAACCTCGCTTTTTCTACATGTAAGGCACCCCTAAGATAGGCCCAAGGTAGCCCCAAGGGCAGGGTGCAGTGTATGTGAAAGGTAGGACATGTGCTGGTGTGTTTTACATGACCTGATAGTGAAATACTGCCAATTTTGTTTTTCACTATTGCAAGGACTATCTCTCCCTTAGGTTATCATTGGAGCTGCCCTGTAACCTCTTACAAGTGTAACTTTCAATTGAGAAAAGATAGAGATTTGGAGTTTGGGGTCCCTGAACTCAGTTTAAAAATGCATCTTTTAGTGAAGTTGGTTTTCAAATTGCATGTTTGAAAATGCCACTTTTAGAAAGTGGGCATTTTCTTGCTTTACCATTCTCTGTCTCTGCCTGCCTGTGGAATCAGCGTCTGGTTTAGACTGACAGTTGGGCTGTTTGTGCATTCACTCTAAACAGTCACACAAAGGGAGCTGAGGGGGGTCCTGCATATCGTGATGGTCCATCCCCAGGCTGATGGGTTTTCCTGAGCTAGAGTGGTGGGAGGGGTTGTCTCTGACACCTCAATAGGGCTGGATCTGTCCTCACACAAAGGCAGGGTCTTGTTCACTACAAAGACTTTCCTTTGAAGTTTGCCTACTTCAAAGGCAGAAACTGGTATAAGTACTGGAGCTGTGACACCATAACTACAGAACACTTCTGGACTAAGAGGAGATTCTGCCAGGAAGAAAAGCTGTAGGAGGGAACTGCCACTCTCCTTGTTGCTGTGTTGTGCTGGCCTACTGCTTGCTGTTTCTGTCTTGGAAAGTGAAAGGACTGGACTTTGCTTTCATCATCCTGCTTGCCAAGGTTCTTCAAGGGCTTATGTGTGCTTGCCTCCTGTTAAGAAGTCTCGGACCATTAACGACTTCATCTGCAGTCCCTGAACTCCTCTGCTGGGAGTTCTGACCTGCCAAGTGGTGCCAATTCCAGTTCTGGGTCCTTAGAGGTGGCTTCTGCTGGAAGAAGAGAAAATCCACACATTGACCTTCAGCGCCTGTTTTTCGCACTGCAGTTGTGCCATGTGGTTGAAAAACCAATGCATCGCTGTGGGAGGCAGAAGAATCAACACAGCGCCTGCCATGTGGTCCGAAGATCACTGCAGCCCAAGTCCTGAGCACTGTATCTCCAACATCCGAGACACCCGCTCCGACGCTGGCCCTGCTGTGCGGCTCAAGAATTCGACGCATCACCTGCCCCGCTAGAAAATCGACGCAGCGCCTGTTTCGCCGCTGCCGCATCGAACCAGCTCGTCTGGATTTTCGCAGCATTGCACTTGTATGCCAAGTTCTTCATTGACGTTGCCAGGAGTAAGGAACCGAGGCTGCATCTCCAGAAATTGACGCGTCGGCTTCCCTCACATTAAGGAATCAACGCATCACCTCCCCTAGGAGTAAGGAACCAATGCATCGCTTTGCTTTTCCTGTGCCTCACCTCCCCTGCTTTCATCTTTGATTTTGACGCATCCCAGGTACTTTGTGATAAAAGGGACGCATTCATAGTTTTCTATGTTTCCTGTGTGCAGGAGAGGTATTTGTTTCTAGGCCATGAGATAAAAAGGTTCAAGTCTGTATTGATATCACAAAGAACAGAGTACATTGGTTCTGGAGGAAGAGACAAACCAATGCCTCTGAGCAATTTTCATACCAGTGGATGTTCCCCGACTGGGAGGCCTCCCACGTGGGCATGACCCGGAGAAATCGCAGGCCTAAAGGTATTGACTGATCTATAGAAGCTACAAAGGAACTACCCTGCCCAAAAACCAATACCCTGAGATTCAGACTACAACAGTACAATTTCGCAATGCGTGCGTTATACAATATAAATTGGACCCAACTTATTTTAAATATGTAGAGCTAAATAACTAATTAATAAATATCTTCGATTGCTACAAATATTGTATGCGTTCAAATAATTCTTTCCATCTAAGCATAATGTCCTGGTGTTCCTGCTGTAACCAGCGCCGACACGCATTTCGGTGACCACCCAACTTCTTCAGGGCGCTAAGGCAAGATGTTCCCGGATTCAAAGTGGTGTGGAATACAGGGGAGAAAACCAGCAAAGGTAGTAATCCTGCAAATAGAATGATAGCTCGGTCAAAAACTATGAAAGAACTAATAAACATACAGTAATTGGAAATCATATCGGCCAAAAGCTCGCTCCATGGTCGATAATTCTATGTTAAAGTGACAAGTGCGATATATGCAGATCCTCTTGCAAAAGGTGAATATAACAGTCCCACTCCAAAGATTCACTATGCACCAACAAATGTGTCCACGAAAAATAGAGGATTAAAAATAAAAACAACCAAGAATAAATGGAACAAATGAGAAAAATGTAGATCATGTGAGCATGCCAGGCAGACCATTGGTGGTATAGTCCCAATTACCAAGTGGATAAAGAAAACAAACAACCAGCTTACATGTCTATCTATCTAAAGAAGAGATCATACACTGGCGGTAAGATAGATGGGTAATCCCATTGGCCCCAATTGTATGAAGATACCTCAATTCTAGAGGGAGAAGGCAGAACAAAATAGAAAACAAGCTTTCCTTGACGAGCTGGTCATAGAAAATCTAGTGCCAAAGAAGGAACCCTACCTCCGAAAAGGATCATCTGTCCCAAGGCCCTAAGACTCTAGACCACTCGTGATGTGGATAATCATTCTGAGCCACTGCCTGGCTTCAAAGGGAGAACGTCAGAGACAAAGCTAACAGAAGTTGCAAACAAAGAAAACTGTGAATACCACAGATACAACGGACGCCCACTAAGCAGGTATAAAATAATCATGTCTTAATAGTAGAAGATGTTATGCGGCACATAGGGGCCAAAAATAAAAAGCCCATAATGTATATACGACGATAGGTGCCCATGCCTAAACGGAATGGCGAAAGCAAAAGAGAATGTTCTCAACTTGAGTATTAAAAAAGGCATCCCTGCTCGCAGACAAGGACATGCTTTCTGAGGGTACTAGTTCAATCGCAGCTATACCTCATCGCAGGTACATCTGAAAAACCAAACAATGGTTTTTTTTTTGTATTTTTTGAAAGGGCGAGTCAAAGTATGTCTAATCTGGCGTCTTACAGCTCTAAAGGCGAACGTCTGAGATCGAGGTCTCTACTGCCGGTTAAGAACACAGCCCAGGGACGCTGACGTAAACGTCAGCGTATGCGTGAGGCATGCTGTACATCAAGACAGCTAGCCCAAATGTGGCCGCCATCTTGGAAAGGGAGCCTGTTAATCCATATCGAGCGGAATAATGATAATAAGGAGATTTCTTTATGCTACACCATTCTTTAAGGAGAGAACATAAAAAAACACGATGCATAGAAAGAGATATCCTACAAGGAGTTCCCATATATAGAGCTTTAAACAGAATGAAAGTATACACACCTGGGAACCACAGCACTCCCACATAGGGATATAGGTGTGTCGCATACGATCTGGTCCACAGTGCATAGAAAAAATAAAAACATCATTAACAACAGATATCCATAGGGTGTAGAAGAAGAGGTAGACTATGGTATACAATATCAAGAAAGACAGAATATGTATTTAGGTAATGGACAAAGGAAGGATACACTACAGGCGATAGGCCACAGGACATCTATACTGTAACCTGCTAAGGCAATCCGACTGGGGGACCGCCTGGAGATCCTGACTCAAAGGCAGAAAAGCCAAGTTCACACAGCATTTTCCCATGGTAAACTTTCGTTCAATCCCCTTTTGTATGTATCTAGCGGAAAAATCCCAAAAACCTCTTTTTTTATGGTGTTTTTTGTCATCCAAGCCTCTCAATGATGCAATCTTTTCCATGACAGTCCATCTCAGTTCTTCCTCGGAGTGTCCCTGGTCAAACCAATGTTGAACTAATGGCGCCACTACCCTCTGATTGCGAATGTTGAACTTATGTTCTCCAATTCTGACTCTTATTTCCCTATGTGTTTCTCCCACATATCCCAAACCACAGGGACATATAGGATGAGATATACAACATTAGAAGTCCTGCAGTTTGTCCTGACACATAGCTGGATGGTCTTATTTCCAACTTTGACTTGTTCTGAAGTGATTGCATTATCACAGGCTTGACGGGGTTAGTCCCAGTGATAGATCTCTGGCAGAAATGGTCTTGTGTAGTAGGTCTGGCTCTCACGAAGAGACTTCTTAAGTTCTGGTTCTAAAAAGCAAACAGTGGTTTAGGAAGTTTAGGTTCTTCCTCATTAAGGTTTAACAGATGGCATTGAGAATTGAATGGCAGTCTTATTTTCTGATTAAGACTTGAATGACGCGTAACACAGACCAGCTTGTTTTCTGTCTGCTGAGCTCTTGCTTCAAACATGGTTTTTCTTTTGCAATAGTTTGCCCTTTTAAACTGAATGATCTATAGGCAACACCCATCCGATAGCCAATGAGGCCAAAGAAATTCAGGACATTGACAGTGTCTGTCTCTACGGGATCCAGGCTTCACTGCTGGCACCAACCCACCCACCGAGACCAAGCTGACCGGTATTTTTTAACTGTACCATCCGCCCAGGCCCTAGAGAGGAATACCGCAGCGTATTTTGAAAGTCCCGTGACTTGCCATCAAGACCTGTAATCCTCCATGCCATGAGCTGGAGGGTTCTGTTCATCTCTTGAAAAAATGAGAGGGACCCTTTGTGCACCAAAGGACTAGGGTTCAATCTAGAAAAATAACAATATATCCTTTGGTTGGCAAATACTGAGAGAACTCTTACTCATTCACTCCCCTAAATACACACATTCAATCATGGGGATACAGTACCATTGAAAAAGCAGTGTGCCAGTACACAAGAAAAATATTGGAAATGTTATGTATCAATTTATTAAAAGCATATAAAACAATTGTAGCAAATTAAAAAACAGTTAATCATACATAGGATATTTATGTTCAAAATCAAAAAAAATCATACTATAAATAAACAAATGGACAAACTCAATAACAAAGACAATTAGACGAGAGTATTAAAAAGACACTACACTTTGTCATACAGGGACCATATCCATATGAGGTAACGTTGGGGCTGGACCCTGATGTACAAAAGGCAATCAATATCTAGTGTGGCAGCCCACTGTGCGGATTATGGTTCTATTGCGTCGACGCGTGTCGATGGTATTATCTTGATTTAAACCATCTTTATCAAGACTAAAGATATTACTCTCTGATGATATCTTAAAAAGTAGCTTGACCAAAGTGCAGAAGTCACTTCTATCCTGAAACTCCTTGTCGGGGAATATAAAATGCTTCTCCCAACACCAGAGAATGATTTAAAAAAAACACCTTGTATAAGGATCAATACGAAATGCAGATTTGAACAACAGCTAGCCTCACTGTCCTTTTGTCGTAGAATCTCCAGCAAAAATGGGGGATAACCTCCAATGTTGGTATAATGCTGCCTACTTAGGCCTGAATGATATATCACAGGGTTCCTATATGCCCTTCATTTGGTAGGGTTTTAAATCCTTATGTATGGTGGCGCCACTCCGCATCTGTCCGCTGTTGTTTCTCAATAAAAATAATTGAGAAAAAAATTGAGAAACAGCGGACGGACGTGGGGTGGCGCCACCATACTTAAGGATTTAAGATCCTACCAAATGAAGGGCATATAGGAACGCTGTGATATATCATTCAGGTCTAAGTAGGCAGCATTATACCAACATTGGAGGTTATCCCCTATTGGTGCTGGAGATTCTACGACAAAAGAAGGACAGTGAGGCTAGCTGTTGTTCAAATCTGCATTTCGTATTGATCCTTATACAAGGTGTTTTTTTTTAATCATTCTCTGGTGTTGGGAGAAGCATTTTATATTCCCCGACAGAGTTTCAGGATAGAAGTGACTTCTTCACTTTGGTCAAGCTACATTTTAAGATATCATCAGAGAGTAATATCTTTAGTCTTGATAAAGATGGTTTAAATCAAGATAATACCATTGAGATGCGTCGACGCAATAAAACCATAATCCGCACAGTGGGCTGCCACACTAGATATTGATTGTCTTTTGTACATCAGGGTCCAGCCCCAACGTTGCCTCATACGGATATGGTCCCTTTATGACAGAGTGTAGTGTCTTTCTAATACTCTTGTCTAATTGTCTTTGTTATTGAGTTTGTTCATTTGTTTTTTTATAGTATGATGTTTTTTTTTATTTTGAACATAAATATCCTATGTATGATTAACAGTTTTTTAATTTGCTACAATTGTTTTATATGCTTTTAATAAATTGATACATAACATTTCCAGTATTTTTCTTGTGTACTGGCACACTGCTTTTTCAATTGGTACTGTATCCCCCATGATTGAATGCATGTGATTTAGGTGAGTGAATGAGTAAGAGTTCTCTCAGTATTTGCCAACCAAAGGATATATTGTTATTTTTCTGGGTTCTGTTCATCACCAGATGATGGGGATTCCCTGAGGGATCACTGAGGAGAGCCAGATCTAGGGGTAGACAAATTGGATAATCCCAAAGAAAGTTCCATCAGAACTGGAAGCCAGACTTGCGACTTCCACATCGGTGTCCTACCACCAGATCTGCCTACTGTCTGTGGGTTTGTGTAGCTAGTCTCATAATGGCAAAGGGAGGGAAGGAATAGCCTTTCTCCACTGACCAGTCCTGAAAGAAGGGGTTGGTCGGTCGCCACTGCACCGGGATCTGGTCTCCAACTTAAGTCCCGGTTAGTTGGTGGTCTAGATGGGATGCAAAAAGATCTATCGTGAATTGACCCCACTGGTCCAATAGGGCTTGGAACATGGCCGGAAGCAATTGCCACAGACTCGTATCCTTCAGATGTCGGTGGTAAATTCCCTACAGCGCGTGCACCAACCAGTGCCGCTGGCATCTGATTCGATCACGAGATCCAGTTGGGAACCGAGTATGGTGTGCCCATTTCAGGACTCGATGTGCGAGAGCCACCATCGCAGTTCTTTCTTGACCTCTTCCGAGAAGGGAACGTGCTTGGAAACCGCAACGCAAGTGAGATGCTTTCAACCATTGCAGGGCACGGAAGTGTAGGAGTACCAGGAAGTTGACCTGGATGTTGGATGACAGGAGGCCGACCACTCTAGAAATCTGTTGGAAGGAGGTAGACGACTTGGACAGGGTCCTGCGCACCTCGTGCCTTATTTTGGCCATCATCCTGGATGGCAGATTCAGAGTAGTGTCCACCAAGTTGATCAGGAGGCCCAGGAATATAAGAGTTTAGAAGGGATCAGGGCGGATTTTTCGCAGTCGATGATAAACCCCAGGGACTGGAGGAGATCCACTGTTTTCCCCAGTTACGCAGATAGTGCACGTGGGTACTGGTTCATGAAGAGCATGTCGTCCAGATACACTATCATGCGTATCCCAGAGGCTCTCAGGTGCTTGACCATGGGTTTGAGGACCTTGGTGAAACACCTGGGGGACAAGGAGAGGCCGAAGGGAAGGGATTTGAACTCAAAGGTTTGGTCTTGCCATTGGAACTGGACGAACCGACAATGTGATGGGAAGATTGGGATCGTCCGGTAAGCATCCTTGAGATCCAAACGTACCAGCCAGTCATTGGGCCTCAGGAGATTGCACAGAAGATGGATGCCCTCCATCTTGATATGGCGAAAGATCAGCCAATCATTGAATTTCCAGAGATTGATCACCGGATGCTGGCCCCATCCTGTTTCTCCACCAGAAACGGATTGCTGAGGAAACCCGAAGGGTGAGACGTGGACGGGAGAATGGCCCCTTTGGAAAGACGTTCCTAGATCTCAACCTGAATAAGGGCAGCTTCTTGATCCAAGAAGTGGAGGGGGCGAGGAGGGACAGGATGGAAGGGAGACCCCTAGAACTCTATGTGGAAACCCTGAATGGTTTGGAGCACCCAAGCATCTGATGTGAGATTTCTCCAATTGTCTACGAAATGTGCCAAACCACCCCCCAAATGCCTGTGGGAAATTAGGGTTAGACCTACCGTGTGCATTGGTGGAAGGGCCTCCACCTCTGGAACCGCTGCAGGATCCCCTGTGTGGGGGATATCCTCGGGTCGAAACCCCCGAAGCGGGAGGAGTCCTGCAATTGACCCGCCTAGAGGGTTGGCCCCTTTTAGAGGCGTGAGATTGGGAATGGCCGGCTATGCACCCCACGCCATGGCTGGCCCCTGTGAAAATCTGAGGGTTGAATATACGTTTGATAGATGATTGGACTTTGTTTAGGGAATTGAGTTGAGATGAATTTTCTGAGTTCTTTGATGAAAGGTTCGCACAAGAGCCCTACAAGGCCGAGAAATGCTTTCTTTAGTCTAGAAGACGCATCCAGGTCCACCCCAGTGGCCTGCAGGTGTTTTGCAGGTTCTTGGTGGGCATGGTGGTAGGCAACCCTGGAGGTATGGGGGGGCCGAAGGCCCTGGTAGGTCTTCCCTAAGTGGGTGGGGTTGTAGGCACTTCTGTGCAATCTCAAGCAGTTTCTTCTCTAAGGGCACCACCACTCCCAAGACCACCTTATGGATAGAGGAGTCTACCACCTCACAGAAGCCATCTGTGACCAGGAAGTTGGAGATCTCCTCCTCTGTATAGCAGTCATCAAACTTCTCCATTAGGGCTTGAGGTAAGTACGTGACAGACTGCGCAGGTAAGGAAAAATAGGCGGTCAACCACCATGTTAAGAAGGCTGTTAGAGGCTGGGGGAACCCTGAAAGTGTTTGGGTAGCACAACGTTACAGTTATTATTAGCACGCTCAACACAGGAGGCAACAGGCCTCTGCAGACATCATCTGCCCTTATGCTACAATGTGCACAGGTTCACCGCCTGGGTCTTGTTTGGATGACAAGCAGGAGGGAATCGCTGCCAGAATAAGTGTACAGACCTCACATGGCGTTAGACTCCAGGCGGGTTGGGGCTAACAGTTATCCACCAGTCCTCACCGCAGAAGGAGGCACTCCGTAACATGAGGGGAGTGCCTACGTGCTCTCCAAATTGAGGGGGCTGGGAGAAGCGTTTGTGGCTGAAGCACCCAACGTGAGGGGCGCACGCCCTCTGGCAGCCGGAGGACCGCAGCGCACCCAGCTCTGCTGTGAGGAGAAAACTAACGCACAGCAAACAAAGCGTCCGCGAAAGGAGCGTCTGAGCGCTCCCCGGCCACTGGTGATCGAGGCCGAAGCACTGCCAATCACAAACAAAACTCGCACAAAAGAAAAGCAGAGGGACCGGAGTCCCAATACTTAACTTGCTTTAGGCTGTGGAGAAGCGCAGAAAGAGAGAGGGGACAAGAGCGGATAAAGGCAGATCCTGGCGCCCCATTGGCTGATGAACTTTTCTCTTCATATTCCAAGGGTTTATGGGAAATGAAGTTTATTGCTATGTTTTGACATGGCTACTGTTTGTAACAAACTAGCAAAAAAGAGCATAATCCTCCCCTCCAGGTCCTGCCATAAAAGTAATGTTATTCATTGCAATGTGATAATTCAGCTTGCTTGAATAAATTAACTTTTATTTCTACACAGTTTGAATTGCTTTTCCAGTTGTTTCTAAATAATGAATAAGGCTTCATAGAAATTGACATCTTAATTTCTCAATTATTGTTTTTAAGCATTAAGCAGTGTTTCACAGAATATGAGCAGGTGAAAGGCTAGAGAGTCTTTACTATTAATTGTTTATTTTGTTTGCTTTGAAAATATTCATCAATGTTCAGACAGAGTTTATAAACTGGCAAAAGCATTATTAGACAGAGAGCAACTTCACTCCAGTGATATGAGACCGAAAGTTATCCAGCAGCTGTAAACACCTTTCCTTGCTAACAATTTCTATAAAATAGTTGTAGTTTAAAGAAATTTGAATAAACGCACTTGCTGTACAAATTTTTTACATCACTGGACTAATGACGCATCTACTCAGCAAAAATAATATAAAACAATGTTGGATATATCTAATGGATTCTTCTGTCAAAGTATAGCGCTTGAAGCCCTGTATCTATCTGCTTTTTCATTTGCGGTTTTCAGTATGCTTATTCAAGATTGCTCCAGGGGTGGAAGAACAGCCACGGACTCTTTGTAGCAATGATTATGGAGATTGTACAAGACGACTGAAAATATGGATGGGGTGGACAAGATAGTGACATTCTTAACATGACTAACCCTGGGGGGAGCTTGCGTAGTAGCACTCAGCGGAATTTCACAGAGTTACTAGAAAACTCTGCGAAATTCCGCAGAGTTCCGTGGCTGGTGGAGTCACTCATTTGCCCCCGTCGCCCCCCGTCCCACTCCACACCCCTCCTGTCCCTCCCGCACCACCCCTGCTAAATCCCCGGCCAACCCTCTCCCTCCCTCCTGCTAATCCCCCGCCCTCCCTCCCGCTAAACCCTCTGCCCCCCTCCCTCTGCCCCCCCCTCCCTCTGCCCCCCCTCCCTCCCCGCGTAGTAAGGCCTGCTGGCCGGGAGACTTACCTTCTCCTCCACTCCCAAATCGGTGTCCTGCCTGCTCCTGCTGCTGTGGCTCCACTCTCGTTCCGCTGTTCGGCTGCTCCGGTTCAACTAATTAAAAGGAAGAATTGCAGTGCGCATGGCGTACTGTGTGAAGGCATGCCTGACCCCAGGAGCCACAGGAGCAGGCAGGGCACAGTGGGACTGGAGGAGAAGGTAAGTCTTACTCCGCTGCACTGCGATTGCAGAGTTTTGGAAAACTTCGCACTCCAAACGGAGTGGGGAGTTAACTTCGCTGGCGGAGCGGAGTTATCCACCCAGCCTTAAACACAACATGGCTATAAAATCAATTAAAAAATCTAAAATGGCATATCTTAATGTGATTTTCCTTGGACATGATTTATCCAGTGAGAGTAAAATGTTCCCATCTCTCTTCCTGCGGAGGTGTGCTACTGTACACCCTTTAAACATATTAAAGAATTTACAAGCTCTAATTTTTTATTTTAGTTTTTAACTTTGGAGGAGCTCATTTGCCACATAATTCTGAGCAGGTTAAGCCCTTGTATGAATGAATTACCCCCATGTTTCTGAAAAGAATCACATGAAAACACGCACAGTTTTTTTTATGTGGACTGCAAGGAATCATGTTTGAGTCTAATATTTACAGACATGGGACAACAAGTCAAACCTAGTGATTATAGTTTTTCCTAACACTTTAGGCTGCATATAATTAGTTTGCAATGAGGGACAGGTGACTCTGATCAGACTTGTATCCTTCTGTTGAGGAACAATTTACTGCTAGTGAGAAACTTCTCGCTGCAGTACAAACTGATATACTAATTGATCGTCTTCTTGCAGAGGGAAAACAAATATAGTTTCTCCCATACCTACTCTGGAAGCCGCAACAAAAGCTAGTATTCCTAATGTGCACTTTCTACACTGCTCTTTTTCATGTGGGCTGCTCCTTAAATGTAACTGATGTCTAATTTGAATATGATCCACCACACCCGACACAGGAACTTTTGCAATATACACAAAATATTACAAAACACCAAATATATTATCCCTACATAAGTATAAGAGAGTGTTCTGTACGGACGTCTCTGCACAGCCTGTGGTTGGTACTGGATAGAAATACTCCATGGTTTGTGCTGCAGTGCATGAGATTTGAAGATGGCAACTTCAATGCACTGCGCACACACTAAAGTTTTAGGTCACTCCACAGCACTGCAAGTACAAATAAACTCCCTACTACTTGCTGATTCTTCAGGTACCACACTTATTGTATCAGATTCAGCATATTGTGCAGATGGCTATAATGTAGATTTACCCCAGTAGCTCTTAAAGGAATTCAGAGATTCAATAACAAGTAAACAACTTTCAGGAGTTCTACAGGACAAGCTTCCTTTGGTCCATGTACAGCACATCATGGCCCATAAAAGTGAAGGAATCCACGCTAAAAGGAACTGTCCAGCAGACTTGGCTACAAAGACAACAGTGCAAACTTTTAAGTTAGCTGCTGTAACTTGATTTCATCCTAGGATCAATACAGACATTTTAGTTTCAAAACATACAAAATTGAAATAAGACAAACCTCTTAATGGTTTCCTCTACAAATATTCTTTCACTTTTATTGAAGATAATGTCTGTATGGTTATCGTACCTGTGATTGGGGATAAGTATATTCCTGATGAGCTGGCTAGATGAGATTTAGTCTTGACAGTGCATTAAAGGATAGCTTCTGCTGACATTAGCACTACTGTATCAGTGCTACAGCAACAGTAGCGGTGGTCATACTTTCCAAAGTTTACAAAACAATATGTACTGCAGTGTGACATTTGTCCAGAAATAAAACATTCAACTGTTGTAAGACCAGCACCTACTCCCTTTACCATCTCCGACAAACCGTTAATGGTAATGTTCCTCAACCATATCGGTCAACTACCAAGCGTCAATCAATTTAAGTACATGCTGGTTGTGCATTATTCTTGCTCTAGATTCCTTTGGGTATGGCCGCGAAAAACTGCCAGTGCTGGAGCTGCCTTAAAAGACTTGCAGTGCCTAGTAGCAGTGGGTGCAGTTCATATCTTTCATTTAGACAGTGGTCCTGCATGTGCTGCTAAGGCGTTTATTGATGCTGTGTCTGCTCTGCGAGTATGACTGCTATATTCACACTCATTCAGCCAGGAACTGAATGGGTTCGTACAGTGAGCTAGCGGTACGCCTAAACAAGCTTTGACCACTCCACTATTGGATACAGGCTTGACACGTCTCTTTAGGCTGTATGGTGTTCAGAGAGCACAAAATAATTTGCTCAGAGGAATATTACGTGGTTACACCCCATATGCAGTACTCTTTGGAGTACCAATGTATGTGCCTAATCTCAACTTCCCTGGAAAGGTGGCATAGTCGAAAATCAAATTACCTAACCCTCTTTGATAGTTGAATCTATTGCAGTTTGATCAATAAATTAGAGCTAAATTGTCCAATGTGAAGAACTCTGACTCTGCCACCTGCGAAGATAAACTTACTAAGGCTGCCGACGGGTGGCTTCCCAAGGTGGAGAGCTAGTTCAGGAAAAGATCCCTGGCAAACACATCTTTGGACCATTGTACAGACCACCTCTAACCTTTCTTAGGTTAGAAGACACTATGACAGTAATATTGCTGCCACTTTCTGGTGCAAAGTAAAAGAGGAAAGTGTTGATCAATCACAACAAATATCACTATGTGGCTGATTCTCCTCAGCAGACCACAATCGACAGGAAGGTGTCTCTGAAGTAGATCAACACCTCCTCTCCCTACTCTGGAGGAACTACCCCAGAAGAGTGCAGCCACGTTAAACTCTTTAACGTGATTCGAAGTTTGGTGAGACTATTATGTCTCCAGCGTTAGACCAGGTGCCAACAATATCAAATGATGTAATACAAGTGCCAGTTTCAAGAAGCAGACTTGATGTTGCAATATCAACAATTGTAACTTCTGCAACTGTAAACCACCAACAGAACCCACTTCAGTCGAAATGATACCACTGCAAGAAATATTGCTATACGAAAATGACTTTGATTCTGAAGCAAGAGATATAACCATCCCTCCAGTCAATTGATGCATCAAAATGTTTCTTGCTGGCTCCATGAGATGGCAGAACTGTACTATGTGCAGCTCCTGCCCAAAGACAACCCATCCTCTCACTGAACCCTACAAAAGGAAGGATATTTGTGATTGCCCAGGGAGGAACAAATTATCAGGAGGGAGAACCCTGTCACAGTAGGGCAGGCCAAACTAGCCTCTCCACTTGTAAACTTCATTGATGTGTGTAGGAAGGTGGAATCTGACTACATGGTTGCCCCCACTTTTTTCCTGGGGTTTTGATGGTTTTTGACTTAGTTTGGCTGGGAACCTGCTATTCAGGTCCCCAGCCTATCTGCTTTCTCTTATAAATTGATTCCATGTACCTTAGGTACACCACAGATTGGATTCTGGGGTGCCCTTATAAGTCCCTAGTATATGGTATACTATGTACCCAGGGCATAGGTACCCCAGGGGCCTACCAGGGGCTGAAGCATGTATTATGCCACCCCTGGGCAGCCCTCCAAAATGACACCACAGGACTGCTACAGCAGCCTGAGTAAGGTGGTGCATGCACCCCTTACTGAGATATAGGTTCACTATATCTCACCCTATCACTGCACATATAAACCTATCAGTCACCCCTATGGCAGGCCTTATCAATCCTGAAGGCAGGGTGCTTGGTTTTATGTGAGAGGGTGCCCATGCATGAGCAGAGCCCCTCTGCAGCCTTCGGAATCTCCTCTCCGGGGTTGTCTGTGGTGCAGCCTGACCATATACTCTTAAGTGCATTATAACTCAACGGTAAATGCTAACTTTGGGATGGCTGCACGGAAACGTCGTGTTTGGTGTCAAACACCTTGGAATCATACCCCCACACCAGTAACTGGTGTGGGAGTATGATCCCACCCTTCTAGAGGGAGAGACATGACAGCACTGGTATACCCGGTACCAACTAAACAGAGCCCTGGCATCACAAAATGGATGCTGCAGCCACAGACACGAGTCTGGCCTCCTTCTGCTGACCGAAACTCCGGCAGGGGAGGCCTGGACAATAGGTTTCCTGTCACAGGGAGGTGTTACCACCTCCCAGACAGGCCTTAGTGGATTGGGACTGGGTGGGTGCACTCCAAGAGTGCTTTGAAGTCCTGCACTGGGGGCACATTTGGTGTCCTCGTGCATACCCCAGTTCAAACCGGTTGCAGGGGCTGCCAGCCCCTGCTCTGGTGCGAAACTGGACAAAGGAAATGGGTGTAGCCACCCCTCTTTCCAAACCCTCCCATAGGTGGGTCCCCAGAGTTAGTCCAACTCCTTCCTTGGGTATAAGATAGGAACCCCTGGCAACAGGACTTTAGATATCCCTGGACGAAACTCTGCAACTGAATCCTGGAACTTTGACGCTCTACTCAAGACTAGAGGACTGAAGAAATCTCCTTTGGGGTCAAGGAGTGACTCCCCTGCTTGGCAGGCACCAACAAAGCATTTGCCGGTCTGCATCTCCGAAGCTCCCACCGGACTCCGAAGTAATTGCAGCCCAGAAAGAGGATTTCCAGACTTCTCAGAGGCCGACCCGAGTCCCCAGCAAAGCTGAGACCCGCAGCCCTTACGAGTGACGTGGAACCGGAACTCCTGGACACCGTGCACATTTGCTAGTGCATTGACTTCTCGACGTCTCTTGAAGTCCTGCTTTGGGTTACTTGTAGCCCAGGCCCCGAGCACCATTTGCACCGAAGATTGTGAGCCTACACTCCACGAGTGTTCCATGGGCCCGCTTCCTGCATTTCCGCTTGGGGCTCCTTCGCGATCCCTGGTCCGTCGACTGGTGGGTCCCTGTGAAGGTAACTCTGATTTTCCTTGGACTTTCCTGGTTGCTCCAAACGTGCCCTGACACCCCAATGCGTGGTAAGTCCCTCAGACCTTGCTGGTCTGCACCGAAGCATCTTTCTCCTTTCTGCGTGGGTTGCTGTTGCCAAGGCTTGTTGTGTTCAATCCGGACACCATCGCTGCCGCACTCGACATCATTCGTGGGACAGCTCGAATCCAGCTCCTGGTCATCGTCGACGCCTCCGGGGCCTCGTGGCTGAAGAGTCAAGCTTCACCTCTTTCACCTGAAACACCCGACATCGGTGGGCATTCGACTATTGTGCCCCTGGTCACTGGCAAGTGACCCAGACTCTGTCCCCTCTGCTTTCAGGTTCTTCTCATCTCCGATCCAGGCTTGGATCTCTTCGGACACTTCGCATCTTCCCGGCAGCAGCACTTCTCTGCAGGCTGCCATTGAAATCGACGACGCGACCCGGCACCATTTGACACCTATGCACCCGGCTTCCCTGGGTGAGGTAACTCGAGTACTCCGGTGCTCCCGTGGGTGTTGACCCTAGAACTGTCTAAGTCAAAGAGGGTTTGGTCCTAGTCCATTTCTAAGTGTCCTTAATCTTTAAAACTCTAACCGCGACTTTCCCATAGACGTTAACTGAGCTCGCGGTTGTGTTCACACACTGCACACGGCCCCCGTGGGTCCCCTGTGTCACTACCTTGGGTGGTTCCTTGGGGTCCCAGCGATTCTACAGGCTCTAGGCCTTGTGTCTACTTAAGTTGTGGTTCTTATACCACTTTCTTAATATATGGTTTGGTACGCCCTTAGGGCTAATCGTATATTGTGCTAATTTACTGTGCTATTTGACTTGTAACTTGTGTACTTTGACCTCTAGCCTCATAAAGAGACTATTGGGTAGTGTTTAGTAATAAATACATATATTTTATATATATACCTGGTGTGGTTCTCCTTTCATTTGGTCATTCATGAGATTATAGACTGGTAAAACAAACAGCTTAACACTCCTTCAAGACTTAGCCTGAAGGCTGCTCTCCATAGCTACCACTAGGATAGCTTTCAATAAATGTTGTCTTTAAACCTATCATCAATAAAGGTCGTTTGGACTGGTGCAAGGTGCCCACTAGAACTAGTGGACAGCATATGCCAGGCCAACTTCTCACATTGGTGTGCAGCGGTTGGATTCAAGCTTGCCTCTGTTTTACCAGATAATCTCAAGTGTGTGACTAACTGAAAACCACTAAAGGTACCTGAGGTACATATAAATTCAAGCTTAGAAATACAGTAAGTTCTACTGAACTTAGAGTTGTGTGTCAAGGGCTTAGCACACCCTTTCTACAACTCAAGAGAGGTTAGTAGGCCACACTAGAGTAGGTAGTGCATACACCACACCTCACTAGTGATGTCTTCAAGGCCAGGAACCACTGGGTCCCTGCCAGAAGCCAATGGGCTTCTACCATCCAAGTATGACAACCTCCCATTCTTGGTATTGAGAGCATTGTGCAGTACTAGGAAGCTGAAGACAGGCAAAAGTGCCAACACCCAACGCCTCATAGAGGTGCTTCTTTTGGATGATCTCAGAAGACCCACAGGGTCTGAAGGGGTAGGCAGAGAGGGTGGGGGCAGCAGATGAGGAAGGGACCAGGGGTGAAGAAACCCAGGACCTGACCTCTGAAACTGGCCAGTAAGATGACAATGATCTTGCCCTGGAAAATCCAGCTCCTCCTGCAGATGAGGAGGAGGACCAGAATGGCCTCCCCTTTGTCCCACCAGGAAGAGTTGTGAGTGAGCCTAGAAGGTCAAGATCTCCTTCTGAGGAATCTAACCATTCTGACACCTCAGTAGGGACCTCTATTTCCTCTCATAGGAGGGAATCCTCTCATGAAAGGAAAGAGAGACTGCTCAAGTATGAGGAAGCTCAGTTGAGAATCCGAAAAGAGCAGTTGGCTATAGACAGGGAGTCCCTAGAGCTTCATAGACAAAGAAAAAAGTTGGGACTAGAGTCCCATGGTGGCAGCAACTTCCCTAGGGATAGGGAAAGGTCTTATGACCATAGAAACCTGAGCAAGATTGTCCCTCCCTACGACAGTGGGGATGACATCCACAAATGGATTACTGCACTGGAAAGGGCCTGTAAAGTTCAGAGGGTCCCCCAGGAGCAGTAGGAAGCAATCCTGTGGCTCTCCTTTGCAGACAAAGGTAGAGATAAGCTCCTCACTGTTAGAGAAGAGGATGCTGACAATTACAAAGTCTTGAAGAGTGCTCTGATTGATGGGTTTGGCCTAACCACTGAACAGTACAGGTTGAAGTTCAGAGACACCCAAAAGGCTCAGACTCAAGACTGGGTTGACTTTGTAGATTGTGCTACTAAGGCTTTGGAAGGTTGGATACATGGCAGCAAGGTGCATGACTTTGTAGGATTGTACAATTTGATTATGAGGGAGCAGATCCTTAATAATTGTCAAAACCAGCTTTTACACCAGTGCCTGGTGGACTCTGATCTGACCTCTCCCCAAGAATTGGGAAAGAAGGCAGACAAATGGGTCAGAACCAGGGTAAGGCCTAAGAATCAGGGTGGTGGCCAGAAGAAAGATTCTACCAAGTCCCAAGAGAAAGGTGGGGATAAATCTAAGGATAAGTCCACTACAGGGCCCCAAAAGTCCTCTTCTGGGGGTGGGTCCCAAACTCCTTCCTCTCCTGAAAAGAAACCATATTGCCATGTCTGTAAAAAGCCTGGACACTGGAAGACTGATCCTAGTTGCCCCAGGATTGGCAATAAGGAAAATGTTCCTCCAGCTAATACTACCACCCCTCCTGGTACTACCAGTAGTAATCCCCCAGTTGGGAGTAGTGTACCCAAAAAGTTAGGTGCTTTTGCAAGGGGAACAGAGGTGGGCCCTAATTTAGAAAGGCCCCCCTCACCAGACTCCTCTGACTCTGATGGTGGTATAGGATTTGCCACTTTTACCATGGGTCCCAATGCATTGGGCAGGTACAGACTGGAGCCACTGATTAATGGTCAGAAAGCTGTGGCATTCAGGGACACAGGGGCTAGTGTCACCATGGTGGCAGGGAAACTAGTCCCCTCACCAGCTTTTGCCTGAGTTTAAATACCAGGTGACCAACATTGATGGTGTCAGAACAGATCACCCCATGGCCATAGTCAATCTTAGCTGGGGAGGGGTCACAGGCCCAAAGAGAGTGGCAGTGTCCCCAAACTTGCCTGTAGATTGCTTGATGGGCAATGATCTGGAAATTTCAGCCTGGGCTGAAGTTGAACACTAAGCCCATCTGAGAATGCTGGGCGTCCCTGAGAGAGTTAGTGGGGCTGTGAGGGCCACAGCCCAACCCCAGGGAAATTTTGGAGTGATGGAGCCTGAAAGAATGGCCCACTCTCCTCCACAAGAGAGCACAAGGGTTGAAGAAAAGTCTTCTTCCCCCCAGACTATAGGTAAGGGTCAGCCTCCTCAGGGAACTGATCCTACCCCTAGTGAAGCAACTGCCCCAGAGGTAGTCAGGCCTGTCCTGGCAACACCTCTGATGGCAGGGGACCCTTCCAAGGTGGTACCCAGTCTGGAGCAGGTAACCTGCCCCTCTCTACCCTGCCTCAGTCAGCCCAGGGCTGCAGAGGTCAGGGAGGTCAGTGGACCCCACAGGGCCCCCTGTCAAGAGGAACACCCCCATCAGCAGATTAGGGGCACCCAGTCTAGTAGCCCTAGCCAGGTGAAAATTCCTCAACCCACTGAGGGATCCCCCTTACCATTGTATAGGGACCTCCCCCAGATGGACTCTGTTGGGCAAAGGCAAACCTGGGGCCAAAAGGTTCCAAACCTGCCAGGTCCCTCCAGTGTTCCACCCAAAGGGACCCAACCCCCAGCTGTAGGCAGCCAAAGGTTGACCCTTAGAGCAAAGTGCAACTCAGTCATGGAAAGAGAGGCATACATGGTGACCAGTGATCTGAGGAGGCTGAGACCAACTTTATTAGGGCCTCACTTCCCTAATCAGACACCTCACCAACCTTTTACTTTACCAAAACACACCACAGGTAGTAATTCCCCATGGTGGAGACCCTCTCATACCCTTAGGGTGAGGGATAGCTTAGTGGACCATAAGACAGGGGGTAACCATGCTAGTGCAGGTACTTCCTTATATGGCCACTTAGTCAATAAAGGCTCAACTGGCCAAGGTTAGCCTTATCTCCTTTCGTTTGGGGGGGGGTGTTATGTAGGAAGGTGGAATCTGACTACATGGTTGCCCCCACTTTTTTCCTGGTGTTTTGATGGTTTTTGACTTAGTTTGGCTGGGAACCTGCTATTCAGGTCCCCAGCCTATCTGCTTTCTCTTATAAATTGATTCCATGTACCTTAGGTACACCACAGATTGGATTCTGGGGTGCCCTTATAAGTTCCTAGTATATGGTATACTATGTAACCAGGGTATAGGTACCCCAGAGGCCTACCAGGGGCTGAAGCATGTATTATGCCACCCCTGGGCAGCCCTCCAAAATGACACCACAGGACTGCTACAGCATCCTGAGTAAGGTGGTTCACTATATCTCACCCTATCACTGCACTTATAAACCTATCAGTCACCCCTATGGCAGGCCTTATCAATCCTGAAGGCAGGGTGCTTGGTTTTATGTGAGAGGGTGCCCATGCATGAGCAGAGCCCCTCTGCAACCTTCGGAATCTCCTCTCCGGGGTTGTCTGTGGTGCAGCCTGACCATATACTCTTAAGTGCATTATAACTCAACGGTAAATGCTAACTTTGGGATGGCTGCACGGAAACATGTCGTGTTTGGTGTCAAACACCTTGGAATCATACCCCCACACCAGTAACTGGTGTGGGAGTATGATCCCACCCTTCTAGAGGGAGAGACATGACAGCACTGGTATACCCGGTACCAACTAAACAGAACCCTGGCATCACAAAATGGATGCTGCAGCCACAGACACAAGTCTGGCCTCCTTCTGCTGACCGAAACTCCGGCAGGGGAGGCCTGGACAATAGGTTTCCTGTCACAGGGAGGTGTTACCACCTCCCAGACAGGCCTTAGTGGATTGGGGCTGGGTGGGTGCACTCCAAGAGTGCTTTGAAGTCCTGCACTGGGGGCACATTTGGTGTCCTCGTGCATACCCCAGTTCAAACCGGTTGCAGGGGCTGCCAGCCCCTGCTCTGGCGCAAAACTGGACAAAGGAAATGGGTGTAGCCACCACTCTTTCCAAACCCTCCCATAGGTGGGTCTCCAGAGTTAGTCCAACTCCTTCCTTGGGTATAAGATAGGAACCCCTGGCAACAGGACTTTAGATATCCCTGGACGAATCTCTGCAACTGAATCCTGGAACTTCGACGCTCTACTCAAGACTAGAGGACTGAAGAAATCTCCCTTTGGGTCAAGGAGTGACTCCCCTGCTTGGCAGTCACCAACGAAGCATTTGCCGGTCTGCATCTCCGAAGCTCCCGCCGGACTCCGAAGTAATTGCAGCCCAGGAAGAGGATTTCCAGACTTCTCAGAGGCCGACCCGAGTCCCCAGCAAAGCTGAGACCCGCAGCCCTCACGAGTGACGTGGAACCGGAACTCCTGGACACCGTGCACATTTGCTAGTGCATTGACTTCTCAACGTCTTTTGAAGTCCTGCTTTGGGTTACTTGTAGCCCAGGCCCCGAGCACCATTTGCACCGAAGATTGTGAGCCTATACTCCACGAGTGTTCTGTGGGCCCGCTTCCTGCATTTCCGCTTGGGGCTCCTTCGCGATCCCTGGTCTGTCGACTGGTGGGTCCCTGTGAAGGTAACTCTGATTTTCCTTGGACTTTCCTGGTTGCTCCAGACGTGCCCTGACTCCCCAACGCGTGGTGAGTCCCTCAGACCTTGCTGGTCTGCACCGAAGCATCTTTCTCCTTTCTGCGTGGGTTGCTGTTGCCAAGGCTTGTTGTGTTCAATCCGGACACCAACGCTGCCGCACTCGACATCCTTCGTGGGATAGCTCGAATCCAGCTCCTGGTCATCGTCGACACCTCCGGGGCCTCTTGGCTGAAGAGTCAAGCTTCACCTCCTTCACCTGAAACACCCGACATCGGTGGGCATTCGATTATCGTGCCCCTGGTCACTGGCAAGTGACCCAGACTCTGTCCCCTCTGCTTTCAGGTTCTTCTCATCTCCGATCCAGGCTTGGATCTCTTTGGACACTTCGCATCTTCCCGGCAGCAGCACTTCTCTGCAGGCTGCCATTGAAATCGACGACGCGACCCGGCACCATTTGACACCTATGCACCCGGCTTCCCTGGGTGAGGTAACTCGAGTACTCCAGTGCTCCCGTGGGTGTTGACCCTAGAACTGTCTAAGTCCAAGAGGGTTTGGCCCTAGTCCATTTCTAAGTGTCCTTAATCTTTAAAACTCTAACCGCGACTTTTCCATAGACGTTAACGGAGCTCGCGGCTGTGTTCACACACTGCACACGGCCCCCGTGGGTACCCTGTGTCACTACCTTGGGTGGTTCCTTGGGGTCCCAGCGATTCTACAGGCTCTAGGCCTTGTGCCTACTTAAGTCGTGGTTCTTATACCACTTTCTTAATATATGGTTTGGTACGCCCCTAGGGCTAATCGTATATTGTGCTAATTTACTGTGCTATTTGACTTGTAACTTGTGTACTTTGACCTCTAGCCTCATAAAGAGACTATTGGGTAGTGTTTAGTAATAAATACATATATTTTATATATATACCTGGTGTGGTTCTCCTTTCATTTGGTCATTCATGAGATTATAGACTGGTAAAACAAACAGCTTAACACTCCTTCAAGACTTAGCCTGAAGGCTGCTCTCCATAGCTACCACTAGGATAGCTTTCAATAAAGGTTGTCTTTAAACCTATCATCAATAAAGGTCGTTTGGACTGGTGCAAGGTGCCCACTAGAACTAGTGGACAGCATATGCCAGGCCAACTTCTCACAATGTGTATCTAGTAAATGGATGGCCAATCGATCAGTGGACTCTCCAGTTTTCTCTATCAATGGTGAACTTGGAATTTAGGGTTAGGTTCCAATTGTGGTCTCAAACAGTACTCTCTGTGGAATTGTGAGGGCCTAAGCAATTGTTCAAAGAGCTTTGGAATAATGGCAATTTGCTTTAGGCAATAGAATATGACTGGCATCTCCTGCCCAACCCACAAGTTCCACTCTGTGGAAAAAGAGATGGGAGAAGTCCTGCAAAGTCCAGGATAGCACAGGGGGGATTGGAATGATACAGACTCACCACACACCCAGTTATGAGATGTCTTCTGCTGGCCCTTGATCCTTATGCAAAGCAGCTATCTTCCCTTTGTTTCTGGCAAGCAGGGCTGCACGTTTCTTGTAGCCTCTTTGTGGATTACTTCCTTAACATGAGCTCCAGGTAGGTATCTGCTACAGATTGCTCCTTGTCCTCTGGTCAGAGGTCCACCTCATGTCTGCACTTTGAGCAATCAAGTTTATACTTCAGCTTGGGCAGGTCACAAAACCATGGATTCCTTTGGGCCCTAACTGTGTTCCCAACCTTGTGAAAAATAGCAACTTTCAGAGTCCTGTTCCTACTCAGATATTCATCTTTGCAGGTCTAGTGTAGCACTTACAGAATTCCAGGTGAATGACTACTGAGCTCAGTGGGCTGGCATTTTTGAAAATCTTGTGCATAGCCAGTAAAACCATGGCTAATCAAATTGGCATTTCTGATAAAGGCTTCTAGCTGCAGATTCCTCATCTTTCAAAAATTCCCTAGGCGTTAGACTGGATGCGGAAACTTTTCCACAGTACCTCTGCATGCCAGAAGGTAGCACCGTGGTGCTTCGCACTGACACTGGTTCATTCCAGAGGTGATGTGCAGGGCCTATATAGGCGCCACTCCTGCACGCTGTAAGTTCCTTTCTGTGCCTCTAGACGTGGATCTGGAGCTTCTCATGTCTCTCAGAGACCGCTTTTTGTGATTTATCTCAAACATTTTTCAACAGTGTGCAAAGGATGTCACCCCCTAGAAAACAGGTTTTAAACCCTTTAAGAACTGTTGCAAACAGATATCTGTGACATATCCCCACCAGGTTTGCCTGTGGTGAACTGCAGAGACTGCACATCAATGAACCTGAAGGCAAACAGGGATGCAAGGCAAAACTTTGTTGCCAAGCACAGGAAGATGCAGTGCCGGGACTAAGGCTTGATCCTGGTCCCGGAGTTGATGAAGCCACTCTAGAGGCCAGTCTTCATCACTCTCCAAATCTTTAGGTAAGCACAAAAAACATAAGAACCTGAAGCAAAGTTCAACTCCTTCGCGCCATTCCCACTCCCCTGATAAAGTGCACCAACAGTCCCATTTCTGAAGTCAGACGACTTCACAGCTGATTCCACACCTGGTACTGGCACAACTTGAATTTCCGGCACCTTCAGCCATGCTGCACCAGATCGAAGAGTTCTGCGCAGCTATAGTCCGGCTTTTTGGATCTCTACCGACACCCTGAGGCGCACTTTCGGGCCCCACGAAGCCGGAGTCTTACACCTGCATTACCACCAGCGAGTTCGCCCATGGCACAAGCTGAAACCTCCGAGTCACTTATGTCCTCGGCATCTGATCGAGACATCTAGCCGCAGATTCCTTACCTTAGAATTATCCCCAGGCATTAGACTGGATCTGGAAACTTTTTGTGAGCAATAACCCTGTGCGCGGGGTTGATCGGCACTGCGTGACGTTGTTGTTGCGACCGTCCATGCTGGAAGTGCTGTGTTCGGTGCCTATATAGATGCCACCCCAGCGTGCTCACGTCAGTTCTTTTCTTTCCATGCCAAACTTTTTTGACGTTTTGGCGAGTTCTTTTGAGGTTTTTCCTCCTGGTGAGACTGGCTTCAAGCCCTGCGACCCCTGTCACCGTTCGATGTCGGTTGGCATTGTAGCATCATGAACCTGAAGGCTTTGAGGGAGTGATTCCTCAAGCTCCTAGCAGCTCGACGTGCGATACCACAACTATCGAGGTCCCGGTCAAGAGAAAGGTCCCAGGAGTGGTCGCGGAGTTTGAGATCCTCGTTGCACTCGGTGATGCAGTTGAGGCAATGCCTGGGTAGTCTCCACACCTCCCCAAGTTTCCAGGAACAGGAGCCACCGCTCCCAATTAAGAGAATTTTATGAGGCTATGCCCCTCATATTTGGGTGGCCCGTTCCCGCTGTTGTTCTTTCGGGTCCCGTGGATTTGGGAGGGGGCCCTACTGGATCAATCCTGGCGTCTCCAGTGCCTGTTGGGTCCCTTGGATCCACAGATGGATCCAAACGATGCCGGTTGTGCCACCTCAACGTTCCCTGATGCCGATCCCAATGCTGACACTCCTGGCACCATTGCCCCCATTCTGATCCCTGACTCCAACACATCATCCAATGCAGACTGGAGCCATGCCTTTCTGATCAGAGCCTGAGCCTTATTCTTATGAGCTAGGACTCTGGGAGGAATGGTAGGGGTCGCTGGACACTGAACAATACCAGTATTATGACCCTAACATGGACTGGTGTGAGGATTTGGCGGATGCCTGCAGACTGGATACCTCTCCAGATACTGGAATGCTTTCTCCCCCTACCATGGCTACGGAGGAGGGAGCGTCATTTGCAACAGTGGTGAGGAGGGCAGCAGAGGTCACGGACCTTAGCTTGCCATCGGTGGTAATCAAGACTAACGTCTTGACAGAAGTGCTCCAACTGGGAGTGTCCCCTTCTGAGCAAGAAAACCAATGGGTTATGAAGATTGTCCGAAGGGGCTACTCCCTCCCCTTAGAGGCTACTCCTCCACCCATGCCACCTGCTTGTGACAGTCCGAAGGAGGACCAGCTTTCTATGCTCTGTCAGGAAGTGACGGCTCTCTTGGCCAAGGGGGCCATAGAGAGGGTGCTGAAACCAGAAGTAAGTTGTGGTTGCTATTCCCGGTACAACTTCTTGATATACAAGAAGGACGGAGGCCTTTGTCCTATTCTTGAGCCTGCGCTTTCTCAATTGTTTCCTCAAGAAGGAGAAGTTTGAAATGTTCACGCTTGCTCAAGTTCGGTCTGCCCTGGATCCAGGAGATTGGATGGTAGCGTTGGACTTGCAGGATGCATATTTCCATAATCTTGTCCTTCCTGCCCACAGGCGTTACCTGCAGTTCACCGTGGGCCACGTGCACTTTCAATTCTCTGTGCTCCTTTGGCCTCACCAGCTCCCCTCGGGTGTTCACCAAGGTGATGGGGGTGGTAGCAGCTCACCTGTGGAGATTAGGGGTGCCAGTCTTCCCCTATCTCGACGACTGACTGTTGAAGGCAGGCTCGCCCCACGCTGTCGTCTCTCACCTCCAGACTACGGTAGACCTCCTGCTTTCGCTGGGGTTCACTATCAACATGCCAAGGTCACACCTGACTCCCTCTCAGATGCGACCTTTCTTCGGTGCTGTTCTGGACATGGTGCAGTTTCAGGCCTATCCTCCCAAACGGCGATTCCAGGATACTCGGGCTATGATACCGATGTTTGAGTCTCTATCCTGGATTTTGGTGAGACTGACTCTGAGGCTGCTGGGCCTCATGGCCTCCTGCATTCTACTTGCGACACATGCCTGCTAGCATATGCAGGCTTTGCAGTGGGACCTGAAGTTCCAGTGGGCGCAGCATCAGGGAAATCTCTCTGACATGGTCCAGATCTCAGAGGGAACTGCACAAGATCTGCAGTGGTGGTTACCGAACCGTGACAGTCAGCGGTAGACCCCTCTCCCATCCAGATCTGATAGTAGTGACAGATGCGCCACTCCTGGGATGGGGCAGTTATCTGGGAGAGGTGGAAATCAGAGGCCTCTTTTCTCTGGCGGAATCCGTACTCCACATCAACCGTCCGGGTTCCGCGCGATCCGGACGGCAGTAAAAGCCTTTCTACCCTCCATCAAGGGGAGACCTAGTGCAGGTTTTCATGGACAATAAAACCCCCATGTGGTACTGCAACAAACAGGGCGGGGTGGTGTCGTGAACCCTTTGTCAAGAGGCCCTGCATCTCAAGACATGGCTGTACCAGCAGGGCATTTACCTGGTGATTTAACACTTGGCTGGCTCTCTGAACGTGAGGGCGGACGGCCGCAGATGCCTAGCGAATCGGTTGTTGCAGCGTTGCTTTTTCACCCGCTCGAGTTTCGAGCTTGTCACTCTGTTTTACACTCTTGGCATTTGGCAAGGTTCCTAGATGTGGCGCACATCTAGGACATGGGCGTTTTAATACTCTGCATCTATTTTTAAACCCGGCCCTCATTGCTTGCCGCAATATTGCCTAGAGCCCCTATCTGACGTACGAATTACATTTCTTGTCTTCTAACTGCCTGATTGTTCTGTTACTCACAAGGAGAGGGCAGAGCATAACTGACTGCTTACTTTTAACCCCTTCGCTGCTAGGCCTTTTCCCTTCCTGTGCTAAGCCTTTTTTTTGGCTATTTGGGGTAGTTCGCGCTTAGGCCCCTGTAACGTTTTGACCACATAACGTATCCACGCCAAATTTGCGTCCTTTTTTCCAACATCATGGGGATTCTAAAGGTACCCAGGGTTTGTGGATTCCCCTGGAGGGGACCCAGAAATTAGCCAAAATACAGCTAAATTTTGGTTTTTTGGGGAAAAATGCGAAAAAGGGCTACAGATGAAAGCGTCTGGTTTTTCCCTGCAAATGGCATCAAAAAGGGGTTGTGGTGCTGAAATCACCATCTTCCCAGCTTTCAGGGACAAGCAGACTTTTGTCAGAAAACCAAATTTTTTTACACAGTTTTGGCATTTTTCTGGGATATAGTCTATTTTTGCTATTTTTTGTGCTTTCAACCTCCTTCCAGTTAATGGTAGAAATGGGTATGAAAGCAATAATGGATCATGGAAAGCCATACATTTCTGAAAAGTAGACAAAATTCTGAATTCAGCAAGGGGTCATTTGTGTAGATCCTTCAAGTTTTATTTATAGAAACAAACAGTTAAATTTAGGAAAAATGGAAAATTAGTTGAAAAAATCAGCCATTTGTGTCAACGTTTTCACCTGTAACTTCTTCTAATTATGACAGCTATTTGAAAGCAATATACCGTTACATCCGCTGGACCTTTCTTGTTGTGGCGATATATAGGACTTGTAGGTTCACCAAGAACCCGACGAACCCAGAGCCAATAACTGAGCAGCGTCTTGCAATGGTTTTTTATTATGTACCGGGTATATAGCAATTATTCTGGGAAAATGTATACATGGAAAAATCGGTATGAAAGACACCTATGTATTTCTGAAATGGGAACAAAATATAGAGTTTAGAAATAGTAGATATTTGCACATTTCCGAAATTGGGAGTACCCATACTAGCATGAGAATTATAGGACATTTTTCAAAATGACTTCTTTTTACACATTGCCTTTCATTTGGAAGGCAGAAATGCATCAAAAGTCAATAGATAATAACAGTTGCTCTACACTTTTGTGTTACCCTAAGTCTCCCGATAAAAATGGTACCTCACTTGTGTGGGTAGGCCTAGTGCCTGCGACAGGAAACGGCCCAAAACGCAACGTGGACACACCACATTTTCACAGTGAAAAATGACCCTTTTTTTGCAAAGTGCATAGCTGTAGTTTTTGAACCCTAGCTCTGCCGGCACCTAGGGAAACCTAGCAAACCTATACATTTTTGAAAACTAGACACCCAGGGGAATACAGGATGGGGTGACTTGACTGGCTCTCACGAGGTTCTGTTACCCAAAATCCCTTGCAAACCTAAACAATTGTCAAAAAACCCACATTTTCCTCACTTTTCTGTGGTGAAAAGTTCTGGATTCTGCGTGGATCCACAAACTTCCACACACCCCGCTGCCTCCCAAAGTCTTCCGAGAAAAATGGTACCTCACTTGTGTGGGTAGGCCTAGTGCCCGCGACAGGAAACAGCTAAAAACGCAACGTGGACACACCACATTTTCACAGTGAAAATGACCCTTTTTGCAAAGTGCCTAGCTGTAGTTTTTGAACCCTAGCTCTGCCGGCACCTAGGGAAACCTAGCAAACCTATACATTTTTGAAAACTAGTCACCCAGGGGAATCCAGGATGGGGTGACTTGACTGGCTCTCACCAGGTTCTGTTACCCAGAATCCCTTGCAAACCTAAAAAAGTGTAAAAAACATTTTCCTCGCTTTTCTGTGGTGAAAAGTTCTGGAATCTGCATGGATCCACAAAATTCCACCCACCCCGCGTTCCCCAAAGTCTTCTGAGAAAAATGGCACCTCACTTGTGTGGGTAGACCTAGTGCCCGCGACAGGAAACGAAGCAAAACACAACGTGGACACACCCCAATTTCACTGTGAAAAATGACCCTTTTTTGGCAAAGTGGCTAGCTGTAGTTTTTGAACCCTAGCTCTGCCGGCACCTAGGAAAACCTACCAAACTCCACACATTTCTGAAAAGTAGACACATGGGAGATTCCAGGGAGGTATGGCTTGCGTGGATCTCCCAATGTCTTACTCAGAATCCCCAGAAACCTGATATTTTGCTGAAAAATCACTTTTCACACATTATTGTGTGGGAAAGTTGTGGCATCACCGGGCCGACACAAATTTACTACACCCAACGTTCTCCAGGTCTCCCGATGAAAATGGTCCTCACTCGGGTGGGAGGCCCAGTAGCGCTGACAGGCAAGGGCCCAAACGTATTGAGGCGACATCAAAATTGCCTATCAGAAGACGTACCTGGTTTTGCAAGGGGGTCCCATGACTTTTGGCCGGGCTCGGCGCCACCCAGGAAACCTAGCAAACCCACACATTTCTGAAAAGTAGACACCCGGGGATTCCAGGAGGTATGGCTTACGTGGATCCACCAACGTTTCACCCAGAATCCCTGCAAACCTGAAATTTTGCTGAAAAAATCCTTTTTCACACATTTGTGTGGGAAAGTTGTGGCATCACGGGCTGACACAAATTTCCTACACCCAGCGTTCCACCAGGTCTCCCGATAAAATGGTGCCTCACTCGGGTGGGAGGCTCAAGTACGCGCGACAGGCAGGGCTCAAAACGTATTGAGGCTGACATCAAAAATGCCTATCACAAACGACCTGGTTTTGCAAGGGGTTCCATGACTTTTGGCCTGGGCTCGCGGCCACCTAGAGACCCAGCAACCCACACATTTCTGAAAAGTAGACACCGGGATTCCAGGGAGGTATGGCTGCGTGATCCACCAACGTTTCTTACCCAGAATCCGCTGCAAACCTGAAATTTTGCTGAAAAATCACTTTTTCCACACATTTTGTGTGGGAAACTTATGGCATCACCAGGATGACACAAATTTCCCTACCACCCAGCGTTCCCTAGGTCTCCCGATAAAAATGGTGCCTCACTCGGTGGGAGGCCCAAGTACCCGCGACAGGCAAGGGCCCAAAACATTTTGTGATAGGCAATTTCAATGTTGCCTCAATACGCTTTGGGCCCATGCCTGTTGCGGGTACTTGGGCCTCCCACCCGAGTGAGGCACCATTTGTATCGGGAGACCTGGGGAATGCTGGGTGGTAGGAATTTTGTGTCAGCCTGGTGATGCCACAACTTTCCCACACAAAAATGTGTGAAAAAGTGATTTTTTTCAGCAAAATTTCAGGTTTACAGGGATTCTGGGTAAGAAAACGTTTGTGGATCCACGCAAGCCATACCTCCCTGAATCCCCGGGTGTCTACTTTTCAGAAATGTGTGGGTTTGCTAGGTTTCCTAGGTGGCCGCGAGCCTCGGGCCAAAAGTCATGGGACCCCCTGCAAAACCAGGTCGTCTTCTGATAGGCAATTTTGATGTCGCTCAATACGTTTTGGGCCCATGCCTGTTGCGGGTACTTGGGCCTCCCACCCGAGTGAGGCACCATTTGTATCGGGAGACCTGGGGAACGCTGGGTGGTAGGAAATTTGTGTCAGCCCGGTGATGCCACAACTTTCCTACACAAAAATGTGTGAAAAAGTGACTTTTTCAGCAAAATTTAAGGTTTCTGGGGATTCTGGGTAAGAAAATGTTGGGGGATCCACGAAGCCATACCTCCCTGGAATCCCCGGGTGTCTTCTTTTCAGAAATGTGTGGTTTGTAGGTTTCCTAGGTGGCCGCGAGCCCCGTGGCCAAAGAGTCATGGGACGCCCTTGCAAAACCAGGTCGTTTTCTGATAGGCAATTTTGATGTTGCCTCAATACGTTTTGGGCCCTTGCCTGTCGCGCGTACTTGGGCCTCCCACCCGAGTGAGGCACCATTTTTATCGGGAGACCTGGGAAACGCTGGGTGGTAGGAAATTTGTGTCAGCCCAGTGATGCCACAACTTTCCCACACAAAAATGTGTGAAAAAGTGATTTTTTTCAGCAAAATTTCAGGTTTCTGGGGATTCTGGGTAAGAAAACGTTGGGGGATCCATGCAAGCCATACCTCCCTGGAATCCCCTGGGTGTCTAGTTTTCAGAAATGTGTGGGTTTGGTAGGTTTCCCTAGGTGGCCGCCGAGCCCCGGGCCAAAAAGTCATGGGACCCCCCCTTGCAAAACCAGGTCGTTTTGTGATAGGCAATTTTGATGCCACCAAAATACGTTTTGGGCCCTTGCCTGTCGCGGGTACTTGGGCCTCCCACCCGAGTGATGCACCGTTTTTATCGGGAGACCTGGGGGAAAGCTGGGTGGTAGGAAATTTGCATCAGCCCGGTGATGCCACAACATTCCCACACAAAAATGTGTGAAAAAAGTGATTTTGTTCTGCAAAATTTCAGGTTTCTGGGGGATTCTGGGTAAGAAAACGTTGGGGGATCCACGAAAGCCATACCTCCCTGGAATCCCCTGGGTGTCTTCTTTTCAGAAATGTGTGGGTTTGGTAGGTTTCCCTAGCTGGCCGTCGAACCCGGGGCCAAAAACTCATGGGACCCCCCTTGAAACCAAGTTGGTTTGTGATGGGTAATTTTGATGTCGCCTCACTAGGTTTTGGGCCCTTGCCTGTCGCGGGTACTTGCCCCACCCACGCGTGTGAGGTACCATTTTTATCGGGAGACCAGGGGGAGCAGAAAGGCTGTAATGGTGGCGGGGATGTGGGCATTGGCGTGCCCACTTCGGGCAGCCCCCACCCTAAAAACAAATGCGCAAAAAAAAATCCCTGGCGTCAAGTGGGCTTTCTGCCGCCCCGGGGGGGCAGAAAGACTGTTATGGTGGCAAGGGCATGGGGGCATTGGCGTGCCCATTTTGGTCAGCCCCCACCCTAAAATAAATTGCACAAAAAAAATCCCTGGCGTTTAGTGGGCTTTCTACCCCCCCAGGGGGGCAGAAAGGCTGTAATGGTGGCGGCGGGGTGGGGGCATTGGCGTGCCCGTTTTGGGCAGCCCCCACCCTTAAAAAAATTGCACAAAAAAAAATCCCTGGCGTTTAGTGGGCTTTCTGCCCCACCGGGGGGGCAGATTGGGGGCTGCAGCCCCCATCTGCCCCCCAGGGCGGGGCAGAAAGGCTGTAATGGTGACGGGGGGTGGGGGCATTGGCGTGCCCATTTTGGGCAGCCCCCACCCTAAAAAGAAATTGCACAAAAAAAAATCCCTGGTGTTTAGTGGGCTTTCTGCCCCACCGGGGGGGCAGATTGGGGGTTACAGCCCCCATCTGCCCCCCAGGGCGCGGCAGAAAGGCTGTAATGGTGACGGGGGTGGGGGCATTGGCGTGCCCGATTCGGGCAGCCCCCACCCTAAATAAAAATGCGTCCCAAAAAATCCCTGGTGTTTAGTGGGCTTTCTGCCCCCCTGGGGGGGCAGAAAGGCTGTAATGGTGGCAGGTGGGGTGGGGGCATTGGCGTGCCCGTTTCGGGCAGCCCCCACCCTAAATAAAATGCACCAAATAAAAATCCCTGTTGTCTAGTGGGCTTTCTGCCCCCCCGGGGGGGCAGATTGGGGGCTACTGCTCCCATCTGCCCCCAGGGGGCAGAAAGACTGAACATTGGCAATTGTTTTGGGGGAGCAAAAGCCCTTGCCCAAGGGCCGCTCCCCTCCCTGGTGCCTTAGTGGGTGGATCCTGCTTGGGGATCGCCTCCTGGGGCGATCCCTAGCAAGGATCCACTGGGAGGGGTACCATTGGAAAGGGGGATTCTCCCTTTCCAATGATACCTCTCCGTCTTTCTACGTGCTCAGGGGCTGAGATAGCCCCTGAGCACGTAGAAAGTGAAACTGAAATGAGCCTAAAGGCTCATTTTAGTTTCGTTTTCAGTGAAATGAAGTCAGCGCGACGTGCGCGCTGATCTTCATTTCACTGAAAGGGAGGGGGCCTCGGGAGCTGGGGAAGCTCTTCCCCAGCTCCCGAGGCTGTGGGGAGAAAAGGAAATCCCTCTGCTGTCTGCAGCAGAGGGATTTCGTGCCTCTGGCCTCATGACGGAATGGTTCCATCATGAGCACAGGGCACCGATGCTCATGACGGAACCATTCCGTCATGAGCATCGAAGGGGTTAAAACACCCAAGCAGCGATTTAACTGTACACATAACGGTGTTCTTGATAAACCCTTATGAATCTGAACAAACCATATTGGCGGTGCAATGTCGGCCCACCAGTTTTTAATATAAATTCACATTTCTTGTGGGTTTAGTTCTTTTTCTTTTCTTGTCTCTTTATTCACAGAGCGTTGCCTCACGCCCTGAGCTGTTGCCAGGAGCAGTGGGTTCCCTCCCGATTAAATACGGGTAAGATGGCTGATATAGTGTTCTCTTGCATTCATTTTGAGAACTGTAGCATTTCTACATTGTTGTGAAATGTTTTCTTTCTATATATATACAGACTTATATCCATGAACTCTTTTCTTCTTTCAACAGGAGTGCAACACCTATGCCTGTAGTTTCAACATAAAACATTACACAGGTATATGGTTGTATCGTTCCTATAAGGTTGTGTTTGTGTTAATTTTTCACATATTTAGAGTGCAGTAGTTACAACTAGGTCCTGAAGAAAGCCACGATCAATGTAAGATCAAGGTTGGCTGAAACATGTAAACATCCGCGAGCTCCTCCTTTACACTAGCAAGGAGTTGTAGCTCCTTGGTTGCACTAGCGTGCAGCCAAGAGGAGATCCCAAATGATGAAGCATGCCACCTCGGTGGGTGATGGGATTCCGTCCTCTTAATTGAGACTCCCCTCTTTTTGTGTTCTCCTGTGTGGGTGTACTGTTTATTCGTCTGTGTATATATCCCTCCTCAGGACCCGCGGATTCTTTGTTGTTGTTAGATCTGTTCTCCACCACCCAGAACACGCAATGTCAGTAGTTCTGCTCACTGGAGTTTCCAAGGCGACTCTCGCTCTGAGACGCTTTTCATCTCCAGTGGAGCTCAGGCCTCCTGTATGCCTTTCCTCCTATACCACTTCTGCCCAGAGTTCTCAAGAAGATCAGGATCGACCGGGCCCAAGTCATCCTTGTGACCCTGGACTGGGTTCGGAGAGTTGGGTATCCTGAGCTGTTGAGCATTGCCATTGGTCTTCCGAAAAGGCCGCCCCTTCGGGAGAATCTTCTGTCACAGTAACAGGGGAGGGTTCTCCACCCACACCTGTCAACACTCTGCCTTCTTGCATGGAGATTGAGGGGCGACAGTTGACAGCCTTTCGACCTTCCGCCTGAAGTCTGTGATGTTATTCTGGCAGACAGGTGTCCCTCCACCAAAATGGTATATGCCTGCCGTTGCGGCACGTTTGTGGCATGGTGTGCAGAAAAGCGGGTTGACCCCCTTTCTGCACCCCTTTCTCAGGTTCTTCTGTTTATTCTTTCCCTTGCCCATCAGGGCTCTACTCTGGGCACCTTAAAGGGTTAACTTTCTGCTAGCTCAGCCTTTCTGCAGTTGACTGACCAGCCATCCCCCTTCAAATCCCCTATAGTACATAGGTTCTTGAAGGGTTTGCAACATATGTTTCACCCTTCTCCCTTTATCATGCGTCAGTGGGACCTTAATGTGGTCCTGACGATCGTGATGTGTGCTTCCTTTCAACCCTTGCACAACCGTCCTCTCAGGCTCCTTACCATCAAGACGGTCTTCCTGGTGTCAATAACATCTGCCCGGGGTGTCAGCGAGCTTCAGGCTTTGTCATCCAAGCATCCGTACCTGAACATCTACCCAGACAAGCTGATCCTACGAACTAGAGCTTCCTTTCTGCCAAAAGTAGTCACTCCCTTTCTTGTAGGCCAGTCCATCACTCTGCCTAATTTTACACTCTGCCACATCCCTCGAAGGAAGAGGAGCGGCTTCACCGGCTAGACCCAAAAAGAGCATGGTGGTTCTACCTTGACTGCACAAATGAATTCCAGGTGGACGATCAACTCTTTGCGGGGTATGTCGGAGTGAAGAAGTGAAAGGCTGTGCAGAAGCAGACCATCTCTTGATGGATCGTGGTTTCATTAAAATCTGCTGCGCATTGGCCAAGAAGAAACCCCCTGAGGGTTTGCGTACTCCTTCCAGCAGAGACAAGGGTGTGACCACTGCATTGGCATGAGGAGTCCCGGTCCTGGACATCGGTCAGGCAGCAACGTGGGCTTCCTTGCACACGTTCACAAAATATGAATGCATGGACAGTCGGGTTCTTCAAGATGGGCACTTTTCCCGTTCATTTTGCAGGACTTTTTGGTATAAAATTGTTTTGCAGACCTACCTCCGGGGAGGTATTGCTTGGGTATCTATTCTAAGGTAAGGAATCTGCGGCTGGAAGTCTCAATTAGATGGACAAGTACCTTACCCAGTATCACCTTATTTGGTAGAGACTCTATCTAGCCCCAGATTCCTTCCCTACCCATCCATCCTCCCCGCGAACGGATTTCTTGGGACAAAGCTTTCCCCATTCAGGGCCCTAGTTTTCCACACCAGTGGTCAGTGTTCTTCGTGGCTCCGCGCTTCTGGTGTGGAAAGTTGCGAAAAAGTAACTGACGTCAGTGCGCTAGGGTGGCACCTATATACACACTGTGTGCGTCACTTCCGGAGCAGATAACACTGACGATGCCACGCAGAGCCGATCAACTCCAGCTACCGGCGCGCAGGGATACAGCTCATCAACATTTTTACGATCCAATCTGATGCCTGGGTATAATTCTAAAGTAAGGAATCTGGGGCTAGATAGTCTCTACCAGATAAGGCGTTATCATAGGTAAGTAACTTGTCCTCCAGTACCAACAGCGACTATAAACACTGCAGGCCTGGGTACGTTGACACAAACTTCACCCAGAGGTGGCCCCGATTGCCCTCTCCAACATTGGTCCGACATCACAACCTAATTCAACCAAGGTTTCTGCACTCGATTTACCACAAGGGAGGTGCAATGTTTGAATGTGTACTGCAATTGGCTGCAGCTCAGAGCAAGATTAGGAATAGGAAGGCAGTAGACAGGAACCAGAAAGGGAGGAGCATTATTAGTTAGTTAGAGTAAAAGGAAGAGGCGAGTGCTGCATGGAGCTCCGGCTCGAGAGATACCAGAAATGGGAATAAAGAAAGCTATTACATCAGTACACAGCGTCCGTCGCTTATTTTACAAGGACATGACAACTGGCGACGATGGCGGACTACGTTCATGACCTCACTGTGTTTGCCGTGCATCCGTCTGCAGTGCGCCGCTACAGCGCCATCATCGCTCTGCATCTCACCGGCGCCATTTTGCCTCATTGCTGCCGCAGGAGCCCACCCTGCTCATTGCCTGGCTGAAGTCACTTCGCATCTCACCGGCTCCATCTCGCCTGTATGTTGCAGCAGGAGCCCACCATGCTCATTGCGTGGCAGAAGTCACTTCGCATCACAATGGCTCCATCACACCTCTTCGTTGCAGCTGGAGACCACCCTGCTCATTACCTGCTAGAAGTCTTTCGCTGCCGCGGGAGCACACCCTGCCTCCAGTACTGAGGTTTCGGCTATGCAAGCCATCGGGAGCCTGCCCCGACTGAGTGCCATGCCGCTGGCCTTGCTGTGCACCCACTGTGACAGGGTAAGCTGGCTCCTCTTTTCTCTCCTCCCCCGATGAGTACTGGTCACCTCGCTGAACTCCAGAAGCCTCAAGGGACTAAGTCTTTCCCGAGTGGCCATTTTGAAGTCAGGCAGCTCACTCAGGCGCCCATGTTCCCAACAGCCTGTGCCTGTATCTGAGGACATTTTTACATTCAAAAGTGCTTTTTCCTCACACCAAAAGTAATTCAGCACCTGGCAGTCCCTTGACCTTACACATCACTGAAGATTTGAAGGATTCGTATCGCTGAGTAATTTTTCTTGCTACTCTTGCTGTACACCCTGGCGGTCCCTTAAAAGGAAATTACTCTATGAAAGCACCCCTGCTGCACGTAATTGGGCATACACAGTGTTACACGTCATCCTCACCAGATACACCACAACTGCAACTGAGACCAGCAATGCTTGGTGTCTCCTTCCTACGCTCTCCAGAGCCTTTGACTCTCACGTCTGGCAGCAGCATGGGTCCTCGTTGACATGAATGGCTGGACAATTTTTAAGGCTTCATGAAGGGGTTACAAGTCACCGACTCAAACCAGCAGCTCATTGACCTGCGTAACTTGATAGGTAAAGACGATGGTCAAATCATCAAAGAACTGCCCGCGCCTGTTTCCACATCCTATCAAGACATGAAGGACGCGCTAAACAGGAAGTTTCTCCACAAACGCAATTTGGGTTATGAACGCTACACCTTCAATCTAGCCTCCAGGAATAGGAAGAATCCATGGGAGACTTCATTACGTGTCTCAAACGCCTAGCCCGATAATGTGAATTCGACAACTTCAATACTGAGGATGCCCTCCACCTGCGAATCATAGAAGGGTGCCAATCAGGACCGCTACATCGCCATCTGCTGAAGAAACACTCATTGAAGAACTGACTAGAGTCAGGCAGAAGAACATGCCAAGAGAATGGAAACAGGGAAAATAGAAAAAACGAACAGGCGTTCTGACTCCAGTCTCAACAAAAAGAATGACGCCAGTCGGAACAAGGACGAACTGCCAAGTCCACAGACCATACTCGCAGCACAAAACAGAGTGGAAACAGACGAGGACAACAGCTAGAATGTTATCGCTGCGTCCAAAAATATCCACATGCAGGATCTTGCCCAGCCATGGGTCAGAGATGTCGACATTGTGGAAAGGAGAATCACTTCGAAAAAGTGTGTAGAGCTTCTTGAAATGACTTGCCGCAATAATCAAAAGAATCCAGGTCTCGTCATCGTGCAAAGGCAGTACGGGACAGGCAAGAACGCTCAACCAGCTGGTCACGATCCAGCTTATGATCACATGCCACATACAGATCTCAATGCTCATCATCTAGTGAGTCATCATCTCTCACCCCGATTTCCCAAGATGGCGACTAATACGTGTGCATGGTATCCGATCCCGACAGACTAAAGAAATACCCAAGACTACATATTCAAATAGGAAATCATTGGGCAAAGTTTGTACTAGACAATGGAGCATCTCTCAACTATATATGCGTTACTGAATACAACAAAATGAACCCAAAACCCAAGCTGCAAAAGGCTGCTGTGCGAGTGAACACCTGGATGTCTAAAGAACCACTGCCATGCCTAGGACAATTTCACACAGTCCTGACATATAAGGACAGAACAGTGTAAGCTCAATTCCATGTCATCGATGGGTCTGAACCAGCCAACTGCCTTCTCAGTCTGCCCAATGCAGAACACCCGAAACTTGTGGAGTTACTGTACAGAGTGGATGATGAACCAGATATCATAAGCAAATTTCCCAAATTGTTAGCCGGGCGTGGAAAATTGGCTCACTTTAAAGTCAGGCTACACATCAATGAACAGATAACACCAGTGGCTCAACATCACCGGAAAATGCCATTCCACCATCAAAAAGCTGTGGGCAACGAGCTACAGGACTTGCAGAGGGCTGATATCATTGAGAGATCAACTGGCCCACCTCCCTGGGTGTCCCCAGTGGTGGTGGTACCCAAACGGGAATCAGAAAGCAAAGTGTGCCTCTGTATTGACATGAGGGCATCTAACACGGCTGTCGAACAAGAGAGGCACCTCACATCAGTGATATGATTACTCAGCTGAATGGAGCAAAGGTATTTTCCACATTGGACCTGAACAAAGGTTACAATCCGCTCGAGCTCCATGAGAAGTCCTGCTACATCACCACATTCTCAACTCATCAAGGCCTCTTTCGATACAACCACCTCAATTTTGGCATTTCATCAGCCACAGAAATATTTCAAGAAGCGGTGAGGTGAGTCATTCATCACATTACTAACTCCTTCAACTACAGCGATGATATTCCTGTGTTCGGTGACACCATCAAGGAACACGACAAAGCTCTGGAGCCGGTGTGTCATGCCCTCTTAGAAGCTACTCTGACTCTCAATTGAGATAAATGTGAGTTTCACAAATCCACGTTAAAATTCTATGGTCACATCTTCTCCAGTGAAGGGATGAGGCCTGACTCTGAAAAAGTCACCACACTGACACTCCCTGTCCATGAGATGCCAGTAATGTAAGGTCTTTTTTGGGAATGGGCGGCTATATGCCTTATACATAAAGGATTACGCCACCATTAGTTTTCCTTTACAAGAACTCACAAAGCAAGGTCAACCATTTCGATGGTCTGCACGCTGTGAGCAAGCACTCAACAGAATTAAAACAGCTGTAGGGTCCGCCATCAACCTAGCATTCTTCAATTCTCACAAGAAGACCGAAATCACTGTAGATGCCAGTCCGGTGGGACTCAGAGCTATTTTAGCCCAATATGACAATGAAGGTGACCAAAGACACATTGTAACATATGCCAGCCGCAGTCTGACAGACACCAAGAGAGCATACTCGCAGCCAGAAAAAGAAAGGCTGGCAGTCGTCTGGGCCTGTGAGCATTTCCACTTCATCTATGGGAAGCATTTTACCCTTATAACGGATCACCAGGCCCTCCCAGCTATATTTGGCAACCCTTGAGCAAAAATGCCACCTAGGATCGAGCGCTGGGGTATTCACCTTCAAGAATACACGTACACCATTGTCCACAAGCCAGGAAAGGCAGAAAACTCAGCTGACTACATGTCAAGACATCCTAGGACGTCATCAAATATGAGACACTCAGTGGCTGATGAATACATTCATTTCGTCATTGATCAAGCAAGACCTCCTGCTGTTCCACTGGAAGCAATCACAGAAGGCACTGCAAAAGATGCTACTCTTCAAGACGTAATACATCACCTTCGAACAAACTCATGGAGACACCTCAATGAACCGCATGATGATAAAGGTATAGACTCACACAATCTGGCTTCCTTTCGACAATCAAAGAAGAACTAACAACCACTGACACTGGATTACTACTATGAGATAAACGGATTGTCATACCGCAACTGCCGTGCATGGGCATCATTAATCTGGCGCATGAAGGACATAGGGGTATAGTGACCAGCCAAAAGGGCGCTACAGGAACAAGTCTGGTTTCCCTCTCTTGATCAAATGGTTGAAGCCAACACTTTAGTATTTTCCCAAGTGCCAACTGGTTGGGCGAGAAGATCCATGCCCCCCCACTGCAGATGTCTGACTTGCCAGACAGTGTGTGGAAACATGTAGCTATTGATTTCTTTGGCCCTTTAAAATCTGGCAAATACATCTTCGTCATAATGGACGAGTACTCAAGATTCCCCATTGCACAACAAGTGTCGTCAACAAGAGCAACAATCATCATACCAGTCCTGGATGAGGCCTTTGCAGCTTGGGGAATTCCCAAAGTAGTTAAAACTGACAATGGCCATCCGGTTAATGGGCATGAGTTTGCTGATTCCACAGTCACCTCAGCTTCAAACATCGGAAAATCCCTCCCATGTGGCCTCAAGCCAATGGGATGGTAGAGAGGTTTATGGCCACATTAAAGAAAACCATACAACAGGCAGAACTAACCAGGCGAGATGTTCACGTGACTCTGAATGAAGTACTATGAGCATATCTGATCATGCCTCATAGCACCACTGGAAAATGTCCAGCCACTCTGATTTTGGGTAGGACACTGCATACGAGAATCTCCACCATGGACACTGCAATACACACAAGTCCAGCAGTGTGATCATGCAGCATTGGCAGAAGTAGACGGGACCAAGAAAGCCAAGATGAAAGAATATGCGGATGCTCATCAGAAAACAAGGCCATCTAACATTCAGAAAGGAGGTGCTAGTCTGACCAGCACAAAAGACAAAGACAGATAGCCGGTACTATGGCCACCCCCTACAAGTAATCAGCCACAAAAAGACCATGGTCACAGCTGCTTCTGAAGATAAAAGAATCACACGAAATGTGTCTCATTTCAAGAACTGGGATCCAGCAGTCAAGGCCTTGGTGGAAGAGTCAGAACATGTTGCTGATGAATCGAGTCAAGAATTGAGTAGCAGTGAAAGAGTTGATGTCTCTTCAGATCTGAGGAAGCTGGTGGAACCAGACCCATTACGCCGGTCACAGTGAACGACTCGGTGACCCACTCGGCTCATTGAAGAATTGTAAGAGTGATTGTTCGCTGAACACATTGCAAGGGGGGGAGGAGATATAACATTTGCATGTGTACTGCAATTGGCAGAGCACTAGGACCCTGCAGTCCTGAGCAAGGTTAGGAATAGGAAGGTGGTAGAGAGTAACCGGAAAGCGAGGAGCACTATTAGTTAGGGGAAAAGGAAGAGGCGAGTGCTGCATAAGAGCCCCGGCTCGAGAGATACAAGAAATAGGAATAAAGAAAGTTATTACATCAGTACACAGTGTCTGTCGCTTATTTTACAAGGACATGACAGGAGGAAACATTCTTTACACTCTTTTTGGAATGAACTCTGATAATGATTATGACCACTGTGATGAGTTCGCTCAGCCTTATGCCGATGACAATTGGTATGAGGACTTGCAAGAAGCTGATGGTGTAGATACTTCCCCAGAGACAGCCATTTCCTCTCCTCCTGGCCCAGCCACCGAAGAATCTGCATTGGTTATGCATGGGGCAGCCGAAGTCCTTGCCGTCCACCTCCCCACCACAGAGATTAAAATGAGCATCGTGACTGATGGCCTGCAGGCTGGCAAGACTGCCTCTGAGCCTTTTCTCCCTTTCAGTGAGGCCTTGATGGATACCCTTCTAGGGGTATGGGCTAAGCCTCCAGTTACGCAGCAAGTTGCCAGACGCCACCTTCCTGTTCCAGGTGACTCTGCCTTTATGTCACAGCACCCTCTCAACAGAGTTTTGTGGTGCAAGTTTCCACTAGCCGAACCAACCCCAACAATTCCCTACAACTTCCCATGATAGGGAATCCGAGAGAGTGAAGACTATCAGGAAATGTTTATTCTCCTCAGTCAGTTTGGCCCTGTGGTCAAACAACATTTCCTATTTGGTGGGCCGCTATACTCATGTCCTTTCGGACTCTGTGGCATAAGTCCTCCCCAGTGTTGTGGAAGTGTGGAAGACCTTCACCTTGTTCTTTAAAAGACAATTCAGGATGGTCGTGATGCGGGCAAGTCCACAATTTGTTGTAGCTTGGATACCACTGACTCAGTGTGAGTGAGCTTCAGGCTCTGTGTGTTCTTCCACCATAGACTACCTTCTTCCATGATAAGCTGTTTCTGTGTACTAGGGCATCGTATGTACCAAAAGTTGTGATGCCGTTCCACGTCGGTCAATCCATCACCTTGCTGGAGTTCTATGCTCCACCTCACCCCTCTAAGGAGGAGAAGAGACTCTAAGGAGGAGAAGAGACTCCATCACTTGGACCTCAAAAGAAGGCTCATCTTCTACATTGATTGTACCAAAGACCATCGGGTAGACAATCAGCTCTTTGTGTGGCTCGCCGGAGCGACAAAAGGCAAGGCTGTGCAGAAGCATACCATCTCACATAAGATCATGCTCTGCATTAAGAACTACTATGCATTGGCAAAGAAGCAGCCTTCAGAAGGACTGCTCGCCCATTCCACCTGCACCAAAGCTGCTGTCATTGCGTTGGCAGGTGGAGTCCCTGTCCTAGACATCTGCCATCCAGCTACATGGTCGTCCATTTGTATGTTCACTAAACACTATTTTCTGGACAGCCAAGTCTGCCGAGAAAGGCATTTTACCCACTTGGTCATGTATGGCTTTCTGGTTTGAGTACAATGACACCCACCCCCTCTTAGGGTACTGCTTTGGTATCTATTCAGAACGTGAGGAATCTGCGGCTAAAAGTCTCTATCAGAAGAACAAGTTGTTTAACTTCGGTGATGCTCTTTTCTGGTAGAGATTCTATTTAGCTGCAGATTCCTCACCGCCCCTCCCATCCTCCCCTCTCTGTGATTGTTCTCTACCCATTAATGTAAACACAAATGGGGCTGTCCCTAGTTGAGATTCCTACAGGATTTTTAAAGATGCGTATCCAGTGGAGGCATCTCACAAAAAGTGAAGGACTGGCCTCACACACCACCTGGTGTCATGCTTCATCATAGGCCGTCCTCGCCCTCTAAAAACTTCGTTTGATAGAGGGCGGGCATACACCTGGAGACAGGGATGCACTTCTAACTTAAGTGGTTGCCCGTGATTAGTGAAAAGTGATCTAAAAACCATTACAGTTGTCAAGAAACTAATTTAATTAAAAGGGCAACAGCATGGTATTAAAAGAAGTGAGCGGTGATTTGGGAACTAATTATCCACTCACCGTGCAAAATGTGGTCAACATGTTTCTGCTCTAAGGTCCCGAAGGGTACATTGCATTCGTCAGGACCAAAATGGTTTCAAAGGGCTCTGCCTTTATACACACGTTGTATAAAAGATCAACCACTATAAGAGTGGGGGTTTATGTGAGTATCAATTTCCCGCCAGTCTAGTACTCACAAGAGATACCTGTAGAAAAAGAAAAGGGAAACAAATGCATACCGAATATGAAAGTTTCCTGTTTGTAGTGTTAAATTACATACATCACCACACTTAAAAGCGCGCGTGGTGGTTTCTAAGTGAAACACGTGTCATTCATGCGTGTTTAACACTTATACAGGAGAGAAAACATGATTCTCGCCGCTTACCCTAGGTCACTATCCTACTTACTCCATGGGAGGTCGAGGGTGGAAGAGCCTACTGTGACATTCTGAAAAGAGAGACATAGAATCACAGACTAGTGTTGATAAATCAGGTCCATGATAGGGAGTAAAAAGCATACACACAGAAGCATATTTAAAAAGGTGCGTCCTTGTGGGAAGAGTAAAATTGCACCAGAGCGTTTCAATACGCTCTTCCATCCATCCAAAAAACAACACACACTCTTACTGTCATTTTCAGCGCCTCCAGCTGTGTCTCCTACGGTTTGTCCGCTTCGCCTCCCCGCCGGTGAGTAATGGTGGGAAAGAAGCGGTCTTTTATACTGTCATTGTTAGTCTAATCGTTTGTTAATTGAGAAGCAAATAGGTGGCACCTGGATAAGGTCCGGTGTCTGACTATGATTGTGCCTGGTTGCCTGGTTAAGGGCGTGGCCTCAGAGGCCACAGTCTCCCTATTGGTTGAGCGTTGGGTTAGAGGGAGTGTCTGCGGTCCACAGGTGGAGGGAGAGAGAAAGCATGAGTGCGTCTGCAGCTCTCCTCCCCGATTCTGTTTGGACGCGTGACAGAGCTGTCGTGCATGCGTCCCGTGCCTCTGGTTCAAGGGCGCATGCGTTTAGCGGCGTTGTTTATCGCCGCACGCGCTTGCGCGAGCATTTATACTTGCATTGGCTCTATCATAAAGTTGTAATAAAAATATTAAATGTAATCATGGTGATCTCTCCTATTCTTGCCGCATCTCATGCGTACCGGTGATTAGTTTTTAGCATGATCCCTCTAAGGGTGGCGATATTACGATTTACAATTATGAAAGGCTATATTCTCATTAAGAACATGAACGTCTCTAAGGAGGTACTCACGTTCAGACCAAATACAGAATCATTGTGCCCCCTAAGGTATTGGTGGTTTCTCCTTCCTGCGATTTTATAAGCGGGGTATTATTTTATATATGACATATATGTTTGGCACATATGTTGAGTATGCCCAAGATAAAAAATAGGGGTGCAGTGTGTGGTTGGTTTAAGGTGTTAATAAAGTTGTACTCATGGATTTGACTTAATGTAAGGACCCCATGTCCTAGCTGTATGTGTGAACACGAGTGCCTGATGTTACCTATTTTTCATGACGGCTCTGTAACAGGGTCACCGTGCCAGTTGTAACCATGGGATTTTATCGTTAAGGCCTATGTCCCATGTGCGCAGCCGGTACACCCAGCGTTGTTCCCTGACATGCAGATTATTACTGATGTCTGTTTTTTGTTTCCTCATCACCTCCAGTACCACCCAACGTAGATCTGATTCAGTGTGGTTAAGGTCTAAAAAGTGTTTTGTCAATCTGGTGTTAGATTTTCTACAACGGATTGTGCTGCGTTGTTCGTTAATCCGCGTTTTTACTTTCCTCCTCGTCATCCCAATATATTTCAGGTTGCACGGGCAGTTCAAGAGGTAGATCACATTCTCAGTGTTGCAGTTACTGAAATTCTTCAGTCTCCATGGATTGTTTGTGCCGATATCCACTTCCTTCGTGGTGGTGGTCAAAGGGCAGCACACGCAACTGCCGCATGGGAAATGGCCTGTTGGTTTTTGTTGGCTCCAAAGGGTGTTCTGACCACTGTCATCCTCGTGTATGATTTTGGAGTGTACCAGATCGTCCCTGAGGTTCCTACTTCTCTTGAAGGCGAAAAGGGGGGGTTCCCACTGTTGTTGTCCACTATTCAGGATTGCCCATTTCTTCTTTATTATACTTTGGACTTTATTTGATGCTGGGGTGTACGTAGTCACGCACACCATGCGCTCTGAATCTCCTTTTGGCGTAGTGTCCAGCAATGCTTCCCGATTATTATTCCTTGCCCGTTTCTTGGCTTTCCTGATCATTTGTTTTGGGTAGTGTCTAGCCAAAAGACAAACAACCGATAACGCCGCTAAACGCATGCGCCCTTGAACCAGAGGCACGGGACGCATGCACGACAGCTCTGTCACGCGTCCAAACAGAATCGGGGAGGAGAGCTGCAGACGCACTCATGCTTTCTCTCTCCCTCCACCTGTGGACCGCAGACACTCCTCTAAACCAACGCTCAACCAATAGGGAGACTGTGGCCTCTGAGGCAACGCCCTTAACCAGGCAACCAGGCACAATCATAGTCAGACACCGGACCTTATCCAGGTGCCACCTATTTGCTTCTCAATTAACAAACGATTAGACTAACAATGACAGTATAAAAGACCGCTTCTTTCCCACCATTACTCACCGGCGGGGAGGCGAAGCGGACAAACCGTAGGAGACACAGCTGGAGGCGCTGAAAATGACAGTAAGAGTGTGTGTGGTTTTTTGGATGGATGGATGGATGGAAGAGCGTATTGAAACGCTCTGGTGCAATTTTACTCTTCCCACAAGGACGCACCTTTTTAAATATGCATCTGTGTGTATGCTTTTTACTCCCTATCATGGACCTGATTTATCAACACTAGGCTGTGATTCTATGTCTCTCTTTTCAGAATGTCACAGTAGGCTCTTCCACCCTCGACCTCCCATGGAGTAAGTAGGATAGTGACCTAGGTAAGCGGCGAGAATCATGTTTTCTCTCCTGTATAAGTGTTAAACACGCATGAATGACACGTGTTTCACTTAGAAACCACCACGCGCGCTTTAAGTGTGGTGATGTATGTAATTTAACACTACAAACAGGAAACTTTCATATTCGGTATGCATTTGTTTCCTTTTCTTTTCTACAGGTATCTCTTGTGAGTACTAGACTGGCGGGAAATTGATACTCACATAAACCCCCACTCTTATAGTGGTTGATCTTTTATACAACGTGTGTATAAAGGCAGAGCCCTTTGAAACCATTTTGGTCCTGACGAATGCTATGTACCCTTCGGGGACCTTAGAGCAGAAACATGTTGACCACATTTTGCACGGTGAGGGATAATTAGTTCCCAAATCACCGCTCACTTCTTTTAATACCATGCTGTTGCCCTTTTAATGAAATTAGTTTCTTGACAACTGTAATGGTTTTTAGATCACTTTTCACTAATCACGAGCCACCACTTAGCTTAGAAGTGCATCCCTGTCTTCAGGTGTATGCCCGCCCTCTATCAAACGAAGTTTTTAGAGGGCGAGGACGGCCTATGATGAAGCATGACACCAGGTGGTGTGTGAGGCCAGTCCTTCACTTTTTGTGAGATGCCCCCACTGGATACGCATCTTTAAAAGTCCTGTAGGAATCTCAACTAGGGACAGCCCCATTTGTGTTTACATTTCGTGTTGGAGGCTGGATAGTCCCTAGGCCCTGTGCCTCTAGTTCCCATCCCTAGTCAATAACTAGGGCTAGTGTGTTTTTGACTCTACCCATTAATAACATACCAAGTCTAGGAATCTACACACTGGTCTTTCAGTTTGCTTTTGGGGCTCCGCATCTAGGTGCGTGGACAGCCTCAAAAGCAACTGAAAGCACAGGAGTGGTGCCTATATAGACCTGCACGTCACTTCCAGAGCGGAACAGCACACAGAGGTACTATGGAAAAGTTTTTGGATCTAGTCTGACGGCTGGGGAATATTCAAACGTTTAGGAATCTGCTGCTGGATTGAGTCTCTCCCGAAAGAGCGTTACTGAAGGTAAGTAACTTGTTCATCAAGTACAGGAATTATAACCCCAATTTACCAAAGGGTAGAGCATTCACAAAGAAGGCACTGGTTTTGGTTGAAGATGTTATGTTTTCTTTGTTTGCAGATGTTGGTGCAATCTGCCATTAGTTACTGAGCAGATCATGGCACACATGTGCTCAACTTGTACCCAAGCTTATCGGCTTGCAGCTTGGGCTCTGGTATTCGATGCAATAATAATGGTCCATTGACCTTTGTTCAAGTACAAGGCCAACTTTAGGGAACTGCGGCCTGTGCCACCGCACCAGGCACCAAGCTTGGGGGGAAAAGGGGGTGGGGTGTGTGTTTTGAAATTACTTATGGGTTTAAAAGCACCTTCTGCAGAGTTCCTTGCCTATCTCACAATTTTCAGGCAACAATAAAAATGTCAAGATAACTCTGGTGATTAATGTACATGCTGTAGAGAGGTGGAGTTTTGTATAGTGGCAGTTCTGACTCATCATAAAGTAGCGCAGAGGGTTAATATGCCTGCTGCAAAGAAGTGTGCTATGCAGATCTCAGAATTGTATGTTACATACATAGCTCAGTGGGTTCTGCTTTTCTCACAGAGACCCTTTTGTTACTTTCAGATCATAAATTTGGGTCATAATATAGAACAGTGAGCTATGAACAAGCCTCAAAGAACTGCGTGTGAACTGCAAGTAATAGGTTAAAACTTTATGTATTTTCCCCAGGCTTTCATTATCCTAATGTTGCTAAAAATGGTTCGTTTTGGTAGAACTAAATTATTATTAGTAAACCTAACCCCAACCACTTTTACGTTTTAAATCCTCAGGATGTTTCTCCAGACTAAGCACTCTTAAAATATTCTGGCTGCCAGTATGGATGACATGTGACTCCTACGCCTTGTAGACCTCATTGTCTTATGTAACATTTTCTATACGCTGATTTACAGACGTATGATTCATTGTCTCTGTATAATGTGTGTGTGTGTATGTGATGTAAAGTTCTCCGACACCCTACAATGGTATGAGCAGCGTTATAAAACAAATGACTTGCGTGTTATACAGTGGCTATGGAGATGAGGGCCACTGTTGTGGTGCTGGTAGTGAGGAAATGGGGGGAGCAGTAGTGGCTGCAACTTAACAGCGGTGGGGGGGCGGGAATAAAAAGAAAAAAAAATCCCTTACCTGTGTGCCGCTGCCTCTCGGTCCTCCTCGCCCGCTTCCATGACTCCAGGGCAGGAAGCAGGAGTATGATACTCCCCTATCCAATCATGATGCTGCTGATAGCAGCGTTGTGCTTGGTCTGAGTGCCGTGGTTCGGCGCTCAGAGAGGGACTGGGAGCCTGGGCATGTTCTCCACCCAGGCTGTAATACAAAGTGCGCATGACTGTTTGGCCGGGCCCAACACTGCAAACAAAGATTGTTGCACTGGGCGCCACAAGCTCTGTTCAAGTACAAGGATAACTGGGCTAGTCTAAGAATTCTGGAAGCTTTCAATGAGTCCCAGAGCCGGCAACCCTCCAACAGAAACTTGAGTATAGTCCAGCCCCTTCTCCTGTAGGTCTTGCTGTTTATAGGACGATCCTCTGTGTCAATCTAAAGTCTGAAGACTGGACCCATTGCACACAAGGGTCAGGGTGAACAGTTGGATAAATTGTTGCGTAACTGTTGCTTCTGAGGGGACAGTTCTAACATGAGATTACCTCTCTCCAGTTAACAAACCTTTAGATTTTTTTGTAGTTTTTTATAACGCAAACTCCCGTGCGCATTGGAGTGCTTTACATTTGCACCAGTTACATTACACAAGGTTTCTTTCCTTTTTTGCGCGGGGAGATTAAGTGATTTGCCCAGAATCACAGGATCTTAAGCCCACACTGGGTCTCGAACCTGGTTCCACCTGCAGCTCGGTCCCTAGCGCCACATTCTCTCCCCATTTCAGATAAGGTAACCAGATTTTGAGAAGCAAAAACTGGGACAGCTCAGACATAAAAGTAGGACTAAAGCCTTTAGTCTTATTTCTTATATCTGGCCTATCCCCTTTTTTTGCATAGCCTTGTAAATATGTGCACATATATCCATATACACACACATCCAATAGGCTTGTAAATGTATGTATGTATGTGTGTGTGTGTGTGTGTGTATATATATATATATATATCAGGACCTCCTCCACTCTAAGCTCCCCCTGCCCTCCTACCCACCCTGGCTCCACTCTGCTGGAAGTATGCAGCCGTCCCCCCTCCAGTGCGGCTTGACAGAAAAGGATAAATTACTTCCACTCTTCAGTAAAAGGAGCATATAACTTTCAATTCTGCTTTGCAGAATGACCTGACCTTTGTCCCAAAAACCAGAATTTACCTAAAATTAAGAAACGTGCGGGGGACAGTCCTCTGAAAATCGGGACTGTCCAGGGAAATCCGGGGCATCTGATCACCGTATTTTAAGATCCATGCCACAGGTCAGGCATAGGCTCGGCCTGGTCGGAGGCGGGCCGAGGTCGCTTGCCTAATCTGCTATGATTGTTTTCGCCTTGGGTTGGCTCAGTGAGGTGGGGTATGCACACTTTGGGTATACCCATGGTCAGCAGCGCCTTATGGGGCTTCTTGTGGAACAGGGAAAAGCATGTTGCACCATCAGTGTCCCCGCAGATTGCCAGCCACACGAGTGTTAATGCACAAGGCAGACAAAGTCGAATTGCGACAGCATGACATAGCTTTCCTTGCCATGCGAGTCATTCATTTTCATTTCATTTTATTAATCTTTAGTCGGTTTACACATAGAAACCATAAAAGTACTCAAAAAGAGCAACTCAATTTACATAATGCAAATATAAATATAACAATTAAAAAGCGACAGAATCACATGTCTCCGTGCCCTCTCCCAATAACTGAATATAAGGATTTGAGTATAGCAGCACAGGCCAAAACAACTAGGAAACAAAAACCTACTACATGGTCCGCTATGTTAGTGTTTATTTTAGCCTACTGCTGCTCTCACGTGATCCGATCCGATCAGTTCAGTGCAGTGCACAAAAGTCTTTGTTCAGCTACATGAACAACCCTGAAAATTGCACTTGTGAGCCAACAGATAAATGATTAAAAGTAAGGGGATTCTCTTGTGCGTCGGACATTATCTTACTAGGTAGAGCAGTCTAAAAAAACCCTAAGGAAGTGTGTTAAAATTATGGAGCGGACATAGATTGACGCGCTGGCACAGCAATTTTTAAAAGCAAGCCAACACAGTTAAAAACATCCTCGTTATTCAGCTGAAGTAATGCATTGTAAGCTTCTCTATAATCATTAATGTGTAACCTCTTAATTAATGGTAATAGAATGCTTTTTGTATACATTGAATAAAAATCGCAAAACATTAAAAAATGTAATGTAGATTGGCCGGACCTCCCATTACATGGACAGGGACAAGAGTCTAAGTTTACTTCAAAGCCTAATGGGAAGTTTAGCAGGTACTTTATTGTGCCTTCCCTAAGGCGAAACAACAGACTGCGTTGCCAGTGACCCATAGGCAGACCCTCCAGTTTTTCGCGATTCGCAAAATAATCGCGAAATCGGCAAAGGAGCGCGATTACCGCGATTTTTACCTTTTTGGCCGCGAAAAAGGTCTCCGGCAGGCATAAAAAAAAAATGATTACATCTTATTGGCTGTACGCGCACACGTCACTACGTGGCGCCGTACAGCTGTAAATACCTGTCTGCTTCTTACTGCGGCCGGCATTAGGGATTACAGATACAGAAATGAAAAGTACAGTCTTGTCAGTGGGCCCTGCCCATTGACACGATTGTACACCTTAAGAGGCTGCATTCTCAGCTGCGCATGCCTCTCTCTTTTACCCCTCGCCGTGACAGCATCCCTCCCCTTAATAGGCTCCTTCCCACTTCTCTTGCTGTCCCTTCGCTCTAGCCCCCTCCTTCCCTTTCCAGTTCCTATTTGCCCGTGGCAGGAGGGTGCAGGGGAGGGGATAGAAAAATGGAGGGTGTAAACAATTCTGTATGGCTGACAAGGTCCATCGTTTCGACTTTGTTTTACATGGAGGTTTGCACACCATATATGTAGGGAATAAATGTACTTCAGTGTTGATTCCAAACACAAAATAGATGCTGCAGTTTGTCAAACTTTAATCATCTTCATAAAAACCCTTCCAGCCAAAACGTTTCTTCTTTTGGATATATAACCCAGCAACTTCTCCAGGCTGGTAAAGAATACAAACATAACTCAATAAAACTCCTGCAGATTAATTTAAAATTATTTGCTTCACCCTGATAGAAAGCAACTCGTGCCAATTCAAGAAAGGGATGCTTTAAAATTAGTACAGAGAGACCAACAAATGATGACATTATGAGTAAAGTCTGTTTGTTGAAAATTATACACGACAGCATAAATTATACCAATTACGTATGAACATAGTCCATGTTGACATATGTTGGAGTCTAACTCCAAGAGTAGCTGTTTCCATAATGTCAATATGTCAAAGCCGTTAAGATATATGGTAACTAATCCCACCTATGTGAGCAAATGGCGTAAAAAGTAAAGAAAAAACATAAAAAGGAGTAAAATATATTATCTCCTGAATTGAGGACAGAAGAGAAAATTAAGATCACAGTTTAGTGATATTCAATGTGAAACCCAAAAGGACTGCTAAAATGTTGTAGCAATCCACCAAAGTGTGAACGTTAACTCCTAAAAAATTCAAAGAAAAATAACACGGTGTTGTAAATATGTTTTTTTTTCTGCAAGTACAAGGTAAGAATGTCAGGTAAATATGTGGTACAAGACTGATGTAAAGAATTTTAATATCATGCTAAAGTTGTCAGCCACAAATCATTCATAGGCGAGGTGCAAATAGGTTAGCAGTTGCCTGGGTGAACAAATAGAAAGCAAGTGCTCACTTTGAATTCATAGGCAAAAGGAGGTTACACATTAAACGGTGGTCATTTGAGAGCTATGAGCAGATGGTATTTTAGTACTACCTAGCTTCCTCCTGGCCAGGTGCCCACTGCAATAGCAGTGGGGTGTCATTAGTTGCTTCCTGTGCAAGCGCCAAGGTGGAGGAGTCCCTCGTTCGTTTCTCCTCAAAGGAGGGTCGCGCGTGATGTCATCAGGTGGCGCCCAGAACGGCAGCATATAAGGTATCATGAATCATGAGGCCCGCGATTGGCCTCTTTACTAAGTGCAGATTTTTAGCTAAAGTGTTTTAAGGCACGTCCTTAATTACATCCGCCACACCCCTATGGCAGACGCCCCAGTTTTTTCATCCTAGTTAAAGCCCTACACACACCCTCTGCTGTTACTTAATTGCGGACTTCATTCCAAACCTAAGTCACGTGCAAATAGAGACGTGCAGATTGGCATAGAAGAACATTCACTCTGGCCTTGAGGCAAACACTCCTCTTGGCCCAAAGGTGTAGCACATTCTGGACGGGTTTAAGAGGCAGCGGTGCCCCGGCAGAGGTGCATACATAGAAAAAGGGCCCCTCTCACGAGGTGCAGATTGGACACTTTAAACATGCCTATTTCACAGTGGAATGCTCTGCTAAATCAGTTTACATTGATTTAAGGCTGAAAAGGAATTATTACGAGAAAAATAAAGTGCCGCAATAATGCCGCTAAATTTCCATTTTTGTGCCGCTAAATTTCCATTTGTGTGCCGCTAAATTTGCAAATCTATGCCGCAATATCCTGGGGGGTCTGCATAGGACTGGTTGAATAGCTTTGGGGTGAGATATGCCCTCCCTGGTTTCCTTCCAGATAGGCTGTCACTCTAGATTTGCTGGACTCCCTCTTCAGTCTCTCCGCATGCACAAACTTGAACCAGCAGGCCTGCAACTGTTTTTTTTTACTAACAGTGTGAGAGCCCCCTGGGTTCCCGAACAATTGATTATAGCCTATCTTGTGCTTGCATGATTCAATATACTTCAACCATGGAATTTTACTACCTTTGTCACAGGAAAGGCAGTCTTTTATGATGTCTTTAGCAAGGGCTCCCTCCGTATTATGCCAGATTGCAAACCAAAAAAGCAGTGGGCGGGCACTAATATAATCCTCGACATAAGGAATGCCTAGCTCACTGTGCCATACAAAACTAGAGCTAGAAATTAGCGCCCCCAAGATCTTCCTACAGAATCTATGCTCCTCAAGTTGGATTTGATGACAATTCTCAATTCCCCAGACTTCAGCCCTGTAGGTAGTAATGGGGAGGCACTGTGATCTGTAGATCTGGAGTAAGGGACTAAGGCTGTCCTTTTCCTGAGGCGTGGTAAGCTGAGTAACAAGCCTATTGCTCTGGAAAGTTTGCTCCCACTGTTTGCTATATGTGCTTTCCAAGAACCACTATCGCCGAAGGTCATGCCAAGATAAGAAAAAGTGCTTGTGCAATGTAAACTAGACTCACTAACTTTTAGGAATGATATATTATATATTTTTGGGCCGCAAGACATAATAAAGGATTTGGTAAAATTCTTTTGGAGGTCTAATGATACCATAAACTTTACAAAGCCACTTACTAAAAGAGAAAGCGCCTTTGGAGTACGAGCCATTAGCACGGCGTCGTCGGCGTATAATAGTGCAGGTAAAACGGAACCCTTGATTTTTGGGACAGCAAGGGTAATGGTAGTTAAAAAAGATTCAAGGTCGTTAATGTATAAAATGAATAAAAGTGGAGCTAAAACACAACCTTGTCTCACACCTCTCAGAATGACGATTGTTATGTTTGGGAGTAGTTTGTATTCCGCTTTCAAATGTATATGCTGACTGTGGCAAGAGGTCACCCACATTAAGAGCCTATGGATCTGAGGAAAGCAGAAGTATGCTGAGAGATGCGAGAGACAGAGATACACCAGGATGGAGTGGATTACAGTCATCCTTTGTGTGGGTGTCACTATGGCTTCTCAGCTATAAAATGACAATCGTCACACTTTATAGATCATTTGCACTTGCAGGCGTGGACTATGCTGGAGTCCTTCAGTGGCAAGAAGTCTGTTGCAGATCTTTGTAAATATAGCATACCTGTCCAGTTAGTGTTGAGTGGATCGTTAAAATGGACTCACTGATTTCCATCAAGTCGCTTCTCCTTAGCCCCATCAAAGATGTCAATAGCACCCTTTTGGGTTGGTTCGACAAGGGCTGTAGGGCCACCAAGCAAATGTTGCGAGATGCCTTAATTACCAGTCCTAGAAACCAGTACCTTTAAGTTAAAGCCAGTCAAAAAAACAGACAGGCCCTTAAAAAGCATAAGCTGAGCCTTAAGGAGAAAGCCTGGGCCTGCCTTACTAGGCCATGCAAACAAAAGACGCCCATAGTTTTGGATGAGGCCCCCCCCATTTTTCCCCCTAGCCATAAGGTTCAGCCTCGAAGAGGTAATTGTAGCCATCGCCTCTAGCCCAATCAAGAAAGCACTCGGGCCAGATGGGGTCCCCATGCACCTATACAAGGACAACATTGAACCACATGATACCTGCCTCTTGGCAACAGGCTATCATTGTCCCAATTTTCAAACAAGGAAACAAGCAGGATCTGCGCTGCTACAGGCCGATTTCACTTCTGGATTCTGTGGTCAAAGTAGTAGGCTGGGGCATCTTGCTGAGAACTGAGGTTAGGGTTAAACAGACTGGGGCCCGAAGTACAGTCCAGTACAGCTTTAGGGAGGGCAAGGGGACCCAGTAACAGTGTCTAAATCTTAGCTTAGTGGGGGGGAAATATACCATAGCTAAGAGAGGGTCCCTTTACTTTGCCTTTAGGCACCTGAGCAGAACATTCGATTGCGTGAACCGATCCAAATTATGAATCATCCTTCCACAGATAGGTATCCCTGGTCAAAAAGGAAGATCGTCCTAGAGCCATTCTGAAGTCATCTGATGACTTCAGCTGAGCAATTCCTGTAATTATCTGGGGAAGTCATTCCAAACCATCCTGAAGTATGCCTATAGGGCAGAATATTTAAATGAGATGACTCTTACTGTAATCACAAAAACTACTGTAGGATGGTGTTCTGATGACTTCCACTGGCAGAGAGTGATTACCCTTTACAACTCCACGAATACTAATTGACAACTTCAGGATGAGTGAGAATTACTCCAGGATGGGCTCTAGACAATTTAGGGATGACTGTGGATTACTCTAGGATGATTCTACAACAATTTCAGGATGATTGTCGATTATTCCTGGATGATCCCATTACTGCTTCAGGATGGAAGTTGTTTACTCTGGAATGATCCCGTGGCAATTTCAGCATGAGTGTGGATTACTCTAGGATGATTCAATGACAACTCAAAAATGAGCATGGATTACTCAGGATTATGTTAGGACAAATACAGAAAGAGTGTGGATTACTAAACAATGACTACTTAAGGACTTTCATATGATTGTGAAATACTCTTGGGGGATTTTATGCCAACTGCAGATAACTCCCAGATAATTTAATGAATAAATTAGAGCGGCTGTGGATCACTAGTAAATCATTAAGGTTTGGATTACACCTTGACAATTCCATGTTGCAAGCACATTAGTCGACTGCCAGTATTCCCTTGCAGGGTCCCACTATTAGTTTAGGAATATGGATTTGCTGGTAGGGAAATATTTAGAGGACCACCTCCTCAATGTACCTTCCTGTCAAAAACAAGCCACTTGGATGTAATATGCCTTCTTTACACAATACCATTAATTTGCAATGCCATGAGTTCTAAAGTAAAGCCCAGATTTACAAAAGTGTCACTGAACACAGTGCACACCCACATTTGCTGTGTTGCGTAACAGGGAGAGAGCAGGAAAGTGCAATGTCTACTCCCTCTCCCTTGCACCACTGCACCATTAGGCAGTCGAGCACCATGCAAACACATTTGCACTATTGTGCATAAGTGTCTGCGAGAGTCTAGATTAGGTTTTGTACTGGAAGGGTTTCCCTTCCAGTACAAAAAATACTATGCCAAGACAAACTTGAAAACTTTTCCCATTCTGTGTGAGTGTTGTACCAAATAGCTTTGGTTTGTAAATCCTGAAAAGGTTTTTGCGTCAAGACTGCATTATAAAACGTAAGCAACCCAAACACAAAACTTCCATAAATGTGGTCGTAATTATCAGATCAATATTCTCCTGCTTTGGAAAGATTACTTTTTAAATTCTACTCTGAGAGGCGGGCACCTGTATAAAATAAATCTGAGAAACGTTCCATATGGCTAGCTTTGTGCTGTAGAAATACTATATGCATACAAAAGTAGTGGTCTGCAACAATGCCATACTTTGCATTCAGCTAAGCTTAACAACTTGTGCTGCTACCCCCATACTCCTGACTCACTGGGACTTGCCTTACTTTGAAGTACAGAGCATTATCTGAAGCAGTTTTACATGGTGACCAGCAGCAAAAAAGTCTGAACAAAACAATGGTTAAAGGAAAAAGCATCAAAAGGGATGTGTCAACATGTAATTTTATTGATCTAAAGCACACATTTGGCCCCTTGGGGACCAGGATTCCAAACAAGAGAACATAAAGAAAGTCCAGGACACTGTACAAGAGGGGGAAAAAGGCCAGAATACTAATAAAAAAAAGAACAAATAGGATTAAGGAAAACCAGTAACTTCGTTGTATGTTTCTAGATTGAGTTTTTTTCCGTCCACTTCTAGCATTGCAAATCTTTATAGCCAGCTTCCTTCTCATAGTTCTGTTGTCCAGTGACGACCAGCAGTTGACCCTGCACACAGACTTCATAAACTCTGGAAAAAAGAAATTAACATACATCAGTATCATGTTACCACCACTATTTTAGGTATTTAATAGGGCTAAGCTGCCTTTAAAATGTTCCAATCGCGTTATTTCATATAGTGTGCCCCATGAGATATGGATAGAAGGGTTCATAAGTTTAAAATTAAGGGCACTTGGTCAAAGAGACACAGGTGAGAGCAAAGCATTGATGAACAGGGGGCAGGAGGTGAAGAAAGAATGTTTCTTTATTAACTTAAGAGTGAAGCAACAAGTTGTGGATTCAGGAAATCTGTTGGAGTTTCAGGAAGAGGACAGAAAAGGTCCATCTACAACAAAGGTCTTTTAACTTGTATGGAATGAGCTGCCCTGATGTAAAATGTTTTGAAGCTGGGCCCCCTCCAAAACTTCGCTTATGGTGACTTGGGGCTGTAGGAGTGGTCGGGGCTAAGAGCGGGGGTACTTTTCTGTAGCCCAAAATATGCAATAAACTTGAGAATTATGAAAGAGCAAACATGACTAATTAACAACAGAAATTGAACACAAAACACCACAACATAACCGGGGAGTTTAGCCCCTCATGCTCCTGGTTCCTAATGCAACTGTACCTGCTGCACTAATGATAGTTCCAGCCCCAAGTAGCAGGCTGTGTTCTGCCTTTTTCGTCCTTTTGAAATACTGAGGTACTTGAAAGAAAGATTGATTCAAGTACTGATGTAGAGGTGTTGAAACAAATATATGTGCCCTAGTTATGTTCACCAGCAGTGGCGGCTGCCAGCTATCGGGAGTGGTGGGCGGGCAAACCACTGCTGGGAAAACAAAACAGCAGACTTAGCCAATCCTGGCACTGCTCTCATACTGTGGAGCATCCAGCCAGCCACTGCTCCTGTCCTCTGTTGCCAATCTGCAGCAGAGGACACACCCTGTATCTCTCTGGGATCGGGGCAGGCAGGCTGGCTGGCTGCTGCAGGGCACACAACAGTAAAAAATAAAATGTCAAAGAGAACTTTTCACTGGCATTTTTATTTTTTCCTGCGCAGTTCGCAGCAGGCTGGGGTGGGTGGGCGATGCTCCACGTCCAAGTGAAAAAACCACAGGTGTTCGCCAGATGCTGTCACGCTTCCTCTGCAAATAGAAAGCAATCAATACCAGATTTAATTTACAAAACCATTGTGGAGGCAGCCATGTTGGGCCTGAACTCTACTTGCAATATTCATACTTTGAAAATAGTCTAAGAAACAACCATACTGACCAGAAATTCAAATCGGAGCTTACAACCAAGTGCTAGGAAAAGGGGAACTGATCTAATTATTAAGAGAGTTGATCAGGTCTAAATAAAAGCTGTGAGCACAGTGTTTTATAAGTGCAGTTTGCCATCACCCATTCATCCAGTTTGAGCCCCTCACCTGGAACTACAGATTTCAAAATTAAATCCCAACTCAAGGCCTTGCCAGATTTGCATGCTATTTGTAGTGCAAACTCAGCACAAACTCTTAATAAGTTACGACCCCCCCGCTCTTTTGCAGACTGCTGTTAAGCGTGATGGAGTCCTTGTACATTAATATGATAAAAGATCACATATGCAAACATATTTAAACACCGTATGTAATGTATTTTCATAGTCCTAGATTAACTGAATGTTAATTTGAACATTTGTAATGTCTTACCTAATACTACATCAACCTTCTCCTCATCATGGACAGCTGTTCCAGCACGAGCCTTTATGTCATGTCTTTTGCGGATGCAAGTTCTTTCGTAGAAAAAAGTATTTCTCCAACACCATTCAGAAGAAAACCTGTACTGTCCCGAGCTGCCTTGGCTTCCTCCAAGAGTTTGTGCAATTCTCTTTGGCACAAGAACAGTTCTGAACCGTGAAGGATCATTTCAATCCTTCACCAACTGCTGCATATCAGTCTGCAAAATAACACAACTATTAACTATTTGGCATCATGTTAGGTTACATAGTAAAAAATAAAAATAAATATATTAGAATTCATGGTTTTTGGATGTTAATTTGGCGTACATGGCTAACAATCTAAGATTTGCTGTGTTAGCTCCATAAATATAAAGCAGCCATATAAAAAAAAACATTACATGCAGAAAGATTTGAAAGTCTTGTCATGCAGTAAATCTACAAGGTTTGTCCTATATAACCTTTAATTGTGCAGAAAGGTTACAAATGACAACACAATTAGTATGCCAAAACAGTGGGAAAGAAAACAAGTACCTTTTGAACCCTTGAATGATTGACTGCATATTTTTGAGGCCGCTGTATATGTTATGTTCCTAGAGCTTGTCAAAGCAGACAGCGCAGCTTGCAAATGCAGTATAGTACATAACCCAAGCATACTTTTTGGCGATACATGTGTTTTGGGTGGGAAGAAAGGATTGTTAATGGAAATTTGTTGCAGTTTACGGGGTTAGGTAGAATATCAATCACTTATCTTTTGAGTGTTTGTTTGCGGCTTGTAAAGCATTCACTACTTCTTGTAACCGTACACACTCCTCATTCAGACAGGAACCAGGGCCAACAGAATACCTTTCATTTTGGTTAATAATGGACAATGAGTTGTATACCATTTCCTTAGAGAGAAAGCAAATCATAATTAGACTATACAAGTGGAAATGCAATTTGCTATGCATCTTAAAAAAATAAAACATTACCCTAGTGTGAAATGATGGACTTTCCTCAGTTATCAAATGAAAGGATTCTTCATTGTCCTGATGACAAAAATAAACAAAAAAAGAAGACAAAGCAACCATTAGGCCATCATTTATACTGTACAGTTCAAATAGTTGTCAATTTATTTATTCACATTTTAAAAGATAGGTATACGGGCTTTGTTGTTGACTAAATTGCACCATATTAATTCTGTGTTGTAATAAGAATCAAGTCTGTTTGCAGTGATAACAGGCAGAAGTTATGTAGTTATTAAAAATAGGTTTTGGCAGCAAAAGGCGTGTTACAATTACCAAGAAAAGAAGTCTGGCATGTAGGCTTAACAATATGCAATTGTGTATAAAAGGCAGCACTCATCTAGCTCTACTTACATCATGGTCAACCCTTTTGTTGCTTGAAAATGGGTCATGGCAGGGGGTATGGTTCATATCAACATCTGTGACTATTGCTGCAGATGGAAATTCTCTGTAGGCCAGGCTGTGTGACTGTGAGCCAAAAAACCTTGTGGTGTCAAAACATTTGGTGCCAGCTCTTGTGTAGGAAATAGTTTTTGGGGTATTAACTGGTGAGGTGGTGATGGGAAGGCATGCTTTCGTCCTTGATCCTTGAATTTAAGAGGGGACTCTAAGACAGTTTCATTTTCACGTTCTATTGCTTCATATTTATTTGTAGATTTTGGATGAAGGACACTAACCGTCCCTGTTGAAAGTGCCAGCTTTTCAAGTTTCTGCATGTTAATCCGTGAACCTGCAGCACCAGTTTCACCTATATTTTTGACCATCCATTTACAAAGAATTTCACTGGGATTGTCCAAAAGCAGAAATTCTCCATCTTTTCTAAAACAAACTGAACGACCGCAAGCAAAAAATAGGACATTAAATGAAGCCATTATTATATCCTGCTAGATATAAAAATCAGAAATTAGTTTGCGACTGGTTTAAGTTTTAGAGGTATGGTACAGAGCATATCACAAACTGATTTACATATTATTTAATTGGAGAAAAGTATCAGGTGGTGGGCAAATACAAACAACCTATCTCTATCGCCAGATTTTGGATAGTGGAAAACATGAACTATCAGTAAACCAAGAGGCAAGACAGTAATGTAAATCCTCATTTTACACCCCTTCAACAAGCATTGGCATAGTAATGAGGTCTCGCTTTGGGACCTTATAAGTGTTTAGCCATGCAACAGTTGATGTTGTTGCACCAAGGATATTAGTGCTGCATAACTAAATACTTATAAGGTCCCAAAGGCAAGACCTATTGGCTATGCCAATGCTTTTTTTTCTTTGTTGCAGTTTTGTATAGCGCGAACTCGACCTGAAAGAACTGGAGGCTCTCTACATGAGCACCAGTTACATTCATTTTCTATTTAAGGCACAGGAAGATTACGTGATATGTCCAGAAACACAGGATGGTAAGCTGACGCAGAGACTAATAGCACCGATAGTGTTTTAAAGAGAGCAAGCATTGAAAAGCTGCGTTTGTTTATAAGCTAAGCCTGTTATCCTGAGGGGTTTTATCAGTATAAAACAAACGTGTAACAACACAACAGCGCTTGATGTAATGGCGGCTTTGTGCAGTGTACTGTGGGCGAGAATTAAGTAATCTTCGGAGTGTCCCACTTCTGCTCCTTTGTGTCGACAACCCTAACACAGATGTCCAGAGTAGCAATGGCAGTGGGGGAGAAAAAGTCCCCGCACGCAGGTCCCACCATTTACAAGAACAAACAAAACCTTCGGTGCCTGTCACTGTTTTGTATAGCGCAAATTTGACCTGAATGTATTGGAGCACTATAAATGAGCGCCAGTTACATTACACATGGTCACATTCTTTTTTTTTTTAAGGCACAGGAAGATTACGTGATGTGTTCAGAATCACAGGATCTTAAGCTGACGCCGAGACTAATAGCACCAATAGCGTTTTAAAGAAAGCAAACATTGAAAAGCTGTGTTTGTTTATAAGCAAAGCCCTGTTGTCCTGAGGGGTCTTATCAGTAGAAATCAAACGTGGAACAACACAACAGCGCTTGATGTAATTGCAGGCTTTGTGCAGCGTACAGTGTGTGTGAGTGAGAATTATGTAATCTTCGGAGTGCCCCGCTTCTGCTCCTTTGTGTTGACGACCAAAACACAGATGTCCAGATTAGAGATGGCAGTGGGGAGAAAAAGTCCCAGCGCGCAGATCACACCATTAAGAAGATCAAACGAAACCTTTGGTGCCTTTCGCAGTTTTGTATAGCGCAAGTTCGACCTGAAGGTATTTGAGCGATATACATGAGCACCAGTTAGATTACACACGTTCACATTCATTTTCTTTTGAAGGCATGGGACGATTACGTGAAGTGTCCAGAATCACAGGATCTTAAGCTGACGCCGAGACTTATAGCATTGATAGTTCTTTAACGAGAGCAAGCATTGAAAAGCTCCATAGTCGCACAGTGCAACCCTCTCAAATACATTCGACTCACCCCCCCACTTTAAAGTTTACTGTGTTGCCGCTAAGCCGCGCTGTGCATGCCTGGAGTAACGCAATCTCACAGGCGACGTGCTGAGCCAGGGAAATGCTTGTACCATTTAAATAGAAGTGTGGGCTCCAGTGAGTTCCTGAGCAGGGGACAATGGCAGTGCGAGCAAAGCGCGCACCCTGCTGTATCCGCCGGAGCAGCCGCAGGTTGAGAAAAGGTGAAGCATGCACTAAGCATTAGCCATTTGGAGGCTGTAATTTATTTATGGCACAGACAAATCCAACAGACGCTTACATTGCCTAACTTGCATTGGCTGAATAAGAGACTCGCAGCAGCTCCGTGCACGTTGCTGTAGGAATGGGAGTTCAGGCAGGATGTGGTGGGGGAGAGAATGGACAGGGAAGCGGAAGCAATGATGTGCGAGAGAAGGCCATGAGGTGGGATGCGGCGGAACTGATGGCGGAAAACACACCAAGCGCGGCCGCGAAAGTGAAAGCGCCAGGATGTCGAGCCGGCAACAAAAGTGAAAGCAACCGCGAGCAGGCAAATGGAAACAAGCGGTCGCGCGCACGCTAATTGAAAACAAATGGCCCCAGCGTGCCGCTGCTCGCTCCCGCAAGGTGGATGCCGCCACAAGCACGAGTGTGAGGAAAAGAGCTGACCGATTTCTAAAGGTCATCTCCTAGAGAAGCACATGCGCGCTGCCTAGGCGAGACCTAAAAATGGATGAATTTACACCTATTTTAAGCTGATATTTAAGTGAAATCTTGTGGCATTGGGGGAGACTTTTTAGGTTTCACCTGCACAGCGCTTGCACCGCGCTTGAGAAATCTCTTGTATTTAATATATCTTAAACGGGGGCTTTTATCAGTTCCCGTCGCTTAATTACTGTGTTAATTCACTTTTGTTTGGAACTATTTTTTTGTTAACTTCCCTGGCTGCACGCATTTACAGTACTTCTACTAAAGCTGTTCACCCTGTTTAAGCCCCATTCACTAAGATAGATCTCTTCCCACAGAAAAGGCAGACAGCATGCTGCAATGCTTGCTTTTTATTACTTAGTTGTGTAAAGCAGATGGTTTAGCCTTAGAACGTTTGTGGCCTTTCCTATTCATGCCTCAGTACCTTTCTTTGCACTTTGTAGACATTATCAGATTGATTTTTTCAACATAATCTATTTGGTCATTGTGATCAAATTCTAAATGTTGTAATAAACATTGCACATTAAAAATAAAGTTAAATATACAACAGCTATGCTATATTTTACTACTAAACAGGCAGCCACAAGTGTAGTTACCTTGCAGACAACTAGGTCATGATTTGAATGGTGCAGCAGGTGCAGTGGCACCGGTCCCAAAAATTGTCATAACTCCTCTAAACACCTAATATTGCTATATTTGACTACTAAACAAGCAGTCAAAATTGAAGTTACCTTGCAGTTAACAGGGACTTTATTTTAAAGGAGCAGCAGGTGCAGTGGCACCAGGGCCAAAACGTGTAGGGAACCCACCAAACCCAGATCACTGTTAAATTTTACTACTAAACAAGGCAGTTACAAATGCATTTATCTAGCACGCAATAGGGTCATGATTTGAATGGTGCAGCAGGTGCAGTAGCACCAGAACCAAAAGCTCTAGGGACCACGCTAAACACCTAATATTGCTATATTTTACTACTAAACAGGCAGTCACAAGTGCACTCGCCTTGCAGACAACAGGGTCATGACTTGAATGGTGCAGCAAATGCAGTGGCACAGGGCCCAAAAGCTGTCAGAATGCCTCTAAACACCTAATATTGCAATATTTTACTACTATAAAGGCAGTTACATTACAGATAAAAGGGGCTTGATTTCAATGGTGCAGCAGGTGCAGTGGCACTGGGGCCAAAAGCTCTAAGGACCCTGATAAACGCGGAATACTGCTAAATATTACTACTAAACAGACAGTCACAAGTGCAGTTATCTAGCAAGCACTAGGGCCATGATTTAAATGGTGCTGCAGGTGCAATGGCACCGGGGCCAAACGTTGTCAGAACTCCCCTAAACACATGTTGCTATTACATCAATTTATTCTATTATTTCCCTCTTTCATTTTTCAAAATGTTGCTATTACTTACCCACACTTACCACTAGTAACAGCACAATATATTGCCTTTTTGTACATAAACAAGTCATAACACTAACAGATTTTCTGTAACTTCTATTTTACAACTACTCAGCAAAGCTACAGCGTACAACAAAAAACAGCTTATTATTAATCACATAGGCGAAACCTAATGCATTTACCATTGCTTGTTACTATTACCTTGGATAACATTGGACACAAGCTCTTCAAAAACAATTGCTTTTCTACCAGTCTCACTTGACCGATCCTCTTGAAACTTGGAGGGACACAAATCCCACCTGTTCCCAACATTCATACCAAACTGCACCCCGTTCCCATCACTGGAATGGATACAACTTTTACACCAAACACCCCACCCGCGCCCATTCAAAAACAACCCGCATTCAGCCGAAAAAGCACGAAAACACACCAAATCGCAGCCAATCCATGCCAACTCCAATATGCACGAAACAAACACATGCCCTGAACCCTAAACGCCAGGAACCCTAGCCCACACCAACCTTATGCTTAGTACATCTGGCCCTCGATATTAAAAAAAAAAACCTTGCAGCAACTCTTTTGCAGTAACATTTTACAGTAGATTTAGAATTCCAGACAATTCGAATTTTGAACACTGATTACCACAAGTGTATTTATTTTGATTACATTTCAGTGGGTTGGTACCTTTGAGCTGGGCATCTTTTAGCAAGCAAGTCATACACTCAGTCCTATTAAATATAATTTGCTATGAATTCCCTTTTTGTTTTGATGTGTTCTTTTTGTTCAGCAGCCGATTGTTTCCTTTACTAAAATGAAAATAGTTGGGTGTAAATAGAGCAGTGCCTAAGCATGGCTTAAAAACCTCTATAATTCAGTGTACAAAATCAAAAACCTATATTGCATTCCCTCAGCAAACACAGAAATAAAAAAAAACACCAGATGTGAACATTTATCTTAATTCTTAGAGGTCAGGAGTTTATCGTGTTTAGAAAAAATTACGATGTTTAATTTTCTAATGGTTAAAACAAAAATACGTTATCCCTGTGTTGTCGGTAGATATAATATTATATTTAGTTGCAGAAAAATGTGATCCATCAGGGTTTGGAGATGGGGGATTATTATGACCAATCAAATCCGAACTCATCAGTAAAACGATATTTGCTGAGAACACTTGAATGCTACCATGGGTTTCACTAGGTATCTCTTGCCAGAACTAAAGCACAATAACTGCAATATAAGTTATGAACTTGGAGCTGCAGCACTTTAATTATTCAGCTTCAGTGTCGGCTCTGTGGCGTGGGTCGAGACATTCTGTATTGTACCTTTTATATATCACTTACTACACTTATATGGGGCACTGAAGCGCCTGTTTACTTGGGTAAAATGCTACAGCGTGCTGGGTGGGTGGTTTGTGTATTCTGTTTCTTTTGAGCCTATGTGGGAAACATTTTTGTCTAGTGCCTGAGAGGTCCTCTTAGCATGTCTTGCACGTGATGGTGGAAAGAAGTGTGAGAGATAAAGCATGCACAGTATAAAATGACTCGACCCTTTTAGGAACTGTTAAAGCAACTATGCGCACCTTACGTGTCCTATCCAGAAGTAAAGCAAGCACAGGGGCACTGTTAATCAGGCATTGGTTAGTCTGTGGGGGTGGTGGGGGCCTGTACGGGGAATATACTTAAAACTGCATCACACCATCCTGCTGGGCAGTGGTCTCTAAGGCACGTGAAGTATTTCATCCAAGGGGAGCGCTTTATTGTAATCCAGCTAGTCATTAGAGCAGTCTCAGCTCCTCGGAGGCTCCAATCCTTGCAAGGGCCTCTGTGTGCCACCCCATGGTTTATGCCTCCTTGGTGGACTCACTACTTGATGTGCAGGTACACATCGAATCTGCCGCCTCCGGGCAGCCAGCAACCACTGGAGTATGCAGCACACACAGCAAGCATCAGGAGGTGCTGTGTGGCACTCTCCTGGCCCAGGTTAGCCCACGGCCCTGGCTCCAAGTCAGCAGAGCGCGAGGGTTGCGGTCACCTTCTTGCCGCACTGGCCTTATCGATTCTTGAGCCCCTGTGAGCGCTGCGACGCTCCAGCAGTGGGTCGCCACGTGTGCTGCAGCAGCAATACCCCCTTCCAGGCGCTAGCTAGCATCTGCAGGGCCACTAATGTCGGTGGGCTCAGTCGGAGCATAGAGACCTGCTCAAAAGAACATCTTGACTCCTTCCCACACTTTTCAATATTTAGTAACTAGATTTTTTTAGCCACTAAGCCTTGATTGTATAGGCTACTTATGTAAGCACAGAGATTAGAAAAAAAACGGGCGAGTAAGCACATAAATAATCCAGAATCCAATTCGCTCTAAACCGGTCCCGCAGGCCCTTCCTTACCTGAGATGCCGGAATCAATCATTTTCCTGCTTGCAGATGTACGCGCGCAAAGTCTGGTAAATAAAAGAGCTGAAGCCGCGCCATTACCCCTTAAAAATACCATTGCACCCTCACGGTTTTCCTTGGTGCTTGCAGTAACGTCACTTCCGGCGCTACCGGATGTGCGTAGGGCTTGTGCAAGTCCACCTGTGAGTTTAGGTTCCTGCATAAAGGGGAGTGGGAAGCAGAGAGTGAAAATTTGGAAAATGAAACGATTACGCCATTTCTAATTGTGTCAAAATTGAATACAATGTATACGGAGGTTATGCCAAAGATGGGCACACTTTACCAACAAAGGTTTCCCATCTGTTCAACCCCGAAACACTACATGCATGGATATCTTCGGTTCTCCTCCGTATCTTGCTGTAAGGGCTCCTTTGTGATCTGGGGACGCACCTTCAGTAACAGGCGTCACTGGCAGGTCCTCTTGCACCCGAGGTAACTTGTTGTGTTTAGTTCTAGTTCTTAAACTCGTGACGTCACTATTTGGAGGGATAGGAGCATTGTCATACTGAGGCGGTGGGGGAGAGGCAGAATATTTCATACGGAGGAGGGGGAGATGAATGGGACGTCACCTCGCGGCACACATTTTATAACCTCCACGAAGAGGAAGTAGCACGGACAGGCATGGTGTCGGTAAGCTAGCTTAGTGGACCTAGATTTAGCTGTGGAGATCTGTTTGTAAAGTGCCGGTCAAAGGTGCAGATCCCAGCAAAGCAAACTCAGACTTTTTATTCTGCCGAAGATGAACAAACAGTACCACTTACTTACCTGAATAATAATTTAAATTTGAACATTACTTTCGTTGGCAGTCACAGTTTAGGTGACAACATAAAGACAAAATAAAGAGTAAATTAAAACACGTTACTCCTAAGTGTTGGGATTGTGGACTGGGCACACCTCTTGTCATATCACCAGAAGTGAGAGCGATCAGCTGGGTGCACTGCTCGAGCAAAGCATGCTTTGAAAACGGGTTACTGCGAAGTGGGCCATTAAAGACTTCTGGACACTAATGAATACGTACACATTTCTGCACACTTCTTAATGAGAATTGGAGGCAGGGTGGCCTGTGCACATATTTCACACTTTCTATCAATACTGCTGGGCTCTCTGAGAACTCTTCTTTAAGCATCACTGAAAAAGTGAACATCAACAGCAGTTCTTCTCTTACTGCCACCAGACAAGACACACTGAGGAAAGCTTCGTACACCAGCTCGTTATAGGAAACAAAAATGCAGAGAGGCCGCAGGAGCCTCGATCTTTTTTTTTTATATTCCGCAGACATAGGAAATAAAACAGATTTAACTCAGTGCTGCAAAAATCTCACTTCTATGAATAAAAGCTAGAGCGCCAAGACATTTTTGGTGGTAGCGTGCTTTATAAAGCTCCATTATCATAACATGGATCTTTATGTATCGTGTTGAAGCTTTTATGAAGCGCTTCCTTATCCCAGGTGGAGTTTCAAAACGCTCCAATTTGCATTTGGTGTACTTCTCGAGTGGGTGATTGAAATGAGTGTTAGCTGCATTTTGGCCTATGTAGGGGTGTTGTCGAGGGGTGCAGTGCTTAATTTGTACGGGTGATTGCAGTTGGTGGGCACTGGCTCTCACTTTTGGGGGCAGAAACCAAGACATATTTTATCATTAGACTCTGAGCAAGCGAGAGAACAGCAGAAAGTGTGAAAGAATGAGACAGAGAAAGATAGGAGCATTGTGACACAGGGAGCAGGCAGAAACGATAAAGCGTCTGCAAGAGGGAGCTAAAGAGGCAGGAAATGTAAGGTGGGGAAAGAGGCAGAAGGTAGAATCAAGACTAGACAGCCTCGGTGTTCGGCTGCTCCGGCAGCAGGCTCTAAAGAAAAACTTTCTACTGTGTGCGCACTTGTTTGTGAGTGTAGTGTGTTTCTGCGCATCTTTATCGGTTGCTGTACATTGAGCAGTCTGTGCCTGGCTGTGCATGCGCATTTGGAAAACTGTGTGTTGAGCCTTTGTGTGCACCACTGTGTGTCTGTTTGCCTGCCTGTACTTCAGCCTGTGTCTGTATGCGAGCTAGTTAGTGTTTGTCAGTGTGTATTAATGAAAGCATGATGTATTTGCTGTGGTACATATGTGCATCACTGTGCATTGTGAAAAACAAGCACAAATGGGCATTACTACAGCACTGCATAAGTAGGACAGATAAGTTTGCTACTGCATAATTCTGTTGATCGGGAAGCGTTTGGTGGCATTGTGGCAAAGGGACAGATATTTCCGCTAGTCCAGCACTGTAGAATTTGGAGTACCATGTGGATCAGTGTGGCGTTGTCATAATCGGATAATGTAGATTGCAGAAGCATTGTGAAAAATGTGCTAATGTGTGCTTTATTGCATTTTTATGCAGTTGCAAAGCATCTAAAGCATTGCAGAACTTGGACAAATGTACATGAATGTGCGGCTAGGGTAACTAATCACAAATGAGCAAACTGCAGCACTGTGGAGATTAGGCAAACGCGCATTACTGCAGTTTTAATGAAAATGGGCAATGCGCCTTACTTCAGGAGCCTAAAAACTGGGCGCATTCTTGTATCACTATCAAACTGGGTAAAACGTGCAAAAGTGCAGCACTGATGAGAATGCGTGAATATGTGCATTATTCTAGGATTCTGAAAACGGGCTAACTGCACTGCTGCATCTCTGTGTGCAGACTGTACAAAATATGCTTTAGTGCAGCACATTTTTGGAAACGGACATTTGTGCTCCACTATACAGTGTGAAAAATAATGTGTAGTTCTGTAGCGCGGCCGCTAAAGTGAAAGCGGCCCACGCTGGTAATTAAGTAAGCGCGGACGCTAACGTGAAAGCGGCCCGCGCTATTAATTAATTAAATAAGTGCAGCCGCTATAGTTAAAGCGGACCGCGCTGTAATTTAAATAAATACATTATAAAAGCGAGCGGCGTGCTGCGATGTCGGTGGAAGAGGAGAACATCATTAAAGAAAATAGGGCTTACCGACTTATCAAACAGACTGTGTAACGACAAGGGTAAAAAGTCCAGTCATTATGGGAGGTTACAAATGCAGACAAGGCGGTACCAAGGAGGGACTAGTAAGCCTATTTGCTAAATCGTTGCTTTTAATTTGTAAAGACAGTAACAGGAGCCAATTGAAGAGATGGGCGTGAAATGGGCAGAGCTTCTATGCCTAACCTTAATACAGCATGCCTCGCAGAGCGGCGCATGCGCTGCCCAGGCTCAACCTAAAAGGCACCTCTGCAAAAATGTATGTAGATACGTCATAGTTGACAAGTTTCCCATGTCGATGCATGACTAGTTAGGACAGTCCCTTTTTTTCATATAAATCTGGAATTTGTAGTCTTATTTAACCCAGTATAAAACCCGGACTCAAGTCCCAGAATTCTAAGAATAACATGAGACTGGAGTAACTAGTGTAGCAGGGACCTGGGAAACTGGCAGCTATGATGCTTGCAACAAAGATTACATGGACATGCTGAGACCCAAACCTGGTACGTTGTTGCCATTCTGACTTATTACATAAGATCCACCATTAAGTAGTCAATACCACTAGGCATTCTGGACCTTGTAGTTTCAATTTTATAATTTTCCTGCTCAATGTTTTGGGCGACAAATCAAAGACTGGCTGAAATTTAACCTAGTGGTATAGGGTCAGTTGAGAACTTTGCTTGTGCAGCTGCATATTTCCGCGCAGTGGCCCATCTCATATTTGAGCACTGCAGTCACTTTTGGCTTTTGTGTGTTACATTTTTCTCCAATTACCCATCTGCACTAGAAGTATAATCATTCTCAAAACATCAGGAGCAATTTCATAATGTTAAAAAGAAATGATGCTTGTGGAGATTTGGATGTTTATTTTCAAATCATCAAGCACAATTGGATCTTATGAAGTAATCACATACTCATTCTTAAATCCTCCTGAAGTCATCAGGAATAGTCACACCTTGTAAAGTCATCACATACTCATTCTTAAATCCTCCTGAAGTCATCAGGAATAGTCACACCTTGTAAAGTCATCACATACTCATTCTTAAATCCTCCTGAAGTCATCAGGACTAGTCACACCTTGTGAAGTCATCAGATGCTCATTTTCAAGTCATCCGCAAGTCATCAAGCTCAAGTTTCTAAAGTCTGCTGATGACTTCAAGAGCTTGATGATGTCTGATGATGTGAAAATGACTTCTAGAGTAGTTGGATGATCATCCAATGACTCTGGGATGGCTTCTAAAGTAATCTTGTTTGACCTGGGATGCCACAAGATCTGGTTGACTTTCTCAGAGCACTGCATGATGGGGTCTCTCCTATGGTTAGGTATGGCATAGACGGGGAATGTACCCCACTCTTTTCCCGAGGCGTCTGCCAAGAGTGTGTCCTGCCCCAAATTCTGTTTTTGCTATGCATAAATGACTTATACCCATTTCTCATTGCTAACTGTAAAGATCTACCAAAGGTAAACTCCAAGCCTGTGCCCACGTTACTCTATGCAGATGATGCAGTTCTTCTCTCGCACACAACAAATGGCTTACAGGCCCTGGTTGCGAACTTTGCGTCATTTATGGACAACCTGGATCTAGATACTAACATCACCAAGACCCATTACATGTCATGTGGCTCGCAGGGCGGTAAGGTTAGACCCAAGTCCATCAAGGGCAATCGTATTACTCAGGTTAAAGATTTCTCTTACCTAGGAGTAATATTCGATGCCCATAAACAGACTTTTGCCCTGCCCTTCCAATCATTTCCTTCGATTCAGCCACGCCAATGGGTCTCTGTTCGACGTATCTGCAAAAGTTGGCAGCACCCATACTCCAGCTGCTGGAAATTTACAAACTGAAGTGCCTATCAGTACTCACATATGGGGCTGGAATATGGGGTTTTTGAGATGGCATCAGTCTGCAGAGAGGAGAGAATCGTTTTTGCAGACGCCTGTTAGGTTTGGGTCCAGGCAATTCCCAGCTGTTTTTACATGAAAGGCTGGACCTTGCCTATGTGACTGACATGATGGGACTTGCCCTACCTCTTCTCTAGTCCTCCATATTGTGCAATCCCGATGCAACTTGTAACCAAGAGGTAATTGGAGATTGACTGGCATGTGACTTTGGGCTCAGGATTCCAAGGCTCAATTATATCAAGAAAACAGAGGCAGGCCTGAATTGTTTACTACACCTCGAGCCATTTGAAAGGGGGATTTGGGGACGATCAAGGAACTCTATCTAAGCAGAGCCCTGGCCAATAGAGAGGGCAGGAAGCTGTTGAAGCCTAATAGGAGAGAGTTTGTTTGCCTTAAACTGTCGTAGGTGCCGAGCCATGTCTCTCATACGTAAACAACATTTGGGAAGGGCCACATTTGACAAAATTCCACTTGGTAACCATCAGATGCTATTTATTCTTTCCTACTGGCCAATTTGACCCCAAGTCTATTTTATTTTATCCCTGCATTGAATCTTCACCTTAAACTTTAGCGCGTTTTTTATTTTTCTGCAAGTTATATACAACCCCCAGATGAAACTTTCTAGTCCCAATTCTTAACAAGCATTTGCAATGCAATAGGTCTCGCATTTGCGAGAGCTTGAGCTATTGGCGTTGGAAATGACAATACCTTTTATTTATGTGTGTTGAAAATCTGCAAGCGATACATAAACATGCACTTTGTACTTATAGTTGCTGCTTACGAGAAGCAAAGCTGGCAGTAATCGCGCCTCTTTTACTGCCAGCCATGCATCTTGTAAGCAAGGACCATAAGTACAAAGTGCATGTTTACGCGCCGCTTGCAGCTTTTAAAAACACATAAATAAAAGGCATTGTAAATTACAATGGCAATAGCTCAAACTTTCGCGAATGCGAGACCTATTGCATTGCAAATGCTTGTCCTTGCTGATGACTAGGGCGACGTCACACAACATCTTCCCAAGCAGTACCAGTTGGGGCAACAAGACCCCAACCTGCCATGCATAGGTGAGAGCAGCGCATTCCAAGGACACTGCACCTGCACTTTCCCAACCGGAAGGAACACACTGCTCAATGTCTTCTGGGATCTGCTTTTAATCCTGTTGCCTCCGCTTGAACTGACTCCCATTGGATTTTTAGTTTCCAATCCCACATTTTCGGGAAAGGAAAGGTGAACACCTTCTGTTATTGGCAGCTCCGCATCGGTTTGCCCTCCCCCCCCCCCCCCCACCATCTCCTCTCGCGCTGTACGGCTGTGTAGAGTGCACAGGCATTCCTTCCGGCTGCCATTGTCCCGGACCTCCTCTCCCACCTTTGTGCCTCGGACCAGCAGGGAGTGATTCCTTTGTCCCCTGTGTGCCCGCGTGCTTATGGGAAAAGCGTATTTGCTGATCTGAATGTGTATGGGCGCTGTGTCTCCCATTTAGCCCGGATGGCTTGTAACTCTCCCTCCATTATGCAAAAAGAGACAGAACACTCCTCACTCCAAACGGCATGCAACCGGGGTGGGGGGCTCATTGTATAAAATAAAAATCGGAATACTTTTCACGTATGGTTAGTGACTGTTTGCGTACATCAATAACAGCGTGAATGCGATTGAGCCTGTATAAATCATGAGCCGGCCGTGCATAACAACATCTTTTTTTCCTGGGTAGCGAACCGTCCATGGCAGGTGCAAAATAACGTATGAGAAAAAAAGCCTTAATTATTCTACGGGAAGCCAGGCTGAGATGAGCAAATAATGCTGCATTTAATGAAATTTCACTTGCTGTAGCATATTTAAAAATAGAACTTCCCTTAACAGTTATATCTTACTGTAAACATAGGAAATTAGGACACATTATAGAGAAGGGGGAGTGTAACTTGCGCCGGCTGAGAGAGAAAGCAGGGCACTGCGGAGGGGAGGCGGCAGAGAGAGCTATGGAGGCGCAGGGGGCGGTGCAATCTCCCGTAAATTGTGAAAGATTACACTGGGTCGGAGCTGAGCCCCGACCGACGCTACACATGGCCGTACCCCGAGACACCCGGCACAGGAGAGGGGGTCCTAGTCATGTCTTAAATCCAGGTTGCCCTCCTCGCAAAGAGGAGCAAAGTGGAAGAGCCCACACCTTAAGAAGTCTGAGAGAAAAACAGAGGGAGACAAATCTTTGCTTAACACAGTACAAGGAAGTATGAGAGTAGAACTGGGGTTCAGTACCCCCTTCTCACATAACACCCAGACAACGGGGGTGAGGACACCCAGACAAAATGAGTCAGAGCGGGACATTGCGTGTGCAAGCGGCTCACTGTTCCAAGCCGAAAGGGACACACTCTCTTCAGTCAGCTAAGAGAGCTGAACCCCCGCAACCCCCGGAGCCCCAGTCTGGCCGCACTGCCGTAACAGAAGAGCGCCACGAGTAAACAGGGGGCACCCCCAGACCCAACACGGAGGGATTCAGGGCAACTTCAAAAAGTAACGTGGCTGGTCCGTAAGCACTGCCTGATTGCTAATTCTGTGGCGGATTGTATGAAAGTCCACCTCTGGACTCCCGAGGGAATCAGATAACTGTAGACTTTAATTATATTTTAGCACAGAGTAAACACGAGTTAATAGACAGCTCGGCGGTGGAGGTTTAACAGTGTGTGGGTGCAGGACACTGAAAGTATGAGAGTGTGTGTCTAACTACCTGTGTGAGGGGGTGTGCGTAACACTTACTAAACGCAGGGACCTCAGTTTGGGAACCCACGGGCGCACACCAGACTGGTGTCAGCAGGGCTATCCTTCCCCCAGTCCTGCACGCACTTGAAAGCTCGCGTCATGTTCTCCCCTCCCCCTCCACCGTGTCCTGCACTGTTCCAACCGTCTTGGTCTATAAAGCTGCAGCCCGGCGATGATTTCCCTTAAACCCTCGGATCAGCCGCTTAGAGGAGATGGCCCTTCTTTTCATCATTTAGCTCACGCGGACTGTGGGGGGAACTGAGTGCGGGAGGGGGGTGCGAAAATGCACGGACAGCGGAGGGCGGGCGGGGGAGGGGAGTGCGAAAATGCACGGACAGTGGAGTGCGGGCGGGGGGGAGAAAAAAAATAATAAACTGAGCGCGGTGTCCGTGAAGCGGGCGCCGCGCTCCGTAAAAAAGTTTGAAATGAAAAAACAAAGCGAAATACAAATTATGTTAGGAAGCGGCGTGCTCCGTAAAAAAGTTTGAAATTAAAAAACAGAAAGCGAAATACAAATTATGTTAGGAAGCGGCCGCCATTACCTGTGCGTGCTGTGTCCCGTAATAAAGTAAATAGTTCTCGGAGCTGGTAATGAAAGCTCCCGAGTTCGGACACAGTAAAGGATCCAGTCCTGATGGGCGGTCCCAAAAGGAGACAGGGTGGTAACGAAGAGGACTCATTTTCAATCAGAAGCCAGCGTTTACCATGTACGATGACGCCAGCCAATGAAAAAGATGGGCGGGGCTTCCATTCCACTTCTAAAACCTACCCTACTACAATATGCCTCGCAGAGCGAGCAGCGCATGCGCGCTGCAACGCTAGGCGAGTCCTAAAAACCAGAGCTTCTGCCAGCACAAGCCGTCCTTCTATTTTCTATGCATGTTACTTACTGGCATATGATGTATGTTATTCAGTGGGTGCTTTCCTAAACAAGCATTTGCAATGCAAATAGGTCTCGCATTTGCAAGCATTTGAGCTATTGGCATTGTTAATGACAAAATCTTTTCTTTGTGTTTTGAAAACCTGCAAGCGGTGCGTAAACACGCACTTTGTACTTATAGTCCTTGCTTACGAGAAGCAAGGCTTGCAGTAAAAGGGGTGCAGTTACTGCCAGCCTTGCTTCTTGTAAGCAACGACTATAAGTACAAATTGTGTGTTTACGCACCGCTTGCAGGTTTTCAAAACACATAAATAAAAGACATTGTCATTTGCAATGCCAATAGCTCAACCTCTTGCAAATGTGAGACCTATTGCATTGCAAATGCCTTTTTTTTTTGTAGGCACCGCGAGATTGAGTGATTTGCCCAGAATCACAAGATGCAGAACAGACGCCGAGACTCGAACCCGCTTCCCCAGCTCCATAGTCGGCGGCTCTAGCAACATTCTCTCCCCATTGGACCTTGTATATGGTAATCTGCTGCCCACGTAAAGCTCCTTTAATGCCACTGCGCCGAGTCTGCACTCTTGAAACTGCAAAAAATACATGCAGAAAACAATGGCCCGCAGAAAGGAACTGCCTGGCACTGGCATGGCAATGAAGTCGCCCTATTAAAATCCACTCACGCAGGCAGTGACATGAAGTGAGCCATGAGGTGGCGCCAGAGACCGGCTCTGAGCCCAGCAGGGACAGCGGCTAGAAGCTGCCTGATACTTCATGTGCTGGCTTCCTGCTGGTGACAGTCACTGTGTCCCCCACAGCGCAGTGGTACAGTCCAGACGCTACCACATTTGCACGCTTGATAATCGGGCCATCGAAAGGGCCTGCTGGTTAAGGGTAATCGCATGTGGCCCTTCATCCTTGGCAGCACGATAAGCAGAAATAATGCACCCCGGAGCCTGTCCTGGCGGCCGCCAGTACCAGACATGGCTTGGCAGTTCGGTCTGGACTGTTCCCATGAGGCACAGGGTCAAGACTGATTTGCATATAGCTATGTCTGAACTGGGGTGGCAAAGTGAGCTAAAGAATGATGATGGATCCAACCCAGATCTGTGACTGGGGGTGAGTGTTTGAAAAGTTTCAGCACTCCGTCCATCATCTCCTTGTGTTTGCTTTGTTCGCCAGTACCAGACCAGCAGCCCGTAGCTGTGGATGGTGAGCCTACACGCTATCTCCACCCTTTCGCCCTCTGTGGCCTCTGCTTCTGGGGGCTGGCTGACCTGGTCTCTGCTGTCAGCCCCTGATGGGGGAGAAGAAAGAACAAGCATTTGCAATGCATTAGGTCTCGCATTTGTAGGAGTTAGAGCGATTGGCGTTGTAAATGACAATGTCTTTTACCTATGTGTTTGGAGTGTAGTGGGTGTATGTCGTGTGTAGTGGAATTATGTGGTTGTGTTGGAATTGTTAGTTGTGGAATTGTGTGGTGTGAAGTGTATTTGTGTAGCGGAATTATGTGGCATGGTGAATAGATAGAAAGGAAGTTAGAGATGGATATGTAGTTTGTGCATGAAGTGGTGAATGAACTCTGGATAGGAGCAGAAAGTGTGTGAGAAATAAGGGGACAGCAGGCTACAGACTTATGAAGAGGGAGCACCTGTGTACGCAGAAGACACGCTAAAAGGAGGAGGATAGCATGTGTTTGAGGTTTGGAAACTTTGAAAAGGTACAGGAAAGAAACTGTGCTTGAAGACCTGAAGTCAACCATATGAGATAGTGTTATTGTGTGTTGTGGAATGTGTCGTGTGTAGTGGATATATGTAGTGGAATTATGTGGATAGTAAGTATGTGGTTTTGAGTGTAGTTGAAATTATATGGAGTGGGATTGTGTTTTATGGAGGGTAAATATGTGGAATGGTATTTTGTGTTGTGTAGTGGTATGTTGTGGAATTTAATTATGTGGTGTGTTGAATTTTGTGGTATGATGTGGTATTTTGTAGTGTGGATTGGATGTATGTGATGTGTTGGATAAAAGTGTTGTTGAGTAGCATTATGTAATTTTTTGCTGAATTATGTGGTGTGAAATGGAATTGTGTGGAGTGGAACTGTGTGGTGTTCAGTGAAATAATGCTGATTGGAATTATGTGGCATGATGTGGATCGTATTTGTGTGGATTGTTGCTATGTGGCAGTATCCCAGAGTGGAGTGGGAGAAGTAGAGTGTCATAGACAGAATTTGGTGGAGTAGACTGTCGTAGAGTGGAGTAGGGTGGGGGGTATAGAGTGCCATTGAGATGAGTAGAGCTCAGTGGCAGAGAGTGTTTTAGAGTGCAGTGTCAGAGTGAAGTGTCGTAGAGTGGTGTGGCGTGGAATAGGGTGGAGTTGGTTGGAGTGGTTTGAGGTAGTGGGTGGATTGGAGGCAGACTAAGTTCTGATACTGTATTGTTACATATTTACAATGCATTTTAAAAAGTACTCTTACTGTTCTATTTAAACTATAACAGAACTTATAGTAATGCTCCACTAAAACAATAGTAACAATGCTTAGTTGTTTTAAAAGCCTCTCTTTATAGAATGGCATTGCCTGCTGAGAAGAGCTGCAACTGCCCCACTGAAAGTACAGCGATCCTATTGAGGAGTGCAGATTAAGCCCATTAAATGCGCAATAGCCATGCTGACAAGTGCTCTTACAGACACATTTACAACACAACAATGTGCAAAAGTGTCCCATTAGCCCAAGTAAAATAAGACTGCTCAGCTAAGAAGTGGAAATACTGCCCATTAGGCCGCTAGCAGTTCTGCTGAGATGAGCTAGTTCTGTCTGATATAAAGAGTGGCACTCCTGCTTCAGTGTGCCCTACTAGTAATTCACCCCTGTTCTTGTGATACTTATGATTTGATTATGCAGGTGGCAAATAGCATTAAATGCTCTGTAAAGAAAGATAGAGTTTAACATTTCACTGCTCCACATAACAGAAAATAAGGTGATTACTGAACTACTGCACTGTTAAACATCATTTAATTAATAAGTCAGAATATGGCGCTTAAGCATTGGAAACTGTCAGTGAAGACAATAGCAAATTTATTTCCAAAGCTAGTGGATGCCCTTTCTATTTACTGTCATTTAAACTTAATATTTATTCCAAAATATAACTCTGTTGCATAATGTTGACGCAAGCAGTTTACCTTGCTGGTCTTTTAATGAAAGAACGTGAGGTTTGGAAGGGGGCTGAAGCAAGACATCATATAAATGGAAATATGACCTTTGATAAGTGCAGCTTGTTCTGAAACTGTTGATCTGGACTGATTGTGAACAGGTTCAGGGCTGTTTGTCGCAAAGTGCAGTGATATAGGACACATTTTTATGGCTGAGCTTGTGGTAAACTACAGCTACAAAAGTAACACCTGTAGTGTATCCAAGTTTTATCTGAGGGCATAATGAATGTAATTAATGTTATCAGGTCTCCCAGGATCATTTTCTAATGGCTTATTAGGAAAGCATAATTTATTCGTCAGTCAGTGGCAGTCACATTTACATTATTACAAACGCATCGGATCGCTCGTGTACCTCATACTTAATCCTTGCTTCTGGCTGGATAAAAAACGCAATGTCAGACTCATGACTTTCTTTGTTGAATTAAGCAGAAATATTACAAAATATCAACAGATTGAAAGTGGTAAGAGAGCAACCTGTTAGTCAAATGTCTTTAAATCTGCACTGCAAAACCAGATTTCGTTTTGCAATTGCTACTGTAAACAATAATAGCAATGTCGCTTCCTGATGAAAAGAGACCCGATCCTAATATTTTCAAAATAAAAATGTCTTGCAGTCATGTACCTGAACGAAATACGATACAGACGTTACACTAGAAAAAAAAGTCATTGGTAGCAGTGGGATTCGAACCCACGCCTCCGGAGAGACAGAAGCTTCAACCCTGCGGCTTAGACCACTTAGCCACGATCCGTTCTGTCCGACAGACTGCAAAAGAGAGCCACTTATGTGCCAGACAGTGGATGACGTTGAAATGGGACCTGCAAATATGCATGTTACATTGGCGTCTGCCTCTTAGTGCCAATATCGGCCACACTCACCAGCCCTCCCGCAGCAACATACATGTAACATAAATAAGCAGACAAGACAACTTTTTGGTGGGAAAAATTGCTGCAGGTTTATTAGCATACCAAATATGCCAACATGGTGGGTTATCTTACAGGCGATCCAAAGGCAAGCCGCCCCTCGTGGCCTACCACCTGATGGGCCAACTTGCATCGTGGCCTTAGCCAATCGGTGCTTAGCGGTTGTGGTGAGGGGATAGCCCCGCCCACTTCCGGTGAACCATCGGTCCACCCTATTACTCACGCCCCCCCCCTACGTGGGGCGGAGCGTTCAAGCGACCCCCGGTTGTACAGGTTTCCACCCGCCCGTAGGACAGACAGGGCGCCGTCGCACCCCAGGGTCCACCGCACAGACTTCCTAGGGATATTAGGCCTCAGCACCCTTTGTGCTCCTGAAGAGGGTACCCCTGAGTACCTTTCCGCCTCTGGATCGCCCTGTAACTCCGCCACAGCCCTGGGTGTGGCGACTGTCGCAGCTAGGGCCCCCCACCAAGGCCAGCGCTCCTACTTACATCCCGCTACTTCCAGGGCCTCCCCTAGATCCAGGAGGAACAAGTCCATGCCTATTCTGGAGAGATGTACCCCATCGTCCTCGAAACACCCTGTGGATTTGGCATGAAGCAACCCGTGTCTTATGAAGCCAAACCCCATTTGTTCGGTGAATTTACGCATCGCGCTATTGACTCTCCTGCGCGCAGCCTCCATTGCTTCCCCTGATCGGGCTCCCTGCCACAGGAGCCGGGGAGTGATCTCGGACCACCACAGTTCACATGTCCCTAACTGGTTGCTTAATTTGCAAATTGTGTCCTTCATGTTTTGAAGCAATGTCCTTTTGCCCAGGGCCATCAGGTCGTTACCCCCCAGGTGTATAACTAGCACGTTGGGGGGACGGGTGACTCCCCCCAGTTTCTGCTGTAGTTTGCCCAACAACCCATTCCATCGCATGCCCGGGTACCCCAGCCAAGTTATCTCGGTGTTGGAAAAGCCATGCCTCCACTTCCTGCTTTCAGCCCACTGTGCGAATCTGCAGACGCCAGAGTGGCCAATCACCCAGACTTTTGTTCCTGGCAAATAAAGAAATGTGATGTTGCAAAACGTTTATTGACAACACAGCACGCCAAAATGCAAACAGTAAAATACACTACACAACACACTGCTGCCGGTAACCGGGAACCGGTTGCTGCAAGCAAATTAAATTTCGTGGCTCATGGCCATACAAAATTGCAAACCGAAAATTCACTTCACAACACACTTCTGCCAGTCGCCAGGACCCGGCTGCTGAACGAATATTAAAGTTCGTTGGCTCATGGCCGTATGTATCTCTTGAAACAGTGGGATTCCCAACGCCCCACCTGTTTGATACCCTCTGCTGGCAAGCCTTCCTTAAACGCTGTAGTTGCTGCCCCTATGCGGAAAGAGTGGCTGCAGAAACGCTTGCTAGGGTCCTTGTTGCCAGACAGCGCCAGGCACGCGTGCATAATGTGTTCCACCTGGTACTTTGTAAGGGGCGTGCCGTCTGCATGGAGAAAAAGGTAACCGTCTGCTGCCGGGCGCAGGGCCAGATAGGCGGCGAACAGACTGACTGGGCAATACCTGCCATCCCCCAGACTGTGCAGCCAGAACACCCTTCCCTCCCCGCACTGATCCGTCTTAGACCTTCTTAGCGTTATTTTGAGGGAATCCCCTGAGAGCACCGCATCTTGTATTTTCAATGCCACCCCAGACCTGTCATTCTTGGCTCTGGCCACCAACTCACTAATTCTAAGTGCCCCGAAGAAAGCCAGGCTGAACGTGGCAGCAAACAATGCAGACTCAAAAGCTGAGTGAGTAGCCTTGTGCATCCAATCTAGCATCCCCTGCAGTGTCTTAAAGTCTATGGGGGACCTATTGTCCAGTGCCTTTGGTTCGCTCCTGGCCCACCCTTTTAATGCAGCTCTGATCAAAAAGGATTTGGTGGGATCTGACTGGCCCCTTAGTCTAGCGTGGTGGCTGATTGCTGCAAGATGGCCCGAAATCCAAGAATGACTCTTCCCGTTGTCTTTAGCCCACAATATGAAAGACTGTACTCTGCTTTCTAAGGCAGACCCACCTACTTCCCAGGCTCCCACCACTGAACCAAATTTTTGAATGCAGGACCTATATCTCTTATTTGTCCTGGGTGCTAGGGATAGCTCACCCAGCCCACTCAGTCGATTTTCCACTTCAACAGGAACCAAAGGTGTGCCGGGAAAGGGGTCCCCTCCTCTCTCGCTCTCGGCCATGCCTCCCGGAACCGGCGCCACTGAAAACGAGAGAGAGCATCAGCCGCTGTGTTCTGCACACCCTGAATGTGTCGCGCCCTGCATTCAACATTATTGTACGGACACGCCCGCACCAACTCCCTCAAGAGGCACAAAACCAGGGGGCAACTCGCTGACTGGGAGTTAATGGCCTGCACTACCGCCAGATTGTCAGACCACAAGAGGACCCTCTTAGCCGCCAGCACTGCAGGCCACAAGTGGAATGCCACCACAATTGGGAACAACTCTAACACTGTGATATTGGCCGTGATCTTTTTCTTGTGCCAGGCGTTGGGCCATTTCTCTGCACACCATTCCCTGTCTAAAATGGCCCCGAATCCTTCTCTGCCTGATGCGTCTGTATATAGGGCTAGGTCCGGGCTGCCTGCCTAGGGAGCCCTCCAAATTACTGAGCCGTTAAAATTGGCCAGGAACTCCACCCACATGGCCAGTTCCTGTCTCATGCCTTTGCTTAATTCCACCATGTGGTGCTTCTTTGTGACCTTGGCAGTGGCCCTGGCTAACCTTCTGGCAAACACCCACCCGCTGGGATGACCCTGGCTGCAAAATTCAGTTTCCCCAGTAGGCTTTGGATGCATTCCAAGGTGGCCCTGTCCTGCCCAACCACAGACTGTATGTGTTGTGCTAGGTCACGAACCTTGTATGTCGGCAATCTGGACTCCCCTGCGATGGTATCAAGCTCGATTCCCAGAAAAGTTAAGACCTGCACCGGACCCACCGTTTTACCTGGCGCGAGGGGGACCCCCAAGTGACAGGCCAATTGCTTGAAATCCGCAAGGGCCTGCTTACAGTCCTGCGTGCCGTCACTCCCTATGAACAAGAAGTCATCTAGGTAATGGGTCACCCCTTCCACCCCGTAGGTCTCCTGGAGGGCCCATTGCAGGAAGCAACTGAACGCCTCAAAATATGCACACGACACAGCGCAACCCATGGGCATGCATTTGTTATAAAAGTACCTGCCCTCCAGCTTGAAACCCAGCAGGTGATGGCTGCTCGGGTGGACTGGTAGCAAGCGAAAAGCAGATTCGATGTCCGCCTTGGCTAACCAGGCCCCTCTGCCCGCCCTCCTGACTAGGTCCAATGCCACGTCCAGGGTACAATAAGACACGGAGCAGGTGCCCTCCTCCAGCTCATGGTTAACTGATGCCCCTTCTGGGTATGAGAGGTGGTGAATTAATCGAAAAGCCCCCGGTTCCTTCTTAGGCACCACCCCCAGGGGCGAGACCACAAAGTTGTCCAGCGGGGGTTGCAAGAATGGACCCGCCACCCTGCCCAAGGCCCTCTCCTTCTCTACCTTGGCCCGGACTACCTCTGGTTGCTCTCTCGCCGATCTAAGGTTGTCTGCCTCTCTGCTGCCCAGGGGGCCCACGTATGGGATCTTAAAGCCTTCGTTAAAACTAAACAGCAGCATGCGGCCATCTGGTTCGTTGGGGTACCGTCTGAGGAGAGGTGTGATGTTGGCCAGGCTGACAGGGGAAGGGCCTTTGGTGGTGTGCCCGGGTGTTGGTGGACTAGCTGTGGTGAAAAGGCTCCCGGATAAGTCTGACACAGCATCAGCGTGAGGGACAAAGAGGCCGCCAGGTGGGCGGGGGAGGCATATATACCTCTCCCCTTCCCCCACCTTGGCCGGAAGTGACGCACGGGACCCCGAAGGGGTCACCGGACACTAGGCTGTCCAGTGTGCCATCCTGTGGCACTAAAGGGGCCGCCCTCTTATGAGGGTCCCCTGCGGGGACGTGTCGGTCAGCCCGTATTCCTTCTGCAGCAGCACTTTCCAAAAGGGACCTATTTAAAACAACCTTTCCCATTGTATTTTCTGTACGTGATTCAGGATGTAAATGGGGCTCATACAATTTGATTTGTTCTGTCGGAGCAGCAGCGACTTGTGGGAGGTCGTGGGGGATGCCACGGGGAGATGAGGAGATTTATGGCAAACATGAAGCGCGGCGGCCCGAGCCTTGGTAAAGAATGAAAACAATGACTTCAGGACTTCGGCGCACTCTGTGAGTGGGCGGACGAAGGTCCCCTGCAGGACCCTCCTTTTCCAACGCCCCTTAAACATTACTCGGACCGCACAAACACTCTCCTTCGCGTTACTTTCCCTTCCCACCAGCCCGTCTCCCGTGGCTGTCCCCTTACTTCCCAGGCTCGTCCACGCCCAGGTGCTGCCTTCACACGCAAGTCCGCTCCCTGCATTTCAGCCCTTACCACTGGCCTGTCCCTCTTTTCTGCTCTCAGAAGAGGTCTGAAGAAAGAACGAGGAGCCGCATCGACGTGATGCCTCTGGGGCCCGTCCGCGTCGAGCTCCTCCCCGGCCCGTTATGCTTTAGTCTCTGGAGGAAATAATAAGTTGAGATAGTGGGCTGGGTCTTACTATCTCATGGCCCTCGCTGCCAGCGCCCGCCCTGGCTCTGTGAAGGGAAGTGGTGTGTTCCCCCTCCCGTCCGATCTAGTTGAAGGAAAGCAGCCGATCTCCATGCAGCAGCTGTGAAATCAACGGCGCTTGCAGGGAAACCGACGCCGACCTGCAAAAAGTAACACCCGCCCACGCACCAGCTGAAAAGCTTGAGCCAACGCACTTGAAAACTGAAAAAATATTTGGAATGCCCTATGGCATTTGATTCGAAGCGCCGCCATTGTCCCGGATGCTTTAAAAGTGAAAGCGCGCACAGCGCGCTAAATGTAAGCAGAGCATGTCGTCGGCTTGCAGTAGGAGAAATCATTAAAGTAACAAGCGCGGTGAAAGCGGCCCGCGGCAAATCAATTAAATAAACAAGCACGGTCCATAAAGTGAAAGAGGACCGCGCTGCAAATAACAAAAAAAGAGTGCTCACCGACTTATGGAGACCGTGGGTGTAACGCCGCAAGTAAACGATCCAGTCCGGATGGGCGGGGCCAAAAGGAGACAGGGCGGTAAAAAGGAGGGACTAAAAAGCCTCATTTACAATAAAAAGCCAGCGTTTAGCATAGACGATGACGCCAGCCAATCAAAAAGATGGGTGGGGCTTAAACTCCACTTCTGAAATGTAATTATTACAAGAAGCCTCGCAGAGCGAGCAGCGCATGCGCGCTTCAACGCAGGTCTGCGAAACCTAAAAACTCTGTTTATTACTAACCAGCTGTTTGTTCTATGCGCTGGATGGAGAGAGAATACGAATGTCTGCTTTCTACAAGGATAGCTGGAGAAGGAGAGAGTAACCCAGATTGTACCTGCAGTGAGAGAATAACGCTGGATAATGGACTCCGATATTATCTTCCCGCGTTTGAACGGTGCCATCCTGGAATCTCCGGGATACGGCCTATTTTTTTTTATCTCTTGTATTGTGATCTACATGAGTTCAGTTCCCTTGTCATAAATCACTCTAATACCAGGGACATGGGGACAACGTGACCTCTGTACTCAGTGGCCGAAGGTAGTGAGCAGAACAAACAGCCTGGCTGAGCGCAGAGAGAAACAGTTAATACCTTTCAGTTTCTGACATTTCCATATGTAGACCACGCCACTAACCGTACAACCATAGAAGTGACACTTTCTGACCCTTTTTATTCAGTCAGGGCTGTTGCAGTTATTATTGTGCCTTTTTTTTATCCGTGCGGTGGAACAAATAACCACTCTGCGTGTCTATACAGAGACACGTAGCCTTTTCATGGAACATCATCCTCTATTACACATTAGGCTAACATTATTTAAGTATGCAGTCAAGATGCCAACGATTATGTTGATTATTTTTTTCAGTATTAATTTCAAGCTTGCTTTCTATAATGATTTATTCTTACTATTTAGTTTGCCGTGTAATGCACGCTCGCTGCGAGAAGAAACAGGAAGCGAGGCCGCCAGCCCCTTTCCTTCTGGTCCACAATGGAGCAGACCAGCTGCTTGACGTGCGCCCGTGTTGGGAGACTGAGGACGGACAGGCACCCTCAGAAATCAGAGTTGTGCCGTCAAGAATGCACATGCTTGGCGTGCCACATTTTATGAAAAATTATTAATTTAAAAAAAAAAAGGATTTTGGCGGTGCGCGCTATAAGGACGTGGCGCGGTCGCCGTTATTGAAGTTTAAACGCGGCATGGGAGCTAAGAGATTAAACAAGCACTAAACTGACATGAAAGCGTGCGTGTGCTACTAAACGGATGTGAAAGCGAGCGCCATTAAACTTAAATGAAAGCAGGCGCCGTGCTCGCGCTATACACATCAAAGCATCATAATTAGCCGTGCAGAACAAAAAAAATGTTCGCCCGCCATATTACAAGCTACAGCTCATCATCCTGGGCTGCAACAATTGTAAAAAAGAGTTCTCCTCAACAACCCATGAACCATGGAAGCCGTAGGAAAACTGTAGTTGGGCGGTGCTGCTTCCGGAAAAAACGGAAGTGACATTTGGCTGCATCAACCATTTAGAAAGCAGCAACGTAGAGTGACACTGCACCAAACCCATGATGAGGCAGCAGGCGGGAGCAAAGTCATTTATGGAATACTTCAGGTCTTCCAGACAGCGCATGTGCGCTGCCTAGGCTCGACCTAAAAATGGCTTGCGCTGGTGAAAGTCGATCGATTTCTAAATCTTTCCCAAGGCTGATGGTGCACTTTTCCACCGGGCACATTTACTGTCTCTAACTTTTCCTTTTATTATTGGCTGCCCATTCAACAGCGCGGCTACAGCATGGCAACTGATGTTAGATCTTTATGAGGGAAGCAATATGGAGGGACTAGGTTTTTAACTATTATCTTATTTTATCTTTTTATCTGTAAATGTTTTTAATGAATTATTGCAAATTTGTATTATGATTTAATGTATCAGCATATTTGTTCTTTTATGATTATATTTTTATAATCGAATAAAGAAATCAATCAATCATTGTCCAGACTGGCAATAAGCCTGTTGTGGAAGGTAGTTACATCCAGTGGTCACTTGAGGTTTTTTGATGTGGGCATTCATTGTAGGGGGATTCAGTTTCTTCCAGTGTCTATATATGGTTTTGCTGTTGGTGGTTGTTTTTGAGTTTGTTCTACTAGCTGGAAGGTTGGTCTTGAACATGACTATATGATGGTCATTCTAGATTACTAGGGAGTAACTAGTTACTAAGGTTTTTTCTGGAGGAGAGAAGATGACGTGTAGCATGTGTTGGTGGATTGAGTATGTCCCAATATAATTTGACCAACATTGGGAGCTTTGAGACTTAATGTGCTGGAAGCAGTACTTGTTAGATGTTGGTCTTGATGAAACCAAATGTTAAAATACATTAGGGTGTACAGGTTAGGGTGATTTTGCAGAGTTTTTATTGCTGCACCCAGGAAGGCGTCCATCGAATTCCTGTTGCTTGGAGGTGGTCTGTAGATTAGGAACAAGGAGTGGGCCCAGGTAGGACCTTGCTAACATGGATTTACAGGCGGTTGTGGCAAAGTCTTCAGTGTTTATGGTACTCAAGAATTTCTTAAAGGTGACAGCTAAGCCTCCTCCTGTCTTGCTAGAGTAGTTTCTGTTGATTCTGTATTCGAGGCAGGGGGTGGCTTCATGACATGTGGGGTAGCATTGTCACTGAGTCAAGTTTCTGTAAATGATGGCACAAGCAAGTGCAATTTCTCTGACTACAGTCCGTGCTTTGCAGCAGATAACCGTACCAGTGAACAATGCCACCATAGCCAGAAAGTCCCCAGAGATTAAGCACTTAGCCTAGCCTCGCCCATCTTCCATGACCCTGGCCCAGTTTCTTCAAGAGTGACCTTCAAACTAGAGTCGCAAACGCACCTTAGGAAGCTGTTGATCCAGTGGGTGGTTGTGCTGCACTTTGCAGCTCACCATCACGTGTGGACTATAATTTAAACAACTTAGGGCCAGGCTGGCTTCCAGGGCATGATAATTACACCAATAAGGCCTGGGAGCACAACCATCATCGTCAATTGGCTGCATCGAGCCACCTCCTTTGACTGTTTACAGAAATGAGCCAAGAGTACTCAAGACACATCCAACTTATTTACTAAACTAATTGCGTGACAGTGTTTGGTCTTATAGTGATACAGAGTACTTGCTTCAATGGCCATAGTTGGACGCAAAATGAGTGACACTTTGCAGGGCTGTTAATAAAACTTTCCAACATGGTTCCACTACCACTGGTTTCGTAACCCAAAGTTCAAGTCCCTCAAGCTCAGCAAGCACAGGTTGCCATGAAAATTCAGGTGGTCTGGTCAAATTAGTTCACTATGGCTTTCCAAGGGCCTGCAGGTGGCCACAAAGAGGTCTGTCTATGTAACTATGTAGCACACTGTCGTGACCAGGGGACTAGGGCCATGCCCTCAGGCCATTATGAAGTGAGGACCATGTCTACAGCCGGTTCCAGTCTGTAAATTGTGTGGGGCCCTAGGCCCCCATGGTTTAGGAGTGACCACACAGACACAGGTAGTTGGTTGGTAGAACTGGCCCAGGGAACGTGCGCCCGGCCCCTTTTATTATCAGGGTCACATGTCCTGTGACGCCTGTGTGAATGGGTGTGGGGTAGGATATAAGCCAGCCCTCGGGGAGTGGCTAGTAACATAACAACTAGAATAGTGACCAGCAGGTCACTACATCCTTCCCAAACTTTATTCAAACTGGAACAACAAACTCCAACCTGTGGGAGAGAATAAAACAATACTAGAAACTTCCACTGAGTCTGTTCAGATGCTTGCAGAAACAAAACAATGGTACGACCGCAGCTAGGATCACCAGTTCTGCTTGGCACAGTTCAGTGTTGCCCTGCGGGTCCGGTCCTCCTTGGACTCAAGGCGTGGAAGTTGACACCAAAGTCTCTCTATGTACAGTTCTCTGTGAAGATGCAGGTGGAGTGATAGTGAATCTGATAATGTCACATTTCACCAATCAGTCCTGGTTGTTGTTGCATCTTTACAAAGGCAGCAGTGCTTCTAGCTACAGAATGGCAGAGTAGTTACAAACATCCCTCTCTCACCAGGATGCCCCTCTTGCGGGTATTCCTCTCTCACACGATGTCCCGAAGCCCTCTTCACCAGGCTTCCACTGGACTGGGTGTACTTCGCCGTGTCACTCCAACGCCACCTTCTAGGTTCGCAGGGGAATCGCTACGAGTCCCACCTCCAAGACCCTCGCTCCACCTGGAGGGTAGTTGTTTCATGATAGGATTACTTCTGCCACCTAGCACGAGATCTTCATCTTCCTCGGACCTGCGGAGGAGCAGCTGTAGACTCATCTCTCGTGGCGGGACCCGCTCTCACCGGCGTCCCTGAGGCCTTTGCCCCTGGGTCACCACGGTTTGGTGTGGAGTTGTCAGATCCTCTTCTTCAGGACGTCTGAGCAGTCTCACCATCCAGTCTCCCGTGCGACGCCAAAGGTGGATGTCACAAATGGTCCAGCTTGCTCACCTCTGCACTCACCAGGTTTGTTTGGCATTACGAAGACTCCTGGACAGCTAGCTTCTCCTGGTGCCACCGATGTTACCAAGGTACTGTGCTCCCTTCCTGGTGTTCTTTCACTCAGCCGTCCTCTATCTTGCGGTGTGCGAGTTGTCTGATCACAAACTCCTCTCTTCTTTTCTCTTCTTCTGTAATTTCTTCTGCGGTGGCCTCATGCCACGCGATTTCCTCTTTCTGGTTCTTTCACCTCACGACGGGGCCTAGTCCCATCAGGTCTTGCACTTCTTCTCTGACCAGGCCTCTCCATGTGACGTGCACTTCACACAGGTCTCCCTGGTCCTGTCCTACCCCTAGGACAATGCATTCTCTTCTTTCGGTGACCAGACCTGTCGTCGCGACCTTCTTCCTCTCACGACTCGTCCTCGGTCTTCATTCTTTGATTTCAGGTCTTTCTTCTCTGACCCCTCACAGGTCACCTTCTCGGACCTTATGCCGGTCCTCGCTTCTCTGACCTTTCTCAGGTCGTCTCGCTGCCCTCTAGCAGGTCATCTTCTCTCTGCCCTCTGGCAGGTCATCTTCTCTCTGACCTCTTGCAGGTCATCCTCTCTGACCTCTTTTAGGCCATCCTCGCTGACCTCTTTTAGGCCATCCTCGCTGACCTCTTTTAGGCCATCCTCGCTGACCTCTTTTAGGCCATCCTCGCTGACCTCTTGCAGGTCATCCTCGCTGACCTCTTGCAGGTCATCCTCGCTGACCTCTTGCAGGTCATCCTCGCTGACCTCTTGCACGTGCAGTACTCACTGGTGTCCTTACTGCTGCAATGACCACCTGTGGCCACTAGGTGTCAGTGCATTCCTTCTCCTCGGCCCTGGCAGCCTTTGTCCTTAAGGTTCCGTTCGTTCCAGCGCCCTCTCTTGACATAGGGGGTCGCAGCAGCTGTTCCTGTGCTGCAATCCACTTCCTTCACATGGCAGGCCATGCTGCCTCTCTTGATCAGCAATGTACAAAGTGTAAAGGTAGACTCCCCATAAATGCAGTGAAGGTCGAATCCAGATCTCTCTCTCTCTCCCATTAACTATGCACAGTTCACATCAACTTTCACTGTTGCATTTTTCTCTTTTTCTTTCTCTCTCTGACATCTTCAAGTCATACTAGCATACGGTCACTGTCTTTCAATTTAAGCATTCGACAGCAGCAGCCTCCGTCATGTAGCAGGCCCTCATTCAGAGCCTTGACTTCAGTCGCGGTGACTCCATTTGGCCCCTAGGTGGCGGTGCGGCACTCATTGTGGGTCCCGACAGCTTTCTCCACTCTGCGGGCCTCACCTCTTTCATTAGTATTGCAGATGAAAGCGCAGCACCGTGGCCAACTCTTTCCCTCCTTGCCACTGCAACACCACCCACGTTGCTGCCGCTCTTCTGTCACGCAGACTGAAAACCGCTTCCGAAATGCTCCGGACCTCCCGGCCAATTATGGCAGTCGTGCCGATTGCTGGTGGCATTTGGTGCAGCCTTTGGGATGCCTCTGGCCAGTGTGGGCCCAGTTGCACTACTCGCTGAGTGACGCCTCAACAGCCAGCAGTATTCATTGACAGCAGAGCCGCACCCACTCAAGCAAGGCCTCGCCGAGCCCTGTCCAGGTGCCGGGACGACTCCACCATGCGTGACAGAGACACCGCTCTCTTCACCCGCGGGCCTTACTTTTCCTGTGATGCGGCACTCTGCTCCTCCATGCGCTAACTTTTCTTCTTTCGGGTCTCGCTGGGGGTTTCACACCCACGTTTCCCCAGTTTCTTGAGGGGTACTACATCTACCTCCATGCGTCTCACGTTTTCTGTGCGGCGGCCAGCCTCTCACTATTTCTTAATTTCTCCAGACCCTCCGCAGCAGCCATCCTCACTGCACGGGCTGAGTGGGGTCTGAGGCAGCCAACAACGAGACTCAGGTGCCTCGCCTCGGGTCACACAGCGGTCCGAGGCCCAGACCGACACCACCTCCACTCGCCGATAGTCCCTTCACCCAGACCAGGAGTGTGACTACGGGGCAGTATTCCACTACACCGGGGTGGGGGGAGTTGGGCAGTTGCTCCCCTTTTTTTCCACTTGTCTGGCTCTCTTTGCTGCTCCACTCGCTGCTACCCTCACTTAGAGCTCACCTTGTGCCCGATGGCTGATCGGGCCTTACACCTCGCCATACTGTATACGGCGGTGGACTGGCGTTTCGGCAGTCCGGCTCCACTCGCACCCAGTTACGGCCTCAGCAGGGCGTTGGCAGGGGTCATGCCACAGGCTCCCTCACTTCCCCACTTGGTCTCTCTATTGGGTGCCGCCCGACACGTGCGGGCACTTCAGGTGAGGGGTGGGCTCCCGATCCCCTCCTTCTCTCAACGGCCTTCTTCCATGCCCCGCGAGCGGTCAGGCACCTCCTATGCCTGCTAGCAGGGGGTGCACTCGACACGAGCTGCACTCTCCCCCTCAACCACCAACAAGGCAGCTGCACACGCGGGCTCACCCACTCATCGCCAATGTAATTGTGTGGTAACCTAGGCCCCCATGCATTAGAAGTGACAACACAGACACAGGTAGTTGGTTGGTAGAACTGGCCCAGGGCATGTGCGCCTGGCCCCTTTTATTATCAGGGTCACATGTCCTGTGACGCCTGTGTTGGATGGGTGTGGGGTGGGGTGTAAGCCAGCCCTCGCGGAGTGGCTGGTAACATAACAACTAGAATAGTGACCAGCAGGTCACTACACAGTCTATGCCAAAGTCTAGCCCACACTCCATGACTTCGTTGTTTCTGCTTGTTTCACCACATGCATTTGTGACTCAGTCCTTCAACTTTCTGTGAAAACAGAACGATGCTAGTACTGACCACTTGATGGCGACATGCTCTCTTAAATAATAGAACATTTCCCCAGGCTGTGTCCTGTACCAGAGATGTTCAGAATTACACATGCCCTAAGTATGTTCACTCCACCATCACTCGAACCTCTAACCAGGGCCGGCGCTATGCATGGGCAGTATGGGCAGCTGCCCAGGGCCTCGCACTCAGCCCACCAGCATGGGGCCCGCACCACCGCAACACACCACCAAACCTCTTGTGCCCCTGCTGATCCCATTGAAGAAAGGTGTCTGTTTGCAATTGGGCTTACAGGAGGGGGCCCCCTCCCTGGGCCTCTCAGGGATGGTGTGGGGAGGCCTAGGGGAGGGGGACACTTCATCTTGTGCCAGTTACAAGAAGACGCATTTTGTCCCAAAATTAGGCCTCCTGCCTAGCTGCCCATCGAAGGACACTGCGGGACACCCATCGTCAGCACTTTACTTTCTGCACATTTTTGACTCCCAGCCCCCAAGCTAATCTCACACCTTCAGCCCGATATGAGCTGTGAAAGAGGTGCTTGTAGGTGGCAGAGAGGGGAGCTGCTGCCCAGGAGGAGTCTGCACAAAGCATTTTCCGGAGCCCTGAAGGTGTCACTTATGTAAATTAGAGGGGCCTTGCATATTTCCCTTCGCCCGGCATGGCCGGCACTAGGGCGGTGCGACCGGTGCCACCGCACCGGGTGCTGGCTTCCGGGGGGCGCCGTGTTTGCAAGTTTAATATTATTTTAAAGCACCTGCTGCCGCGTTAGTTCCCTCCAGCAATTTCCAGGCAACGAAAAAGTGTCAGGATAAATCCTGTGATTAATGTTCTTCATGAAGAGAGATCAGAGCTTTGTTTAATTGGGGTTTTGACTCACTATAAGGTAGCGCAGAGGGTTAATACGCCTGTTGCAGAAAACAAGTACCGAGCAGATTACAAAGTGCATAGAATGTAAATAGGTCAGTGGGTTACTCTTTTTAAAAGGGACATCATTTTGTTACTTGCAACTTATAAGTTAAAATCCTAATATAGGATTTGAACTTATAAATTGCAAGTAACAAAATGGTCTCTTTTAAAAGCAGTAACCCACTGACCTATTTACATTCTATGCACTTCGTAATTGTACTGAACTATTAACTTTTATCAAAGAACTTCATGCACGCTGCAAAGTACAGATTTGAGCAAAGATTAATTTTGCAAAAAGGATTAATTTGGGCACAAATCTGTTCTCATTATTAAAGAGAACCCCCAACTATCGTGTTCGTTTTTAAAATCTGAGTTTCTGCTTCTCTTGACCAAGCACTATTAAACTATACTGCCAACCAGTATTGATGACGTGACTCGTACACCTTGTAGTCCTCTGTAGTCCTCTGTCTTATGTAACATTTCCTATATGTTGAGTTACACATGTATGATTGATTGTTTCTGTGTAATGTGTGTGTGATGCAAAATGCTCTGACACCCTACTGTAGGATGAGTGGCGCTATATATGCATCTGAGAGAGAGTGGTTATGGAGACTTGGGCACTGTTAAATGGTGGTGGTGAGGGAATCCGTGGTGGAGGTGGTCATTGGGGGGCGCCAACAAACATTTTTGCACCGGGCGCCACCAGCTCTAAAGCCGGCCCTGTCTCCCGGGGCTCCAAAATTCCTAGAACTGGCCCTGCCTCTAACTCTCCCCTGGAAAGAAATTCTAATAGCTTACTTTCGTGCATGCAAGCATCGGCTGCTTTCGAAGTTTGTCTTTCTCGATTAGTGTCTTCAGGGAATGAATTCACATTATTCGCATTCAGAAACCACAGCTTCCTTTTGAGTATAACTTCCTTTGCATTTTGTTCTCACGAGGCCTCTTTCATGTGACATGACTGCCGTCCCTTCTCAGGAAGGCAGCTTTTCATGTGGCCCCAGAGCTGGGTTTCAGTTCCTAATTTAGAGGTTGTTTTAAAACATAATCTATTTGATGACCCGTGCAGTTGCTTTTGGCAGTTCTTTGATCAAGCTGCCTCTAAACAGTCTGTAAATGTGTCTGTTTCTTTAAAAGAAGTTACCTTCCCCCAAAAAATGTTACTGCCATTCGGGTGCCACTTGCTGGCAGATTGACAAAATTAGAATTGTCTTTTTTAATTTTTATGGAATTAACAGTCTCATGCTTTGCAGTGCGGGAGATAGGGTCGCCCGCCTTGGCCGATATAGTGCAAAAGTAGAAAAAATTGGAACATCTAAAAAGAAAATAAGATATTGTCCTCACATTATTGTCAGATTCCGGCTTTATCTTCCATTTGCAGGGCCCCTCCATCTGGGGCATTGCGTGGGGCTCAAGTGATCTTTCTGACAAAGCAGCCTGTGTATGGCCAGGGGCTGTGGAGAGCTCTAAGCCAAGATCCGTGGTGGGAATTGGACTTTACTCATTTGAAATGTTGAAGTTTGATGAACAAGTGGCGCCTTGCCATACCTCGACTCACTACAGGCTCCGGTGGTCATTCTGGCGCTTCCCCTGGCTCCAAAGGTGCCACTACCGGATTCTGCCCTTACTCAGATTAAATGTTTACAAACCACCTAATTATGAGGAAGAATTTCCCTTGTGAATTTCCATTGTGCTTCTCCCTTGGAGGCAGTACTTCAGGAGAATCGAAGCTACCTTTGGCTTATCCTCTGATGCTCTTCAAGGTCTTGCACGTGTTTCCAAAATGAAGAGGATGAGAGGGAGGCGGATCATTGCTCTGATACTGCCTTCTACCTTGACTTCCAAATACCAGAGGCTTAGACACTTCACCAGAAACTGAAGTGAATTCACCCCTAGGGACCTCTACAGAAGAAAGTGGTTCTTTTGTGGCGGTGGTGGTGTACACAGAGCTTCGGAGGTGGCAGACGTGGAGCTGCCTACACTGGAAACTAAGGCCAACCTTCTAACAGGATTTCCACTTTGAAGCCCATGTTGCCATTTAATGAAGTCTCGAATGAGACCCTCATAGCAGCCTCCTCTAAGCCTTGTTTGGCCCACCAGTGAGTTGCCTGATTGCTAGATTGCACAGACCAGTCCAGGTGATCCTACTTTTCTCTAGGAGCATCCGACTCCTGAGTGCTTCATTGTGCAGGCCTCTACAAGCAAGGTCAATTAAAATAATTTTTCTACTGGTCTACCAAACAGAATAGACTCTCTAGCCCAGTGTCCCATTCCTTAAATGCTGTTTGTATGATGGCCCACTACACCCATGGCTAGTGAGATATTGTTGCTTTGTCTGAAGACATCTGAAATTCTGTTGCACAGACTTTCAACCCTCACAAGCTGTGTAACCTCTTCAGCCTTTTTTCAGCTTCTAGGACAAGGGCGGTGGGAGGGGAAGAGTTCACTAACAGCAAAGCAGTCCTCCTTGTTTGTTCCTCCAGTTTTTCCTCAGATAATGTACTATTCTGTCCCAGGAAGGGATGATGGTGCTTGCCAAGGAAGCGATACACATTGTAACTAATGCAGAGGTCCTGGGTTGCAGTTCCACCTACTTCCTGGTCCCCAAGAAGGACAAGGGCCTGAACGTAATTTTGGATCTGAGAGTCTTGAATGTGCTCCTCATGAAGAAGTTCAAAATGATGTCACTCACTCCGTTTCTGTTGACCCTGGATCCTGAGGACTAGATGGTGTCTCTAGCCCTGTGTGAAAGGTACTGTCATGTGCCAATCCTGCAGGCCCACAGAAAGTATCTCCGCTTCATGAGTTAGACTAATTCCAAATCACTGTCCTATTCTTTGGCCTGATATTAGCCCCTCAGGCCTTTATGAAGGCCATGTTAGTGGTAGCAGCCCATATTTGCAGGTCAGAGATCCATGTATTCCTGAACCTAGATGACTGGCTTTTGAAGGTTTGGACCACCGTCAGGCAAGTTGTTGCCACTGTATACTCTGGGATCTTTCATCAAGCTTTAGTCCCATCTTCAACCTTCTCAGAGGCTTCCCTTTGTTGAGGGTATTCTGATACATTTGGCATGAAGATGTTCCCACCACTGTAGAGAGTCTAGGACATTCAGATTATAATCCAGATGCTTCTGGTGTGAGTTACTGTCTCAGCTTTTATGGTTCTGAGACATATTGGTCTTCTAGCTTCATGCAGCTGCCTAGTGCACCACGCTCAATGGCACATGCGGGCTCTTCAGTGCAATCTTTGCCTGCAGTAGGCCCAGTGGTATTCCATCAGAATAATGACTACATGAAAGTAACCTTATATAGGTAAGCATAGGTTTACTTACGGGTAGTTGTAAGAGCTATTGCCCCCTACGACCACCCGGGCAAAAGACAGACCTGTTGCAAATATTACTGATGGGGTTACACACAATGAATAAGGTTGACAACACCCCACCAACCCTTCATATGTATCAGACACAAACAACTTTGGTAGTTGATGCACCTAATCTGGAAAGAAGCAACATCCCATTTTGAATTTGTCTTATCATATTTGTTATCTACAGAAACTGACTTACTTAGCAAAGGCATTTGTTCCCACTGAATCAAGTGATATTTTTTTTTTTTTACCCTTCTTGAGGACCTGCGGAAATCTTCAAGACGTATAAGACTTAGGATCTTTTTGCAAACCATCAAACCATCAGGACGACTACAGCTCCAATGCCTCTAACCTTCATCTTCCATTCACCTTTAACCATCCTTCCTCCAGTATGTCACTGAAGTCTTAACATTTGAGAAATGTTCTGAGCCTTTGGAACTCAAACAAACCTTTGAATAAGTTCCATTTAATCTGAGAAAAGCAGAACACATATCGCTCAATACTTTGAAAACAAAACTCTGAGATAATAAACTGGAAGAGAAATGAATCAAATCGATTACTGCAATTAAACTTTTACATAACTGTCCAATATGGAACACTATCCTCCACATAACCCTTTGAAAGAGATCCAAGCAAATATACTTAGAATCAATAGACCTGCTCACAACCATAATGTGTTAAGTCATAAGGTTTCTTTGTTTCGTAATAATAATAATCATACAATACAGGCTTCAGGTATTTACACATTACCCAAATTGATAGAAATATCAATAACCCCCCCCGCCGGCCACCCCATGGTATCTGGATGTGGGTTCGTTCTAGAACCATTAGCCAAATACATAAACACATTTATTAAAGAATATGTCCCACTGACTGAGGCTATGCTAGGCATAGCATGGATTTACTTTGCCTAATCGAAGACCTTGACTTTGATAGCTCCACCAACTTATTACTAACTGTACATAGAGTCCTTACACTCTAACAGTCCCCAGAGAGGACTTCTCTAATTCAGGAATTAATCAGCATCAGACTTAATCCAACCAAGGTTTCTACCACATTTCTAATTAAACTCTTTGAAGTTGCTGTGACAAAAAAATATTTTTTATTTCATCTTTACCTACAGAAAAAAGAAGATGCCATGGTGCCTGTTTTGCCCCAAATTCTGCTATCCTTTACATGGATGACTTTGAAACTAACTTGATACATACACCCCACATTCCATTTTATAAAAACATTTTTATGTGGAAACACTATTTAGATGTCTTTATGATCTGTAGGAGTAGTCACAGGTCTCTTAATTACTTCATCAATTCAGCATCTCACCCTGAATTTTGTTATGTTATGTGTATTAGAAAGTGCACTATAGCCCATGAGCCTATCCTAGCACTGAGCAAGAGTGTGTGCTTAGCCCTGCCTATGTTAGGTTGGTTAATTGAAAAGCCAGGCCTTCAGCTATTTGTGGAATTCAAGAAGAGAGGATGCTGCTCTAATGTGAAGTGGGAGATCGTTCCATGCTTTAGAAGCAATGTAAGAGAAATCCCATCCTCCTGATCTGGTTCTGTGTATGTGTGGGATGTGTACAAGTTGTGTGCACCTGTGGAGCGCAGGTGTCTGGGTGGTTGGTGGAAAGAGATGCAACTGTTCTGGTAGGTGGGGTCTGATTTGTGTAATGCATTGAATGTGTTTGTGAGGAGTTTGAATTGAGTGTGTTTGTCTATTGGGGCCAATGTAGTTCCTGAGGTGTGGTGTTATATGAGTTCACTATGGGAGGTTCAGGATGAGTCTAGCTACTGAGTCTTCTAGTGAGTTGCTTGGTGATCCTGGCATAGAGGGTGATCCCATAGTCCAACTTTTTGGTGACTAGGATGTGAGTGACAGTTTCTCTAATGTTGCTTGGGAGCCATTTTCAGATCTTCCTCAGCATCTTCAGGGTCTGGAAGCAGGATGCAGTGGCCGCGTTGACTTATGTGGTCATTTCCAGTTTGCTGTTGATTATTCTGAGGTTCCTGGCGTGGGTTCTGGGTGTGGGTCTGAGTTGGGCCGGCCACCGGTTGGAGTCCCATGTTGAGATGTTCCTGCCGAAGATCACTTTTGAATCCAGAAAAGACAACTTACCCTTTTTGGACTTGAGCATCAAATTTTATGATGATAAATTAGGGACCAGTCTTTATGAAAACCTACAAAATGTAACTCACTATTGTTATATACCAGCAATCATCCGAGAGGCCTCAGAGACAAGTTCCCATATAGTCAGTTTCTAAGCATACATAGAAACTGCAAGTGGAAAGCTGATTACTTCATGGAGGCAGCTGTCCTCTCTAACAAACTGATCCAAAGAGGATATTCCAAATCCCTTGTCTCAAAAGCATTTAAAAGGACATGGTACCCCCTCCAGAAAAATGATTGACCCCATGTGGCAGACCTGGAAACCGCTGTTTACCCTGTGTTGCTACACTTAGCCCATGCACTAATAAGGTGACTTAAATCATTAAGAAACGTTGGTCTATTTTAAGTACCAGTTGATTGAACACTGTACCTCCACCTTTTTTTCTTACAAAAGAGGGAAAAAAATCTTCAAGATTATCTGGTCAAAGCTTTGTGTTGGGGCCTAACTATTAACTCCACCATTAACACTCTCATTAATAGTTGGGGCTTACCGTCTATATTAGGACACTTCAAGTGTCAACATTGCTTGGTCTGTCTCCAAGCTGCACACATTAAAGAATTCAGTCATAAGATATAACACATGCTATGGCGCAGTACATAAACTGCAACTCATGCAATGTGTTCTATGCTATTTGATATCCCTGCAAACTCCTCTACATTGGACAAACAACACAAAAAATCAGACAACGCTGTACCCAATGCAAGAGATGGATTTGATGCAAGATTGAAAATGCACCTCGTCCCACATAATATTACTCATAATGACACTGAATCACAGCTGAGATACAAGTCACAGAACAAATCAAACTTCTCCTAAGAGGTGACAACCTTTAAAGTTTAATTAAAAAAAAGCGAATGTCACTGTACACAAGATGGGATTCAGACCTCAATGGGCTAGACCAGAGGTTCCCAAACTTTTTAAAACCTCAACCCATCTTTTTAGAACGACAATCTTTTACGACCCACCTAACTTTAATCGACATGAGGAGCGGCAATTTTTGGATGTAACCAAAGCATCGTATTTTAGCACACTGTCATTTACAGAAAGCACATTTTCTATTGAAGAGGCCACTAACATTTCACTGATAAAACTATGTAGCGCACAAACGATAATCTATGGAAATCGAGTTTCCTTGAATATTTATCATTTGTGCATCACCAAGTCAAGAATCTTGATTTGTTTTGTTTCTATTAAACTCTGGGGCATATTAGCAAGACCGGCGATAAAATTATCGCCGTTTTAGCGGCAGGAAACTGCCGCTAAAACGGCGATAATGGGCTTGCTAATATGCGTTATAGAATTCAATAGAAGCAAAGGTTAGATGTGCAGGACATCTAACCTGGGCTTCTATTGAATTCCATAACGCATATTAGCAAGCCCATTATCGCCGCTTTAGCGGCAGTTTCCTGCCGCTAAAACGGCGATAATTTTATCGCCGGTCTTGCTAATATGCCCCTCTCTTTTTCCAGCACACTTCAGAATTACAAAAAATGTGCTTCATTTTTGCTTTTCTTCACTGCTAAATGAATACAGTTCATTTACAGGTATATACATTTTGTTGTGTGTTGCAAAAAATGACATCACACTTTGCTGTTACTCCAGCAAGATTGTCATATAATTCACTTAAAAAACCCATCTCACTTTGCAGTCAGAGAAAGAAAAGTAAACACCAATCCCACAGGAAGCAATTTGTCGGAAGACGCTTATAGCCTGTCAATTGACCTCTGTGTTTGAAGCACCAAATGTGAAAGATAAATACAAAATGTAAAGGCATGTTTATTTATTGGTCGGAACCCACAGTTTAGGAAGCACTGGGATAGACACCATTGACGAATGAAGTACTATAGTCTGTTTGTACCTTTCTACCATATATTGTGAGCCTTTATATGACAGCAATTGCTCTTTGTCCCGCTCCTTGGCATAACTGAATTTCTGTATGAATGTTCTGTTTTTTTCCAATCACACTGTCTCTCCCATCTTTTTCTCGTTTTCATTATTAACTCTGGCTTTTAGTTTTACCTTCTCTTCATGGGTATTTTTATCCATTGTCTAATTAAATTGTATATCTGCCCCCTAGCAGACGTTTACACTGTACATACATTGTTCGGCACCTTTTCTAAATTCACCTTGCCGTAAACTAGACACCTCCCCTTCTGGTTTTCTGTCCTTTTTCAATAAACATCCAATTTCTTTTGACATCAGATTTAAACTCCCCCTTGAACTTCCGGTTTTCTGACCTTTTTTACCTGCAGAACACTAAGCCATTTTGCATCTACTTGTAGTTCCTTCTTGAATTGAATTCTTCACCCCTTCCCACTGCTCCTTTATCCACCTAATGACAGTAACATTCAATTGTTGTTTGTTGACCAGGCCCCACTATCTACATCGTTATGCCTCAGTGTCCTTGTGTATATGACGTAATACACAAGGACGTGATACACAGGAGAATGGTTTTTTGCTCCACCTCGTCTCACAGATGCCAGATCGTGCCGACTGTGTGTCTTTTCGATTGGCATTGACTGCCTTTTGTAATTGGAATTTTTCCTGTTTCAACTTGGGGAAGCACTGCTCGCCCCTCTGGCTCCATCCAACTTAAATTTCAGGGTCGGATTGGGACCAAAAATAGCCCGGGCAACCCAAAAGAAGTGGCCCACATTCATGGACCGCAATCTTTAAAAAACCATTTCTTGGTTAGTATCAGTGGGCTAATTTTGTGGGAAATGTGTAGTACATTAAGCATTTTAAATCTTGAAGGGTAAGTAGCATTGGTGAAGACTGGAAACACTGTAGTTGTAAAAACTGAAAACATACTTTCAGTGTCAACTCCTTGTAGGTTGTGAGCATTTCCTCTCACAATTAACTGTGTCCTCGGCCCTGATTATCACATAAATCATAATTCTTTAATTTTCAGTGGTGGCTCGCTCTTGTTTCCGCCCCTTTTTTTACAATATCACCAATTTATTTATTTAGAAAGTTTTATATAGCGCGAACATGACCACCGAGGGTATCAGAGCGCTTTACAGATTATGCAGCAGGAAGGGTACAGGCAAACAAACAGATTCAACATAGCGAAAAGTACATAGTCTTAAAATGTCCAACAATCTCGTGAGCCAAGCCGCTGGGCCACACAACAGCGTCTATAGTCCCAGCGTCAAGTGGGGAAGGCAGACTGAGGCAGATATTTCTTCATCAAGAGCCCTTTAACTTCTATTTTGAAGAGGACAGTGGAAGGGATCACCCTGACTGCGGGGGGAAGAGAGTTCCAGATCCTCAGCGCCATACCTGAGAAAGCTCGATTATAGGTCTTTTTTTTCTTGAATTTTTGTGGTTTGAGTAAAAGGGTGCTGGCACTTCTGGAGGCTCTTGAACCACATGAGAGCTCCAGTTTCTGAGCGAGGCACATCGGGGTCTTGAAGTGGATGGCTTTGTGTGCCATGCATGCAATTTTCAACTGTATCCGAGCTTCATAAGGGAGCCATTTCAGGGCCAGCAGGTCCGGAGAGATGTGGTTGTATTTTTTAGTGCCAGTTAAGAGCCTAGCAGCAGAATTGAGGGCCACCCTAAGAGGAGCCGTTTTCACTCTGGGCAAGCCACAAAGCGTTGCGCTCCCATAGTCCAGCTTTGCGATCACTAATGCTTGCACTGCAACCTTTAGGTCATGAGCAGGGAGAAAGGGTTTGAGCATCCTTAGGATGCTGAGTTGGAAGTTCGCTCCTTTGGTGAGGGAACTGATGTGCTTTTGCATGTTCAGACTTTTGTCTAATATAATACCAAGCGAGGATGCCGAGTCCACGAGGTGAGGTCTACAGTTAAGAGCAGTAAGCTGATTCAACCATTGTTCAATGACCGGAGATTGCTTGTGGGGTGAGATTAGGAGGAATTCTGTTTTTAGAGCATTTAGTTTCAGGTGGTTACGTGTCAGCCAGCTTTGTATTTCCAGCAGGACTGAGTTGAGGGACTGAATGTCCTCAGGGGAGGCGATCTTCAGGTATAGTTGAGTGTCGTCCGCATACATGTGATAGTGAATGCTGGATGATTTCAGAATTTCTGTTAGAGGCTCCATGAACAAGTTAAAGAGCGTGGGAGAGAGTGCTGAACCTTGGGGAACCCCCAGCGTAACCGGTGAAGAACGAAGAGAACCAGTTAAGCACAGGCCCAGACAGCCCCATCCTGTGCAATGAATTACAATCTATTATTTACTAGTGGTACAATAAAAAATATGCCTACCCTTGCTGTAGCCTGAGTCAGTAAATCTGTCTTATGGCTGGCATAGGCACTCAGAGGCAAAGGTGATTTAAAATTGGAAGTAGGAGAGATTATCTGGAGTTCTTTCCATAATACATGCTCAATGTTTGTAAGTAAGAGTTTAAAAATCTGCCATTAAAATATATAACTTCCAAACTCTTTCAAACAGCCTTACTTTTTTCTAGTCCTTGAGAGCAGGAAGGGGGGCCTTGCTAGTGAAAATCGTCTTGTCACCATCCAGGAAAAACAACAACAGAAGAAGCTGACATGGCTGGTTTAGAGACAGGTGCACCCAGTACATGGCAGTTCAGATTTGGCCATATTTGAGAAACGGTTGATAGCTTTCTTCCCTGTTTCCAGTCCTGCTTAGCTGGTGAAGATGGCATCTTAGGGGCTGGGCCAGTAATGCTATGTAAGGCTTCGAAGGAGAAAAAGCTTGTGGAGGTGTCAGCTCAGCAACAAAGTATGAGCTGGCAGTGTGTGAAAAGCAGCCTGCAGGTGAGGTGTCAAGGCAATGGGTAGTAGGCAGGTGTGGACTCCAGCCTTCAGCAGGTCACTGAGGCAATGGGTGGGCCAGGTACGTCCATCTCCAGGTGACAGGCAGTGAGTGCAGACAGGCTTCTGCTCTTTCCTGGTTTGACCTGCGTCGGCTACCAACTACACTTTAATGCTCAGAGCAGTCTTTCCTCTAATAACATCATCACAGCATGAGCAGAGTCTCATGATGAGTAGCATGGTCTGGTTATGCAGTGGGCTAATGCATCCACTGTGGGGATCTGTGTTTGACCTTATGGTCACCGATTTTTAATCTCCGACCAGTACACTCCGCCTTTCATAGTACTGAGGTTGATAAAATGAGTACCACTGAGTTGAGTACAGTGCAGGAAAAGAGGGTGGATCGAGCTGGATCGTGGATCCGGCAGTTGTTATCGGGCTCGACCGAAATATTCTGATTTTGTTCTGGTAAAATTTGCCAACGCTGGAACACATTCAGCAGTGCTCGCAGGTTGTCTGCTTTCCGTTCAGAGGAGCACCTTGAAGCCAGTACAATGGAGGGATCTAAAGGTGCGCAGTTTAGCACTTCACAAAGGCTTACGAGAAACTATAATTTGGAGACAGGTTATTGACTTTGTTCAACCCCTGTATGTAAGCGACATGCATATATATATATATATATATATATAATGGCGACTTGCACGAGCAATAAATAATTTTCACCTACTTTGTGGTCTGTATCCGTTCCTGTCAGAAGACGTTATAGGTAACGGTAACTCTGTATATATATATATATATATATATATATATCTGGAACGCTCGCCTGCTTTTCCTCTCTTACGCAGAGAAAAACGAGAGTGGGCCCAATTTGGTGCGATGAAGTGTTTATTCAGCACTCTACCATTCCGCCATAACGCGTTTCGGCCGTTGCCGGCCTTGATCACATGACAACGCAAGAGGGTAGGATCTCCCCTTTTAAAGTGACAGTGCTCAATAGCTTTGGTGCTAGACATGGAAAACATACTATCGTGCATATCAATATCTGCATGAATGCAATAATAATAACAAGTATAAATACATTGTTAAAAAGTTGTTAAAAAGTCATAATGCATCCCTATAAAACCTGTCTTAAAACTTTCATTTTGTACAGATTTTCATATGGTAAAGTTCCACGTAAACTGGTATTGTTAAAATTGTCCATACACACTTAGCTATTAAAAATTAAAGTGACCCGTGCTTTGATCCCCATAAAAGTGCAAGTCTATATAAAGTGCATAGTGCAAAAATATATGTGCAAAATATTTTCATTTTGTCTCAGCAGCATGAATGCAGTATATAGAGTTACTGTAATATAACAATAGTACACATGGATAAATCCATGTTCACTTATCCAGATGATTTGTTGAGGGGGCGCCTATAATACGCAATCCCAATATTCAATCCTGCTTGGACAGTTGATTCCCACAAATGCAGATATAAATACATGAATATATAAATATGTGAAACAAAGTTATATACACATATTTATAAAATACATTTCAACTGCCCTAAGTTCTTTTGGAAAAATTCAATAAGACTATTACATATACGGTTTGCTCTCTATTCTATTGCTGAAATACTTAGATGAATCCGTACTTGTGTGCTTTTAGCAATATCATGAAGAGGTACCAATAGTATTAAAACACAATATTCATCCGATTTTTTTACAGTTGATTCCCACAAATGAGGATATAAATATATAATATAAATATTATTATAAATTCATTCCAACTGCATAAAATTAGATAAAATCTGCTTAAACACGATTGGTAAAACATTATCAAGTATTAGTCAAACATTGTGGACCTACAAGATTGTATACATGTCCTCACTCGTATTTAATCCCCCTGGATGCTTAGTGTCTAGTTCCAGTATGTATCTGGTCTCGAGGCGTCTAAGTTTGGCCTCCCTGTTGCCTCCTCTTCTCTGTGGCGGTATTGCATCTAAAACAAAATATTTAAAATGTTTAAGACTACTGTTGTGTGTTTCTTTAAAATGCCTGGCAACAGGGTAACTAGGGTCATTATTTGCGATGGCCCTGATATGTTGTAGAATCCTTTTATGAACGGCCAACTTAGTACTGCCTACATAATACAGATTGCAGCTACATATTAGAACATATACTGCATATTCAGTCTTGCAGGACATATGCTGGTTGATCGCGTGCGTACGGTCACTAAAGGCCGTCTGATATGAAGTCTTGTTAATACCATACTGACAAGCCTTGCAGCTAGAGCATTTATAGAAACCCTTTCTAGCTGTCAACCACGTACCAGCTTCTTGATCCTCAGGGCTGTTCCTGACCAATGCATTGCCCATTGACGCAGTTTTTCTATATGTTATAGCAGGCTTCTTAGGAAGGAGACCACCTATAATTGGATCTCCCAATATTATAGGCCAGTTGCGTCTTATAATGGACCTAATCTGTCCTTCTTGCCTTGAATATGACAGAATCAATCTTGTTGGCTCGTCTGGTCTTTTATCATGTGCACCCTGGGGTTTAGATTTGGACTTGTACTGAAGTAAATCTTGTCTACCTCGCCTTTTTGATTTCAAAATTGCTGCATCAATAGTTTTAGTACTATATCCCCTCTCCAGAAATCTTGTTTTGCATTCAGATTGTTTGATAGACGTATCACTGTCTTCACTGCAGATTCGCCTTATCCTCAGCATCTCCCCATAGGGGATGCTTTGTACAAGGTGAGGGGGATGTGAGCTAGATGCATGCAATACTGCATTGCCAGCCGTTTGTTTACGAAAGAGCGATGTTCACAATCCATTTTTCGCTATATATACCCCTACATCCTAAAAGGATATGCTCTCATTACTGATAGATGAAGTGAAACTCAAATTAACATTGTTATCATTGATTTGTCTAATAAAGTAATTCGCACTTTGGTTAGAACCATTCCACACAATAAATAAATCGTCGATAAATCTCAGCCAAGATATTACCCTTTCATTGTACGTGTGCTGATATTGCCTCATGAGGACCAGCTCCTCCCACCAGCCCATGAAAAGACATGCATAGCTGGGAGAGAAGCTGGCCCCCATGGCCACACCCTGTATCTGCTGGCACATTTGATTTTTATACAGGAACAAATTATTCTCTAAGCAAAACAACAACATGTCTAGCAACATTTTGTTATGCTGGGCAAATTTCATTGGCTTGTTGGCCAGGAAGTACTCCACTGCTTTAATGCCATCTTGATTCTTGATACATGTATAAAGTACAGAAACATCTAATGCTATCAATTGGTAACCAGCTTGCCATTGTATAGTTTCTATTTTCCGTAAAAAATCACTAGTATCCTGCACAGATGATCTTAAATGTTTTACATGCTCTTGTAAGAAAAAATCGATATAAATAGACATATTTTCAAGTGGCCCATCACACGCAGCTATGATAGGTCTTCCTGGTGGCTTGTTTAGGCACTTATGAATTTTTGGAACAAAATATATTACAGGTATAGTTGGATGTTCCATTTTTAAGTACTTATATTCCTCCAAATTCAAAAGGCCCAAGCTCTTCCATGCCAACAATTTCGTGAAGAACAGGTCCTGTATACTTTTAAACCGTTGCAATGAACTTTTCCTATAGCAGTCAGGATTATTCAACTGAGAAGCTGCTTCCTCCATATAGTCACTCAGGGGCCACAACACAATGTTCCCCCCCTTATCAGAACTCCTGACCACTACTTCTTTTTCGAGTTTCTCTATCAGTTGATAATATTTTCTTTCTTGATTGGAGATTTTTCTACTGAGTTTATTAGTTTCAATGTTCAATTTCTTCACTTGCGCCACCACTTGTTCATTAAATAAGTCAAGCGAGTCTCTTGGCATGATGGGTACAAATTTGGATCGCACCTTGAACGGTGTAACAGGCTTTGCGCAAGTTTCATGCGATGGTGACATAAAGCTTTGGGAAATTCCTTCAAGCTCATGACCCATGTCTACCCCCCCCCCATTGCTCCATGGTCCTGTTCCAGGTTGTGAAGGTCCCTTAGTAAACTCAGATCTGCTACTGTTAAATTTGACGTCATGGGATTACTTGATGTTAAAATTGGGGTGGGAGTGCCCAGGCCAGTACCTGCTCACTAGGACTGGCTTGAAGCTGATGGAATTTTTTAAGCTTCAATTTCCTAATGAACTTATATATCTGCCCGTGTGTTGGTGTAATCAAAATTAGTTTCCGGGCAGTAAGAAAGTCCCAATGAGAGTAGCTGTTGTTCTGCTGCGTCCAGGTTCACATTGGCCAGATTAATAATGGTATTGTCATTTGAAGCGGTCTTAGGGGATCGGGATATCGTTTCTATTTGCATCTCCATTGCCCCGTCCCCTCGCTGGCCTTGAGTTGCCACTGTTGCCCGCGTTTTCTGGCTGCCTGCCTTCGTTCACGCCTGCTTTCAGTCCGTCGTTTTTTGCCGGTCTGTTGTTTCTCGGCCTTAGCGTCTCCCTTCTGCTTCTTCTTAAGTAGTCTAGCTCTTCCCCCAGTGATAGTTTAATAGCACTTTGGTTGGGTCTGCTTGTTGCTGCTTCCGTCTCGGATTCACTCTCTAATGCAGAGCTAAGCTCGGATGCTGATTTTATCTCACCCTGATAAGCATTTTTTTCTGTTTGGAGCTTTCTTTTGTTTGCAGTGACATTCCTAAATGAATCGTACTTGCGGGCGAAAGTGAAGATTTGGCCATTCATATAATCATCCTTATCCCTTTTGAATTTGTATATTTTCCTCTGCTTGATTTTTTCCTCCTCTTTATTTAATCTGACAGTCATTTCGTCATGCAATTTCTGCCTCTGCTGTGGTTCACCTTGATTTCTTCATTTATAGCGTCTATTTTGACCTGAAGATCAACCCGGTCACTCTCCGCATATTTGACTAGCATCTGGACCAGGCTGCGAGAGGACTCAAGGTTGCATTCGGCCCATTCTGCCATCATCCGCGGGTTGGGTGTCTCATAACTAGGGGCTAACATGATCCGGAGCCCCCTAGGAATCCTTCCCACGTCCAAATACTTTTGGAGGGATTTTGCTTCCCACCACTTAGATTGTTCCTGACGCATATATTTCTCAAGTGTGCGAAAATTGTCCTTTAAACTTTTGGCTCCCCCAGTTGTCGCTTCAGTAGCGTTACTGCCTCCATGCTGCTGTTCCGAAGGAGAGTCCGAAAACATCTCCTCGGCTGCCGACTAGCGATCCCTCAGCGTCGCAGCGGACATGGTGAGTGCACTTGGTATTGTGTACTACTGCTTGTTGCCAGCACCCACTTGTTAAATACCAATGGGGATCACAACTAGCGCACACCTCCCCACTTGCTTTCAAAATTCGCAATGTTCAGTACCTTGTTTCACGGTGGACACAAACGCCGACGCAGGCTCTTTGTACGGCTCCACTCCTCCGAGCAGTTACCGTCAGTCGAGCTCTGCCTCCCGCTGTCCCAACTTCCAAGGCCCTATTCCGCGATCAGAGGGGGCTTCCGTAGTTTCCGTTGCCGGAACGTTTGCCGGGTGCTTCCGGGTTCACCAGTGTCACTGACATCCGCCTCCAGGCTGCGATGCCAACGGCTTGGATCCGCCAGACGCTAGACCTGCCAGCCACGAAGCCAACTTGAAGGGAGGAGGTCCACACAGCCGGAGGAGGTCAATCTGGCAAATATCTGGAACGCTCGCCTGCTTTTCCTCTCTTACGCAGAGAAAAACGACAGTGGACCCAATTTGGTGCGATGAAGTGTTTATTCAGCACTCTACCATTCCGCCATAACGCGTTTCGGCCATTGCCGGCCTTGATCACATGACAACGCAAGAGGGTAGGATCTCCCCTTTTAAAGTAACAGTGCTCAATAGCTTTGGTGCTAGACATGGAAAACATACTATCGTGCATATCAATATCTGCATGAATGCAATAATAATAACAAGTATAAATACATTGTTAAAAAGTTGTTAAAAAGTCATAATGCATCCCTATAAAACCTGTCTTAAAACTTTCATTTTGTACAGATTTTCATATGGTAAAGTTCCATGTAAACTGGTATTGTTAAAATTGTCCATACACACTTAGCTATTAAAAATTAAAGTGACCCGTGCTTTGATCCCCATAAAAGTGCAAGTCTATATAAAGTGCATAGTGCAAAAATATATGTGCAAAATATTTTCATTTTGTCTCAGCAGCATGAATGCAGTATATAGAGTTACTGTAATATAACAATAGTACACATGGATAAATCCATGTTCACTTATCCAGATGATTTGTTGAGGGGGCGCCTATAATACGCAATCCCAATATTCAATCCTGCTTGGACAGTTGATTCCCACAAATGCATATATATTTACATAAATATATAAATATGTGAAACAAAGTTATATACACATCTTTATAAAATAAATTTCAACTGCCCTAAATTCTTTTGGAAAAATTCAATAAGACTATTAAAATATATATATATATATATATATATATATATATATATATATATATATATATATATATATATATATATATATATATATATATATATATATATATATATATATATTTCTTTTGTAGAGCTATTTGTCCCCATGTAGGGAGTCAGAGAGATTTACATCACACTCATATATTGTACACAGAGAATGAATCATTCAAGTGTGTAAATCAATATATTTGAATTTACATAAAACAATGAGAGTAACAAGGTGCAAAAGTCAGGTATCTTCTATATTGGTTGGCACCATATGTTAAGAGTGCTTGGTCTGGAAAAAACACAGCCAACTTTAACCCCTTAACTGCTGGGCCTTTTCCCCCCCAGTGCTGAGCCCTTTTTTGGCTATTTGGGGTAGTTCGCGATTAGGCCTCTGTAACTTTTTGACCACATAAGGTATCCACGCCAAATTTGCGTCCTTTTCTTCCAACATCATGGTGATTCTAAAGATACCCAGGGTTTGTGGATTCCCCTGGAGGGGATCCAGAAATTAGCCAAAATACAGGTAAATTTTGGATTTTTTTGGGAACAATTGGAAAAAAGGGCTACAAATGAAAGCGTCTGGTTTTTTTCCCTGCAAATAATATCAAAAAGGGGTTGTGGTCCTGAAATCACCATTTTCCCAGATTTCAGGGACAAGCAGACTTTTGTCTGAAAACCAAAATTTTTTATACAGTTTTGGCATTTTTCTGGGACGTAGCCCATTTTTGCTATTTTTTGTGCTTTCAAACTCTTTCCAGTTAATGGTAGAAATGGGTATGAAAGCAATAATGGATCCTGGAAAGCTATACATTTTAGGAAAGTAGACAAAATTCTGAATTCATCAAGGGGTCATTTGTGTAGATCCTTCAAGGTTTCTTTATAGAAACTAACCATTGAATATAGGAAAAATTGAAAATTAGTTGAAAAAACCAGACATTTGTGTCAACGTTTTCACCTGTAACTTCTTCAAATTATGACAGCTGTTTGAAAGCAATATACCGTTACATCCGCTGGACTTTTCTGCTTGTAGGGATATATAGGACTTGTAGGTTCACCAAGAACCCGACGAACCCAGAGCCAACAACTGAGAAGCGGCTTGCAATGGTTTTTAATTATGTACCTGGTATATAGCAATTCATTTGGGTAAATATATACATGGAAAAATCTGTATGAAAAACACCTATGTATTTCTGAAATTGGAACAAAATATAGAGTTTAGAAACAGTAGATATTTGCACATTTTCGAAATTGTGAGTACCCATACTAGCATGAGAGTTATAGGTCATTTTTCAAAATGACTTTTTTATACATTGTCTTTCATTTGGAAGGCAGAAATGCATTGAAAGTCAATAGGTAATAACAGTTGCTCTACAATTCTGTGTTACCCTAAGTCTCCCGATAAAAATGGTACCTCACTTGTGTGGGTAGGCCTAGTGCCTGCGACAGGAAACGGCTCAAAACGCAACGTGGACACACTTTATTTTTACAGTGAAAACTGACCCATTTTTTGTAAAGTGCCTAGCTGTAGATTTTGAACTCTTGCTCTGCCGGCACCTAGGGAAACCTAGCAAACCTATACATTTTTGAAAACTAGACACCCAGGGGAATCCAGGATGGGGTGACTTGGCTGGCTCTCACCAGGTTCTGTTACCCAGAATCTCTTGCAAACCTAAAAAATTGTCAAAAAAACCACATTTTCCTTACATTTCTGTGGTGGAAAGTTCTGGAATCTGCGTGGATCCACAAAATTCCATGCACCCCACGTTCCCCAAAGTCTTCCGAGAAAAATGGTACCTCACTTGTGTGGGAGGCCCAAGTACCCGCGACAGGAAACGGCCCAAAACGCAATGTGGACACACCACATTTTCGCAGTGAAAACGGACCCTTTTTTTACAAAGTGCCTAGCTGTAGATTTTGAACCATAGCTCTGCCGGAACCTAGGGAAACCTAGCAAACCTATAAATTTTTAAAAACTAGACATCCAGGGGAATCCAGGATGGGGTGACTAGGCTGGCTCTCACCAGGTTCTGTTACCCAGAATCCCTTGCAAACCTAAACAATTATCAAAAAAACAACATTTTCCTCACATTTCTGTGGTGGAAAGTTCTGGAATCTGCGTTGATCCACAAAATTCCACCCACCCCGCGTTCCCCAAAGTCCTCCGAGAAAAATGGTACCTCACTTGTGTGGGAGGCCCAAGTACCCGCGACAGGAAATGGCCCAAAACGCAACATGGACACACCACATTTTCGCAGTGAAAACGGACCCTTTTTTTGCAAAATGCCTAGCTGTAGATTTTGAACCCTAGCTCTGCCGGCACCTAGGGAAACCTAGCAAACCTATACATTTTTTAAAACTAGACACCCAGGGGAATCCAGGATGGGGTGACTTGGCTGGCTCTCACCAGGTTCTGTTACCCAGAATCCATCGCAAACCTAAAAAATTGTCCAAAAAACCACATTTTCCTCACATTTCTGTGGTGGAAAGTTCTGGAATCTGCGTGGATCCACAAAATTCCACCCTCCCCGCGTTCCCAAAAGTCTTCCGAGAAAAATGGTACCTCACTTGTGTGGGAGGCCCAAGTACCCGTGACAGGAAAAGGCCCAAAACGCAACATGGACACACCACATTTTCGCAGTGAAAACGGACCCTTTTTTTGAAAAGTGCCAAGCTGTAGATTTTGAACCCTAGCTCTGCCGGCACCTAGGGAAACCTGCCAAACCTATACATTTTTGAAAACTAGACACCCAGGGGAATCCAGGATGTGGTGACTTGGCTTGTTCTCACCAGGTTCTGTTACCCAGAATCCCTTGTAAACCTAAACAATTGTCAAAAGAAACACATTTTCCTCACATTTCTGTGGTGGAAATTTCTGGAATCTGCGTGGATCCACAAAATACCACCCACCCCGCGTTCCCCAAAGTCTTCTGAGAAAAATGGTACCTCACTTGTGTGGGAGGCCCGAGTACCCGCGACAGGAAACAGCCCAAAACGCAACATGGACACACCACATTTTCGCAGTGAAAATGGACCCTTTTTTTACAAAGTGCCTAGCTGTAGATTGTGAACCCTAGCTCTGCCGGCACCTAGGGAAACCTATCAAACCTATACATTTTTGAAAACCAGACACACAGGGGAATCCAGGATGGGGTGACTTGGCTGGCTCTCACCAGGTTCTGTTGCCCAGAATCCCTTGCAAACCTAAAAAATTGTCAAAAAAACCACATTTTCCTCATATTTCTGTGGTGAAAAGTTCTGGAATCTGCGTGGATCCACAAAATTCCACCCACCCCGCGTTCCCCAAAGTCTTCCGAGAAAAATGGTACCTCACTTGTGTGGGAGGCCCAAGTACCCGCGTCAGTAAACGGCCCAAAACGCAACATGGACACACCACATTTTCGCAGTGAAAACGGACCCTTTTTTTACAAAGTGCCTAGCTGTAGATTGTGAACCCTAGCTCTGCCGGCACCTAGGGAAACCTATCAAACCTATACATTTTTGAAAACCAGACACCCAGGGGAATCCAGGATGGGGTGACTTGGCTGGCTCTCACCAGGTTCTGTTACCCAGAATCCCTTGCAAACCTAAAAAATTGTCAAAAAACCCACATTTTCCTCATATTTCTGTGGTGGAAAGTTCTGGAATCTGCGTGGATCCACAAAATTCCACCCACCCCGCGGTCCCCAAAGTCTTCCGAGAAAAATGGTACCTCACTTGTGTGGGAGGCCCAAGTACCCGCGACAGGAAACGGCCCAAAACGCAACATGGACACACCACATCTTCGCAGTGAAAACGGACCTTTTTTTACAAAGTGCCTAGCTGTAGATTTTGAACTTTAGCTCTGCCGGCACCTAGGGAAACCTATCAAACCTATACATTTTTGAAAACCAGACACCCAGGGGAATCCAGGATGGGGTGACTTGGCTGGCTCTCACCAGGTTCTGTTACCCAGAATCCCTTGCAAACCTAAACAATTGTCCAAAAAACCACATTTTCCTCACATTTCTGTGGTGGAAAGTTCTGGAATCTGCGTGGATCCACCAAATTCCACCCACCCCGCTTTCCCCAAAGTCTTCCGAGAAAAATGGTACCTCACTTGTGTGGGAGGCCCAAGTACCCGCGACAGGCTAGGGCCCAAAACGTATTGAGGAGACATCAAAATTGCCTATCACAAAATGTTTTTGGCCGTTTCCTGTCGCTGGTACTTGGGCCTCCCACACAAGTGAGGCACCATTTTTATCGGGAAACCTGGGGGAACGCTGGGTGGGAGGAAATTCGTGTCAGCCCAGTGATGCCACAACTTTCCCACACAAAAATGTGTGGAAAAAGTGATTTGTTCAGCAAAATTTGAGGTTTGCAGGGGATTCTGGGTAAGAAAACGTTGGGGGATCCACGCAAGCCATACCTCCTTGGAACCCCCCGGGTGTCTAGTTTTCAGAAATATGTGGGTTTGGTAGGTTTCCCTAGCTGGCCGCCGAGCCCGTGCCAAAAACCGAGGTGACCCCCCCTTACAAAACCAGGTTGTTTTGTGATAGGCAATTTTGATGTTGCCTCAATATGTTTTGGGCCCTAGCCTGTCGCGGGTACTTGAGCCTCCCACACGAGTGAGGCACCATTTTTATCGGGAGACCTGGGGGAACGCTGGGTGGTAGGAAATTCGTGTCAGCCCGGTGATGCCACAACTTTCCCACACAAAAATGTGTGGAAAAAGTGATTTTTTCAGCTAAATTTGAGGTTTGCAGGGGATTCTGGGTAAGAAAACGTTGGGGGATCCACGCAAGTCATACCTCCTTGGAACCCCCCGGGTGTCTAGTTTTCAGAAATATGTGGGTTTGGTAGGTTTCCCTAGCTGGCCACCGACCACGGGGCCAAAAACCGAGGTGACCCCCCTTACAAAACCAGGTTGTTTTGTGATAGGCAATTTTGATGTCGCCTCAATACGTTTTGGGCCCTAGCCTGCCGCGGGTACTTGAGCCTCCCACACGAGTGAGGCACCATTTTTATCTGGAGACCTGGGGGAACGCTGGGTGGTAGGAAATTCGTGTCAGCCCGGTGATGCCACAACTTTCCCACACAAAATTGTGTGGAAAAAGTGATTTTTTCAGCTAAATTTGAGGTCTGCAGGGGATTCTGGGTAAGAAAACTTTGGGGGATCCACGCAAGCCATACCTCCTTGAAACCCCCTGGGTGTCTAGTTTTCAGAAATATGTGGGTTTGGTAGGTTTCCCTAGCTGGCCGCCGAGTTCGGGGCCAAAAACCGAGGTGACCCCCCTTACAAAACCAGGTTGTTTTGTGATAGGCAGTTTTGATGTCGCCTCAATACGTTTTGGGCCCTAGCCTGCCGCGGGTACTTGAGCCTCCCACACGAGTGAGGCACCATTTTTATCGGGAGACCTGGGGGAACGCTGGGTGGTAGGAAATTCGTGTCAGCCCGGTGATGCCACAACTTTCCCACACAAAAATGTGTGGAAAAAGTGATTTTTTCAGCTAAATTTGAGGTTTGCCGGGGATTCTGGGTAAGAAAACGTTGGGGGATCCATGCAAGCCATACCTCAGAGGAACCCCCCGGGTGTCTAGGTTTCAGAAATATGTGGGTTTGGTAGGTTTCCCTAGCTGGCCGCCGAGCACGGGGCCAAAAACCGAGGTGACCCCCTTACAAAACCAGGTTGTTTTGTGATAGGCAATTTTGATGTTGCCTCAATACGTTTTGGGCCCCAGCCTGTCGCGGGTACTTGGGCCTCCCACACAAGTGAGGCACCATTTTTATCGGGAGACCTGGGGGAACGCTGGGTGGTAGGAAATTCGTGTCAGCCCGGTGATGCCACAACTTTCCCACACAAAAATGTGTGGAAAAAGTGTTTTTTCCAGCTAAATTTGAGGTTTGCAGGGGATTCTGGGTAAGAAAACGTTGGGGGATCCACGCAAGCCATACCTCCTTGGAACCCCCCGGGTGTCTAGTTTTCAGAAAAATGTGGGTTTGGTAGGTTTCCCTAGCTGGCCTCCGAGCACGGGGCCAAAAACCCAGGTGACCCCCCTTGCAAAACCAGGTTGTTTTGTGATAGGCAATTTCTGATGTCGCCTCAATACGTTTTGGGCCCTTGCCTGTCGCGGGTACTTGGGCGTCCCACACGAGTGAGGCACCATTTTTATTGGGAGACCTGGGGGAACGCTAGTTGGTAGGAAATTCGTGTCAGCCCAGTGATCCTACAACTTTCCCACACAAAAATGTGTGGAAAAAGAGGATTTTTCAACTAAATATGAGGCTAGCAGGGTATGTTGGGTAAAAAAAAAAGCAGTGAGAGCCACGCAAGTCATTCACCCTTGTACTTCCCCCTTTGTCTACTACTCAAAAATGTGAAGGTTTGCCTAAGTGACGACTGAGCTAGGGCAGAAAGTCTCCTGTTACCCATTTTGACAAAAAAAAATCTTACAAAAGGCCATTAAACCGCCACAAATATAAATCTAACACTAATTTGATAAAGCTAATCCACCACTTACACTGGTTGGTTTTAGCACCTCCAGAAACGCTGGCTTCAAAGCACAAATACTTATCAAAGTATAAAAATATTGAAGCCAAGCCTTCTGAAGGTGAGCCAGAAAGCCACGTCACGGCACCAACCGCTTTATGGTCCATTCACACGCCATTCACACACCACACACAAGACTTCCATACCGCCAGCCACGGGCCCAAACAACCAAATCACTTCCACTCACACAAACATACTGCCGCCATGCAAGGGCCCATCACATTCATATGCCACAAGACATAATGAGTTTGACTATATTTTACCACCTGTCAAATCTCCACCTCCTTCTTCCTGAACGTTACCGAACGCATGCCCAGTGAACCTATACTAATGGCTTCCATGACAGCCACATGAGGCTCAGGAAGATATGTCTTTCATGCACCTTTAGTGCACTCACTATGCTAAATCCAACTCCTTCCAGTTTGTGGATGCAAGTTGGGGGGTGCACGAGTATGCCGCAAAAACATTCCTCGAGCTGAGCAAGCATATCTGCCTTTGAAACTAAGGCAAACATGCTGGAAATTTTCAAAAGATAACATCATAAACTATGAACGGATGAATGTGAAACACGGGTAGTCCGTGACAACGTAGCATATGTCCAATCCACTGTTATGTGCAGTGACTGTAATGCACTTATCATACAGCAAACTGACCATCTACTAAGTTCTAATGGAGGATGAACATGGCAAGTAGCATTGACCCATAAGTACTACAGTAAATTCAGTGTGAGTGTGGCAGCAATGGATTTGAATCCATGGGTGAAGATGAAGTCTGGACGTGTATCTATACTACCTTTACTATCTGCCTTCTACCTTTGCAATATTCCTCGGAAAGCACACCTACCGTAAGCTGTTCTAACCCGTTTGTGTGTCTGTCCTCAGAGTCCTGACTAATCCTGTCCAATTGTTAAGAGACCCTATACTAATGCCTTCCATCTCTAGCTACTTGAAGCTTGAGTGAACATTTCTGTCATGTGCTATCAATGCTCTCACAATGCTCTATCCAACTCCTTCCAGTTTGTGGATGCAAGTTGGGGGGTGCCCGAGTATGCCGCAAAAACATTCCTCGAGCTGAGCAAGCATATCTACCTTTGAAACTAAGGCAAACATGCTGGAAATTTTCAAAAGCTTCCTAAAGAGAACATCATAAACTACGAAGAACGGTTGAATGTGAAACACGGGTACTCCATGACAACGTGGCATATGTTCTGTCCACCAGTATGTGCAGCGTGGGGACTATAATGCACTTGTCAATTGGTGAACAGAACAACTACCACGTTCTGAAAGCAGATAAAGGTGTTGAGAAGTCCATGATTTCCTGAAGTAGAGGAAGAAATATTCTGCAGCTGCTTGCGTAGTGAAGGAGTGGCCCACAGACAGTAGGTATCCATTCACACCAATTGAAAGGTTTACCTATTGGCAGCTCCACCTCAGTCAATTTCCCAGTATTTTGCTTTAGTGTGATACAACATAAAGCAAGTAGGAAAACAGAAGGCAGGCTTACTTGGGCACTGGGGACAGTAAACACGAGTCTCATGCCTCTTTCCCTGCATCGAGCACACTTTACAACGACGACATGGTCGCTCCTTTTTGGGTGTTGCAGGAATTTTATCAGCAAAGTGTCGCTCCTGCAGCCTTGCCACATCCTCCAGAACACATGAAGTGGAGGCTGCTGCTTCTGTAGCAGTGAGACTTTCAATCACAGACAACTGAAAGTCAAGGAAAGACATGAGTCTTCCTGTGGTGGTCTCACGATAAACAACATACGCATTGTATGTTGCCATCTGGATCAAGTGCGTAAACAGTTTCTTATACCAAGTGCGAGTTTTACGACTCGCATTGTATGGCTGAAGAACCTGGTCGTTCTTGTCCACTCCGCCCATGTACTTGTTGTAATCAAGTATACAGGTGGGCTTGTGGACTTCAGCCATCTGACCCCAAACCGTGACAGGGGAAGTGCTCTCAGCATGAATTGTAGTGAGCACGTACGCGTCACGCCTATCTGAGAACTAGACTGCGAACAGTTCGTTGGAATGCAACGCAGTGCTCTGGGATTTCTGGAGCTTCTTGCAAACAAGCTCCTGCGGGAATCCTTTGCGGCGACAACGAATTGTACCGCAAGCCACGGTGCCAGCTTTGTAGAGCTCAATGAACAGCTCTACTCCTGTATAGAAATTGTCCACATAAAGGTTATAACCTTTGTGAAGAAGTGGCTGGACAAGCTCCCATACGATCTTTCCTGTGACCCCTAGCGTGGGAGGGCAACCTACAGGGTTAAGAGTTGTGTCCTTCCCTGTATACACTCTCAAGCTGTACACATAGCCAGTCGAGCTCTCACACAGCATGTACAGCTTGATGCCATAGCGAGCGCGTTTGCTCGGAATGTACTGCCTAAACAGCAGCCGCCCTTTATACAAGATCAAGGACTCATCAATGGCTATATTCTTTCCAGGAGTATAACCCTCTGGAAACCTGGCAGACAAATGTTCCACGACAGGCCGAATTTTGAACAACCTGTCATGGTCTGGATGGTCCCAGGGCAATGCAGCAGAATTGTCATTGAAATGCAGCATGCGCTGCAATAGCAAAAACGATCTCTGCTCATGTATGGTGCGAAGATGGGGGTTAACCAAACCGTGCGAGTAGACCAGTAGGATAGCAAGGTTGGTTTATGCACTACCCCCATTTTAAGCGTGAGGCCCAAAAAAATCTTCAACTCCCCTAAAGTAGTGGGAGTCCACTTGCACGCCCTAGAATGAGGCCCAAGAGTGCCTCCTTGCTCCCTCAGAAATTGTTCGGCACGCAAATTTGTTTGCTGCACAATTTCGTCAAGGAAGTCAACATCCAAAAAGAGATGGACGTAGTCAATTGGCAAAAAATTCGCAGTATCGACTTTACATCCAGCGTCACCAGTGAAAGGCGGAATTTGGGGCTGAACTAAATTGGGAGGCTGCCAAGACAGCACTCCGTCTGTGCTTGCGGCCGCACGTGCCTGCACTCTGGGTTGCTCTAACCTGTTACTGGTGTCCTGCTGCACAGACTGTGATGGCAAAGGGACAGCACGACTGACATCGTCTCCTTCAGAATCGCTGGACGATGAGTCGTCGGATGGAACTGCGCCGACTGAAAAATCACTCCCAGATTCGGCTCCATTGTCCTCTCCCTCAGATGCTGTCTCAGTATCTGCTGTCTCAGTCTCTGATCCTGCCTCAGAGCTGGACTCCAGAACCAGACTTAGGGCCTGGGCAGCATTCATCCAACAATATGCCATCTCTGCTAGTGCCTAAAACTATCCTTTTAAAACACTATCCTACGTAGCGGGCAGATAGGTTGTTGGTTTTAAAGTGTAGGTGGGTGTGTGCGTGAGTGAAGTGTTTAACAGTCAATAATGACGAAGTCACCTTACCTTTGCGAAATCCGTACGCTCTCCAAAAAGACTAAGAAAGAGAGAAAAAAGACACAGTATTACTTTACCTTGCCACATACCCATCATCGCAGCCTTTTAGCGCTGGTGGGAGCCAGTGCAACCATCATTTTGGCGCCAAGATGCCTACGGGTGAACTTGTGCTTTACAATTGCACACTATAACCTCCTTTGACTCCCTCACTACCATCCTTGCAAACGTGCCCCTCATCTCTCCATAGCCCCTCTCTCACATACATTTCATCTGTTTCAAAGTGTTTCTACTGCGTGGCTTTACTAATCCACTTAGCTATCCACATAATACAGAACTGTTCTTTCCAGCATGCCCTTTATGGCGTCAAAACTGCCACTAGACAAGAGTCAGATATCTCTATCTAGCAGGAATTTTTTTTTGTACTCTGCAGCAGTACCACACTTTACTGCCTTTCATACAACTTCAAAGAGACTCAATATAGTTCTTTCACAGTCTCATATTTTCAGCACTGGGAAATCTCTCTTTAAATATATATATATATCAAACAATTAATTCCCAATGTCAGCGCGCTCAATACCTGGTGCAGGCAGCAACGGGTAGAATCCTTACCCGATATTTAAATTCAGAAACACAAAGGATGCCGCACTCGAGAGACCGGTTTCAGAGTTGCTTTATTTTCACCACCACTACCACCAGTCGTGGTGAAAATAAAGCAACTCTGAAACCAATCTCTGGAGTGCGGCATCCTTTGTGTTTCTGAATATATATATATATATATAGATATATATATATATCCTGCTTCGCCGCTCATACTCCTTTCAAACAGGAACATACGAATGCGGACCCAAGTTCTGGTGCAATAAGTTTTATTTCGTGCCCTGCACCGCCGCAATATATATATATATTTATATATATATATATATATATATATATATATATATATATATATATATATATATATATATCCACAAACAAATCGCCCTGAGGCAAGGACGACCGCACCAGCAGAGTGCTTTCACAGCCTTTATTTGTAGAAACCGGCAATTAGCTCCGACAAACTTAAAATCCTCCAACGCGTTTCGGAGCTCCCAGGCTCCTTCTTCACAGGATGACAGCCGGTAAAAACTGCAATGCTCGCTGGCACCATTTAAACTGCATGCTGATTTGATAATCACAACCCTCGTGGGTCTCTCAGGTGAGTTCAGTATTTTGAAGCATGCTGGTGCCTGTAGTCACACTCGAGCAGATTCTTCCACATAGTGTGTCAGTTCGTAACGGTGTCCTTTATTTACATGCAATCTCTACCCCAGTGGGCTTCGGAATACGCTCACCAGTTTCTGTAATTATTGTCTCTGCTGTGCCAAAGGTCAGAAGGATTCCGACCTCTCAGGCCCCACTACTCGCGTGGTGGTTCGTCCTTTACGGCCAGGCTGCCACGCTAAAATTCACAAACAAATCGCCCTGAGGCAAGGACGACCGCACCAGCAGAGTGCTTTCACAGCCTTTATTTGTAGATTTTAGCGCTGCAGCCTGGCCGTGAAGGACGAACCACCAGGGACATTAATTGAATTAGCATGCAGGGGCTGCTGGGGAAGCACATGATTAGACTAACTGCTCACTATGGCCTCGGAAGAAGATGAAGAGAGTTCATCGAAACGCGTCGGCCAAAGGACAATATTACGGGAAGGGAAGCTGCCCGGTTTAAGAATAAAGAAATGTTTTTTACCTTCAACAGAGTGCGGCTCAAATTGCTGGAGCAATTCATTTGGAAACATGTTGCACGGCGCGCTTCAGGCCGTGAGAGCGACGCACCACCTATCTCACTGGACTTGGGGCCACTCGAGGGGAATGCATCTCCTTGAATGCGGTGTTGGAGGCACTGTAAGTTAACTGGGCAGAGTCTTTTCCAGAGGCTCAATGGGGGCTGCAAGAATCGTCCTTTTTACTAATAGTGAGCATTGGAACCCACTGGAGGGTTGAAATATGCGGATTACTACAGAGCCCAGCATGCAACGTGAACTCTACATTAATTAAAGGCACACCGGAGGCCAGGGACATTAATTGAATTAGCATGCAGGGGCTGCTGGGGAAGCACATGATTAGACTAACTGCTCACTATGGCCTCGGAAGAAGATGAAGAGAGTTCATCGAAACGCGTCGGCCAAAGGACAATATTACGGGAAGGGAAGCTGCCCGGTTTAAGAATAAAGAAATGTTTTCTACCTTCAACAGAGTGCGGCTCTAATTGCTGGAGCAATTCTTTTGGAAACATATATTTATATATATGTATCTATATACATATATCTATACATATATATGTATATAGATACATATATATATCATTCACTCTTTAGACTTATGTATATATAGGTATCTATATACACATACATATGTATATAGATACATATATATACATATATCATCTACAGAGAGAAAGAGACTCTCTCTCTCTCTCTATATATATATATATATATATATATATAAAGAAAGATCTCTCTCTTTCTCTAATTTTTTTATAGCTATGGCTTCCCTGGGGGCCGATTGTGGCCCCCACGGAAAGCACATAGCTATAAAAAAAAAATTGCCCCCACAGGTGGTCGGCCACTGAGCAGGAGGACCGACCCCCTGCCAATATTGCCACCATTCTACATTTTTTATATTTTTTTTAGCATTTTTGGGGGGCGATCGTGCCCCCCAAGGAAAGCCAACATGTTTCAATAAAAAATATGCCCCCTCAGGGGGTCGGCCACTGAGCAGGAGGACCGACCCCCTGCCAATATCGCCGCCATTTATTTAAATTATTATTATTTTTTTTCATTTTTGGGGGGCGATTGCGCCCCCCAAGGAAAGCCAACATTCAAGAATAAAAAAATATGCCCCCGGGGGAGGCCGACCCATTACCACGAGGGTCGACCCCCCCAAAGACATCCCTGGTGTCTAGTGGGGTTTCCTGGCCGTGGATCGCAGCGCTGCCGCGATCCACGGCCAGGAAACCCTTTCAGGAAGGCCTCGTTTGAAAGGGAGACTCTCCCTTTCAAACGAGGCCTCCCTGATAGCTGGGGAGGCCGTTTTCGGCCGGATTTCCCCATCGGAGTCGAGCGCGGCCTTACCTGCTGCTGTCCTCGGCTCCGGTGGGGAAATCAGTGACGTCAGAGCGCCTCGTGGCGCGCTGACGTCACAGATGGGCGGGAGAGGGGGCGGGTGGAGACGCGGAAAGCCTTCCACGTCTCCCCCAGGGGGAATTTAAAAAAAAGCTATCTCCGGTGCGATGCACCGGAGGTTTAAAGGGGGCCCTCCCTGGTGATGGCCAATGGACGTGTGCCGCACCAGGTAGGTAGTGCTTGCGTCGGCCATTGGCCGACGCAAGCACCAAAAGGGTTAAACATCACACAGTGGTTGGGGTTGCCTGTACTAATGAGACTTTATTACTACCCAAAGAACCAGGGGCGGCTCCTCCGCTAAGGCGGAGGAGCGTCACCCCACTGAGCAGGTCAAAAAGGAAAAAATAAAATGATAATAACTCAAAGTTATTATCATTTTATTTTTCCGTTGTTGCTCAGCTGGGTAGGGGCAGGCGGAGCTGGGCTCTGACAGAGGAGCTGGAGGAGGAGTGGTTCCCACTCTCTTAACTGCACATGAGACGGCCGGCCAAACCTCCATGCGCACTTTGCATGTTCTCCACCGAGGCGTGTCCCTGTCTGAGCACCGAACCACTGTATTCAGACCAATCACAATGCTGCATTGCAGCGTTGTGATTGGCTTAGGGGAGCCTGGAAGCTTCCTGTTCCTGCCCTGGAAGCGGGCAAAGAGGACCGAGAGGCGGCGGCATCACACAGGTAAGTGTTTAATTTTTTTTTCATGGCCATCACCCACCCTCCTCCCCTGTGACTCACCCCCCCATGGCCTTAAATAGCAGCCGCCACTGCAAAGAACCCATGTTTGGCAATCTCAAAATAAAGACTGATTTAAAAAAAAAAAAAAAACAATACGTTTGTACTTTGCAAGCAACTTCTTGATGCTGGTTCATAGCTCACTGTGCTGCAGTGGAAGGATTATATCTAGAGTCATTGGATTTATGCGGTTCGGTGGCTGCTGCATTTTCCTTATAATTATGGATTCGCCGCATTTGCCATTTTATCCCCCATTCACTTCATAATCTGCAGATTTTTCCCCTAAAATTATTTCTATCTCAATTAGTTCAAAAGTTACTAAAAACGTGGCAACATGTGTTCCTGCGCATTGAAAGGCCCTTCGCAAAGGCTGACTGCTTAACTTTCAGTTGTTTTATTGCTGTATTTTGTTGTTAAGTTGATACTAATAAGATGAAACATTTGCCCAGACAGGTTTACAATGTTTAAAAATTGGAAAAAAATGAAGCAATACTATAACAAAATGTACCACGTTATGCACCCTAATTTGTATTTTCTTGCTGCATAATTTGGTCTTTCCCTGACACATAACTCCAGTAGCCCTGATTATAATTTATGTACTGCAAGTAACAAAAGTATGTTCATGACAAAAGAAGTAACTCACTGAGCTATCTACATAAAATATATCTGGGATATGCAAGCTACAGGTTGTTCTTTGCAGCAGGCACACTTACCCTATGTGCTCATTTATGATGAGTCAAAACTGTGACTAGAAAGAACACAGATCTCTCCAGTAAGGGGCATGTCACTCTCTGAAAAACTGGGAATGTGCTACTAAATTAAATAATACAATTTAGGCTGGCCAGTCCGAGGTGAAAATGGCTATAACACCTGACCTTCCAGCGGGGGCTCTCAACCTTTGTGCACACCCTCCCCCCCTCCAACTATGACCTAAGTGCGAAGGCCTGGCGGAGGAGTGGGTCAAATGAAAGACATTGCTTTAGTTCTGGCCAGGCTGGCTCCATGGGGGCCGAGGTGAGAATGGCCCAGTGGGAGCAAGACAACTCCTGGCCTCTCAGCGAGACCTCCTGCAAACAACCCCCTTCCCCCACTCACCATGGGCTGAACGTGAAACCCCAGTGGGGTCAGGATCAGGTAAAGGACACCGCTTCTGTGCAGGCACATGGGGGAGAGGGGAGGAAGTAGGGCAAGGAGAAATGGTGCAAAGGCCACAACATCACCTGGCCTCTTAGCATCTGCACACTCCCCCCCTCACCATGGCCTCAATGTAGCAGCTGGTGGAGGTGGAGGGGTAGAGGAAGTACACTGCTTTGAGGGCCAGGGCCGGCCACACTATTGTGTCAAAGCCACAATAGTGGCCGCCCAATGATGCCGCTGCAAGCCCAAGCATCCCTGCCTGCCCCTCCTCTAAACTTAGCACTATGCGTTTCTAGCCCACCTTTTCCTGCTGGCCCCTATATGACAATGGCCTGGGCTGGTAGGCATGGCAATGGGGCGGGGGGGACAGTAGGGCGCTGTAGGCAGTTGGCAGAGGCCCTAAAAAAAACGTCCCTCAGCTGTCACTCAGGCACCGGCCCACGCCTGAATGCCCGCTTTGCCAATCCGACCCTGCTGGACACCGTTTTTTGGTGGCACGTGTGGCACATTGCATTTTTGAATTCCCACCTGCACTGGACACCACCTTGACTTGGGGAAGCCCCTGATTGCTCTCTTGCTCAGTTTTTTGAATTACTTTGGTATGGTACCTGGTGCACGCTGAGCGGAATCCATATTAGGACAGGATTTCTTGCCTATTGCTCCATCAACTGGTTTCTGTGGCTACACTGAGGCCCTCTTGCGTTCCGAAAACAAGCATACCTTATGTGCCTTCTCTGAACCACCTATGCCTGGACCTATCACAAGGCCACCCTACCTCCTGACTGATTTCTCTTCACTTCACACTTGTAAAAAACAGCCATCCACCATCTTCAGCTCCCTATACCTTACTGTGAGCATCTTGACTCCTTTGCCTTCTAACCTGCCGACCTTCACTGACTTGAGCCCTAATCCTTTTTCCTTCTACCACTGGGAATTCAGTACTTCCTGTAGGCTCCATGTGACTTATCCCTCAATTTACACTCTGAGTGCACCTTCTCACATGTGTTCACCCTCACTCTTCCTCTTATGTTTGTGATTTATTCTTCTCATCTATTCATTTTCAGATATCCATCACCTGTTTAAACTTTAGGTATTCTTTAACAACATGACCATGTTGTTGTCTGATATATTAAAAGTAATAAGGCAGTAGGATTCCAGCTTTGACATTTTTTTTTTTTAACTTATTTTGACTATTTCTGTGCTCGGCAAAATTGCTTTCGATCCTAATGATGGCCTGTTTATTCATTTAGGGTTGAAACGTAGTTGATGGCCTTAGATTAGTGAGAAGACACTTTTGAAACTTCTTTGTAGAGCAGCATTTCTATGAACTTTATTCTCTATGACCGCCCTACATGTTGAACTGTATATATATATATATATACCTGAGGGCCTTAAGGTTTGTTACACCAGGGCAAAGGCAGCATGATGCTTTGAACATCTGCCCGTTAGCCATCTGGGCATACTTTCACTACGCAGTACTATATTGAATTTTAAGTCTGCAGAAAGGTCATTTTGCCCCCTTGGTTCATCAAGAGTTTTTAGTGTTACGTTCGCTCCTCAGATCTACCACCTTGGAGAGAGCATTGCTTTGGAATCAAATAACAAAGTGAGGAATCTGCAGTATAAGTATCTAACAGAAGAATCAGTTACTTAATTTCTGTAACTGTATTTCTGGTGGATGTTGTATCTATTTGAAGATTCCTCACTGCCCGCCCTCCTTCCCTGTTTGGTGGAGTTAATTAGGTCCCAAGTTAGATTTTGCTCACTGTCAATATTTCCAATCTGTCAGGACGTGGAAAAGACCAATGAATAAATTGACATCTCTGTGCAAGGGTGGCACCAATATGAGGGTGTGTGTCGTCATCTTTGGAGGTGGGGCGGAGTCACAATGGAGCCGATGGGACCACCTTCCAGTGTGTAGAAGTTTCTGGATCCATTCTGGCACCTAGGGAGATCAACAAGATAGGAAATCTGCAGTTAAATATAATATTCATCAGAAAAAGCATTGCCAAAGGTAAATAACTTGGGGCCTGATTTATATTTCGGAATATGATAAAATTCTCCATCGTCCTGATGGAGTAAACGTACTCTGAATTTAGTGATGTCCTCTGGCCCAGCAGACATCTATTTACCTTTGCAGGAACAGCCATCACAGCAGTTCCTGTCAATGTATTAAAAGTTTGACAGACGGTTCTGTCAACATGAAAACTTTGAGTTTTTTTTAATTTTCAAAACAAAATCCCAAAGAGATTTGGGTTTTCAAAATACAAAAAATAATGACCCCCACATCATGGAAGTTGGCTCCCATGGTGTAGGGGTAATTTAGCAGTTTTCACTGCCTCTTACCCCCAGGTTTTACCCTGTGGTGACAGTCAGTGAGAACTTGGCCATTTAACTGATCACTCTAAATCAGGCGGGCGGTCGAATGGGCAAACCTCTGATGTCCTTTACTCTATTGGGCCATCTGAGGAGTAGGTCAGCGACAGAGATGGAGTAGTCTCCATCACTGACATACTTAAGGCCCAAAAACACAACGAAAAAGGGTCCGAGGGAATTTTATAGACCCTAAACGGATTAAATCCCCCTATTCCATTTATCACCAAAACATACATATAATCCGTGGTCTATTATGCTAACTGTTTATCCAGATATGTGAATTATTAATAAAGAACACTGTGCTCAATACTGTCAACTTGCGTGTCACTGAAAAGAATATAGAGAATTACAAGATGAAATGACCCTTCAGGACTGTTGGAATCCCATCACACACCGAAGTGATCATTTATCATCATTTGGGTTTCCAGCCAACCTCCCATCTGTCCTCTTGATCATAGAGGAATACTGGGTAGATTGCATCCTCTATTAGGTCCTTCAGAGGAAAAGGAGAGCACAAAAGAAGGTTAGGAATTGTATCTAACCCCTAGAGAAATCTCCAATGAAAAAAGTGCAGTGCAAGAAATAAAGTGCGTGATTAAAATAGGATTTGCAAAAGAAAAAGAGCTTAATCTTCTCAACGATATCAATTGCATTCCTAATTAAAACCAGTGCAAAAAAGGATATTATAGCAGTTCAAACAAATTACTGCTTTTAAATGGTCGACATGTTTCAGCCAGTTGGACATCCGGTCCACGGCTTTCTTCAGGACCTCACCATAGATTTATTTGTACTGCATTACTTCAAAAGTGAAAAAATGAAGATGTAATTTATACATACATACAGGTTGGATTTGATACCTCTGTTGTTTTATACTGATCCTCTGTATCTACGAGATGTATAGGACATCCGTAGAATACGAGGGCTAGACCTCACCTCACCCGGCACCAGCTCCAGTCAAAGAGGCCCCGCTCTGTCCGTCGTTGCCTCGTGCTCCGACTGAGCTAGGAAAATCGGGGGTGGACCTTCAGTTTGGTGCAGAGGGTACTCTGTTGCCATTGGTTCCAAATGTTTTCTGGATAGAGTTAATCACTTGGTAATATTTGTAGACTGGTAATTTGCAGCAAGATACAGTACTCATCAGAAATAACTGTACTGAAGATAAGTTAATAGTTCTCCACTGGTTTGTGGAGGGGGTGGTCAGTGGTACTGGAATCAAGGGTAAGGCAAGGGCTGCAACATCCCAGATGTCTTGGAGAGAACTCATAAGAAGAACTGGCAATAATGATACCCTTTAATATGTGTTTGTCTTTCAGCATTTGGTGTTATTTCGAAAAAGTTAAAGATTTGGTGTAAATGTATGTTTTTGTTTACAGGCTCCTGAGTATTATATTTTCAGCTATACATTTGTCTGGCTTCTGAGTGATCCAATTTTGTAACTTGAATGCTAGAAACAGTGGTGACTGCAGAACTTTTAAAACACTGTTGACACTCCCTTTCCCTAAACTGATCTAAAATTCACTTGAAAGCATCTGCTTGTGAATCGATGCACACAGTAAGCAGGAGTTGTTAAAAAAAATCTGGTTGGCTGAGTTGTAACTGCTAATATGATTACCTGCCCCGCCCCCTTGTAAAGTTTGTGCTTTTCAATTATCTCATGAATGGTGAGGAAAGGTGGATGTACCAGCAAGTACCCATTCAAGAAATTAGTGTCCACCCCATTACAGCATCTTAGGTTTTTCACTGTGTGTGAATTGCTAGGGCATCCTCCTTGAACCTATGCTCTTAGTCCAACTTCCCTGAAGAAAAACAATTTAAAATTGTCCTTGCAGGGTGAGATGTTACTTGGAAGCAACTGAGTACTTTGCTGAACTTGGAGCAGGATAATGATACTGTCTCAGTCTGGACCATGAAGATCCTAATTGTGAAATACGCTATATATTCTCTTCCAGAAGAAGAGAGTTAGTATTGGGGTGGTTTAGTTTGAGTCTGAAAGATACAAGGATGAAGCACACTGTTCCTGAATCTAAAGATCACTCTGCTGGAAGACCAGCTCCAAACCCCAAGCACATTCAGTATGGTAGTAATTTAGCAGCTTCAGTTCAGGCTTTTGGAGACACTTCTGCCAACCATTGCTCCCCAACAACTCCCATGTTAAGCCTTTGGCTAGTCTCCCCTTGACATTAAGGCTAACGACTGCCACGCATGTGTCTTCTGATGTGCTAAAACCCTAGTGTTAGAATGCAGTTTAAACTCAAAGCATGCCATGAAGGCATCACTGAATCTTCTTATGAATTCAGTCTTCTGCCATATGTGTCATGGGTAAGTGGGCAAAACCATTATTGCTGACATGTTTGATGTTCAGGTCTCACATATAGCCTCGAGTGTTAGGCATAACCTCTAATGATAAAGTAATTTTTAAATAAAATAAATGTGGATAATGCCCTTCAAGTCATCACATCCAGTACAGTTGATGGAAGCATTACTTTTCGTGGCTCAAGGGGTACATACTTTGAAGGCTATAGATTATCTCTGTCTCTTTTCTTGTAAGACCTATACTACCAACCCACACATGGAAACATATAGACAAACGAAAAGTGTCTGCCAGGACTACTGACCTGACAATTGTCTCAATGGCAGTCTTTATGAGCTTGCAAGACCTAAATTAAGCGTGCTTACTCCCACCTCCTAAAAAACATTTCCAATATTTCACATCCTTTCTATTGGGTGTAGCGGCAACTTACTCAAGCAAACAGAGGAGACATCTATGCCTCTACCAGGACTATTGGCTAAGAAATGTTCCATAAGTACATGACATGAAGTGCAATAATCTGCTCAATTGGGTTTTTACTTGTAGAATAGGCACAGAAGTGAAGTTTTAGAAAACAATTTTGATCCCAACTCAAACCATTCATTCCCTAGGAGTGAAACTAAATACAGTAATTTGCAGCAAGTTATCAGATTCAAGAATTAGGGCCTAATTTTAGGTTCAGTGGGTGACCAGCCAGCCCCCCGTTATTGTAGTGGCCCTCACCATTTCCTTCCCTGTGGGTGTCCTCCCACAACATCTTTAAAATCCTGGACGCCTTGGTGGCAACCATTTTAGTCATAGTGCTTCAACAGATGCATGAGAAGCACTTGAATCAAAACTGCAATTCTGGCCAGCCCATAACACGATGGCCAGTCTGTATGTTGTTTTTGGGGGTTTGTTTCTGAAGTACAAAAAAATCAATGGCCCTGATTGATACACAGGGAATTTTCCTTGTGTGTGGGGCCCATTGGTTATTTTTGCTGCACGAGACCACCATGCCTCAATTGGTGGTCCTGGAGAGGACAATGTCCATTGGAAGATCTGCCCTAAAGAGAGGTCAGCCTTATAATGCATTGGCCATCACCCCTGTTTCAGATAGACCACTGGGGCACAGGCTGCTGATGGCGGAGACAGCTGAGGCTCTGCCATCAGAAACCTATCTGGTCCCTATCTCTAAATGAGGTGTGGGAAACTGCGGGGCAGAAGCCCGGTTGATTTATGGTTAGGTTTCTGCTCTGTCAAATAAGGGTCTTAGGCTTGACTGTATCATAATTATCACATTCTGTTGAGTTAAGACAATGAATCATCCAAAGGAACAAAATCCACAATAAGCCCAAGACGCACTTAGGTGGGCAGGACAAATCAAAGAAATTACACTAAAGGCATCCCTCTCTGTCATCTGCAATAGCTGATCATGGTCACCTTGGATGCAGCCCGGTACTTTATACCAGCGGCGGCTGGCATGTAGGCAGAGTGGAGGTGGCGGGCATATGTGGTGTCAGTGCGTGCATGCATGCAAGGTGAGCAGTGTGTGTAAATTAAAGAAAAAAACACTTACCTTGCTTGCTGCACGACCTCCTATGTCGTCCTCGTTCCGCTCTCCCCAGGCTCCAACAAATTCCCTTAAGCAATTCTGGCGTTGCTCTCATGCTGGTAACCAGCATGAGAGAAGCGCCAGGATTGGAGGGAGCGGCCTCTGTCAGCACTCTCAAGAGTGCTGGAACCCTGTGCTTTCTCTAACCCAGCTGTCTTAAGACAGCTAATTTACAGAAGTTTAAAATGCTCATGTCTGGCTGGCCGTCAAGAAAAGCAGGCCAAAAAGACATGCACACTTTAAACTGAGCTGCACTACCCGCTGCTGCCACTAAATAGCAATGGACCCGCCCCATCCTGACACTTGGTTCAGGACAGGAAGATGGAAAATAAAATGGTAATAAATTAACTTTATTACCATTTTATTTTTCATCCCCGGGGGGCAGTGGTGTGATGCTCCTCCGTCCTAATGGAGAAGCCGCTCCTGCATTATACCTCAGCTTCTCTTAATGCTCCTCCCACCCTGACGGTTGTATGGGACTTCTTTTTCAGCCCTATTGGATTCCATCTGTAGTGAGCATTTCATTGCCATTCATTATAACCTTTGAGTTTCAAATTATTTCCTTTATCGATCCTCACTTGCTTTCTTGTCTGATTGTCTACCAACTATCTGGTCCTCCGACATATTTTGACGATTTCAACTGCCTACTAGATACTTCTTTGTTTATTGTTGGTGATTTTCATCTACACCTTTGTGGTAAATCTGCTACTTTTCCTATGTGAATTCTTACAATACCTTTTAGTGTTTCCCTTCTTGCTTCTTCCTCATTCAATACTTTAGGTGGGAATTTCTCCCTCTTCATAAAAGCAGCCAGATCGATCATCTGCAGCAATGGGACCAGACAACATGCCGATCAAAGTTCATCAATCAAATCCTGATGAATAGATCAAATTCTTAACCCCTCTTTATCAACATTGTTTTACAACTGGAAAAATTCCAAAATCTTGGCGGGGGAGTATTGTGGTTCCCCTTTTAAAAAAAGGCTCTAGATCGAACCCAAACAACTATCGACAAATCGCCCTGCTAGATGCCACACGAAAGATATTTGCAGCCTGTGTATTGGACCATCTGAAGGACTGGGCATTTTCGAGTGAAGTGATTCCTATGACGAAGGCAGGCTTCCGTCCAAAACATTCAGTTACGGACAACATTGCAGTCCTTCAAACAGTCCTCTACAAGTATGTAGTGTTAAAATCACAATTAGTTTACTGTGCTTTTATTGATTTTACGACCGCTTTTGACAGCGTGGACAGGCCAATGCTATGGAAGAAGTGAGAGAGACTAGGTATTCCCCAAGATCTCCTTACAATACTCATGTCTTTGCACACAGCAACATGGTGTAGAGTCCAAATGGGGGGAGAAAAGGGCTTAACCAGATCAATTCCCACGATGAATGGTTTGAAACAAGGTTGCCTCCACGCCCCCATGCTATTCTCTCTCTACATAAGCGACCTCCTGGGGTATTTCCTTCAAACCAACAATTTCCTACCAAAACTAGCACAAAGTGATATCTATAGTTAATGTACGCCGATGATATTGTTATACTAGATCGTACACCAATTGGCCTTCAAAGAAATTTAAATGAACTAAATCGATATGCAAAAGAAAACTTTTGGTCCCTAATATTTTAAAAACTAAAGTTTTACCCTTTAGAGGGAAAAAGCAATTTCGTCCTTTTATGTGGTCATTGGAAGGTAAACCAATTGAGACCGTGAAAGAATAGACTTACCTGGGCCGAATTTTCTCCCAAACTTTACAAAATGCTCCCCATTTCCAACATATAGGGCGAAAGGCAGACGCCCATGTTGGGGCACTGCAGAGGCTTTATTCTTCTACCGGGAATAGACACTTCCAACCCCTGCTTGAGGTCTATCGTATGAAAATTCCACCTATTTTATCTTTTGCCCTTGAATACACACAGGTTAAAACCTGGCAACCAGTAAAAGTGAAAGAAGGGAACATTTGACTAAACTATTAAAATTTAACCAATCAGTCCGGGCCTTGAGTTTTCTTTAGTGAGCACATACGCTAGAGCTATCTATAACATAATAAGATGGGCCTACAACCTTTTACACGCTTACCCTGGATCTCTAAGGCATATTTTAAAACTGGAGACATTCAGAGTTGAGTCGGCGCAGTATACTTTTAATAGGAATCTTGATACAGCTCTTGATGCGTCTCAATGCACTGTAGCACTTTTGCAGGCTTGGACACCAGTGCACCTGAAGCTCTTTTTAAAAAATCTGACACCAAGAATAAGCTTTGAATTAGACATTGAACATTGCACTCAATTAAAACACTACAAACAATACGTGAAAAGCATAGAATATAAGTCCCCCGAGCATTATCTTCATTTTCAGTTAGAGCATAGAGTATGGCGCTGTATCCTTCTTCTGCAACTAGGAATCCTCCCATTAAATGTTTATACCTCTAGATGGAATATCTTAGAAAGTAGTTCAGGTATCTGTGACTTGTGTAATGGAGGAGTACAAGATCTTCCTCATGTATTGTCAATCTGCCCAATTCCGATCCTGGTAGAGGCTCGGGGACGGTTTATAAAGCCCATTTGTTTTAGATACAATGCTACTTCTACTCAAGATTTAATCATGTTATGCAAGTCATCCCCTAATGAATTCGTCTGTCACAGCTTGTTCAAGTTTTTAAAGAGTTGTTTAAAGCTGTTTTAAAGTGTACAATTATAACAGTTTTGCATCTATGTATTTTGTATTTGTCAACCTCAGTAGAGATCTGAATCAAATTAAACAAAAACTTTGAACCTTATTTTCTTAACTTTCTTATTCACTTCTGCCTCTTCTCCATATGTATTCTGCTATCCTCTGTCTTTCTTAGCTGCACATCTTTTATCATTGTTGCACTTCCTGTTATGTTTCCCTCTTCTGTTACTTTACTCCGAGGAGACTTGTATAATATCCCTCATCTTCATTTATCTTCTATTCATGACGCTCTGTCTCTGTGGGTCATGACTCAGTTTACTCCCCTCAATCCTGAGCAGTCTGCTAATCTCCTTTCTGGTTTATTTTCCTCTTCTCTTGATTCTGTTGCCCCCGTGAAGGCTTTTAAACGTACTCATAAACTACCTCAACCGTAGGTATAGCTGACTTCTCACCTATCTTATTTTATCATATTGTAATGCTTCGTTGTGCCTCTATGTGTCTTTGGCACAAGCAGAGTACTGAGAACCTCCCATTCTAATATATGAGAAGCTCATAACATCTACACCTCAAAATTGAAATCTGCCAAAAAGTCTTGTTTTCATCCACACATGCGTGACCAGACCTAGCACTCTTATTAGTTGTTTCAGACCTTTAATCATTAGCTTTCTTTTTCTTCCGATCCTTCTCAATTTCCTTCCAGTGCAGAAGATGATTTTGATTTTTAGTTTACTTTTTAAATCTCTACTTCTCTGCTATCTGTGTTTCTTTTCCTTTTGCTATGGTTGACTCTTTCATGGGTCTTGTCCCAACTCTACTGCTATTCCCACCTCCCTTTCTTCTTGCTTTGTGCTCACACCCTTTCAGCCTGCCCCCTTGCCTACTAATCTACTGATCGCTTGCTCCAATGGGCCATCTGAGCCGTAGGTCAGCGACAGAGATGGAGTAGTTTCATCACTGACGTACTTAAGGCCCACCCAGTAAATTAAGGGGGCGGACCTTCAGTTTGGTACAGAGGGTACTCTGGTGCCATTGGTTCCAAATGTTTTTTGCATGGAGTAAATCTCATGGTGAAATTTTTTAGATGGGTAATGTTAGAGACACTGTTCTTTATCACTTGTTAAACCGTTTTCTTTAAAGTCCTCCACTGCTCGTCCTTTAATTAAGAAACCATCTTGGAATAATGATCTTCCTTTTTTTTTGTCATATTTCTTTAATTAATTCTTTCCCTTGCTTCTGGAGCACATTGTTTTCCCAAAGTATCTTCTTTTCTACTGCCTAATCAGGCTTCTGATTTGGCTAATCTGCAAAAACTGCTTTGCTTTATGTGTCCTATTAGCCTCATCTTTTTAGACTTACCTGTGGCTTTTGGTGTAGGCTGGGTCTATCGAGCCCTGAATATCGACAGGACAGAATATCGTTACAACAATATTGATGGACAAAATATTGAAAGGTAAGTTTCTATACATTATCTGACCTGAACTCCACAAGTATGGAGAGATATATTTCTTCAAGGTACGTAGATATGACGATAAGAATAGTAATTCTTTGCCTCCCTCTGTGCACTTAGCTTCCGATATTTAGGATTCAATATTCCCTATTGCAATCGTGGCTTTTGCGCAGTGGATCATTCTATTCTTCTTTGTTCTCTTGCGGGCTAGGGGATTTCTGGTTCTATTCCAAATTGGTTTTCTTCTTATCTTACTGGTCTCTCGTTCTCAGAAATTCACTTTCATGCTCAGTTTAGTGTTCCTTGAGTTTCTGTTCTGCGTCCTCTGCTTTTTTCGGCATACTCTAGTTCTTTATATTCTTTTATTTCCACCGTTGGTCTTGTTTCCAATTTCTACACTTATGACTCAGATTTCCTTTTTTCTCCTCTCTTTCCATCCAAATGTCTCTACCTGCCTGCACAAGTTTCCTGGATGGCCTCTCATTTTCTTTATCTTAATCCTAAAGTAAACCTAGGTGTCTCTCTTACAGGTTCTTCTTCACCCGTCCCACTACTTATTTTCTTTTCACCGACTCTGCTTCCTTTTTTTTTTCTAGTACTTGTAACCATTTGTTTAATTCTACTCTTGATTTTACTCCCTAGATATGTCCCTTAGCTAAGTTCTGTCGTTTGCACTCATGTAATATTTGTATAATCAACCATTTCTTTTCTTCTCTCTGAAACTGATTTTAGAAAAAGGTGATTCTTTCATGATTCAAGTCTTGTTCTTCACTATATGTTGGTCTTCCAAAATACCTAATTTCAACTTACTCAAAAAGTTTGAATTCTTCATTTTTCTTTACCTCCTCATTCTCATATTTCTCCTACTTAACTTGGTTGATTACTTTTTCTATTATAATGCAAATGTAATTTATTGTGCATTGTTTTTGTGATTCCTTGATTCCACTCTATCTATATTCCTTTATTTATCAATATACTACTTTTCGTTCCTTATGTTATATTATGTGGATTTGTCCAGCACAACGAATCACCTGTAACGGTATCCAGGCGCTGGAGCAGGTGTGTAGGCGTATGACTGAGGGTGCTGGGTGTCAGCCCTGATGTGTTAGTCGAAGAGCCAGGTCTTCAGTTTCTTGCGGAATTTTAGAAGTGAGGAGGAGGCCCTGATGTGTTGAGGGAGGTCGTTCCAGGTCTTGGGTGTGATGTAGGAGAATGCTAGACCTCCTGTTCTGCTTTTGCGGATGCAGAGGTGGGGGGTGTACAAGTGAGTGAGAGGTTGAGTGTAGGTGTCTGGTGGGTTGATGGAAGTGAAGGCGGTTGTTTAGGTATGTTGGACCAATGTTGTGCAGTGCCTTGTATGCATGTATGAGTAGTTTGAATTGGCAGCATTTGCGTATGGGAAGCCAGTGGAGCTCTCTGAGGTGTGGTGCATTTTGGGAGGTCTAAGATCAGTCTCGCTGTGGCGTTCTGGATGGTCTGGAGTTGGTGGAGGAGATGGTTGCCGATCCCGGTGTATAGTGTATTGCCGTATTCTAATCTGCATGTGGTGAGGACTTGCATGGCAGTGTGTCTGGTGTTCCAGGGTAGCCATTTGAAGATATTGCAGAGTATGCAGAGAATGTGGAAGCAGGAGGAGCTGATCGCGTTGACCTGTGCTGTCATGTTGAGCTTTTTATCCAGAATGATTCGCAGGTTTCTGACATGGTTGGTTGTGTGGGTGTGGGTCCGAGCTCTGATGCCTACTAGGTGGAGTCCCAAGGAGAATTCTTGTTTCTGAAGATCAGTACTTCCGTCTTGTCGGAGTTGAGTTTCAGGTAGTTAGATCTCATCCAATCTTCTACGTTGATCGTGCAGTCGGAAAAGTTGGTTCTGGTGGTGGTGGAATTGTCGGTCAGAGAAAGGATGAGCTGGGTGTCGTCAGCATAGGATATGATGGAGATGGCTTGTGGCCTGATGATGTTAGCGAGAGGTGTCATGCAGATGTTGAACAGGGTTGGGCTGAGAACTGAACTCTGGGGTACTCCGCAGATCAGGTTCTTAGGTTTCGATATGTAGGGCAGTAGCCTGACTAGCTGTGTTCTTCCTGTGAGGAAGGAGCTTATGCAATTAATAGTGGCCCTTAGATGCCTCTGTCATGCAGTCTACTGATGAGTGTGTGGTGGGAGACTGTATTGAAGGCAGGGGAAAGGTCAAGTAGGATTCGGGCTGTGGTTTCTCCGTGGTCCATTATTGTGCAAATGTCGTCTCTGGCCTCGATGAGTGTAGTCTCTGTGCTGTGGTTGCTCCTGAAACTCACCAACCACCTTGAATACCACAGCCTGGTAGGCTGTGGTATTCAAGGTGGTTGGTGAGTTGTTTGTTGATGTCCTTCTCCATCACTTTGGCTGGGTATGGGAGCAGAAAGATGGGTCGAAAGTTGCTCAGTTTGCTGGAGTCGGCTGATGTTTTTTTGATGAGGACGTTGACTGCTGCATGTTTCCAATCTCCGGGGAAGGTGGCGGATACGATGGAGGTGTTGATGATGTGGGTAAGGATGTTGCTGATTATTGGTCCTCCCATGTTGTAGATGTGCTGGGGGCATGGGTTAGTAGGGGCCCCTGATTGTAACGTTTCCACGATTGCTGTGGTATCTTCTTTGGAGAGTGTTTTCCATTCCAGTCAGGTGTTTGTCTTGGTTGGTGGTGGTCAGGTTGCCGATGAGATAATTGGGGTCTGATTATTCAAAGTTGCTGTAAATCTTTCCTATTTTGCTGTGGAAGAAGTTAGATAAGTTGTTGCAGCATTTGTGTGAAGGTTTTGATTGCAGCCTCAGTTGGTGAATTCTTTGACTATCGAGAAGATCTCCTTGCAGCTGTTTGAGCTCATCTTTATACGTTTTGTTAGTGCCCTTCTTTTGGGATCTCTCAGGAGTTCGCATTAACGCCAGAGTGCTGCCTTTTTTTAGGTTCCCAGAGGTGGTATGCATACCAGCTGGTTTGTTTCTGTTGATGGGCATGATGGAGTTTGCACAGTTCTTGATACATTCGTTGAAGTTGGAGATATCGTTGTTGAGGTTGTTGGGGATGTTTGGTTGGTCTGATTTGAGGGTGTTGAGCCAGTCAGCCTCTGTTACTTTGTTCCAGTTCCGACTAGGTAGGTTGATGGTGGTGGGTGGGTTGACTTGTGGTCTGGTGATTTGGGAGTGTATAATGGAGTGGTCAGTCCATATGAGCAGTGAGGCGGAGTTGTAGGAGACTCTGTTGCTGGTAGTGATGATTGGGTCCAGAGTATGTCCTGCTATCTGAGTGAGGTCTGTGATGAGCTGGGTGTGTCTGATGATGTTCAGGCTTTCAAAGAGGGTTGTGGAGCAGGGGCCCGTAGGGTCCTTGAAGTGGAAATTGAGGTTGCCGAGTAGTATGAAGTCCTTGGAGTTGATGGTGAAGAGAGCGATGAAATCTGTAATGAGGTTGCTGAAGTTGGTTCATGGTCCGGGTGGTTGATATGAGAGGGTGGCTTTTTAGAGTGAAGTAGTTGCTCATTTGTAGACAAAAGTGCATGTTTTCCATGAAGGGGGTGTCGATGTCTGTGGATGGGGTGCATTTGATGGTGCCCTTGTGGATGTGAGTCTTCTGCCTGGCTTGTGATGGCAATCATGGCGTATGATCTTATAGCCTGCTGGAATGGCGTAGTTGGGTGCTGACGCAGGGTTGAGCCTGGTTTCTGTGAGGGAGAGGAAGTCCAGCGTTCTGTTGCTGAGGAGATCCCAGATCTTGGTTGCGTGTTTGCTGAGCAAGCAGGTGTTGGGAAGCATGCATGCAAGTGGTTGTTGAGGTGTTTGTTTAGTGTGTTGTGATTCGTTTGCCCGAGAGGGCGGAGGAGGTGTTGGTGCATGGGGGGATGTGTGTGGGTGTGCTGCTGACAGTGAAGTGGCAGTGGGTGCATTTGAAAAGTCCACAGCCGCGATGTTCCAGGAAGACGGAGGAGGTTAGGTGAGACTAGTGTGTACCGACCGCCTGATAGTAAGTGCACGGGGACTGGGGTTTTGGGGCCTTGTATACACTGTTAACGCCACAAAACTTTTACATTTTTAGACCGTACACATCGGACTGATAAAGCAACCTCGTGGCTCTCACGGGTCTATTACATAGAGGAAGTAAGTGCTCTAAATAGCACGATTAGACCACTTTGAAGGGGGGAACTAGGGCACGTTCCACACTGCGAGTGCGACCTAAGTTTTAGATCGGTCACCTCGAGGAATTAACTAAGCCTCTTGCCTCCGTTGGGATAATCCTCATAGAGAAAGCAAGCCCTCGATCTAATACGAACCGACCATTTTTGACTCTGGTACCGGGACTGTTCCTCCTCGTGATTCTCCCCACCTTTGAATACCATTCGGCGAACCAGGGCCAATAATAGGAGCAGCTCTTTAAAATCAAAAATTAAAATTATCGTTTTTCTGCGAAGCAGTTCCAACACTTACCTTTCCACTTGCCCCCCGCGACTGCAGCATGATTCTGATATACCTACATCGCGGCATGGCTTTGGACTGTAACGCAGCGCATAAGACTGTTTTCAACACCACCTGGAAACCAGGCTTTTTCTTCTGTAGTCAAACCGTTACCACCACATGTAATCTTTCTAGTCTCTCACACGTTCAAAACACTAGTGAATCTGAATATGTGACACCTGTTGTTTAAATATTGATCCTAAAAGTATTTCCTCTCTTGCTATGAAGGGGACCCTTACAATGATCGGGACCCTCCGCCTTTCCTAAGGAACATTATCCAACCTCCATTGAGTAAGTCAGTCTCCTGTAAATATGTGGACATCATTACCACATAGGTGTATGTCTTCTTCCACCTGGTCTCATGCGAAGATTACGATATCCACACCCCATCCACCACATGGTGTCCCTACGTGGTATTACCCAGAAGTAGAATTTAAGTGTATGCTTGCTGAGCCTACTAGCCTGCGATCAGCGAGCGTTGATCACATCACTGTATGGTTGATCAGACACATTGTTACCTTATCTAGACACTTGGATTAAGTCACTAGAGCATGATTAGAGTGACCAAGAATTTAGGTCTCTAATTACCTCTCAAATTACCTGTCGTATGTATTTTTCCACCTTAAGTCTCCCTTTTCTTTTAGTTGGAACAATAGGCTGGTATTCCCGAAGAGACAAGCCGGTCAACTTCATTAGGTCATCCCCTATGAGAGGGAGACCCGAACCCTCAGACAGGGGCATACCACACTCACTTCTGGTCCTGACGAAGTGCCGCCTGACTTCGGGGCCTACAGGGCAAGAAACATGTTGACCACACCTCATTAGAAGCTATCCTGGTACTTGATGACCATATGATAGCACCACCGTTTTTAGCTAGACCTGGTGTTTACTCCCTATAAAACTTTGTTCTTTGGATACCAGAGCCTATTTTAATCGCCACTCACACCCTTCACTAGTTACACTGTTAGGTAGCCCCCTCACTTGCATTCATCTTTACGGCATCCTCAGATCAAAAAGATCTCCGACAAAGAGCCCCACAGGCCCTTCAGGCATTGCAGCACCGGCCTGCGAGGAGCGCCCAATGATGAAGCATGACACCCTAACGGGTGTATGAGGGCTTCAAAATCTGACTTACAGGTCTTCTTACAACAGGACTATTAGCCACAATGGTCCACCTATAGGGACCCCCCTTTGGCTAAGTAGGAACTAACCCTATCTTGAGATTCATGCATTTGAAAAGTCCCACATGGTGTGGAGTGCGATGCAGCAGCAGTGGGTGTAACAACAGCCTGGGTCAAGGGAGTGGAGGATCGCTGCGGTTTAGCGGTGAGGGCTGATTGTACCAGGGTTCATGGTGCTGGGTGCGGTCCAGGCGTGGACGGACACAGACGGGCTTGCCTTTGGCACGCCCACTGCATGGATGCGCATTGGCCGCCATTAAGTAGGTCCTGGAAGGGGGGTGGAGCATGGGGCAGTGGGCAGGGCTTCTAGGATCGGGTAGAAGAGGTGGGAAGGTGGCGTGGAAAGCAGTTAAGGAGCGGGAGAGGCAGGAGGGGGAAAAAGCACAAGAGGTGGTGGGGGGGCCTGAGGGGCCCTGAAGTGGGGAAAAGAGCGGGAAAAGCAAAGCAATCACAAAAGTAGAAAAGAGGGTGAAAAGAGGAAATATGCACAAAAAAGAAAGGTTCATCAGAGAGAAAAAGGCACAAATAGAAACTGCACAGAAATGGAGAGAGGCGCAAAGGAGAGACACTAAAGAGAGAAAGGCATAAAAGTTGAGAAAAGTGGTAAAAGAGAGCAGAAAACACAAAAGAGGTGCAAACGAGAGAGAGGCCCTAAAGAGAGAAGGGCAGAAAAGTGAAGAGAGCAGGAAACAGGCACCAGAGAGTGCGAATGGCAGAGAGAGTGTGAGAGAGAGGTGGCTGCAGAGAGGGCGAGGCGGGGGCCTCGAGGTGCAAGGCCGGGCCCAAGAGGGCCTGGACTGGTTGAATGTCTTTGGACACTAAAAGATCAGACATTACACATTAGCACTCTGGCTTTGAGGACACTCAGTTCAACCCTGAAATATTTTTACCACCAGAGACTGCTAAATTAGTGTTCATTATGGCGTTACTTACAAAAGCAAAAAGTATGAGGTAAATCGCTATGCCTAGAGAAACCCTGCATTTTCTCCACTTCCTGTTTGGTCTGCTGAACAAAGTGGTAATGTGCTCTTACTGAATTATTCTGATTGTCCCTAACTGGGAGACGAGGTAGGTACTGGGACCGTCTTCAAATGCTGCTACCAATGAATATACAACTTAAGGTGCTTCTCAGGAACTCAGGTGGGATTTACCAAGACATGTTAAGTTCTTCTAATCAGGCAGCTTGGCTCCTTAGGCCCTAGACTTTGTACATCTAAAATGTTTACAGGTTTGCATGGACATTCAACCCAAGGCTTACTAATATTGCTTGCTGTTGGAAACGTACAAGAATTTGCTAGTCTCAGAGTATTAGAGATCATCCCATTCTAAGTGACACCCATGAAATATGTCGTTATCACCTCCATCTGCAACATCAGGATTGTAGCATGCATCAATCAGAATGCATTCTGCTACAGTCTCTCGATAAAGAAGGAGGCCAGGTCAAGTTACTCTTTTTTGCTCAATCGATAATTTCAGATGTTTTAAAAAAGCTGTTGAGAAAATTCCCAAGACTATCAGCACCAACTTTGCAAATAAATGTTGTCTTAGCTAGATTTTTGTCAATTTCACATGTACCAGTGCCAACTCAGGATTTTAAATTCCAAATCTTAGAAAAACAAGATTCCTGGTAGTGGTCACTTCAGCAAGAGCACAAGTGAAACTGAGTACGTCTTAGCAGTTAAGCCTAGTGCGAAGTGTTGTGCAGTCAAGAAATTACCTGAAATTTGCTCTGATCATAGCTTTGCATTTCCAAATCAATCAAAAATAATCCGTATCTTTTTGGGTCTAGCTACAGCCAAATTTAAATGTTTGGAGAAACTATTGTCATCAATTCGCCAAGAATGTGCAATAAATAGTACAGAAAGAGACTGGGCTTTGGGAAACGCCCCATTAGCCACTGGTATGTTTTGGCAAGCCCCCTTCTGAAATTGGTTCTAAGGATTTTTCATCACAGCTCACTACATTGCATGGATGTTTTCATTTGTTTGCTGTAAGTGTTCTATTGATGAATAGGACAAAATGTAGCTCCTCTTAGGCTCCTCACCTATTTCCATCATCAAGCAGCTCCCCCTTTATTCCCCCACCCCATGGGAGGCTCCACTGAGCTGCGATTCCCGCAGAGGCCAGCAGCTCACCTGCTGCTTTCTCTTTCCATGGCACTGGGTGCCTGGTCCTCTCCTCTGCTCTTCATTACAGTGTGCCATAGGGGATCAAGGGACATCTTCAGAGCGGCGTGCTTTTTGGCACATGCATCTATAAAATACGCCCAAACTGAGGGGTGTAGTGTGAAGAGGATATGTTCCGCTTCACTAAGAGGGCTGGAGGCTGCATGGTAAAATCACATCCTGTGTGGGCAACAACGAAAAAGCAGCTGCCTTCAATGTTTGGAAACTTTGAGTCTTTGCCACTCAGAGCACGAGGTCAGCTCCTTCTCTGCTGCAATTTAGAGAGCAGAATATTTGAAACACTGGTATCGCATCGAAGCTTAACAAATGGCTTCCTCTGATTTCCTACTATTGTATGATAAGGCGTCATGACAAATTATCCCCTGTCTTTCTTTAATGTCGTGGGGACCTGGGGTGCGCGCGAAGCTGAGCTCATAAGAATGGGAGTGAGATAGGACTAGCCCATTTTCTTTCACGGATTTTAATTTTCTGATTCTACGTTTTCCATAGGTGTGTGGCACAGAATGTAGTCCTTCCTCTGTCGCACATCTTTTGCTGTTGCTTTACTTGAGAAGGCAGGGGCTTTAGCCCCATTAAATTCTCTTTTATGTCATATAAATACCACACCCCCCCCACCATCCTTGATTTGGCACTGCCCTCAGTACGTCAAGCTGCTCCTCCTCTGGCTCTGTGCCGGTCGCTGCTATCTCATCTCGTGCCAGGTTCTGCTTGTTGTGTTCCCTGCGTCAACCGTGACATTGCGTAGGAGCGTTAAAAGAAGAAAAAAAAACTGTGGGGGTGGGAATACACCCTGCATGGGGAACGGATGTGTACCCATGCCCTGAGTTCCCAACTGCTTGTGAAATCGGTATCCAGACTTTTTATTTGCCCCTGGCTGCTGGCATCATGATGATCCAGCATGTGCTCAGAGGCCTGGACCAGCTCTGGGTAATGCGAGGTCCAGAACCCGTTCTGTGACTTGGAACGGTGCACAAAGCAGACCCTGACTGTGGGCATAAGACTACTTTCCATGCCCAGGGGGAGACACTTAAAGCGGTGGCGGCAGCGTAACAAGTTTTGTGACCAGATATTTTTCTCTGGGAGAGGATAGTTCCCTGTCCCCTGTCATATGAACTTATGCTTTTATGTGAACCCTAGTTCCTTGTGCTGAAATTCCGTGTATGTGTCAAGTGCATGTATGTGCATGGGGTGTTCAGCACATGTGTGGTAGTAGAACTCTGTGTGTGGTGAGAGTCTGAGTACTGGGATCTGGCGCCTGCTTGAGCCTGACCAAGAGGGAGGGTTGATGCTGCTGCCACAGCCATGGTGTATTGGCTGGATTCTGGGCTGGAGGCTGTAGACCTAGACACTGAAGTGAAGGAGGATGGAGACAGGGCTTTTCCTTGGAAATTTAATGAGGACCTTGTTAGCAAATGTTACTAATGAGTACTTCCTGAGCACTGCCATTTGGTTGATAGAAGCGGTGGAAGATGAGGGGTGGTGCTGCAGGTTCTGCTGTTCAGGCTGTAGATGTTTCTAGGCTAGGCCTGCCTTTTTGTCTGTTGCTGATTACTTTTCAATAAAGCTGATGAACGTAATGAGAAGACGTCTCACACTTCATTGTGCCCTTGTTGCATTGTCGATACTCCTTCTTGGACCCAGCATCATTGTTACCTACTGTGAGAACCAATACCCATCACAAAGGCTGTGTCTGAGGAACAGCCATAAAATAACATTCAAATGAGAACCACCCCAAACAGGTTGTGAAACCTTAGAGAATGGATCCACATCCCAGTCTGAAAAATGTGTACATAAGTGGGATACAGACCATGTCACTTTGTTCTAGTTCCAATTTCTTCACGACCAATGAAGGGAGTGCTTAGCAGAGTACTCAAAGGATTGCTGTGTCACCAGGGTTTGTGTGTGACAGCCAATTTACCAGAAATGTGGGGCTATCACCTGAAGCCAGCACTTTACGCTGGTGAAGCTGAAGGTCTGCCCAGAGTCTAGAAGCTTGTCTGCCTTCTGAAACAGCGAAGGCGTCTGCCTCTTCCTGAATAAGGAAAGACTGTCCAGATGGAGAATCCCACTGTGTTCATGGCATGGGGTAGAGCCAGCAAAATGAGAGACTGCAAGGGAGTAAAACCAAGAGTGACCCATGTGTGGAAGAGATTCCCCGGTCTCCCTAAATGGTTCTGGTTGTAAACTGCATTAGGCCTTCTTCAAAAAACATGAATAGAGCTAGAATGTCAATCTGCCATGACTGAAAGACGATCCTGCTGCTACAATTTTGAAGTCTGAGTGCTCTGTCAGTGTGAAGTGAGCATCCTTTTTGACTCAGAGACCACAACTGCCAATTTTCAATATGAAAGAGATGAGCCAGGAGGCCACACCTGGAGCACCAGCATACCCTCTGCACCCGACCTAGCGATGCTGCAACTGCCAAAGACGAGAACTGCTGCTGTGACCTGCTGTGCTGAAGACTGCAAAGTCTTTAAATTACCAGCGAGGCTGCCTCCGTGCCCCCGACAGCTCAGAAGCTGCCGCTGCAGGAACAGGACCACATCTGTTCGACAACTGCTCCAGCTGCAACTCCAAGATGAAGATAACTGTTGGGCTTGAGAACTGTGAGAGGACAAGAGACTGAGTAGCAGACTGAAGTCTGCAACATGAACTAAGATGTTTTACGAATGACCGCAAGAAGTCAAAAGTGATCAGAATTTTTGGCCACATATACTCTCTGGGGGTGAGTGAGGTAACTGCACCTGTGTCTGATCAGAGCTGTATCCTAGGTTAGATGCCTGGGATTACACACACTGCAGAACTCAGTTAGCGGGTGAGGCGTACCAAAGAGTGTAACGCTTCAAGATTGTTTCTCTGATTGCGTTGTGTAGTATTGTGTTATGTTGTGTGGTTAAAGTACTCTCTTTTATTCAAGAGATAAGCGCTGAGCAACATGTTATTGTGCTTGTTGGTTGACTATTGCGTTCTGAGCTTTTGTCCTCCTCGCTAAACCTCTGAGAAGCCTTTGACTGCTCGCCCTCGCTCCCCTAACACTCAAGCGCAGAAAGGGTGAACCTGGCCCAGTTTGCAGAGTCATTGTAGGACAGACCCCAGGACTCCTGTGGCAAACAACATCAGCCACCATAGTTGGGGGCCCTGTCATCCTGTCTACTCTGGGGTTTCCCTGAAAGGGGTCTGCCAAAAACATTGTAAAATCTTGGAATCAAAAAGACAACAGTTTCTAGATTCTAGAGCATGGATTGCATGTTTGTATTTCCAAGCTTCATCAGGTGTCTGGCAAAAAAAACACCTCGTTAAAAGTGCCCTGGAAGTAGACTGCTTTACAATGAGCAGTTCTGATGAATTCCCAATGTAGCAGTCCTCAGTGTTTCACCTCAATGCAATTTTCCTGTGAGTCAATTGAATTAAATATAGTTTTAATTGGGTTCCTGATGAAATCATTAAAATGCAGTAACGGCTTCCAATGCATTAGCAATATAAAATTATATCTGATGGGATCTCTCTCTGTTAAAGTAATTATTAAAACTCACACGAACATCATCTGTTTTGGTGACTTCAGTTATATTACAGTCATGCACACATACGATTCTAACAGATAGAAGTATGTACATCTTAATATTATATGATCAGTCGTTTCTGCTTTGACTTTGCAAAGAATGCAACAATTCTACATTTGTTTATGATGGAGTACTCTGTCAGCTAAACTCTAAATCTAACCCTTAGTCACATGACGACTAATCTTGGGGATTTCCTCAAGGCACAGTGAAGAGGACCTAAAGACCATCCAACATCACTGGTAGTAAAGAAATATTGAAAAAAAGGTTCTGAGTTTGACCTGAGATTCTAAGACAAAACCATGACATTCTCCTGTGAAATGTACAACTGCCTAAGCCTCTTCAATGATATCAACCTTGTTTTTGCCACCGCTCAGAAATGCTCAGTGATGTGCTCCTGCTGTACTGATTTATTGGAGCCCTGTCCACCTTAACCCTGTATTGTGCCACTGGGCCCTGTGGCGTCACACACACACTCTCTGCCCTCGGGCACGAGGTCAGAGGGGAGATAATAAAAGGGGGAGGCCATGCCCGCATGGACCAGTGCGTGTGTGCGGAGAGTTACGAAGCAGTCTTCTTGCTCCCGTGTATTTTCTTTTGCTGTCGTTGTGGCCTATGTGCTGCGCCATTACAGTGGCGATGAGGTGGAGTCAGCCCCGTTGGTCCCATCGTCGTCGTTCCTCGTGTTGCGCAAGAGGCCTTCTGCCTCCGCTGTGCTCCATCTGCAACACCACTTGTTCCGCAGCACATTGCCTCCATCTCTGGGCAACCACCTCACACCGGCATTGGAAGTGGCTCTTGCCAGTTTTCACCTACATTCTCAACTGTGCTCCATGACCCCAGCACACCTTGCTCCAGCTTCACACTCCTGCTCACAGTTCCAGCATTGGGGCGCAGCACGCCTGTGAATTTTCCTCCTCCGCTGAGTGCGTGCCTCATCCTACCATGTCAGATACTATTTGCGAAGCCTACAGCCCACACCCTTCTGTTAGCCACGTGCCAGGCACAGTAACCCATTACTGCACATCACCATGGATGCTGCTCCGCTGGATGGCGTACCGGCAGCACCACATCAAAAGGCTGCCCCACCCCCGCTCCAGGCTGCTGTCGCTCCTTCACAATGCCTCATGCCTGCCCAGGCTATTGGGGGTGCATCCAATCCACTTCACCCATTGAGTGAACTCGGTGCCACAGCGACTGTGGGTCTGAAGTGGCGCATTTGGGTTGCACGATTGGAAAACTACTTCAAAGCCATCATTGAAACCGACAAGAAACAAAACACTCTTCTACTTCACTATACTGGTGAGGAAATCTTTAAACTATCGCAATCTTCTTAGCACTGGAGGTGACGCTGACTATGACAGGACTGTAACTACCCTCAGCGCATACTTTGAGCCCCAAATGAATCCAGACTTTGAAAAGTTCAAGCTCCACCAACCAGCTCGCCACTATGAAGGGGATCCATCGACCTCTTCTAGGCCCACCCGAGCGTCCTCACCAGCACCTGCACTGAATATGAACCCCAGAAAGAGGTACATGCACAAATTATTCAAGGTTGCAAGCCAACTGCTTTGAGGCGTCACATCCTGTGCCGCCCAGGCAAGCCGCTGGACGAAATCCTCACACTGGCCTGCTCCCACAAACTATTTAATGATCGCGCTGAGCAAATCGAGATGACGCTCCACAAACTCTCCATGACACCAGCATCCAGGTCAATCAAAGTGGAGACAGCAGCCGCCATTTTGAAAGGCCCCCCGAGGTTCCTTTAGGTCTGTCCACCCTGATGGCCACACCAAAGACACCTGTAGATATTCCAGGTTCTCGCCACATCCTATCCAGGAATGCCCCGCCAGAGGCAAGACCTGCTTAACATGCCAGAGACTTAACCACTTCACAAAAGTCTATCATGGTGGATGCAGAGTGTCCACATTATGAGAGTGTGGTGCACCCAGATGCCCTGAGATACGTGCCATAGTGAACTATTTCTCAACTAGACTTGAGGACTTGGCGACGCTCACACCTGACGATGGCGCTCCCAATGAGATCTTCCTGATCTACTGTGCGCTCGAACCTGGCTGCCCGCTGCACCGGGGGGCCGGGCCCGCCCCCCCTGCCAATTGGTCATCAACTGCACGCTGGTAACGTCCTTCATTAACAGGCGCCACCATCAATGTAACCAGCCTGGCGCAGTTTCAAACACCGCAACCATGTGCTAGCCTACAGCCCACTTTTTCCAAGATTTTCCAAGATCTTCGCCTACGGAAGTTCAACACCTATCCCGCTGGCAGGGGTATTCACCTGTTCCATCACCCATGGGGATCACACCTGCCCACCAAGGTTCTTTATTGCATCCTCTGGCTTTGAAACGCTCCTCAGCTGCGACACTGCTGAGCGGCTACAGCTCATCCACTTTGCCACTGCCATTGGTGATATGTATAGCGATATTGACCACCTGGTCACCGAATTACCACATTTATTCCCCAGCATAGAATATCTAAAAGGTTCTCAGGTATCCTTGCACATTGACCCCACAGGACGACCCATTATGCTGAGACACCACAGGATTCTGTTCCACCTTTGACCCACCGTGGAGGCGGAACTGCAGAAACTCGAAGATGCCAGAGTCATAGAGAATGTCTGGCCCACCACATGGTTGTCGCCCATGGAAGTTGCGGACAAGCCTAAACGACCAGAATGTATCTACATCTTTATTGACATACACTTTCCCAACAGGGTATTCAAGAGGGAACAGCACATCTCCTCCACAATTGACGACCTCATCGCTCACATGAACGGCTGGTACATCAGCAACTTTTCCAACCACGTCGGCCTCCGCTCATACCACATAGTAAACTTTGAGATCTTGTCGGAGGCAGAGGTCTTCCAAAATACTATTCAAAAGGTTCTCACTTGCCTGGACGGCGTCATCAGTGTCAGCGATGACATCCTCATCCATGCCCCCACCCTCGACAGCCATTGTCACCGCCTGCAAGTTGCATTCAAGTGGATAGAAACATCAGTACTCACCCTCAACTGAAACAAGTGCCAGTTCTTCAGTCAGGAAATACATTTTTTTAGCTACATCTTTTCAAACACCGGCATCAAAGTCGACCCAGCCACATGTGTGTACATCAAGGAGGCGTCCCCTGAAACACCTAAAAAAAAGACTTGACCCCCTGGGCATGGGACATGGCTGCAGAGGAGGTGTTTCAAGCCATCAAGGACACCCTCTTCCAGGACACCGTAATGGCATACTTCGACCCCACCAAGGAGTTGAAGCTAGTGGTGGATGCCAGCCCCATTAGCCACAGAGCCATTCTGATGCAGGGTGCTGGTAGTGATTGTTTGGCACTCGTTGCAGTCGCCAGCAGTGTCCTCACTGACACAGAGAAACGCTATGCCCACATTGAGGAGCCAGCACTCACCATCAAATGGGGTTGCCACCACTTTCATCTGTACCTCTATGGCCACCCTTTCCATGTCATCACTGGCCACAAGTTGCTCATACCACTCTTTGCAGGCACTGCACCACACCCTTTCCCATGCATTGAAAAATGCCCCCCTCAGCTTCAGAAATATCAGTTGACAGTGGGGTACAGACCGGGATGCGACTACCTTTCCAGACATCTGAGGCAAACAACAAGCATTTCCATGGCTGCAAGACATTGCCGAATCCACTGCCTCTGTCTCACGCCTCTAAAAGACTCTGGAAGCGATGAAGTCTGGCAAATGGAAAGACTTCCTCCATGAGCTAGGGAAGTACAATTACATAGCTCAACGAGACCTGTCTGCCCTGTGGAATGTTTGTCATGAACTCCGCATCACCGAGCAAGGGAACAAGTGGTAGCATGTCTAAAGGCTGACGTTAAGGTAATAAAAATGGAAAAATGCTTGAGGAGCGAAATAGAAACGAATGGTCTATAGCGAATGTAGGCATCTAAAAAAGCAGATAAGAAAAGTCAGTAAATATACAAGGTTCTCTCAAAATAAGGAGGGGAAAAGCCTCCTTGCTGAATTAAAAGGAGAGTTTAAAGGGCTCGTGTGTAGTAAGAAGCAGATCCATCAAAAGAAATGCTATGTTATGTTGTAAAATGTATAGAGCACATAGCTGCCCAACAATGGGGTTACCCAGTGCTAGTTCGTACATTAAATAAACAACTGCAGCAGTGACCTAAAGAAAAGATGCCTGAGGGAAAAACCTAAGAAGAGAAAAGCCAAGTTTTTAGAGTTTTCCTGAAGGAAAAGTGGTTCTGGATGTTTCTGATAGAGGGAGTGCATTCCAGAGAACTGGGGCTTTTGCACGGAACAAATGCCCCCCCTTGCTCTCTTAACATAGGGGACAGAAGTCAGATTAAGGGCGGCTGAGCGCAGGGGGCGAAAAGGTCGATAGAGAGAGAAAAAGCAGATGAGACAGAATGGGAGCCCCCTGGGAACGTAAGATTTTATGTGTGGTAGACAAGGTCTTAAAGTGCACGCGCTTCTCCACAGGGAACCAATGTGGTTTGCAAAGGAGACCGGAGGCATGACAGAATTTTGGAAGAGAGAACAGCCTAGCCATGGCATTTTGAGCCCGCTGGAGTCTTCTATTCACTGGCTTGTTGACTCCCAGGTATAGGATGTTGCAGTAATCCAGCCGGGAAAGAACTGCTGCCTGAATGATAATTCGACGAATGCCAGGGTCAAAAAGTCCAAGAATGGATTTAAGACATCGCAAGAGTCCGAAGCACATTCCTGCCACCAATTTTACCTGCGTTCCAAAAGTTAAGGTGTGATCCACCCAAATGCCTAGATTTTTGACATCGGTCTTGGGGCGAGGTTGAGGCCCAAGGGAGGCAGGCCACCAATGGTCACCCCACAAGTTGGTATCTTTTCCTAATAGGAGGATTTCGGTTTTGCTCGAATTCAATCGTAGACAGTTAGCATCCATCCACTCTGCAACAGCCAGCATTCCTCTTTGGAAATAGGCCAGGTCTGACATGGGGTTGTCAGAGACATAGGGCATGAGCTGAGTGTCGTCTGCATAAGACACCAGCTCAAGCCCCAAGGATTTCACGACCTGAGCCAAAGGTTGAGTGCAAATATTAAACAACATCGGGCTCAAGTACAAACCCTGGGGGACGCTGTGGCACAGAGCATGCAATTGGGAACAGTAGGGAGGGGAAATACCTGGAAAGAATGCTACAAGAGAAGGGAGGCAAACCAGGACAGTGCGGATCCACTTATGTCAATATCCATAGGGGCGCTGAAGCAGGATTTTGTGGGATACTGTATCGAGCACAGTGCTTAAATCAAGTTGAATCAAGGCTGCGCATCTGCCATAGTCTAAAGTGCTACGGAGATGCTCCGTAGCCGCAAGGAGCTTCCGTACTATGCGCTGGCCTAAAGCCATTCTGGGAGGTGTCCAAAATCTGGTTCTCTTCTAGGAACTTAGTTAGGATTGCATTAACATGTCTCTCTGCTCCCTTGGCAAGGAAAGGCAGGAGAGAGATAGGCCAAAAGTTCTCAGGTTTGGAAGCATCCAGAGAGGGTTTCTTCGGGAGGGGGATCACCTTGGCATGCTTCCATGGGCTAGGTACAGATGCAGATGAAAAAGAAAGATTAATCAATTCTAGACATGTTGGGAGAAGAGAGTCCTGAAATTTAAGGAACACATCTGGCTTAAATGGGTCAGCAGATGAACCTGATTTAACTTGGCTGCATAAAGTACATAACTGAGACCGACTCAAGAGAGAGAGGACATTTAGCAAGGACGAGGCATTGCTAATAGGGCCATCTGGCCTCAAGGTGGTAGTTTTAAGGGTAAAGTTCAAATAAATATCATCTATCTTGTCAATAAAATACTCTGCGAACTTTTCACAGTGCGCATTGGAGGCGTCAGTGGGATCTGCTAAAAGAACAGGTTTTGTAAGACTATTTAAAAGGCTTAAAATATCTTTTGTAGGGTTGTTGCTACTCCTTATTTTATTTGCAAAATAGTCTGCTTTGGATTTCCGAATCAGTTTGTGTTAGGACTTGGTAGCTGCTCTGTATTGTCTTTTTTGAGAAGGGTCATAACATTTCCTCCAAGAGCGTTCTAAGGCCTTACAATGTTTTCTAGCAGAGTTTAGGGATTAGTTAAACCAAGGAGCAGCATGCACTTTTCTGCCCTGAACCGGTTGAGCAGGGATGAAAGTGTCTAAGGCTGATGTCAGCCTAGATTGTAGAGTTTTATTTGCTGCCTCAACAGTGGGAGGCCAACTGAGGGCAGCGAATCTGAATGTAGTCACCAATCTTTTTAAAGTCCAGCTGTGCCATGCACGTTTAAGCATTGGGGGGCAGATTTACAAGCCCCTTACGCCACTTTTGCGCCGCCGTTGCGTCACTTTTGTGACGCAGCGGCGGCGCAAATCATGCGCCATGCTGCGGGGGATTTACAACGTGACGCATCTAGGGAGATGCGTCACGTTGTAAAGCCCTGCGCCACATGAAACCTGCGTCAGGTTTCATGTGGACGTGCCGGCGCAGGGGGGAGCGTTCCTGCGCAAGGAAGCCCCGTAAAAGTGACGCAGTGAAATCTACAAGATTTCACGGAGTCACTTTACGTCCTGCTGCGTCAAATCCTTACGCCTGCTTCAAGCAGGCGTAAGGAGTGACGCAGCATGTTAGGTATAGGGCACCCCTGAGCAGTACTGGAGTTACGTCGCACTTGCGACACGACTCCAGTACTGCGCCACCTCTTCCGCCGACAGATGCGTCACGCATCTGTTTATCCTTGCACCATGATGCGCCGCATTGTAAATGCGGCGCATCTGTGGTGGCGCAAGGGTAAACTTGAGTCACGCATCTTCCCTGGCGCATCCCTGCTGATTTGCAGGGATGCGCCAGGGAACGTAAATCTGCCCCTGGGTCTGGACTAGATGTCTGCCTTTGGTATGACAAGGGAATGAATATAGGGATCATACAATGATCAGTCTAGGACATGGGGAGAAGGGTCGCTACCCTCATGGAACGAAGATTGGAGAAGACAGAATCTAGAAGGCGACTGGCTGAGTGAGTGGCACCAGGAACTAATTGAGTTAACTCACATGCAGCGAGATCATAAATAAAATTGACAATGCCACCATTGTGACGGGCTTCTAGATGGAGGTAAGATCTCCCAAAACTCTAAAATTAGCAGAGTTAATGGTAAGTGAAGCAGTGAGATTTGCGAGTGCCTCCCTAAAGACTTTAGATTGTCCAGGCAGATGATAGATTACGATCCCCGATAGGGTAAAATTGTTGTTCAAAGCAATTTTAAAAAGGGCGGATTCGACGTCTGGAATAGTGCAAAGGATCAAATTACATATATAGCTTGCTCTATAAATCACCACAATGCCACTACCTCTACACTAGTTCTGTTGAAATTCTTTAGGTGATAACCAGAGGATGGGGGGGGGTTAAAGCAGGCTCAGCTATGGAGAGAGAGGTAACCAGGTCTCTTTCAGGAACAGAATGTCTGGGGCGTGGTCTTGGATAAGCTCAAAGACTTTGGCATGGTGTGTGACCAATGACAGCAATTTAAACTAAATAGCTTATATTCTGTCTGCTGGGGGGGGGGGGGCAGTTTGATTGTGGGCACAGTAGAGCTAGCCTTAAAGCAATGGCAGTCTGCATGCAGTTTGTGCCTGGGTCCCTTTGGGTGGCATAATACATGCTGCAGCCCTAAGGGACCCTCTTTGGTACCCATGCCATGCGTACCAGGAATACCATTAACCAGGGTCTTACAAGAGGGCTAAAGACCTTGCCAATTGGGGTACAATCAACATTTGTATCATTTTGGGGACAGAGCATTGGCACTGGGGCCTGGTTAGCAGGGACTTAGTGCACTTCCAGTCAAACGCATCAGTACCAGTGGGCCAAAAGTGAGGGTGACCATGTCAAAAAGAGGCACTTTCCTACACACACTCACACAGGACACTAAGGTTCGACCAAAACAAAAGCACACCTGCGACGGAAAGTCTGGTTTCCCACTATAGATGTTGAGGTAGATGACATGGTTGCCCAATACCACTGGTGTCATGCATGCAAGGCCTGACCGGCCCCCCTCTGGTTCACACTGACAACCACAGCGCTGGTCCCTGGTGTGACATCAGCATTGATTTTGGATCCCTTAGGTATGGATGTGACATGCTAGTGGTGTCAGAAACTTTTTCCAAGTTTCCCATTGTGGAAATATTAGCAAGTATGAATTTTTAACAAACATTGAAGTGCCTCGACAAAATCTTTGCGATTTTTGGGTTCCCCTCCACCCTCAAAAGTGACAATGGTCCTCTGTTCAAAAGCCTAGACTTCAAAGAATACCTGGGGTCACTTGCTTTCACTCGCAAGAAAATTCCCCCTGTTGGCCCCAAGTCAACGATGAAGTTGAGAGACTAATGCGTACGTTCAACAAGGCAATCGGCATTGGATTTAAACAACAGACTGACATGGAAATTGCCATCCACAAAGCCCTTGGGGTATATAGGCGCATCCCACACAGCAGTACCCAAAGAGAACTAGCCAATGTCCTATTTGGAAGGGGCGTGAGAGATAACATTCCACATGCCAATTTTCTCGAATCCTCCACATTATATAGGACACATGTTAGTAGCGTTAATAAATCAGTGTAATTCTGAAAATACCTCTTCAAATTCTCTTTTTCTACATGGGAATTATTTTTATATGGCATTTATTTCTTTTACACCTCTTCCTTAAAAATGGACAATATTGGCACACTTCCTCCCTCTTCCTCCACCACTTACACCTGGATCATACAGGTTTAAGTTTAAATGTACAGATATGTTTTAGAGCAAATTCGACATGTTGTGGGTCTCATTTGCACAACATTTAACCTTACCGTAGGGAACGTGAATAAAAATCTTACTTCACCTGCAGGTAATTTTATTCGAAACACATTAGGGTCCCATTGTGTAGCAACTTTTTTAACATTAGGGACCAATTTCTAGTGCTGTGATTACTTTGAAGTATACAGAGTAGTAATACATGGTTTAAGCATAATGCTAGCCTCCGGCCTTGATATGAAATCTATATGACACTACACCATTGGGTTCACAATTCAATATTTTCCTTAGTACTCTCCATTGACTTTGGGCACATTATACTTTTGCTTTGATGTCATGTATATTGGGACGATGTACAATATGCCCTTACTCAATTCATCTTGCTTAGATTGTTGTCAACCACTAGATAAGATACACCATAACACCAGTTGGAGCTGGGGAAAGGGAATTTGGATAGTGGCTTAGCTGTAATTTCAAACGATGATATTTGAGAAAACCATAATGACCAGAGACATAATTCAAATGGTTATGGGATCAAGCGATCAGCCACAGCTAAGGGATCACAAACTGACAGCCTAGCCTAATATAAAAACTTCTTTGTGTTCTTCTTGGTTTGGAAGTGGCAGGTGGAGGCTTCCCACAAAGCAAGGGGAGGATACCTGACCACCACACTCAGTCCTAGAATGCTCTCTGCGAGTCCTCAAACCCCCGATCAACCAAGCTGGTGAGATGTTCTACAGTAGGCTCTAGCCAGGTGGATGCACAGAGCTTGTGAATCCTTTGGAACTCATTTCCACAAGATGATCTCCACGCAGACTTCAGTCAACTTGGCTTTGCTCTTTGTCCTCATTCGTTGTCTGGGGCAAGCTCCTTTCGATGCTCTGAGTACGAAATCAATGTCGTCTTCTCATTATAAATGTCAATCACAGGCCAATTGTTGTTATTTATTTATTTTTGTCCTCATTCGCCTTCTTGCCACTCTTCTGCTTACGATGCCGCCATGGGTTTTCAACTTCATTTGCTGGATACAGGAGGATAGATGTAAAGCTTTAGACAGAAACTAAATCCTCAATCATCTCTTCAGATAATACCAAGAATCGGTTTGGGCTCGAATGTGTAGACCAATCTATTAGGTCTGTATCTGACACACTTCCTAGACACTCCCCTAACTGTGACAGGTTACCCTCTCCCTGCTGCTGTATTAGTTTACTCTGATGGGTACCCCAGAATTCTCCCTCAGCACCAAGGTTTTAGGGATCACTTTAAAATAGGACCTGAGGGATGGTGTTACCTTAACCTTGCGCTCTAAAGAGCCCACTCTGGCCAGTTTGTTGTACACTTTATTTCTAGCAGAACGTCTACCCCTAACCTTCACCTCCTTCACTTCCCTTTTGTTGTTATGGGTCTCTTTAGCTTGGTAAGGTGAACCGTCTAGATCAGTAAGCACCTTTGCTCCCCCTTTGAATGTACTTCTCAAGGTGTACCTCGAAAACCCCCTTCTAGCCCCCCCTTCCTCCCCTTCAGCAGCAACTGTCTCCACACTCCTCACATTTCCCAACCTCCTCCCTCTATCAGCGAACTTTTCTGACTCAGTAGTTTTACTGATACTTATCTCCTGCACTGTGTGGAGCAAAATAGGAGTCCGTCCCTTTAAGCTCACTACCGGTGAAACATGCTTTCCCGAATTCCTCCCAACCTCTTTCTCACCGATGTTCGCCTGCCTTCCTCCTCCTCGTCCACCCCCCGCAAAGGAATCCTTGCAACGGCTCGGCGTCCCCTGCCTAATTCCGAAGCCGCTCTCCCCCACGGCAGCTCCGCTGAAATCGCTGACTCCTCCTCCAGCCTCACGGGACTGCGTTCTTCGTCGGGCGTCCTTGCCGCCATACAACGCTGATCCGCCCGAGCCTACAACCAGGTAAAACCTGTCTTTTTCGTTCCAATCTGGGATTCTACAAAATCACTATATCGCTCCTCCGCAAACTTTCCTCCTCTTACGGCACCTTACATCACTCTTAGTGCACCGCTCATTAGTAAACCCTCTGTAATCACTGCACGCTCCAGGGAGCACCCGCAGCCCGCCTCTTAGCCGGCCGCCATGTTTTCCCCCCCAATTGTTGTTATGGGCAAACCTGATACTCTAGTTAGAAACTACCAGCTAACTTGTGAAAGTGCAAAGACAAAAACAATTCCTTGTAATTCAATGTCTCAGGTTACCTTGAGAATCTTGTCATGCAGCACAAAATGCAACTAAATTATTAACACTAAACACACACATAGAATGAACTGGCACATACATACATCAACCTTATTACAGAACAATGCAATTAACAAACAAAAGCTTGAGGCTCCCCTCCACTTATTGACTAAATAAACCGAATGTCATGATTTATTAAAAATTCCACCAATAAATCAAATGTTAGACCATTATTTCCATAAACACCAAAGATACCATATCAGAAACACCTAAAAACATTCCTTCTGTAACCAATGACCGTAGCTTAACCTCTTGCAAGGGTTTTAAATATTTAAACAAGCTCAGTACACGTTACATTCTAAAAACCTGTTTGAACAGAACCTAGCGCAGGATGCTAGTCTCCAGTCCAGGGAGGACCTAGTTTGGCAGTTCGGGCTGGACTGTTCCCATGAAGAGCAGGGTCAAGACTGATTTGCATATGGCTGGGTCCAAACTGGGGTGGCGTAGTGAGCGAAAGAAGGCTGGATGTAACCCAAAATCTCTTGACTGGGGGTGAATGTTTGATTTGTTCAGCATTCCGTCCATCATTTGTTGCCACAGCACTAAGATCCATTTGGACCATAAGGCATGAAACATGTTGACCCTACGTCACTTATCTTGAAGCTGTCTAGGTTCATTGGCTCCTGTGAAACCTCTTATGCTTTTACTCCTGTCAAGGGGACCACATTATTAAAGCAGCCTTCGGTCCCCCTTAGACTATTTTACATCACTCTGCACACCACCCTACACTTACATCCTCACTTTGTTCATCATTTCACTGTTGGGCACTGCAGCACCGGCCCAACGAGGAACAGCTCAATGATGAAGCATGACACCCATCTGGGTGTGTGAGGGCAATCACTTCTGATCACTCGACTCCCGGACCCAGCTGATCAGCTTCCCGGTCCCGATCGACAGCTTCTTTTCTGTTCTTCCTTTTTCTGTCTCTCCTGAAGGAACAGCATATTTCTTCTGCATAACTGACTGCCATGTGCCAATCTACCAGGGGCTTGAGCACAGGTTATTTGCGGGTTGCTTGTGCCTTACCCTGACTAGGATTGTGGTTACTGCTTGACCGAGGCGCACACTCCAGGCAACCAGTAACTGAATTTCTGAATTCAGCCTTCTGGAAAGCAGTGAATGCGCCTTTTTAGTTGATAAGGAGAGGGCTTCTATGGAGATTGCTATTTCCGAACCAGAGTGGATACAGCATTACTCTAATCTGTATAACAATATGGCAACAGACGCACAGGGAACCATGCTGAACATGGATGTTACAGCACAAGAATTAAGATTGGATTTTACACTTAACGAGGTTACTGCGGCAATTACCTCAAGTTTGGGTGGCAAGGCCCCGGGGCCCGATGGTGTCCCTGTGGACCTTTTTAAAACAAACTTGGCTTTATGGGGTCCGCTCTTAACTCAGGTTTTTAACGCATGTAGTGAAAGCGGTTTTCTACCAACTTGGTACGAATCTATTATCGTGCCAATTTTTAAAAAGGAGACAGGACGAAGCCTGCTTGCTACCGCCCGATTTCATTGCTGGACTCAACCGTTAAGATCATCGGGCGGGTTTTATTAGAAAGAATGCAGGCATGGGCAGTAGAACAAGATGTCATAAGCGACCTGCAGTATGGGTTCCGCAAGGGCCTAGGCACAGTTGAGCAGGGTCTTAACTTGCATATTTTATTGGACAAGTACACAAGGGCTAAAAAGGGAAGATTATTTATGACATTTGTCGACTTAACGGCAGCTTTTGACTGCGTCATTCATGAAAAACTGTGGTCAATTTTAGAAGGCTTAGGTGTGGACGTTTTAATAATTGCATTTTTAAGGGAGCTTTACTCAGAGGCAAAGGCTAAGGTCAGATATGGGTTGGGTGGAGAATGCACTAGTCACTTTAAGGTTGGGAGAGGAGTGAGGCAAGGCTGTGTCCTTGCCCCATTTCTTTTCACTTTATATATAAATAATTTAGAAACCATTTTAGTTAAGGAGTGCAGGGATTTACCCAAGGCGGCAAGCGCCCCATCCCTGCACTCTTGTATGCAGATGATGCAGTTTTAATGGCCCTTACACCACTTGGTCTCCAACGAGTTGTTAGTTCATTCTCTAATTTTATGTCGAATTTGGGACTTACTATAAATTGTTCCAAAACATACACAATGAACTGCATGGGCCGGGTCAAATAAGAGTATTAAAACATTACATATAGATGGGAGACCGATAGAGTGCACCAAGACGTTTTCATACTTGGGGATACTATTTGATAGGACAGGATTATGGTCTGAGGCAGTTAAAACTAGACGTCTGCTGTTTACCAAGGCGTTAATGGCCCTATCAAATTTCAGCCGTAAACTAGGAAGGCGCCCACCGGCGGAATTGTTACATATTTATAGGGCTAAATGTGTGGCTATAGCTACCTATGGAGCAGGTATATGGGGGTACGCAGATGTGAAAACTCTGCAGATTGCGGAAAATATTTTTTTCAAATTTCTCCTGGCCCTACCAGAAAGTACCTCAAATTATATTTGTCACCAGGAATTGGGTATGCCATACTTGGAGGACATGATAAAGATTCAGCCTGTCCTTCTCTGGCATAGAATTTGGACGTCAGATGAAACCGGTTTTAATCGCTATATATTAGCGGATGTCTTGGGGTCTGATGGTGTCAAACATATAAGATGGTTGGAATATGTGAAAATGTTCCTTTTAAAATTAGGACATCAGGAATATTTCACAGAGCCCTGCTCCTTGCGCAGTGTACCTAGAAAAGCTCTTAAAACTAGTTGTATGGGTCTCTTGGCCGAAATTAGAGCTACCAATGAAATGAGAAAGCCTACGGTACAAGCCCATCATTTAACCTTGTTGACTCCAACAATCCAGCCGTATATACTATTAACAGATGGAGACTTTGACCGTTTTCTGCTGTTACGTTTCAGACTGGATATTTTATATAGATCCCTAAGTTTTCCTGCATTAAATGATTGGTCAAGAGATTTGTGTAAGTGTCCTTGTGACGATGTCTCAGTACAATCAACTATACATATTATGTTTTTTTGTAAATTTTATGATACACCAAGAAAGAGATGGATTATTCCTGTTTTAAAGAATCTTGGTCTGAGGCATTGCCGACCCGCCTTTTTAATACTGCAATTTTTAGAAAATGAATTTGTCATTGCATCTGTTATTGCCTTTCTTAAAAATGCTTTTAACTTCCGGAAATCTATGATAATGTGATATGTAATTGTGTACTTTGTTGGATTAGAAACTATTTTTTAACCATGTATTTTAATGTGCTTTTATGGTTATTGTTATTATAACCGAATAAAGATATTTGATTGATTGAACTGAATTTCTAACACCTCCCAAACTCAGGGCACTCACTTCTCTTCAGGACCTTCATCCCAAAGCAGACAGGGGCTTCTGTTACTTGTTAGGTCACAAAATTGTGCCAACCGCCAGCCATACTTTGTTGATTATTACCTATGCATATCATCAACATCAATCATTCGATTGATGATACATATTGGGCAGTTATGGTTCAAGGAATATAGCCGGGCAGACCTTTCTGCAAATGTTTTGGGATTCAGGCCATGCCACCTGAATTCAAAATTTTAAATAAGAACCGGGTTTGGGGTGGAATGGAAAACAGCTTTTTCTCTAAGGTTGTTATAATCTTATTCTCTTTTCATTAGTGATTTAACTGAAGATGATGCAAACATCCCGATTTTTAGATTAAATACCACAATTCCCCACAGATTTTAAAGTGGGCAACTGATACTCATGACTTAGACTTTTGGCTTCCTGTAGATGACAACGCAAGTACTAGAGAGTTGATAAATATTTGAATGTAGATTTTTCAGTTCTAAGAAACAACTGAGTTTGTAGTGTGGACTTACTCACTGATCAACTGTATTATTACTTTTACTGAGAAATACACTAGCTGGCTACTCCAGAGATCCTCATGCACTGCGGGACCCATTTATGCACGTCTACTGTCACCTTGTGTGAACTCGCCCTTAATGGCGAATGACAAGCCAATGCAGACAATTTCTTGCAGCTAAGACCAAGAAGTTCATATGTTTGGTCCCACCTCAGCTCCATTCCCCTTCAAAGAGCACCTTCTCCGAGGTTCTCTGCAAACCACAGCCCCCTGCCAGGGTGGGAATTGAGGTGGCTCTTGTGAGCTGCATGAGCAGCAGAAGGAAGTGGTGGGCGCCTCAGCAGTCTAGCTTTGACATTTAGGGTCGAACGGAGGCATTCATCAAGCACAGGTAGCCGACCACAGCCGGGTTCACAATGCCGCTTAGCTTCTGCAATGATGCACGCATACATCGGCTCAATGCTGATGCGTTACCTTATAATGCAAGCTCATGGTTAACAAGCACCCACGCTCTAATTAAAGCAAAGTGTGAGTCTCTCAACCATGAACGGCACTCCCAGACAACATGTGCGAAAAGCACAACCTCTTTACACCCAGAAATAAGATTAAACCCCACCCACCCCTTCTAAGCCCTCTCTCAGCCCTCCACCATACACAGAGAATAACTGGTGAAAAATCATCACACTCTAGCACATGGGTTCTATAGGTGGCGTAACGCAAAATGATGTGCCCCCCCCCGAAGAACGTGATGGGGCACCCAAGTCTTTCATATCTCAAAGATATTCATTAGCTGAATGCGGCCCCCCTTGATGGGTTGGGGGGCTGCATGGGCCTGTGTTACACCTTTGGGTTCTAGGCTGTATCTTGAAATAGTCTGCATGATGGCTTGGTTTGACTTTATTTGGTTTTACAGCATGAGCGTTCTCACTCTTGCACATCCTTTACTTATACCCTCTATTTCCAATCTCTCTTCCTTTTTATCTCTTGCCCTCCTCATTTGATTGACTCCCTATTCAGTAGTTCTTCACAACCATTCTTTTGTCCTCATTAACATGCCCTCTCCTTTCAACCAATCTGAAGACAGCCTGGTCGAAGAATGTGGTTTCATGGTTGTTGATCATGTGACAGGAAATGATTACATCAATCTAGTCAACAAGGCCTCTGAGTCTAGCCAATGAGTGGGGAATGTGCATGTAAACGTAAGATTCACTGCACGTAGATGAGACCAGTGGATCTACTTTACACTGTCCACATATATGCACCCTACTTTACATCTTGTTCCTCGTACAAATCCCTGTCCACTGTTTTTAATTTTCTCTCTTGAACAATCTGAGCTCTTTCCCTTGCTCCATACACCTACTTCAGCTTTAGGTTCTCTTCCACAGTTATTACTTTATAAACAAAGGTGTTCCTTTTTTAGGTTTGAATCTTGCTTTTCACAAATCTGCTTCAATCTCCGGCTCCTAAAAGGCATTTGATCATGTGCCTAAAACCCCCAGTACTATTGTATTGTGTTGTAATTGCATTCAAATAGCGCTTACTACCCCTGATGAGGCGTCAAAGCGCTTTTTTGGTGAGTAGCACGCTACTCTGGAACCCAAAAAGGATTAGTGATAAATTAGTATACTGAGTTATGAAATTAATTTGAGCGGTGGATATGTTAGTCTGTTCTTTGGATTAAGAAAGATAGTGGAGGGATAGAAGAGGGATAGAAGAGGAAAAGGTTTGCATTTATATAGGGCTTGCTCCCCTGATGAGGTGATGAGGTGTTGTAGCATCTTTTGGCGAGTAGCAGGCTACTCTGGACTCCAAAAACGGATTAGTGGTGAATTAGTGTAGGAAAATATGAAATTGATTTGAGCGGTAGACATGTTAGTCTGTTATTTGGATTGTAAAAGGAATAGTGAAGGGATAGAAGAAGGAAGGGTCTAGAATATATATATTTTTTTGAGTTGATAGCGGTAGGAGGGGGTTTGGGATGAGTAAAGGGGAGGTGGAGAGGGAAAAAGTCAGTTTTAGAAAGGTTTGATTGGGAGATCTGAATAGTAAAAGAGGTATGAGAAGATGCAAGGAGAGGTAGAGGAGGGAAGAGTCTAGAAAAGGTTATTTTGGGGATCATAGTGGTATGGGGTTTGGGATGAATGGGAGAGTGAAGGTAGAGAATATATTGAGAGAGGTATAGGGTTAGAAATAGGGTAGTGCATTGGAAAGAGTAGTAGAATGAGGTTTGAGACGAGTCAGAGAGTTGAGGTAGAGGATATATTGAGAGCGGCATATGGTAAGAAATAGGGTAGTGCATTGGAGAGTGTAGTGGAATCAGGTTTGAAATGAGTCAGAGTGAAGGTAGAGGATATAGTGCGAGAGATATAGGGGAGTACATTGGATATGCTGAATTGGAAGCAAAGTAATAAATAAAAAGATACACAAGTACATGGAAGGTATATCATAAGTACATGGAAGGTATATATGTATAAGGAAGGTAATATATGTATTCATCTGTTGGCCATGCCACATGTTCTTTTGCTTTCAGAAGCGCCTTCTAGTAACCTATTCCATACACTGTGACTGAAGACCTGACATTACCATCCATCTTTACCACAAAGCATTAAGTGAAAATAACTTTTCAACAAATGTGTAAAAAGATACTATGGATTCACGTGGTACTGCAGATTCACCGATAATTAAAGATCAACATCATTTTTCTCCTTGATGGTGCTTAGCTTCTTTTAGGTTGTTCTTCCGCCTTCTTTTTCTGAATCCCACCCCTGACCGACTCTTTCTTCCTCCTTTCCTTTCTGTACCTGTCAGACCACCAGACTATATTGTAAAGCTGTGAAGTTTTGGTTAGCTGCTAGGCGAAATACTTTAGCGAACATTAATGCTTGGCAATGGGGTTGAACAGAGAGCATTGCTCTGTAGTAAGCTTACACTAGTGTCACTTTTGGTTTTGGTTAAGGTTAGAATTATGGTCAGGGTGGGACTTAGGGACTCGGCAAACTCTCTAACGTGGCTATCATTTGTTTTTTAAACGTGTTGCCCACTGGCACAATGGACCATTTTGATTGCTGTTGAATATCACCTATGTTGTTGAAATGTTTACTCACTAATTCCACCATTTACTCAATAATTTATTGGTTTCCTTCAGTTTTTCAGTCTTTTACAGTATTGTCCCCACAGTATCCTCCCATTCCTGCTCCACCAACCAATCTAGGTGCCAAATGTGAATAGCATGTATCTCACCTTTACTCAGAGTTAAGTAAAACAAAGATTTCAATGTTAATAGCCTTCTTGGTAACTGGGAATGGTGGCCCACTCTTGCCCTGCTGTAAAGGGTAAGCAGCCTTGGTCCTTACACCGTAGGGAATGTGATAATGTAATTGAACAAAAAAGATAAACAGGAAATGCCATATTACAGCAGTTCTTAATCTTCTGACTTCTGTGGGACCTCAACGAATCACTACTGGAAGCTGAGGACCACAGCCTAAGCAATTTCTACGAATTAAACCTCAAACAATAGACAAAACTACAGAAGCAAGTATACATAAAATAAATGCCAACATTTTAAAATAGTTTATTAAATGACAAAAAAAAATAAAAAAAAATATTAATTTTAATGGGAAGGGTGGACTTTATCAAAAGTAGTTTTATTTTTTAAACCTGAAGCGATATGCTAGACTCTATTATTTCCCTTTCTCTTTTTTGCTTCTAATGCATGGATACAGTGCTTCAAATAAGACCACCAATCATCCGTACAAGATTCCATTTGCTGTACTTGCCGAGCTTCATACGAAACAAGCTAAGAATGCCAACTACATTTTTTGCCTTCAATTTCAAATTCCTTTTCGTTTACAGAACGCTTTAACATTTTCAATTTTACTTTTTCATGTACATATACTTTATTAATCTGCTAATATTAATGTGGACCCTGAGAACTGTGTTGAGGACCCCAGGTTAAGAATCACTGGTAAATAGCATTGCTGGCTTCACTCCCATTACTAGCCACATGAGAGTGACAAATCTGGTTGTGCATTGACATGTTTGAAAACGATAATACAATCTTAGCATACATCAATAATAACCTTCTCTCTTCCCTTACCCGCTGCATGGACAATGATTGAATTCAATCCCAAGTTTTCAGACATAGGGCCTGATTATGATCTTGGCGGATGGGATACTCCGTCACAAATATGACAGATATCCCATGTGCAGTATTACACGTTCCTTAGGATATAAGGGAACTTGTAATATGGCAGACGGGATATCCATCACGTTTGTGACAAAGTATCCCATCTGCCAAGATCGTAATCAGGCCCATAGATCTTTCCCCAGGGCATGGACCAAAAGAGTCCCAGATAGAACCTTGGTATTCATTCCATCGTCCCCACATTTTAGTCCATTTTTGGGGGCATCCCCGGGCCCTCATACACCACTTTCTCCACTAGCATACACCAGTCTATATCCCTCTTCCAATCCAATAGTTGGTGCACCTGTTCTGTCCCCTAGAGAAGTGCAATGCTTCTTTCGGCCATGCCCAGCCCCAATGTAACCCATATTAGTTCCATACTGTTTAGGTCAGTTGTAACTCAAATTCTTGAGTATATCCATATCGTACCTTAGTTTATAGTGCCCCCATATAGCTTATTTTGAAAACATACCTCAGTACTTCAGAAAAGACATCCTTGCATTATGTAACATTGACATGTTCTTTATTACTACAACACTATCCACGCTTTGAGTGAGTGTGAAGCATTCTATTATTTATTTAAACATTTAAACAGGCAAGTTTTGGAACACAAAGGTCAAAGCCTCTGCTTGACTTGAATATTTATTTTAATCATTTATGTGTAAGTTCACCCTAAAGGCAGGTGTGGGCTTATGTCTTATGATTAATCACATCCTGGTAGTTCATGAGAACAATTCAGCCTCAATTGGTTACAAACTACAGAGTCCACCTAAAAAATAAACTTAATTTGTAGTGCATTGATAGTGCCTTAGGTAGTGGCCAGCATACCTACATTTGATAAATAAATTCAATGAGAGTAGCTTAACTTTAGTGAATATTTTTTTGTGTCTACACTAAGTATTTATAAAAGCTCATTTTGTTTTAATGATCAGTGCCTCTCTATCTGTGTTCTATGATAAGTTTCACACATTTCTGTGGCTACTCTCAACCACCTTTCACACAGTACACTGATGCTTTGCTTTCTTCCACACCTGCATGACTGTCATCTGTTACAATCCAAAAAGGGGAATAACTCTTTTACCTCAAAGCTGACTAATGCGGAATCCTATTGATTCAGCAGGGCACTAATTTCTCAGGGTCCACCTCCCAACCTGTAAGGTTCAAATTGAGTAAGAGAGGGTGGCACACAGAAATACAGGTTACTGTTTCAGAAAACCTGGGAACTCCCTCAGAAAATCTCAAGAGAGACCCAGCGTAGTGCTCTGAAAAGTAAGAACTACCCAAGGGTTACCTGTCCGAAGACATCTTCAAGTTCACTGGTGTTAAGATTGCAGTTCCTGGCCTCTTTACACCATCTTTCTTCAGATGATCAACCAAATGCATCTGTCTCCCAACAGTGTTCACTTACAAAACATGAGTGCCTGATTACCTAGAAGTTCCCTAGTGGTTGCTCCCATATCCTACTCTTTTATTAATTCCATAGAAGGCCAGAGTATACTCCAATAAGAATCCCAGCACAGTCTTCCTACTTCTCACATACGCATTTCTTTGTCTTAATATTAGAATCCGATAGCAATTCACTAGAAATTATATACATACTATTAGCAAAAAAGAATACAATCCAGATGGCTTAAACATCGAGAAAACAGGGGTCACGGAGAAAGCGTAATGATACAGTAATTTCAGAACCAGAGATAAGACTGAATTTGGATGCTTGGGAGTAAAACAGGAAATGTATTTTTATTGAAAAATTCATAAAAGAATTGGACATCTCCCAGGAGAGGTTGTGTAGTTAGACTAACCCAATTTTAATCTACTGGAAAGCCAAGGAAAAATACAGAGAAGCAGGAGTGAGGAAAATGCAATGGTAAAGCTAGAGTTCTGTGCGCTTGGTGTGAAGTCAGGGCTGAGTCGAAGTGGCTGGGAAGTGCAAAGAATTTGGGCAAGAGGTGGACGGCTTGCAAAACTGGGGGAAGTCACCAGTCTAAGGAGAGAGGCGAGGGGTGTGTAGAGAGGACACAGAGTGGGAAAAAGAGGGTCCATATTGAGAAGAGAAGATGAGGATTAGGTAGAGCATTAAGGTGGTGGGCAAAGCACCAGAAAGTGGGTTCAGTCAGGAGAGTAGACATGGACATCAATTGGGAGTAGCCACAGGTTGCAGCTTCAATGCCTGGTTTGCCAGTCATACAAAAAACTCCAAGAACACTGAATAACAAGCTGTAACTGCCTTGATTGTCACTACTCCGCCCGTGGAGTTACAAATTAATAGAGAGAGACTTAGATGACGAGATGTGCTCTGGGGGTATCCCAAAAAAAGGGCGTAAGCGCCCACCCACCAACCAAGATGGCATGTTTCATCATTGGGCTACTCCTCCTTCACCCTTCATATGTTCGAGAGTTGAAGGGGCTTCAAGTTTATTTTGGAGCTCTTTAATGGAAATCTTTGACAAGGGTGGGAGAGACTATTGATTGAAATAAAATTACCTACAGGTCAACTGAGTGCGTTTATTGGTGTTGTCAGGGGTAAGGCTAAAAAATGAAAAAACAAGACTAACTGGATGGACGACAATAGTCCTCTGGGCCATACAGGGTCAACATGATTCATCCTCAATCCTGTGAGCCCACCATGAGTCAGGATGCTTTCTTTAGGACCGAACAACTCCCATGTGGGTGGCTAAGCTATCTCTTAGTTCTGTCAGCCTTATGGTGGTCTTTCGCCCAACCTTTCCCTACTTAACTCCATTTTTCTGCTGAACTTTGTTTTTGTTGGCCTTAGGGCTCTGTGCACTTTACTGCTGCCGACCAGTGCTAAAGTGCTTGTGCTCACTCCTCTAAACTTGGTTAAACTAGTTTACACCTCATTGGCATATTTGATTTACTTATAAGTCCCTTGTAGAGTGGTATGTCATATATACCCAGGGCCTTTAAATTAAACACTACTAGTGGGCCTGCAGCACATATTCTGCCACCCACTTAAGTAGCCACTTAAAACATGTCCCAGGTCTGCCTTTGCAGCCTGAATCCAGCTTAAAACTTCCAATTCCACTTGGCAATGTAACCCCCTTCCCAAACATTAAACTTCCCTTTTATTGCATATGTCACCCCTAGGGCAGGCTCTAGGTAGCCCATAGGGCAGTGTGCATTGTAATTAAAAGGTTGGACATGTACTTTTAAGTTTTACATGTCCAGGTAGTGGAAACTCTTAAATTTGTTTTTCACCACTTTTAGGCCTATCTGTCCCATAGGATAATATTGTGTTGCCTTCTTACATTTAATAAGTGTTAACATTTGATTGGGAAAAGATAATCCTCTTTAATGGTAAAGTCAGATTTTAATTTAGAGCTTTGAAAATACCACTTTTAGAAAGTTGGCATTTTCCTGCCCATACCCATTTGGTGCCTGCAGCGTCCCCTGGGTAACATGAATGGGTGCAACTGATATTTAGACTTTGTGAATTCCTCCCAGACAGTCACACAATAGAGGGATTAGGTGTGCCTGTATGGGCCATGTGCTGGCAGGATAGGGTGCAGAGCTGGGCACAGCCCCACTTGCAATTAAACAGGTTGTGCTCTGCCTTAACACACACGCTTGGAGCCAGGGCAAGGGAGTCAAGAAATCCCAAGCACTTCAAAGAGAAACCTCTAAAAACTGCTTCCAACTTCATAGATGGCACCAGGTATAAAAATAGGGCCCGGGGGGCGTGGTCTCGCTGCAAATGGAGTGAGACGTACGCCATTTGAGCTCCGGGCCGCCACAGCCAACCACAGCGAATATATGCATTTCTACGGCCCGAAAAGAAACACGGGTGGAAGTACACGCTAGCGGAGCGACTCGAGTGCCTCCGGGGCTCGAACTCAGCTGGCGGAAATCGGCAGAGGAGACTCGGACTGAGGGAGGCCTGAGACCCGGTGGCCCGCCCGCCATTTTAGCTGTTTCGACCCCGGGTGTCAACAACCAGCACCCCTGGAAGTACCCAGGAGCACCGGAGAAGCCCCACGGCCTCGGAGAAGAGAGTGCAGAGTCCGGAGGGGACCCGACGCTGCAGACGCCTCGCCGCCCTGGCCTAGATCCCCGATTTCAAAGAGCCATAAGAGACGGCCGCCATCTTAATAGCCCGGACCCTGAGCGAATACGCTGGAGGCGCTCGGGCCGATCGAGGTCTGATCCCGCGCTCCCCCACTGCTACAGGGGCGTGAGGGAGGCCCGGAGACGCCCCGGAGCTACTGACCGGTGCGCCGGCCCGCCGGGCCTCGGCGACCAGGGGTGATTCCGCCAACTTGCTGCCTAGTGGCAAACAGCCGCCAACAGAGGAGCCCGGGTCTACAGCGTCTGACCAGGTACGGGAACGAGGGGGGGTTAGAGCGACCGCTGGGGGGGACTGAGTCGATGGTCTGGGCAGCTTGGGACTGCATTCCGTGGTCGGGTTCCTGGGCCTAAGACCTACCCCAGCGGCGGCGCCCCTGCCTTGCTGGGCGGGACCCCCCCCGTTGGCACTGGCCCCATCACACTGCGGTACAGCCCTTGGAGGTGTACCATCCTATACCAGATCACAGCATCCTCACCGACCGCTCCTGCCGGGAGCCCCCTGTGCGCTGGCCTCCCCGTCTGTGGAGAGCCGGTGAACGGCGGGCCACAAAATCCGGGATACGGGAGGGTACGACAGGCCGGCGGCCAGCTTAAGGAACCTAGATCTCTGTCAGCGAGACGGAGGGCACCACCGTCTGCTTGCCCATTGGGGTGGTACAGAGCCCAACCCTCCAATGTTTAACATCGCCAGCCTTCACCGCAGACCCGATTGATCCTCCTATCATCACCAGAAGCGGCCACCACGCCGCAATACACTTCGAGTGGCTGACACCTTGCCCGTCGATCTCCTGGGCACCCATAGCCTGTTGTACACGGTGGGGGGCCATTACAGGTGAGATAACCTGGTCCCTCCGCACCTTTAGAATCCACGCTTAGTCGAAGGGCCCTGAGCTAGCACGACATACAACTGCGCCACTGTGCCGCTGGGCCTGGTCTCCCCCTGATCGCCACCCCCAGAGACTTGAAGCGGTGAACACGACCACGCGGGGGACTAGGCGGCTCCTCCTACTCCATGAACATGACCCGCTCAAAACCCGGGAAGGAGTCCTCAGCAACGCCAAAGGATACTACAGTCCTGACCATGTGGAACAAACCGGGGGCAGTAACAGCGCCTGATGCGACGCTTGTGGCCGGATGTTCATCAGAGCCGGTCACACAATCCTTCATGACCAGTTTTATGCAGGAACTTAAGTCAGAAATAGGGTCCCTGCGCACAGAGGTACAAGCTTGTGTCAAAGACCTCCGGAAAGATGTAGGAGAGCTGGGTGGGCGAGTGGACGATCTTGAAAAGACCCTGGACACCCATACAGAGGACCAGGAACACCTATGGCAGCGGCTAGCCACCCTGGAGGAGCAACACATCGAGCTACAGATCAAGCAGGAGGACCTGGAAAATCGGGGGCGCCGAAACAACATACGCCTGCGGGGGATTCCGCTTGGGGCAGAAGGTACAGACATAATGACTTTTGTGGCCGATCTACTACATGACATTAGAGGAGACGATGACACCTCGCCGCCCGCTCTGGACCGTGCGCACCGAGTAGCTGGTCCGCCAGGGAGGCCGGGCCTCGTGCCTGACATCCTGACGCGGGTCCATTTCTTCATTGAGAAGGAGGCTATCCTTAAGGCAGCTCGGGACAAGCCGGAGATTCTGTACAAGGGCACACCCATCCAGTTGTTTCAAGATTTGGCCCCCACGACCCTTCGGCGCCGCAGAGACTTCCGTCCCATTACGGACAAACTCAGGGAGCTCAACATCCGCTACCAATGGGGGCACCCCTTTGCTCTCATCTTTCAATGGGAGTCCAAGCGCCGAGTACTGAGGTCATACAGGGAAGCGGCCCAACTACTACAGATCCCTGACACCCCCCCGACAAGTACATCACGCATGCCACCGAGAGCTCGAATCCCACTGAAGCCGCAGTGGGCTACGGTCCGTCATGCCGGACAGCCATCCTCCCGAGAGCGAAGCAATTCATCCAAAGAAAAGCAAGACATAATCCAGCACATACGATCCTTAGAAGGGGGTCAGTCACCCTCAGGCTCGCAAACACCCGTCACCAAATAACTGTAAACTGCAGATGGGACTCAACTCACAGTGCGCTTCTCATCTCTGGGGGAGCCACCGGCCTTCGCATAACTGGCACTCCACTCTCTACTGCACCACCTGAGAGACGCAAGGATTATCTTACGCCAGGACGGCGGCCCCGGAGCACACTCCAGCCCTAAAGACTGGAAGCGTAACACGATGACCAACCCCCACGCCTATTTCTGGGAGAGTGACATCTCCGGGACAGCCTGTGCCACTGTGCCTGGCTCCTCCCTAGACTGGAATAGGTCCTGTTGGCCATGTTGGCCATCAACCCGTCCGGGTTGTCTTGTTTATCTTTGTTCCTTTTTTCTTCTTCCTATTTCTTGCTTATTCTCCCGGTGGGGGGACCACTTGGATAATTGGGGGGACTTACACTGGAAGCCTTACTTCTTTTCTCCTTTCCACACTGCACTGAATACCAATCTGTTGAAGCTTCGAGCCTCCTCACTCGATCCCTGCTTCTTGGCCCTGTTCAAAACCCAGAGACACCTACCTGGGATCACGCGCACACTAGATACTAGACGACCATGACCTCGGTGCCCTGTTTGAAGCTCGTAACCCTTAACGTGAAGGGACTTAACTCCCCCAACAAGAGGCGTCAGATATGGCGGTATCTGTTACTACAAAACCCAGACATCGTTTTCCTCCAGGAGACGCACCTCCTTAGGGCTGACACTACACGTATGACACATCCACGCTTCCCCCTACAATTTTGGAGCTCAGCGCGTACTAGGACAGCGGGGGTAGCCATCCTCTGCAGAGCAGGCATCCAGCAGGGAGACACCAAAGTGGTCCGTGACACGGAGGGCAGACTCCTTAAGGTGGTGGTCGGGATGGGACATCGTACTCTCACCCTCTGCAACACATATGCGCCCAACCAGGGACAGGACTCTTTCTTGCGTAAACTTCTGCGGGAACACATAGTACCGGTACACTCAGACCTTGTCCTGGGGGGGGACTTTAATTTAGTGTGGGATGCAGACATTGATCGCAGCGGGGGCACATTTCATGGGATGGGGGCTATGTCGGCAGCGACAAAGAGCTGTATCACTGCCTCGGGTTTGGTAGACGTATGGCGGTATCACTCCCCTGAGATCCGCGACTACTCCTATTATTCTCATGCACACCGCTCTTACTCACGAATCGACTACCTCTTCGTCTCACATTCTCTAGTTAAGGACATTCTCTCAACCACCATGTCAGATATCTCAATCTCTGACCACGCGCATGTGGAGCTACTTCTCCATGAACGCTTCTCTCATCCCAGACGACCTACTAGGTGGCGTTTTCCTCCTCACATCCTTAGAGACCCAGTAGACACGGCGGAACTACAGGCTGCCATCCTCTCCTATTTCGCGACCAACGACCTCCCGGAGACGGCCCTCCCTGTTCTATGGGATGCCTTTAAGGCTACGATACGCGGCACCCTCACATCTATCGCTATTGCCAGGGCCAGAGAGGCCCGCCTGTACGAGGATAAGCTCACACGCGAAATCAAAACACTCGAGAAAATGGACCAAGAACGCCCATTAGCGATTCACAAGCGGCGCTTAGCTATACTCAGGGGTCAACTCCGGGCCCATAGAACCAACAAGGCGGAACACGCTCTCCTTGCATTGCGACAGCGCTATTACGATGGAGGAGACAAAGTGGGCACCATCTTGGCACGACGCCTGAGAACACGGGCAGCTAAAGCTCACATTTCTAAACTAAAATTGGGGGACGGGACCTGGGCCACCACTGAATCTGCCAAGCTTCAAGCATTCCAAAACTACTATACATCTCTTTACGCGAAAGCCACGCCCAATCCAGCTCAAATATCGGCTACACTAGACGCCTGCGACTGGGAACCCCTTAGCCCATTTCATTCCCAACTCTTGGAAGAACCAATTACACTAGAGGAACTAACCAATGCCCTTAAGGAACTTCCACTTGGCAAAACGCCGGGCCCGGATGGGCTCCCCGTCTCATTTTATCGTACCTTCTTACCACAACTCCAATCATACATGTTACGCCTTTTCAATTCTTTTACGGATAAGACTGGGCCTTCCACAGATATGGCTATGGCGGAAATAGCTTTAATCCCAAAGCCTGGGAAGGACCACACACTCTGCTCATCCTTTCGCCCCATAGCCCTATTAAACATAGACCTTAAACTCTACACTAAAATACTGGCTAAGCGCCTCAGCACACACCTCCCAGGCCTAATCGAACCAGACCAGGTGGGTTTTATACATCAACGCCAAGGGGCGGATAATGTGCGTCGAATTGCGCACCTGGTGGGGAAGGCGCATCACTGGAAGATACCCTCGTGCCTACTCGCGCTTGATGCCGAAAAGGCATTCGATCGAGTGGATTGGGTGTTCCTCCGGGCCGTGCTGCAGAAGATAGGACTTGGTCCGCAGATGATAGCGCGCATAATGGCCCCCTACCTTGCACCGATCGCCAGGGTAAGAGTCAATGGCCAACTCACACACCCTATCTCTATCCTCAGGGGCACTAGACAGGGATGTCCCTTGTCCCCCTTATTGTTCGCCCTCGTGGTTGAACCGCTCGCCATTCTGATTCGCCGCTCGCCTGATATACATGGTATCGCCCTTGGGGGCATAGACCACAAGATTGCACTCTTTGCGGACGATCTCCTCCTCACCTTGTCGAATCCAACTGGCTCTCTGCCAGCAGTACACGCTCTGCTACAGTCATATGAGCAAATCTCAGGGCTTAAAATTAACCATACGAAATCATGGGCTCTTAACCTCACAATTCCGACGGAGGACATTGCGACCCTGCAAACCCTTGCCCCCTACCAATGGGCTACGAACTCTATTAGATATCTAGGACTTAATTTGACTCCGGACCTGGCCAACTGGTCCCAAGCTAATTGGCAAGAATGCAAAAATGCAGTAGTAACCGACCTACGAGCATGGAGATCTCTGCCGCTCTCCTGGCTGGGGCGCTTAAACACAGTTAAAATGTCCATCCTCCCAAAGATACTTTATTTATTCCAGACCCTACCAACGCCTATCCCGGAACACCAAATCCAGAGCCTACAGCGTGAGCTAATCGCATTCATATGGGGAGGGAAGCGGCCGCGATTCTCCAGTAAAATCTTAATGCTCCCTCGCGATAAGGGTGGGCTCGCATGCCCTAACCTATTAGAATACTATTGGGCATCCCATCTCCGTTTTATACCGGAGTGGACAGCTTGGGAGAGCGAGAAGGTGTGGTTCCATATGGACAGGGCGGTTACCTGTCGCCCTCTCTGGGACCATGCATGGCTCCCTCGCGAAGCACGCTCCCGAAGTGCATATATGGCGACCCCTACTAAGACCGTACTTGAGATTTGGGACAGGCTGGCCGTCCGCAAGGGCCTCACATCTTTTCCGTCTCCACACACCCCAATTGCTCGCAACCCGCAATTTCCCCCTGCTCTTCACCCGCCCTCTTTTGCAGAATGGACAGACAAGGGTTGCAAAACGGTGCGAGATCTATTTCTAGGGAGTGATGTCAGAACTTTTGCCCAATGCAAACAGGAATATCAACTCTCGGAGAAGGAGAGATTCCAATATATACAACTCCGGCACTGGATACAGGCGTCTTCTCTAACACAGGCGGCTACACGGCCTTACACACCGTTCGAACAGCTGGCTCGCACATTTGACAACTCTAAGGGATTGATATCTCGCATATACCAAGTCCTCCAACATTCACCACACCCTACCACACACCTGTACCAACAACAGTGGCAGTCTCTTCCCGGGGCCGACATTGCACCCTCTCAGTGGACACGTCTATGGCGCGACATCCCGAAGACTTTTCATAGCATCCCCCAGCAGGAATCCGCATACAAGATAATGACCCAATGGTACTATACACCCCACAGGTTGCACAAAATGTTCCCCAACTCTTCACCGATCTGTTGGCGATGCAATAGGGCACGGGGAGATTTCATACACATATGGTGGTCGTGCCCCCTCTTGACCATCTACTGGAAAGAAGTCCTCAGCCACATTAAACGAGTACTAGGCTACCCGCTACCTGAAAACCCACTCACGATTGTACTGGGCCTCAGGCCGGTGAACCTACGGGCTATGACCCGCCGCGATTGGCACCTCAGTCTTCACATGCTGGGAACTGCTAAGCGGACCATTGCCCTATATTGGAAAAAGGCGGAATCGCCCTCAGTGAATGTGTGGTTCACCCGCCTGTGGCAAACAGTGGTGATGGAACTGCTCACGGCGCGCCTACAATATCGAGACACCCAGTTTACGACACTATGGAAGCCACTGGTGGAACATCTGGGACGTCTAGAGAACGCTAGACAGCAGCCACCAAAACTGCGGGCTTTACGCCTCTTCGATGATGTGGTGCACACCGCAGATCCAAATAGCTATTGGAACCCTCCTGATGGACCACCCCACGCTGCGCCCCCACCCACCCCATACGACTCAGGCCCGGTGATACCTGACGCCCCGCCAGCTGGTGTGGTCATCAACACCGTCCCACACGACGAAAGAGACATCAAATAGTTGCGCTGCCACTGCACCCCCTGCGAGGCGAGCTGCTCCAGGCATACTGTCATAGTGCCTTTGTCGCCCCCGCCACACCCTACCCCTTCTTCTATCGCCCCTTTTCATCTCTTTTCTCTTTCCACTGGACTTTCACTTTCCTTGTTAGTACACTGCTTATAGCCTATTGGCGGCACATATATAGTGTTGAGGCACTGCTTCACAAGCATGAGCTCTGATGAGATAGTGCGCAGCCCGACACATTGGCGATTTGGAAGATGCCACAAGATAGCCATAGCCGTACGATACTTGCGCCAGAAAAGTGTGTAATTGAAGTCGTCTTTGGCTAGCCATGTAATTTTCTGTACTGCGCGATATCCTAGAGCTTATCCAACAAGATGGGTTGAATTTACAAAGCTTGAGTTAAGATGTGGGCCACAGTGTGCAGGATGGCTTCTTCTATATCACTATGTGGCACTTGCCAAATGTAAAACTAATGAATGCATAACGTTCTTCTCTAAAATGCAAATAAAAACGTATTTGAAATAAAAATAGGGCCCTCAGACCCACTCTTCAGTTTACTTTCTGGACCTGAGGAAGGACACTCAGAGGACTGCCTGCTGTGTACTCCACAAGACAGCTTTGCTGCACCTGAAAGGACTGCTTTGCTGCCTGGAGCCTGCCATGAAACGTCAGAGGCCAGCCCTGCTGTTTGAGCCCTGCATCTTCACCTGAACCCAGGACTACCAGAGTGACTCCATGGCTAGTTTGCTGGCCTCCTGTTCAGAACCACAGGGACATAAAAGGCTCCCACCATCTTGACCCAGCACTTGGACCCAGCCTGAGTGAGTCCTGAACACCCAAGCTGTGTTCTTCCAGTTCTGGACCCTTGGTTGTGGTGTTAAAGGTGCCTATACCGCCAAAATCCAAAATTTCGTTAAAAACTGCTGTGAGAGCTGAGAGAAGACCAGGACCAACCTGCTTGTCGATCCGCCCAAAGTGATTCACTGGTCTGCCTGACTTTGAGGCTGCTCCTCTTATGTTCTTCTCCACAGCAACAAATCCTGTTCAGCTGTTCTTTGCCAAAGGGGTATCCGGCCTCCTGGAACTGTCTTCGGCTACAGTCTCCTGCCTCGTTCCGCTGGAAATTTTCGACTACCATAAAAGTGACTAAGTCTGAGCATAGAAATCTTACCGCAACTTCATCCAGTGGCTCCCCAACGACAATGCACCTTCCTCGGACACCGCCTGCAGCCTTGCCCTTGCTGAACTTTATGTTCTCAGAGCATTTTCCTTGAAAATTCTTCTAAGTCAAAAGGTAAGCGCCGACCGGGCCCAATCCACTTCTTGTATATGACCCGCACTCCATCATGGTAGGCCATATTTTTTGACTTTGATGTGGTCTCGCGCAACTAGATGTCTGCAGTTGGTGTGGGATTTTTCTTGTGTTGTGCTTTTACTTTATTACTGTTGGTGTGCTGCATAAATACTTTACACATTGCCTCTAAGTTAAGCCTAACTGCTTCTTGTGCCAAGCTACCCAGGGTTAAGCACAGGTTAATTTAGTGACTTTTTGTGGTTCACCCTGCCAGGGATTGTGGCTGTTGCTTGACCAGGGCCAACACCCCAGTCAAGCAACAATCCCATTTCTCATACTATCCATATTGCTATATACATGTCAATTGTTTAGGAATGTAATCTCATGTAAGGAAAGCACACTACATATGCTTGATCAGGACCACATTGGATCAGTAGAGACAAATTCAAAGAATCAGGTATTGTGCCCTACAGTTCAATTTATTTCACGCACAACGACTTGTGCCCGCCAATGTGGAAATTCATTACAGTCACCCTCATACTCAACACACCATGCAAAAAGTGGTCATAGCCCTAAAATGTCTGCTCATTCTATCCACGTATTTAGGGTTCAATATCTTAATCCATGATACATTTTCAGGGGGCCCCTACATATTGCAGTGGCTTTTCGATCAAACTGTGTAAGGGTTAGCTAAAGCCCATACAAATTTCAGATCTGAAAGCAGTTATGGTTTTGGAAATAACACTGGATAGTGGTGTGATGCAGGGTAAAACTTACTGCATCCACCAACAATGAACCTGTGTTCTGAACATGCTGCCCGAAGGTAGGCAGACATCATGGAGAGACAGTCCGTTTAAAGCCGGAGGAGGTTTATGGGTTCGGGTCAGTTGACCAGGACAGTGATGTGATACCGCTCTGCAAGACATGCACAATGGCCTTTAGAAGTGTCTATCAGCCTCATTATATATGAACCAGAGGTAGACTGTGAATATCAAGATTGGTACTGCCCTGACTAACCTTATTATTTTAAGTGAGGGATACCAGGGTAAATGTAGAGAGGACCTACCTCTCTTCAAGCACTCACATGATGTTACCAGACGGCTGTTCCATTGTACGGTAGGATTGTTGTGGGCACATTACCTTGACGAAAGTGTGACTATAGGAAGCACCGACCCTGAACAGGCCATGAGGCAAAACGCTCCCTGGCACTAGGTACTATGACCTGGTGATTGCTTGAAGAGAAGTGGGTCCTCTCAACATTTACCCTGGTATCCCTCACTTAAAACAATAAGGTTTGGGGGTTACATATATTCAGCCCTGACGAATACCCAAGACCTCATTTAGGCTTTATTGAAAAGGCAGAAAAATTTAGGCACGGCACCTCAGAGGGACGTAAGGGTCATAGCAACCACGAACGTCCTCTGAGACTACCTTATGGTATTTTTATCTAAGCCTATGGTACCACCCGAATAAAGGATACTTTGTGGTTTACCCCTATGTTTTTTTTAACACCAACTGGATCCAAGTATTTTATCCAGAGAAAAAAAGAATTTCTAAGAATTCCCTCAAGCCAGCCCCCCTTGAGAATGAGCCTGCCCATATAGTACCATCTCACCAGGGTGGGACGAGGTGGCCTATGATGAAGCATGTCAAATTACGCAAGTGAGCCTACCTCGTCCAATTCTTGGAATTGCCAGTTTTGTTAATTAGGGACGCTAGCAGTAGGTAGGTAGGAGTACATAACTAGGATTAGGGATACTGGTCCCTATGCGCCTCAACAGGTCATCCGCGATTTTTCTGTTTTGAGTAGTTCCTAATGTGATCTGCTCTACATTGTGATATGACCCTATGGTGATTTGCTCTACGCTGTGATTTACAGCCTAGGTGGTATCCCCCATGCTGTGCTTTGACCCTAATATGCCCTCTCCACTCTGTGATGGGCCCCTAAGGTGATTTCTCTACACTGTGATTCGAAGCTATGGTGATCTGTTCAACACTGTAATTTGCTCTATGCTCTGATCTTCCCCAAATGTGATTTGCTAAACACTGTTATTTGACCCTTATGTGATCTGCTCTACACTGTTATTTGCCCCTATGGTGATTTGCTCCATGATCTGCTTTGCCCTTGAGGTGATTTGCTCCACTGTAATTTGCCTCAAACTCTGATTTGCTCCACACTTCGATTCCAGTAATTAAGTGAGTACACAACTACTTTGTTCATTTGCTATTTTTTACAATGATATTATGGGCAATGTTAGTCATTCTCCTGATCCACCTCACAATTCCTAAAGAATGTGATCTATTTCAGCACCTACATATAACACCTCCACCTCGCTCTTATATGTATATCATAGCTACATTAGATCCCAGTCAGTGGGACCCCCTGAAATCTTAGCTTGATCTAGCTTAGTTCAATCTACCCACACAAGCTGGACACCAAACAGATCATCGAATACATCAACATTAACCCTGGGGAACTCATTGCATCTTTCTGCCTCTGTAATGCAAGGTCTGTTTACAATACAAGTCCTTCATCACCGACAATTTTGTTACCCTCAGCTTGCCTTTATTCTTCACTGCTGTCACTGAGACATAGATAGACCCTAAACTTTCTGCCATTCACGTCTCCCTCTAAACCTACAATGCCACCTTCACTCACAAACCACAAATCAACTGCAAATGCAGTGAAGTTGGCATCATGAACAACAAAACACTTGCAACCATCTCAAATCCTGCACTAACTGCGTGCCCACATCCTTTGAATGGTACTTCACCTACATCATTACACCCTTCAAATAAATGTCTGAGCTCTCTAAGGCCCATCAGGTGCTATCACCTTTCAGGAACTTGACATAGTCATTGACCTATCTGAACCCTCCACTCCTGATTTTAATTGGACATTTTAACCTTAATCTTATTATCCAATAGGGGAAAATCCACTTTTCCCAGTTACTGTCAGACCACTCACTACTGAACACAAAATCCACATCTACACAAAAAGGGCAGACAATTGCCCTAATCCTTATATCCGACAAACTGCCTTTCTTTCTGCCAACCATTAACTCCTCCAACTCTGACCATGACATAATACACCATGTGGTAACTATCCATTCTACCGTTGGTCCATCACTCTCTCTACTATCTCTTAAAATACTACATTATTGCTAACTACCCCTGGTCAACAACCCCATATCCCAACTGATATTTGCACACAAAAAGGCAAGAAACCAAGAAGGGGTCACTTCTATGAAGTGGCATTAGCATTAGACCCCAGCAAACCTCAGTGGCTACAAGGTTGCCTTGGACATATTCTTGCTAACCTTTGACAAAGTCAAAGTTACACACTTTCAAAATATTATCTCAACATAATACCTACACCTTTAACATTTCTCACATATGATTAGTGCCTTAATCTCCACACAATGGCCTTCAATAACACACAACACACTCTCAGCCATTGACTTTGCTGTACACACTCTCAGCCGTTGACTTTGCTATATACTTTTCTTCTAAGATCACCATAATTTGGGTCATCCTTTCCGCTCTGCTTGCTGTCACTCCACTGCAATACTTCACCCCACCAACCTTACTTTAAAACTCTGTCACACTTTCCTCTTAGTTGACCCAGGTAACTCATCCCCATTCTCAGAACAACAAATCTATTTTATGCAACACCCTAGCATTTCATCACACAAATTATTAAAACCTTAGCTGTTTCCTCTAAGGTGCTTATCTGCCTAAGTTAATTTCTAACCATTCCTGCAGATTGACTCTACTAAAGAAACCCAATGGTGAGCCTTCCTCCCCTTCCAGCCATCATTCAGTAACACTCCTTCCTTTCCTCTATAAGACAGCGATCTCAAGTTTACCTTGTCCATGCAATACATATGTTTTTCTTTGAATTCCGGGACTTGTAGCCCTGTTAAGCCAATTATAAAATCAGCCACCAATCCAACAATGCAAAGCAAAAACCTGGACTGGATAATCTACTAACACATGGACCTAGGAGAGCTCTGCTGAGATATTAGAGTGCCTACCCTTCAATAGACTCACTACGTATCTCTCATCAAGCAACCGTCTCAATCTTTTCTAATCTGGCTTCCATTCCCTTTATTCAACAGAAAGGGCACATGACCAACCTAATTTCCTCTGCTCATCATTTTTACCTGTGTTTTATCCTCATTCTTCTTAACCTATCTTCAGCTTTCAATTCTCTAGCTCACACCATATCCTTTTCCAAACCATTGGTATCAACATATCAGCTCTTCAAAAACAATTCTGACCTACCTGAACACCTCTTCCTGATAGTTTATCCGAGGATCAGTTCTAGTTCCTCTCCTAGTTTCCCTCTGTATCAACACACTTGGTGATATATCCTCCTTTGATTCTCCTATAATTTCTATGCCAATGACATGCAGATCTTCTTGGTCCCCAACTTCACCCTCAACTTGCTATCATGCATCTCCAACTTACTCCCTGTAATTCAATATTGAGGGGCCCTTTGGTCAGCAATGCTGACTTCTTCCAAGATGGAAGAACTCTTCTTTTTCTCCTCCTCTGCTCGCATCACCTCTCTAAACTCTGTCCACTTCCATCCTGACCTTTGCCTCATTGGCTAGAAATGGAGGTGTACTGTTCATCACTTTGATGCACATGGAAGAATTTATCACTACTACGCCGCAGAAGCATGATACCAAGTTATGAACATACAAAAAATATACCCGTGCATTCCGTACTCCTAGAGTGCTACTCGGTTCTCCAGTACATAGTAAAATAGTTGCTACAGCTTGCTTGTTGGCCTTCCTTGATGTTCTTTTTCGTACTGGACAAGGTGATCAATTTTACAGCCAGGTCAGTATTTGTCTTACTGGACACCCACCAGACCCTTTTGTCATAAAGCTGGGTGGCTTCCGGCTGAAAACAGGGGCAGCTGAAGCAGTTCACAATTGTGTTAAAAGTGATTCATGGTAGCTCGACAAGCCACTGCACTGAAATCTTGATCTGATACACACCCTCCAGGAATCTGCAATCCTCAACCCAAAACTTACTGATCACTCCAAAACCGCAATGCGCAGGCTCCAGAATCCATTGTCACCGTCTTTTTGGCTCCTAATACTGGAGTGCCGTGCCTAATTCCATCACTCTTTTTGTCAAATAAATACTTGCCTCTTCACGCACCATCTCAATCATCCCTCAGCCATCTCATGCACCAGTGCCCTTCTAGCGCTCTAGTAGCATTAGAGGTTTCCTCATCATGTTTACATTGCAAATGCAGACAACAAAATGGAGTGTCTAATGCCTTCATTATTGAGGTTATTGGAGAGTGTGTAGAAAGCAGAAGAGTGGGTGGAGTGGCTAGGAAACAGACAGACAGGATCAATGAAGTTGTGGTGACTTACGCAGAGGAAGACCCTTTGCAAAGGATGACTGACTGGTCCCCTTTCTGTTGGTAATTGCTGTATTTGGGTGTTAAACTGCTACTAATGATGTAAAACAGTTACTTACATAGGGCCGGATTCACAAAGGGCCTCCGCACTCGTGGCGGAGGCCCCGCAGTCATGTGGGAGGCTCCGCACTCGGAATCTCTGTATGAGAATTCTCATAGCGAAGATTCCGCCATGAGTGGGGAGACTCCCCCACGACTGCGGGGCCTCCGCCACTAGTGTGGAGGCTCTTTATAATCAGGCCCATAGTGTTAACCTGGGTTAAAATAAGGAAATAATACCATCACAAAATGTGCTGCATCACACTGCATAACTTGTCTTTTTGTGATGCATAATTTAGTCAACACTGCCGCATAACTTGGTCCCCCTCTCTCCCCTCATAATTCCAGTGACCCTGGGTATTGGCCACATATGTATGGTCAGATTTGAAGGGTAAAATGGGCTTGCTTATATTTGACAAACACAATCATATGATTGAATTCTCCCTTTTAACCCAAAGAGCTCCTTCTACTCATCCTCCTGAAATTGGATTACCCCGTAATTGGAAACACGTGGCCACTGTAGATGCTAAACTTGAACTTACAAACTGGCTAACTACAGTGGCCGACAGTCATGCGCCTCTTCAATGTCAGCGCATGCCCATCAGAGCTAAGTCGTCCCTTTGGTTCTTGCAAGAACTCAAGGAAATCAAACTGCAACTGAACCAACTAGAGTGCGAATGGTGCAGAAACTGTGATGTTGAACTTAGGGCAAAATTTAGGGACGGCATACTAAAGTTCAAGGCGCTATTATCTCGCAGTAAATCTGAGTATTATACCACTAGAATCCTGGTATCCCCAAACAAACAGAAAGAAAGCTTTAAAATCCTTCAGGAACTGACTTCTACAGCGAGGGTAGCAGTCAAAGCACCCGCTTCTCAGGAGCTTTGTAATTAACTCAACTCTTTTATTTATTGATAAAATTCAGAAAATTAAGGCCAGTGTACCAAAATGCACTTCAATGTTCGAAGCCTCCAAAAAAGAAAGCACTAAGGAAATACTGCTAGAATTCCCTCAAATGACTCAAACAGATTTGATGACCAAAGTAAAAACAGACTCGACTAAGAACCCATTTCCCCCATCCCTTCTAAAAGAACTTCAGCGGGTAATAGGTACACCCTGCTAAATCTTCTTAATCTCTCCCTTCAACAAGGTACAACTCTGAGTACGTTTAAGCATGCAGAAGTTATTCTGCTATGAAAAAACACAATAAGCAGTCCCCATGGAATAAAAAAAATGATAGACCCATTTCTCTGCTCTCTTTTCCTGATAAATTACTAGAAATCCATGTTGCCTTGGAACTGTGTAAATATTTACAGACTGCAGAGGTGCTTCATCCCGCTCAAGCTGGCTTTCGCTCCTCACATAGTACAGAATCTGTAATAAGCTCTCTGCTGGATGAATTGAGAAATAAAGATGATCTGGGGAAGAGAGCTGTGCTGGTATTGTTAGACCTGTCTGTGGCTTTCAACAAGGTTGATCATAAGATTCTGACTGACCGTGTGGAGGAAGCAGGGTTTCATGAAAGTGCCTAATGTTGGATTAAATTCTTCCTGACGGATCATACTCAGTCTGTCAGTTACTGCCTTTCACCTCTCAGGCAAACAAATTAGAATGTGGCGTCCCTCAAGGATCATCGCTCTCCCTCCATTTGTTCAATCTATATATTAGACCACTCTGCTGATTTAGCAGATAGGGGCTGCAGCATTGACAATTATGTGGAAGACTCCCAATTATTGTTCCAACTGGATGGTACCTGCACTGCATATGAACATTTCCATGGTACTATAAGGTATATTGCCAGATGGATGGACTCTTTTTATTTGATAGTTCGAGACATCAGTCTCATCATCAAAAATACAAAAGCAATATGTAAAAACACGATAAAAACATCTAAACACCAATAAAAAGTTGTAAAATCACATACAGTACATAATCAGACCATTATTTCATCAAAAAATCATACATAGTACATTTAGGGCGTGACTGCATGTGTTGATCCTAGTGCTTTGGTTCTAATTGGTTACGCTATGTACAAGAATTTAGAGACAGCCACAACCGCAATCGAGGCGGTGTCGATTTTGCTTATTCTAAAAGCTTCCACTCAAATTTGTAAGCTAAGGGATCTGCACAGAGGGACGATCCAATCAATCAATCAATTCGTAACTTTATTCGATCTTAAACAGCAAGATCATAAAAGCACAGCATAATACACATGCTCATAATTAAAAAGAGAAATACATCACCAACGATACGGTTAAAACATCAAAAAGTTAATCAATAGCTCATAATGTGCTTTGTACAAATTCGCAAGATGCCATATAAAGGGCTAACAGTGACTTTTGTAAACAATACCAATACATTAGATGCAATATCTCACATTATCCTATATTTCATCTAAAACATATTGAGGGCCTAGGATACCTGTCTTCCCGCAATCAGTTGTTATAAAGTGCTTTTTAGTGCAGTGTTCAATAAAAAACAATCTAATGCCTCGTTGACCTCCTTTTCGATAATGACAAGCATAAATACGATGCAACACAATAATTAACATATGGATTAGGAAGCATTTGGAGGAAAAACAAAGCAGGGCGGCATTGAATAAAATTATATTTTTGCAGCAATGGACGGATATACTTTCTCCGGAAACATGAATAAAATGTACAAAAGAATAACATGTGTAAGTTAGATTGTATAGATTTGTTATCACAGGGACAAAGTGAAAGTTCGTTTACTGAATGTGTCCCTGATGGATAACCTAACATACAGGATATAAAATTTAATCTAAACCTTAACAATATAAATCTATGTCGGGGTTTGTCACAGATGTCAGGTATGAGTCCATTTCACCTGAGAGAAACGGGAGGGTCAGATATAATGCCACAGTTGGTTTAACACGGTTTAAAAGATCTCTTTCCTTCTCCCTAAATTCTTTCGCACATGCTTTGATTTCATTTTTTGATGTACCCCTACAAGCTAGAGGATCTAAAAAGAGAGTCTCTAAACCCAGCTTCATCAATGTGTTCTTAATGTAACACAACCATGGGACTCGTTTTACCTTATCAAGCAATAAACAATCTTGAATAATATCTTGGGTAAGTCCCACTGTGTCCCTCGTCCAAATTGAATGCCAAAATAAAACTGGGGCTCAAAATAACAGATCAGATATAAAAGGGACTTGTAATTCCTGATGCACAATATAATTTGAGCACCCTTTGGGGATAGCAAATAACTTTTTAAAGAACATATCTTCCTTTTTTTATAGCGCATCAGTATTAGCTACACCCCAAATACCTGCTCCATATGTAGCAGAGGCGACCGCTCTGGCCCCATACATTTTTTTGATTGGTTCCAGTGGTTTTGAGCACAGTTTTCTTGTAAAGGATCGAATAGCCATGGCATTTTTTTCTAGGGCGTTACATCTATTCGCCACCATGTCCTTCCAAGTCCCTTCACTGTTGAAAAGAACCCCCAAATATAAAAAGTTTTAGTTAATTCAATTTTCCGAGTGGTAATGAAAAAAGCTGGAACTTTTTTTGGCTACTTCCCAGCTATTAGGACAAACGTTTTTGCTTCATTTACTTGAAGGTCTAGTCCCGCCATATAAGACACATAATTATTTATTAATTTTTGTAAGGCTACACCTGTCCTTGCCAACAAAACGGCATCGTCCGCATATAAAAATATGGGAAGCTGTTTCTTATTTACCCGAGGTACATCGATAACATCCTTGTTTACTGCAGCCTCTACCCCATTTGTGTACATAGAAAATAAAAGGGGGGCTAGGACGCAGCCTTGCCTAACCCCCCGGCGAATTGGGAAGGCCCTTGTGCATTCTCCCTGGGAGCCATATCTAACACAAGCTGTGGATTGAGAGTACAATTGTCTGATAAAATTTATAATATTTTCCTCCACGCTCATCTCTTTTAAAATAAACCATCATTTTCCGTGTGATACTGAATCAAACGCGGCGGAAAGATCCATAAACGCCATGTATATATTTCCATTTTTAGCGTGAGTATATTTTGCCGCGATTAGATTTAGACACTGATCAAGTGTACCCATCCCTTTTTTAAAACCATATTGTGTATCGATTAAAATATTTTTCCCTGCAGCCCATTCCTCAAGTCTATTTAGCAAAAGGCGACCCATTAATTTACAGGTGCCATCTATAAGTGAAATCGGCCGATAATTCTTTGGCAATGCTTTATCTCCTTTTTTAAATATTGGTACGATTACTGTCGTATTCCAGGAGACCGGAATGGGGCCTTTCATTATAACATTAAAAACATTAGTTAAAAACTGTATCCAAAGTCCCAACAATTCAAAGAAAAAATCAATCGGCACACCGTCGGGGCCCGGGGCCTTTGCACTGCTGCATTGTTTTAATCCCTTCTCTACCTCAGTCATTGTAATAATGATCGGGGTGCCTGTATTGGGGCCGGTTTGATAGTCATCATTAAAATTTTCCGACCCAAATATCGCAGTATAGTGATACACCCAGTCTTCTTCTCCCACATGGGTGCTTATAGAGGGATCTGCGTCTTCACCTAGAAATGGAGAATTCACTATCCCCCAAAAATCTTTAGAACTTTTTAAAAAAGAGGCTAACCGCAATTTTTCCCATGCCTCCTCTTTTAAAACCACAAGTCTCGCCTGTCTGCATTTTTTGTATTTTCCTCGTAAAAGGCTCACCAGTGCAGTATTTCTTGGTTTTTCCTTTAATGCCTTGTGTAGCCTATTCAATGCTTTTGTACAGGTCCTATCAAACCATCGTGGGGCTTTTCCTCAGCTTGCCTTAGAATCAGATTTTAAATTCCCCTCCACCACCTTCAACAGTGATGCAAAAGCCTTTACTATACTTTGCGAATCGCCATTCAAATCAAGACATATAGCAATTTCGTCCTGGGTACACCCAATTACACTAGGGATTAATACAGCTTTATTTATTTTCGTCCATTTTAGCAATATGCCATTTCTCCTTGCTATTCTTGGTGCTAAAACTTTTTTAGTTTTGCTACTGAAACAACCCTTCCAATGTAATGTAAAAAACAGTGCGGCATGATCACTAAAATTTGAAAAAAGGTTCCTATCTGGTTTACAAAATTCTTAAAGGCAGTTGCCACTACAAGGTAATCTAGTGTTGATCCAATCATGGGGTCCCCAAAGGTTTTTGTCAGGATGCCTGTTTCTTCATCTACAGGGTTGCAAATCTCTAAGTTTCTAATAACCATAAATCTATTTAATTCCTCCCCATATTCATGGTGAATAAAATGGTATGGTGTAACCCCATCATCATCTACCAATCCACAAATTGGCTTTGAGACTTTTGAGCAACTGTGACAATTAAAATCACCCACCCACATTATATGCAGGGGTTTGCAATAATTTGCTATAGCGTTTTCTATTTCATTTTCAAGAGAACAGATTACCTCTGCCATGTTGCCTTCAAAAAAATTATTATAATAGTTAACTAATAAAATATCTGTTTGGCAATCTCGACTTAAAATTAATAAATGGTAATACGGTGACTGCACGCTCAGATCATTTATTTTTATAGCTAGGATATTCTTTGCTAACGTTATTATACCTCCTCTCGCTCTTCCAGACCGAGACGGGATTGCAGGGGTGTGGAATGCACGAAACCCATCAAAAGACACTATATCCACCTCCCATGTTTCCTGAAGGCACACCAGGTCATAGCTATTGATTATTGCTAGCCAATCTTCGTTTTCCTTCTTAGCTCTAAGCCCCGCTATATTCCAGACAAGTACTTTCATATTATCCCATTCTTTATCCTGCGGGTAATCCACTCTCCTAGTAACTATCTCATGATATTTCTTAGAGTGCACAACCTCTCGGCTAACCTTATGTCAGTCGCATGCCTCTAAATCCTCCAAGGGTGCAAACCTATTTGTTAAAGGCAGGTCTACAGCATTTCCCTCGCTAATGAAGAATGGTGCCGCAGCTTGAGGAAAAAAAGGAGGGACAACGGGTCCAGGGGTACAATTCAACCTTGTGGTCACCATTAAATTTAGGCCCAGGGGTCTATAAAAAAAGCCCAAGGGTACAGCATAAATTTGTGTGGGCGCCACAGGAGAGTTAGGAATCATACCTAAAAGATGTTTCACGTAATACTGTTTCTTGAAGTTAATTACCACATAGTCTCCCCCGATTGATTTCAGAGTGTTTCCCACCCATGGAACTCTTCTGGCCATATTAATCTGATTGCCAATATTGTGACATTCGGAATTCATAGCGAATTTAGTTAGCCAGTGTGTAGCTTTATTCATCAGTTGTTGGGTGGTTTCTGTTTGATTAGTTTTCAGGAGTGGGACGTTTACTAAAGGGCATGCAGCTGGGGGGAGATGGAGATTTAAATTATGATTGAATTGTCGTCCCTCCTCTTTCCCCTGAATTTCCCCTTGAACAGTATATCTCTGGGACTGAAACTGCGACTGGATCTGAGGAAAACTACCACTGTCAACAGCCTTTTCTAAATATATACCTCAATGGTTCTGATACAACGTACTACAATGATTACCCAATTGACCCGAATTAGCGATGTTAACAGGGGGATACAAGGGGGTGCCACCTGACTGTAGCAAATTTATATTGGATCGACAAATATTTGGATTTCTTGTTTCCATATCATTATGTATTTCCCCCCTCCATTCCTGTTCCCCTTTTGGTAACTAAGGTAGTTGAAGTTGAAGTTAATGCAGCTTTTCGACGGTCAGACTCTGGAATGACCATTAACTGTGACTCAGTAGGTACGGTAGGTACGGGCTTGGTACAATCACATACACCTGCTGAATTCACCCTCAGTCCCCTGGCACATACATTTACACCTTTATCAATAATTTTCGCCATCTGTAGTTCGATGCATTCGAGTCTCTTCAAAAGAGGTTTAAGCAAGCGGGACAAGATACTTTCAAGATCTTGGGGAGGGTGGCCCGACTTTCTAGGGCCGGGTATAATCTTTTTTGCCGAACCCTTTCCCCCACCTAAAATCATAGTTGGATTTAACTGACTATGTGATTTGCCTCCTCTCTTTTTCTTCACCGGTGGTTCAGCAGGAGAACCTGTAGAGTTTAAACAAGCCGTGCCATTTAATTGAGGCTCTGTAGTCCGTACGGAGGACCCTGGTTGCATAATAGCCACAGTTCCTACCCCCACTGGCTCATTTGTGGCAGCATTATGACGAGGAGCATGGCAATACAGGATCCACCTCACCTCCAGTAAGTCTCTCCTCTGCTCTCTCAATTTCTTTTGACAATGCGTCGGCCGCCTTCATAAGAAAGGAGTCCAAGGTATTTACAGTATCTCCTCCTTGTTCCCGCAATGTTGTTTTCCTTTTCCCCATGTTTTATCCCAAGCGTTTAATGGGGTGGCCCAGCCCAGCCTCCTCCGGGCTCTGAAGGGCATGGACGGGCCCGCCCTTGGCCCGGGCTTTGCCCGGGCGCGGTCTTATCTAGCGCCTCCTGGCGCTTGGAATTACGGGAGATGGAGTCCAGGCAACACCTGCACAACTTCACCGGAGCTCCCACAGCCTCTACGATCCATTTGTTTCTGGGGATGGCATAGAGTGGGAAAAAAAAACAACAAGTGCTCATCAGTTTCTTGGATAGTTTTACAGTAGATACAATGGTCAGACCCCTGCTTTTGCTTCCCCCAGTTAGCAGTGAAAGCTGCCACTGGGAGGGTCCTGTACCTAAATTGGAGGAAGAGGGATCAAGCATGCACCGGACTGGGGCTCAGTTCAAAATTTCTCTAGGCCTAGCTCGATCCAGGCATTTTTAAGCAACCCCACCCATCTGATCTTTCCCACCCCATTGGACCCAATAACTTCCTGCAGGCCCTCTTTAAGGTGGCGCAGTTCATGGGTACTCCAGATGCAAATAATAAGGGTATCAACGCTATCTGTATTGATATCTCGTTGATCCCCAAATCAAGACGAAAGGGGACCAATGGTGTGCATTTCCCTAAGCCTAGGAGACACCTAAGGAAGTTATATTCTGCTGTGCTCAAGGCACTTGTATTGCAATCGCCCTATAATTCCGCCCTAAATAGTGTGCCCCGTGCTTGTGCTTTGTAAATTTCAGTTGCTGGACGGCAGGGGACCAGGCTGCTTTTAAGGCAAATTTGTGTATGGCTGCAGCTCGATGTTTCACAATTAAAGTGCTCTTGGTGATATGTGGGTCCCAGAACCCGGTATCATCCAGCCTGATACCCAGATAATCAAACTGCTGGACTCTTTCTATTGTTTCAGGCCAACCTTGATGACCCACCTCCCTCTGCCTCTCTTGGTGTAAATCATATATTCGGTATTGGACGTATTAATTTCATGGCCAAAGTCTTCGCAGAATTGGCTGAAGCTGTCAATCGAGTTTTGAAGGCCCCTCCTAGTTTTGGACAGCAACAACGTATCATCCACGAAAAAGAGTGCCGGTATTTTTAGGTCTCTCCTACGCAGCACGCATGCGCTGCATAGGAAAAGACCTTTAGAAATCGATTCAGTTTTTCAGTCAAAAACGTGCACGCATTGCATTGCTTTCAATGGCAACGAGTGAACGTTTGGCGATTCCCTTGCGGGAGCGAGCTTTGGCGACATCTGTTTGTAATTAACTTTCAAACAGATGGTGCCCCTGCTCGCTCCCGCAAGGGAAACGCTGTGTGTGCTCTCGGCCGCACTCCCCCCACCCCTCCCACTTTTTATTGCTTTCTGTCTCCTCAAAACGTAGTCACTTGGCACACATTGCGACGTTCCCACCAGCGCTCCTGATCCATTTCTTCTGGACCCCCAACGCTGGCTGCCTTGGCACCGTGTCTCAAACGTGTCCGGGTAGTGCCCTCCTGACGTGCGCAACAAGCCTCCACCACATTAAGTAGCAATGGCCACGACTGCCACATAGACCAAAGGCCTACTGGTGAATGTTCCTTTTTTCACCAACACAAGTCTGCTACCCTTCAGGAGAGAAACTGAGCCAGAATCAAACGCTGCCAACACTCCAACTCAGAGTCGCCGCCGCACGTCTACTCCACCTGTATCATCACTACCAACTCGCCAACCTGTCATGTGGTAACTAGTTTCTCCACGTCAGTAATTCCAAAGAATACCATCGTAGATTGCTTTTCCGTACCAATTTCAGTTGAAGCGCATCATGTCGGCAGCCGGGGCGCCCTCCCCTTCGCGTTAACGTCTCCTTCACTAAAGGAAGGCATGCTGTGCGGAACCAGTGCACCAATTCTGCCCCCCTCGTTAGACCCACTAGCTGCACACCTCTCACTTCGCTCTTGGAGATGCCGCCCACTTTTAAATTACTTTAACCATCTCATCATTCCGAATGTTCCACAGACTTGAAATAACCGAGATCTACAAGATGCCTGCCCCCCCCACCCCACCACCAAAGCGTTTGCCAGATGTGACCTACTATACCCCCGCCCAAACTCTTGCTGTACGACACAGCAACACCCTGCCTCGGTCTCTATTTAATTATCCCACTCATCCAGGAGGGACAAAAACGCTGAGAGCAGCCCGGCCACAATTGCTGAAGGGGCGTCTGTTTTACCTCTGAGGGAGCCCTGCAGACTGTCACTGAACTGGGATATCTGGTCCTCGGCGAGCAGGCCAGTTGTTTTTAGCAACTTTGTGATGAAGCACACAGCTGTCCTCCATTATGGGATCATTGGTACCCACAATGCGGCAGGGAGGAGGACTGCCCATGCCTTTCTTTACCCTCCTACAAGTCTTCTTTCTACCTGCCGCTGCGTTCTCTCTCCAAGACCCTATCTTTCCCTTCTCTATCTCATTTCTTCCTGTCCTCGATCGATTCAAACTCCCCTCGCTCATTCCCGCCTTCCCAATCTTAATTTCTCTCTGTCTTCTCCTCAACCTTCGGTTTTTCTTATTTTTTCACATCTTCTCCTATCCAAGGACCTTCTCTTCTTTACATCATTCGTGTCATCTCTTGCAAGTTCCTATCTTCCTCTTTTGATGTCACATTATCCATTCCCCGATGCAATTAGCTCTCGCTAATGTTCCTCTCATCCTCCTTTCACCCATTCGTGTCATCTGTCTCAAACGTTTGTAAACACCTCTTTTCTCCCTTGCCCCTGCGGTCTCTCTCCTTCCTTTCTTCCCATGTTCCCTCTCCATTAACTTTCTCACATGTTTTCTCTCTCCCTTTCTCCCTCACACTTTCCCCATTCCCACTCGTCCCTTTTTCCTCCTTCTCCTTCTCCACTCTCCTCTACCCTACGTCCCATGCTCTCCCGCCCACATTGGTGTCCTTGTTCCACGGCCTTCTCTCCTCTCGCCGGTGCTGAGACGGGTCTGGGGTTCTCCACACCCCGTCTTTGCCCCCGTGCTGGGAGCAGAGGTATGAATCCAGCAGAAATCCTCAGGCCCACACAATCCCCTCTGCCTCGACCACAGCCTAATGCATCGTAGCCGGCTCGATGACCTCCAGCGCTGACTGGGACTCCGCTTCTTCCGGTAGGGACCTCCCTGGGGACCAGCGGCATCACCCTGGCAACCAGCTCCAGGGCGCCCTGCTCTGACCTCTGTGCCCCCCCGAGCGCGCCCTTTGCCGGCCAGGGTCAGAAAGGTCAAGCAACCTCATTTTCATTCTTAAGATATGTCCTGGGCTGACCAGTTGGAGTAATTAATATAAGGGAGGCGGGAGTCAGCGGGATGACCACGTGGTCACCTGGTGAAAGGTGTTAGACTTTCAGGTGTCAAACGTGCTCACCAGAAACGTGGCAACGTTTTCTAACAAGCATTTGCAATGCAATCATCCAGCCTGATACCCAGATAATCAAACTGCCGGACTCTTTCTATTGTTTCAGGCCAACCTTGATGACCCACCTCCCTCTGCCTCTCTTGGTGTAAATCATATATTCGGTATTGGACGTATTAATTTCATGGCCAAAGTCTTCGCAGAATTGGCTGAAGCTGTCAATCGAGTTTTGAAGGCCCCTCTAGTTTTGGACAGCAACAACGTATCATCCACGAAAAAGAGTGCCGGTATTTTTTCTCCTGCCAGGGCTGGGGAGTCGTTGGCACAGCTCAATAGATAGGCAAAACAGTTGTTAATATATAGGAGTAATAGGGTTGGGGCAAGTACACACCCCTGGCGCATGCCCTGGTTTACGGGGAAAGCCACAGTTAGTTCTCCCTTCAAACCGCATCTTACTTTTGCATAATTACCCTTGTGGAGCAGCTGAATCAAGTGCAGGAGATCGGGAGATCCCTATCCTCTGAAGCACCTCCCATAATCTCCCTCTAGGCACAATGTCAAACGTGGTGGAGAGGTCAATAAATGCCACGTAGAGATCACCCTTGGTCAGGTCCACCGTCTTCCACTTTACCTGGAAAAAGCGAAAGGCTTGGTCAACCGCACTGGTTTTGTGCCTGAAGCCTGCTTGTGGTCCTGAATGTGTGATTTGCCTCGCACCAATCCAACAACAGCCCTAGCACCTGCTTGCAAATATTTTTTGCAGGTTGTCAATCAGGCTAATAGGGTGGTAGTTGGAGGGCAAACTGGGATCCACTTTTCTAAAGATAGTCACAATCTCCGCCCCCGTCCATGATTGAGGGATCACCCCCTCCATTGCAATGGCATTGGAGACCACATTGACATAGGGGACCCTGACCCCAGGGTCTGATTTGAACACATTAGCTGGGATTTTGTCAAGCCAGGAGCTTTACTGGGCTTGAATGAGACCCCAACTCGCTCTGTTTGCTCCACAGTGAAAACTACTGGGGGAATGTATTGTGGCTTAGCATCGTGGAGGCCCCCTACAAGCAGAGTCAGGCTCAGGGCGGCGGGTAGGGGTGTACAAATTTTAAAAGTAGGCAACCCAATCACAGGGTAGAATAGATGTTTCCCCAAGGCTACCTGTTCTCCCATCGCTTTTACTGACCTATGACCAGAATTTCCCCTGGTCATTAGCTATGGCAGCATCCAGTAGGTCAGACCAGATGCCGTCTTCCCAAGCTCCTTTTGCTTCTTTTAGGGTGGCCCGATAAATGGCCCCGTTTCCCCTTATAGCGTGTATATCCCCCTCTTTTATAGTTTGGAGCAGGTTTGCCTTTGCCTTTTTGCACTGGTCATTAACCCACCCCTTGGTGTGCATTATGTTTCGGCGCCCCCCTAATCTCCTTGGTTATGAGATTCCTCAACTTTGCAAATACCATGGATTTAAATCACCTTATATTAAACACAGACAAGACAGAGGTCGTTCTCTTGAACAATAACATCTGTGTTTGGAATCAACAGTATTGGCCTATGGAACTGGGCCTTCTTCCCTTCCCTTTGCAGGCTGCTAAGTGCCTGTGGGTTGTGACTGACGGAAATTACTCTATGCAGGCTCAAGTAGGGTCCTTGGTGTCAAAATGTATGTTTTTGCTAAAAATGTCAAAGACGATATCCCATCTTTTAACCTTTGATACACTAAACTGATAGTGAAAGCTACAATCTCCTCTCGCCTGGAATACGCTAACTCGGTCTATCCTGGCCTACCTAACACCATCTTACATAAACTACAAGGCATCCAGAACCAGACAGACAGAGTGGTTTTCCGCCAGCCAAGAAACACCCATGCGACTCCCCTGCTAAAGAAGCTGTACTGGCTTCTTGTGAAACACCGAAAAAAATTCAAGATTTGCTGCATGGCGTTTAAAAGCACTAATGGTTCAGCTCCTAGGTTTGTAGCTGACATGATCAACAAACATGTGCCTTCACACAACTTAAGATCCAACCATGCAAACCAACTGGCTGTCCCAAAATTTCGGAAGTGTAAGTCGGTAGGCAGGCGGTTTTCGGTGTTGGCAGCCACCATGTGGAATGGAACAGTAAGATAACAACAGTGAATTTAAATAATTTCAAACAGCACTGCAGTCTGGGAAGGGGAATCTCTCCTCCAGCAATAGTTTGAAGTTTAGAATTAGATAGCATCCTCGGGCCCACTTTTCTGTTACGACTACCTCCTCTCTAATCTTTGAATGAGGGTAAGATATGTGTCACTGACACATCCCACTCAGATCTTCCACCAAGAGGGTAGAAAGAAAAAAGATCTGAGACCATTAACTAAGCTGCAAACTGCACATCTGCAGAGTGCACAATGAAAAAGACAAGCTTGCCTCATCTATGTGTAGGAATGTGCAGCTCAACGTTAAAGAATCATAGTTTTTACACCAGCATTGGACAATTGTGATTTTTGCATTTGCCAAGATTTGTTGGAGGGGTGAAACATCCGGGGCAGACGTGTGAATAGATGAGTTATCCGAGTTAGTTGGCACACATGAACTTTATCCATATTTTTAACCAATTATTCAAAGAAGAAGGTTGTGACTTTTGTGAAATGGAGAAAATTGGCAGAACCATGTTTAGACGACTATCCTTTAAATTTGAACAGCAGCATTTATATGGACTTTGTCTGCCTAAATGGGAAGCTAATGGCCATACTTGCAATGTTAATGGGTATGTAGGAAAAATATTTACTTTTTAAAAACTCTTACAACCCATATGTATATCACTGTGAAATCATAATAAATTATCAAAAATAGATGCATCTCTTGGTCTTTTGAGACTTCACGGAGGGTGTGGCTCATTGACATTCGAGGGTGATCCAACTGAAATCAATGGAGATTTTTTGGGAGGGAGAGTATTGTTTTCAGAGCTTTTATTCTATTAGAATGTATGGGAGGCATTGTGTTTGTGTGGAGGGTGAAGATGAGCCCAAGAGTGATACCATACAAATGAGGGTGAGTTGAGGGGTATGATTGCAGTTTTGCCCAGTGGTTTACATTATACTCCATCAGTATGACTCCCATCGTATTAAATATGTAGTAGTATTAATCTTAATTTGGTTAAAAATACAATGATAAAAGGTACACATAATACATAAAATAGATAAAACATGTAAAAAATGTAAACAACCGTGAAAATACGGCATTAAATCGACCAGTACCCCAAACCAGCATTCTAAATTATTGCACATAGACTGAACCAAGAATATTACAAATACAAAAACTCAGATAATTCAAAAAAATCACAATCCATCATACGACTCCCCCACATGTCAGATTAACACCCAATCCACCGTAATCAACCGGGTGACCCATGTTAACCCCACGCCTCCCGCAACTTGATCACGCAGCTTAAAAATTGACAATACTCACACAGGTATCTTCATCCCTGAGCATCATGAGATCTAACATGTTGAGTCTGACTTTTTAAAGTGGTATTAAAAAATGCTTCCTCGGTTGTAAAAAATGAGGGAAAAACAAGAGAAAATACTCCAGTGTTTGTACTGACTGGTTATCATAAGTACAAGGACCAAGAGTACCAGGAGCAGACCAACCTTTAGGGGAACTAATAGAGTGTCCAAAAAGATTGAACCTAAATCTAGTTAGCAGCTGCTGATGGTAAACATTAGTCACCCAAAGTAAATAACCTTCAATGGAAGGTACTGTTTTTACTATACAAAGGGAATGAGCAGCAGGTTTCAATAATTTATAGTTTCCCCTGTAGGCCTTGGTATGAATAAAGAAGCTACATTTAGCTCACTCATAATCTGCTTTAATAATCTTATCCGGGGTTGAAAATAAATCAGGACCACCCATACCAGGTACATTTCAGTTTAATATAACCAAGCCATGGTATAGCTTTCGCATTGTCAAGGTAAAGACAGTCCCCAATAATCAATCAGTTCAGGCAATGGCTCAGTTATATACCACACAGAAATCCACCTTAATTGGGGCCTAAGTGCAATATTATCTGAAATATATTTAAAGCCCAGTTCCTCATGTACAGCAAAGGTGGAGGAAGACTGTGGGACCACCAAACAAGATGCCTCATCCTTTAGGGACTCTTTCCTTTATTTATGGCCAGCTTATACAGGCTGTGTAATGAGCTTACCTCAACGACATCCCTTGGGGTATGGCTAAAGGCCTTCTTTAAGTCCCGGCGGACTTTGGAACATGCCCGATCAAACCAACGTCCCTGCAGTTTTCACTTTGGCCTCTACTTAAAACAGTAAGGGCAGCCTTAAAATCTATACAAAGTGCATTAAAAGCCCTCAAAACATCCTTAGGCTCAGAGGCCGGACTTAAGCAGCATTCCAACTCATTGCTGCTGTGATGACACAAATTTCCAAGGAATTAATCGGGGTTACTTTGGTCCGTTTCAACCGTCTCCATTCATCCTTCGGGGCAAGATGGAGAGAGGCAGAGGCCAAAGGTGGCCTTTTTTTTTTTTTTTTAAATAAAACATCTTAGGGACAGGACAACAGGGTTATGATCACTCCAACCTGACTCTAAAACCCTATACTCAACTAAATAAAATAGCAAAGGGAAAGAAATTGAGATGTAATCCACAACAGTCTCATGCCCCCGTCCCACATATGTGGGGCCTCCACGGTGCTGGGTACTATCATATTCAAAGAATGAGTTAAAAAATGTATCCTTTCACCTTGCGGCGAATGCTTAATATAGGTACCAAAAAAGACCTCCTCCAGAAAGTCTTCTCGTGAGAACTGACAAGCCTTCTTGCATGGGTGAAGGTTAAAGTCACCCATTATAACTATCAAAGAAGGCAGTATAGAACTAAAACCAGAATCCAAAGAGCATGACATCCAGTTCTCAATAACCAGTCCCATAGAAGTAACAATATCCAAGCTCAATGAGTGACCCTTAGAATTACAAATATTAAATATAAGGAAGTTCGTTTTATCAAGAAAGGTGACCAAAACTACACCTAAATTAGGGGAGTTAGATTTCAACTCTGCCATTGAGCAGTTTAAAGATATTAAAGTACACCCTCCCTCCCCTCCCCCGTTACCCCTGCCCGAGGTTGAGGGAGTAGCTGGACAGAAACGAATTGCAAAATCATCCAAAAAATGTATTGTTTTGTCTGTCCATGTTTCTTGAAGGGCCAGGATAACATATGGTTTAATATAATCTATCTAATTTGGGTCCTTCATTTTCTGCTCAAGCCCGCTGTGTTCCAGGACAAAAAGTTTAGCTGTTCAAGATTGACATCCCCTACAGGGGGGAAAGACACCCCTGGTTACCCCAAGTTGTCACTTTCGAGACAGCCAGAGGAGCAGTGGCGTAACAAAAGCCCTCGCAGCCCCCGCGGTGCAGGGGGGCCCGAGCTCCGGGGACCCCCTCTGGCACTGGCAGGTCTATGGCCTGAGAGCTCAGGACTGGGTCTGGAGCAAGGGAGCCCCTTGAATGTACTTTGCAGGGGGCCCCATCAAGTTTCGTTACGCCACTGCAGCGGAAGGCAGTCACTCTACTTCTTCCAATGAAGCAAAACCTCATATCTGTTTCATAAGGGAAGAGGCGTGACTTTCATAGAAACCTGCCCCTGGTAAACCCCTTGCTGACGCCACTTCCTCGAAGGTGGACCAAGTCTTGGCAGACGGGGTTGGACTAAAGTGTGTGGTTTGTAAAAAAAAAAAAAAAAAGGGAATAAAACCCAAGTGTACGAGCCCCAATGCTGTTTGAGTTAATCCTATTTAAAAAAAAAAAAAGTCACAGATACCACCAACCACCAATCTATTAGAGAAATTAACCACAATGCAGTCGCCTTGGAAAATGTCTGGTCCTCGAACAACCTAACCGATTCTTCGGGCCAATATGATTTGATTATGAATATTAACATCAGACCCCCCTTAGTAGTCAACCAGTGTGTCACTTTGTTTCTCAACTTGTCAAAGTTTTCGTTAGTATTATTCTTCAGCGGGGGCACATTTACTAAAACTGCTGCATAAGGTGTGCAATCAGGGGGGAGATCCAAAAAAACATTATTGGGCAAGGGTACACTGAAAGCCTCCCTATAAGCGTGGGCCAAACAACCATTGCCCACCACTGTCTATTACATATATATTAAGAGACTTATGGTGTGATTCCATTTGTGTGTAAAATCCTTAACATTGAATTCTAGTGAAGTAGTAAGGGTTTTATATTAAAATTAATAACATTTTCACCATCTGCATTTGGCATGCGAAGTTGCAAAGGTTTTCATCTGCAAACTTTGTGGGAAGGTGTTCTCAAAACTGTATATTTCGTGAAAAGCAGCATAGGGTGCAAAGCTTAGAAAAAATATACTGGGGAATACCCTGCAAAAGGAGGGTATGAGGGGAATATTGCCCCTCCAGAAAAAAAATCACTTTTAAGGAGAACAGGATCTCACAAAAATGTTTCTAAAGAATAATTCTTCTGTATACTTTTTTGGGGAGGATTTTTATCTGCAACCAGTGTTTTACAAAAGTGACAATGTTTAAGAAGATGCAAAGTTTGTCCTCTATGCAAAACCTTTCTTATTCTTTCACTTCTTTTATTCTTTTTCACCCTTACCTCTTTCATTCATTCATTCCTTTTTTCCTCTCCTTTCTTAGGTCTTTCAATCCTTTTTGCCATATTCATTTTCTTCTTTACATCATTTCGTTTATTTTTCTGCTTTCCTTCTGCCCTTCCCTCAATCCATTTTTCTTATTTCTCTTTTTGTTCCTTCATTCTTTTCATCACCATTCTTTTGTTTTCTATTCATTTCCTTTCTTCTTTCCTTAATTCTTTCTTCTTTCCATTCTCTTTCTTTCTTTCTCTTTCCCCCTTTTCATTGTTCGAGTTCTTACCATTCAGTTTCCTTTTGTTTCTTTCCTTCTTCCTTTCTCACTGGTTGTTCTTTCCTTCCTTCTTTCACGCTCTCTCGCACCATTTGCCTTTCACTCATTTTTGTTTCATTACCATTGTCATAATTTATCTCTGTCATGTATTTGGCACCCCTTCACCCCAAAACTCCAAGTATGTCATGATGTATTCTTTTCTGCAGTTTATTAGCGTCCACAGTGTGATCTGGAGAAATTAATAGCCATTTTATCTGATCCTGTGGCACCCCCTCTGAAAATAGAGTAGTGGGTGGTTTATTACACCCTTGCCTCGTGGTCCGCTTGGTGCCTTTTTTGTGCACTTTCTACTTTAGCGAACGAACTCCTACTTTTGAGACCTCAACAAACCTTGGTGATGTGGGTGCACGCACTCAGAATTGCCCCTCTAGAAAAAAAAAATCAACATTCTATTATTTGGTTTTGAGTTTAAAACCTAAAACCAGATACTTCCCCAGACACTAAGACTTTTCACAGTATTTGGGTCTAGAATTCTGATTTTATATTTTTTTGGTGGGGGGAGGGCAAGATAGAGAGAGAAGCAGTAGAAGAAAAAGCAGCAGGAAAATCAGACGTGCCATTCTTCTATATCTGCACTGTGCGATGAAAGTGCTCAAGAACCTCTGGAATGAACCACTGCTTTGTGCGGGTTGACAGCAGGTACGTAGCTTCGGTTGATGCTGCAGGTGCAGTGGCACCAGGGGGGGCCCAGAGACCCGCGGGTCTACTGAACCCTTATTATTGCTGAATTTCACAGTTCAAACTGAGGACGTGGGCCCCATGTCCTTCCTTGCACTAGGCCCCATTACACACTGGCCACATTGGTTATCAGAGGTGCTCTCCTTCTACTGTGATTGCCACTTCCCTGGTGACAGAGACCCCAGATGCCTTCGGCCTGCTCTCACTGTTTGGCTCCTAGTTGTTGGTCTGTCCATGAAGGTCATTGCATAGTCATCTCTTCTGTGTGTGTGAAAACTTTGCCCAAGTCTGTGTGGCCTGGAACTGGCCCTCTACCAAACTGTGGTGCAAATGCTAGTGCAGCAATCTTTTTTGAGGCATCTAGCACAAAACACTTCCTTTGTCCAGATGCAGTAAAGGCAGTGCCTAATTTGAGCCGGTGGTTGCTGGTGGAGCCCACTGGCACTCATTTTTGGGGACTGGCACTTATTTTTCCTCATCAGATATTTACGGAGAACAAGAGAAGAAAGAACACACAAAGGGGAAAGAAGGAGGAAGAGAAAGGCGGAAAAACCACCTCAAAGGGAGAAAGCAGGAACCAGCAGGAGTGAGATAATGGGGCAGGGAGTGTCTAGCATTGGGCTAAAGAGGCATGAGGTGGATTTAAAATTACGCTGTCCAGATATATGACACACCAACATTTAGTAGCACCGGCCACAAACTTCTGAGCAGAGCTTTGGGCACCGGCACTCATTATTTTTCAAATCAAGCACTGACTGAAGGACAATGCAGTCACAGAAAAGATGACTCTCTGTAGACCTAACAAACTATGCTGGCCATCAAAAACCAGAGTAACGTGCATGCTGCTACTGCCCCAATGCGTATTAGTTTTGTAGGTCTGCTACATAAAGGCTAAACCGGAGGACCCCAAATATTGATTGAAAATGTTGAACTGTAGCTCTATTATATTCCTATTACACTACAAAACTTCAAGTAAGAACTAGAACTGATAAGACAGTGAATGTATTGTTTGTTATTTTAAGCGTGTATTGTATGTCAGTTTTTATACCACACCATCTTCCAAGAGCGGGCTTTGACTGTTGGACCTTCTTACCGTCACAGAGTCAATGCTGAAAAAGGAAAACCTGGCAATTCACTGAGCTTGCAGTAGTGTCTGGTTGCTGTTGTTTCATGGACAACAGCAATACTTGTCACAAGGATTATCAGCTACCTCTGAGTCCCAGGGACACCAGCGAATTAACCTGAGACCTCCCTTCCTTTTCTCTCCTTCCACCTTTCCCTCATCTCCCTAGCCTCCCCTCTTTTCCTGCCGTCAGCCTTTCCTTCGTTTTAATTCATATCTCTTTAATATGTTTTATTTTACGTCTTTGTCTTCTCAGTCCTTTATCCCTCATCTCTATGCCTTCTCTTGAAACACTCTCCTCCACTGTTTCCTCTTCCTCCTTTACACTTCCTTCTCACTCTTGCTTATCTCCCTCCTCTCCTCTCCCCATCCACTATCTTCTTTCCTCCATGTTCTTTCTCCTTTGCCCTCCCCACTTTCCTGTCTACACATCTCCTCCTAGTCTTCATTATCCCTCCCCTTTCTCTTCCTTTCTCCACTAGTCCTCTTTACCCTGCTCTCCCTTCCCGCCAGTTCTTTTTTCCCGTCTTTTCTACTCCTCTCTGTCCATTAGCCTATTTTCATCTCTTTCTTCCCTACCTCCACCTCTTCTGCTCTTTTTCATGATTCACATTCTCTTCTGTGTTGGCTTCTTCCCTTTCCTCTCTTTGCCATCCTCTCTTTCGTCCCTCACATTTCCACTCTCTCCCCTCTGGCTCTCTTCTTTGTCTCGCTGCACTTCTCCACACATTGCAACAAAACACCTGCCTCACTACATCGTGTAATATCACACCATATATCTCGATACCACAAACACAACACGACTTAAGTTTGAATAGCACAAAGCATTGCAGGATCAAGGTCCACATAAACCCTAAAAGCCTGTACTACTTCAAGGGGCCTTGCTCTAGACAACCCCTTCATCCTATACCACACCACATCTTGCCACACTTACCCACACTACTCTAAACTGCACATCTATCTAACATTACACATAACTTCACCCTTCCAAACCACATCAGTCACTATTTCACTAAGCGCTCCTCACACCTTCGCTCGACACATCAAATCATGCTATAACATACAGAGAATACCCAGAACGGTTGATCAAGGGAGCTTTAAAAAGAGCGCGCAATAACAATAGAGAAGCGTTACTCGAGTCACATGATAAACCTAAAAGTGACAGGATGGTCTGTGTGACAACTTTTAGTGATCTAACTGATAACATCAAGAAAGCTGTCACTAAAAGTTGGCACATTTTGAACACGGGTAACCAGAGTCTGGAGAGACCATTATTTGCCTTGAAACGGAGTAGTAATTTACGAGATATGTTGGTACATACTAGACCGAGAGTCAATCCAATACAAATTAGACAGCAAACTCTTTGGGGAGCCCCACCAGTAAGAGGACACTTCCCATGTGGGTCATGTTCGGTATGCCCTTTCACTCAGCACACTACAGAAGTGGACATGTCTTTACATACACCATGGTCATTGAATAATCATACAAATTGCAACACGAGTGGGGTGATTTACATGATTACCTGTCCCTGTGCATTGAGATACATTGGGATGACTACAAGAAAAGTTAAACATCGGATTGTAGAACATCACAGCGCTTTTAGATGCAAGAAATCTAATACTCGCATGACCAAACATTACATTGATATGGCCCATTCTGAAAATTATCTGTCTTGGGTTGTGGTTGACAAACCTAAATATGATGTTAATATGGGACCTCTAGAAAGAGTTCTCTTCAGACGTGAACAACGCTGGGTGTTCAGGACTAAGAGTCATGTGTTGGGGTTAAACGAGGATATTCCTTGGGGCTCCATATAAAGATGTTATGATCCCGTACATACCCCTTGCTAATCCCTTCTCCTTTTTCATAACCCTTTTTCGTATCCCCTTTTTCATTTTTTCATTTCTTATTATTACATCATAGATGGTTTCCAATATGAATAGAATATACCAACTTAGCATTTACAGAATTAATGAGGTCGCCATAATATTGGTCTACTTTTGAGTTTTTGCTCGTATGTCTGTAATTGTTTCAATATTAATAAACTTGCCATCGAGTTAACTACTACGGGACTATGTAGATGCAACATGAGGTTATAGGTAGTACGAAGATCGTTATGACCAGACTCGTAATCTAGGACGATATCAGGACTCTGTTAGTAAACTACGCGAGGGATAGGAACTACAATTCCCATGAGTCGTAGGACCAATGAACCGGGGGTTTCGTTCCTGTTTCTGCTTCCGGATTATAACAGTGACGTAGTACCAGGAAGGATCTTTAAACCGGGGATGTACGAACAAAGTTTCCCCCACGGCCTTGAGACACAGGAGGCAGGCTACGAAGATAAAAGGTACGATATTATGACAGATGGTATGCGTCCAGTAGCCAGGTTTCATTGCCTTTGGAAAGCAGATAAGAGTAAAGAGATGTAGCTAGTGAGAAGGGGTTGAGAGAGAACATATCATGTGAGAATTGAAGGTATAATGTGGACGTCGGCATTGTTGTTTGGATGCCGTTCGCCATTATAATATTTGTCTAAGAGGGCGGTACGATATAAAGATATTATGTTATTTCACAAGACTGATAACTATTTCATTCCAGCCTACACATTAGACCAACTACATATACGGATATAGGAAGGTTTTTTGTTCTTTTAGCATAAGTGAGGGCTAGTCATCGGTATGGTGGAGAACATAGTAAACTGAACAGTGCATATATTAGATTGTATATATAGAACTTCACATGTAAATAGACAATGTGAATTTTGTGAGTAGCGAACCAGCACTATAGAGTATTTTGGTAAATATGGTTTTCGTGTTTTATTACATCTCCCTTGTCCTCTGATCCCAGAGACCTGCAGTCCAAGGACCTGGTTGGAGGAGGAGGTACATTAACAGTACCGTTTTGGTGAGCTTATAAAGTGCCTTTTAGCACTTTAACGTGACTTAAGCACGAGTGCTGTGACATGGGTTTTGCACTGGTGTTTAGAGGTGTGTTTTATCACTGTGGGTATATGTAATTCTACAATCATTTTATACTATATTGTTTTTTTACAGACGGTGGTCGAGTAAGTAATTAACACCACCGATGGATGCCATTTATTAAAGTATGGCTTTGTATTTTTACACATTTTTCACAATGACAAGCAGAGTGACAGTAAGAAGGTCCTGACGAATGCCACGAACCTGATGGTCAATAGGCAGAAACATGTTGACCAAGATTTAGAAAGGGAAGTATCTATATCCCCCTTTTTTCACTTCGCTTTTTAATTCTAACTACTGGGGACCCTAGTAAATTTGTTTAGTCCATCAGTAAGTTAGTTTTAATTCACAATTTTGTCTAAGTTTTGCACTCTGCCCCACACTCCCAGCATCATTGGATGCTTAAAACACCTCACGCTCCTCTCCTGAGGGAGAGTTGTAGCCCACACTGTGCACCTTGCGGGCACAGTGTGCAAGAGGGAACCCAATGATGAAGCATGTCACCTGCTGGTGAGTGAGGGTTCTCGTCTTTACAAAATGAATTGTCCTCTTTTTTACACCCCACTTTTCACATCTTTAGGTTAGTAGCTAGATCGTCCGGTTTCTGTTTGTGAGTTTAGTTCATGTGGAGCGATTCCGTAGACATTGATCTCTCCATTTTTGACCCTCTTGGTGTGATTATATTATAACATACATTAACACATTCCTCAACAAACCTCTGACTATAGTACCTTAAACACCACACTACATTACACCTCTCCCTCCACATCTGGCTATACCACTTAATACAATAACACTCCCCCTCAGAGCCCAAACAACATCCACATATAAAACTAGCAAAGCACACTATACCACTACATCAAAGTGAGGTTCTCATATAGTTCACCCATGCTGAGGGGTCACAGAACCTTGCGTGCTACACAAAACAAGTAACCCCACAATAACACCTTCTCCACATGTTGCATATCCACCACATCATAATGCAGACTACCACAACATGACACACTCCTCCTCAAGACACAGAATGTCAAAACACACCACACAACATCAAATAACCACAGTGTGAGGAGTGTGGTGTATTATATGGTGTGATGGTGTGACCTCATGATACTGACTTGGGTCCAGTCATGCCCGTTTGTTAATCCGTAGCTCTACTCTGGGTAGCGGTGGCTTCGAATAGTCAGGCTTAAATAAAGGAAGAAGTGTAAAACATTTAGAAGCACCAAAACAACAAAATAAGAAAAGTCACATAACAGGAACGAAATCTGACACTCTTTTATGAAAATAGATCTTATTTTTGTAAATCTTTAGTCACCAAAATGAACAAAATCAACCAGAGGGTTCCAGAGATATCGATTTTTAAGTAAATCACTGCTGTGCACGCAAAGTTCCAACAAGTATTGGTACACAGAATGTTTCAAAGCTGTGTTCAGCTATTCGGGCCCACTTTAGGAGACCAACTCTGGTAGGGAGGAGGACAAGGGGGCCAGTAAGGAGATGGAGGACAGTTACCTTATCACCAAAGCAGTCTCAAGTCCAGTTCCAAGCCCTATTGACTGCCCACCATAGACTTTAACTGAGTGGCCCTGATGCATCGGATACAGGATGTTGAAGACGCTGTACGATGCTGAAGATGCCGTGCCGTCGACTGGGGGCTTCCTGGGGCTACTCCTCTGTCCACGGTTCGGGGGGGGGGGGTGACTTTGGCCACAGGGGTTGGTCCTCTTTGGTTCAGCATAAGGAAACCACTCCGATGACTCTCCCAGGTCCAGCAGACTAGGGGCAACATTTGAGCACTGGGGCTTGGTCTCCCCAGCTGTACGTTGGTGGTTACTGGTGAGCAGGCGGTAGTGGCCCTGGTGCTGAAACAGGAAATCAGTTCAGCTCTTCTGCCAGGTGATCTGGAGTTACTTTTCCATAAGCCAGGCACGACAGGTCCTCTCTTTGCTAGTCTAAGAATCAGCAGATGCAGTCCAGTGGTTGATGCAGCCTTTCTTGACAGTTTTAGGGAACAGCAGGACAGTCCTTTTTCAGTCCTCTATCCAGTCCAGATGTGATCTGAGGTCTGGGTGCCAGGGGTGGTATATTTATGCACAGAAAGAGTCCTTGGGGGATGCAGTGGTTACTAGCCAATGGGCTACTAAGACCTTTCCCATCTGATGACATCTAGCTATCCCAAAGAGAACTATTATGCCCACTACCAAGATGGCATAATCCCTCTCTCAGTTTCTGGGGCTTGATAGCTCACCCTAGAGGTGTGGCTACCTGAGGGCAACACTCCCATGGAAAAAACACTTTGGCAACTGGTCTCCCCTCTCTGTTCCCAACGCCAACCTGTCTACTGGAACAAAAGAGCAGCCCCTCTCGTATGTGTCCACCATTTGCCCTTCAAGTGCGGCTTCCCCTTTGAAGCGTGCCTTTTGGGCTCACATCCTGTGTGGCTTCCTGCCAGGGAGAGGTAACACCTCTTTCAATGGCAGTCCACGATTGTTCTCTTTCCTGGGACTCATTCGCTCCTTTCCCCAGGAGGGCAGAAGGCTGTCCTCTGACCAGCATCTGTGAATGGCCACTGGAAAACTTTGCAACAGAGTGACAATTTTCTAAAGGTTGCATTTACTCAAAAGTTACATTAAATCTGACTTGGGCAACAAGTAAGATTTAATGTCACGATTACTTTGATACCTTGAAGCACCAACTTCAGTAGTCCCATTCAGAAGTTGGCATAACTGAGTTGTCAGCCTGTAACCCTCTACTCGCCAATGGGCCTACTAGATTTTCCATAGGAAAAATGACAATTATGGTTTTTACTGTTAGGACACATAAAAATACATGTCCTACTTTATAATATACAGCACCCTGCTTTAGGACTCGACTTGCCTACTATAGAGGTGACATATATATTAAAGAGGGAGGCTGGGGCGTTGCCATTAGTTTAAATGGCAAAGTCGAGTTAGAAGTTTAAAAGTGCTCTGCAGTGGTAGGCGGGGAGACATGTTTTCAAGTTATCCCATCCAGGGTGGCACATTAAGTGCTACAGCCCTGGTGGGACACTTTAACTTACAGGCTCTGGATACCACTGATACCATATACTAGGGACTTATAAGTAAGTAAAGTTATACCAATTGGGTAAAAGCCAATCAAGCATATACTTTTAAGGGTCAGAGCACTGGCACTGAGGTCTGGTTATCAGGCCTCAATGCACTCTCAGAGTTGAAAAACCAGCAGCATCAGTCCAAAACTTTGGGGTGATCATGCAAAAGAGTCATTTCCTTACATGCAGAACAACGCCAACTTCCCCAAGTAAGAACTATCAAGACAAGAAAGCTTTATTCGAAAAACACATGGTGTATCATAAAAGCTACAAAAATATAACAGTATCTGAATTAAAAAAACACAATTAAAAGAAATCATTAAAATGAAGAATAAAACACATGAATAAAAGCAAGCAGAAACATCCCCTTGTAGACAGTACAGTTTCTACAGCTGCTCCCTATGTCTTATAACAGCCAATAAATATCGTGACAAAACCACACATGTTTACAGGCGCGGAAGTGATTGCAGATAAATAAAAGCTGGGCAGCATTGCACAAATCCGAGTTGTTTTAACAGGGGCTTAATAAAACATTTTCTCAGCTCTGTATAAAATAAGCAGAAAAAGAGAATGCGAATAGTGCTCTGCTTAGAGACATTGTCGCATGGGCATAGTGCGGGATCAGGCGCCCAGTTATTAATGATAGGAAAGCTCGTTAAATGATGAAAGATGTCCAGCCGGAACCGAGTCAGCACAAATCTATGGCATGGATTATATACATTGGCTAGATAAGGTTGCATGTCATGACTGGTCAGAATTAACTGGTTCTTCCGAACCGAGGGTTTCATAATCTCAGTAGATAGCCTCAAGTCCTCTAATAGAGATAAACATTTTAATTTAAGAGCTTTCCTTTGGATGCTAGTCAAAAGCTCCAGGTGGTCAAAAAACTCAGGGTGGCCAATGTCAACCAAGAAGTCAAGCACACATTTGAGCCAGGGGATTTTAAGTGCAGATGTAGACCTAAGACAGTCCTCTTAGAACTATCAAAAAAACATGATTGACCACACGATGGATCACACTGGTATATCACATCAACGAAACTCCGAATCACGACACACACAACATTGGACTTTCCATTTACATGTATATAACACATAGGTGTCACCTTTGGTTAGAAGGCCAACCCCGCCTTGCATACCCACCAATGAGACTGTGCAACAGAAACTAAGAAAGCTCACACAGATGCCAGACAACAGCACATATACAACAACCATTTCCAATCTGGTATGAGCCTCACAACCCATCCCACATCCTCACACCTCTCTGGATCACCCTCCATTAGGGCTACATTAGTGCACAGGTAGACCAACAGTGCAATAGACTGCTAATCCATTGAAAGCATGATTAAAAATGCAGTATGAGCTTAGCTCTGAGCTGAAGTCCATTGACTACAATGGATAACTTCGTCCGGCACCACTACAGCACCAAGAAGGTAAGTACTTGGTAAACACAGTGCTATACAAAAAAGAGTAACATAACATCCCACAATATTTGTTTTTATTGGAAATTCCCAGATTGTTTATAATACAGAGACTGTCAACAACTGGGGCAAATTGTTCCAAAAACAGTTATCCTATTTCTGAGCCCACTTTAATAACTACTAAGATCTACTATCAAGGCTTTGCCCTTTCATGGTTCATTATAATGTGCCAGCTATATTCCACTTAAGTTTTGGTGATGGGGCTTCAAATAGTCCTTTAGTTAGGCTGTAGGTGCAACATGAAATGTAACTTCCAATTGAGAGCCAGCATGTGCTCTTTGATGCATTTTATTTGTTGACAAAACAATATTTTTATTACTGGTTTATGGCTTTTTTGTTTGTTTAGGAAGTGTTTATTGTTTGGATACTGTAGCCTATCCTAAAAACACAGTTACATTCACTAATTGAATTTATCTCTTCATTTGGTGTACTTTGCGCTAATGATAATATGTTATTGGATTTACAACTTTTTGCTTCCAACGTCACAACATGCACACATTGGCTTTCTTGAAGATGCAATGAAAAAACTGGCCCTTTGTGAAAAGAATCTACTATGCAATATTTTTATGTGCAAGCCTTTTAAGTTCACCACATATTCAATCAAACTTCATTCTCTGAAGGTACACCTTAGCTCTTCTAGTGCAGCGTGTTCAGCAAAGGGGCTTTACTGCCTGCTTCCATATTGTTGAAGCCCGAGATTTTGCTTCATTATTATATTTTCAATTTCTAATTCACACAAAGTCACCTATCTAGAACCAAACACTTCCCCTAACTAAAGGCCAGGCTATTTGCAGCCTTGCCAAGTTTCCCAGGTTTATGTTTGACTAGCTGCTACAGTCCAGATTTTTTTATTTGCATTCTGGGACTTGTGTGCTGATTTATCACATTGTAAAATCAGTACTACATGTCCTAGAATGCAAAGAAAATCCTGGACTAGGCCTGCTATCCACACGGACCTCGGAAACTTGGCAGCTATGCTTTTGGCCTTGATAATGTTTGTTAATAATGAGCTAAACATACCATCAGTGACTATATTCACAGGAAAATACACATTTTAGTGGCCACTTTGTTTCCCTGGGTGAAAAGTATAGCAGAGCAGCCTTCTTTTTCCACTGTCTCCAGCAATGTGGCGATGTGGAAATTACAATAAATGCAGGCTTTGGTGAGTTCCTGTATAAGGTTCTATTCAGATAACCTGTGCTGCCGAGCGCCAACCAGTCAGTCGTTGTCAGAATGTGGTCTCTGCATTGACTCAGCTAGAAAGGAAACCTGACCTGGATACGTTTTCCAGCAAGTATCACTGTATCTGATGTGGTCACGTCAGCAGAGCAGACGAGCCGCACGGACGTCACATGACTCATCCATTCTTCATGTCACTCTTTCATTTTTACATAGAAATACAGCTGTTGACATAGACACTGGAAGCAGGGTGTGGGGTGTGGGGATGCTGCATCACCCCCAAAATAACCATGCTGGAGTTCAGAAGGTGAATGAGCAATATGGATGCCTTTACATTTCGCTTTTTATCTTGTCACATTAGCTATATCTTCTGACAAACTTGTACTCGTTATTTTATGATGGAGATTATTGTTTACTTTTTTTTTCTCTGACTGAAACGTGAGAGAGTTTTAAAAAGTGAAATAGTACTCTAAAATTCTAGCCAGTCGATTAGAAGACATAATGCCATCACTGATTGACCCGGACCAATCAGGTTTCATCAAGGGCCGACAGACTCATGATAACCTCCGAAGAATCGCACACATTGTAGAGAAAGTACAGAAAAAGAACATGCCGGCGGCCCTTCTCTGATTGGATGCGGAGAAGGCGTTCGACCGGGTCGACTGGGACTTTCTAACGCGGACACTGGAGTGATTCGGGTTTAGCGAAACCTTTATAGGTATGATTCGGGCCAACTACCACTCTCCCAAGTCTTGAGTCCTGGTAAAAGGAGTGGTCTCAGAATTCTTCTGTCTTTCGCGGGGAACCAGGCAGGGCTGTAAGTTATCCCCTCTGCTTTTTGCCCTTTGCATAGAGCCGTTGGTGGAACGGATCAGGGGAAACCCAGATTTAAGGGAAGTAACGTTTGGCAGGGATGAACACAAGATCTCTCTCTTTGCAGACAATGTCCTGCTCCCCATCACTGACCCACTGAATTCCTTACCGGCGATCCAAGCGGAGCTCAATCTTTTTGAAAAAGCTTCAGGTTTCAAAGTAAACCTATCTAAGTCCTTTTTGCTCAGCCTGACCCTGACTTTGGAAGTGATGGGGGTAATTGAGGAGACCTCCCCCTTTTCTTGAACGAGTAGAGAAATTACATATCTGGGTGTGAAGCTCACCCCCAAACTAACTGATCTATATAAAGCCAACTTTCCTCCCCTGCTGCGACAGCTTAAATACGACCTGAACAGATGGGGTTCTGCTTATACCTCATGGATGGGTAGAATCAATGCCATTAAAATGAATGTCCTCCCCAGGCTACTCTATCTCTTTCAAGCGTTACGGATACAGGTCGAAAGGGAACTATTTGCTGAACTAAAAAAGATGACTATTAAGTTAATTTGGCAGGGTCAAAGGGCCTGCTTATCCCATCGACTATTAACTAAACCGGCATGGAGGGGGGGTTGGCCCTGCTGGATTTCCTGCGATACTGTAGGGCTGTCCAACTCCGGGTGATCACGGAATGGTCCCGCAGAGAATCTGAGAAGCACTGGCTCCATATGGACCGGCAGATAACAGGCAGGACCATTTGGGACCTTCTGTGGAAACAGAAACGAGATAGGCCTCCAAATGCCTACCTTAACACCCCCACGGCTACCATCCTCCAGGTATGGGACAACCTCACTAGATCACTGCCCCTAACAACTTTTCCATCCCCATATACCCCCATTCACTTTAATCCGGAATTCCCCCGGCTCTCAAGGAGGGTCCATTCGAGGAATGGCGGACAGGTGGATGTGTCATGAGCTCCGACCTCTATATAAAAGGGGAAATACTGTCCTTTGAGGAATGCGCACGACTATTCAAGTTGCTACCTACAGAAGAATACCACTACCTGCATCTTAAACACTGGGTGCAGCAACCTCAGGTGCGCCTTGCCGCAACCAGAGACTTGCTACCGATCGAGAAATGTGCGCAGTCAGGGGCGGTCATGAAGGGGACCATTTCCTATCTGTACTCCCTCATTCGTGCACTGAGCCCGCAAACGACCCCGCGGCACCGGAAAGTCTGGGACACTATCCTCACCACCCCCCTAGAGGAGAAGCAATGGAGCTCTCTATTCAAAGACATTCCCAAGCTTAACCGATCTATGTTTTTAAGAGAGGCACATTATAAGATAATGTACAAATGGTATCTACACCCCCAGAAACTACACAAAATATTCCCTGACACTTCAGATAGATGCTGGAGGGGTTGCGGTCTTTTGGGAGACTTTCGCCACATCTGGTGGGACTGCCCCTCTATTCAGCCATTCTGGAAGAAAATACTTTCCCAAATTAAACTGATCCTGGGCTACCCAATCCCAGCCACCATAGAGCACACTCTCCTGGGGACCCGAGACCACAGGTTGAAATATCAAACGCAAGGGGATCGATCTATCATGTGGCTGTGACTTGGTGCTGCCGAGATGGCAATAGCCGCAGCATGGAAGAAGGCGGAGGCCCCTTCCCTCACGCAATGGCATGCTAGATTATGGCGCACGCTAGCCATGTAACGAATGGCAGATATAGTGGATGACTCCAGAAAGGGGTTCGACTATATCTGGTCCCCACTGGTGGAGTATCTGTCAGAGGGCTTACCCTTATTTGCTTGTAACCCCAGATGGAGAGCCCTTCACCTCTTTCACATCTAATAGATTGGGGACTCTTTCCCACAGGTCGTAAGACGAGACTGCCTTGAGCCCCGTTCCCCCCCAGCACTCGGCCAGATCCGTAACATAACCACAATGATTTGATTGTTTGTTCATGTTTTGAAGTTCAATGTTTGGGTAGGGTGCATGAGCGCCAATTAGCATCTAGTCCTGCTTCAATGTAAGTTCGATATGGGTAATTTGGCAATGTCATGATGAACTTGATTGGGACACAAATGTTAAGAATTAAGCTAGGCTGAGACCTCTGAAACAAGCTGTATGTTCTTTTGTGATCTCTGTAACTCTTGGCCTATACACTGTGCTTGATGCATCTGCAGTTTCCTTTGTAATGGTTTAAAATCAATAAAAAGATTTTGACATAAAAAGTGAACTATGTGACAATCTTGCTGGGTTTTTCTATCCGATTGGGTGATCGATGGCCTGCGTTTTCACGCACAACACATATAGATGATCTTTGTTGCAAGCTCACTGGTAGGAAAATGTCGCTTTAAACACCACACAGTTGAGAGCTGTTGGATTTCATGCCATTTACAACCACGCATTTATGAAAATAAGAGAATTTAGACAAACGTCTCTCGTTATCAAACTAGAAATCTGAGCTCCCGCTGGGACGCTGTCTCTGCAGAAACACGATTTTTGTCATCTATTCGACACTACGTGAAAGTACTTTAGGTTACATATCATCCTTACAAGACGCTGCTGCACATTTTTGCCAGCAGCCTTTTTGCCATCTCCATAGTTTGTCCCCTGGGTGCTTTGTGACTTTTGTGGGTATCTGGAAAGGTCCTGAAGAAGGTGGTCGCATTACTCCTCTTATGCCACAGAAACGCGCGTCGACCTAATGTTCAGACCCTGTTGAACATATGCAACATACTTGGTCGTGGAGATTACGCAATTTGTAGTCTCCCCTTTTCCCAGATGCGTTCAGTGTGAATGTTGTATGAGTCTGTATGTGTTTGGATGAGCTTTGTATTTTGTCTTCTTGGTATATGTAAATGTTTTCTCTCCGGGGGTGCCTTGTTCGACAGTATATTGTATGTACCTTTGAGTCACATGTGGAAATATTGTTGATTTTTATTTAAATAGATATACAAAAAAAAGTTTTAAAAGAAAAAATAAGAAAGAAATGAACTGCAATGAAATAGATAAAGAACTTAAATAAACAATGATGATTAAATCAATTTTGTTAGCTTTATTGATATGATGTAACTGGTTGTTGAGCCCATGTCGAACTTAGTTCCTGTGATAAAAGAAATATAGGCCTTGAGGGAGCGCTTCATTGGACAATCTTGCTGGAGTAAAGGGAGTGTGAAAGGAAAGGCTGTTACACACAACACAATTTAAATACCTGGCTATGAAATTGACAAATATTTCAAACTTTATCTGCCATTAGGAAAGCACAAATAAAGCAAATTTTTAATTCCGATACGTGATGGAAACAAAGATTTTAATAGGATTAAAACAAATCAAGACACTTGGTGAGGCACAAATGATAAGTATTTGCGATACCCATTTTCTACACATTATGGTTTGTGTGTTTTATCGGTAAAACTGCATGTCTATGCAAATTTAGTGTCCATTTAGATGAAAAATGTGCCGTCTGTAAATGACAGTGTACTACCACACCATGCTTTAGTAATATATTTGTGTGCTCCAAAATACACCAGGACCTACATACTGCGCCCTTACCAGTCTTCTGCTGATTCAGCGTGACTCAGTTGCTGAACGTTTTCTTAGTGTGACACTTGGATGTTTCATAATTTCTATAACTTAAGTGATGTAACATTGATGGGAGCACCCCTGCTCTGAAAAGTGTTCCAGCAGCAGTTGCTGTGGAGGCACAGACGATGCATCAGTGCAACCATCTTATCCCCAGAGGTTTGCAGTGGAAGGAGACACACCCGTCCTCAACTGCTCATAGTCTGCTCATAGTCTGGCCCACATAAATAATGCTTCCAGCCTTGCCACAGTGAATGGTGTGCAGGTGAATGCTGGTGCTGGTTCGGACCCTGACGCTGGTCCTCTGCCCTCCCCCTCATCTATCACTCATCCGTGCGGAGTGCTTGTGAGCCGCAGTGTCCCCGTACAGATCTCGGCCCAGCTTGTCTCCCATATTCTGCCAGTCAGCGGCGGCCGGCATGGCTCGCGGGGTGGGCAGGTCGCGGGTGGCACGGGGGGAGGGTTGCATGGGGGGTTGCGCGGGTTCGCACATATTTCAATAAATAAATAAATAAACTTACCGTTGCGCCGGGTCCTACGTCTCCGCTCCAGCTCTTCTCTGCTCACAGCCAGGCCCCACTGACCAATCACAATGCTGCAATGCAGCGTTGTGATTGGTAGGCACCTAGGCTCCCCTAACCAATCATAACACTGCAATACAGCATTTGTGATTGGTTTTGAGCATCCTGGTTGGACACTCAACCAGGGAATGGGAGCCTGGGCTTGTACTCCATGCAGGCTGTAATGCAGCATGCATGGAGAATGGGGAAAGTGCACATGACTAGTTTGGACGGCCCAAGAGGGCCGACCAAACACTCATTACGCAATTAGAAGTGGGCAAACCACTCCTCCCCTGCCCTGCTCCAAGAGCAGAGCAGTCACGCCCGCCCACCCGCCCGCAAAGCAGCAGGAAGCAGCATAAAATGATAATAACGCAAAGTTATTATCATTTTATGTTTCTGCTTCGCACTGCTTAACAGCAGTGGGAAGACGCTCCTACACCATACCGGAGGATCCGCCACTGCTGCCAGTATCTGCTGACACTCCTGCTCTTGTTGTGTCGGTGGCAGTGACCGTTGTAGTTTGTCCGTCCTCCTTTTGGCCTTTCTCTCTCCGCTCGCACCACTCGTCACCCGGCACTAGTACCAGTGGCAACCGGCAATGAAGGTCACCAGTGAGTGGCAGGTTGTTGTGTTCGGGTGTGTTGTGCCTGTTAGTGGGTGGTAGGGGTTAAAGCCGGTGGGTGGTAGAGGGCTGGCCCTGAAACCAGACATGCTCTAAACTCTACTTAAGACATGTGGTCTGTGGCACTAATCGATGCATGACCCTGTGGGGCGCCAGGTTAAGGTGTCTGTGATATTGCTGACACAGCTAGCAGCAGCCGCTGGGGAGGGGTTGAATTGAGCTCGTTTTGGGACTATTTCACCGCTTTCTGGATATTGGATATACGACTCAGGACAAATAGAACAAGCATTGGCATAGCCAATAGGTCTCGCCTTTTGGCTGTATGAGCGCGGGAGCTGAATCTGTCTTCAGTGTCTGCATCAATATAGTAGGATTTGGGATTAGACAACTGATAGCCAGCCTTAATGCCATTACGATCATCATGTTATGGAGAAAAAACACCAACAAAAACTTCATTAAAAAAATAAACGTACAGCCCCAAAACAGTGCCAAACATGCCAGGGGCCCTAGTGCAAGCCAGGAAATTGATCTTCCGACCCCTTGTTGGTTGGTAAATTAACGCAGCATTGAGAACATCTCTAGTTATACTTCATTAGGCCTCTACGGTCACTGGGCACCGGTGCCACTGCACCTGCTGCACCACCTAGTGCTACGCTCCTCGCCCAAACTATTACAACAAACAAAAAGTTGAGGGTGGGTTCGCGAACACGTGAAACTGATGGACTGGGTGACATTGAGAAAGATTTGTCACGTTACGATTCATAAGCCTGAACAACGCAGAAACTATGTATCGGCGAATCAGCCGTTTCCGTGGCTGATGTAACTCGGTTGGGCTGCATGCTCATAAATAAGCCCCATAATGCTACATTTACTCCTCTAACCGCTATCCATCCTACTAAATTCTAATACCCTAATCCACTCTATAACACTATACTCACTCAAAAACAACTTACAACACTTTATACTACTTCCTAAGATTACTCTTCACTAATATCTTCGCACTAAACTCCACTATACAGCATGACCTATTGGCATTGCCAATGCTTGTTTAAAGGTGTGGGTACTTACGTAGCTGTTCAGGTTATGCCCCCTTTGCACAGTTTACAAGGGTCAGGCGCTCTGCCACGCAGTGTTTTTTTCTCAAAATATCTTTTACATGCAAAAGTTGTTTGTGCTACCATTTGTGCTGTGAAGTACCATCATGCACCATTCCAGTGCAGACATATAGTAAAACAGTGCTCACATGCTGTATCGCGGCCTCTGACATGTTATTGGTACCAGGACAGAAATGACACCCATAAACACCAATCACTTCTTGTTCTGTGGTTACCAAAAACGTTCATGAGATTTAAATATACATCTTCTCACGTACGGAAATGTATGTGTTTATATTAACAGTTATGGTTTTTCGAACAAGTGGGGGTTCGCTGGTCCAGACACTAAAAAGATGAACGTCTTCATCACGTACATGTTAGAACCAAAAAGGTTTGTTGCCAGGCTATCGTCATTAACTGCGAAAAAGGAATAGACGCATCATTGTATCACTGGCAAAAATAACCATAACAAATGGTTCAGTCATGCCTTCGCGTAACTGCAGAGGAAGTGAGATAGGTTTTGGCTTCGTTGTTTCCGATCCCTGTCATTTTGTTCTTTTCAGTACGTACTTGATGGTGAACTGCCTAATTCCGGTTTAGTAGCGAACTAAGATACAGGTGGCAGACTGCCAAGTGTGTTGCTCCACTATGAGGCGCGTCCTAAGGTCAACACCTCAGACCCTCTCATGCTGCCTTGCTCTGAGTATAGATTTACGGAGGCTTATTGAACTATTATGTATATATAATAAAACGAGAATCTGAGATGCGTTTCACATCGAATTTAGTTACCCCTGATATTTCGACTAATAACACGTTCTAATACTTTCCGATTCAAGTGAAAACGCGTCAATGCGTTTTGCTTCAGAAAAAAACATATTTTGCTCTCTGGAATCACAACCACCGAAGACAACCCCTACCTAGCATGTATGCATACGAGAACATTACATTCTATATCCAACTCATTTCAAGGATCCCTAGTCCCTGTGTAGGTTGTTTCTTTCAACATGTATAGTTGTAGATGTATATGCATTCATAACTCCGGCACAGAACACACGTTAACGGTCTGTCTATCTTGTGATTCGTGCCGAGTTTTGAGTTGAGGAATGAGATCGGTTATCTATACGTTCTGGTTTTGTGGCTTGCTACTTTTTGCAAAGGAAGAGTTCGGATGCAGAAACTTCGGACATGTTAGTTTTGGTGGCCGTGAGCTTATCTAAGCCTGCGTGCGTCTTCTTACAACTACCCCGGCATGGCCTCTGGGTCTGTGGAAGTGTTGGCGGTTCATGATCGCCCTGAGCTGTGCCAGCCCTGTCTTAACCGCAGTGGGCCAGTGCATCTGCATCTTCTCAGCCCAGACTTTAGCATCAACGCCTCTGGGCGCGCTCAGGACCGACCGCACCCGGTCAATTCAGGCGAAGGCAAGCCAGCTCTAGCACGGGACCGGCACTGGGAGTTATGTGATGGCCATGTCCACAACTCATCCTCGTCATTACCACACAACAAGGTGCGGAGGAGGAGGCTGAGATGCTGCCTTCTAGGGCGGAAACCTGCCTCACTGACCTATTTACCACACGATGAGCAAGCACTCTTATATGTGCAACGAGACCAATACAACAAGCGCGCGCGCCTCGCGCTAAAAGTAAAAAAAAAAAGACGAGGAGAGGAGGAGGCAGCAGGGGGAGGGGAGAGAGGAGGGGGCCTGCGCCTGTTTCTCTTGCGGGAGCGAGCAGGAACCATCTGTTAATTACAAACAGATGGTTTTGAAAGCTCGCTCCCGCAAGGGAATGCAAACGTGCACGCGTTGCCATTGAAAGCAATGCAACGCGTGCACGTTTTGGGGCGAAAAAGCGAACCGATTACTAAAGGTCTCTCCTATGCAGCGCATGCGCGCTGCGTAGGCGAGACCTAAAAATAGACTGACTATAACATGACAATAAAAAAGCTAAGAAACAGAACAGTGGTGATGAAGTGATAAGTAGGAGTGCAATCCATTAAGAGAAAATCCCAGCATATCGACTCTTTAGAAGTTTTATCCTCCCTCCCAATCAAACGGCGGATAAATGGGGTAGTCTGCTTTTAGACCTGGTTTCAGGTATAAATGGGGTGATTCTAAATGCGAAAGTGGACAGGAGCATCCCAGCATCATTTGCGAGAAAGAGTATAACTGGATCTTCTATTATTGATTATATTATTGCCTGCTATAAATCATTCCACAAAGTCTCATCACTCCAAGTGAATTTCACCCATGGTAGTAACCATGCAATGCTCAATTTATGCTTTGAGACACCTCACCAACTGACCTCGTCTTGGTTATTAAACAATGGAAATTGCAGGGCAACTGTAGCTCTGAAGCAGGGACGTATTATTTGCACAACCTCATTCAATAAGTTGCTCTTAAAATGAAAGGAGATCCAGTCAAGATCTTTGAAGGCGCAATATTGGAAGTGGCGCAATAGATTTAAAGAATAACTCAATAAAGAAAGAAATAATCTCCAAAGATTTGAAAGAGTCAGAACTTTCTTGTAAATTAAACAAGCTCATTCGCCAACAGTTTTCTGATCCATCAGTCTTCAGAGGTAAGGAAATACAAGCACTACGGAATAAAATGAGGAAAATCCGCTCTGAGCTCAACAGAAAAGCAGCCGACTTAAATTGGCTGGATCTGCAACAAGCGATAAAGTTAAAAAATTGCAAGTCTTTTTGGTACCTAGTTGCTAAGTTCACAGGTAGTAACTAAGCTCCCTCTGCAATTCCAGTTTCTCCTTCTGAACGGATCGACTACTTTACTGCCTTATATGCAAAAAAACACATAGCCTCAACACAGCACGAGCTGACTAAGTTATCTACAGCAAAAACTACTATGGACAATTGGCAAATAAGTCCCCTGAAGGAAAAACATAAAGTGGGTCTAATAAACTAAGCTAGACTATCAGCAGCTAAGGGTCTGGATGGGATTCCAATAAAAGCAATGAAGAACAACCCGGAAATCAGGAGTAAATTCTTAGTACATCTTTTTGCATCATGCTATGTTATGGGGCTGCAGGAAAGTAGGATCTGCTTCTTATGGTTACCCCCACTTTTTGCTTGATGTTCTACTGTTTTCGACTATCTGACTGGGATCCTGCTAATCAGGAGCCCCAGTCTATCAGCTTTCTCCCTAACTGTTATGACATGTACTTAGGTACACTCCAGATTAGATACTGGGGTACCCTTGTCAGTCCCTAGTATATGGTACCCATGTACCCAGGGCATAGGTACCCCAGAGGCCTCCCTTGGGCTGAAGCATGTACTATGCCACCCATGAGAGGCCATGCAAAATGGATCTACGGGCCTGCCATTGTAGTCTGTGTAAGTTGGTGCATGCACCACTTACTTAAGATATAGGTTTATTATATCTAAGGGTCACTACACTTAAAACCTATAAGTCACCCCTATAGCAGGCCTTGACAATCCTGAAGGCAGGGTGCTTGGTTCTAAGTGAGAGGGGGCCACTACATGAGCAGGACACCCCTACAGCCTACGGAGTCCATTCTCCCGGGTTGTTAGTGCTGCAGCCATTTACGACATATAGAGTGGCATTATGCGACCGCGTGATGACCAACTCTGAATCGGCTGAAAGTAACCCCTATCGTGTTTGGTGTCAAACATTGTGGAATCATACCCCCACACCGGTAACCGGTGTGGGAGGTATGATTCCACCCCTCAGAAACGAGCTTTGTGAGGTCCCTGGTGTTCCCGGTACCAGCCTTCTAGTCCTGGGCAGCCCAAAATGGTTGCTGCCGACCAGAGACACATTTCTGCCCTCCTGCTGCTGAGCAAAGCTTGAGCAGGGGAAGGCAGAACAATAGGCATCCTGTCACAGGGAGGTGTGACCACCTCCCAGACAGGATTTAGTGTATTAGGCCTGGGTGGGTGCGCTTGCCAGTGACCAAAAGTCTGCATGAGGGGCATATTTGGTGTCCCTGTGCATAGTCCAGTTCAAACCAGTCCTGGGAGCCGTTGGCTCCTGCTCTGGCGCAAAACTGGACAAAGGACATGGGAGTAACCTCCCCCCTGTCCAGACCCTCCCCTGGGAGGGTCCCCTGAATCTGTCCAACCCTCTCCCGTGGGTACAAAAGGGCTTACCTGGCTGTAGGACCCTAGATTCAACGTGGAAAAGATTCTGATCAAGAAACCACTGAACCCCGACCTTCTGGACACTCTGGACTTCGCTGGACTTCGTTTGGGCCCGACTTTGTCTCCCTCTCCGTCCAAAGCATCATCTGTGCCAGTGCACCATACAGGCTCCATGTAGGACCTGTGGAGCATCAAGGACAACTGAAGATATCTCCCTTGGAGTGAAGGAGTCACTCCCATGCAACCGCAGGCACCACATCTCAACTGACCGGTCTGCTGCTCCTGGGCCCCTACAAACTCCGAAGGCTTCAGCAACACAGAAGGTGGGTTTCCAAGTCTCTCGAAGTCCGAGCTGTCCTCTTACCAAGTTTGAGGTCAGAATCCCTTGTGGGGACTGCAATACCTGTACCCCTGTGCATTGCGTACTTTTGCAAGTGCATATGCTTGTTGGAATTCCCAAAACAAGTGCACTGGACTCTGAGTAGCCCCAAACTCTGGCACCTTTTCCACCAAAGAATTCCGGCCTCTTCACACCGAGTGCTCCGTAGGCTGTTGCTTTGTGAAACTGTTCGAGGGCCTCTCGCGACTCCTGTGCCACCGGCCTGTGGGTCCTCTTGAGGGTCAACACTACTTTTCTTGGGCTCTCCTGGTTGCTCCAAGCTTGCCCTGATTCCCCTGTGTTTGGTGAGTCTCCTGGACCTTTCTGGTTTGAACCGTAACCTTTCTTGACCATCTTCGTGGGTTGCCGCTGCCAAGGCTTGTTGGTGCTCCAGCCGGACACCGACCCCTCAGCTCTCAACATCCTTTGTGGGACAGCTCGCATCTGGCTCCTGGTTGTCCTTGACATCTCCTGGTCCCTGTGGCTGCGGAGTCAAGAACCCCCTCAACGCACCTGAAGCACCCGACATCGGTGGGCATTCGTCTACCGAGCTCCTGGTCACTCCTGAGTGACCCAGACTCTGTCCCCTCTGCTTTCAGGTACTCTTTATCAAGAATACACCTTTGGATTCCGACGGACACTTTTCTTCTTCCCAGCAGTGGTTCTTCTTCGAAGTCCTCCTTAGAGATCGACTGCAGTTTACGACGCCACTTCAGACGTATGCACCCGGCTACCCTGGGACAGGTAACTGTGGTACTACCGTATCCACGGGTGGGGTTGCTCTCCACCCTTCTAAGTTCCACAGGGTTTCTTCGAAGTCCACTCAGAAGGGTCCTTAAACTTTAAAACTGCAACTGCGACTCTCCCATAGAATTGTACGACGCACGCGGTCGTGTTCCCACACTGCACCCGTCCTCCGTGGGGTCCCTACTTACTCACCTTGGGTGGTTCCTTGGTGTCCCAGCGACTCTACATCCTCTAGACACTGTCTTGACTCAAGTCGTGGTTCTTATACCACTATTTAAGTATATGGTTTGGTCCCCCCCTGGAGCCCACTGTGTATTTGTGCTATTTACTATTGTTTCTGTGCTACAGTATTGTGTGCTTTGTGAGTATCTTCGTGTAGAAGATACTGTGTCATACTTAGAGTGTGTTATATCAATAAATACATATTTTTATAACTACTGTGTGGTTCTCCTTTCTTTTAATCATTACTATAAGATTGCATTCTGGTAAAACAAACTGCTTAACATTCCTTCAAGACTAAGCCTGAAGGCTGTTCTCCACAGCTACCACTTGGATAGCTTTCTAAGGTTATCTTTGACCTCTTAAATCACAATAAGGGTTGTTTGGACTGGTGCAAGGTACCCACTTTAATTAGTGGACATCATATACCAGGCCAACCTCTCACATTGGTGTGCAGCGGTTGGGATTCAAGCCTGCATTGTTTTACCAGATAAATCTTTGTATTGATTAACTGAAAACCACTAAGTACTAGGTACATATAATACTAGCTTAAAATAAGTAAGTTCTACTGAACTTAGGGTTGGGTAAGCCAAGGCGTCTACCACATCCTTTCTCCAACCTCAGAGAGTTTAGTTCTCATTAGGTTAGGTAGGTGCAACACCTCACCACACTTAGTATGTCTTCTAAAGGAGATGCCAGTGGCTCTCTGCCCTCTAGATACAGTGAGCTTTCATTCCAAGAATTGAAAGCCCTGTGTGCCTCTAGAAAGCTGAAGACAGGGAGAAGTGCCAACACTCAACGTCTAATGGAGATGTTACTGTTAGATGACCTAAGCTAGACTCCTGGGTCAGATGAACAGGACAGAGTGGGTGGGACAGGGAATGAGGACAGGTCAGGAGGAGAGTCCGCCTCCCCCCGTTCAGTTCCGAGGCCACCGAAGTCATCTGCGGCGTACCACAAGGATCATCACTCAGCCCCACCCTCTTCAACGTCTACATGAGCCCCCTCGCAGCCATCGCACGCCAACACAACCTCAACATCATCTCCTACGCCGACGACACCCAGCTGATCCTCTCCCTCACCAACGACCCCACAACCGCCAAAACCAACCTACATGAAGGGATGAAGGACGTAGCCGAGTGGATGAGGAACAGCCGCCTGAAACTGAACTCAGATAAGACGGAAGTCCTCATCTTAGGATCATCACCCTCCGCCTGGGACGACTCCTGGTGGCCCCCTGCCCTGGGCAACGCACCCAAACCAACGGACCACGCACGCAACCTGGGCTTCATCCTGGACTCCTCCCTCTCAATGACCAGACAAGTCAACGCCGTCTCCTCGTCTTGCTTCAACATCCTACGCATGCTGCGGAAGATCTTCCGGTGGATCCCCACCGAAACCAGGAAGACGGTCACCCAGGCCCTCGTCACCAGCCGACTGGACTACGGCAACTCCCTCTACGCCGGAACCACAGCCAAACTTCAGAAAAGACTCCAACGCATCCAGAACGCCTCAGCTCGACTCATCCTGGACATCCCCCGACACAGCCACATCGCCGGACACCTGAGAGACCTGCACTGGCTCCCCGTCAGCAAGAGAATCACGTTCCGACTCCTCACCCACGCACACAAAGCTCTCCACAACCAAGGCCCCAGATACCTCAACGACCGTCTGACCTTCTACACTCCCACCCGCCAGCTACGATCGACCAACCACGCCCTCGCCGCCGTCCCCCGCATCCGAAGAGCCACAACGGGAGGAAGATCCTTCTCCTACCTGGCTGCCAAGACGTGGAACTCCCTACCCATCCACCTCCGCCTGACCCAAGACCACCTCTCCTTCAGGAAGCAACTCAAGACCTGGCTGTTCGAACAGTAGCGGACCCCCCTCCCCCTAGCGCCTTGAGACCCTCCGGGTGAGTAGCGCGCTATACAAATGCTTGATTGATTGATTGATTGATTGATACCTTTCACGACCTAGACTCAAACCCTGGCCAGGAGGAACAAGATGGTTCCCACCTGGATAACTCAGATCTTCAAGAGGGTCAGGGAGATGATGGCTCTGGGGAGCCTCTCTTCACCCCTCCTGGAAGAGTGCAGAGTTTACCAAGGAGATCTAGATTTCCCTCTGCAGAGTCTAATCACTCAGGACAGTCTGTAGGGACCTCTGTATCTAGCAAGCGGGACCACTCTTATGACAGGGAGTACCAATTTCTGGAACTTGAGAAAGCTAAGCTTAGGCTCAGGCAACAGCAATTGGCCCTGGACAAAGAGTCCCTAGAAGTCCAGAGAGCTAGAAAAAAAGTTGGGACTCGAGTCCCCTGGTGCCAGCAACAGTGTCCCTAGAATTAAGGAACATTCCTTTGATAATAGGAACCTGAGCAAGATTGTCCCTCCCTACCATGTTGGGGATGACATCCATAAATGGATAACTGAAGTGGCGTCGGAAACCGCCGTCGATCTCTATGGAGGACTTCGAAGAAGAGCCACTGCTGGGAAGAAGAAAAGTGTCCGTCGGAATCCAAAGGTGGATTCTTGATGAAGAGTACCTGAAAGCAGGAGAGGGCCTGTAAAGTTCAGAGGGTCCCTCAAGAGCAGTGGGCAGCTATCTTGTGGCCCTCCTTTGCTGACAAAGGTAGAGATAAGCTCCTCACTGTTAGAGAAGAGGATGCTGACAACTATACAATCTTGAAAAGTGCTCTGATTGATGGGTTTGGCTTAACCCCTGAACAGTACAGGATTAAGTTCAGAGACACACAGAAGACACAAAATCAAGATTGGGTAGACTTTGTGGATAGTGCCATTAAGGCTCTGGAAGGCTGGTTGCTTGCCAGCAAAGTGAATGATTTTAAGGGATTGTACAATTTGATTATGAGGGAGCAGATCCTTAATAATTGCCAAAATCAGTTGTTGCTTCAGTACCTGGTTGACTCTGATCTGACTTCTCCCCAAGAATTGGGAAAGAAGGCAGATAAGTGGGTCAGAACCAGGGTGAAGCAGAAAAACCAGAACAATGGTGGTGACCAAAAGAAGCAAGATGCTAAAACTCCAGATAAGGGTGAGGACAAGGGTAAAGATCAAAAGTCTTTATCAGAGCCCCAAAAACCTGCATCTGGGGGGAGTCACAATCCAACTAAGGGAAAGGCAAAAAGAAACCTTGGTGTTACTTGTGTAAGGTAAAGACCCATTGGACAAAAGATGTTGATTGTCCAAAAGCCAAGGAAAATCCTCCTACCACCACTGCCCTTAAGGCAACTGCGCCCCCTAGCACACGTACAGGTGGTGGTACAGGGAACAAGGGATTAGTAGGGTTAACCTTGGGCTCTGAGATGAGTTCTGGCCAAGTCAGAACTCCAGCTCAGGCTGTGCTAGTCTGTGATGGTGGCATGAATCTTGCCATCTTATTTGTCAGTCCCAGTAACCTGGGCAAATACAGACAACAGCCTTTGATCAATGGTAAGGAGGCCATGGCATACAGGGACACAGGTGCAAGTGTCACTATGGTGACAGAGAATCTTGTGGGCCCTGACCAAATCATACTTGGAGAAATGTACCAAGTGACCAATGCTAACAATGTCAGGACTGATCATTCCTTGGCAGTTGTTAATTTCAGCTGGGGAGGGGTAACTGGCCCTAAGAAAGGTGTGGTTAGCTCAGACCTTCCAGTTGCGTGTTTGTTGGGCAATGATTTGGAAACTTCAGTTTGGGCTGATGTAGAGTTTAGGACTCATGCAGCAATGCTGGGCATCACTGCAGATGTGTTTGCTGTGACCAGGTTACAGGCCAAGCTGGCTAACACTGAACAGGCCTTGGATCCTGGAACAATGGACCAAGGGCCTCCCAAGAGAAGGAGCAGGACAGGTAAGGCTGTGTCTTCCCCCCAGACTCAGTGTGAGGATCAATCTCTTTAGGGAGATGATCTCAGTCCCTGTGAAGGAACTGTCTCAGAGGAACTGGAGCATGATCAGGTTGAGTTCTTGGGGACAGGGGGCCCTTCCAGGGCAGAATTGAGTTTGGAGCAGCAAACCTGCCCCTCTCTTGAGCCCCTCAGACAACAAGCTGCTGCTGAGGCTGCTGGGAGTGTCAGTGGATCTCACAATATCTATTGGGATGAGGGACTCCTATACTCAGAGGGTAGAGACCCCAAGCCTGGTGCCACCAGGAGGTTGGTCATACCTCTGAAGTTTAGGGGCTTCCTAATCACCCTAGCACATGACATCCCCTTGGCAGGACACCTAGGCCAAAGTAAGACTTGGGACAGGCTTGTCCCTCACTTTCACTGGCCTCACATGTCACAGCCCTGCCAAGTGCCACGCATCAAAAGACACACAATTGATGGACGGAATGCAGAACAAATCAAAACATTCACCCCCAGTCAAGAGATCTGGGTTAAATTCATCATTCTTTTGCTCCCCATGCCACCCCAGTATAGACCTGGCCATATGCAAATCAGTCTTGAACCTGTGCCTCATGGGAACAGTCCAGCCCGAACTGCCAAGCCAGGTCCTCCCTGGACCGGAAACAAGCATCCTTGGACCGGTTTCGAGGTTTCACCCCTCTTCAGCCAGGATAGCTTGATTCCAGTGGCACAGTGAGCCCAGGACCCACGTCTGGGCATACCTGGCACACTTAGGGTGAGAAAGCAAAATACACTCAATTGATGGATGGAATGCAGAACAAATCAAAACATTCACCCCCAGTCAAGAGATCTGGGTTAAATCCATCATTCTTTTGCTCACCATGCCACCCCAGTTTAGACCTGGCCATATGCAAATCGGTCTTGACCCTGTGCCTCATGGGAACAGTCCAGCCCAAACTGCCAAGCCAGGTTCTCCCTGGACCGGAAACAAGCATCCTAGGACCGGTTTCGGGGTTTCACCCCTCTTCAGCCAGGATAGCTTGATTCCAGTGGCACAATGAGCCCAGGACCCACGTCTGGGCATACCTGGCGCACTTAGGGCGAGAAAGCAAAAGACACACAATTTATGGACGGAATGCAGAACAAATCAAAACATTCACCCCCAGTCAAGAGATCTGGGTTAAATCCATCATTCTTTTGCTCACCATGCCACCCCAGTTTAGACCTGGCCATATGCAAATCAGTCTTGACCCTGTGCCTCATGGGAACAGTCCAGCCCGAACTGCCAAGCCAGGTCCTCCTTGGACCGGTTTCGAGGTTTCACCCCTCTTCAGCCAGGATAGCTTGATTCCAGTGGCACAGTGAGCCCAGGACCCACGTCTGGGCATACCTGGCGCACTTAGGGCGAGAAAGCAAAAGACACACAATTGATGGACGGAATGCAGAACAAATCAAAACATTCACCCCCAGTCAAGAGATCTGGGTTAAATCTATCATTCTTTTGCTCACCATGCCACCCCAGTTTAGACCTGGCCATATGCAAATCAGTCTTGACCCTGTGCCTCATGGGAACAGTCCAGCCCGAACTGCCAAGCCAGGTACTCCCTGGACCGGAAACAAGCATCCTAGGACCGGTTTCGGGGTTTCACCCCTCTTCAGCCAGGATAGCTTGATTCCAGTGGCACAGTGAGCCCAGGACCCACATCTGGGCATACCTGGCACACTTAGGGTGAGAAAGCAAAAGACACACAATTGATGGACGGAATGCAGAACAAATCAAAACATTCACCCCCAGTCAAGAGATATGGGTTAAATCCATCATTCTTTTGCTCACCATGCCACCCCAGTTTAGACCTGGCCATATGCAAATCAGTCTTGACCCTGTGCCTCATGGGAACAGTCCAGCCCGAACTGCCAAGCCAGGTCCTCCTTGGACCGGTTTCGAGGTTTCACCCCTCTTCAGCCAGGATAGCTTGATTCCAGTGGCACAGTGAGCCCAGGACCCACGTCTGGGCATACCTGGGCACTTAGGGCGAGAAAGCAAAAGACACACAATTGATGGACGGAATGCAGAACAAATCAAAACATTCACCCCCAGTCAAGAGATATGGGTTAAATCCATCATTCTTTTGCTCACCATGCCACCCCAGTTTAGACCTGGCCATATGCAAATTAGTCTTGACCCTGTGCCTCATGGGAACAGTCCAGCCCGAACTGCCAAGCCAGGTCCTCCCTGGGCTGGAAACAAGCATCCTAGGACCGGTTTCGGGGTTTCACCCCTCTTCAACCAGGATAGCTTGATTCCAGTGGCACAGTGAGCCCAGGACCCACGTCTGGCCATACCTGGCGCACTTAGGGCGAGAAAGCAAAAGACACACAATTGATGGACGGAATGCAGAACAAATCAAAACATTCACCCCCAGTCAAGAGATCTGGGTTAAATCCATCATTCTTTTGCTCACCAAGCCGCATCAGGCGTTAGACTAATGCATTTCAGTGTGGTGATCCGCATCACCGCACTGAAATGTACAGTCACGCATTAGGCATGTCGCCTGCCTTGGCTGTTAAGCCGTAGCATGTCTATGCTAACTGAAACTAGCTGGAATGCTGACCCTGCAGGCAATAATATCTTGCTGCCCCATCTAATTTCTTGCTAATGGAAGCGACCTTATTACGCATGACTGCATTTCTACTGCCCCCCACCCCCATTGTCCCTAGAGGCTGGCACATGCGTTGCGAATCTCACCGCCCCCAGGACTAATGCAGCAGGCTGTGATGTTTCTCCATCTGTTTTGACTGGCAGCTCTACATGTGCGGGATTTCAAAATCGAAACGTGAACGCACGGTGGAGCAACAAGTTAAACGTTGCTTTAGTCTAACTCTATTAAATCATATTGACAACCCTGACACAGCAATGGCGGCACTCGGTGAGTTACTGGCAACAGAGGGCCACACTGAGAGGAGGCTCAGGGGAACCTAGTAAACAATGGCGGGAGCGGAGAGAGCCAGTAGAAACGGCACCCGCAATCATATGTGAGGAAGGGCAGGCTCACGAGCAAGACTCTGGCATGGCTGCACTGTAGTGTGCATACCTGAGGACGTGATATGAGACCGCCGGCGAGCTGCACTGTTCCCTGCATAAACTGAAGCTGCTAGCTGGTGCCGCCCGGTGACCAGAACGGCCTAAAATGCTTTCTGGGGCTTGGGCGCAACTGCTCTCCCAGGGTGCGTCCCCCTAGCACTAACACTACCAGAGCCTGGTTGGCCCCCTACTTGCTTGTAATGCACCTGGGCCAGCAACCACAGAGTCATGATGGGGCAGCATACAGGCCTGTAGGGCTGAGGCGGAATCACGACGTGCTGTGTGAAAATGCACCAAGAAATAGGTATAACCCCCTGATGAGCACGCTAAGCTGCGTAGTGCCTAGGAGCACTGAAGCTGACGTGCCCGGAGGTGCTCACTGACTGAGGCCCACAGCATGGATAACCACTAGAGGAGTGGGTGGGAGCAGGTAGGTGCGCTGCTTTTGTGCCATCACAGTCTCATGCAGAGCCAGTTACAGATGGAATTTCCCAGAAGCATTGGTGCTTTGCAGCGGTTTAGAATCTTAGAGTTTCTGGTTGCTCAAATAAGTGTAATTTCTTATATTTATATTTCTTCATTGCTTGATTTTTGCTTGTGAGAAAGTGTCACTCATAGTCGTTGAATGTCACTCATAATTGCACTGAATTTATGAAAATGTCACACATAGCAATCAGAAACCTTGGCAGCTATGATGTCAGAAGACACAAAGGAGTTTTGTTGCTCCTGTACCACCTGTCAAGCCAGTGGTAAGTCATGTGGTACCACAAAGGGCCCCCTCATACCACTACCTGTGGTGGGGGTTACCTTTGAGAGGTTTGGGATTGATATCATTGATCCCATGAACCCTCCAACTGCATCTGGGCACAGTTATATTCTAGTGGTGGTGGACCATGCCACTAGGTATCCAGAGGCTATACCCCTTAGAGCCACCACAGCTCCTGTGGTGGCCAGGGCCCTCCTAGGAATTTTCTCCAGAGTGGGTTTCCTAAGGAGGTCTTAACTGACAGAGGTACAAACTTCATGCCAAGTTATATCACTGCAATTTGGAAGGGGTGTGGAGTGAACTACAAGTTCACCACACCCTATCACCCACAATGCAATGGGTTAGTTGAAAGTTCAACAAAACCCTGAATGGCATGATCATGGGCCTCCCAGAAAAGCTTAGGCGAAAATGGGATGTCCTGTTGCCCTGCCTTCTCTTTGCCTACAGAGAGGTCCCACAAAAGGGGGTTGGTTACAGCCCCTTTGAACTGTTGTTTGGGCATCCAGTTAGGGGTCCCTTGTGTTTGGTGAAGGAGGGATGGGAGTTGCCTCTCAAACCTCCTAAACAAGACATAGTGGACTATGTGCTTGGTCTCTGCTCCAGGATGTACATGAAGAAGGCAAGTAAAAACCTTGAGGCAAGTCAAGAATTGCAAAAAGCTTGGCATGACCAAAAGGCTGTACTGACTGTTTATCAGCCAGGGCAGAAGGTTTGGGTGTTGAAGCCTGTGGCCCCAGCAGCTCTCCAGGATAAGTGGAGTGGACCCCATACCATACTTGAGCAAAAGGGAGAGGTCACCTACTTGGTGGACCTTGGTACTCCCAGGAGCCCCCGCAGGGTGCTCCATGTGAACAGGCTCAAGCCATACATGGAGAGGGCTGACATGGGCTTGCTCATGGCAACTGATGCGGGACAGGAAGAAGAGAGTGACCCTCTCCCTGACCTCTTCTCACAGAACCCTGATGATGGATCAGTAGATGGTGTAGTCTTGGCAGACAGCCTAACTGGTCAACAGCAGATTGATTGTAGGAGGGTCCTCAATCAATACAGGCATTTGTTTTCTCTGACACCCAGTCAAACCACCTGGTGTACCCATGAAGTGGACACAGGTGAGAGTCTACCTGTTAAGAATAAAATCTACAGGCAGCCTGACCATGTCAGAGATTGCATCAGGACAGAGGTCCAAAAGATGCTGGAACTGGGAGTAATTGAGCCCTCAGATAGCCCTTGGGCTAGTCCAGTAGTCCTGGTACCTAAACCTCACACCCAGGGTGGTAAGAGAGAGATGAGGTTTTGTGTGGACTACAGGTGACTGATGCTCACCCAATCCCTAGGGCAGATGAACTTATTGATACTTTGGCCTCAGCCAAGTGTCTTAGTACATTTGACCTAACTGCTTGTTATTGGCAAATCAGACTAGCTGAAGAAGCCAAACCAAAAACAGCATTTTCATACCCTTGAGGGCATTATCAATTTATTGTAATGCCCTTTGGCTTGAAGAATGCACCTGCCACATTCCAAAGGCTGGTGAACAAAGTCCTCACATGTCTGCAAGCCTATAGTGCAGCATATCTAGATGATATAGCTGTCTTTAGCTCCACCTGGGAGGATCACCTGGTCTACCTGAAGAATGTTTTAGAGGCTCTGCAGAAAGCAGGCCTCTCTATCAAGGCTACTAAATGCCAGATAGGGCAGAGCAAGGTTGTATACCTGGGCCACCTTGTGGGTGGAGACCAGGTTCAACCATTACAGAGCAAAATCCAGACCATCATGGACTGGGTTGCTCCTACTACCCAGACTCAGGTCAGAGCTTTCTTGGCATAAACATTAAGTGGTATCAGTTCCTAAGAGAGAAAGAAAAGAGCTCAACAACCCATTAAGGTTATGAGTGAATATATTGGTCTGCAGACAAAGGTTGAGTGTGCGTGAGGTGGAGGTAAGTCTCCTATCTATTCTTGTGCCCTCACACACCCTTGTGAGTGTAAAGCATCATCATCGGGCTATGCTCCTCGTGGGGGTGGCGCTGGAGTCCCTCATGGGCCCCACAAGAGGGCTCTTTAGTGGAGATCTTTTTAGGAGGTGCCGCACTTGTGCATGTGGGTGTGTGGGCCAAGTGAGTGGGAGAAAGTGAAGATAAAATTACCTATCGGTACCCCGGCGAGTTTAATGAGGGGTCATCTAGGTAAAATAAAAAATTGTATGGGTTTGGAGACTCTCCTTAAACAAATAAAGGGAGAGACCAGTGTGTTCCAGCTGCTCTCAACCCATAAAAAAGTGTGTAACGTTTAAAAGTGAGTGGTGGTCGACATGTTTCGCGCAGCCAGTGGGTCCCTAATGGATCCCTGTGCGCTTCATCACGACCGTGAATATGAAGTTGTAAACAGTGGGAATCAGGGAAAGGCACCCTATAATCCCACCATACCTATTATAAGGTCAGTGATGTCATCAGTGATGTCATTTGAGATGTCAACAGTGATATCATCAGTGATGTCACTGACCATGTCATGAATGATATAATATGTGATATCAGCAGTGCATTGCGGGGGCGCGAGTTATAGTTAGCTCAACTAACTATAACGGGCACATTTTTCTGGTTCTGTACTAGTGAAATGTCCAACTAATTATAACGTCCCTGAAACCTATGGTTTTTCAGGAAATTCCAAAGGTTTTTTAAATGCTAATTTCTAACTGTAACGTCCCTGAAACCTATTGTTTTTTGAGTGAATTTCAAAGGTTTTTTAAATGCTAATCTCTAACTATAACGTCCCTGAAACCTGTGATTTATTCAGTGAATTTCTAAGGTTTTTTAAATGCTAATTTCTAACTATAACATCCCTGAAACCTGTGGTAAGACGTGCAGAAAGAGAAAGAAAGGCGCAGAAAGAAGCAAGAGAAGTGCAGAAAGAAGCAAGAGAAGTACAGAAAAAGGCAAGAAAAGTGCAGAAAAAAGCAAGAGAGGTGCAAAAAGAGGAAGAAAGGTGCAGAAAGAAGCAGGAGAAGTGATGAAAGAGGCAAGAGAGGTGCAGAAAGAAGCAAGAGAAGTGTGGAAAGAAGCAAGAGAGGCACAGAAAGAAGCAAGAGAGTTGCAAAAAGAAGAGAGTGAGGTGCAGAAAGAGGTAGAAAGGTGCAGAAAGAGGCAAGTGAGGTGCAGAAAGAGGCAAGAGAGGTGCAGAAAGAGACAAGAGAGGTGCAGAAAGAGGCAAGAGAGGTGCAGAAAGAGGCAAGAGAGGTCCAGAAAGAGGAAGAAAGGTGTAGACAGAGGCAAGAAAAATGCAGAAAAAGGAAGAAAGGTGCAGAAAGAAGCACGAGAAGAGCAGAAAGAAGCAAGAGAGGTGCAGAAAGAAGCAAGAGAGGTGCAGAAAGAAGAGAGTGAGGTGCAGAAAGAGGCAAGAGAGGTGCAGAAAGAGGCAAGAGAAGTGCAGAAAGAGGCAAGAGAGGTGAAGAAAGAGGCAAGAGTGGAGTAGAAAGCCAAGAGAGGTGCAGATAGAGGCAAGAGAGGTAAAGAAAGAGGCAAGAAAGGTACAGAAAGAGGCAAGAGAGGTACATAAAGAGGCAAGAGAGGTGTAGAAAGAGACAAGACTGGTGCAGAAAGAGGCAAGAGAGGTGTAGAAAGAGGCAAGAGAGGTGCATAAAGAGGCAAGAGGGGTGCAGAAAAAAGAGAGTGAGCTGCAGAAAGAGGGAAGAGAGGTGTAGAAAGAGGCAAGAGAGGTGCAGAAAGAAGAGAGTGAGCTGCAGAAAGAGGCAAGAGAGGTGCAGAAAGAGGCAAGAGAAGTGCAGAATGAGGTAAGAGGTGTAGAAAGAAGCAAGTGAGCTGCAGAAAGAGGCAGGAGAAGAGCAAGAAGAGTCAAGAGCGGTGCATCAAGAGGCAAGAGAGGTACAGAAAGAGGAAGAAAGGTGCAGAAAGAAGCAAGTGAGCTGCAGAAAGAGGCAAGAGAAGAGCAAGAAGAGTCAAGAGCGGTGCATCAAGAGGCAAGAGAGGTGCAGAAAGAGGAAGAAATGTTCAGAAAGAGGCAAGAGAGGTGCAGAAAGAGGCAAGAAAGGTGCAGAAAGAGGCAATGAGAATTACAGAAAGAAGCAAGAGAGGTACAGAAAGAACAGAGTGAGCTGCAGAAAGAACCAAGAGAAGTGCAGAAAGAGGCATGAGAGGTGCAGAAAGAGGCAAGAGAGGTGCAGAAAGAGGCAAGAGAGGTGCAGAAAGAAGAGTGAGCTGCAGAAAGAGGGAAGAGAGGTGCAGAAAGAGGCAAGAGAGGTGCAGAAAGAAGAGAGTGAGCTACAGAAAGAGGCAAGAGAGGTGCAGAAAGAGGCAAGAGAGGTGCAGAAAGAAGAGAGTGAGCTGCAGAAATAAGCAAGAGAAGTGCAGACAGAGGCAAGAGAGGTGCATAAAGAGGCAAGAGAGGTGCAGAAAGAGGTTGAGTGGTGCAGAAAGAAGAGAGGTACAGAAAGAGGCAAGAGAGGTACAGAAAGAGGCAAGAGAGGTGCAGAAAGATGCAAGAGAGGTGTAGAAAGAGGCAAGAGTGGTGTAGAAAGAGGCAAGAGATGTGCAGAAAGAGGCAAGAGAGGTGCAGAAAGAGGCAAGAGAGGTGCAAAAGAGGCAAGAGAGGTACAGATAGAAGAGAGTGAGCTGCAGAATGAGGGAAGAGAGGTGCAGAAAGAGGCAAGAGAGGTGCAGAAAGAAGAGAGTGAGCTGCAGAAAGAGGCAAGAGAGGTGCAGAAAGAGGCAAGAGACGTGCAGAAAGAGACAAGCGACAACTAGATTGCTAACATTCTATATTTATTACAAAAGTGTGGCACGCCTGACGTCATCTTGATGTAATCAAAACTTTAATACCTAATGCATTTCCTTTAGAAATTATCGAAATGAGAGGGTCTTATTTGCATAGAAATTATGGTCAGTGCTCTAAAAAACTAAAATGAGGACATATTTTCTGAGTTCTCAAATAGCGACAAAGCACTTTTAAATTATTTGTTATCTTCATGTTTTTTTATCCAGTTGACCACTTGATTAAATGTTACGCTTAGGGGAGAGAATGTGGTGTTACTTCCAGAGCTGCAGACTTTGCAACTGGGGAACCAAGTTGGAGTTTCTGCTTCAGCTTGACATTCTGTGATTCTGGTCAAACCACTTAATCTCCCCATGCCTACAACCAAAATGAGTTTGTCCTTGTATGATGTAACCAATGCTCATGTAAAGCACTCCAATATCTGACCAGCCTGCACTATATAAAACTGCAAAAAACAAAGGATAAAAAGTGTTTTCCACACTTCTGTCATTGGGCTATACGTGGGCTACATCTGGGTGATATTTGTGCTACATTTGGGCTCCTTTTTCTCTGGTGGCCATCTTGGGAGACTTCAATTAAATTCATTAAACTTTATTCGATCTGATTTAGAAACATAGATCATAAAAGTGTACATAAAAACAGTAAATCCTCTTTCTTAATACAATACAGTGAGAATTAATTAAAACCAGTAGGTAAAAACGGGTGTTACAAAGCCCGGTTCAGAGCAACTTCAGTTTAACAGAATAGTAAAGTTCAATGTTTCGCAAGATCAATCTCATGTGCTTCGTGCAAAATACGCAATAAGGGGTCCAAGTAAGAGCAACGCTCCAATACCTGACCAGTCTGCACTATATAAAACTGCAAAAAGCAAAAATAAACAGTGTTTTGCACACTTCTGTCATTGGGCTATATGTGGGCTACATCTGGGTGATATTTGTGCTACATTTGGGCTCTTTTTTCTCTGGTGGCCATCTTGGGAGACTTATTTGTTATCAAGTTTCCTAATTTCCTCATTTACTGCAGTCTCCTCAGTAGGAAATGCTTTCAGTTTTTTACTTTGATTCCATCAAGAAGGCATTCAGATGTGTCACACATTTGCCATAAATTCAGAATGTTAGCACTCTAGTTGCTCATTAGATCACTGTAGTAAAGCTACTGCTCGCCAGGGAGTTAACTGGAAGGCTACTGCTGGTATTGAAAGTGATTGTTTCAGTCTGCATGTCAGAATTTTCTAATGAAATAGAAGAGGATTTGAGATCTCACTTAAAACATGCCCTAATTTTTCTTTCTGCAGCACTAACCATAATTTCTATGGCAAAATGAACCCCCTCATTTTGTTCCTTTTTAAATTAAATGTTTAAGTGTTACCAGTTTATTCCAATCAAGATGGCTTCAGGTGTGCCATAATTTTGTCATAAGTAAGACTGTTAGCGCTCTAGTTGTTCTTTAGAACACTCTGGGAAGCTGCAATAGAACACAAAGGAATCAACTGACAGGCTGCTCCTGTTGAAATATAACAGGAAGATATTTGAGATCTCACTTAAAACATGTCCTAATTTTTCTTTCTACAGCACTAACCATAATTTGTATGACAAAATGAACCCCATCATTTTGTTCCTTTTTAAATTAAATGTTTTAAGTGTTACCAGTTTATTCCAATCAAGATGGCTTCAGGTGTGCCATACTTTTGTGGTCCAGTAGAAAACATTAAGTCCAACTTCTTGAGATATCCATTCAATTTGAACACAGTCTTTAACTGAAACCATCCATTACGGTAACCAATGTTCTGAAGTCCAACAGGGACATTTCAGTTCTCGGGGAGGAAAACTCCACGTCTTGAAAAAACGGCTAACAGACGCCGCACCTCAAAGGAGGCAGAACACTCCAACGAACCCAGGAAGGTGAAGACAGAAGTCCTTACTTGCTATTCGTATCTGAAACAAAGAAAAAAATTCCAGTAATAACGGTCACCCTAGAATTTTTTGTATATATATAAAAATCATTTAATCAGGGTGGGAAACAAGTCAATAATACGATCCAATAACATTGACAGTAAAACTGCAATTCATGACATATGATTCAGTATAACGTATAGTCTTGGGTGGGATAATCCTCGCCTCCGTGTCCTTAATAGAATTGAAAATTCTTGTCACGACTGTTCGCAAATTTTTAATTCTATGTCAGGACCGGAGGCTCCGATTATGCTTGTTCAAAGCTTAGCCACCACTACAGATGCCACATCCACAATCGGTTTATAATAAAAAGTCTTAAAGGTGGACTCTGTCGACCAGTCAGCTACCGTCATTATATCGGCAAGCGTTACTCCCAGAGCATGTGACTTAGAGGCCATTGCCCCTCGAACAGAGTGAGCCCCAAACTTAGAAACATCAATACCTGCCTCGCTCATGAGCCAATGGACCCAGCGAGCTAAAGTGGCTGGGGTCACTGGACGAAACGGTTTTTGTAAAGCAATAAACAGTTGACCTTGCATATTAGAACGAAATTCAGCCGTACTTACCTCATACGCTTTAAGACATTGAACCACACATAATTTCGGATTATCCGGGAAACAAGGATATGAAACCGAGGTGGTATTACACTTGGTACGCCTGGAGACATTAAAAGTGACCCCTTCCGGGAGAAATGGCGACCAGCCAAATCCAAAGCTCTGATATCGGACACTCTCTTGCAAGAGACCAAACATAACAGCATGGCCAATTTGGCTGAAATTTGCTTGCGTGATAGATATTTGTTAGCAGGCCAGGATTCTAAAACCGTAGAACCACAGCGACGTCCCAAAGGAACGAGTACTTTGGACATGGGGGTTTGACCATCCGAATCCCTCTTAACAGTTTGCAGACCAAGGGATGCTCCCCCACGGGTTTGCCATCCAGCTGACCATGTCCCGCTGAAATTGCAGATCGAAAGGTATTAACGGTTCTGTACGCGAGACCCGATGAGGCCAGGGAAGACAGATAGTTCATGATCATGGAGACATTTGCTGTAGTGGGATCGGTATCCCGTTGAGCACACCAGCTACACCATTTGTTCCATGCTGATGAATACCGCTTGTGGGTATTATCGGACCAAGCCTGTTTAATGAACGCGGTAGCGTCTCTCGAAAGGCCAGGGATCTCCCATCTAGCCCTGAAACTCGCCATGCTACCAGAGGGAGTTGTCTTGCTAATACCAAGGGATGGGGTTGCCTGTGAGGGTCCAGCAACAGGTTCCATGTCTGTGGAAGTAACATTGGTACAGCACAAGACATCTCCAGAACTACTGGGAACCAGGCTTGTGCTCTCCACAACGGAGTGACTAGAAGAAGTTCCGTTTGCTGACGCCTGACCTGTGCCAATACTCTGGGTATCATTACAAATGGCGGGAAGGCATAGCAAAGGCCGGTAGGCCAGACCTGCAGAAACGCGTCCGAGGCAATCGCCTCCGGGTCCGGACGCCAACTGAAAAATTGTGGGAGTTGTTTGTACAGGCGAGATGCGAACAAGTCTAATTTACAAGGACCCCATGTTTGATTCAGGAAGCGAAAGATTCGAGGATGAAGCCTCCAATTGCTGTAATCGCGCAGGTATTGAGAGTTCCAATCCGCCACCTCGTTTCTGCGCCCTGGGAGATATTCTGCCACAACTGATATTTTGTGCTGCAGACAATAGTGCCAAAAATCTTTGGCGATCTCTGCAAGAATCCGTGACTTCGTCCCGCCCAGTTTGTTCACGTATCGGACTGCCGATACGTTGTCCATCCGTAAGAGGATACAGCAATCCGTCTTCTGGGGGGAAAGATTGCGAATTGCAAACGAGCCTGCCAGCAGCTCTAGACAGTTGATGTGTAGGGAAAGTTCTTCTGGGGACCACCGACCCCCTGTCGAAGTCGGGCCGCAGCGGGCTCCCCAGCCCCAGCGGCTGGCGTCCGACTCTATCACTATCTCGGGACTCGATCCGAATATGGCTCCGCCATTCCACGACTCCATGTGATCTAGCCACCATGTCACCTACCACCTCGCTTCCTCGGAAAGAGGAATCCATTCTGCATATCCGAGGCCTTTGCGGAGATGTTGGATCTTCAGGCGCTGGAGTGCTCGATAATGCAGAGGTCCCGGAAATATGGCCTGGATCGAGGAGGCTACCAGACCCACCACTCGGGCCACCGTCCTCAAGGATACAATCCGCCTGTTCAGAATCAATCTCAATTCTTTCTTCATTGCTCTGATCTTTTGCGCGGGAAGGAGAAGCTGGCAGCTCCGAGAGTCGACCTGAAAACCCAGGAATTCTATAGATTGTGTGGGGGACAGAATGGATTTCTGAGGGTTTACCACGAAACCCAGGCTCTGAAGTAAATCTATTGCCCACTCCAGGTGCATGAGTACCAGGCGAGGGCAACGGGCCATGATGATGTCGTCCAGGTAGACTATCAAGCGAACTCCCCGAGCTCGCAACGACTCCATGACTGGGCGCAGGAGTTTCGTGAAGCACCAAGGTGCTGATGAAAGTCCGAAGGGAAGGACCTTGTACTTGTAGCAGATGCCCTGCCATAGAAACTGAAGAAACCTCCGATGCAGAGCGTAGATGGGCACTGAAAGATAGGCATCTTTCAGGTCGAGGCGCACCATCCAATCCCCTTCCTGAAGGAGATCCCGCAACAAATGGATGCCCTCCATTTTGAAGTGTCGGTAAATGATCCACCCGTTGAAATCTTTCAAATTCAGGACCAACCTGGAACCGCCCCCTTTTTTCTGGACTAAGAAAACCGTGCTGATGAAACCTCGAGGATGGGGTTGAGTGGCTACGATAGCCCCTTTCTGGAGAAGGGCGAGGATTTCGTCTGTAATGAAATCCTGATCTTGACGGGAAAAATGAATGGGAGGAGGAAGGGAACCCTGGAAAGGAGTATCGTACAATTCCAGTTTGCACCCCTGAACCGTCTCCAAGACCCAAGCATCTTGCGAGATCGTTTGCCATACCTCTAGGAAAGATTGAATGCGACCTCCCAGGACTACTTCTGAAACCAGAATGAGCCTCACCTGTATTTCCGGTGTCTTGGTTGTTTCCCTGGTTGCCACCAAATCGGCCTCTCCTGAAGCGGTTTTGCCCTCTTCGAGAGGGATAGAAGGAGGTGTTGCCAGAGTTATGATCCTGGTAGCCTCCTCTTTGATGTTGTTGTCCACGCGGGGCGCCTTGATTGTACCCACGGCCGAACAACCGCCCTCGATTTCGTCCGGCCCTGGTGAAAACCGGGCGGAAGGCGCGCTTGAGCGATTCCTGCGCCTTATCCAAGCCACTGAAGGTGGCCACAAACTTGGTCAACTCCTTTAAAAATGGCTGGCCGAAGAGGAGACCTTGGGCCACGGGCCCCGCTTCCGAGGAGGACAACTCTGCCAACTTGGGATCCAATTTGAGAGGATAGAGCGCCTCCTTTCACTTGACATGGCGCAGTTGGCGTTGCCCAATTGGCACACTGCCCGCTGTGCCCACTCGATTAACCCGTCTGGGTCTATCGTGGATCCGGATTCTTTAGCTTGATACCCCATTCCAAGTATCTTTGTAAGAGGTCCGGATAGGTCTAGCAATTTATCCTGGCATGTCCGCCAGGTGCGGTCTATGCCTTTCTTGGGGTCTTTGGCATATTTCTTTAAATATGTAAGCATCGTAGGTTCCACCTCAGGTGTCTCCGCCATGCGCGCTGCTAAATCCGGCCTCGGGCACTCCGACCGCAGTCGGGCCCTAACGTCCTTGTCAAAGGGACGTCGGAGGTGTGATTGTACGTAATCCGCCACCTCCTGCGACGGGAGCCACGCTGTGGAATTTGGGTGGACAATGTCCGACGGGTCAAACGTAAGGAGCTTGGGCTGACTGGGAACCTAAAGGTGGTGTTCCTTCCTAGACTTTTCGCTGGTTGGGGTGCTTCATCCTCCTCTGACTCCGTGGCTGCTGAGGAGTCCCCTTTCTCACCCTGAGTGGAGTCAGTAGACTCCTTTGACGCCGTATAGGCGTGGTCGTTCACCAGAGCCTTGGAGAAGCGAGCGAAATCCTCTGCGTGAGGATTAGAACCTTTTTTGTTGATGGCTGGCGGTTTAGCGCTTGCTGCAGGAATCCACCCCTGCTGGATTGCGTATTTATTTAGATGGCGCTTAAGGGGTGCAATCGCTCTTACCAGGGCAGGGTTTACCGAGTGTTGCACCCCTGCATCAAGGGCCTGAACTAGGTCCTGCTCTAGTGAGCCAGATGGCTCCTCCTCCAGGTAATCATCTTCGAAGAAGAACTCAGCCATAGTGTGACAGAAAGGCAGACTTTACTATTGTAACGCAATCTGAGATTGCCTCAGTAAGGAGGAGACACGGGGGGAGAGGAGAAACCCCCAGACAAGCCAGACAGAATCAAACAATTTTGTGGTGGAGGGAGGGCTTGTCAAGACCTCTCTAGGCAGAGCCTATGCGTGGTTGTACTGCCCTCTGCTAACAGTATGCGTCGGGCGTCACCGGGGACCGAAGGCAGGCTTAAAATTGGTAGTGCAAGTTTTAAACACAGAGCGTTTTCCCGCTTTCGCTCCTTACATGAACACCGCTATTCAAGGTGTCTAAAATGGCCACTGCGCATGCGCGGTGCCGACGCCTGCTAAATAACAAAAGAGGACTTCACGCGATTGTGCGTCACGCGGTCCTCGTCCCCAACTCCCACTCCACCTGGAAAATTACCGCGGGCGCAACGCGCCCGGTAAGGGAGGCAAAAGCGCTCCCGATCGCGCGACAATGAAGAAAAAGTAAGTAAATACCTGTCACTCAAATCTCAATCGCGCTAAAGAAGCGTTCACACACACAATGTGTATACAGTACCAATGACAAAACATGGCAAAGCACATAGCATAAATCAATAGTTACGAAAGACGCACTAATAAGGCGCTATAAAATTCAAACTTAAGGCTAAACCCATACACTACAGTATTACAGAGTAGTAAGGAAAAGGCACTTAACTGGCTGCGGAGCAGCAAAGAAAGAGGAGATGACTACCTCCGTGAGACCTTATATAGGGTACTCTCTATGGTTATGGGGCAGCTAGTGCTCATGGGATTTGTAGTTTTATGAATAAAAAAGTGGTTTTTTATTGGCTGCTGTATAATAAATGCAAAGAAATGAGAAGCATAATCGGAGCCTCCGGTCCTGACATAGAATCAACTGACAGTCTCTGCCCTTGTTGGATGTACATGTTTTACTGAGAATGTCAGACTTCATTCTCACATTACTAAGAAAGATAATGTGAATTTACAGAAAAAATGCTCTCATTTTAGCTTCTGGAGCACCTTCCAAGCCTCTATGGGACAAGCATGAGAAAATAGTTTTCTCTCAAACATGATTCATGATATCCCAGCAGAAGGTTTTTCACAGGGTAAAATCACCTTAGAACACACCACAATTCCTAAAATTAGTATGGTACCATCAACAAATGAATTCTAATGTAACTAAAGTCTGTTATCACCCTTTATAGTTCTCCTTTTGGTGACCCTCAAAATCTTCTATTCACTACAATGCATTTCAATGGGGTGCTATCATGCATATTGGTCCCAAGATGGCTGCCAGCAATTCCAGGATGAAGTGCTGACAGCCAATCAGATCTCACAATGAGATGTGTGGTTAGGCTCCGCCCAGATATCGATATTTTTTTATTTTTGAATTTCTTAGAAACTACTGAACGGATTGACACCATTTAAAAAAAAGGTCGCTTTCTGAACCAAGTGCTATCTTTTTGCCAAATTTGGTGTAATTCCGTTCAGCGTTGTGGCTGCAGCCGTGTCTAAAGTTTCCTATGGAAATTAACATGGGGAAAATGTGTTTTGGGGCCCCCCTTTTTTCTCGGCCCTCGCTTGATGAATCACCCCGAAACTTTCAAGACAGGAGCTGACCAGAGCGGGCCATTAGTTTTGAAAATTTTGTGAAGATTCGTCAAACGGCGCCAAAGATATTGGCAAAAGAAAAAGCGCTTTTTGAATAGAAACAAGGTCCTAACTATAACTACCTACTGGCGACCGCCAGTAGATAAATATATATACCTCTGTGTACTTCATGTTATTGCTGTTGTGCCTACTCTGCAGAGCGCTCTGATACCTTCGGGTCATGTTCACGCTGAACAAAACTCTCAAATAAATAAATAAATATTTTTCCTTTCTAAGAAGAGTACGTGCATGGAACTCAGATGGTTGGGGGGTGGGCTGTGCCACACTTCATGGCGTTCAAGTCGTGGGAAGTGGCCCACTCACTAAGTCTTCACTCTAGTGCATTAAGGAGTGGTGATTTCCTGCCTTCATTCGCTGAGAAGTATTTGTGGCACCTGAGGGTTAACATACACAAATAAAGTGATCATTTTTGCCATAGATAGGATGCAGCACGTTCACAGCAGGTCAGAGACCTCCACATGATAGTTTTAAGTGTGCTGGGTCCAGGGGCGGCTCCTCCATGTGGGCGGATGAGCGTCGCCCCACTGCTTTCCCGCAGTGCGAGAAGCAGAAACATAAAATGGTATTATAAATACCATTTTATGTTTCTGCTTCTCGCACTGCGAGAAAGCAGAAAGGTTTGGTTGGGGGCGGGCGGGTGGGCAGGTCTGCTGGAGGGCAGGGGAGGAGTGGCTTGCCCAATGCTGTGGGCCCTGACTATTTGGTCGGCCCCCTGGGGCCGACCAAACCAGTCATGCGCACTCTCCTTTTTCTCCATGTAGGCTGCATGCAGCCTACATGGAGAAAATGGCCTCCTCATAGGCGTATAGACATGGGGCTATGGGGAAGTGATCCCTAATGCCCAGAGGGTTGAGAGGATTCTACGTTGGAGTATAACCTCCCATGTCAAGACAATACACCACAAAAAATACTCCAATAGACCAACAAGTGGTAAACAAAAAACTACGTTACCTAATTACGATAAGGGAGGTGTCTATGTGAAGATCTAGATGTGCAGACCCCCAAGGGTGCGTAAGGAAGCAATTCCATTTTGTTTAGTTACCCTCACACACCCTAGTGGTGTCATGCTTCATCATCGGGTCACCCCGACGCCTATAAGTCGGGGTGGGCTCGACCACAGTGTTGGGAGCTCTTGGGAAAGTGAAGACCAGGGGGATTAAAGATAAAAACCCTCAGACAGGCCCCGGTTTCCCTTTATTATTGGGTCTGTCAGGGATATTAAAAATGATTAAAAGATCGGGTCAATGGGAGTAATTATGGTCCTATGACCCTATTGCCAACATGTTTCAGTCCTGGGTTGGCCGTAAAGGTCCTGGACTTTCTTCAGGGCAAAGGTCGTCCTCCCTGGGAACAACAGTGAAAGGGGAGTCCCTATCCTGTGAATGAATAAGGGCAGAGTAGCTGCTCCTTTTGTAAAGATAACAGATGTTTAATCTGTTATACGCAGTCCTTCATCTCTGAAAAACACAAAAACAAACAGACACCATATCGTTTTCTTTAAACATACATCAATTGTGTAGTTATTTACACTCCCAATTAGGTGCGTTGATTGTGACCCAACATCAAATAAATGCCAGGTGAGTGTGCAAATGAATATTCACACTTACATCATACTTGTGCCATTCACACCTATATCTGTAACACAATAGTTCTATGTGGCAGATAAATGTGCGGTGGCGATTTTATTCGCATACTGACATTATCAGCAGGCCAGTGCGTGTACGTTCAGAATTGAAAATACCGCATGACAGTCTCTAAGAACAGCACCAGGCTGCTATCAAGCAGTGTAAATTTGTGCAAACGTGCACTCGCATCTCTTTAAAAAAAATATTTAATAAAAGCATCCAAATTCTTACCCAATTTGCGGAGAAAAACTGTGTCTCAGGGGACCGCTAGGCGTGATGGAATAGCCCTGTAGTCAGACTCTATTGTATTGTTCGGGGGTAGAGAGAGGATGAAGAAACCGGAATTTTTAAGACAGGGCAGAAAGCCTTTGTCGAACGGAATTGCAAGACTAAACCTATAGCAGCCCACTGAAAACACCCTACTTACTTCTTCAAGGGTCCTATCCCGCCTGCGCACCTACTTGGTCCGAGCCCCCGGCTTTCGCTCTACAATGCCGGTGAACTAGGATATAAATACCTTTGTTTCTTAGCGGGAAAAATCTCAATTGAGGGTCATGCCCATGGTGTAATCAAGGTATCCTCAAGCACGTAGATGCGTGTTTAACGTGCCATAAAGGATCATGGGATTTGTAGTATTCATACAATATGGTATCTCGATCAAAAAACTATAATCGGCTCACACTTGTGTATTCGTATATTAGGAACAATTGTTGTAAAGAAATATATTTTTTGTGTATGTGTATATATATTTTATATATATATATAGAGGAAAGTCACTCCCTGCATTCTTGAAGAAACCTCGATTCGGGGCTTCATCAACGACGTGATCACAGTATCATGACACGGTTGAATATTACGTATGTGTCATGCAATGTCTACTCATGAGAAGTAGTATTTTACAGAGTAAGGAGTATTAATACTCATGCTCGAACGTCAATGTGTGATAGATATGACGGGCAAGATGTCAGTGTCATTTTAGAAGAGGATCATGGGATCTGTAGTTTATATATATTTAGATAGAATGGAAACTCGAGCCAGGAATTATAGTCAGTTATACTAGTGTGTATACATCAATTTTCGAAATAGACACTTCCTGCATTCTAATAGAGAGAGAGAAAAATGAATAAACATCCATAGACACTACCTGCACAGGGTATCCATTTGTCACATGAAGGGTGATGACAGTGATAATATGTAACCCAGTCTGGTTTATTTATTTAGCTGATTCCAAGGTATAGAATCATTCAGACTGATTTTATATGTTTTCAAACGATACACCCATCGTTGTTCTCGTTCCAAAAGTCTGTTCAGCAGATTGCCTGAGCCTTTCACTTTCTCTATAACTGTCCACCAGATGTCTGTGTCTTTATGTTGTTTCTCTTTATAGTGTGCTGTTAATTTTGTTGCTGTCACTGCTCGCCTTATTGTACTTCTATGTTCGCTGATACGAACTTTGACCTTGCGACTAGTCATGCCGATATAGCTCAAATTACATTGCCACTTAATGAGGTAGACAACTGATTCTGAATTACAATTAGTATGGGATCTCTGTTCCCATGGGGAGTGTAGGCCTAAATCAAGGCTTTTAGTATGTTCTGTAAGGGGGCACACTACACATGATCCACATGGAAAGTGACCCATGACAGGTGGGTTATTCCACAATGTGGATTGAATATTGATGGTACTTTTGAAGGTATCAGTGTGAACAAGAGTGTCTCTCAGGCTTTTATTCTTCCTGAATGAAAACATAGGTTTCTCAAGGAGAGTCTATTTGATGTGAGTATGGGCCATTTCTTGTTGATTATTTTCTTCACATCATTGGATGAGGAATTGTACGTGGTTACGCAAATTATTTGATCTGGTTGGGTCTTTTGATGGGTCTCTAGAAGTGCAGCTCTTGGAGTATTACGAGCTCTTTTACTGGCTTTTTCTATAATCTTGACTGGATATTTTTTCTGTCTAAGTTTGGTAGTAAGAATTGCAGCTTCTTTTTTATAGTCTTTCAGATCAGAGCAATTTCTCCGTACTCTCAAGAACTGGCCTACCGGAAGGTTCTCCCTGAGAGAGCGTGGGTGCGCACTGTCAAATCTTAACAAACTGTTTCTGTCAGTAGGTTTTGTATATAATGAGCTCACCAAAGTGCCGCCAGCTGCTTTTAGTGTGATATCTAAAAAAGAGATATTTTCTCTATCCGTATTCATGGTGAATCGGAGGTGAGGATTCAGATGATTGATCCAATCAATGAAACTGTTGAGAGTAGAAATTTCTCCTTTCCAGATGAGAAGTACATCATCAATATATCTGTACCATTTGCATATGTTAGTAGTATAAGCATTTGCCATCCATATATGTTGGTCTTCAAAATGACTCATATACAGGCAAGCTAAACTGGGGGCGAAGGTACTGCCCATAGAAGTTCCGTGTATCTGAAGCTACAACTGGTCCTCAAATTTGAAAAAGTTTTCTGTGAGGGCTAAACGAATCAAAGTGATGACCCACTCAATAGGAACCGCCCATTGCCACTCTTCTTGTCTTAGAATATCCTCTACTACTTTAATACTTTCTTCCTGAGGAATACTGGTATACAGTGCTTCTACATCAAGACATACCAAGATATTTTCCTTTGGGTCATATTCTATATCAGTTAGAAGATTAAATAGATGTTTTGTATCTTGTACGTATGATGTTATGCGTGTAACTAGAGGCCGTAGGAACCAGTCCGCGTATTTCGATAAAGGTTCAAGAATAGACCCTATCCCAGATACAATGGGTCTTCCCGGGGGTGGTATCTTGCCTTTATGGATCTTAGGTATTGTGTAGAACAGAGGTATCCTTGGATCATCTTGGTTGAGGAAATCATGCTCCTTTTTGGTGATCCATTCTTTTTCAAGGGCATCTGTCGTCAGTGTAGATATCGTAGTCTTGATCCGTTGAGTGGGATCCCTGTTGATCTTTTTGTAATATTTGGTATCTGCCAAAAGATCAAAACAAGCTATTCTATACGCATTAGTCCTCTGAATAACAGTAGCGCCGCCCTTGTCTGCTGGTTTTATAATTATGTCAGTTCTGGTTTTCAGGGTTTCGAGGGCTGTACGTTCCTTGGTGCTCAAATTATTGGTTGTAGTTGTTCAATTTCTTTGATTACTGCTTCCTCAAAGGCCAACACCTCTGGGGGCATTGTTGAGGCCGGAGGGAGAAACGTGGATTTCAATCTTAGGTCAGTATGGCTATCATCAATTTCTAGTCTTTCTTTATCCAAAAAGAAAGTCTTAAGGCGGATCTTCCTGAAGAATTCACCTAATTCACATCTAAAACGGAATTTGTCCATGTAGGTAGTTGGGACAAAACCTAGTCCTTTCTCCAGGATTGCCTTCTCATCCGTCTTCAAGATAATTTCTGTTAAGTTGACTATTAGTCCCTCATTGTGCTCGTGCTCGGCTGTGGTTGACCTCTGGTGTGACTCCGTGTGTTGATTGGGGTCCTGTCGTCTTCCCACTGGATTCTCTTGTTCCCACGTCTTCCTCGTTTGCCTCTTCTTCCGCCCTGTCCTAAAAAGGCGCCTGGCTGGGCGCTGTCCCCACCAATCACAACGCTGCCATTGCAGCGTTTTGATTGGCTTAGGGGAGGGAGGCTCCCTGCTTCCTGTTCCTGCGAGGCAGGAAAGCAGGAGTAGACCCAGCAGTGAACACGCGGGACCCGGGAAAGGTACGTTTTATATTTCTTATTATTTAACCCCCCTCCCCGCGCGATCCCCCCTTCCCTCGCCCCCTGCCTGCTCCCCCTGCCCCTCCTGCACCCGCCCCCCCCCCCTGCCCGCGCCCGTCCCCCCACCCGTGAACCATGCCGGCCGCGACTGGCTGTGTCCCTCCAAGTCTCAGACTACTTAGTAATTAAAAACGGACATTGAAAAGGCTCTCTATAATCATGTCCTTAACTCTATTGGCAGAAACACTGATCGATTTCTGAACAATTAATGTACAAATTGTTAAGGAAACCCATTTATATTTCACATGCTTTATTTAATCTTGCATCCCCTAAGAGTGTTTGCTATTTCCAGGATGTTGTGTTTCTAAACTCTATATCCTGTTGCATTTTACACTTGTATAGGGCATACTTTGAATGGAGTAAACTCCAGGTATTTTATGCAGGCTACGATTAAGATACCTTAGGCAAGAGGATGAAGGCAGTGCCCATTTCTCACAGTGCCTGTCAGTTGCTCATAAAGGGGTTCAGAATACATGCTCACTCAGTCCTTGGCCTCTCCTCAGAGCGCACAGAATAATGGTCACATATTCTAGTTGCAATTGTGATTTTGTGCAGGATTCAGTGAGTGAAGGCGGTACAGAGATGTCAAAATATCGGCAAGGCTAAAGTAAAAGAACATACAGTGCTTACAGGTGAGTGGGTGCATTGTGTGTTTGGGGGTGGTGAAGTGAAGGAGATGAGAGGAAGTGCATTCTGAAGAGAATAAAAAGAGGGTTCTGAAGAGGAGGGAGCTGAGGTGCAAGATATGCAGATGGAGATGTGGTGATAAAAAAAACGAACATGTCTAACATAGAGTGAACAGGATTGATACACTCTGAAGACCACTATCCCATCCACAGGACTCAGTAATGTTTAATTCACAGTCCCATAATTTCAGATTTAAAACATTTTCAAATACTAATTATTTACAACAAAATCATTGTTGTTACTTGTTTATCCTAAACAGCTAACAACCATTGACAAAGCCAATAGTCCTTGCTGATTTTCAGTGTATGTCAGTTATTGTGTTTTATATGTGAAAACAATAACAGAAAGGTCAGAGATGCACCAAATTACCGATGGGTGGCACATTATGGAAATCACAGAAACTTAGTTTACATGTGATCCAGCGCGGCTAAAATAAATTTTTCCTTATGACGCTAACCCAGAAAAACACTTACTCAACCTGAATCATATAAAACCTACGTCGGTGGGGCCCATAACACCGCATACATTCATTCACTCAATTTTCTGGATCAAACGCTAAGGAAAAATGAGCTGCTGGACAAACGGGATACCTTATTAAAAACGACAGAATTATAACCTATATATTATATACATTAACTTAGTATCCTGTCGGTTCTAAACATCAAGGTATTCCGCTATTCGGTCGATGGACCAACTAGTAGAATCAGTTGATGGCGATTAAGTCCAGCTCAATCACAATTAAAACCTTTAACATTTATTAATCACAATTTTATTTTAAAGAACCACAGACTCATTTTAGAGTTAGCATATAATTTTATCTAAATTCTTTGAGCAAATAAGTAAAGTTCTTTATTAGGCAAAATACATTTGAAAATATTAATAAGCATTTAAGTGAAATTTTGAGAATAGAAACGGAAAATACTCATTACCCTTGGCCATAGGGCGATGACAAGAATGGTTCACCAGGAAAGAAAGATGAACCGCAGGTCACAGGATAGGACTCCCCAACTGACTGACTGTCCCGCTAACCTCCTCGGACGCAATCTCCTCCCGGGCAACTCCCGCAACGGTCTCGTTCCTTCCCCAGTCAAAGTCCGAAGTCCAGAATGACAGAGTCTCTCGCAGCATCAGGATAGAAGAAGCGAACACCAACATCAATAATAATCTCTGCACAACATAAGAGCAGACTCTCTTATACCCTATTCTCTGACTTGCTACACTTAAAGTTGCAATCTTTAGGGGCAGAAATCACGCTAATTGGTCCATTGGAGGGGTGGTGATGGTCACCTCATCGTCCTCCTTGTTCGAACCGGTTTGGTGACAATAATGCATACAGTAGTTCTCGTGATCAACAATGTCCAAAGGTAATTCAATTTGTCAATGTATTTTGTAACAAACTCCGATGGTCACACATTAGTTCATCCTTTGTCGCTCGATTCTCGCATCCGTTCCCATGCATATATGCGGAACTCTTGGCACGATCCTTGTTGCAGGTCAGACTGGGCCTTGACATCTCTCACTCCGGGCACAGGCCGCATACATGTGACTGGAGCATTCACTCTGCCCATGCGCGGGGGCCATTTTATTCAGCACACGCAATCTCGTCCTTTTCCGGCGGCCATTTTCGAAGCACGGCCTAGCAGGCCCGAATGAAACTAATATAAGAACAAACACAACAGAAATTAAAACATGGAAAATAAGCCTTTCTGTTTACCACCCGCCATTCTAAAGACCAGTGTTAGGTATTACCTAGCAGAAGCGACATTTAAAGCCATTTTACTTACCATCTGCATTCTTTGCCACGGTGCAATTTTACTATGCAACACAAATCATGCAATTTTACTCTATTTATTACGCAAATTACAATACTAATGTTATTTTGCTTCACATTTGTAAATAAATTAGATTTTGCAATGCCAGCAAGTTGCCCACGTGTAATGTTGCATTTGTTGATTAGTTCATGCGTTTCAAACGGTTAGTATCATTAATCGTTATGAGGTCATTAACTTCCAAGGGGTACACAAAAAATATTTTGTTTCCCCTGCTCCATCAATTCTCCCTTTGGTGATTTTTAACATCACCACTAAAACCTATCCCTACAAAATTTATCAGAAATATGTTTCTTGTCCACTTGCATTTGTTATTTTAGACAATTGTGTTCTTTTCATCTTGTCTTTTAGACCTTTTGTACATGTTCTCTTTAAACTCTTCCAATTCGATCTCTCCCATCTCCCGTTCTCTTGTTTCTCTTTCCTTATTTTTCTCATTTTCTCTTTTTGCTTTATTTTGTCTTTTCCTCCTTGTAATACACTCATATGCTAATCTCAATATTAATATTATCACTACTACTAAGGTCACAGGAATTAGTATTTTCCCAACTAGAGAACTACCTATTTCGGTGAACCATTTCTTTATTGAGGAAAAACCCTTACCAAGTTTCTCCCAAACACCTTCAACCTCCAGTGGGACAATTTCTTTATGCAAATCAGTAATGTTCTTTATATACCTCTGTATATTCTGACTTTTGTCTGGAATGTAAGTGCAACAATGTTGTACCTTCAGCATTCCACAGACTCCACCCTCTTTCGCCAAAAGAATGTCAAGGGCAAGTCGATTTTGCATTACCATAGCTCTCATGGCAACCATTTCGGTATTTATCATCAAGAACCCTCCAGCAGTATTCGTTGATAAACGATCTACTGCTGTAGACAATTTCCGAATCTTGTATGCATTCAAAGATACACCCACTGCTGGTATCAATGCTCCAAAAATGTCACCTATTATCTCTGAGAAGCTTTCCCTTCTCCTACGGGTTAATGGTTTACCTATCTCGTGAATTCCTTTCGTTCCTCTTTCCACATGAAAAATCTTTGGAAAGACCAGGCCTAGATAGCATGTTCCATTGTTGTATTCCTCTTAGGGTATCCATAAACGGGCTTTCCAGTATCATGTCCTTATATAGGCACAATTCGCCCTGCCCTTATATAGGCATAAAATCCCAGCCCTTATTTAGGCATTAAAACATGCACTCCAAATACAGGCATGGTCTCTGACATCCGTCCACCCTAACGTCACAACGAGTTCATGAAGAACAGACCCTTAGGCTGCGGGAGTTTCCCTAGTCCAGGACTATTGATTTCTTCAAGGACTCATATATTATGCATGAACCATTATTCCTTAGGGGGTTCATTCATGACGTCTTTCGCTGTCCAACTCACGTCAATGCTAACATTCTTAGGTGCTCTCAGGTATAAATATACCTTCCCTAGCCCTTGTAAACCAGAGGAGACCTCGACTTCAGAGGAGCCCGTTTCCCGGCCTGACGCACTGAGAAGACGCTGCCTTTCCTGCACGCAGAGAGCCCAGCTTCCAGTGATCTGACTTCCCTTTCGGGGTGTTGGAGTTCGAGTCTGGCAAAGAGATTCCAACCTCTCTCATTCTTCAGGTATGGAGCTGACTAGAACCTAGAGGGACTCTTGGCATACTAGGCATACTAGGCATACTAGACTTAACATACTCTTAGTATACCATAGTAAGGAATACTTCACCTACTTCTTCCCTCTTCCTACACCTAGGTTAGGTTAGGTACATTGGGGTAGAATTAGCTTAGCAACGCATCGTATGAGTACTCGCATTTTTAGTCTGTGTTATTTATGTAACAGCATATGTACTAAAAGATAATGCTATCGCAGTATTATTTATTTCTACTGCTCACCCTGTACATTATTTATCTTGCATACTGTCTTGTGATCGTAACAGCACATTTTACTTACACCAGAAACAAGACTGTTCAATAAATCCTTTATTGAAACGCCCGTCTATTTCTTTCTGTGTAACTTGGAGAAAACTAAGCATGCACGACTGAGCTGAGTGAAATAGTTATCTATTGTTTCCACGAATCTGGGACACGTTCTGATTCTAAAGGGAAACACAGTGGTCATGTTTTGCGGCTGCCAGAAACTACTCCCTTCTTGTTGTCAAGGAGTTTCTAGTGGCCTCTGAGCTAGCTGGCACAAGTAATTAAGTTTAATATACTCGATAGGGACATACTGACCTTAGTCCTATGTCAAACCTATAGGATATATTATTCCAATGCGCAGAGCCTATTAGGGAAATAGGAGCTACACTACATGGCGCCCAACGGTTTGGTAAGGCAGTAATTCAACGTTAGATACTGAGTAACTCAGCCGTGCTTTTTCTTCTCAAGACCCCTACCCATATACTCCAAAAGACGTCTGGAGTGGGCAGGGTTAAGTATCCACCACGGCTACATAGGGCAGTACCCTATATATTAGCTGTTTGGTTTGCTCAACGTTGAAGGATACAGTGTTCCACAATATTGTGCACCTTATCTTTGTTTCCTTGAAACTTGTTTTTCATTTTGCAAAAACAAAATGCCTGACAATGAGAATAACACCGAAAACGGTGGAGCTGCGGCTGACCCAGTCGTAACAGCTTTTAACTTTACAGGTATAAATGAAACCGAGGAGGGTGTCATAGACATCGCTCCAAACTTAAGAAGAGCCATCACTCTAAAACTTATGAAACATGGCCTACCACCAAGAGGCGGTCGAGCAGTTTTCGTGATAGAGGCACATGAATCCTTTCAGACAGAGGTATTCTATTCATGGGTAATATTTCCTGAATCCAATTCAGTAACACACATGTTTCACTTCTACAAAGAAGATGAACCACCAGAGGAATACATTCCTTTCGAGGATATAGAAATTCCATTAACATACCAAGAGCATCAGCTCTGGTTTAAAGGCGCCCTAAAACATCACAAAAACATTACTAGGCTCGGTCCACTAGGTAGACCAGGAGCAACATGGCCGATTTTAGTCGGTTACACACCTCATCCAGACATTGAAGAGATGTCAGATGAGGAGTTACTTACTCAACTCACAGAGTTAATAAAAATTTACAGACAATTGGTCCAATATGTCATGCAGACTTTTACAGTCCGACCACCATTGACATATCCAAATCCAACTCCCCAACAGGGGAATACACTAAAAATTACACCACAGACTCTATACGCAGTCATGGGTAAAATGCCCACAAAACGTGAGCAAATTCCATTTTGGATAGCTCAAAAAATTACTCAAATCGAAGCAGTATTTCCAAATACTAGCCCGCATGAGAAACACAGAATCCTAACAATCAGTTTACCAATGGGGATCACACCACAACTGGAAGACTGCACCACTTGGGGCTCAGTCTTTGCTGCCATCTATACTAAAACACATGGCATTCCGTTAATTGCGGTAATACCTGATGTCCTAAAACAAATTCAAAATGAATATGGGGCAGAGCCTGCTCTAAATTTAGGTATGAAATTACTGAAAAATTTCGACCAGGTCTCAACAATAATATTATCTAATATTAAAGGGGAGGCAGCAGCAGTGGCGATCCGCCATAAATTGAGGGAATTCGATGTTACAGAACATCAAACTGAGCTACCCAGAATTATAGAACAATCTTATGCAGAATTAGGCAGAGATAGTTTGGGTGGAAGACCAGTGAAGCCGAAACTATCTGAAAGTCCTGAGAAGGACTCAATAAAACAAACTCCGACATCTTCTAAAAAGAAGTGGGAGTCTACTAAACAAAAATCAAACGAGAAACGTTCTCAATCCCGAGGTAGGTCTCCTCAAAAGGAGCCCTCTGAAAGGAGGTATAACCTCAGGAATAGGGATAATTTGAGAAAACCTGATAGGTATCAAGATACTGATACACGTTCCTCTCGTCCCTTTCAGATCTCATCACAGACTTCGGAAAGAAGAGGACAATCAGAACATAAAGAAGAACGCGTGAAATCGAAAGACGACAAACACGCTTCAAAAACCAAAGTAAAACCTCAATTCTCCAAAAAGAAAGTAGAAGGTCTGAAGATCAGACATGCCGAGAATACTGAGAACACAACTCAAGAACGGAGAATGGGCTCAGACCATGCTGGACAGTGCAGCAGAAGTCACAATAGTTCGCCAGACCGTGAAGGAACTTCTGGAGATAGTGGACTTGAATGAGTACATCACAGTAGAGACTGTAGACACCAGGGTTAGTACTCCACAAAGGTTATATGAAATAACACTCCAGATGGAGGGAGACAAACCTAGACAGATGAAAGCACTTTTTTGGGAAAGACTATCAAGAGGCTATGACATACTTCTAGCAGAAAAGGACTGGCCACCACAATTTGTCAGGGAGTGCCCACACGGCGAGGACATTATTATGCCTGCCTTCTCCAACCATATTCCAATTCATTTAAAATATACATTTGCCAGGAAATGGGCAGTGGCCCAGGCCCCAGCATTATATAAAAATCATGTAGGATGGGATGAGGACTCACCTCACCATAAAATACATCTGAAACATGAACTAACTGCACAATGGCAGTACCCAATAAAGCAAGAAGCTAAAAAACAGGTCAGGGAGATCTTAGATCAACTTGAATACCAAGGGGTGATTGAAACATGCACCTCCTCAATGAACAATCCTTTGTTTCCTGTCTCCAAACCAGACAATACATATCGTCTAGTTTTGGATTACAGACACCTAAACACTTGTTCTAAAACTTTTGCAGTGCAAAATGCACATAGCACAGCATTAATGAATAACATTGTGCGTAAAAAATATAAAACCACATTAGATATCTCAAATGGTTTCTTTTGTCAAAATATAGCACCTGAAAGCAGGTACTTAACAGCATTCTCCATAATGGGGACCCAGCGTCACTTTTGTCGACTCCCACAAGGGTTCAAAAATAGCCCAGGTTTATTCTCAGCGAGGGTAACGGAGTTACTACAAATTTATGACAATGAGGCATTGTCCTATGTCGATGACATATATCTGACAGACGATGACCTGAACAAACACTTGAACAGGGTGAGCACCATTATACTGGGTTTCGCCTCTGAGGGCTACAAGTTCAACTTTAAAAAGTCCCGAATTGCCCATCTCAATGTCCTATTTCTAGGATATGAGCTTTCAAGTGAAGGCAAGAGCTTGGCAGCTAACTTTTTAGAAAAGTGTGCGCTGCTCCAACCTCCAAAAACGCAAAAAAACTTACAATCCATGCTGGGTTTCCTAAATTTTGGAAGAACATACACACTAAATTATGCAGAAAGGGTTAAACCTCTCTACGCATTAATCAAACCTGATTTTTCAATCAAAAACTGGACACAGGAACACACAGAAATTTTGCGTTCACTCCAGGCTAACATGTTAGCAACAAATCACTTACAAACACGTGTAAGTCAACGAAATTTAGTGATCCGAATAATTTCGGGTCAATGCGGATTCACCTACTTAACCTTCAATGAGGGTGATAAAATCCCAATTGCTTACAAATCTCATTTGTACACACAAGCGGAAATGCGCTTCAGTTCAACTGAAAAAATTCTGACAGCAGTTCAAACCGCTGTAGCAAAAGAAAGAGCCTTAGCCCAAGGGAAACGCATTATTGTCGTAACCCCAGTACCGGCTTTAGAAGCGGTCACAAAAGCTAGCATTCCAAATGCTAAAGCATTACATCCAAGATGGATACAATGGGTTAATTCTCTTGCTGCAACAGATGTTGAATATGTTTTTGATCCAGATTTAAAAACACAAGCATTCCTACAATATGAACAAGAATGTCCTCTGCCTACTGAAATTCTGCCTCTTGATCAGTACGAATTTATAATTTACACTGACGGATCCGCACAACCCGCAATAGGGGTAAGCAAGCTTACAATGCAGCGTGTGCTATCGTTAAAGGACGCATGCGAGATGGCATCTTCAGACCTATGGTCACAAAAACACAATCTCTAGGGGATTGTACAGCTCAGCGAGCTGAACTACAAGCATTCAAACTGGCACTTGAAAGTACAGATCGAGAATTCCCCACACTAATAGTGTGCGACTCCTTTTACTGTGTTCAGTCGTATAATGACTATATACAAAACTGGCTTGAAAATGGTTTCAAAGATGCGAAAGGTGGCACAATAAAGCACAAATTGCTTTGGGAACAAGTAGTTCAGTTGAAAAACGAACTACCAAAGGCTCACGTGATACACACACTGAGTCATCAACGTGATGGCATTCACGTTGCAGGGAATTCATTGGCTGACGAAGCCGCAAAGGGGGCTGTGCAGACGGCTTCCGTAGCTGCGATCACTCGTTCAAAAACAAAAATAGACGGTGAGATAATGTTGGCTGTCAATGCTTCAAGCAAAGGCAGCAGTGCAGCGTTACCAAAAAGTTTCCACTCAAGTACTCTTATGTAATTGATGCGAACAACGTTCCTTTTGCTCGAATCCCTGGAGTGGGGGATAGGGTAATTCCAAACATGGAACGTAGAGCAGCCTTGATTTATGAAACACATTTGGGGGAGGGTCTGTCACATCAAGGGATCTCTAAAACAATTTTGACGTTAAAAGAGATGTACTGGTGGCCTGGAATGAATACAGAAATTCACATATTCATCAACACTGCTTAGACTGTAAATTACAGCGAGAGAGCCACCAGACACCATGCTGCGAATGCGGCAGCCCAGTACAGACACCACTGTTAGACAGCATTCGACTATCTACGCGCCTGCGTCCCACTGGACAAAGGCATTCCCGCAAATACTGAATCTAGGTTCCTATGGTTATGGCCTCAGCGCTCGGCTGACGCTCGAACTGTTATAAAAGATTTGCGAGTCTTTATCGGCACATACGCAATAGGCACGCTACATTCTGACCAGGGTCCTGCGTTTAGCTCTAGGGCTTACAAAGAAGCCATGGCCAGTCTGGGCGTTACATTGCGGTACTCCTCTCCATTCCATCCTGAGGGAAATTCGGTTGTGGAAAGGAAAAACCGGGACATAAAGCAGTCTATAACAGCTAGGGTATTAGGTTCGGGTGATGGGTGGGTCAAACACCTTAGTGGCGTACAGCGCGCAATGAACAATCTGCCAAGAAGTTCTCTAGGGGGGGTCACTCCATATGAGATCCTATTTGGGACAAGAATGTGGGTACCAGACCTAGAACACGTAGGCACAGTGGTGGAAAATAAACCATTTGATATCAAAGATCGTTTGGCTGTTTTACAGGAATAAACAAATTAAGAACGAAACAAAGCAACGTATTCCTACAGTCAACCACCACTGGGGATCAACCGGCTGTCCCAGCAAGGCCTGTCTGGATTCCAAAAGTTGGGGATCTAGTCAGAGAAAAAATTGCGGTCAAGAAGGAATTTGGACCTTCTTACAGACAACCAGTACCTGTCCTAGCAGTTCAAGGAACAAGAACAGTACTTCTGCCGCCCCTTGCTGGAAGAAAGGAGAAAAGATTTGTGTCCATCGACCTGATCAAACCACAGTATGTGGCCAATACTAAATAGTAGGCCTCGTGGACTCCGACCTAGTAGCAGACGCACTCCTCTCGCTACTATCCAAGAGGTTCAGACTGAAAGACTGATAACAATCGAGACTTCAGCTGAAACAGACGGAGGACTATGCAACAACGCTATGGAACTCATCCCTCTTGAACACCAAGTAACAGTTCATCCAAATACACCTGTCTACACCAACGTAACAAGTGATGAACTGGTTCCACTGATTTCTACAAATCCTGATGCAATTCCAACAATTGACAGAACTGCTTCTGGCTACTTCATTAACTTTGATACGTTCTCAGAAGATCCAAGTGAACCTGAAACGACGCCAGTGTCATTGAAATTCAAGCAGCAAGTACAAGACTTTCTTCAATTTATGAAAAAGACTTATTTGGTTTCTCCATGGATTGAACTCTGGATTACATCTGGACTTTTTGTTTTCCTGCTCTGGCTAGCTTTGGTTACAACTGTAAGCGTGCTTATAAATGGCAGATACATCCATGTGAACACTGAAGGAAAAGACGTAAACGTACTTTTGAAACCTCATAAATCTTCCCATCGTGAAGCAAGAGACTTATCATCAGTGAACATCACAGCTGTTCCTATACAGGATGGTATAGTATGGGACAAAACAGATTATGATATCTTCGGCCCGAATGAACAATTGAACATTCCACATTTGTTTAAAATTTCACTAAGTGACCTAATTACGTCCAGTACCTATTCTGATGATTGGGACTTTGAGACTGTGACTGACATTATGTTTGACCTAGAAAAATCTGCTGCATTTTCTAAACATGAATATTTAGAGGGTTCATCAGACTATGAACAAATGTATTGTTATAATCACTATGGTCATCATTATTTGCATAAATCTGCATATCCAAGAAATGTGTTTATGTTTAACCAATGGGAACATTGTCCTACACCACCTAAAGGTAGTTCAAAAACATTTGCTAATAAGTTTCCATATTTTTCAGGATACAATACATCTGATCCAGAAATGTTTTACTATAAAAATGTAAACAAGACAGGACTGAAAATTATGTTAACAAATACAAAACAGATTTATTCTGCATTATTTAATGCCCAACTGTCTAGACAGGGTTTCGACTTTTGGAAAGACACAATAGACACAAAAACTGTGTGGGGTACTAAAGATTGGCAAGTGCAGGGGATAGAAGCTTTATTTAGAGCCTGCATCATCCAGAACAAATAATGTTTTTGAATGAAACTATCCAACAAACATCTTGTCTTGGATTAGCCAAGATAAAAGAGATGAACACACCTTCTGTACCAACACCTGCCAGTGAAAATAATACAAAGGCAGTGGTGACAGTTGAGAATATACTACAACTCAACAGATCTAATCCTACTTGGAAAAAATGGTTGATCTGGCCCACAGACACGAATAACTGTCAGGAAAGATTCCTAAATAAAACTCAGGGTTTTACTATTCATAGGCCAGACCCAAGATACGTCCAAAGACAACATCCTGGGGTAGTAACAACATACAGTGTAGGGAAATTATGCCTCGATTGGCTGCATAAGTCTACACTACAGGATGTGAAACAACACTTAACCTTACTTAAAAAGGACACAGACCTTAGGGAATTCTTGCTTGGACCAAGAAAACCGCGTCAAAAACGTTTCATATATGCCGGCATTTATGCTGCTTATAATGAAGCTTAGAAGGTATCACAGATAGAGGCCGCAGAACGAATACGTGAACTTGATCGTATTAATTTAGAGAAAACACTCTCTGTGGTCGACAATGGGTTAACAACTTTGTCCTCCAGAATATATTCACTGGATGGCATTGTATCCTCTGCTATCGACATACTAGAACAAGATTTGGCGATGTTACAACAAGGCCAATCTCAATTACGTTCTATTATGTTATTAAGCTGGACGCTGCAATCTTTGCGAGCGGGCTATGTGCCTTGGCGTTTCATCAACACAACGGCTCTGTTTGCAGAATACAATCTCACTGATAAACAGATCGAACTGGCACAAAGAGGAGCAAAGTATACAGTGCTGAGCATTGAAAAATTGGAGAAGTTACCATTCACTGTGGCAGAAAAACCAGCTACAGAATGGCTTATTCATGGCAAAATAACATTACCTGTGAGTACTTTTCAGTTTCAGTATTGCCTCAGACAAATGCAAGCAGGCAAATATGAAAGGTTGGATAAGGAATACATTAAGACATCATGGGATTTACCGTATACATATAGATGTTGGAGTGGGGATCGTGAAGTGTTTTTGAGCGGTTCAAACTGTAAACTTGCACTGAGTGGTTCACTTATATGTCAAGACATTTCCTTGCACGGGGCTTGTAATGGTTCAGTGGAAAATTTGTCTTGCCATCAGCAGGGTACTCCAGCTGCTATGATTAATCCAACGTTTGGACAACTTTCTAATGGGAGTTACCTCATGTTGAATGATCAGAGCTGCTGCGGAATGCTGCCAGGCATCCCATATCTAGTAACGGTCAACTCCAGGGTCACTTTCTGTATGCAAGTATTGTTTCCCACAATAGACACAGTCAGGGAGTCGCCTCTATGGCCTTCGCTGAACGTCTCTTTTATAAGATTTGATACTCTAAGCAGAATGAAAGCCATGCTTTTACAGCAAACAGTGCCTTTGACCTCGGCCAAAGAAACCTATGATCTACAAGTAGCAAGGACTTCGGCTGAGATACAGACTTTAATACGTACAAACTGCCCTATACATTTCGTGGAAATGATATCACGTATCTTCAACATGTCTGATACAACCGGAATTGTACATGTATTTAAGAGCATCTGCTCAGGTCTGTTAGCACCTTTCCAGGCAATACTCGGAATCATCCCGAACTTTGCTCATTCGGTGTTTGGTGGCATACCATTAATTCTAGCACTTGTTGCCGGAATTCTATTTCTCTTCCTGCTATTTCGCTATGGCCAGCCTATTCGCAGACATCACTCCGAGCGAAATGGAGAAAGCTCTCCTTGAACGAAAGTGCCGTGAGCAAATAGTAAAGCTTTTGGGCATGACTCGTCTACAGGACCTTAATACAACCTGGTTCCTGTCATTCAGACAAATCTGGCAAGATTGCATCTTACCTGTTCTACGATGCCTGCTATGCGGTGAAGAATGCGTGTTGGACACCTGTCTAACATTTCCATCAGCAACGCCAACGGATGTCGATACTCTGCTGGACCCGATAACGGCCCATGCTCTGTGTTGTCCCCAGAGGCTTCCTATCCTGCTGTCAGCATTCATTGAGATCTCACAGACGCTTCCGCCTGCTGCTGAGGTACGAGAAAGAACTCCGGGCACACAGGTAACAACGGACGCGAACATTGCTGAGGCAACCTATGCTGGAAGCAATGCTTCCCATCTCTGTGCAATTAATCTACTACACGAGGTGTTCCAACTGACACCAACAACAGTGGATGATGTTTTGTCTATTGAAATAGATGATCTCATGTTTACACCAGACCCGTGAACTAACTCTGATTCGGCATACAGTGTTCCAGAGATGCAGTGACAATTTGGCCTTCATTTTTAAACAACTTGGAACTCTACCAAAATTGTTTTTTTTTTTTTTTGAACGAAAATGGCATATCTATCTGCTTAAAGTAGAACTAGCCTTATAATACAGACTTCTAGGTACTTCCACGGACACTTAGTCATCTTGTGTGTCTAAAACAGTTCATTAATTTTTATGACATGAAATGACTTTGATTTTTGAGAAACTTATCGATCATTTTTTGTCAAATGTAAATATTACTGCTTATTTCATTCCAATTGCATTTATTTTCAAACGTTATGCCTGTAATGAAAAGCAATGCTTCAAATGTACAGTACCTTTTGCATTTCTAATAGGTTTTTTAAAATGCCTTTTTTAAATGGTTTTATAAAACATTTTAGAACTATGCGGTACTCCATTTTAATGTTTAGCATTTTAAATGTTTAGCATTTTAGTATTATCATACACACGAAAGAGGAGTGGGTGTTGTATTCCTCTTAGGGTATCCATAAACGGGCTTTCCAGTATCATGTCCTTATATAGGCACAATTCGCCCTGCCCTTATATAGGCATAAAATCCCAGCCCTTATTTAGGCATTAAACCATGCACTCCAAATACAGGCAAGGTCTCTGACATCCGTCCACCCTAACGTCACAACGAGTTCATGAAGAACAGACCCTTAGGCTGCGGGAGTTTCCCTAGTCCAGGACTATTGATTTCTTCAAGGACTCATATATTATGCATGAACCATTATTCCTTAGGGGGTTCATTCATGACGTCTTTCGCTGTCCAACTCACGTCAATGCTAACATTCTTAGGTGCTCTCAGGTATAAATATACCTCGCCCCTGTAAACCAGAGGAGACCTCGACTTCAGAGGAGCCCGTTTCCCGGCCTGATGCACTGAGAAGACGCTGCCTTTCCTGCACGCAGAGAGCCCAGCTTCCAGCTTCCAGTGATCTGACTTCCCTTGCGGGGTGTTGGAGTTTGAGTCTGGCAAAGAGATTCCAACCTCTCTCATTCTTCAGGTATGGAGCTGACTAGAACCTAGAGGGACTCTTGGCATACTAGGCATACTAGACTTAACATACTCTTAGTATACCATAGTAAGGAATACTTCACCTACTTCTTCCCTCTTCCTACACCTAGGTTAGGTTAGGTACATTGGGGTAGAATTAGCTTAGCAACGCATCGTATGAGTACTCGCATTTTTAGTCTGTGTTATTTATGTAACAGCATATGTACTAAAAGATAATGCTATCGCAGTATTATTTATTTCTACTGCTCACCCTGTACATTATTTATCTCGCATACTGTCTTGTGATCGTAACAGCACATTTTACTTACACCAGAAACAAGACTGTTCAATAAATCCTTTATTGAAACGCCCGTCTATTTCTTTCTGTGTAACTTGGAGAAAACTAAGCATGCACGACTGAGCTGAGTGAAATAGTTATCTATTGTTTCCACGACTCTGGGACACGTTCTGATTCTAAAGGGAAACACAGTGGTCATGTTTTGCGGCTGCCAGAAACTACTCCCTTCTTGTTGTCAAGGAGTTTCTAGTGGCCTCTGAGCTAGCTGGCACAAGTAATTAAGTTTAATATACTCGATAGGGTCATACTGACCTTAGTCCTATGTCAAACCTATAGGATATATTATTCCAATGCGCAGAGCCTATTAGGGAAATAGGAGCTACACTACACCATACCAATGGTCCGGCAACCTATAATAGGCTCGGTTTCCGCAAATATAATAGATTCCTGGGAATACTGGATCTTTTCCACCTTTGAATCCCCATCCCCCTAAAATTTTGTATGTATCTCGGCACTCACTAGAACCCACGAAATAGTTATCATACATAGTGTTATCTCTACTAATACACAACTTTCCCTGTTGGGGCCAATCTAAAACCATGGCCGCATTCGTTTCGCTCTTGTCATAACTTCCCTCTTCAAACGCCCAAGGTGGGGATTTTGTCTTTTCTCCCATTGCTTTTCTTTGAAACTTAACCCTTCTGTCTTCTACCATGTCTAGAAAAACCTTTTCTTCCTTTCTTAACCTACAAGTAAGGTTATGTCTAAATACATAATCTAAAGTTAATTCTTTCGTTTGTAAGAAAAATTCTCCAAAAATCTTTGCAAGTTTCACCTTATTTAGTTCAGGGACTACGGGAACTTTAGCAAAAATAGCATCTGTGTCAGTGTAGTAATACTCTAATTTACCTGTTTTGTAAAATAAGCTAGCTAAAACACTACAGGTTATTCCATACGTCAAAGGAAGGTGATGCTACGTCCACCTTCTGTTACAGATGCAGGTAACTGCATACATACATAACAATCTCTAACATCCATCGTCTCTACATATTCATACAAAAGTTTGGTGAAGACATTCTTGGAGAAATCAGTTATTGACTTATCCCTATGAAATTCAGTACTATCTATTAGTGTTGCAGTGTTCTTTATGTTAGATTTCTTGTCACTATTCGTGTCATTCATGATTGCAGATGTATTTTCTCCAACTAATCTAAGTGGAATTATAATTGCTAAAATGAACCAAATAAGCATTAGTAAACCTATACAATAGAAACACATTTTACACCATCTACGGAAAAACTCACATCTAGATCTTCTATTCTCAGTGTCTACCATGTTGAAATATAATCTAAATATATGTACAGAAAATGTGTTTCCACACCTCAGAATGACTTTTTTGCCATTTTACCCTTTCTTTTATTGTTGACTGGAACCAATTGCTTTTGACGCACTTTTTGGTCTTTCAGAAATTTTTCTTTGACTTTATCAGTTTGTGTGTCTAGTCCGGTTGTGGATTTGGGGGTCTCCTTGGAAGACCACCCAAAGGTGCAGGGTCCACCCTTCGTCCACGGGTCCGGGATACAAACTGAGACCAACACTGGAGCGCCGAGAGAAAGGATATTTATTACAATCTCATGAGATGGAGAGAGAGAGCATCAGCAACAGACACCCGCAACTTGTCTGAGGAGGCAATCTGCCAAGCACTTTGGTTCCACGTCTTATATACCCTTCATCCCCACCCTATGCGTGTATAGTAAAGAAAGAACACCATGATTATGAAAAGGGGGGATGTATACAGAAAACGATGAACACCATGATTATACAAAGGGAGACGTGTACAGTAAAACAATGAACACCATAATTATACAGGCAGAGGTCAATCTGATAAGTTAGCAGATGGTCACTGTTGGGCCCCTGCAGGGTGTAGGTGAAACCCATAATTACACAACAAGCAGAGGTCAATCTGATAAGCTAGCAGATGGTCACTGTTGGGACCCTGCAGGGTGTAGGTGAAACCCGTAATTACACAACAAGCAGAGGACAATTTGATAAGTCTGAAGATGGTAGCTGTCAAGCCCTGTAGGGCGAAGGGCAGGGTGAGGACAGTAAGCGCAGGTGAACAGTCCTATTCAACTGGGGTTAGCAAGAGTTCAGTTAGATTGTGGCAAACAAGGGCAAGGACAGTCCTGCTTGGCTGGTTTAGCATGAGTTCAGGCAGGTGGCGGCAGGTCAGGTCAGGAACAGGGCGTTGGTGGCAGTGCAGAGGTGAGGTGAATCAAGATGTGAAGCCACAGAGCATTTGTGACCCCTGTATAGAGGTCGCAATGGAGGATGAAGCGCAAAATGGCTGAGCTAATGGCAAGACAACAGACATACTTTTCCACAGTCCCTCCTTTTGCCATAAGCGAAATCATTTTTAGTCAATTGCAATGTCCATCAATAGCTCTATCTCACGTTCAATCATTATTTTATTGTTCTCGACATGAGTATTTATAGGGACTGGCTTGATAGCACTTGCGCAGAGGCCGCAAAGTGGGGGACCACATTGAATGCAAAGACAGCAAAAGAAAATCAATACAAGAGGTATCAGGACGATCATTAGGACTTTCCATCCCCAAGTCAGTAGAAGTTGCCACAACCAGGGGCCAAGGGACCATGAGCCGGTATCTTGATGAAGATCAGAGGTGATTCGATGAAGCGTGGAAATAGCCTCATAGACAGATGAGGAATGATCTGGGATGTACACACAGCAGCTGGTACCGATGATGCAGCACGCTCCTCCGCGGTCAGCAAGGATGACGTCAAGGACCATGTGGTTTTGTAAAACGACGAGGTGTACCGCTTGGAGCTCCACTGTGTTGTTGGCCAGAATACCAGCTGTGATGTTGACAGTTGCTTCCATGACCCTGATGAGGTGGCGAATGTCTCTGCTGTTTTCCATCGGTCCCCAGAAGGGAAGGATGCCTTTCATGGCATCCAGGAACAGTTGAGAAGTAGTGTCTGCTTGGTCGACCACTTCGTTGCTGCGGCGGACGCGATGATGAAGAGGAGGAGCAATATAGGCAGGAGGAAGGAGAAACGCTATATAACATGTGCCTCCCCAGTTTTTGTGAAGCCAGGTGTATGCTTTTGTCCCACACACTAAATAAGTGTTTGGGGAAGCAACAAGCGGTGGTGGAAATGTCATGTTCAGAGTTGCTGTTATGGCACAAGAGCTGCCCCAACGTACTCAGTGCCTAAGCCTTTGATGCATATAAGTACAGGAATGCGAACAACTGATAGGGGCAATGTTCGCTTGGCGGGGGCCTTCTTTTTGAAGCTAGAAAAGCGAAGACGGTCAGTGGTGTTGAAGATCAGCATTTCCTCTTGCTTATCTTCCGATATTTTCATGGGACTGTTAGTTGGACAGAAAGGGTTGATGGTGTTGCCTGTCTTGTTCCACCATAATTCGTCCCGGAATTGCTGGAGAATGGTATCAGCGATGTTGCTAGTCTGCTGGGCATCCATGATGAGCATCATCCAGGCAAGGCAAGAGGCATGTACAGAATAGGGGTAAGGAAAAGCGATATTGGGTTTTCCGTGGATTGAGGCAGGAGACCACAGACCCAACAGTTCGTTTTGTTCAAGACCATATTATGTTGATGCAACATTTGAATAAAAGTGTTGTTCCAAAAGTCTTGTCTTCTGTGTTGGAGATAAGGGGGCAAGGACACCTGCGAGTGTTCAGTAGGTGTGGCATCAGTCGGCAATATGGTACCTTTCGCCGGCGCTTTTTCTTCCATAATCCAGAAGATGATGGTAAAAATGATCGTGAGGCAGAGAAATATTGTTAGCACTATTGACCTTCGGTTATACAGTTTGTTATGGTATGCCTTCTTCTTCTCCTCGAGGGGTGGTATGGCTGCGTTATTAGGCATAGCCAATCTTCTTTTGGGCTCTACAGCTGTCGGAGAGGGAGGCTGAGCCCTACGCGTCGCCGGTAGCTGGTGGTTGCTTCACTGGCTAGGCTTCTTAATACCCCACTATAAGGAGTATCAATCCACCCTTCCAGACTGTACTACCGCCCTGCGACTTTTGTTCAGCCCTCCTGTCCAGTCGCTGGAGCTCCAGAGGTTGTGCGAGGACGGAGGTTGTATCTCTCTTTGGCTGGTACTGTGTTGTCTTCAAACAGTTCAAGCTCTGGTTCTTGGAGGCCGTACACAGGGTGATCGTGCGTCAGCACTTCCTTGTAGGTGGCCAGCCCCATGGATCGGTCGGGCAACGCTTCCTGAACCTGCTGATTAATAGAAGACAAAGTTCGTGTAAGTACAGACAAGTAGTCGCTCAGCAATTCACAAGGAGAATCCGACAAGGTGGTAGCCGGAGGGGCACCCCAGATGTTCATTGGGCGGCCAAAAATTACCTCGTATGGGGTCAACGAGGTGCGGGAGTGTGGGACAGACCTTATTGATAGGAGTGCTAGTGGTAATGCATCGGGCCATCTAAGCCCCGTAGTCTCCATTATTTTGGCTAGTTTTGATTTGATGGTAGCATTGTATCTTTCCACCAAGCCTGCTGACTGGGGGTGGAAGACTGCGTGGAATTTTTGTTTGACCCCTAGTCCAGTTAATATGTGTCCAACTACCTCTCCAATGAAGTGGCTCCAGCTGTCACTCCAGAGTACTGGCTGTCAGTATAGATGGTGACAGCGAGATCCTGGCTAAGGGTACACGCGCGGGTGAGGTATGCGTGCAGTCTCAACAATGGTGTTGGTAGTAGTGACGGCATAGGCAGCAGATGTGGTACCATCTGAATCAGGCGTGCCCAGTACTGGCGCAGAGCAAAGAGCGTGACGTAAGTCTTCAAAGGCTTGGTCATGTTCATGTGTCCAAGGGAGGGGTGTGGGTGTGTCTTTTGTAAGTAAAGCAAGGAGTGGCTTAACTATGAGGGAAAAATTCAGAATCCATTGACGACAAAAAGAAGTGAGGCCAATTAATGCACGAACATCTCTTTGGGTAGTAGGAGAAGAAAGGCGTAGTATTGTTTGGATGCGGTCAGGTGTGAGGGTACGTCCCTCCTTAGACAGCAGATGGCCGAGGTAGGTCACCTGCTGTCTACAATACTGTAACTTATTCTTGGACACCTTATGGCCCTGTGACTCCAGAAAGTGTAAAGTAGTAAGTGATGCGGTGCGGGCCAGGGCCGGTTTGTCCGCAGCCAAAAGAATGTCATCGACATACTGAATGAGGACAGTGCCGGGTGGTAACTGTATCTGGTCAAGCTGTTGTTTAAGGGCTTGGCTGTATATGCTCGGACTCTCGGTGTACCCTTGTGGAGCCCGGCAGAATCTGTATGATCTGTTTCTTATGGTCAAACCAAAAAGGTAGCGTGAATCAGGATGTATTGGTATGGAGAAAAAGGCATTTTTGAGGTCTCTGACTGTGAAGGTGGTAGCAGTTGCTACACAAATGCTGGTAATACAACCGAACATGACACACGCATTATTCTCATTATAAGTTGTGCATTTATTAAGTTTGCTTGTTGGTTTAATTTTGGGGGTGAGGACAGGTACATTCCTTAATTCTTTTTAACAGCATTTAGTCTGCACGTCGACCTTGTAAGTGCAGTATGGTGTAATGTAGCTGCCACACTTTAATAATGGTTTATATATATATTTTTTAATTTAATTTGATGAGTTACTTTAGATATTCTTCTATCATCCATTAATTGGACTGAGTATAATCTTGCTCCCAAACCTCGTATAAGGATGAGGATTTAGCGCTCGTTATGGGCTAAGGGGAGACTCATTCTTAAGACTTGGGTGTCCTGAGCTGCACAGAGCGGAGTTTCCTAGGTTCAGCTCCTCAGAAAAACATGCCCTACCAGGGTAAGTGAAGGAAGCGCCACATGCAGCTCTGTTAACACAGTGTGGCGATTGTTTGCAAAGGGCTTTAAAGTTGTCCCAAAGTATTTGAGTTTGGGACGTTCCAACTTATTACCAACTGCATTAGCATTAGGTTAGCCAAATACTGTGGGTAGCTTAGTTACCGGCAAAGCAATAAACACAGCTGGTGGGACGCGATTCAGTGATTTCTGATACCTGCTTGCAGCTCACAAGTAGAATATTAAGGAGAATGGAAATATCACCCTCCTGCAACGCACCTGCAGTGGTGCAGCATCTTGAGAGCTTGGTCGGTTATTAGCTGGCATACAAAATGGCTGCTCGAGTATTTTTCGTAACACAGCTCTACATAGCCAGGCAATTCATACACCTAAACAATAATGTCTTAAATATTTAATTTAGGAAACATATATGTTTATGCTCCCAGTAGACTTGCTAGATTTAAGTTTGTTAAACACAATTTTTAGTTGAGGTGCAGCCTTTTCTTTTTTTTATCTACTGTGATGTTTCACACAAGAATTGTTAGGTTATTCTGAGGAATAGCGTCGAAATGCAAACCTGAAACTCATGCTAATTTTCTTCAGTGTAAAAGGAACAGTTGCGACAAGATAGGAAGAGGAAACAACTTCCGCCATTCTGCTAGAGCACACATCACTACTGTACCTTGTCAACTGTTTCACTCGTCATTTCTAGTGTCAGCTTCTATCATTCAACTTGCCCCCTCTCCCCCTAATTCTTACTAAAAGATGCTTCAATCACACTCTAAAAGTTTAGCAATATTGCCCTTTTTTTTTTTTATTCCATGAAATACAACTGATCCTTGATTGTACGAGAGCTCTACATCGCAGTGCCTACATGCATTTTCCGGTTTTATTTCTGTCGCTCGACAGTGGCAGGGAGAAAGTTGTTTTCGTATCATCAGCTTGCACATCACAATTTGAAGTAAATAAATTAATTCAACCTAAAACACACGGGCTGGTAAAGGAGACGGTTGAAGCAAATGGATCAAGATGTTTAAAAGTAAAGGAACAGGTAGGACGAGCAAACTGTCGGTAGAGGCCAGTAAGAACAACTGTTTCAGGGAAAAGAAATGAATAACTCCAAGCCATTACTATTGGGACAAAACCAGAACGAGGCCTCCATGTTGGGATGCAAAATGACAAGTTTTTGAATTCATACCATCCAATCTGTCTCAGGAACATTTCGCATTCCTACAGCGTGGTTTTAGGGGTTTTGCCAAATAGCCACATTAAACAAATCATGACTGCTTTGTATTAGGTTGTAATATTTAGTATTTTCAGGTGTAGTTTCCATGGGTTCACAGCACAAATAACTCTTGGGTTAGTAAATGGCACAGTTATTATTTGGAGTGTAAGCAATAGTGGGCCTGATTCCAGAAACCTTTTCCAAGCATATATCAGTGGAAAGAGTGGGCACTTCTGCAGGCAGAACCCGTCCTCTTTGAAATGTCGGATCGGTGTAGGTGTTCATGCCGAGCTTTTAATTACACCTGTGGAAGTGTTACCCCGGGTGCAAATGTTTCAGGCGGGATATGGTCCTGGGAAGGCAGGGCATGCACCTGAGGCGAACACCGAAGTTTCAACTTCGTGGTTACTCAAAAACATCTGCAATGCCTCCCTTACACCAATCTGTACTTCCCAATTTACACCTAAATAGCCCATGTGCACGTGGTGCAGTAAATGTGGAGAAACACGAGCGACGCCATAATTTCCTAGAACGTGAGAATAGGGACGTCTTAAATCTATTCTCCTGTTCAAGAAAAGGACTAATTGTGAAATTTTAAATGGGGAAGTGTTTGCACTTGGCCTGTGTGCCAGGCTGCGCTGTGTTTGCTGCCTGGCTGTACCAAGTACATAATACAATAACTGTATGAAAACAAAGTCAGTCCCTAAGGCTTACTCATCATGTAATTCGTTTTACATTCTCCTTTCTACTCCACACTCGTCCTAGGTTGTATCTAATGTTTTTGGTTTTCTGTTCTCCCAACAACTGCATTGTGTTTGGCTGTGCCTCATTTGCTTTACCGTCTGTTATCCTCACATTTGCAGTAGGCTTCGTTGTGTCTTTTATTTGTCTTCTACCCTCACCAACAGCTGCAGTTTGCTTAGCTTCTTGGCACTGTGTCCCTCATTAACTACAGGTTGCATTTTGCTGATGCATTGTGTGACCACGAGGTGCAGTTTAAGTTTGACAGGATTGGGGAAATTGGTAATTCTCACATTAGCTTTCGTTATTTACAGCGAAAGCGATTTTAACCCCTATTACAGAAGGGAAAGTGCAAGTTATATAATACCTTAGCCTAGGATTATACAGGCACATGCATCAAGAAAAGCTTTTGCGAGTCCTTAATTGCGAATATTAAGGAATCGCAATTAAGGACTCTCAAAAGCCTATGCATGTAGGAATCGCTATTGAAATAGCGATTCCTAAACATTCCTTAATTGCGACTCGCAAATTGTGAGTCGCAATTAAGGAATGTCTTCCCATTCATTCGTAGGGGCCTACAGGCCCATAGGAATGAATGGGAGATTGCATGCGCAATTTGCGAGTACCAAAAGGTACTCGCAATTGCGCATGCATTTCAGAGTGCAAGGGTGTCCAAAGGACACCCTGTTGCACCCCTGAAATTGCTCTGTGCACACATGTTGCACACACACATGCCCTAAGGGCATGTGTGTGTGTAACCTAACTTTGAAAAATGCACTTTAGTGCATTTTTCAAAGTTTTGCAAATTACCATCAAGTTCAACTTCATGGTAATTTGCGCCCCTAGTAGCGAAATCGCTATTTTGAAGTGGTTCTTGCATTGCATTTAAGGAATCGCAAAATGCGATTCCTTAAATGCAATCGCAATTTGAGAAATCGCAATTATTTGCGAATTCTCGAATTGCGAGTGCCTTGAACCTTGATGCATCGCAAATGCCCTTTTTGCGGGCGCAAACGGCCGATTTTTGTGAATCGCACCGTTTGCGCTCGCAAAAATGGTTGATGCATGTACCTGATAGTCCAGTAATTACTGATTATCTGCGCTGAATTGCTGGACCAGTGCTCTCCTCAAAACATGTTTGCAGAGGTAAGAAATGAAAGTATACTGAAAAAGATATACAAAGTGGAATTGCATGTCAATATCCATGTTAATGTGATACAATGGTCAATATTCATTCACATGGAATGGAATGGTGTTCATTAAAAACCAGGTACGCTTGTGCACGATGAAAATACAGAAGATATCACTTGCCTTCCTTGTTGTGGGAGGCCTGTCTTTAAAAAAAAAAAATATTATGCTACAATCCTTTCCTGAAAGATTTAGCAATTATTACACGTCTTTCAAGGGCTCGGTCTCTCTAGACAAATGTAAATTCCCTATAATTTGTACCTAAGGTACAGTTTCCTGTAAATTGTATTTCGGAGTTTGTCCATAATACTTTGCATAATTTTTGTTCAGAATAAAAAGTCAGTCACACTTCCATATTCAAAGCAACGTATTTTAAAAGATTTGTTTGAAATGCTGTATACTAAAATAGAATTTAGACATGCTATGCTCCTCTCCTCTTCACCTACTTTTAAAAACAAACATTTTTAATCACGCCCAAGGCTTTTCCTGCTTTCACCCTCTGCCAATTCCTTTCCCTGATACTTGTTTCCTTAGTGATTGTATATTTTACCCCTTATCCTTTAAGTACATTTGTATTTGACTCTTCAGCTACTCTCTACTTTTTGTGCATTAACTGTTTGTCTGAAAAAATAAAGAATAAATACTCTTTAAACTCTCCAAAAAATGAATTGATTATGGTTGTCCTGTGGTTTTCACGCAAAAGTCGATTTTGCAGGTGCTTTGGAAGATCGGCATATATCAACATAGATTTCATGCATTCATTTATTTAATCTTACTCCACCACAGCAGCTTCAGTGCAGTCATCAGCTTAACCATATACAGGCGTAGCAGATTAGTACACTTGTCTTTCTACCCGCATAGTACACAGCACATTAATCCCTTTAGCCATGTACTATCCTAACAGTTACTCATCGAGATGACTTTTGAGCATTGAGACTATGACGTGGCTAAAGATGATTGTTATTAATTTGATGAAATGCATATATCCATATGGGAGTTTTCCATGTCATTGCTTGAAAGCACGTCGTATGGAAAAAGGAATAGTTTCAGCGCTGACAATGAGTTATATATTATGGGAGCAATACCATATCTTATGTACATATCCTTACTCGGGATCCCTTCCGGGGGAGCCGGCTGACTATCTTCCAGCACCCTTGATGGAGATGAGCAACAAAAATACCATTGTGCAAACTTACTAAACACGGGCATGTTTTTCTATATTATTTTACCAAAAACGTCTCTACAAGTTTCTAAACCAGACAAAAAAGTCCACATTACCCGTTTTGCCTTCGCTCTTTGCAAAGAGTGAACAAAAACCAGATAACCAAAACCAAACAAACCAAACAAACAAAAGGTATCGCCAACCGGCGATCCTACCAGAATCCTTTGTCTCGTTCTCCAGGCGGTCTCTTTACTGCAAAGCTCGTCCAAGTCTATCGGGGGCTCCAGTCCGGAACGGTGCCACTTGCGGGGGTCTTTTCAGATGCAGCGAAGGTTGGGTGGTGGCTACGAAGACGAGGGTCTCTTTCGCGTAGGTATACTCCACCACCGTCCGTTCAAACTGCCTCGTAGGGACCCCTCGACCGGGCAGCCGCGTCACTGATGGGGACCACGTTTGGGCGCCAATTGTGGATTTGAGGGTCTCCTTGGAAGACCACCCAAAGGTGCAGAGTCCACCCTTCGTCCACGGGTCCGGGATACAAACTGAGACCAACACTGGAGCGCCGAGAGAAAGGATATTTATTACAATCTCATGAGATGGAGAGAGAGAGCATCAGCAACAGACACCCGCAGCTTGTCTGAGGAGGCAATCTGCCAAGCACTTTGGTTCCACGTCTTATATACCCTTCATCCCCACCCTATGCGTGTATAGTAAAGAAAGAACACCATGATTATGAAAAGGGGGGATGTATACAGAAAACGATGAACACCATGATTATACAAAGGGAGACGTGTACAGTAAAACAATGAACACCATAATTATACAGGCAGAGGTCAATCTGATAAGTTAGCAGATGGTCACTGTTTGGCCCCTGCAGGGTATAGGTGAAACCCATAATTACACAACAAGCAGAGGTCAATCTGATAAGCTAGCAGATGGTCACTGTTGGGCCCCTGCAGGGTGTAGGTGAAACCCATAATTACACAACAAGCAGAGGACAATCTGATAAGTCCGAAGATGGTAGCTGTCAAGCCCTGTAGGGCGAAGGGCAGGGTGAGGACAGTAAGCGCAGGTGAACAGTCCTGTTCAACTGGGGTTAGCAAGAGTTCAGTTAGATTGTGGCAAACAAGGGCACGGACAGTCCTGCTTGGCTGGTTTAGCATGAGTTCAGGCAGGTGGCGGCAGGTCAGGTCAGGAACAGGGCGTTGGTGGCAGTGCAGAGGTGAGGTGAATCAAGATGTGAAGCCACAGAGCATTTGTGACCCCTGTATAGAGGTCGCAATGGAGGATGAAGCGCAAAATGGCTGAGCTAATGGCAAGACAACAGACATACTTTTCCACACGGTTTTCTTTTCTCCTCCTCAGGATGGGCGCAGTTCACTTTCACCCACTTGTTCACAGTCTTTGTCTGGGTTTTCGTGACTGCTATCCACTTCTTCAATGTCAGGCAGTGCTATGTATACCCATTCAGGTGACTTGTATTTCAGGTTAGGTCTTTTCACTCTTTTGGGTCTCTGCAACTGTCTTTTATTTGTTTCTCTTTGTCTTTTCTGACTTGTTATTTCATTTACTTGTTCTGCATTGTCTTTGTTCAAATTTATTAGCTTATATTTCAGTCTTTTAATTTCGTTGGGCCAATTGTCTCCTTTTCTTGGCCTTTTCAGTTCGTTTTCCTTTTCTCCTCTTTCCGCTCTCCAAGTTCTCTTTCTTGGTCCTATTCTTTGCCTTATTTCTTCTTCACTTTCTTCAGATTCTGTCTCAGATCTCACTTCACTTTCTTTAACTTTGAACTTTATGATCTCTGTCTCTTTGTCTGAATTCGAATCTCCTTGGGTTTCTTCTGCTTGTAATTCTGAGTCTAATTCTCCTCGTGTTTCTTCCGCAACTTCCTCAACCTCTCTGTCTAAATCTGAATTTTCTTGGGTTTCTTCTGCTTGTAATTCTGAGTCTAATTCTCCTCGTGTTTCTTCCGCAATTTCCTCAATCTCTCTGTCTGAATCTGAATTTTCTTGAGTTATTTCTATAATTTCTGGAGGAATTTCCCCAAAGCTTGTACTTGGCTGTTCACCGTCACTGTTTATTGGTTCAGTTTCTCCTGTTTCAATATCAGTTCTTTGTTTTTCGGATTCTTCTGTTTGTCTTTCACTGGATTCAGGTTGGTCTGCTTCAGATGCCGAACTGGTATCTGATATTTCCAGATGCCGACTTACAGGTCGATCTTCAGGATCTGGAACTCTGATTGTTTCAGTTTCTGCTTCAGATGCCGAACTGGTATCTGATATTTCCAGATGTCGACTTAAGGGTCGAGCTTCAGGATCTGGAACCCTGATAGTATGGCTGGCATGAATCCAATTTTTCACACCTGCACACTTTACTGCAGTTGTTGTCACCAGAATCACTTGACGTGGCTTGTCCCAGCGTGGAACCAAGCAATTTCTTCTTCTGTGGACTTTTATGCGGATCCAGTCTCCTGGACTCAGATCATGAGCTGGTTTTCTCTTAAGAGTGGTCGCATCCGGCCCAACCTGATGAAACACAGAATGCACCACATCAGCCAATCCTTTGCAATACTCCAGTATGAGATCATCAGTTATAGTCAGCAGTTTGTTGACATGTACGTATGCTTGTCTCATTGCTCTTCCCATTATTATTTCATGAGGACTCAGACCTGTTTTTCTATCAGGTATGCTTCTTATGCTCATCAGCACCAGTGGTAAGGCATCGGGCCATTTGAGTCCTGTGGCTTGACACATTTTCCCTAACCTATTCTTTATTGTGCCATTTACTTGCTCTAACACTCCAGAAGCCTCTGGTCTATAGGCACAATGCAGCTTTTGTTGAATGTCTAGTGCTTCACATATTAGTTGGATAATTTCATTCTGGAAATGCGTTCCTCTATCTGTTTCTATCGTTACTAGAAAGCCATATCTAGGAATGAATTCTCTCAGTAGGAGCTTAGCTACAGTAACTCCATCATTCCTTCTTGTCGGATAGGCCTCCACCCAATGACAAACTCACTACTGTCTTCCTTCCAGGATTTATTGGCATATAAGGCATCTTTGGCAAAAGGCTTTCAGCTATAGCCCTAAACTTTGGGTTGTACCAGGTCTGTTTGAAAAGTCTGATCATGGCATCCCTACCTATGTGTGCCTGTCCATGGTACATCCGTGCCATGTTAGAGATCATGCTATCAGGCATAACTGGTCTTTCATCCCTGTAAACCCACACTTCATCTTCCTCTCTCCGTCTGCAAACTGATTTTATCCAAATGTCTTTTTCCTCTTCACTTGCCTCTTCCTGCAATTGTTTCACCTCTTCCCATGTTTCAACCGGGTTAGTAAACAGCAAGGGACATGAAACATTTTCTTTTTCCCTTCATTGAGGTCATATTTCTGGCACAATATTGAGCAAATTCATCAGCAAAATTGTTACCTACTGCAATGTAATCAGTTCCATTTTTGTGAGCAGTGCATTTTACCACCGCAATCTGTTTAGGCAGCTGTATCGCCTCAAGCAACTTCTTCACAAACTCACCATTCCTAATAGGAGACCCTGAGGAAGTCAGGAATCCCCTCTGGGACCAGATCTGTCCGAAGTCATGGACCACTCCGAAGCCATACTGGCTATCCGTGATCACAGTAATTCGGAAATTCCTTCCCAATTTGTAAGCTCGAATCAGAGCAATCAGCTCAGCAACTTGGGCTGAACGTATTCCTCTCAAACAAGATGCTTCAATTATGGTTGCCACCGTACATACAGCGTACGCAGCACTTAAAACTCCTTCATTTGTCCTCAAGCATGATCCATCCACAAACATCACATAATCTGACTCTTTTAGAGGTTCATCTCTGATATCAGGACGGGGTTTTGTGCAAAATTCAAGTACATCCAAACAGTTATGATCAACCTCATCTTTGACCTCTGCATTTACTGCATCTGGCAGTAAGGTGGAAGGATTCACACTCGTGCATCTTACAATGGTTACATGAATTGTGTTTTTGTTCTGGTCAGAAGGATTTCAACTGAATGTGAGACATATACTCTCAAAGGATATCCCATCACAATTCCTTCACTCTATTCCAGACTCACACAAGTAGCAGCTACAGCTTTCAGACATCCAGGCAACGCTTTTGCTACCGGATCTAAAACAGCTGAAAAATAAGCTATTGGTCGTCTCATTCTTCCATGCCTCTGCACTAATACTGAAAGTGCACATCCGTCTCTCTCACTACAATACAGCTCGAATTCTTTCTCATAATCAGGCATTCCCAATGCTGGTGCTTCACACAATCTTGTTCTCAGTTGCTCGAAAGCCTTCATTTCTTCCTCATCCAGCGCAATCGGATCTTTGACATCACTCTTTGTCAATCGCTGTAAAGGTTTTGCAATCAATGAAAATCCACTTATCCACTGTCGGCAATAACCAACCATTCCAAGGAACATTCTCACCTCTCTTTGTGTCATTGGGGCTCTCATTCCTTTAATAATCCTTATTCTTTCTGTTGTCACTTTTCTTATCCCTTTCTCAATCTTATGACCTAAGTACTGTACTTCCTGTTGACACAATTGCAGTTTTGATGGGGACACCTTGTGTCCTCCTTCTGCCAAAGGATTCAGTAAAGCAATTGTGTCCGTAACACATGCTTCTCTGGTCTTTGATGCCACCAATAGGTCATCGATATATTGGACCATCACAGATTTTTCAGGCATTTTCAAACTTTCTAAGGATTTCTTCAGAATTTGATTAAAAATAGAAGGACTTTCAGTATACCCTTGAGGAATTCGACACCATGCCAAAATACGTTCTCCCATCCAAAACGCAAATAATGGCTGGCTGTCAGGGTGCAATGGAATAGAGAAAAATGCATGGCACAAATCAATAACTGTGTACCATTCTGCATCATGAGGGATTTGATACAGTATTACAGCAGGGTTTGGCACAATTGGGCAGCAAGGAATAACAACTTTGTTCACTTTTCTCAAATCCTGTACTATTCTATATGTTCCATTTGGCTTTTTCAATCCCATTATAGGAGAATTACATGGACTGCTCATTATTTCTCTCAAAATTCCTTGTTCAATCATCTTATTAATTACAGGTCTTATTCCTTCAATAATTTCTGGCGTCAGTTTGTACTGCGGGGTGTTTGGGTAATTCGTTCCTTCTTTTACAGTAATTTTTATAGGATCAACTTCTCTCATTAGTCCAATATCTTCCCCTGTGAAATCCCATACATTAGACCTGACTGTTTCTTTCAATTCAGTAGGGATTTTCTCTGCATCGAACACAGGAAACATATCATACATTCCTGGTTCTAGTTCTGCCATTGTCATTTTATACAGAACATCATCATCTGGTGTCTGGAAAGCAATACCATCTGGAGTACAGTAGATGGCACAATTCATTTTGCAAAGCAGATCACGTCCTAATAAATTTACAGGACTACAATCACACACCACAAAGCGGTGCATGTCTTTGAATGGACCAATTTTCACCTCCACTGGTTTTGTAAGAGGGGTTTTAATTTGCCTGTTTGAAACACCTACAACTTGGATGTATTCTCCTGAGAGAGGAAGATTTGGAATTTCCACTGATCTAACAGTAGAACGGGTAGCACCAGTGTCCACAAGGAATGTAACATTTACACCATTCACTTTTCCATCCACAAATGGACCTGACTGATCTACCTCTAGAGTTGCGCCAAGCACGCACTCCTCTTCCTCTCCTAGGCACTGTCATAAGCTTTCATCCGATTCATCTCCATCTTGCCGTAACCAATATTGTGAAACAGCAGCTGCGCGCGGCAATTTTGTTACCTGCTCTCCTCCGTAGAATCCTGCCTCTGTACTGTATCTTTGAGGATTTACACTCTTTGGAAGAGGTGGTTGCGGCACCTGACACTGTTGAGTAACTACCTGCGGCTGTTGCGGCTGTTGGTAACTCACCTCATTCTGCACCTGTGAATTTAATGGTTGATTCTCGGTATTAACTCTCGGAGGTAATTTACACTCGTTTCTCCAGTGCCCTAATTGTCCGCAATTATGACATGGCAATTTCTTTTTGGCTTCTTCTATACTCATCTGACCTTTTCCCTTACCAATATTCGGTCTGAACTTGGTCTGTCCTGCGCCACTAGACTGATTATTCATCTGAGCTTCTTGCTGTTCTGCAACCTTTACTTGTGCCCACATTGCCTTTTCCTTGAGTTTACGCTGTCTTGCCTCAATGTCATCACTGCAATATTTTGCATACCATAATACTTCATCTACTGTGCTAGTCTGCCAACATAACATATGCTGCTTAATCATTTCACTTATCTCAGGTTTCAAACCATACACAAATCGATACACAAAATGACTCATGTCTTTTTCACTCAAATTCTTGTATCCACTATACTGTTTAAAAGCCAAGAGCAACCTTTCATAATAAGCATGTCCAGATTCCTTATTCTCCTGAGTTGTTCTATCAATCTTTACCCAGTCCGTTTCTTTTGATGGAATCTTATTTTTCAGGAATGTAATTGCCTGTTCATATTTTCTCATTACTTCTGAACTTGGGGCTCCTGTTTTTGTATCTCTAGGATATTCTTCCTTTGGCCAGTCAATTGTAATTTTACACTCTGTCCATAAATCTGCAGGAACAACAATCTCAAACAATCCATCCTGATCTTCCCACAATACTTTTGAAACCTTTACAAACCTTTCTACCTGTCTATACCATTCTACAGGCTTTTCTCTCAATCTTGGAAAATCATTTGTAAATGACAATATATCTTGTCTGGACCATGGGACGTGTACATAACCTCCTCCTGGAATTTCTCTCATTGGACATTCTATTACCGTTGGTTCTTTTTCTTTTACTGGAAAAGCCAATGATGCTTTATCAGTTGTTCCCTCTTTTCTCCTTATCCACCTACTTCTCCACTTGTCTACATCTCCCCATTTTCTCAGTAAAACAATTAGTTCTTTTATATGTGTGAGTTGTCCTGAAGTATTCAGATTTTCTATGTCCTTTTCACTAAAATCTACCCTGTACAGTTTCTGCAATCCCCTGATTTTTGCAAACTCTACTCCTAGTTCGTTCGCTGTTTCTTCCAATTTTTCATGCAAGTTCCTAGCTCTCCAAGTGATGCTTTTACACATAAACATTAATTCATCATCTTGATAGGACTTCAATCGATCTGTACCAATAGTCCCTAGAATCAATTCCTCCATATCTATCTTTAATCTGACCACATCCAAAGGTTGTGGTTCGGCATCTTTTTCTGCAAGCTCCTCAACCAATCATTTAATTCCTCTGCAGTCGGACCCACAGGGGTTTTAGTTAATTCTACCCTGTTTACACTTTTCTCCGGGGTTTCAGTTGCTGACTCGGCTCCCATAGGAATCTTATTTATCGGACTCTCATTAATTGTCAAATTTACAGGTGGACTTGACCTAAATGGACCCACAGAATCTTTTGTCTTTCTTTTTTCTGGAATTATCCCTTCTCTTACTTTTTGCGTACTAGAATTTAATGGAATTATTAAGGAATGTTCATCTATCTTTTGATTTTCAAACACTGGGATTACTGGCCCTATAGTTACTGGCACAGTCACAGCTTCCATATTCTTTGTCAGTTCTCTTATCTTTTCAGTCAACTCTCTTGTGGTTCTTGCTAGTTCGGCTGAATTATTATTATCATGTTTCACAGTCTGTGGTGTTTCTAGTTTATTAATTGGACTATTTATTTCAGAAAATTGTTCAGAGCTTTGATTTATTACAGTTTCCATTTGCGGCGCGTTTGGTGTCACCACCACAGAATCCTGTTGATATGGAGGGGGTCTTTTATTAAAAATGTCCTCCAGCAACTCATCCTCTGTGTCACTAACTCCATACCCATATCTCTCTGGTACTGCATGCTTTTTTTTTTGTCCGTACACTTTTTCCCTGTATATTCTTCAACTGTTCTGACAGGAAACATACCATCCGTCATGTTGGCATACCGCCATCGTCTCATCCTGTCTTCATGACTCAAACCCCATACTCTTCTATGAACAAAACTATAATTCTTTGCACCTCTGTGTCTTTCCCTTTCATACATCTCATCTTCCCATTCACCTAAGGCTTCGAACTGTGTCGGTCTAGGTCTCGGTTCAAGTCTCATCATTTTTTCTCTCAAATTTCGAAGTACAGCTGTGCTAAACGAACCATTTTCCGGAAATGCCAATACTCCATCATCTTTGGTATATTTCACCCAATTTTCCAACCAAATGCAAGTATGATAGCCATATTTCACCATCATGTAAGATGCTGGTGTTTTCGGCGGAGGAAGTACTTCTCCTTCTCTAGTCACAACCTTTTTATCTTTCTTAAAAAGATTTTTAAGCTTCGCAAACCATGACGGTTTCTCTCTATCACGTTCATTGTAATAAGCCATATTTCACTGTTGTTTTGCCGAAGCTAATTCACACAATTCTTCACCAATCAGTTCTTTCTACCGCTCGGCTATTCTGACCTATCCCAGCGCATCTCACACCAATGCACCAATCAGAAAGCTCTACGTCACTCTCACACTAACCTATTCCAGCGCGTCTCACACTAACGCACCAATCAGAAAACCCTTCGTTCTTCCACAACTGGCCAATACCAGCGCGGTTCTTGTTGACGTCAGTTCTACTCCTGCTTCTACTGACCCCTCCTTTACAAAAATTATCGACACTTTTCTTTAACTTTTCTTTTCAACTAAATCGATTAGTTACAACGTAAAACACATTACCATTGTCTGTTTCTCTAAACAAAAGAGATAGTTTATTCTAACTTACAAGAATACTGTTTCGTTCGATAAGTGTAGCACTTCTCTCTACCTTACCCTTCTCTCAAGCAAGAGGTAAACCCGTTTCTCTGGGGATAAAACACATGTGGAGACTACACTGCTCCTGAGAATTAAGGCCAAAGTTTCACAAGAAAACCTGTTGCTATTTCACTCAAATGTAATTCATACATGAAATTTCCCTAACATAATATAGCCTTGTGTTATCACCAAATTTGAAATCAGACAATGTACAATTCCATGTGACTTCTCTTGCTACACGTGTCCACTTCCTACTTCCCGGAAGCTTCAAAATTCTGACTACACATAACGTAATACAAACTCAACATAGAGTGTTAGACATGAAAAAATCAATAATCAATAATCATCAAACTAATCTATAGAAACCATAACTCTGCTACCAAGAAATCTGATCCAGCGCGGTTAAAATATATGTTTCCTTATGACGCTAACCCAGAAAAACACGTACTCAACCTGAATCATATAAAATCTACGTCGGTGGGGCCCATAACACAGCATACATTCATTCACTCAATTTTCTGGATCAAACGCTAAGGAAAAATGAGCTGCTGGACAAACGGGATACCTTATTAAAAATGACAGAATTATAACCTATACATTATATACATTAACTTAGGATCCTGTCGGTTCTAAACATCAAGGTATTCCGCTATTCGGTCGATGGACCAACTAGTAGAATCAGTTGATGGCGATTAAGTCCAGCTCAATCACAATTAAAACCTTTAACATTTATTAATCACAATTTTATTTTAAAGAACCACAGACTCATTTTAGAGTTAGCATATAATTTTATCTAAATTCTTTGAGCAAATAAGTAAAGTTCTTTATTAGGCAAAATACATTTGAAAATATTAATAAGCATTTAAGTGAAATTTTGAGAATAGAAACGGAAAATACTCATTACCCTTGGCCATAGGGCGATGACAAGAATGGTTCACCAGGAAAGAAAGATGAACCGCAGGTCACAGGATAGGACTCCCCAACTGACTGACTGTCCCGCTAACCTCCTCGGACGCAATCTCCTCCCGGGCAACTCCTGCAACGGTCTCGTTCCTTCCCCAGTCAAAGTCCGAAGTCCAGAATGACAGAGTCTCTCGCAGCATCAGGATAGAAGAAGCGAACACCAACATCAATATAATCGCTGCACAATGTAAGAGCAGACTCTCTTATACCCTATTCTCTGACTTGCTACACTTAAAGTTGCAATGTTTAGGGGCAGAAATCACGCTAATTGGTCCATTGGAGGGGTGGTGATGGTCACCTCATCGTCCTCCTTGTTCGAACCGGTTTGGGGACAATAATGCATACAGTAGTTCTCGTGATCAACAATGTCCAAAGGTAATTCAATTTGTTAATGTATTTTGTAACAAACTCCGATGGTCACACATTAGTTCATCCTTTGTCGCTCGATTCTTGCATCCGTTCCCATGCATATATGCTGAACTCTTGGCACGATCCTTGTTGCAGGTCAGACTGGCCTTGACATCTCTCACTCCGGGCACAGGCCGCATACACGTGACTGGAGCATTCACTCTGCCCATGCGCGGGGGCCATTTTATTCAGCACACGCAATCTCGTCCTTTTCCGGCGGCCATTTTCGAAGCACGGCCTAGCAGGCCCGAACGAAACTAATGTAAGAACAAACACAACAGAAATTAAAACATGGAAAATAAGCCTTTCTGTTTACCACCCGCCATTCTAAAGACCAGTGTTAGGTATTACCTAGCAGAAGAGACATTTAAAGCCATTTTACTTACCATCTGCATTCTTTGCCACGGTGCAATTTTACTACGCAACACAAATCATGCAATTTTACTCTATTTATTACGCAAATTACAATACTAATGTTATTTTGCTTCACATTTGCAAATAAATTCGATTTTGCAATGCCAGCAAGTTGCCCACGTGTAATGTTTAATAAAAAGGTGCATTTGTTGATTAGTTCATGCGTTTCAAACGGTTAGTATCATTAATCGTTATGAGGTCATTAACTTCCAAGGGGTACACAAAAAATATTTTGTTTCCCCTGCTCCATCACATGCTTAAGCCACACTCCTAATTACATGGAACACCCACATTTTTTCATTCCACTTAAAGTAGTGCACCACGCTATCCTTGCTGAGATGCTCACATCTCTTCCTTGCCTGCTAAGTGGCTGCAGAGCTCTTAAGATGTGCAGGTCCAAGCATGAGTAGCTGACCAGTCCATGTTTTTGCATGGATTGGTCAGCTACTCATGTCTGATTTTATAATGGGATAAACAGGGCTACAAGTTCCAGAATGCAGGGCAAAAACACTGAGATTAAGAGACATACAGACTCTGCCTACGCGGAATTTTCTCCGACCTCTGGCGCTGTTTGTAGAGTAGATAGAACATGGGCAGTTGGGGTGAAAACATTTTTGCTCACCACCCCTGCTAAAGAGTCTCAACAGATGCAAGTTAGGGAGGGGGGCAGGACCAGCCCCTAGCCTCTCTGCACAGGGATTTTAAAGTGAGGGCAAGATCTCATGGAAATGAACGGTCTCATCCTGGGCTGATCACAGAAAAGGTATCTATCACTTACTAAAAATATTAACCGTCATCACAAAATATATAGTATATGACAGTGATGTTACATTTACATGCTTGTAGTTCTTAAGCTATACTTGCAAGGGGTCGACAAAGATGGGGCTGCAGGCAGATATTCTAGATTTTTGAGGTGCATTCTTTTAGAAAATAAATGCTGACCTTGAAGAAATTGTCTGTACTTGACACCCTGTATTTTTAAAAAATCATTTTCATTTGAATTTTAGTTGATCATGTAGTAACATTCGGATGGCCCAGACCTTCTCTGCAGCATCACCCTCAAACCTTTTACTTCTAACTTCCACTTTTTGCTGAATTCGTTTTTGTTGGCCCTAGGACTTTGTGCACTTTACCACTCCGAAGCAGTGCTAAAGTGCTTGTGCTCTCTCCCTCTGTGCACTCTACCACTGTTAACCAGTGCTAAAGTGCTTGTGCTCTCCCCCTCTGTGCACTCTACCACTGTTAACCAGTGCTAAAGTGCTTGTGCTCTCTCCTCTAAACATGGTAATATTGGCTTACACCTGATTGGCATATTTTAGTTTACTTATAAGTCCCTTGTAGAGTGGTATACCATGTATCCAGGGCCTTTAAACTAAATGCTACTAGTGGCCTGCATTACTTATTGTGCCATCCACTTATGTAGCCCCTTAAAACATGTGCCAGGCCTTCCATTTGCAGCCTGATTGCAGTTTTAAATTGCCAATTCGACTTGGCAATATAACCCCTTGCCAAGCCTTAAACTTCCCTTTGGTTCCATATAAGTCACAGCGGCGGCTCCTCCGCTAATGCGGAAGAGCGTCGCCCCACTGCATTTTGAGCAGTGGATAAAATAAAAATAAAATGATAATAATATTATGTTATTATCATTTTATTTTTCCGATTTGCGGGGAGAAGTGGTGGGCACTTAAGTGGGCATGGCGGTTTGGCCGGCTGTCTTGGCTCGGCCAAACAGTCATGCACACTTTGCATGTTCCCCACCAGGCTGCAATGCACAGCCCGCTGAGGAATTTATTCAATCATCATAAATTCTGTTTCATGGCTTCTTTTAGCCCGAAATGCATCGGGACCAACAATCTGGGAGCAACCATTCACCTCATCTAAAGATCTCCTTCTTTAATGACTACATGTGAATAAATCATCTATGAAACAGAATTTATGACGATTGAATAAATTCAATTCTTGAGAACAGACCAACCTGCATTTTATCTTAGATTAAGTTCGGATCACTCCATTTATTGGACTCCACACTGTGCACTTAGGGGACACCGCCCTGGGGCAGCGCTTATCTTACAATATGCACAGGCTCCCACAGCTTGTCTAAGCGCCAAACCATGGGCGCTCAGACCAATCAAAATGCTGCATTGCAGCATTGTGATTGGCTGGGAGAGCCTGTTTGTGCTTCCTGCTTCACGCAGGAACAGAAGAGGCTGAGGTGAGGTGTCGGTCCGGGAGCACGGTAAGTAATTTTTTTAAATTTATTTTTCTAACACCGGTGCTCCTTGGTGGCAGCAGCCACTGATAAGTCACCCCTGAGGTAGGTTCTAGGTAGCCCATAGGGCAGGGTCCATTGTAATTAAAAGGTTGGACATGTACCTTTAAGTTTTACGTGTCCTAGCTGTTAAAAACTCCTAAATCATTTTTCACTACTGTGAGGCTTATCTGTCCCTTAGGATAACATTGGGTTGCCTTATTACAGATAATAAGTGCAAACATTTGATTGGGGACAGATAGGCATTTCATGTTTGGTATCTATGAAATTGTAATTAAAAATCCTCTTTAATGGTAAAGTTGGATTTTGAATTTCACTTTTGAAAATGCCACTTTTATAAAGTTAAGAAAAAGGGGGGTTCTAGCAGTCACATTCAAATGCTGCTAAACCAATTTAACAGACTAAAGGCCATCAATTCAATTGATATAATGGCAAAGGGTAGGCATTTTCCTACCCTGTGCCATTTGGTGCCTGCAGCCTGTCCTAGGCCACGTGACTGAGTGCAGTTGGCAATTAGCATTTGTGAATTCCTTCCAGACAGTTACACAATAGAGGAATTAGGTGTGCCTGACTGGGCCATCTGCTGGCAAGATAGGGGGGTGGAGTTGGGCACAGCCCCACTTGTAACTGAATAGGCTATGCTCTGCCTTCACACAAAGGGCTTGCTGCCACTGCATTATTCCTGCAGTCAGCTTGGAACCAGGGCAGGAGAGTCTAGAAATCCAAAGCACTTCAAAGAGAAACCTTTAGAAACTTCTCCCACATTAAAGAAGGCATCAGGTATAAAAAATAGGGCTCTCAGACCCACTCTCCAGATCACTTTCTGGTCCTTCTGAAGGACTTCCAGAGGACCATCTGCTGCTGTGGCCTGCTGTGTACTCAACAAGACTACTTTGCTGCACCTGGAAAGACTGCTTTGCTGCGTGGAGCCTGCCTTGATTCCTCAGAGGCCTGCCCTGCTTCTTGAGCTTGAAGCCAGGACTACAAGAGTGAGCCCAAGGGCTAGTTTGTTGGCCTCCTGTTCAGAGCCACAGGGACATAACAGGCTCCCACCATCTCGAACCTGCACCTGGACCCAGCTTGAGTGAGTCCTAACCCCCAAATGGTGCCCCTCCAGTCCTGGTACCTTGGTGGTGGTGGTAAGGGTGCCAGGATAGCTAAAACCTGGGTCTTAAATTTTTTTGGCTATAACCTGCTCTGAGAATTTAAAGGAGACTGGGACCAACCTGCTCATCGATCTGCCCAAGGTGCATTGCCATTTGGCCTAACTTCACGGCAGCTCCCGCTACGTTCTTCTCCGCAGGAGCAAATCCTGTTCAGTAGTCCTTCGCCAAAGGGGTATCAGCCCTCCTGGAACTCTCGTCGGCTACAGCCTCCTGCCTCATCCTACTGGAGATTTTTCAACTTCTATAAAAGTGACTAAGTCCAAACATAGAAATCTTCCCCGCGACTTCGTCTGGCAGCTCCCTGACGACCAAGCTCCCTCCTCAGACACAGCCTGAAGTCTTGCCCTGCTGAACTTTACCTTCTCAGAACTTTTTCTTAAAGATTTCTTCTCAGTCTGAAGGTATGCGCTGACTGGCGCTGACTGGGCCCGATCCATTTCTTGAATCTTACTCATTTTTTTTTGAGCCGGCCAGACTTTTCAACTTTGACCTGGTCTCAAGCGATTAGATGTCGGCAGTTGGCACTTTGATCTTTTATGCGTTAATTTTTCCTAAAATCTTAAAAAATTCTTAACTCCTGTTCTACTGATTGGATCATTGTTGTTTGGTGTCAAATAATTTAATAAAATGTACTCTATTTTTCTGAATTAGTGTGGGATTTTTCTTGTGTTGTGTTTAACTGTGATACTGTTTGTGTGCTGCATAAATACGTTACACATTGGCTCTAAGTTAAACCTGACTGCTTCTTGTGTGAAGATACCCAGGGTTAAGCACGTTAATTTTGTGACTTTTTGTGGTTCACTCTGCTAGTGATTGCGGCTGTTGCTTGACCAGTTCTAACACCCAAGCCAATCAACAGCCCAATTTCTCACACATTGTAACATATGGGCAGTAGTAATATATCGGTATTACACTATACATCATATAGTTTGTTGCACCATGTAGCAGGACAGTAAATAAATGCGTCAGTTAGACTGTTGCAACATATCTATAGTCTTCATACTACCATTCGTGTGTGGCCAACAGGGTTGTACAGTAAGAAAAAAACACAAAACCAAGCAAAATCTACTCACCCACTCACCCACGGACATCTCAAATCTATAACAAAAATGACTTTGGTACATGTCCTATCCAATAAAACCTGGAGTCACCAAGCACGAGGTCTTGAAAGAGAGGCATGACTAAGTATGAGGGAACCAGGAAATCTCAGCACTGGTGTTTGGGGAAAGGGGTTCAAGCGTTTAGAGATCTTTTATATAGACCTAGAAAGGGGATGGTACAGCGCTATGACAGTCTGGTGTCATTTTTGGAAAAATCTTTTAAGATTGTATCTCAGTATAGTGCTATAGGTCGTTTGCTTAGGCCTCCGTTTTCCTGTCTGTGGAGGGCAACATTCTTCACCAGTGTGCATATAATCACCTTGTCTCTCCATTGGGGGACCAGGGGAGGACTAGAGGACATCAACCTCATGGAGATCACCCTTTTCGCGACCAGGAGGGCTAGGTCAATAAGCCTTGTAGTGACCTCTATCTTCTTAGGTCCGGGGAAGGAGCCCAGTAGGCAGTGTTGTGCAATGGAGACATCAGTGTATTCCGTGGCCTGTGTGATGTAGGAAAATAACTCATCCCAGACTCACCGCAGTGTCGGGCAGTCCCAGAACACAGTCCCTAGTCTATAAAAAAGTAAATGTCAGGGCCTTTTTCAGGTGGCTATTGCAGCTTGCACCACCCATTGCCAATGCCAGTGCTGCCAATGACAGTACCTTTACACCTACTACCCATCATACTTCTACAAGTGTGACAATTCAAATTATTCCAGGCCGCCCAAAGCCATAAGAATGGAGTGGGTGGCAGATATTATTCATTTTTAATTTATATTGAATTATTCAAATCTCTATTGTTGTACTCTTCTCAAAATTAGACAAACAGCACTACTATGTGGTGAACTGTCATAAGTGCTGGTGCTGAGGATTAAGTGCCGGAGCCACCGGCTCAAATTAAGTACTACCAGAACATGTGTATCATGTTGTCTCAGGAAGCATGGCAGCGGGGTCAAACGTTTGTGGCCCTGTAATATATCAGGTGTAATCTATGAAGCGTTAGATAGGCTCTGTGAAATATATAAAATTGGATGCACTTAAAACTGGCGTTCCTGGAAATATTTTGATGGTATTCCCAGATTTTCAGCCATATTTTATCATTGAACGGCTGTTCTAGGGAGCCCTTTCATTTCATTCTCAACTGTAGTAAAATTATAGCTGGATCTTGTTGGAAATCTTGTATATCCATGAGATAGCCCCTTTACAGCGCTACAAGGTGTAGTATATGGAGGAGTGGATTGGTTTCAGGTTCCTCGTCCCATGTATTCCAGTGTGTCACAAGTGAACGTTTTATAGTGCCAAACACTAGGAAGATGCCACTACTCAGTTCGTTTTGGTCCAAACGTTCCTGAAAAATGAGGAGTACCCCATAGAAAAACAAATTGCCTACTGCACTAATCCCGGGGCACCTCCTCACTGAAAGCAGCCTAGCAGTGAATCTGTCATGTCTAGTAGGGATTCCCATGAGTGGCAAAGCAAAGGAGTAGGGTTTCAGGCGTATTTTGTGAGGGCGTTTTAGGCAGCCCGGAGCGATGGCTAAAAGGATCTGGTGTGGACCCCGGTTTGGCACCAGAAGTAGGATCCCGTGTAGGGCTTCCATCTGAATCTGTGAGGTCATGAGACCCATCTCCCAGTGATACTGACTGGTCAGCCAGTAGCCATCTTGACACCCTGTAATATTACAGCCAACACCTTGAGTCTCTGGTCCAAACACTGGCGCCCTGATTCACTCAGCCATTTGCCAGTGTCTGACGTACATACGTAAGTAGCAGGATTTACAAAGGCAACGTATTCACAAAATTTGCCCCTCACATGAAGTCTTATCCCAAGATACTGTTATATTGCACTTGAGGAAATCCCACAAAATGGAGTAAGTCTTCCAGGGAGATTTTTCCCTGGTGAGATTGTGGATACCCACAAGCTTGGAAGATTGTAGGTATTGTCAAACTCGTCGCTGACTCCTTTTCGACTCTTTAAATCATCGATTTACTCCTCCCAAGGGCTGGTGTAAATCCTTTTTTCAGCATGGCAAAAGGGAAAAGGAAACCTACAAAAATAGTGGGTGTGCAGAGGAGGGGGATTTATACCTGCCAACTTGAACAAAAATCTCACTGTGGAGGAGGGGGCAGGGCCCAGGAGTGGCCGGAGCCTCGTGCCAAGAAGTACCTGCAAGGCACTTTTGCCCCCACCCTGTCCCCAAGCCCCCTCCTCCAAAAACAAAAGCTTGCTGAGGCTGATGTCGATGTCCTGCGGTGTTTTCAGGCCCCATTAAGGGACATCAGCAGTTCAAAGCCTCGGATTTCAGTTCATTTTCCCTGCCACTGTGTAATATTGACCACTCATCGGGTGACCATGTGATGGGAGCCGATATTGTGTGTCACACAGTGGCACTGTGTGAGTTGGCAGGTCAGGGGGTTTGCTGCATTTGGCAATAGTTTTTGACTATATCAAGGAAGAAGGGGTATTTTTTTAAATTACCAGTGACTATCAACCTTTTTCCAGACAATGATGAACCAGGGATCTGCAGAAGTTAGCGCCAAGTAACCCCCAGGATTCTTGGTGCCAGGTGCATACATTCTATAAATAATTGACGTAAATACTTTGAAGACTCATCACGTAAATATACAGTAGAGCTCCAACAGCATATTTCAGTCTGATCTTAAACATCGACATGTATTACTCAGTGGCGGCTCCTCCGCTAAAGTGTAGGAGCGTCCCCATCTGCTCTTAGAGCAGTGAAAATGGGAAAAATAAAATGATAACAACACCGTTATTATGATTTTATTTTTCGTTACTGCAGGGCTGGGCTAGAGAGGGGCGGGCTGGTGGCTCAGGGAGGAGGATTGGTTTGTGCACACTTAAGTGTGCATGACTGCTTGGCCGGATGTCTTGGCTTGGCCAAACAGTCATGCGCACTTTGCACATTCCCCACCAGGCTGTGCATTACAGCCTGGTTGGGAATATGCGCAGGCTCCCTGTACCCATCTGAGCGCCGATCAATCACAACGCTGCTTTGCAGCATTGTGATTGACTCAGGGTAGCCAGTGCTCTGGTGCTTCCTGCAGCTTCTTCCAGACTGAAGTTCGGAAGAGAAGTGGAGACAGAGGAGTGGCGGCGGAAATTGCAAGTGGTTTTTATTTAATATTTTTCAACACCCCCCTCTCCCCCGCCACCCCAGTTCCCTACCAGCCACCACTTGTATTACTTCCACAATATTTTCCTCTCTTCACCGAACTTCGGTTGAGGAGGTATGGGGAGGACATAGAAAAAGGTTCACCCCCCATTAAATTACTTTAAATTAACCTTTATTTCGACTCGAGATATAAGATCCTCTTCCACTGCTAGAAGGCTGTGACAGGTCTGCCTTCCACGATCAACGGGGTAGACAGAGGATTTCCTCTGAGTGGTCTACCAGTGGGTTGCGGGGTTTTAGAGACAAGAACAAAAGTAGGTTAACAAAGAGTTCCCACACGCGTCACTTCACAGAGTGGGTCATGCTTTCATAGATGTCATTTACCATCAATGTTAACATCATCCAACTCCGTCCACAGAGAGTCATTTAAATCTTATGGAAACTGTCCATTCTTGAGATATAGACAGTGCTTAATTTGAGCCGGTAGTTGCAGGTGGGACCCACCAGCACTCATTTTTGGGGAGTGACACTTATTTTTTCTCATCAGACACTCACCCAGTGCAAAAGAAAGTAAAACAAAAAATGGGGAAAGAAAAAACAGTTTTGATGGGAGAAAGCAGGGATGACAAAGACTTGCAAGAGTGAGTTCAAGAGTTAGGGGGTGTCTGAGGATGTATGAAAGTGGGATGAGGTGGAATCAAAACTACGCAGCCTCGGTATCCGGACCACCTTCACGATCTTCGGAGCTCCAGCGCGGGCCTCTGAGTAAGACTTTGGGTCCCAGCACTTATATTTTTACAAATTAAACACTAGATATAGGTCATTGTATCGGGGGTTCTTAGGATTACTGGAAAATCCATTCACATTCAACCCTTGGGCTCTTCTGCATATGGAAAAGTTTGCACTGCATTCAGCCAGTTGCTGTTGTACTGGTTATTTAGAAGCAGGAAACTGTCAGTTACTGATGGCAGATCCTGATGTGGTTCTGCTGCTGGAAACGTTTAGCTGGCCGTCATCTGCCATAGGGCTGCCGAATGTTGGGACAAGGTTCCAGTGTGTTACCAGGAGAATCATTGGTTCATCTTGAGATGGTTTGCAGAATTAGCTCTATGGAGGCTGCCATGGAGGGAGCATTGAATGAGGAAGAATGGATGCTAGGTTTACTGCACGATAGTGATGCACAAGCATTTATGAAGTATTTGTCTCAAGAGTGGCCTGATTTGAGATTGTTGCAGGAAAATGTCATTCGTTGCAAAAGAGTGGCTGATAAACTATTGTTTTTGGATGGAATTCTATGTAGGCACAGGTTAAGATAAGATTTCTGGTGGCCTGGGGTCGACAAGGAGGCTGAACATTTTGTCAGGGATCGTGGTGCATGTGTTCTTAGTGATAAGATGCAGGTAACAGTAGTCCTATTACGCCTATAGCCAGCAGTAATGTGCCATGGCATAAATTTGCTTTGGATAATTCAGGACCCATTGGGGGGTGGACCCATGTTTGAGGTTATTTTGATTAATTATTTCTCGAAGTGGCCTCAGATAAAGTTTGCAGAGCACGTGAATTTGTGAGCCGTCATTAAATTACTTCAAGAGATTTTCTTGAGCGACGGTTACCTATCCCGAAGAGTTGGTAACCGATAATGGTACCCAATTGGTTTCCAAAGAGATGCAAGATTTTTAGAAGTCTGTGGGAGTGAAAAATATTAGGACTTCTATGTATCATCCCAGATCTAGTGGAGAGGGTGAACCATGTCATCAAGGCCCAGTTGCATTTGGTGCTTCTGACTACGAACAGCTACATTGATTGATTGTAAATTTAAGCTGCTAATCTGCTGTTTTGTACGAATAGGAGCTGTGTTCAATGCTCCGGGGGTGTTAAGTTTTAGTTTGCCGATTTTAATAGTGTCAATAGTGTGATTTTAAACTTAAAGACTTACCGTGATTTTAACCTAATCTTGCACTGAAAGGAGCTTTGTTCAATGCTCTGGGGGGCCTTTGATTAGCGAAAGCTGAACGCCGAGAGTCTCAGGTCAGCGCACTAGACAGCTGACGCTGGCACGCTCGCTCGGCCTTCAAAAAGGGCCGATGACGCGACCGCGCAGCGGTGCCTCTGACTACGAACAGCTACATTGATTGATTGTAAATTTAAGCTGCTAATCTGCTGTTTTGTACGAATAGGAGCTGTGTTCAATGCTCCGGGGGGGTGTTAAGTTTTAGTTTGCCGATTTTAATAGTGTCAATAGTGTGATTTTAAACTTAAAGACCTACCGTGATTTTAACCTAATCTTGCACTGAAAGGAGCTGTGTTCAATGCTCCGGGGGGCCTGTGATTAGCAAAAGCTGTACGCCGAGAGTCTCAGGTCAGCGCACTAGACAGCTGATGCTGGCACGCTTGCTCGGCCTTCAAAAAGGGCCGATGACCCGACCGCGCAGCGGATGCGCGCAGCGGGCGTGCCGCTGACGCGCCTAAGGCAAGCCCGTCTGCGCCCGTCCGTGCACGACCGGACCCAGGGGCCAGTACCCCTGTTGGTTTAGCCGGGGAAAAGTACGTTTATACCACGGAGCAGCTTAATGCCTACAGAGGAGCGCTAAGAAGTAAGTGCTCACACACAATGTCACTGGATAGTCTTATTAAGCACTGTCGCAACTGTTGTTTTAAACTCTGCCCTATGTTTGAAACACCCTCAGTCCCGCCTATCACAGAGGTTATTAAAATGTTTTTACTGAACTTCCGTTCACTGTCTAAACACTCATTGGAAATCTACCTTTTATTAGAAGAAGAGAGCCCTGATGTTCTCTTCTTAACAGAGACTTGGTTGAATGAAGATGCGGACCCTGTTATTGTCCAAGCCCTCCCCACTGCTTATGCAATACAGAGGCTGGACCGAGACACAGGGAGAGGAGGTGGACTAGCCATTATTTATAAGAATAAATTCAATTGCCGCTCCACTATAAACCCTCTACCAGACTGCGAAAGCATCTTCTTTACCTTAGGCATCTCCCATATCTGGACATTTTCAGGGATTTTAGTATACCGACCTCCAGGCCCTCTAGGCAATTTTTGTAAGGATTTTTGCGATATTGTAGCAAATTTAACCAGCTCCCTCCCCAATTTTACCATTTTAGGGGATTTTAATCTGCATTTTGATGACACTCTATGCCCACTTAGATGGGAATTAGTAGAGGCAATGGAGACGCTTCAATTTGCACAATTAGTTGTAGGTCCAACCCACTGTAAAGGTCATTTACTGGACCCTATTTTCTCAAATATTCCTAATCTTTTGGTCAAGGACCCTATTTCAGAGCCTTGGACGGACCATCATCTAATTCCATTTTTTTGGACAGCACAGGAGATTATTACTCTGGCTGAGAAAATCAGCAAACATGTACGAGTTTGGTCGAAATTGCCCGCAAAAGCCTGGGTTACTATCCTGGAAGACTCCGTTCCCACTTTCGAAACTAACCCAGTCACTGCGAATGAGGACCTAGTTAGTTGGTTAGAGCTGTCACTTGACACCATTCTGCCAAAGAAATGGATTCACAATAAAGCAGGACCGAACCAAAATGCTTGGTATACGCTTAAACTTCGGGAGCTTAGACAGTCCAGCAAAAAGCTGGAAAGAATCTGGAGAAAACATCCTTGTGTAACTAATAAAATTAAATACAGAGAGGCTATAAAGATCTACAAATCTGAAATAAAGGCTGCCAAAGCTCTCTACTATGAAGAAAGAATTACTTTGGCGGCAAATTGTCCACGCGAAATTTTTCGGATTGCAAAGTCCCTCCTAACTCCTCCGGCTCCTCCCATCGCCACTGTAGACATCCCTCGTCGCTGCAATCAAATTGCAGAATTCTTCTTCGATAAAATACAAAGTATTTACAACTCTTTCCCTCTGGTGACGGTTCCACAAACCTCATTGCCACTTGATGTGACAGCCCAAGATGGAGACTACCTGCTGGAGGTTATCCCCCCTATGTTTGACCTCTCTCCAGGGGCTCCTTAGTCAGCTTAAGTCTGGAGCACCATCAGACGTTGCCCCTCCTAATATTTTAAATTCTATGTCTGACACTGTATCTCCGGTTATTTTAAAAGTGATAAATGCTTCATTGGCAACGGGATTAGTACCCCCTCGTTGGAAACAGTCTATGGTTAGAGCACTCCTAAAGAAACCTAACCTAGATCCTAACGTGTTGACCAGCTATCGCCCCATCTCACTATTACCAGGAATTGGTAAATTAGCAGAGAAGCACGTAAACCAGACTCTCTCTTTCTTCCTTGAAAATAACAACAGGCTTCATTCATCACAGACTGGGTTCAGACCACAGCAAGGCACAGAAACTGCACTCCTGACAGTGGTGGAAGAATCAAGGAAAATCTTGGACGGTGGGGGCTGCGCTTATTCTGTTAGATCTCAGCGCAGCCTTCGATACGGTGAACCACCATCTGTTAATTCAAAGACTTAGAAAGGCAGGAGTGGACGGAACAGCGCTAAAATGGCTACAGTCCTTTTTAGAGGACAGATCTTTTGTAGTCTTTGAAGAGGAAATCACCTCTAAGCGAATGCCCCTTAGATGTGGGGTTCTTCAGGGATCTTCCCTGAGCCCCACTCTATTCAATGTCTATATGACCTCCTTGGCAGATGTAGTTACACCTTTTGGCATTCAGATCATCACCTACGCGGATGATACCCAGTTGGTGGTTTCACTTAATCAACAGGAGGACTCAGGCTTGGGATTAGCCTTATGCCTTGAAAAGGTGTCGAATTGGATGGACAGCTCTTGTCTAAAATTGAACGGAGCTAAGACTGAGATGATGCTCTTGGGTAACTCCACCTCGTTGAGTATAGGACCTTTTTGGCCTAGCTGTCTGGGGACACCACCATCCCCAAAGGACCAAATCAAGAGCTTGGGTGTATGGCTAGACCGTAAGCTTGATTTCAAAGAGCAAGCATGTAAGGTGGCAGCTTGTTGTTTTGGGATCTTAAGAATGTTAAGAAAGATCCTTCCCGTGCTACCCTTCACGGCTAGAAGACTGTTGGTCCAAGCATTAATCCTTTCACGCCTGGACTGCAGATAGTACAAAACTGTGCTGCACGTTTGCTTATGAATATGTCTAAGCGCCTTTCAGCCAAGTCTGCGCTTGCATCACTCCACTGGCTGCCCATTCAAGAGAGAGTCCAGTTTAAGGCCCTATGTATCACACATAAAGCACTCTCAAGTAAAGGCCCTCCCACTATCAGATCAATTATTCAACCGTATCGCCCCAATAGGTCTTTAGGGTCAGAGAATAAACAACGGGCAGTAGTTCCAAAAATAAGAAAAACACGAAGCGGGGGACGTCGCTTCTCGTACAATGCCGCCAAATTGTGGAATCTTCTGCCTATTGGTATCCGTTTGGAGCCAAACTACCTGACCTTTCGAAAGCAGCTAAAAACCTACCTGTTTCCTTAATACTGTTTGTAGTTGAAGCTGCACCGCTATTAGCACTGGGATGCCCCCGGGTAGCCATACGCTTTACAAATGCCTCTTCATTCATTCATTTGACATTGATTAAAGGAGATGCTTTGTGTGGAGCTGCAGGGGGAAGGACTTCACCCCCCACAAGACCACAGGCAGGAGGAGGAGCGGGAGCATTGTGTGGGCACATTTAGGACAGCGCCTTAGCCCTCGGCATGGGACGCCCTGTGTGGAGCTGCAGGGGGAAGGATTACACCCCCCCCCCACAAGACCACAGGCAGGAGGAGGAGCTGGAGCGACGTTTGGGCACATTTAGGACAGCACCTTAGCCTGCAGTGCGGGATGCTTTGTTTGGAGGTGCAGAAGGGAAGGACTTCAGCCCCCACAAGACCACAGGCAGGAGGAGGATTTTGAGTGCAGAGCGGGCACATTTAGGACAGCGCCTTAGCCCGCAGCGTGGAATGCTTTTTTTGGGGCTGCAGGGGGAAGGACATCACCCCCCACAAGACCACAGGCAGGAGGAGGAGCTGGAGCGACGTTTGGGCACATTTAGGACAGCACCTTAGCCTGCAGTGCGGGATGCTTTGTTTGGAGGTGCAGAAGGGAAGGACTTCAGCCCCCACAAGACCACAGGCAGGAGGAGGATTTTGAGTGCAGAGCGGGCACATTTAGGACAGCGCCTTAGCCCGCAGCGTGGGATGCTTTTTTGGGGGCTGCAGGGGGAAGGACATCACCCCCCACAAGACCACAGGCAGGAGGAGGAGCTGGAGTGCTTGTGGGTGCTTGTAAGACAGTGCCTTAGCCTGCGGCATGGGATACTTTGTTTGGAGCTGCAGGGGGAAGGACTTTACCCCAGACAAGACCACAGGAAGGAGGAGAGGCTGGAGCGCTGTGTGGGTGCATTTGGGACAGCACCTTAGCCAGCAGCTGAGATGCGCGTGGGAGATGTGCCCAGGTGAAGACTAGGCCAAGAACGGGCCTGTCAGCAACCGTCCGATCCCGGACCACCCTCTTGGCTGTGTGTTTTTCCTCCTCTCCATTGTGGGTAAGCACAAATTAAATCTAGTACCTGGTGATGTGAAGCACCTCATAATGGTCCGAACATTATGACGCTCCATACATCTGCAGTGTGGGCCAGTCCCGAGGAAATTAGTGCAGTGGAGGTTGGGCTTGGTTTAGGTGCTCGGGCCTCCAACCAAGGTTAGGCTGGTGTCACCACCCACGATTCCACCTCCTCTCTTGCACCAGTAGGCGCTCCCACTTCATCTGGCTTTCAGGACACTCAGGATGCTGGTGCACTCGTTCCCTCAAGTGCTGCAGTAGCGCGAACAGCTGTAAATGGTTCCTTGGTCGTCCCTTTGTACCCCACAAGCAGAAAAAAACTATCTGCCAGGGGTCTTTTGATTAAGCTGCCTAATTGGTTTTTTTCTGGTCGCCCTTCATCTTGTCTATTCACCAATGATTGCTGTGATTTATTTGTTGACAGGCTCACAAAAAGACTGGTTACAAAACTAGTCTTTGGTGGCCCCCTCTTTTTCATCCTGTGAACAGAGACTTTCAAGGATTGAAGATGCTGTTATCAAACTTTCGGACCAATTTAAGAACTCTTTTATTAATGGTAGAGGAGAGGCTGGGTTAATTGTCATGCAATCGTTTGATGAGAATGCTGTTTCTGTTGCCCCTTTTATATTGGCTCTGCCTGGTGGCACGATGAATGTGTCCTTGTGTAACGTAACTAGTGCTCATGTAAAGCGCTCCAATACCTTCAGGTCAAGTTAGCGCTATATAAATCTGCAACAAAAAAAAACCAATAGTGTCAATCTAGTGCCCCTACCATCTTGGCCCCATTCTATCTGAGGGTAGTTTGAATTTGAGTATAGAAGTCCGTGGTTCAAATTTTGCTACAGAATTGCAGTTTTCTCAGAAGCCTATCAATCTTACTTACCAAAACCCTTGTGATGGCTCAAGCTTTCTGCTGCCTTTTGCCCCAATTCATGGCCCGATTGAGTTTAACATCAAGGGTGCAGCCCATTCCTCGGTACCCTGCCTTGTGCCCCACAGTTTTGGCTTTCCCCCAGCTGCCACTCCTTATGTTCTCGTATTGGCTAAAGTTCCACTATTGTATTACCAGTTAACAAACAAAGTGGATCATTGGATAAACAAGCAGCATTTGTTTAAGTCAATTAATATGGTGAGGAGGGTGCAGTGGGTGGGTTCTCAACCTACGCTGTTAGATGGCGACTCTGCTGTGGTTAATTTTGATAATCCTCATACTGCTTTTTTTTTTGTTATCTAATCTATCACCTGGTACTGAGACATTTTTTGGCATTCTTTCGCTTCTGGTAGGCTATTTTTATAAAAACCCTTCTCATTACGTGGTTCAGGCAACAATATGGTCCGAGTTACCACCAATGTTCCTCTGCTTGAATGCAGTTTATCCACCTCTTATAGATTTGCGACTTTGAGTACTTTACATGGCATGATTGACTGTCTATTACTCATGATGAGAGTCTGTCTTCTAATTTGGGAGGCAACCCACTGCATTCTGAGTCTTTTGATACCTTAACGTTTCTAAGCTGGAATATTGCTGGGCTTGCCAAGAAGGAGAACAATGTTTTTCACACTTTTTTGCAAAAATTTAAAATTGTGGGTCATATTAGCAAGACCCACGTTAAAAATATCGCCGTTTTAGCGGCAGGAAACTGCCGCTAAAATGGCGATAATGGGCTTGCTAATATGCGTTATGGAATTCCAATAGAAGCCCAGGTTAGATGTCCTGCACATCTAACCTGGGCTTCTATTGGAATTCTATAACGCATATTAGCAAGCCAATTATCGCCGTTTTAGCGGCAGTTTCCTGCCGCTAAAACGGCGATAATTTTAACGTGGGTCTTGCTAATATGCCCCTGTGTGCTTTCAAGAAACGTGGGATATGTATTCAAATTTCTTTTTTGACGATTCTTCTTTTTTTTCCTGCTATTCCATCATCCCACGGGAGGGTCAGCGGTGGCCTTCTTGTTTTGGTTGCTCTGAACTTAGCATGGAAAGCCAAGGAGATTAACACAAATTCACCCAATTTGGCTACTGTTTTGTTTACATTTTCTAATTCTCTCAGTTTATTCATAGTACATTTTTATAATGCTTTTTCTCTGTCTGGATCCCTTGGTCAAGCTCAGGTCCTTGGAGACTTTTTGACAGTCTGCCCATTTCTTTCCTTGATAACAGCTTTGTTATCCAAGCCAGCGATTTTAATTTGCACCATTGTTTGCAGGGGTGATTTACTCTACACAGTCATGTGGGCTCTGTTTTTTCTGAGACCTTACATTTTTAGCACATTTCTCAGGGACAGCGTTATTAATTAAATTATATAGGAGCACAACGTAGTTTCCACTTATTTTTCTCAAATTGAGACCCAATCTAAAGAGAATGTACCCACTTTTGTACGTAGAGCTTGTACCAGTATGACTGATTATCTTTTCATTCAGTAGCGGCTGGTGTCAGGGCAGAGTGGCGGGGCAGGGAACAACGACGAAAATACAAACAAAAAAAAGAACTTACCTGCCGCCCGCCGCATCGCAGCTCTTCTGCTTCTCTCTGGTTCCAATCCACTGCAGCACAGTCTCCCAGACTCCCCTGGGGCCAATCCAGATGCTGCCCTCATGCTGCTTGCAGCATGAAATGAATGTCAGGATTGGCCTGAGTGCCCTGGATTTGCACTCCCAGAGAGACTGGGAGCCTGTGCCTGCTGTCTCCAAACCGGCAACTCAGCTCGGGTTGGAGACATCTCAGTTTGCATGTTGGTTTGGCCGTCCTAAGATGGCCAGCCAAACCAACATGTGTACTGAGAGCAGTGTGCACCACTCCTCCTGCAGCCTGTCACCGATTAGGCCCCGCCCCCAAGACTCAGCCTGGGAGAGAAAAATAAAATTATCATAAACCCATTTTATTATCATTTTATTTTTCGAAGTGTTGAGGCTGCTGGCGGGGGGGCGAAGTTCCTCCGCCATAGTGGAGGAGCCGCCACTGTTGTCATCCCTCCTTTATGGTTAATTTTCTTTTAAATTTTGAGGTTGTTTGGGTTCCATTGAGTGATCATAACCCTTTAACAGAGTCTTTTATATAGGACTCTTAAAAAGCTAACCCTGCACAATTTGCACTGGCTAATATCAGATCTCACACTCAAGGGTGGTTCCCTAGGTGGAATAAGGTCCTCCTTGATGTTTTTTATTCTGAGCTTTTCAGAGCTTGTCAGATTAATTTTGATACTTGCTTGAATATCAATTCATCTAATGCCTCCATAATTAGTTCATATGCTGTTATCTTCTACAAAATGAATTCCTTGCTGACTCGTAACACCATATCCTCAGGCTATTAGCCCCATAAATGGTTAGAAAATTAATGTTCCAGGGCACATCGCGTTTTGCTGGAGGCATTGAAGTCCACCCCTGGAGACCGCACTTGGGTCGCTATTTGCCGTGCCCCCTACAAGAGAATTTTAAACGATCATAAAAAGTTCCTGAGCAAGGAGGCTTTGGATCAATTGTTGTGTATTAGCAGACTCAAGGATAGCTGCACATTCTGGGGAATTATCAACCACCCTATAGTGAAGCCCACTGTGAAGCCTGCTTTACTCTCTACAATTTTGCCTGAGCTTTGGGTTACTCATTTTGAAGCCATATATGATGCACCCAATTATGTTCCCTGTTTTTGTGATCTCCTGGTGACTGATGGTTCAAATGTATGATGCTATTCAAGAGCTCCCTTTGAATAAGGCCCCCGGACCTAACGGGGTGCGTTTGGATGTTTTTAAATCTAATGTAGCTCTTTGGGTGCCCTTGATTATTTTATTTCTTAATGCGACTGTGAAACAGTCTTTACCTAAGCCATGGTCCACCTCGGTGATAGTGCCTGTTTTCAAGACAGGAAATTTGCTGATCACAGATGCTATTGCCCTATTTCCCTAATCAGCTCTGTGGTAGAAATCTTTGTTTGATTGGTTCTGAGTACGTTACTGACCGGGTCTACCGATCGTAATGTTTTATCTGATGTCCAACATGGCTTTCGGGCCGGCCTTGGGATGGCTGATAAATGTCTTAATCTATATTTTATCATCAATAAATATACAGTTGCTTAGCATTGTGCTATACATCTGACATTTATGGACCTGAGCTCTACTTTTGAAACTGTCAATAGGAAAAAATGATGGGAAATTCTGCAGCGTCTTGGTGTGGAGACCAATATAGTCACTTTGTTGCATGATCTTCATTTTAATTTGTCTGCTTCATTCTGCTATTCACCTACTGGAGAATGCACAGAGCACTTTAAATTGAATCAGTGGGTACGCCATGGCTGTATCCTGGCATCATTCCTATTCACCCAATATATAAGTAACTTGGAGAAGGTTCTCGTTGAGGGTGGAAGGAAGATACCCTGGATTGATCATCGCTGGATTCCTGTACTGCTTTATGCAGATGACAATGTCCTTATTTCCAGTACAGTGCTGAGTTTGCTTGCTTAATTCTTTTGAGCACTTTATGGATAGCCTTGACTTAAGCACCAATTTGACCAAATAACATGTTATGGTGATTGCTCCTCAGTTTACTAAATCTAGAACCTTTCCGGTTAAAGTTAACATTGTTAGTTGCATTAACACTTTATCCTCACTTAGAGTTCAGTTCGATTCATCGTTGACCTGGTCTCCCTTGATAACTGCCATATACAATATGCCCGCCAGGAGCTTAGCCACTGTCTTTGCTTTTTCGACCAGCTTGTGGCATAAATCTATTAAGATCATGCTTGATATTTACAATGCCAAGTGTGTTCCTATCGCTGCTTATGGCAGCGTCATTTGGGGCTTTGCCAATCTCTCAGCCTTAAATGTAATTAAGAACACATTTTAAAGAAGCTTTTTATGTCTCCCTTAAAGCTCCTCATCATATATTATTCACTAGGAACTTGGGTTAGGGTTTTTGACTGATGTTTTGCAGATGTGACCTTTGTTACTTTGGTTATCTGTTTGGTTAAGTCCTGAAAAAAAACATAATCATCTCACATTGAAGGATTGTTTATCCCTTGATCATATGTCTAGCATAGCTTGGCTAAACTATGTTAAAGTTGATATCAGTAAATCGGGATGGCCTGAAATTTTTAACAATCTTGATTTAATAGTCATCAGTGATGTTGCCTGGACCAAGGCGGCATTCAAGGCTTGGAAAGTAAAAGAGAGAGCTGTAATTGAAATGGGTAAACCCTCCATTAGATCCTATGTCACCTTTTACTTTGCTAAGGGGGAGTACAGAGGGTTCCAAATTGAACAAGAATGGATAGGTAGGAAAAATGTGAATGTTGACAAGCTGAAGGGTGTGGTTGACATTAGAGATGCAGTCCTGATCAAATATCGTGCAAAAACAGGGTGCCGAACACTGCCTGTCAAGGTGGGTGATTGGGTTAGGATAAACAAAAAAGGTCGTATTCTGAAAAGGTGCTCACGTTCATCTGCGCCTGCGCAAGTCAAAGAAGTCAAGGACCATTTGGTAGAATTAGAGAATGGTAAAAGAAGGCATAAATCCTTTGTATCCATCGTTCTGAATGTGGTGCCTGAGCAAGTGTGCTCTAAATGTGGCATGAGTATCAGCGGGCATTGGTAATCTGCCAGCACTGGTGAGACTGTTCTGCGTCCCCCAAGGGCCTAGAATGTTCAATTGAAATTCGAAGATTTTGTGATGTAATGTGTCCTAAGTCATAGCTGGTTATTGCTGTAGCTAAAGAAAGATGGACAAAATAAAGGAAGTGTATTGCCAACCTATGTATGTATGTGTATATATATATATATATAGGATTTCCGTATTTTGTTAAATTTGTCCAAAATAACGAGATGCGGCACACCAGAAGAAGCACAAATTTTATTGTGCACAAACCATTTCGGCGTTAAGCCTTGACAAAGGCTTAACGCCGAAACGTGTCGCTCTTTGGTTTATGCACAATAAAATTTGTGCTTCTTCTGGTGTGCCGCATCTCGTTATTTTGGACAAATTTAACAAAATACGGAAATCCTTATATGTTAAACGGCTGCTGCCGCCGTTTGCAGGCACCGACGCCGGAGGCTGGGAACCACGAAGTGCAGCATCTGTGACTTTCATATATATATATATATATATATATATATATATATATATATATATATATATATATATATATATATATATATATTCACTGAAAAAACCATAGGTTTCAGGCACGTTATAGTTAGAAATTAGCATTTAAAAACCTTTGAAATTCACAGAAAAAACCATAGGTTTCAGACACGTTATAGTTAGAAATTAGCATTTAAAAAACCTTTGAAATTCACTGAAAAAACCATAGGTTTTAGGGACAGTTATAGTAATTGGACATTTCACTCGTACAAAACCCGTGAAATTCCCCCGTTATAGTTAGGTCAGCTAACTATAACTCGCGCCCCCGCAATGCACTGCTGATGACGTCACATATTACATCACTCATGACATGGTCAGTGACATCACTGATGACATCACTGATGACATCTCAAATGACATCACTGATGACATCATCCAGTGACTGTGTGTTTCTTTAAAGTTTAAATATGTTTAATATATATAGGGAAAGGCGTATTGAAGAATGAGTGGGTGTATAAGTGTCTGTATGGATGATTTAGTAGGTGCGTGACTAACTCTATAAGTGAGTGATTAAACGTATCTTACTGAATGCATGGGTTAGTGAATAAACTGGGTGAATGTCTGTATCCGTCTGTCTATTGCTGTGTAAGTGGCTGCATGGGTTTGTGAATAGCTACATGAGTGTCTATATGAGTTATTGATTAGTTGTCTGAGTATCTGTATGGGTGCCTGAGTGTTTGTGTGGGTGGGGTGTGTGCGACTCTGTGCATAGATGTGTGAGTGGGTGATTCACTGGGTGGATGGTTTCAAGAGTGCATCTGTGATAGACTGTATGGGTGGGTAAGTGTGTGTAAGAGTGTGTTTGTGAGTGAATGTATGTCCCAGTGGTACATGTGTGAGTAACTACATATGTGAAAGGCAGTATATATGTGTGTTGGAGTATATAAATAGCTATAAGCAAGAGTGTGTGATTGTGAGAGTGACTGTATGGATGAGTGTGTGCTTGTATCAGTGATTGTATAAGAGCGTAACAATGTGCTAGTATTTGTTTGATTAAGTGAGCTGGTGTGTGTATAACTGTATAGGTGAGTAAATGGCAGTGTGTTTAATTATTTGCATGACTAACTAGGTGTGTGAGTTCCTCTATGGATGAGTGGCGGTGTTTGAGTGTCTATATAGGAGTATGACTGCATATGATAGTCCTCTACTGAGTGACCGTAAGTATGAGTGACTGTACGGGTGAGTGAGTGGATGTGTGTGTGTAGACCTAAGAATCAGTGAGTGGGTATGTAGTTATTGGTGTTGGAGTGTCTATGGTTTTGCGAATGGCAGTCTGTAATTTAGAGTGGGTGTATCAAAGGTTATATTAGGGTGTGAGGAGGTGCATCAGATTATCACGTGGATGATGTCATCAGTGATGTCATCAGTGATGTCATTTGAGATGTCATCAGTGATGTCATCAGTGATGTCACTGACCATGTCATGAGTGATGTAATATGTGACGTCATCAGCAGTGCATTGCGGGGCGCGAGTTATAGTTAGCTGAACTAACTATAACGGGGAATTTCACGGGTTTTGTACGAGTGAAATGTCCAACTAACTATAACTGTCCCTAAAACCTATGGTTTTTCAGTGAATTTCAAAGGTTTTTAAATGCTAATTTCTAACTATAACGTGTCTGAAACCTATGGTTTTTTCTGTGAATTTCAAAGGTTTTTAAATGCTAATTTCTAACTATAACGTGCCTGAAACCTATGGTTTTTCAGTGAATTTCAAAGGTTTTTAAATGCTAATTTCTAACTATAACGCCCCTAAAACCTATGGTTTTTTCAGTGAATTTCAAAGGTTTTGTAAATGACAATTTTTAAATGTATTAATTGTTATATTTATTTTTTTGATACTGATTTACTACATTTTTAAAACTATTTATTTTTAGATATTTTATTTATTAAATTACATTGTAATTACATTATACATTACATTACAAAATATACTTTCTCAGAATGAATTACTTTAGTTTAAATAGTTTGCAAATAGGCAATAGAGTTTTAAGTACAGTAGTTACAGTTGTTGCAATGGGCAACACAATTTCAAACACAATGCAACATTGAGCTCAATGTGAATTTCTAGTTAAATGCAATTAGTTACTTTATGGATTACTTTTCTAACCACAGGACTGGATCCTAGATTCAGTCCTGGGACATCTCCTGTAAACAGTTGAGTAAAAGCGTTTTGGTTACAGTAGTGATTTTTAAGGAATATTATTGTATTTTAAAAGTTGACACTTAGAAACTTTTTCACATAGAATCACCAATGTTATCCTATGGGAGGAAATTCACTTAGCAGGTAAGTAGTGTTATCGTTACTTTTTATTACTCAGTGGTGGATCCTGGATCCAGCACTGGTGCATCTCCTGTAAACAGTTGAAAGAATGCGTTTAAGTCATACAGGCGATTTTTAAGGAATATTTGTAGTTTGTGAAAATCAACACTTTGAAACTTTTCTGCTGAAAACCAGACAATGGATTCCTATGGAAGGAAATATAAGTTACTGGTAAGTACGGTTAAAATTACTTTTCAGGATCAGTACTGGGCCGAAAGATGCAGCACTGAGGTCTCTCCTGATAACAGGTGAGTAAATCGGAATTCGTATTTCGGCTGATTTTAGAGGAATATTTGTATGTTTCAAAAATCGACACTTAGAAACTTTTTCAGCAAAAAGCAGACAATGATATCCTATGGAAGGAAATTCAAGTTATTGGTAAGTACGGTTAAAATTACTTTTCAGGATCAGTACTGGGCTGAAAGATGCAGCACTGAGGTCTCTCCTGATAACAGGTGAGTAAATCGGAATTCGTATTTCGGCTGATTTTAGAGGAATATTTGTATGTTTCAAAAATCGACACTTAGAAACTTTTTCATCAAAAAGCAGACAATGATATCCTATGGAAGGAAATTCAAGTTACTGGTAAGTACGGTTAAAATTACTTTTCAGGATCAGTACTGGGCTGAAAGATGCAGCACTGAGGTCTCTCCTGATAACAGGTGAGTAAATCGGAATTCGTAGTTCGGCTGATTTTAGAGGAATATTTGTATGTTTCAAAAATCGACACTTAGAAACTTTTTCAGCATAAAGCAGACAATGATATCCTATGGAAGGAAATTCAAGTTATTGGTAAGTACGGTTAAAATTACTTTTCAGGATCAGTACTGGGCTGAAAGATGCAGCACTGAGGTCTCTCCTGATAACAGGTGAGTAAATCGGAATTCGTATTTCGGCTGATTTTAGAGGAATATTTGTATGTTTCAAAAATCGACACTTAGAAACTTTTTCAGCAAAAAGCAGACAATGATATCCTATGGAAGGAAATTCAAGTTACTGGTAAGTACGGTTAAAATTACTTTTCAGGATCAGTACTGGGCTGAAAGATGCAGCACTGAGGTCTCCCCTGATAACAGGTGAGTAAATCGGAATTCGTAGTTCGGCTGATTTTAGAGGAATATTTGTATGTTTCAAAAATAGACACTTAGAAACTTTTTCAGCATAAAGCAGACAATGATATCCTATGGAAGGAAATTCAAGTTATTGGTAAGTACGGTTAAAATTACTTTTCAGGATCAGTACTGGGCTGAAAGATGCAGCACTAAGGTCTCTCCTGATAACAGGTGAGTAAATCGGAATTCGTATTTCGGCTGATTTTAGAGGAATATTTGTATGTTTCAAAAATCGACACTTAGAAACTTTTTCAGCAAAAGCAGACAATGATATCCTATGGAAGGAAATTCAAGTTACTGGTAAGTACGGTTAAAATTACTTTTCAGGATCAGTACTGGGCTGAAAGATGCAGCACTGAGGTCTCTCCTGATAACAGGTGAGTAAATCGGAATTCGTAGTTCGGCTGATTTTAGAGGAATATTTGTATGTTTCAAAAATCGACACTTAGAAACTTTTTCAGCATAAAGCAGACAATGATATCCTATGGAAGGAAATTCAAGTTATTGGTAAGTACGGTTAAAATTACTTTTCAGGATCAGTACTGGGCTGAAAGATGCAGCACTGAGGTCTCTCCTGATAACAGGTGAGTAAATCGGAATTCGTATTTCGGCTGATTTTAGAGGACTATTTGTATGTTTCAAAAATCGACACTTAGAAACTTTTTCATCAAAAAGCAGACAATGATATCCTATGGAAGGAAATTCAAGTTACTGGTAAGTACGGTTAAAATTACTTTTCAGGATCAGTACTGGGCTGAAAGATGCAGCACTGAGGTCTCTCCTGATAACAGGTGAGTAAATCGGAATTCGTAGTTCGGCTGATTTTAGAGGAATATTTGTATGTTTCAAAAATCGACACTTAGAAACTTTTTCAGCATAAAGCAGACAATGATATCCTATGGAAGGAAATTCAAGTTATTGGTAAGTACGGTTAAAACTACTTTTCAGGATCAGTACTGGGCTGAAAGATGCAGCACTGAGGTCTCTCCTGATAACAGGTGAGTAAATCGGAATTCGTATTTCGGCTGATTTTAGAGGAATATTATAATGTTCCAAAACTCCACACTTAGAAGAATTTCCAAGTGAAACCAGTCAATGTTAGCCTATGGAAGGAAATTCAAGTTACTGGTAAGTACGGTTAAAATTACTTTTCAGGATCAGTACTGGGCTGAAAGATGCAGCACTGAGGTCTCTCCTGATAACAGGTGAGTAAATAGGAATTCGTAGTTCGGCTGATTTTAGAGGAATATTTGCACAATGGTGAAGGGAGGGGCGGGCCTGAGGTGACATCTGTGCAAACGCGCCCTGTGGCGCGTTTTAAGTTGGGGGATTAAGTCCCCTTGAATCATGAGGGTCCCTGGGGTCCAACTAGCCCACCCTGTACCTCCAGTATGCGTCAGGGAGCTGCGTTGCAGAGAGGTGTTCAGAGGCCACGCCCTTTTGCACCTCTCTGCAATGCAGCTCTGTGGCGCTTTCTGGACGTACCTGTTGGGCAAGTTGGCCCCAGGGACCCTCAGGATTGAAGGGGATTTAATTCCCATCTTAAAACGCGCCACGGGGCCTGTTTGCACACATGTCACCTGAAGCCCCACCCCTCCCTTCACCACTGTGCAAACGCGCCCGTGGCGCGTTTTAAGTTGGGGGATTAAGTCCCTTGAATCCTGAGGGTCCCTGGAGTCCAACTAGCCCACCATGTACTTCTAAAAATCGCCACAGAGCTGCGTTGCAGAGAGGTGTAAAAGGGCGTGGCCTCTGTACACCTCTCTGCAACGCAGCCCCTGGCGCATACTGGAGGTTCCTGGTGGGCTAGTTGGCCCCCAGGGACCCCCAGTATTCAAGTGGAATTACTTCCCCTTCTTAAAACGCGCCAGGGGCGCGTTTGCAGAGTACTGCAGGGAGGGGGCGGGGCCTCCGGCACGATGCCGGTCGTTTTTTTGGTGTTTTTTTAATTGGCGGGGGCTGCGTGGCCCCCCTTCCCTTGGCCACTTTTGGCCCCGGGGACCCCATCCCCCGGGGCCTGTGCATTTTTTTTTTTTAAATAAAAAAGCAAACGGGAAGGGGCCGCGTGGCCCCCTTCCCTGGGCCTGTATTGGCCCCGGGGACCCCATCCCCGGGGCATGCCCTCGATTTTTTAAAAATTATTTTGGAGGGGCTGCGTGGCCCCCTCCTCAGGCCATTTAAGGCCCCGGGGACCCCATCCCCGGGGCCGGCCTTGCCCTTTATTTAAAAAAAAAAAAATTATTTGGGGAGGGGGCTGCGTGGCCCCCTCCCGGGCCACTTATGGCCCCGGTGACCCTATCCCCGGGGCCTGGCCTCTCGTTGGAGACTGTGGGGGTCCCCAATCCCCCACAGTCCCAGCCGGCTCCCCGCCTCCTGCGCGAGCCGCGCATTGCTTTCCACATGGGGAGCAGCTAACATGCTGCTCCCCATGTGGAAAGCTATTGATTTGCATTTTGAAAGAGAGAGCAGGTTTCCTGCTCTCTCTTTCAAAATGCAAACCAAGTTTGCTATGACAGGACGGGAGCCGCGAGGCTCCCGTCCTGTCAAGCAAACTACAGTGTCCCGGGGTAGGCACCCGGGACACTGCAGGAGCCGGCCCTGGGGGTGGCGGTCCCCAGGGCCATCAAGGGCTCCAGGAGGGGGCCGCGCCGCCCCCTCCCATCCAGTGCACAGCCCCGGGGAGGTGGTGGTCCCGGGGCTTTGGGGGTCCGTAACGGACCCCCATATTCAAATCTTTAGTGCCCCGGGAGGTGGCGGTCCCGGGCGTGTGGGGGCTGGAGCCCCCACACAGGTTAAATTTTTTAAAAAGAAGCCCGGGGGTGGCGGTCCCGGGGCTGCGGGAGGGCAAAGAGCCCTCCCGCACCATTATTTTCTAAAGCCCCAGGGGGTGGCGGTCCCCAGGGCTTGGGGGCCTTAGAGGCCCCCACATTAAATCTAAACCCCCCACCATGCCCCCGGGACTTGGCCCACCCGGGGCAAATAAGCTATCGAAGCGCGGGAGACCGCGCTTCGATTTTTTTTTTTCGGCAGGATCCGCGCACCCTGAGCGCATCCTGCTGATTTTTTTTTTTTTTAAATGCTTTTTTCTGCCCAAGGGGTCCTTGTGAGACCCCCTGAGCAGACCTAGGGGGTCAGGGTGTTTCTACCCTGCCCCCTTTGTGCGTTTGCACACTTGCGATTTTTTTTTTTCTCGGCGGGATTCGCGCACCCTAAGCGCATCCCACCGATTTTTAAAAGAAAAAATGCTTTTTCTGCCCAGGGGGTCCTTGTGGGACCCCTGAGCAGACCTAGGGGTCAGGGTGTTTCTACCCTGCCCCCTTTGCGCTTTGCGCACTTGTTTCTGTCCCTCGGTTCTACCGAGGGACAAAATGGCTGCTAACACTTCCTGATTTGGAGTGTTGACAGCCAATTAGCATGCAGCTCGTGATCGGGAGGGTGCGCGAATCCGACGCGGCCATAGATATATATGTGATTTTCATTTTGATTTTCACAGGAACTACTGAACGGATTTACACCATTTAACAAAAGGGTTCTTTCTGAACCAAGAACTACCTCTTTGCCAAATTTGGTGTAATTCCGTTCAGCAGTTCGGGCTGTAGCCGTGTCTAAAGTTTCCTATGGGAAAATGAATGGGGAAAACACGTTTTGGGACCCCCTTTTTCTCGGCCCCGCTTGACGAATCACCCCGAAACTTTCAGGGTAGGAGCGGACCGGAGCGGGCCATAAAGTTTGAAAATTTCGCGAAGATTCGTCAACCGACGCAAGAGTTATTTCAAATAGAATGGAAAATAGGTCCTAACTATAACTATAACTATCTACTGGCGACCGCCAGTAGATAATATGCAGCCTGGGTCATGTGGAATTAGGAAGAGCAGCCTGATCGCCAGTGGTGCAGGATTGAAGGCGATGCCACATCACGCCTTCTTAAAATGCAAACAAACCCCATTTCAGCAATAACAAAACAAGGAACATATACAAACCTGTTTTTATGTTGCACCGCCAGAATGTTTGAATTATGAACAAATAACAAACTGTTTCCACAAAGCCAAAAGGAATAAATAACCCCTTTTTTATTTTACTGCTTGGACAGAAAAACTTTATTGTTTTAAACCACACTACAGGTTATTGCACTAAGACTGCTTGAAATTTTCACTTGAAGGGATGGAAAGCGCAGTAACTTTTCTATGTTTCCTCATTGGCAACACCTGGGGGTGGAGATATAAAAACATGATCTTGATGGCATTCGTTGGTTGACAAAGGCTGATCTAACAGCCGAAATGCGTTCCAGTTTTCTCAGAATGCTGTCTGCTTAATAAATGGTTTATGACGGAGTAAGAGTGCAGGACCCGTTTTTTATGCTGAAATGGGGTTTGTTTCACTGTTATTTTGTTTTTCAGAAACGATCCCCAATCTAGTGAAACTAAGTAAGTACAGACCGGGAAACCATGAGCTAATTAGATGTACCTGCCAAATACCTAATCTGACCTAATCTGACATAAACTTTTAAGTAAACGGCTTCACATCCATGCTTCAGCCACTGAAAAGGCATGTTTGTAAAAATACCTTAAACATCGTTTTGAAATGAGCAGAATTACGTACACCATTACAACAATGCTTACAATCATTCAGCCACTTGAAAAGTTTGCAAAGGAATCAGCCATAGATTCTTTATAACATATAATGTCTCAGAATTTTCATTGAACTTCTGGAAATGTCTGTACTTTATATACTCCAGTTTGTATAACAATTGTCAATAGCACTACATGACAACACTTTAATGTCAGCATGTGCATAGAAATCCATAAGTGAATAATGTACTGTAAACATTGGTTTAGTTTTTCTCACATATTTTGGGCGACATGACTTTGATTTAAGCCACAACATTTAATAATGTATGTCTGCAACTCACAATAGTTGTGTTCAGTCTCTATTGTTTGCACTTGGAATGTTGCTTGCTAGTAGTTAAACTGTGCATCGTATACATTTTACCACACTGAATCAGACATGTCTTGAGGACTACACTATTTTGATAACCAATTTTATTGATTTTGATGAGAAAATAGAGATAGAACATAAGACCAGCAGTAAACAGAGACATAGATATACAGCAGATATGTGGCGTCGTTGCAGCATCAAACATTCCCTCCCGGAAAGGCATAAAACCAAAGAGAGGACGAAATGAGTTCTTACAGTGAGGTTACAGATGTATAAGTGGAATGTCAATCGTCTAGCACCCCTACCCACTTGCCCCATATGTTGCGATACTTCGCTGGACATCCCCTGGCTTCATACAAGGGCTTTTCCTAAGCTGCACACCAGTCCACTCCCCTGCGCCATCGTGCCATGGTGGGCGCAGCCGGTTTCAACCAGTTGGCTGCAATGTCTCTCTTGGCCACCGTCATGGCCGTGTTCAGAAAGAGTTTGTCCGCTCTGGACCATCCAACCCCTCGGTAACCCCCAGGAGCACATGCAGTGGGTTATGTGGGACCTCCCAGCCCAGGACCTCGGTGAGCTCCCTTACTATGGAGTTCCAAAACCGTGTAATAACAGGGCAGAGCCATACCATGTGGAAGAAGTCAGATTGATGTAGGCTACAGCGGGGGCACAACGCATCCGGTCTGAGCCCTGCTCGGTGAAGGCGCCTCGGTGTGAGGTAGGCGGCATGGAGATAGTATATTTGGACTAGACGGAGTCTCGCGGAGGATGTGATTGTTTTGGGTGTCATGAGTGCGTCCCTCCAGTCTTCGTCTTCCAGGAGTCCGAGCCAACCCTCCCATTGGTCCCTGATGCGGTGTAGTGCGGTGGGAGTGTTATTCGTTAAGGAACGATAGATGCGCGAAATCCCCTCCCTCCCCAGGTCGCCCGTCATGATTTGGGCTTCGGGTGGGCTGTATTCGGGCAGTGAGGTACCTTCTGAGATGTGGGAGCGGAGGGCGTGGTGCAGCTGCAAATACCGGTAGAACTGTGAGGGGTGTAGGGAATACCGGGTTTGGAGGTCTTGGAAGGTATGCATGTGGTCACTTCCCCATATATCTCTGAGCTGCGAGATGCCAATGAGATCCCACGCTCTATATCCAGATAGGTTGGTAACCTCCTGAAGCCAAGTGCCCTGCCAAAGCGAGATATATTGAGTCAGCTTGCCTGACCAATGGGTGTGGCGCATAGAGGCGCGCCAGGCCAGGAGCACCCCCCGCATCACTGCGGGCAGGGTTCTGGGAATAGCTTCCCCATACAACATCCCTTGGATTTTAGACAGGCCCAGGGCATGCAGCTCCACTCTATACGCTGGGTCTGACCATCCACCGTTGAACCAGTCGTGTATGGTGAGCAGTCGGGTTGCTAAATAGTATAGGTACAGGTTGGTCATTCCCAGTCCTCCATCAAAGGGAGGGATCCGACATTGTGCAAGAGCCAGACGGGGCCTCCTACCCCTCCAGAGGAATTTGGTAGCCAGACTGTCTATCTCCCTGAACCAGGTACGCGAGAAGAGGAAAGGTGTGTTTTGAAGTACGTATAAGAACCGGGGTAGAATCATCATTTTGAATAGGGCTATTCTGCCCATGGGGTTCAGTGGCAGCGCCTGCCACCTGTGGACGTCAGCACGGGCTTTCCTCACTAGTGGGGTCACGTTAAGCGACCAGGCGAGGTCGGGGAGGAGGGCAATCCAGATCCCGAGGTATTTAAAGGACTGTCTCCGGATAGCTATCGTGTTCTGCCAGTCAAAGCAATCTCTCGAAATATGGAGGGGGACTAAGACGGACTTAGTGGAGTTCAAGATCAGCCCAGAGGCTTGCTCAAAGAGACTTAATGCTCGGAGGCACCGGGGTCTAGACTGGGCCAACTCGGCCAGAAAGAGCAGAACATCGTCCGCGTAGAGAGCAATTTTATCCTCGTCCAGCATGGGCAATTTCCATCCCATGATCTGCTTGTCAGACCGTATGAGGCAAGCCAAGGGCTCCATCGCTAAGGCGAATAGGAGTGGCGAGAAGGGGCAGCCCTGCCTTGTACCTCTCCTGATAGGGAAGGGCTTCGACAATGCCCCATTGACCAGCACTCGAGCCTGTGGCCCGTTGTATAGAACCTTCACTAACTTGTGGAAGTGTTGTCCCAGCCCCAATTCTTTCAACACCTCCCGAGGTACCGCCAGTCTATGGAATCAAAGGCTTTCTCGAAATCAACGAGAAGAAGCGCCAAGTATGGGGTCAACAAGTGGCGGTTCTCTAGGGCTAGGTGGAGACGTCTGAGGCAGTGTCTGGTACCCCTGGCCGGCATAAAGCCGCATTGGTCGGGATGGACCAAATTGGCCAGATGCGGCTGCAGGCAGTTGGCCAAGACGGACGCAAACACTTTGACCTCCGAGTTAATGAGAGAGATGGGGCGATAGTCGGAGCAATGCGCTGAGGGGGTTGGGACTTAGGGATCACCACAATAGTGGCGGTATCTGTTTCTGATCGGAACGAGCCCATGTCGGCTGCCTCGGCGTACACCACTAGGAGGTGGAGGACTAATGTGTCTCGATATGCCGCGTAAAACTCCTGTGGGAACCCGTCTGGACCCGGGGTCTTGCCAGAAGCCAGGCGGGATATGGCATCATTAATCTCCTCCTGAGTAATGGGGAGGTCCAAGGCTGCCGTCTCAGCCACAGTGAGCCGCGGGAGAGAGATCTGTTCCCAAAGAAGCAGCTCCGGGAGTGAAAGGGTGGGAGGATGTGCGGAGTAAAGCGTAGAGTAGTAGGTGGCAAAACATTGGGCAATCGCCACTGCCGAGCGCTGAGTCGCGCCATCTGGGGCTATAACTTCTGGGATTATGCGATTGGCCAGCGGGTACGTGGCCAGTCGAGGGAGGAGCTTCCCATTCTTGTCTCCCCATCCATACACTCTAGCTACGGAGGACCTCCACAGCAGCTTGGCGGCCTCCAAGGAAGTCTGCCTAATCTCGTCCCTCAGGAATGCCAGCCGCCTGCCCTGGGAGTCGGTTCTCTGCTCTTGTGATTGGTTTTCAATGAGGGTTGCCTGGGCCTCCAAGAGGGTGATCTGGGAATCCTGCGCAAGCTGCTTGAGTTTGAGCTGGCCCTTAGCGAAGCCACAAATAGTGGCTTTACCAGCTTCCCACAGGGTACCCGGGGAGGAGACGGAGTCCCGGTTGGTGAGGAAGTACTGTTTGAGCTCATTTCCCGTCGATTTCTTAAAGTCCTTGTCTTGGAGGAACCAGGCGTTCAATCTCCAGACCGGACACGGCGAGTCTGGGAGGTCACCCACCCCCATCGCTATGGGCGAGTGGTCAGATATACCCCTAGGAAGGATGGTAATGTCTTTAATTTCCCGACAGTCCGTGGCAGGCATAAAGATGTAGTCTAACTGCGCGTGTGTGTGGTGTGCCGCTGAGGTGTGTGTATACTGTTTGGTCAGCGGGTGCAAGACTCTCCAGGCGTCACAGATTCCCAGGGTGCTTGCCCAATTCGTCAAGATGTTAGCGTGGGTGGTTCTGGTGATCGAAGGGGTGTTTGCAGTGTCGAGGGCTGGGTTCATGACTGCGTTAAAGTCTCCCCCAATTATCGTCACCCCGGAGGGCAAAGCGGTAATCTGCTCCGCAGTACGTTTAAGGGTGGAGGCTAGCAGTGATGGCGGGGAATAGATGGATACTAGGTTAAGGGTATGGCCTCCTATGGTACCCTCCAGGGCTATGAAGAAACCCGGAGGGTCGCTAGTGGCTTTGAGCAACACAAATGGGAGAGTGTGTCTCATTAGAATAGCCACGCCTCTCGACCCTCGGTTAAATCCCGAGTGCCAGACCCTGTCGTAGCCGAATCGCGTCAGGAAGGGGCAGTTATTGCCTACAAGGTGGGTTTCTTGGAGCAGCAATATGTCGGCTGCTTGGCGTTGTGCATTTCGTAGGACCACTGTTCGTTTGACCATTAACATTCCATGATACTAAAAGAAGTATCTCCCTACGTTGTGGGTGCCTGTCATGGGGGTAAAAGTGTGGAACAAGGCTCACTGAGTGGGTGTCAAGCGCGGGTGGAGCTCCCTGCCTGCGTGGGACGGTGGGTGCACCACTGTAGCGCGGGTTGTGCATGCGCGTGCCATATTGCTGAATAGAGTTGCTGGTGTGGTGAACAAGGTGTGCTAAAAAAGAACTGGGACAACGGTCCCCTCTCCCTACCCTCCCCCCTCCCTATACTTCGGGAACGGAAGCATCTTTCGACCCTATCAGGTGGAAAAGTGAAAAGGAAGAAGCCAAACTGAAACGCTTTGGTATGGGGATTCGTGGAGGACCCCTCCTCGTAGCAGGATTGTCTTTGGTAAAATCCATCGAGAGAGTTAAACTTGCGGTGAGCATGGTTGTGGTAGCATGAGCAGCCATGTCTGATACGGCAGATCGCCTATTGCCAACTCAGGGTAGCACTGTGAGGAGAGCCGGACTCCGGGAGAGGTCTGTGTCCGTCAAATCCAGAGGGGAAGGTCGGGGCGGAGTGTCTCCAGGATACGAGTGATTCGAGGAGCCGGCGCATCGTGGGACGTGGAAACTGTTCAAGGGCTCTCTGGATGATGGACGAAGCCCGGGACCCAGCGGCGACTCTGACCTGGCTCATCGTGTACCCAGCCTCCTGCGTGAGCGGGTGCGTTTAGTGCGCGGTTCGGGTGAACCCTCTTGGGCTCCTCCGGCGCGGTTCTTGGGGGACTGACTCTGGGTGTTTACTTTCAGGGGGCGCTCCTCCATCAGTCATGTCCATGCCTCCTCAGGGGAGTCAAAGAAGAGGGTTCTATTCTGGAACACCACACGAAGACGGGCCGGGAAGAGAAGTCTATACTGGATGTTCAGGGCATGGAGCTTCTGTTTGACCTCTCCGAATGAGCGTAGTTGGCCCTGAACTTCCCGTGTGTAGTCCTGAAAAATCATTATCGACTGGCTTTGGTACTTGAGGTGTTGTTGCTTGCGTGCTTCAGCCAGGATGGAGTCCCGATCCTTGAAATTAAGGATCCGTGCTATTATTGGCCAGTGTGGTGCTCCCGGTGGCGGCTGCGGAGCGAGTGAGCGGTGAGCCCACTCAACTGCAAACCACGGGGAAAGGGAGTCCTTGGGCAGCCATGAGCGCACCCAGCGCTCGATGAAGTCGGTCATTTGGCCCTGTTCCGAGCCCTCTGGAAACCCCACCAGGCGGAGGTTGTTGCGCCTTGACCTATTTTCAGCATGCTCGGCACACCTGTACAGTTCTTTAGTATGGGTCTGGAGGCGGGCGACTTGATCTTTCAATTGACGGACATCGTCCTCCACCGTGGAGATGCGGGATTCAGTTTCTTTGATCCGGGCCGTGGCGTTCCGGAGGTCTTGCCGGATGAGAGCCATGTCAACACGGACCTCACCGATTTTACCCTCCACCGAGGACTGTTATGTGCTAATGGGTTGGAGGATGGTGGCGAGGTCCGTAACGGTGGGGGTATCCTTCTCAGCAGGGCCGCCTGTTGCCCCAGACTCCGCAGTCGTGTATTGGTCCATTTTGGTCTGCGTGGTGGGGGGTTTCAGTCCCCGGTCCCTCCCCATGGCCGCCGATCGGTGGACGGGGTTAGGGACTCCAGGTGCACCCAGTGCGGGCAAAGGAGGAAGGGAGGGAGCAGCCGGTTCGGTGACCGAGGGGCCGTCTCCACACAGCTACAGATGGTAGGGGGATGCGGGACCGTGGGTGTATGCCCGAGCCCGGCGGCTCATTCACAGCTCCAGAGGGCCCAATCAAGCGAAGCCACCGCGCGACTCCGCGGTTGGTCTCCCAGGGCGCCTGCAGCAGAATGCACTGCGTGGGCGCAGGCAGGAGGAGGGGACCGGTCAGTCAGTGCCCGGGTTCTCAGCCACCATTCACCAACTCCAGACCACTAGAGGTCCAGGGATCAGGGGGGTGTCCGCGATGCGAGCGGGCTTCGGGGCTCGCCGCGCTGGCACCGGCCCCCAAGATGAACCAGAGGGGGAGAAAGAGACCTCCTCCAGCCAAAACGCCAGTCAAGCCCGCAGGTGCGACCGCCACCACCCGGCCGGTGCAAGGTTCAGCGGTCACTGACAAGACCTAGGGAGCCGCCCAGGGAACCGGGAAGAATGCGCGGTTCCTCAAGTCCGTGCCCAGCGCAGCAGAGTGGGAGGAGGGGGGGGGCTCCAGTAAAGACTCCCGCTGCCCGAAGAGACAGCCGATCCATTCTGTTGTAGCCTGACCAGCTCAGGGGGTGCGCGCTGGATCAGCTACACAGCCGCTGCATGCCCTCATTGTGTGTCTCGTGGTATCGGGAGGCCCAACGATGAAGGCCAACTCGCTCGTCTGGGGCCCCCCAGGAGCATGCACTGTCTCATGTCTGGAGCCCCGGCAGGACGGAGGAGGGAGGGGGTGGACCCCCGCCGATTCGCGCTCCTGCCACCCGAATTGGCAGCCGAACCCCTGCGCCCCCCCTCAGAGGCCACGGGGGCCCGGGGCCAGGCAAGCATTAAGTCAGGAGGGGGGGGTCCAGGGGGGAAGGGGGAAAGGGCCTCCTCCGGTCCTGAAGTGCTGCCTTGCGGCCTGTATCCGAGTAGGAGAGGGGGGAAACAGTCCGCCAAGCCCCCGCTGCCCGAGATAGCAGCCGAAACCCCCCCTGCGCGCTCCGCCACTGCACTCGCACCAGCTCGGGAGGGCAGATCGCGTAGGCCTCGCTTCCCGCTGTACGTTAGTGTCCGGCCCAGGGCACAGGGGGCTCGGACACAGACCAGGGTACGAAGCGCAGCAACCGCGGGACTATGCCAGGTTCCAGGGCCACCAGGAGCTCTCGAAGGAGGGGGGGGAGGAAAAGAGACCTCAATCCCCCCGCTGCCCGAAATGACAGCTGGTCCCACCGCGCTCCACCCGCCAGCCTTGGGATTCGCAGCTGGGCGCGGTAGACGGCCCCGCCGCAGGCCGCCCTCAACACTCCTCACCTCTGGGGACCGGGGTCGGTATCAGTTACAGTTGGCCCTCGTCTCTCCGGCGGGTGCGCTGCAGACGACTCCTCAGGGTCCCTCCTCTCCACACCTCTCGCTGGCCAACCGGAGATCACAGCGCTGCCACGAGGGGTTGGGTGCCGTTGCCACCGGGAGTTGCCATCTTGGGCCCAGGGCGGCCCGGAGTGCCGCGGCAAAGTCCGATTCCTGTGTCAGATGTCACTAATTCTGCCCCCAGGTGCGATCACAAGGTAGGGGGTATCTGTGGTGGCAGGCTGCCAGGATGAACACTCTCTGATGGTGGCGGATTAAGGAGCGGATGACGGAGGGGTCCGGAGCACTTCTAAAGTGCGACCGCCATCTTGACGCTCCCAGCCACGCCCCCGAGGACTACACTATTTATATTTCATAGATGCACACATGTACATAGGGTCACAATATGCTCTGTATGTTTGTTGGCTCTAAACCAATTAGTTTCTTTTGTAAAATAATCAAGCGGTTTATAGAGTAATTTGAGGAGCAGGAGAATGAATGATGTTATCAGTAATACCATCAAATATGTCATTTGAGATGTCATCTGTGATGTCATTCAACATGTCATGAGTGATTGTAATATGTGAAGTCAAAAGCAGCCCATGGCGGGGCACAAGTTATAATTAGCTCACTGAACTATAACTGGTGAATTTTGTGTTTTTTAAATGTTAGTTTTGAACCTTTTTCAACACCTAAGTATAACATTGCTTTAACATTTGTTTTTTTTCAGTGAATGTATAGGTTTGTATAATGAAAACTATGATCTTATTACCATAGCCAACTATAACACCACTTTAACCTTTGTTTTTTTCAGGGAATTTCTTGGGATTTTTAATGTTAAGGAAGATCTTTTTATCATACCTAACTATGAAATCTATTTAACCTTTGTTTTTTACCGTTTTTGGAACATATTTAGCCAACTCCTCCACAATGCACAGCCTTTGAGCATTTGCAACATGGGCTTGGCACAGACGCACCCTACCTGCCCTCCATTCTTCATCTGTGTTCCTCTGCCCCCACCCCTTGCCCTCCATGGTCAGATTGCTTCAACTGCCCCCCTCCTGCCAGCGCTCTGTTGTCCAGGTTTGTGCCCGCACCCTCCCACCTGCCCTATGTGGTCTTTTGTGCTGCCACTCCCGCTTGGCCTCAGTGCTTAGCTTGCTGCACTTACCCACCTTCTCCCTTGCCCTTGTTCATGTCCCTGCCCCTCCCTCCTGCCCTGCATGGACAGATGTGCTGCTCCTTCCACTTACCCTCAATGGCCAGCTTGTGTCTCTGCCCTCTGTTGTCAATATCCAGGCTCCTGCCCCCTCACTATAGCTCCAAGAGCTCCAGGAGTAGTATTAATCCCCCAAAACAATTTTCTAATCTTCAAATCATTTAAAGCTACACCAACAGAAGGAATCATAGCACCAAATATGCCTCCCTCCTCAGATTTTTGTCCCCCATGTCACTAATCTCATGTACATGATAAATACTGAGAAATACTAGAGCTAAATATCAGCCTCCCACCCATTTATGAGGGAGTTTAAAATAAGCAGTCTTATCACACACATAATAAATCCCTGTTCATGATAAGTTCATTTCTAGTCAAAACCTCATTAGTAACTAAATAACTTTGTTCATACTTACTCCATCCTACCACTTCTGCTGATTCTCCACTCTGACTTTTCCTATGTACCGTACACATTTCTCCCTTCTTTGCCTGATAGAGACTATGGGCTTAGTTTATATAAATGAGCAGGCGGCTTGTTGTTCCACCAGGGGGATGGATTAAATTACACTGTCCCCTGGTGGAGGGATCGCCCGCCACATTTTGGAATGACTGCCAAGCAGGCTGTCATCTATAATGCATTGACAGAAACCACAGTCAAAGCGTCTCCTGCCAATCCATTTTACTGTCTGGTGCAGGGCTCCATCAGAAGGATGGAGCCCTGCACCAAACAGTTTTCTTTTTTCTTTTCAAAAAGAAACTACTGAAACAGGATTTTCTTTTGTAAAATAAAAAATAAAATGCACTCCTCACCATGAGAGACAGATATTAAGTCTACCCTGGCTACAACGAGGAATGATAGTCCTTCCTTGACTATACCCCCAAGCAGGGAGGGATGAAAACCCTACAGCGACATGCAAGGTGCCTGCAGGAATGCAGTCTCTACTCCCACTGGACTATCCCCTTATGATGGACTTATTGCTGTCAATCAAGTCAGGATCTCCTATAGGCCCCCTCCCTCCTGCTAAATTGAGCACCTTGAGCCCTCAGTTTATGCAGTTGGTGTTAGAACTTTTAAACTCCTCCCTACAGGAGGGGCATTTACCTAATGCCTGGACACATGCAATGTTCTCCCCCTGCTAAAGAAACCCCACTTGGACCAATATAATTGGTCCAATTTCAGACCCATCTCTTCATTACCCATTTTTTCCAAGATATTGGAAAAACATGTAAATACTCAACTTACCTCATTGGTGGAAACACAGCTTGCCCTGCACCCTTCTCAGTCAGGTTTCAGAGCTGGGCACAGTACCGAAACTGCCCTTCTGGGAGTCACGGAGCATCTAAGGGGACTCCTTGACTCGGGTGTTACAGCCGCGCTGATCTTACTGGATCTCAGCGCGGCCTTCAACACTGTGTCCCATGAAATTCTCATTGAAAAATTGACCCAACTGGGCTTTCAAGGCACGGCACTGGCATGGCTCTCTTCTTTCTTGATAGATTATATGTTTCAGGTCTTCTAGTCAAACGCTGTGTCTGAATCTCTCCCACTTACCTCTGGAGTCCCTCAGGGTTCCGCCCTTAGCCCTATGCTTTTCAACATTTGTATCCGCCCTTTAGCAGACCTGGTGGAAGGCTGTGGGCTAACTTTGTACTCATATGCAGATGACACCCAGATTATTTTCTCTCTGTTGTCTGGGCAGGAAGTTAACTCGGAGGACCTCAACTCCTGCCTCGGTCTTGTCTCCACCTGGATGAATACCAAGTCCCTGAAACTAAATGGGGACTAGACTGAGGTGCTGGTATTGGGGAGGAGACCTCAGCTTTGGGGGCCTCAGCATTGGCCTGCCACGCTGGGAACGCTGCCTACTCCCACCAATAAAGTGAAGAACCTTAGCTTCTGGCTCAATTCTACCATGTCTATGAAGCCACAAGTCGCCTGAGTAGCCTCCATATGTTCTGCTATCATGAAGTGGCTTAAGAAGATTCTGTGGATACCTTCTCTCTCTGCCCAGAGAGCAGTCATCCAGGCCTTGATATTATCTAAACTCGATTATGGCAACATCCTGTACCTAGGTGCTGAGAAGACAAAGTTGAGACGCTTGCAGATGGTCCAGAACACCGCCGCTAGGCTCTAGTTTCACCTCCCTAAACATTCCTCAGCACCTGGGCTTCTTCGCCAACTACACTGGTTACCAGTGGATAAGTGAATACATTTCTAACCTCTCTGCTATATGTAAGAAATCTGTGCCTGTCCAGGACTGTGGTAGTTGCAAAACTTGACGTTTCCTTACCATTTGGCTCAAGCAATCAATCTCTTTTTCTAATTCCGAGAGTCAATCGCACCCATATGGGTGGCCGATCCTTTTCCTTCCTTGGCCCTAAGTTATGGAACTCACTTCCGAGTCCCTGAGATGCTGCGCCTCCCTTTCCAACTTCTGCAAAGAATTAAAGTCTTTGCTCTTTTAGCTCCTTCAGACTGGTCTATTATACTCGCAGTGCTGGGAAACCCTGGTGGGTAGCTACGGGCTATACAAGCACTCAAGAATAATAATAATAATAATGAGAGTCATCTCACATGGCGAGGGGGGCATTATTCCTTTCTTACATTCCCTCACCACCAGGGTTTGCCTGGCAGTGATGGACAGTAGAAAAATGGCTATCTGTCCGCCCATCCTAATTCGGTGGGCAGACATACAGCCATTTCTCCTGCAGCCCTAACTCTGTTGGGCCATCCGAGGGGTTTGACTATGTGAGTGACAGAGTAGTTATCACCGTAGCTAAACCAATGGTCCGCTCGCACCTAAATCAGCAGGGCAGACCATTATCTTGGCAGTATAGGTACTCCGTCACCATTGTGATGGAGTACCTATACCGCCAAGATATGAATCAGGCTCTAAGTCTTGGATGCACCTTTGAATTTCCAAACCTTTCCTCCTCTTCCCTTTCTAATTCAAGCTCTTTTCCCTTTTCCCAATTTCTGCAAATGTTTACCCTTCTTTCATTAAACTCTGCCATACACTCCTTTTCATCCTTATTTAATGTGCCTACAAACCTGTTGTTAGTGAGGCTACTTTGTTCAAGTTGTGTAATCAGCCTTGCATATTTTGACACAGTCTAGTGGCTCTTGATTTCTGTAAATGAAATCAGAGTCCTAATAATGAACACTTTCTCCATAGAAACATAATAACCAGAAAGAAACAATATCAATAATTCCAGTCGATAAAGCATAGTTATAAAGACATGACATGACAATGGCTACGCAGGAGGACGCTACTGTTAGGTCACACCCATAGCTGCTGATGCAGGTTGGAAAGTACATATATAGCAATCAATGGCATTCATAAAATTTGAATACTCTTCTAACACACTAAATTATACATTCTTGTTAAAATTGCAAATTGAATTATTTCTATGCATAATGTTGTTAATTTCATCATTTCTACTTCTCATCAAGGTCAGGATAATTCTGTTTTTAGGTGGGGCATGCCCAGGTGACGTAATAGGTCCCACTAAGAAGCCAACGATTAATATTAATATCATAATCACCAAAATTAAGTAAAAGATTTTATAGCAGTTCTTTTTAGTGATCACCGTTTTTCTCCTACAAAAAATTCTAAAAAATGAAAAATCTAAAATCTAATTCATTTTATAGCCCAAAAAATCAATAAAGCAACACAGTTCCTTCATGAAATGTATGTCTTTTAAGAAAGAAAACCTAGTATCCTTGTCTGGATATCGAGAGACAATGTGAAAAGAAATTGACTGTCTGCATGTAGGGTAATGGAGAAAGATGCTTAGCATAAGTCTATGACTGTGAATGATTCGTATCTGATGGAATTTTAAAAAGAAATACAGCAGGATTCGGTACCACATGACAAAGTGGGATTATAATTTGGATGATTTGTCTAAGATCCTCTACTATTCTCTATTTTGTTATTTGCTTGTTGAAAGTACCATGATGATTTACGAATTACTGGGAACGTCCAATACTTGTTTTAAAATACCCTGGTCTTTTAACTGTTGAATCACTGGTGTCATTCCTAACACTGCCTCTGGAGTAAGTTTACATTGAGGCATTCAGGGAAAAACTGCATTTGGTTTCACTTTTACTTTCACTGTTTCCACACTTTTTATCAGTCCAATTTCGTTGCCTGTGAAATCCCAAACTTCCTCCCTTACTGTACATTTTAAATTGGGAGGAAAGTATTATTTTGTCAGAACTGGGAACAAACAGACATCTGACTATTGTGAGTTTATTTTGAAGTCAGTGTCTGCGTCTTGAGTCTAAATTGCCACTCCATCTGGTGTACAGATATTTGTGCAATTAATTTTGCACAAGACGTCTCTTCCAAACAATTTAAAAGGACTTGTGTCATATATTAGCAATTTGTGGGTGTTTTCAATAGGGCCAATCTGCACAGTGGCAACTGCTGAAATTTGATTAGTGATCTGTCTGTTTGAACTGCCTACAACTTAGATTTCTTTGGTTTGGTTTGGGACCTCCATCGGATGAGCCGTGGGGCAGGTGGCACCTGTATCAATCAGAAATTATACTGGGTGGCCGTTCACATCACCTTCTAAAGATGGGCAACTCTGGTTAACATTTAAGACTGCACCAAGCATGCAATCATCCTCTCTACTCAGGCACCGTTATTGCAATTGGTTGGGGTCAAGTCCAATGGGACGTTCAGAACCGACAAAAGTGAATGAAACCGTCATTGGATATTAAAAGGTACTGCTTATTCTACGATTTTGCTTAAAATTCAATCCTCTGTTTTGCATGTTTTTCTGCATTATTGGGGCTTGTAGCATTTTTGCATTATATGACCTCTCAATCTGCGTGTTCTGCTGACTCCACTGCCCCATTCTGAGACATCACATTCATGTTCTGAAACTGAGAATTTACCTGAGCATCATTTAGTACTCTGTTAGGATTTAGTCTACAATCGTGTTTTGTTGACTTTTTTTTCTCACTTTAATTCCTTCTTTCCTTGCCCGTCGATCCTTGCCCTTCTTTGGTTCTCCCCATTCCATTGTGCAATTTACTAATTCCTTTATGTGCACTCTCAAACTTAGTGATCTTATTTCTTTTATCTCTTCATCACTCATTACCATTCTGAAATTGTTTTGCAAGTTTTTATTTCTATTTAAATCAATCTCACGTTCTTCAGCCAAGTTTTCCAATGTCTCATGTGCCTCGTAGGCCTGTCTATCAGCTTCTCCACTCAAATATTTCAACTCAGCCTTATTATATGTATTCTGTTTCTCTATGCCAATCATACGACTCAGCATAAATTATTTCTTTAATGGCCAAGTCATAGGCAGGTGTCTTCGGGTGGCCTTTTCTCTCTCTTAAAAATGGGAATGGCAGGTTTCTTAAGTACAGTTCCCATTTCCCTGTACTGAACTTACTCTGTTTAATCAGGTGTTATAAACAACAGCAGTCCACCAATCTCCAGCAGCAAACTGAGATAACTAACAACCCTAGCGCAGGCACAGCACCAAAGAATGTAGTCAACCAACCACAGTGTGTATCACAATACAATTAACCAATTACAGCACCTCCAGTTCAAAGGCTAACCAATGACAGTGCGTCTCTGCATGAAACCATACAACAACCAACAAATCACAGCGCAACTCGCCAATATCTAATATCTAGGTTCAGCACACTTAAAATAATTAAACAATTAACAATTATTGTCTGCTATACCTGAAAATAAAGGGAAAAATCAAATCTCTTCTAAAAGAAATTACATGAACAGGGAAAGCAGGTTTGCTGCCAGCAGTAAACTACTATGGATCTGTGTGCTTATGATCTCCTATGCACCCAAAAAATAAATCACCAATCTGAATTAATATGCATTCACAACCAGACCTTTAGTGTATCCCTATTATGGTGTGGATGTGACACATCACAACAGACACCTCAACTTTAGCAGACAAGTTCCAATAACAAGTTTATATCTTGAGATCTTGGTTTTTCGATGAAATCCGATAACCAAACCTTAATCTTTAACAATTAACATTTTAATCACAATAAGCACATTTGATAAACAGAAATGAACACCTAAAATGTCATTGGATACACATATCCCTTTTGGACCCAATTAGTTGATGCAACAGTGGTCCTGGCAACAGGACACTTACTGGGGGCTCTGTGAGATGCACCTTCTCTAAGCATGGAGACCTCAGTAACTGACGCAAACCTCTGATGAGACAAGCAGTGGGTGGAAACATTTGGTGTTACTGATGTGGTTAATGTCTGCAGCATCAGACAGAACAAAGTAGGTGTCCCCTCCGAGAGAGAGCGAGCGCTCAGCGGACAAGTACAAATGAGGCGTATAAAGGAAGACTACCGCTCACATCCTGAGACAGCGATCATAAGACCTCCCTGCAGAACCACTGGGCAAGAGGCACTGCTCTGGGGGTGGCAGAGACGTAGCCCACCGCACCATGCAGCAGAACCTCAACTACGTCTATCCACCCGTCTTCTGGGTGGACGGCGTGGCTGGTGCCCCACCTGCACCCACCGGGCCACCCCTGCCTCTGCGGAGGCCAGTGAAGAAAAGAAGGGCTGGGACCTGGCTCTGCCTCTTTGCTGTTACTGTCTTGGTGTTCTTAGCTCTTACGGGAGTAGGACTGGGGTTCTACAAGATCGTCCAGCTGCAAAACGATCTGGATAGGATGAAGAAGGTAAAGTCCACCTCTACTTCATAATCCTGGAAGTGATTTCATCTGTTTTCCGGGGGATTTTGTGGGACAGTACTACCATGAAGGATGTCACAGAATTGCCCATGTTACTTTCTGGAATTTGTAGTATATATATATATATATATATATATATATATATATATATATATATATATATAATATATGTACCTATATATATATATGTGTGTGTGTGTGTATATGTGTATATATATATATATATATATATATATATATATATATATATATATATATATATATATATATATATATTCCAACTCACTGCCGTGATCAAGGCGTTCACGCCGAAAGACGTTGGGTTTTGTCGGCTTGGTACCGTGAATAAACTGATCCCAAGCACATTGGAATTGTGCCTTATTTCTGCGGAAGGAGTGTGCGTTTGCAATTTGTTGCGGGGTGAGTTGGAATGAAGACAGGGTTTCCTCTGACCCAGGCGCGCACCGCAGCTGACGTGTCCCGGCTCGCTCGAGGAAAGTGAAGAGGCTATATATATATATTTATATATATATGTGGTTACCTTTCGAATAGGTAAACATAAGTAGATTAGAAAAGCTGTTGATAAAATGAGATGCACTTGCCTTTTGCTGAATAAATGAAAAAAAGTTCTTCTATTGAAAAAAGAAACGAGAACTCAGTTTGAAATCCGGCATTGGTGTGAGAGAGAGAGAATAAAATAGGAATGATGCAAGCAATGCTGCTTCGAACAGGTATTCTTTAACAACATTTTACATATTGAGGGCCTAATTTGCAAAGTGCCTTTGTGAATCAGGCCTCAGTCTGTTTCCTATCGGGGCGCCCACATCCTGTACCTCAGGGCTCGTTGCATCACACCTCTTCAGGAAATTTAAGCGGTAGGGCTGCCAAGTTCTGTCAGCTCCTCTTACCCACATAGTTAAGATACGGTGTATATGGTATGTGCTAGGGTATGTTATATATTATGTTTTGCTATTTTATGTTGTGTTTTGTTAGGATATGATGTTTATGTTATGTTGTATTACATGCTTGTAAACATTTAATTAGCACTAGCACCAAGACCAGAAGTTTGCAAGTACTTTATGAGGGACTGCCTAGATGGTGAGGTATTCGGGGGAGTTGAGGCTTGAGTTAATTTCTGATGGTTAGGCGGTGTTTTGGAGTACTTCAGTCTGTTCCACAATGCTGGGCATTGGGCTTGGGGGTGCCTCCTCTCTCTTTGGAGACTATCGAGAATGGAAATTACATTGCACTCTTTGACCTCTGAGGGCATCACTGGTTTGACGTGGTGATCTACCCTGAGCCCCTCAACAGCCCTGTATATGCATATTACCCAACATTTTGTAGCAGCTTGGCGGGGGCGAATTTAAAATGTCCTCTCGCTCAGGGCAATGCTAACTTTAGGTGGCATACCTAAAAATTATATTATTTTACCTTTCTGGGAATGTTCAGGGCCTCCGCGGGTGAAGAAGGACGGCTGGCAGTTGGGCGCGTGGAAGCCCCCGGGGGAGTGTCACCCGTCAAAAGCGGGAGAGTTGAGTGCTTCTTATTTTCCCGGTTTACCATCTCTTAATACAGCAGCCTTGGGGACACATGAGACCAGGGGTAGCAATAGCAAAGGCAGTGGGTGTAAACCCAAATGGCAGCTGCCACCCCTGGCTGCCCCTAAGTGACGTCCAAGGCACGAGACAACGGAAAGTCATCAAAGAACCTGTTTCAAGTCGACAAGGACTGTGGGAGGCGCGAGCACTGGAAATACCAGTGAAGCTTCCTGTCAGGAAGCAGCGCCATGTCTCTGCACGTGCAGTGGGCTGAAAGCCACAGGCACTTCCTGATGCTTTCTTAAGATAGGACCAAGATCAATCATGGGAAGCATATTCCGCTCTGACACATCTATGTTGTGGGCTGTTGAGTGAATTAATGTAAACTATTATTGCAATTAGAGGTTGTTTCACCAGTTACTGTTGTCTGAGCCTGTAGGAAATCATTTTATAATTTCGTATTGGAAAATAAAAATGTTATGGAAAACTCCTAGGGTACCAGTGTACTATTTTCCTATAGCATTAGTCTAAACGACAGGATGCCAATGGAATTCCTTAGCGTTATTTATCTGTCCCTTTTGTCTTTTTGCTGTCTGAGTAGGTCATGTTACTTTTCTATAGAACCTTTTGGAAGAATACTTTTAAGTGTGTGTCACAGAAATCTTAACACATACTAGTCCTATTTTCCTGTTGCTCTCTGAAGGATTTTCAAATTTTCCTAAAAGAAACTCATAGAAATCTAGAAGAAATTATATAATAACCACTAGAAAAAATCATGTAGGGGAGTACAAGGAGAACATCCAATCCAGAATGCCTCATGTTGATGAAGTTGGGTGATCTTGGACAAATCTCTATATTGCCAAAATTCTGAGCCTTTGCGAAGGGGTAAACAGCAAATATTAAACACTATATTAAAAACGGCATTTAGATTAATAGCGAAAAAAATTATTACTCCAAAGGTTTACGGTCCTTACAGCTCATGGAATGTGCCTCTGTTCCTAGACTGTTCACTTTTATCTCTGTTAGAGTTCACAAAAGCCTAGGCTGCTAATGACATTTACATTCCTAAAAGGGAGTATCTACAGAGTGTTGACATTTTTTTTCACTGAGAGTGTTATTTTGACTAGAGACCAGGGTAAGAGTTTTGGGTGCAACAGTGCTTAATTTGTAAAATATTAGGTGCCAGGGCTCTGACCACGAGGCCACTGCAGCTTGCACCACCCATCGCCCCTGTCATCGCTGCCAAAATAACTACTAACCATCTCTTTCACCTGCAAGTGCGACAGTTCAGATTATTCCAGGTCCCCAAAGCTAAAGGAATGGCTGGGGAGGCAGGTATTAGCACAATTTTAATGTATATTGTATTCCTAAACAACAGTTGTTCTGCTCATCTCTAAATTAGATGAGCAGCGCCACCATGTGGTAGACTGTTCTAATTAATGTGTTGACAATTAGGTGCCGGTACCGAGCACCGGAAACCTATTAAGTGCAGGTGCTTAGCACCGGAAAGCACCGGCTCAAATTAAGCACTGGGGTGCAAGAATGGGGTGTGGAGTTTAAGGAAAATGTTACACAACTTTTTTACATAGAAGGACGATACACCTAACGTGGAAAACATTGACTCAAAGTTATCTCTTGTGAAAACCTAATCATACTAACAAACACTTGCCCCCAAACATGGCGGAGTTGGACACAGAGTACTAATCTATGCCAGTCCGAAAATGTGTGGGAAGTGATACTGGCTATATTGGAGAATTAAATACAGGTTGACATGTTTGTACACAGATATTGTTGCCAAGATGTGGGCAGTCTACTATTCTGGGGGTCTATTTTTGAGAAAAGGTGTTTTTGCACTTAATGCTTTTAAAATGGAACCAGCCTGCATGAAAATCTGCTAATTTCCTGCTGACTCTTCTCACACAGATTCCTACTTGGTCTCCATCTTCAACACTTTTAACTCTTGATCACTGGCTTTCATGTGTCTGTCTTGCTATTTTTAGGTCGAGCCTGGGCAGCGCATGCGCTGCGAGGAATGCTGTATTCGAGTATGGACTTGAAGCTCCGCCCACTCTCCACCCATATTTTTCATTGGCTTGTGTCATTGTCCTTTGTAAATGCTGGCTTCAGATTCGTTACTAGGCTTGTTAGTCCCTCCCTAGCACTGCCTTGTCTTCATTTGTAACCTCCAAGAGGACTGGCCCTTTTACTTCTGTTATTACACAGTATGTCTTATTTAGTCTGTAAGCACTATTTTCTTTAATGAGTCTCTCCTACTGCAGGCAGGACATGCTTTCCTGCAACATTCAGCGCACCATGCGCGCTTTCACTTTTCATGCAGCCCGGGACAATGGCGGCCGTTTCTTTGAAATTAAATAGGTCTAGCAATATTTCAAGAATTTGAGCTATTGGCATTGTAAATGACAATGCCTTTTATTTATGTGTTAATACTTGAAAGAGATACATTAAAGGCATTGTCATTTATAATGCCAATAGCTTAAACTCTCGCGAATGCGAGACCTATTGCATTGCAAATGCTTGTTTATGTTACTCGCCTGATAATTGTTTTTATCACTTCTGCTGCTTCGGTGTGACAATGGAGATGAAGTAGACATCTGCGTGAGAAAAGCTGACAAGAACGGTAGATTTTCATGCAGGCCTTGAAGGCCCTGCTTGTCTGCACAATATAAATACACATAAACAAATTGGATGTCCCTTTTCTATCTTTACAGCCGTTTGCCAGCAGCGATGGGTTAACTTCATTCCTAGAGAAGCACACCGGTGAGTACAACTTTACACACTATGAACACTGCGAATACAACCAGCACCACAAGGCCTTGCCAAGACGTGCATCGGCACAGCTATCAGAAGTGCAGCAGATGCAGTGACACCGGGGTCCATAGGAAAGAAGGGCCAAATTAGCCCCAAATATAGCTGCATTTTATTGTCCAACTGGAGGACCCATTTTCATTGCTTGCTGTAAGGCCGAAAGTGTCCCTGCTACATCACTGAAGACCTGTCCTCCACATACTTCCCCAGATTGTACCGTCCTTCTTATGCTCTGTGCAGTTGTCCTTTTCTCTCCATTTCTCCTTTTTCTCCACGGTTTCAAATATATTTTGTATCTGGTTCCCATGCAGTGTATCCGGAGTAGCATTCTAGCTGTGCTTGTGCTGAATTTCAAAAAATGGTAATTCTTAGAGTGGCAAATGTTCGCATTTGAACAAATAATCCTGGATTGCCTGGCTGTCCAAGGGTTGGACTAAGGGATAATCCCGAACAGAGTTTGAAATGAAAATTATTGCTAGAGTTAACCACGCCATCAAGTTGAAGAAGAGAAGTAACTTCATATCTGGGTCAAACCAAGTATGAATTATAAATTTATGAGTTTTAGGATGAAGGTCAGTCTTGACGTTGCATTTTTTCTGGGTTTCAATTTTAAATCAGTCGCCCCAGGCCAGTACAGACACTCTCGTAATAAAACCGTGGCCTGGCATTCGGTATTTTCCGGGGATACATTTTTGTAGTCTTGCTACAGACAGCATTGTAACCAATGCTTTAACATATAGAGTGGGCTTTGGGTTTGGCCCTTGCTCATGACTGGATGGCTTTCTTGTCTGTTTCAGTTCCCTGCTCTTGATTGGATGACTTTCCCCCCATTCTTGTGTTTGTCCCGCCCAAGGAGCATTTTGGTTTCACCCTGCCTTTTGTTTGGTTGAGTGCATCCTATCACTCCTGACGACAGGGAACGATTTTTCTTTTCATGTTTTACATCATTAGACTTTTTAGCACTCGAGGAGAGTGCTGAATGTGTTGGTGTTGCTCTCTTTTCCCCATGCCCCTCCAATGCCAATGCATCTCTCTCCCGACTGATGGCTTTCTTTCTGCCCTAATCCCATGTCTCTGTCCCTCTACTCCCCTGCCCTACCAACAGCGAGCACTGCAGCTCAGTGTGTCATATGTAAGCCAGGCCCGGCAGCTAACCTGAACGATTTTAGAGGAAGAGCTTCATGGTCCAGAAGTGAATGACCACTCAGATCTGGTAACTGAGTGTCCAGAGATCCCCTAAGGGCTCCCACTCCTGGATGAAGCTGTCTATCAGTGACCTGACTTCTTCATATTTCAGGAATATGTTTATGTTCGAGGGCTTTAGCTTCTGCAGCAGGCTGAGAAGGGAAGTGGTAAGGAAATGCCATTGGTGCAGTACTGCCCAGCTTCTTGCTCAGAGTGGTGTAGTGACAGTCAGATTCTGGACAGCAGCACAAGTAAGTGATGCATCAGGGACAGGGGCGGCTCCTCCGTTATGGCGGAGGAGCGTCGCCCCCCTGCTGAAAGCCAGCAGAGGCAAGAACAAATAAAATGATAATAAAATGTCTTTATTATCATTTTATTTTGCGTTCTGCCAGCCGAGGGAGGGGCAGCCACAGTGATGCTGCAGCTACAGCACCAGGGAGGAGGGGAGAGTGGTGGGCACTGCTAAATGCACATGATGGTTTGGCTGGCCCCAGAGGGCCGACCAAACCATCATGCGCACTTAGCCTTTCTCCACCTAGCTGTGTTGTACAGCTGGATGGAGAAACCACCACAGGCTCCTAGTCCAAGTCTGAGTGCCGAACCAAGGCTCTCAGACCAATCCCAGAGCAATCCCAGCTATTCCCAGCATGTTAACAGCGCTGGGACAGGGAGCCTGCGCAGCGGGCACCAGGTTCCTGACATGTGCACAAGGATCGGGAGGAAGAGGGCGGCCATCGGAGCAGGTAAGTGGAGGTTTATTTATTTTTTATTTGTTTTTTTTGTGTTACCCCCTCCCCCCGCCTCACCACTTCACAGTACCAGCGGCCGCTCCTGATCAGGGAGGGTCTAAGTGAGGACAGGAATGTCCCCTGCAATGGTAAACATGTGCGAACCCCTGCCCAGAGTGACTTGACTGCATGTGAAAATAGTATCTTGGCCGTTGTTTGCCCAGCTGTCACTCTGATCTATCATGTGCACTGAGGTGTAGCACTGCCCATGGCTAATCCAAGGTCCAGAACCTGTTCGGCGACCTGGAGGGGTTCACCAAACATACTTTCTTTTGCTGTCCATATTCTGGGTTGTTAATATGAAGCACTGGTGACACCATACCAATTTTTGTGGATTAATAGTTTTGAGCAGAAGTTTTTCTGTTTCAGTGGGGATTGCGGCCTACCGGCCACATTCATGTAAAGTTCTGCATAGATGTAATACAGAGACCCTTGCTCTGACATCCTGCGTGTGTGTTGTGTATGCATGGTGAAGGTGGTAGCAATGCTCGTTTGATGGTGAGGGTCTCCCACTCGGATCTGTGGGATCCATTTTGGATTACCCCTGGTTAGCATGGCACAAGATGGAGGATGGGATCCAACTCCTCGGACATTGGAAGTGTATTGCCTGCATTCCTGAAGCTGGAGAATGGAGATTCAGGCAGTGGAGTGAAGGAGACCGGGGGACAGGGCTACACTTAGAAATTCTATGAAGACCTTTCAGCAGGGGATTGCTGAGTAGAAGGCTGATGACAACCAGGTGTAAAGTCTTCACACTTTATTCTGTCCATGTTTTGGGATGCTCCTGTTTGGATCCAGCATTATCAATATCTTCTGTGAGAGCTATCACTTTGCACAAAGCCTGTGTCTGCAGTGCTGGCACAAACTGCCATTTGAAAAGGATCCACATCAAACTGGTCCCAGGAACTTAGACCGGGGCTCAACATCCCCTGTCTGGAAAATAAGTAGGAAAGTAGGATTCAAACTACTCCACTTGGTTCCAGTTTCTGTTTTTTCTTGGTCAGTAAAGGAGTGCTCCAGAGTATTTGAAAAGCTGCTGTGAGACCAGGGTAGGTGTCTGCATGACAGTCTGTGTGGGGAGTCTATGCTCCCCATATTATTTCCCTGAGAAGCCTTTAGCCTTTGACTGTTAACCTCACTACCCTGAGAGTCAAGAGTGGAAAGGGTTACTTAGCCCAGTTTGCAGAGCCATTGTAGGACAGAACCCAGGACACTAGAGGCAAACAACCTCAAACTCCACAGTTGTAGCTCAGTATCCTCATATGCCCTGCAGCCCCCTTAATGGGGATTGACAAGCTGTTTTTAAAAATCTGTGCCTTTGCTAAATTTTCTTTATTTGCAGAAGCCAGTCTTACATGCAGAGCTTGCCAGAACATTGAAATCTGGTGGCCTTCATGTCATTGTGTAAAATTACATTCAAAACAAATTAACAAGTCCTTATTGAGACAGCAGCTCCTACTGTGCTATGGTTGAAAGGTAAAGAGGTGTTATACTAAAACATCAAAACCAAATTTGAACTGCTATTTTTAATTTTTACTTCCCATACCATATTTTATAAAATGCTAAAAAAAAATCACTATACCTCTTTCCCCCTGACTCCTCATTCCTTTGACTGAGGCAGTTTCTGAAAAGACCAATTTATATGTAAATGTACTTCTTTGGAAACTCCTGTGCTAGGCCAGGACTTTTGTCTGTGAAACTGGTGAACTCTGCCTGCAAACCCTGTGATAGAAGATTCTCAAGAAGGAAGAGCTACTCTCACTTGCAGCAGTGTCATCCGTGGACAGAACAATTTGTGTGTCAGTGCTGGAAAAGACAGTTTCTTCACTGATCACTAGGCATTTTAGAAGTCTATGCTTATTATTGGTGTTGTGGCTGCTTTCAGGTTGGAGCTCACCTGGATGTAAACCTGAGTGTAGGGTATGTGGATTTGAGGACGGCCAACAAACCTGCTCCTTGAAGCTGATAGTGTGACTGCTTGCCCAAAGTTTTAACCCATAGAGAAGTGAGAAAATATGGTGCAAACTGTTATATGAGGACATGGTCAAACTGTCATCAATCTGAAAAATATTCTAGGTGTATGACCCACTTAGGCATTATGTAGTGGTTTGTTGGAGTCAAAATGAGCTGAAATAATTTTTGTGAGAAACAAAATCCACAGAAAAATCATGCATTATTCCATGTCTGCAGGATATGACGTTTCAAGCTGATTTGATAAAAATTGCAAATTTATCAGCCACTGCCGGCCGTATCTCCTGCTCAGAGCTTCCCTTCCCTTGCAAAGTTGATTCACCATGAACCCCAGTAAGGGCCATTCAAAGTCTTGGAGCTCTATCTGTGAGCACCACCCTCTTGAGTGATTCCTGATCTGAAAACGCCACAGCAGGAGAACAGATCAAGGGACTCCTTCCATTCTGAAATATTTATTTCCTACATTGGCCACCACAATGGCCCTTCACACCGCCATATATCATTTTACTTTTTCCCAAGAGTCTTTATTGCAGTCTCTGATTCTGTGCATTTAATTTCATAGATACTTAGTCATACACAGCTTTGAGACAACCACCACTAAAGAGGACTGAACTGCATAAGAATATCTAAACATGCGTATGCTCATTGTGGCAAATCCAGTACCCCAATCTATACATATAGCCTAGTCCTACTAAAAAGGCCAGAAGAACATTAGGATAATTCTCTGATTTTCCTCATGTTAGTCAAAGACCTGTATTAATTTCTGTTAAGTATACATTTAATAGGCACCTCTTTTTGCTCTAGTAAGAAAAGTGATAGAGATTTCAGTGAGTGGCTCTGTGAGTGGCTGTATGAGTGGGTGAGTGGGTGTGTCAGTGACTGTATGGGTAGATGACTGGGTGTCTGAATGGCTGTGTGAGTGAGTGACTGGGTGTGTAAGTGGCTGTACGGGTGAGTGAGTGGCTATTTGAGTGAGTATTTGGTTAAATGAGTTGGTATGTGAGTGACTGTATGGAAGAGTGAGTGTCTGTGGGATTGGCTGCATGGGTGAGTGAGAGCTGTGTGGGTGGTTGCATGGATGTGTGAATGGGTATGGAAGTGGTTGTGCGGGTGTGTGAGTGTGGGAGTGGTTGTATGAGTGAGTGGCTCTGTTAAGATGCTGTATGGGTCAGTGAGTGGGTGTGTGAGTGGCAGTTTAGGTGAATAACTGGATGTGTCAGTAGCTGTGTAGTTGAGTGTGTGGCTGTGTAAGTGGCTGTGTGGGTGTGTGACTGATTGTATGATCAGGCTCTATGAGTGAGCGGGTGGGTGTGTGAGTGGCTCTCTGGATAAGTGAGAGGTTTTGTAAGTACTTGTATGAGTCTGTGAATGGGTGTGTGAGTGGATGTATGAGAGGTTGTATGGGGTGTGAGTGGTTCTGTGGATGATGTCATCAGTGATGTCATTTGAGATGTCATGAGTGATGTCACTGTCCATGTCATGAGTGATGTAATAATGTGAGGTCATAAGCAGTGCATTTCAGGGGCGTAAGTTATAGTTAGGTCAGGTAACTATAACTGCAGAATTTCACTGGTTATGTATGAGTGAAATCTGAGCCTAACTATAACGTCCCTGTAACCTTTGCTTTTTTCAGTGAATTTCTGAGGTTTTTTAAAATTCTATTTCCTAACTATAACGTGCCTGTTACCTTTGGTTTTTTCAGTGAATTTCAATGTTTTAAAAAAAATTCAATTTCTTTACTTTAACGTCCCTGTAACCTCTGCTTTTTTAAGTGAATTTGAACGGTTTATTAGATTTTATTTCCTAACTGTAACCACTAACCTTTGACACTGAGTGTGTGAGTGCATGAGTGTCTCAGTGGGTGTAGGAGTGTCTGTGGGTGTGAGAGAGTATGAGTGGAGCTGTAAGTGGGTATTTGAGTGTCTGAGTGGGTCAGTGAGTGGGTGTGTGAGTCTCTGAGAGGGTCTGTGAGTCGGTGCATGAGTCTCTGAGTAGATCTGTGAGTGGGTGACAAAGAGTATGAGTGATACTGTAAGTGGATGCATGAGTACCTGACTGTGTCTGTGAGTATGTGCATGCCCTGAGGCAGGCGAATGAGTGGATGGGTCTGTGAGTGGCTATGAGAGTGTCTGAGTTGTTTTGTGTGTGGGTGCATGAGTGCCTGAGTGGGTTCTGCTCGTTTTCTGCTTGTTTTCTGTAGGCCTTGGTGGAACTACTGAAAGTTACAGAAAAACTCCGTCAAATTCCGCGGATTTCCATGAGCGGGCGAGTATTGCACGGCCACCCCTAATGAAAGCCCCCATATCAGGATTGCTGAGACCTCGTCGGAGGCCCCACCCCCTTTCTCAACCACTCTGCAAATGCACCTCCTGGCCCACTACTGGTTGGGGGATGAAGTCCCCTTGACTGCTGAGGGTCATTGGGGTCCAAGAACCCCTACTGTTGCCACCAGCTAGTCCCACACAGTGGGATTGCTGAGACCTCATCGGAGCCCCGCTCTCTTTCTCAACCACTCTGCAAACGTGCCAACTCCTGGTACACTACTGGTTGGAAGATGAACTCCCCTTGGCAGCTGTGGGTCGTCGGAGGCCAAAAACCCCTATTGATGCCACGAGTAAGTCCCCCACAGCATGATTGCTGAGACCTCATCGGAGAACCTGCCCCCTTTCTCAACCGTCTGCAAACGTCCCTACTGGCACACTACTGCTTGGTGGATGAACTCCCCTTGACTGCTGTGGGTCGTTGGGGGCCAAGAACCCCTATTATTGCCACAAGTAAGTACCCCACAGGGGGATTGCTGAGACCTCATCAGAGGCCCCGCCCCCATTCTCAACCACTCTGCAAAGGGGCCTCCTTGCACACTACTGGTTGGGGGATGAAATCCCCTTGGCTGCTGAGGGTCATTGGGCGCCAAGAACCCCTATTGTTGGCACAAGTAAGTCCCTCACTGCGAGATTGCTGAGACCTTGTCGGAGGCCCTGTCCCTTTTCTCAATCACTCTGCAAAGGGGCCTCCTGGCAAACTACTGGTTGGGGGATGAAATCCCCTTGGCTGCTGAGGGTCGTTGGGGGCCAAGAACCCCTATTGCTGCCACAAGTAAGTCCCCCACTGCGGTATTACTGAGACCTCATCGCCGCCCTGCCCCCTTTCTCAACCATTCTGCAAACGCACCTCCTGACACACTACTGGTTGGGGGATGAACTCCCTTGGCTGCTGAGGGCCATTGGGGGGCCAAGAACCCCTACTGTTGCCACAAGTAAGTCCCCCACAGTGGGATTGCTGAGACCTCATTGGAGGCCCTGCCCCCTTTCTCAACCACTCTGCAAACATGCCTCCTGGCGCACTACTGGTTAGAGGAAGAAGTCCCTTTGGCTGCTGTGGGTCGTTGGGGGCCAAGAATACCTATTGTTGCCACAAGTAAGTCATCCACAGCGGGATTGCTGAGATCTCGTTGGAGGCCCTGTCCCCTTTCTCAAGCACGCGAGTGGCAAAACTCCGCAAACTCTTCCAGCAGAGCGAAGTTTACAGCCCACCCCTAGTTTTCTGCCTTTTTTCTGCCCACTTCTGACCTTTATTTTGCCTCTTTCTGCTCGTTGATGACCTTTATTTTTCCTCTTTCTGCTCGTTTCCGACCTGTATTTTGCATCTAAACAACATAAGGTCCAGCACTCTCAACTAATATCAATTTTAACACATCAATTTGACAAGTGCGCACTCGACCTTCACGCAACCATGTCGCTCACTTGATGTCGTAATAGCGATCAAGGACATAAAGCAGATACATCCTGACATGACATAATTATTACTCTTGAATAATCTGAGTATAAGAAGAGATAATATTCTCAGAATTTCCTATATATAAAAATATCAGATAAAAATCTGTATCTTCTTGCCCGTGGAGGAGATGGATATATCCATGACCCTGTATTATTACTAACTACAGATAAACATTGTTCTGCCCTGAAGAAGTCCGAGAGGACGAAACGCGTTGGCTACGGTCTTTTATCATGTCATAAGGAAGACAACAATAAAGAATCTGAAGACTTAACTTTGCTGAATTGCCACTTTTTGTACTCGTATAATACATATTGTCAAATTGATGTGTTAAAATTGATATTAGTTGAGAGTGCTGGACCTTATGTTGTTTAGAATTTAGAATATACTTTTGTGTATTTTGGAGATCTAGGGGTATTGGATCTCAGGTCATAGGCACCTCAGATATTCTAGAAAATAATTTCTTCTTTTTCACTACGGATAGGTGCAGTCTTTCTTTGCCTCAATCCCTGTTCCTCATAAAATAGCTGTATTTTGCATCTGTCTGCTCGTTTCTGACATTTATCTGGCAAGATGGTGTATCTGGCAAGATGGCCGACTGGTGAGGAGCTCACAAGGGAAGCTCCGAGCGCTTGGGATCAGATCTGTCTGGATATCCCTGTTAGCGACAGTGACCCTGGAACCGAACACAGAATGAGAAATATGAGAAGGAATTCTGCAATACACCAAAGCAACTAAGGTATTCCCCCCGTATCTTGGAACGCAACAAAGATGGCAACCTGGCCTCTCACCTCACTCTGCTCCGATATCTGTTGGGCTGGGCTCGGACCGTGGAGCTAGCCCGCTGGAGCCACTGTGGCACTGATCCTTGACATCAGAGAGTGACCACCGACCGGAATTCAATTGACTGCCTCCCTAAAGCGGGACCTTTGTTCGTGAGCTGCAGAGGTCGGAGACACGGAGAGGTGCTCCCTCTATGCCGGACGTTTTGCAACGGAACTTTGTCGATGCCCTGCTCACTGGGGCTTCTCCTCGGTGCAGATCAGGGAGGACCTGAGGAGCGGAGCTCGTCCGCACTGTGATAGCTCCGTGGGGGCACATACAGGAGACGAGTGCTGGGTTCGGAGCTATTCACTGCGCTGAGCACTCCGCCCTTCACGAGTGCCTGAGCGGGTGCGATTGGGGCCCTAGACCGGGAGCACTCCGCCCTCCACGAGTGTCTGAGAGATTGCGGCTGAGGCGCTAGACCTGGAGTGCTTCTGCCTGGTTTTGATCAGGACCCGCAGTAATGCATAGGAGGCATGCGGCGAGACCGGAATGCCTGTGGCACGGAGTCCTTTGGCCTGACCCCGCCTCTCACGGGCATGGTGCCAAATGAAGGTACTTGAAGTAGCCGCTCGTTCTAGACACTGAGCGACGAGGATTGTTTGCAGCTTTTGTTTGGTCGGCAGCGTTCTGTTGTGTTGGCATGCTGCGAGACCGGAGCGATTGTAACACGGAGCCCTCCAGCTTGACTCCGCCCCTCATGGGCTCTGTGCCAAATGGACGGAATTGAAGCAGCCGCTTGCGCTAGACCGTGAGCGGTTAGGATTATTCTCAGCGTGTGTTTGGTCTGCATCGTTCTGTGGTGTTTACACTGTGTTATGCGATGAGATCCCCGATACATGGGGGTCTCACACTCGTGGGATTTTCCGCCTGTTCACTAACACAGGCTGCCTCTCCCCATTCCAGAGACCCGCATCTGTATGCTGGGGAACTTACTCAGGGATTCCCACTTATTGAATTGACTGGCAGCAGTTGCCCAGATGCTCGCAATATGGCGGCCACATCTACTCATCTTCTCGAATAACTTAGGGTCTGCATTCAGCCTGTTGTTTTAGGCAGGAAGAGACACCGATCTGCCCCGGAAGCAGTCCACAAAGGAAGTGGAAAAGGACAAAGCACTCACAGCACATACAGAAACTGAAACAGGACTACTACCCTATTCATATTGGCCCAGCTAATCGAAAGAGACATAGGACTTCCTCTCTGGCTCTGATATCCACTACGAATGGTGCGGCCATCTTGGACTGACTCCCTCACATTGGATTAGCCCCTAGACGTCGCTAGTTAACACCCTTCAGTTTTCCTCTCCACATGCACACAGGTGAGAATGTTTATCTTGACCCAGGCCCTCATCTATTACACGCCTCCAGCGGGGCATTCGCCGCTTAAATCTGTATCAACTCCTACACCACCCTACCAATCTACCCTAAATCAACACCCACCCCCCGTTGTTTTAACACCTCCTCCCCATCTCACGCCTACCCTCTACCTATCCAAGTCCATCCCCCCTCACAGCATAGGCCCCCCGCAACTGTTCCAATCCCACAACCATGCATAATGCCCCATACCACTCTATCCCCACCAACAAGCGCCAACCCCACTATGGAACGCACAGGCTTACACACCTACACCATCAATTACCCCCCCAACCTTTCGAAAAAAGCAGACAAACGCTTTAAACACAATTTGTTAAAATCACACCCCGAAACCCCTATCTCAGACCCCTACCTCTCAACAAACAAAGGGTACATAACCACTGACATTATCTTCTACACCAAAAGAAGAGCACAATGGAGGAAAGCCTTCCTCGCCCTGTTCTCGATCTCCTCTACCAGGAAAACTGTGCATGGTCTCACAATTTCTATCTCCCCCTCCCCAATCTACAAAGCCGCAGCAACAATCACCATCTATCACAATGGGATCATCCTCATGCAATCATCGGATCGTAGCTTAAACTTGCTGGATAACATCTTCCCCATCATCAAGGACAAAGTAGAAAAACCCTACCCCACCTCCCATACGGCTCCCACCACTAGCACACACCCTAACACCCCCCATAATTCTCAGTCTAGTCACTCCCATCTGATGACGCCTTCAACATCTACACCCAATCCCAGGGCTACCCCCTCTTCCCCACCCGATTCCCTTACAAGACACTCCCCTCTTATTACACTACCAACATTTACACCCATTCCAGATTCAGCAGCCTCCCTTGAAAATGACATACATCCCCCCAATTCTAACCCTTCCACCAGCAAAACCAACACTCCCAAGACCCCATTCACACCTCACACCCCGGCGATACATACCTCGATGACCCCCACCAGTCCACCCCTCCCCGCTCCGGATAAGCAACCAAGCAGGAGGCAACACAACTACCCAGACTACGTGTCACCCTCATACTACCTACGGGACACAAGCACACCTCCCATACCCACAATCCAATCATCAAGCATGCTACCACCTTCACCAGACCCTAGACTTGACGAGATTCTACTCTCTCTACGGCAAGTCAAAGAGGACCTACAAGTTCTATGTGAATTGCTTCTTCACCAACCCTTGACCAATAGATATGAACAAGAAACCAGGACAAACTTCCACACTCACCACTCCAAACTTACCCCAAAACTACTGCCCCCTAGGTGGAGATCAGGTCCTCACCACAATACTTCAACCCGCCCAATTCGAAGGACCAATCCCCTATCGGATAAGGACTTACTCTCCCTACTGCGCTCCTATGATCTCCCACAACCCACCCTCAACACAATGCTTCCAGACGACTTCCACAAACATTCCCTAATCCAAACTATTCCATCCAATACTCACAGATTCACAAAACACAATCTCAGAGGTATAGTCGAAAACAACCTTAGACAAGTTCCCCTTATACAGGAACCCAACTCAACCCTCATCAAGCCCCATCTTAAATGTATACTGCTAAACTGTAGATCTGCCTCAAGACATGCTGCTGATTTAGCTGACCTCATACTTATGCAAGAACCGGACCTATTAATCCTGACCGAAACATGGTTAAATGAATCTTCTACGCCCATCCTTGACATACTGGTACCCCCGAACCATGACATCATCAGACTAGACAGATTGGATAAGCCAGGGGGTGGTATTGCCTACATACATCGGAACAATCTCTCATTGAACCGATCCCAGTCTCCAGTATTCCCCTCTTGTGAATACCTATGCTTAGACATCACTTGCAATAACAAACCAGTTTGCTTTCTGCACCCTCTCTATCATCCACCATGTGATAACCTCACCTTCATCGAACATCTCATGGACATTGTTTCTACTAATGCCGGACAACAAAATACCCAAATATTTCTCGGAGACCTCAATCTCCACTGGAGTGACCCTAATGATTTAGCGGTCAATAGTGTCAAAATCTTCCTCTCGGACCTCGACCTCACCCAAATTTGTAACAGGCCCACACATGATAAAGGGTCAATCCTTGACTTAGTCATCTCTAAGGCCGATTCCATTCAGCTCGATACGATCAGTCCATGTGATTGGTCCGACCATCACATCATCACTTTCTTCATCAACGAAACAGTGAAACTGAATTCTGCTCAACCCACAAGAACTAAAATATGGAAGAGGGATCTGAAAAATATCAATGTGGACCTCATCACAACCTCCAGCTCCAACATCCTTCTTCCCCCAGTAGGGCTATCCGAGGTTCAAGATCTCACCAACCACTACTTCAATTCCATGAACATGGTATTAGACGAGGTCGCCCCCCTACAACTAAAGAGAGTCTCCATAAAAGATTCAAAACCCTGGTACCATGGAAGACTCAATGAGGACAGACGATCCTTAAGACTAATTGAACGCAAATGGAGATCTGCACCATCCACCAACCACCTCAAGCTGCTAAGAATGAAGAGAAACGCCTACTACAGAAAGATCAGACGATCTAAAGCAGACTTCTTCAGTCATCAACTAGACCAGGCCAAGAATCGTCCCCAAAAACTTTTCGAGCTAATCAAAACACAATCTAAGGACGCACCTTATCCCACCCAAACTAACATAGGTTCACTACCCAACTGCAAAGCGTTTGCCTCCTTCTTCTCTCTAAAGACCGAAAATATAAAGAAGGACCTACTTAACGATTTAATCACACATACTGACTCACGTATTGACTCTTCATCATCCCTTCGAGGAGTCCCACACCGGAGCTCACCAATGCTCGACCTCAAAAATAATGCATCTTGGTCCTCCTTCAAGACCTACAGCGAAGAAGCTATACTCAAAATTCTCATGGCCGTGAATCCCGCCAATCACTTCACTGACCCTCTTCCCGCTAACTGCTTAAAAGACTTCATCCCACTGCTACTGCCTCTTTGGACCAAGATTATAAATACCTCTCTCCTTCAAGGAACCATCCCGGAAATCCTTAAATCCGGGCAGGTATCCCCCATCCTAAAGAAACCAACAGTTGACCCCGCGGACTTAAACAATTACCGCCCAATATCCAACATCCCTACCCTGGCCAAACTCTTAGAAAAATGTGTACACCTTCAGCTTAAAAAACACATAGACCACTTCAATCTCCTCAACCAATTCCAATCCGGTTTCCGTGCAGGACACAGTACCGAATCAGCTATGACCCACATAATAGACGATGCACTAGAAATCCTAGACCAAAACGAAGCCTGCTTACTTATCCTGCTCGACGTTTCTTCGGCCTTCGACACCGTCAAACACGACAACCTGCTAGACCTTCTGAAACATAGAATGGGATTATCCGGATCCGTTCTTAATTGGTTCACTTCATTCCTCCAAAACAGATCGCAACGATTCAAGGTTAATCAGTCCCTGTCCAAACCCATCCCTGTCACCTTAGGAGTCCCACAAGGATCATCCCTCTCTCCGACACTTTTCAATTTATTCATGGAACCACTCACCAAAATTATCAATGCCTCTAACGTGCAGTATCATATGTACGCAGATGATACACAACTATACTTAAAGATCCATTCTCTAGAAGACATCAAATCTCTCAACACAACTCTAGAAAAAACTCAGACCTGGCTGGCCGAAAACCATCTAAAACTGAATACCCTCAAAACCGAATTCCTCCTAATCGCTCCTCCCTCCCAAGTAACCATAATTCAAACTGTGATCCTGTGCACACGCTATTTGTTTGGCAAGTTATGCCGTAATTCTACCACCTTAATAACATATCATACATATAGATAAATATATATTCCTGTAATCACAACAACTTTGTAGAGTATTCTTTCGTTCTTTATTCAGTGAGATTGCCCAGCCAACACGTGTTTCGCCGTGGGAGATTTCCCAAACGACTTCTTCAGGGCTGTTGAGCAGGTGGATGTGATATATCCTATTCTCCCCGCCGGTTTTACATCTGTCCCGGCTGTAATTAGGTTGACCCCCGGTTCCAAGGTTTCTATATTATTGTAGGTTGCTTCGTTCCTATAATCCCAGTGTGGTAATCTTCGTATTGCTACTGGAGAAATCCTAGCAAGTAAATGCCCCAGTTGTGTAGAGGGGTAGGTAATCTGGAAGCGAGTACGCTTCGTGTTAGTGTCGTCTCCGTGCGTGTTCGAATGCATTCGAACACGCACGGAGACGACACTAACGCAAAGCGTACTCGCTTCCAGATTACCTACCCCTCTACACAACTGGGGCATTTACTTGCTAGGATTTCTCCAGTAGCAATACGAAGATTACCATACTGGGATTATAGGAATGAAGCAACCTACAATAATATAGAAACCTTGGAACCGGGGGTCAACCTAATTACAGCTGGGACGGAAGTAAAACCGGCGGGGAGAATAGGATATATCACATCCACCTACTCAACAGCCCTGAAGAAGTCGTTTGAGAAATATCCCACGACGAAACACGTGTTGGCTGGGCAATCTCACTGAATAAAGAACAAAAGAATACTCTACAAAGTTGTTGTGATTACAGGAATATATATTTATCTATATGTATGATATGTTATTAAAGTGGTAGAATTACGCCATAACTTGCCAAAAAAATAGCGTGTGCACAGGATCACAGTTTGTCTACAGTGGACCTCGTCTAGGGTCCCCGATTGAGGGTTTAGGGTGTTAGTCTCCCTCACCTCTGCACCGCACAGATAATTCTTATAAAGAATAGGGTATAATTGGGAGGCGCCAGCTCCACACTTAGAAAACGCCCCGAGGGTTATGTAACCATAATTCAAGACTGGATCAAACACATAACAGCACTCAACTGCCAACCTCTTATCGTCGACTCAGCGAAATCACTGGGAATAACTCTGGACAGAAATCTAAATATGCAGAAACACATCAGCACCGCAACAAAAGGAGCAAACTTTCAGATGAACACATTGAGAAAACTAAAACCTTTCCTGCCCGAAAAGGTCTGGCAGTACAAGCTCTAGTTATCCCAAGAGTGGAATACTGGAGTGTGTCTTCCCAGATCCTCAACAGCCCCTCTAAGAGCTTCAATCAACGCAACAGCTAGACTTATTACTGGCTCCAAAAAAAACTCCCACATATCCCCGGACCTAAGATCCCTGAACTGGCTACCTTTTGAAGCCAGAATTCAACTAAAAATCGCATGCATGACCCATAAAGCCATTCATCACAACACTCCCAGCTATCTGGCACAGAAACTGGTGCCTTCATGTGGTAACAGAGAATCCAGAAGTGCCAGTAACCTCTTACTAAAAACACAAAGATTCATCAAAAAGAAAACATACAACCGAGCCTTCTCGGGGATGGCACCCAGGATCTGGAATGCTCTGCCCCCAGAAACAAGACGGAATCCCTCTACTGCATCTTTCAAAAAAGAAGTGAAATCTCTTCTCATGGCTAAATTCACTTGAACCAGGGTTATTGCGATTATATGACTCTTGATGTGTATGGAACTTTATGTTATTTACTATATGCCTATGTGTCATCGACATTTACCTTGTAAAGCGCTCTGATACCCGCAAGGGTCTTGTTCGCGCTATATAAAACCCTCAAAATAAAAATAAATGTATTTTGCTTCTTTCTGCTTGTTTCTGACCTTTACTTGCCTCTTTCTGCTTGTTTCTGACCTTTATTTTGCCTCTTTCTGCTCCTTTCTGATCTCTATTTTGCCTCTTTCTGCTCATTGCTGACCTTTTCTGACCTTCATTTAGCCTCTTTCTGTACGCTTCTGACCAATTTTTTGCCTCTTTCTTGTCTTTCCCCCTGGGACCGTGGGGGAGCCTCAAGGCCCTGCGGTCCCAGTCCACTCCCTACCTCCTGTGGGAGCCGGCATTTCTCTCACAGACAGGGAGCTGCTAAACATGCATCTCCCTGTCTGTCAGAGCAATCCTTTTGTCTTTTTCCCTGCCCGCTTGACAGCAGGCAAGGAAACAGACGAAACCTCCGCTTCCAGCAAGCAAGAGCATTTATCAGTTCTCGCTTTTTGGGAGCAGAGGGTTTGCTGTGACTTGGCAAGAGCTGTCAAAGCTCCCACCAGGTCAGAGCAAACAGCTATGAGGTGAGCACCCTGAGACATAGCAGGAGCTGGCCCTGGGAGGTGGCTGTCCCCAGGGCCATTATTGGCTCCAGGAGGGGGCCACACAGCCCCCTTTCTTTGTTCTGTATGGACCGGCCCTGTGGAGGTGGTGTACCTGGGGCCATATATGGCCCGGACGGGGGGCCCCTCTCTCATTATTTAGGCGGTGCCCCCCTTAGGTGTTATTTAGCCCCGGGGAAGTGGTGGTCCCTGGGACTCGGGGGGGGGGATCCGTGTGCCCCCCCATCAATCTATCTTTAGCCCGGGGAGGTGGTGGTCTCTGGGGCTTATAGAGCCCATGGGGGCCCGTGTGCCCCCTTACTTTTTTATCAATAAAGCCCCAGGGAGGTGGTGGTCCCCGGGGCTGAATGAGCCTTAGGAGGGGGCCCTGTGCACCCCCCTCCTTTAAAAAAAAAATGCCCCCAGGACATGGCCCACCCAGGGGCTGTATTCAAAACAAGTGCGGGAGCCTGCGCTTATTTAAAAAAAAAAAAAAAATTTTGCCGCAGATTTGTGGCTCAGCTCTGTTGCATTTTCACAGCAAAAATGAAAAAAAAAAGGGATTTTTGGTCCTGTCGGGGTCACAGGGGGACCCCACCACACCTAGAGGGTCAGGGTATTCCTATCCTGCCCCCTTTTCTTATACCGTTTTGACGCCGAGTCCCAAGATGGCTGCCAACACTTCCTAGTTGAAGTGTTGGCGGCCAATCAGATTTCACCATGAGATCTGTGCTTAGGCTCCGCCCAGATATCCTTATTTGCTTTCCCCTAAACTTCTCAACAACTACTGAACGGATTTACACCAGATAGCTGAAAGCGTTACCTGCAAACCAAAATCTACCTTCCTGCCAAATTTGGTGTAATTCCCTCCAGCGGTTCGAGCTGTAGTCGTGTTCAAAGCTCCTATAGAAAATAACATAAGAATTATTTTTTTTTGCGACCCCCCCTGTTTTCAGCCCCTACTTGACAGATCACCCCAAAACTTTCCATGCACAACAAGACTCACTATGATACTTTTTTTGGAAAGTTTTGTCAAGATTCGTCAAACGGCGCCAAAAATATAGGCAAGTCAAAAAAAGCTTTTCTATAGAAACATGGTCCTAACTGTAAGTACCTACTGGCGTGCGCCAGTAGGTAATATTTATTCTTCTCTACACATATAAACATAATTAATAAATACAACAAATAAACTAAGAAAATGTAAAATATTGCAAATTTAATTATACATAAAACCGTAAATAATATATAATTTGTTTTTGTACAAAAAATATGTTAAAAATTACATACATTTATATATATATATATATATATATATATATATATATATATATATATATATATATGTATATATATATATATATATATATATATATATATATATGTATATATAAAATTAAATACATAAACACATAATAATAATAAATATGCAAACAATGCAAAAAACTATTAAACTCCAAGAATAATAACAATATTTTTCCCACTGCAGTATGTGCAACAGTAGGAAAAGCGTTGGACACCGAAGGGATCAAATTTACTATTCCCACTCCAGTGTGTGCAACAGTAACAAAAGCATTGGACTCAGGAGGGGTTAAATTGACTATTCCCACACCAGTCGATGCAACAGTAGGGAAAGTGTTGGACTCAGGAGGGGTTACATTTACTATTTCCACTCCACTGTGTGCAACAGTAGAGAAAGCGTTGGACTCAAGAGGGGTAACCTTTACTATTGCCACTCCAGTGTGTGCAACTGTAGGGAAAGTGTTGGGCTCAGGAGGGGTTACATTTTCTATTCCCATTCCTATAGGGGCAACAGTAGGGAAAGAGTTGGACTCAGCAGAGGTTACACTTACTATTCCCACACCAGTCGGTCCAACAGTAGGGTAAGCGTTGGATTTAGGAGGAGATACATTTACTATTCCCACTCCACTGTGTGCAACAGTAGGGAAAGCGTTGGACTCAGGAGGGGTTAAATTTACTATTCCCACACCAGTCGATGCAACAGTAGGGAAAGTGTTGGGCTCAGGAGGGGTTACATTTACTATTTCCACTCCACTGTGTGCAACAGTAGGGAAAGCATTGGACTTAGGAGAGGTTAAATGTAATATTCCCAAACCAATAGGTGCAACAGCAGGGAAAAGCATTGGACTCAAAAAAGGTTAAATTAACTATTCCCACACCAGTCGGTGCAACAGTAGGAAACACGTTGGTTAAATTTACTATGACCACTCTAGTCTGTGCAACAGTAGGGAAAGTGTTGGTCTCAGGAGGGGTTAAATTTACTATTCCCACACCAGTTAATGCAACAGTAGGGTAGGCGTTGGACTCAGGAGGGGTAAAATGTACTATTCCCACTCCACTGTGTGGAATTACATCTTTTAATTTTAATTTTTTTTTTTAAAAGAACTAAATATTATACATTTTAATAATTATTATCAATTAACACAAATATTATTAATAAAATTAAAATACCACACCATATTTCCACAAACATACAGCCAACAATTAAATTGTAATACAAATATACAGAGTATAATACAATTAACATATGAAAAAATACGTTTAAAAAATAATGAATGTTTTTTTATTTATGATTACTTAAATAACTTCCCCATTCCTCTACAAACTAAGCAACACACACCTAAAATATTACTTAAAATATATGATAAGTTCGCAATTAATTTTTATCAATTAAATAATTAATAATAAAGTAATACTTATCAATACATTATTTATGAATTAGCTTCCAACCCTGTAACCATATAAACACAGCAACCCACTACTAACATATAATTTAAAAAACATCTTAATTACAAAATGTATAATTAATTAATTATCAATTAAATAATTAATAATAATTTACATTAATTATTAATTGATTAGAATTAATATAATATATAATTTACAAAATATCCTAACTTCACAATTTACATAATTAATTATCGATTAAACAATTAATAATAATTCAAATTAATTATTAATTAATTATAATTCATTTACTTCCCACCCTGTACCCCTACAAATGCCAAAACCCACACCTAAAACATAACTTAAAAAATAAATTAATTACATAATTTACATAATTATCAATTAAATAATTAATAATGAAAAATAAAAATATTAATTACTTAAAATTCATTTAGTTCCCCCCCAGTACCCCTACAAACACCACAACCCGCATCTAAAACATAACTTATAAAATAAATTTATTGCACAATTTGCATAGTTAATTATCAAGTAAATAATTAATAATAATTAAAAAATTAACTATAATTAAAATCCTTCCCACACTATACCCCTACAAAACACACAACCCGCTACAACACAAAAAACTACAATAAACAATAAATTAAATTAAAAAACAACTAAAAGTTAACAAACTATATTAAAAACATTAACAATAATTATACAAACAATTTATAAGATATACAATTAAAACATATAATAAAATGCATAAAAATTATTAACAAACGAGAACAAAATAGATATTTTTATCATCAATATTAACAACATAGATATTTTTGTAAACAATATTAACAATATGGATATTTTTGTAAATGATATTAACAACATAGATACTTTTGTTCTTGACATCATTTCTTGTCAACGATATTCCTGCATCGTGATATTTGTGGATCACGATATTAAAAACTCAATATTTCTACATCTCAATATTTTTTACTCGATATTTTGTCCGAACACCAATAATGATGGGTATATTGTGGAATAGATCCCTGCTTCGGTGAGTTTCTAAGGGTGATTCTTGAGTGATTCTTTGTCTTGTTTTATCATGAAATAATTCAAATCAATTTATTGCCTAGATCTGAACAAAGGATTGGAGATAGAGAGAAAACTTGTTTAGGTTACAATTGAGGATTTGTTTTTGAATTAACTTTTTCCTCGCATGAATTACATTTGATATTCTCGAGAAAACTTATTCAAGTTTAAACAGAGGTTTTATCTTCCAGTGACCACTTGAGTGAGCGGCTGGTCTTATTTGAATCAGGTAGGGACTGTGAGTTGAGGTTAAAACTCTGATGAGATCTGGGATGGAACTTCGTGACTGATTTTGAACAACAGATCACTCTTCAAGTGATATGCTATTGATTTTTGAAGATGGGACTGCTATTAAAGTGGGAATGATGAAAAGGTCAAGGCTGGAGAAGAGATGTCCTGTTTGATTTGATTCAAGGATCAATTCAAGTGTAAATGTGATCTATGTCAGTAGTCCTAGGGCTTCAATTGGATTGGATCTTGAATATTGAACAGGAAATAGCAATATTTCTTAATATCATAGCCATAATATTGAGGACAAATATATAAACATATAAGCATGTATAGAATGCTACATACATGTGAAATTAATAGTAGTACATCTTTACTTTTCTATATGCGTAATTATGTGAAAGCAAACTAAGTGAATTTTGCAAACCTCTATTTATTACTCATAATATTACCTTGGTGTCAGGGCATTGCTGCTATGAATGTTATTTTTCACCCATGTAGAGGCATTTTAAATTCTAAAGCCTTTTCTACATTACTTCTGGCAACTCTGCCTGGAGCATTGAAGTGATCACTGCTGGTAATCTTGCACATGGTGTCTGGTGTGGTCATTAGTACAACACTAATAATATCAGTAGCTTTGGTGTTGTACAATGACATAAGAGCTTCATTTAACATAAGCAGCTCTTATTACAAAAAAGGTTGGAGCCCCCTGCTATAAACCTTCAGTGCGGATATTCACCTTTCAAGGGGTAGATCCCTAGCCCCCTGCAGCTCCATCCCCTCCTTCTTGACTTTGGACAAGGGTGGAATGGACACAGAGGTCAGCCCAAGTGCGGGGAGAGGGAAAGCATGTACTCCTGTGCAGCGCTGTTTGCTGTCTTTGGATTGTTTGACTTTATTTCATGGTTCTATGTGTTTATTTTGTAGTTATGGCTGGTGCTATCACGTATTGCCAAAATGATGTAATCCCTCCTAGTGCAGGTGATATATCTCCCCTCACACGCATATGCTCTCTCTCCTTTCCCCATCTCTCTCGCCCTTGCTTTCTCCTGCGATGCTAGTGGTTGGGATGAATAGATTTATGGTTATCTATTTTGCAACTGAACTTTATAACAGCCTCTGTTCATTTTCACAGGCCTGCCTAATCTATTAACAGCAAAGCAACATCCAAGGCGAGCAGCCCATTTAACGGGTATGTGGCAGTGTGTTTTTATTCAAAAACCATTCTTGTATTTCTTCTTCTGGTACTTCTTTATCTAGGTCAAATTTAGAAATTCAGTAACTACCTTTCGCACTGAGTACATTTCGTACAAAAACCTCTACACCTTGTAGTTCATTTATAAAGCTATCTTTTGATAGACTTTGTAAAATAAAAACTCTTTTGATAAAGTCTTAGGAATTTCTGAGTGATTTATTGTGCCTCTTGATCTTTGAATTTGGAATCAATTGATTCACCCTCTCATATTCATGCTCGCCTTATCCTTGCTGGTGGTAATTTGCAATGAAGTGCCACCCACCCTCCAGATGGGACATCTTGCCTTTTAAATTTCCCATCGTTCTCTCACAATCCCATTGGTCAGCAACTTGCAGGGCTCCAATTTGTCTTGTTTGGTTTATATGCACCTCCACCCTATTGTTTTATTGGAATCCATACAAAAGGCCAAACCAGCTAAGGGTGACATTACATGCAACCTTGTTTAACTAGTTAGGACTATATGTACACTTACACAAATCCTACATCAGTCAGTACTATCCTGCAGACGCTACCCACCTTTGCTCAAATTCTTATCCACTTGTCCAATGCACAAGACGAGCAGCTGACACAACCTACCTCTTTCATTGCCCACACATCAATTTCAATCCAACCCCAGGGCTATGGGACCCAGTAGTGGCCAGTCACCAATAGACACTTCACCATCCACACACAAGTTCCTGATCCCCTACTCCTCCCCAGATTCCCCTTTCTTAACTACAACAAAGGGCAATAGCAACTCCAGTTGGCCATTAGGGCCAGACGTTAAAGACTGACCAGAATGCCTTTCAGGCCACCAGAAACCTCACCAGAGCACCCGAAAAGGGTGATGTTCTTAAGACACAACAACATTGCTTCAATGAGTGGATGTTAATGGACCCAGAGCTCCCTTGACTCAGATAGACCCCAACTGGCCCATGGATGAGGAGGGAACCCCTTTCTCGTTAGCACCCATGATTTATAGCAACACAGACATTGGCTTGGGAGAGAAGCAGATTGGGTCAGGGAATGCACTGTCACTGCAACAGAAACACTCTGGGGCAATTCCACATGCACAAGTCCAGTGCCTAAATGGCAACCAGATCTCACCCTGATGGCCAAGTGAAATTTATTAGCAAAAATAGTGGTTCTGTGCATTAGCCACTGCCAGTATACTTTGTTGGAGGTGGTGCTCAATAATAGATTAATACGGCTAACCATCATACAAAAACAGGCAGCCAGCAGATATGCTCGAAATGTCAGAATATGTGATTAAGTAAAAATTAGTATAAAAGAGAAAAGAGGGTGGCAAGGTAAAAACTAATTCTTTAAAACAATGGTTTACAGTTGCTTGATCCACAACAGGTCAAGAATATTCATGTTTGTGCTGCTTCTGATGACACATCTGCATGTATTTCCCCAGGCAAATCGAATGCAAACTCTCTGCCACTGGACTGGGAGGACACCCATGGACGAGCCTTCCTGGATGGAGTCCGCTACGTAAACCGAGGCCTCGTCATCAATGAAACCGGACTGTACTTCGTCTACTCCACGGTCTACTTCCGGTGGAAGACTTGTGAAAACAAACCTCTTATTCATACCGTTTTCAAGCGAACTCAAGCCTCCCGAAATGATGTGGTTCTACTTGAGGGCAGAAAAATTAACTACTGTGGCAACAATCGTTTGTGGGCACGAAGCAGCTCCCTGGCTGCCGTCTTCAATCTCACCCGGTTTGAAAGCCTATATGTCAATGTGTCAGACATCAGTCTAGTGGGTTTTGATGAAACCAAGACCTTCTTTGGACTTTATAAACTTTAGAGTTTCTCCTTATGAGATCTCTGATCAAATGAGCACTGGCGACGATGGAAGGCGAAAGACCATTGATTGCTAACCCAGGAGAAGGTGAAAGGAACTGCGATGAGAAATGCAGATATCGTTGAAGGTGCTATATGTGGAGACCTTCTCTTTGCAAGCTGTTGGTCACAAAAGTCACTACAGGGATGCAATAAGCCTGGGATGAAAGCTGCATTGTTTTTTCAGAGAATTGACGTTCTTCTAGGGCATAAAGGGGAAAGCTTTTGCCTTACAGTGACACGTAATGAGGACTTGATAAGGTGGGTTAACTGAAATGTTTGTGTTTCATAGGTGGGTATCAGGACTGAACAACGAGGGTTAGTGTGACAGCTTGTCCTTAATGTCTACTGATAGTATTCAAGTGGATGATAATGATGGAAGATAGGGGACACACTTTCACTCTAAGGACATGATTTATGACAGCAATGAGTAGGGTGAGTGAACTCAAGGAATATAGAAACAGGGATGGGTCTTCCTTTTTCAGGGACAGACAAGAGTGTTCTATTATGTAGAGTAAAGAGGAGAGACCCTAAATTCACAGTGGCAGGCAACAGGACTTTATGGAGAGCAAGGGTCAGGTATCCTCAACGCACACTGGCAGACAGTAGGACTGTATGAGTAAAGTTGGCAGCAAAGCTCCTCGATGCACATTGGCATAGAGTGGGGCTGTATGAGTAGAATAATACATACAGCACTTGGCCTCACAGTGGCAGACAGTGGGGCTTCAACTCACAGTGCCAATTAATTTAGTTGGGTGGGTGGAGCAACCAGTAAAGCTCTTCGTTGCACAGTGGCAGGTAGTGAGGCCAGAAGCAGAGAGTAAGAGGGATGGAGCCTAATCACCCAGTGAAGGGCAGTGACACTGCAAGGAGAGTAAGAGGGAACCCGACCATCACCCTCTAGTAACAGACTCTGTCACTGGATGGGTGAAGTAAAAAAAGAAAGACCCTCACTTCCGAGTGACAGCTTCACAATAGAATAAGGCGGGTCATCCATGCTAGTCCACGCAAACAACTCACTTGCACTGAATTCAGGATGTGAATCTACCTAGTTTGAGTAGTCTCAGAAATATACCACTGGTTCCCCAACTCATGGATAATAGTACTGATGAGTTGTATGGCATGATTGGTGCTGTACAGGAGCAGACAAGTGTCCTAATTCAGAGTGTAGACAGGGATATATGTTCACAAGGCACTCCCACGTGTGCACACTCATACATAGATGCCCCAGTTCACTGTTAACGTGTTATTGAGCTTTGCCTCCCCCTGGACCAGGAATCCAACTTATGTGCTCTATACACCAATGAAAGCCCACACAGCCAGCTTTGTGCCATGCTCCGGGCTTTATTGTCACAAATAATCCCTGAGCCAGAGTGGCTCTTAGGATGTCTTGGAGGCTACGAATGCTTTACAAGACACTGCAAGAAATATGGAAGGCCAGGTCAGAGATAGGAAATGACAATGAGGTAGGGAAACGTGTCCCGACCTCACTCAATCTGGTTCTTGTGGCCATCTCTCAGTTGGACAACGAGGTAGTATATTTCGCTTGTGTATCTTCTTTGCATAGGGACTAAGGCAGACTTTTCCCTTCCTAGCAGCATCTCAGGCCTCTTTCCCACCTTCACTAGAGGTTTCACACACTAAGAAGTGAAGCAGTAGGAGGGTTGTGATAGCCAGTTAGAAGGTGGAACCATCATGCCTCCTGTATGGGTCCATTGAAATGGCCGGCATGCCTTGAGTGCCTAGCCAAGAAACCTGTGGCTGGGACTTAGCTGAACATCATGTCTGGGCAGGACCACCCTCAAGTTAATAGAGCAGAGTTTCACCTTACATATTCTCCTCACCGGTGTTGTTTAACAGTATTAATGGTGACCTGTATCACTCTGCTCACTTACTGCTTATGAGATGTTGTCAGATCCAGGCTTCCCTCCAGCTTCTCCTTTGCAGATGCAAATCAATGCACCTTGAAGAATGTATGGTGACAGCAACTCTGGATCAGACCAAGCCTTATGCTAGAAGAAGCAGTCCCAAGAGTCATATCTGACCTCCTAGAGACAGCCATTCATATTTTGGCCTGAAACTACTTTTTTTATTTATTCTCCTTGTTGCAACTACACAAAGTGGTACTAGTGTGCCTTACACATACTAGAGCAAAGATTAAGAACTAGTAGAACATCAGTGGTAGGACTTCTTTCCCCTAGGATCTCAAGCATGGAGCCCTCTGGGGTTGCCCTACTGGTAGCTCTTGTGCAATCTCTCTGCCTTGGAATGTTCCAGAATACTCGTACCTCTGTGACAACCAGGAGCTCACCTGCAGGCAATCACTCAATCCTTTATGTGCAGGCACTGTTACTCACTCTAGTCCCAGCCCAGACACAGGTCAGTTCATCCTTCATTCAGGGCATACCGGCTAAAACGTTCCTCACGATTCCATGGGCACACTAACTGTGGCAGCCAGGAAGAGCCTACATGAGCACCCCAAACTATGTCCATCCATGTAAACTCCATCTTTATACACCATGCATACTGCTCCCAACAAATAGGTTTCTCCCTCAGGTATACGGAAGAGTGCAATATTTTATCGAAAGCCATATGGTCCAGTATGTCAGAGCAGTAATTAATTCAACGGGAAGAGGATAGATGTCCTTATTATGTTTTAAATGCTTTAAATATTGGTGTATTTTTATGCAGTTTAATATATTCTTATATAAATATAAATAAATATGTGTTTCTAGTTTCTGACTGCATTGTCTCATTCCATGATTTGCTGTTTAGGTAGTTGTTACTTGTTCATCATTCCTTATATTTCTCGGTGACTGACTTGCTGATGCACTGAGGGCCCAAAATGAGAAGAGCATAGGGCTTTATAGCTTGGCCTCAGATAGTCTGTCAGCAGGGCCTATATTTCTATTTGGCAGACAAGACCCCTTCCTCATTCCTGAAAAGGGTGCCTCAGCCTCACAAATCACAAAAATCACAAAAAAGAGCCAGGGGCAAGAAAATTCCCTGATTCATGAAATCACCACCACAACAAGATATTGTCTAGAAAGGCCTCAATTAGAAACAGTGCAGATATACTAGTAATTAGAATATATATAGCAATACTATGTCTTAAAAGGAAAACTTAAATGAAGGTTTTGAAGCGTATTCAACCAGGACTGTCTACCACAATGAATGATGCAGAATGTGAATGAGTGAGATTGAGGTGAAAGATCAAAGTATAGCATACACCTACTTATTCTATTAAAATGTGGTAAGCGGTGCATTTTAGTGACAGCACAGGAGGCACAGCTGTAATTTCATAAAGGGGTTAGACTGCCTGGTCTCTTTTATATAAAGCTGAACATCTCAAGCCGAGACGTGGGCCCAGCCTACTTCTGCTCAATGGAGGTGACTGCCAATATACTGACCGGTGGGCAGTGGCCTGGGAAAAGCCTCCAGAATCCATGAATGGTGGCCAGAGAAGACATCAGGCCCCCCATAACAAAACACATAGACCGACCCATAGATTGTTTCAGCGCTTTCTGCTACCGCTTCTCATCAGATGTGACAGGTGACCGAAGCGAAGGGCCATAACATCAAGGAAGCCTGGCGGAGCTTTGAAGGACTGCTATACTGGGGCAGAAAGAGCTCCTGCCAGTGAACAGAACAGGCCTCACCTCACCCTGCTGTTTAAGACTTAGGGCCTGGGGACGAGGCGTTTGCAGGAGAAGTGGGTCTGAAAGCATGGACTTTCCCTGCTAATTTTGGGGCGGGAGACTGAGTAAGCGATCCTGTTTGTACAGGTGTGTGACACTGGTGGAGTGATCGCACCCTGCTGACTGGCTGGGGCAGTGGGAGCAAGGGTCAATGCTTGGTAGTTACTGGATTCTCCCTAGGTTGTACTGCTAGACCTGGCAATAGGATACAGTTATATGAGCAGCAACACTCACCCTGGAGCATATTGGGTGTCTCCATCTCCTTGGTCAGACCTTTGGCGTAGCATAGGCCCCCCGTAGGCCCTGCGGTGCGGCGGGGGGGGGGTTCCAAGCTCCAGATGGCGCCCAGGGGGCCCCTTAGGACAGTACCCTGGACTGAGAGCTCCTGACTGAAGGGGGGGCTCTATGTACTTTGCAAGAGGGCCCCCTCAAGTTTTGTTATGCCACTGGGACAGACACTGCTGGGAGACAAACAATGATACACTTTGCCTGTTTGGGATTTGGAGGGTGTGCAGAGTAGCCTTGTTTATCTTCCGCTCAGTTGGGCACTAACAAACAGAAACCCACAAAAGGCTAGTGAAAGGAGAGGCCACACACTGAGGAAGTCTACTGTGTGTACATTAGAAAGTGGGCAGAGAGTCCCAAAGACTCAAGCAGCAGTGGGATTAAAGGGACAGGGAAATGTGAACCTCACAAGACTCTTTTTGCTGGGTTGCTCCTTAACAAGGGTAAAAGCCTCAGTGCCAACAGCTAATCGCACTCCAGGACCTGGATTGAGGATGTTCCCGGAGGAGGGGGGAATCATAGGTAAATACATCGAATTTTAAGTATGAAACACTATATTACCTTTAAAAATATATTAGCTTAAAAAACTACTACATTAGAAATATACATATAAACAATGTCAAAAAAGGAAGCAGGTGTGGATGGTGTTAGCTAATTCTATGCTTAAAGACTTTGCTGCAAAAATGGCAAACGCTTTGTCACACTTCTAGCGTGATGTGGGCGGCACTGTGCTAATCCTTTGCTTAAAAAATCTGGTAGCTAAGCAGACAGTTGAGGGGAGCACATTCAGAGTGTTGGTGTTGCAGGGTGCTCCATATAAAGGACCCATTCTCCACCTAAAAATTGGGAACTACCTAGGGTTTCCTGCTTCCTTTTTTGCATAATTTATGTGGCACTCTAAGCCTGAAAGAGCATTGTCTTAACTTATACTGGGTGCTTCCTTGTGTCTGGACAAAGCTTTCCCTCTCTGACGAGCTCTGATAAGAACATAACACGTCAGGGGTTGCTTTTATTCGTTCCCTGTTGGCTTGGATGATATTTATCAAATCCAAAGCTGTAATAATATGCCTAAAAGGACACTGTCTTGACTTATTATATATAATTCTGTTTACAACTTATAAATACAAAATAAAAATGTATACTTTAAAATAAAAGCAAAAAGTAACTCTATTTTCTAAATACCTACAAATATTAAATAAGCAGAAGAGTAAGGGGATTGCTTTCATTCATTCCAGGTGAGCATGGATGGTATTTTACCAATCCAAAGCTGTAATACTGTGCATAGAATAGTAAAAGGTGTAATGTTTCAGCTTGGTGTGGATGGTACTAGCTAATTCTATGTTTAAAGACTTTGCTGTAAAAATGACTAAAGGCTTTGTCACTTTTTTAGATCGATGTGGATGGCACTGTGCTAATCCAATGCATTCAAACTGTGCTAGAAAAAGAGATATTTGAGGGGAGCACATTCAGGGTGTTGGTGGTGTTTCAAGGTGCCCATATAAAGGACCCAATCTCCACCTAAAAATTGGGAACTACCTAGGGTTTACTGCTTCCTTTTTTGCATAATTTATGCAGCACTCTAAGGAGCTGATTACGAAGCGTTAGGAAACGGTTCCGACTGTCAGTCGGAGCCCTTCCTAACGCATCGTAATCAGCCGGTTGGGTTCCTTTCTGACCGACCCATTAGGATAGTGGTGGTCGGAAAGGAATCCAACCGGTCATTCGACTGGCTTCCGACGGGCTCAGAGAGCCCTCTGCAAGTCGAAGGACTTCAGTAATTCCAAGGGCAGCTCTTTCCGCCCGAGGGATTACAATATCGGATTCCGACAGCCTTTCTGTGCCGGCCTTTCAGACACAGAAAGGCTGTCGGAAGTCGACTTTGGGGGCCCCCAGCAGGGCCCCCATGGGTGCATCCAGTTCGGGGCCAGGTGCCCCCCTGTTGATCCCTGCACTCCGTGGCAGGCACCTTAAGGTGCCTGCCACGGGGTGCAGGGATAAACTGCACCTTTTCACTTTACAATGAGAGCATGCATTCCGGTTGGAAAGCATGCTCCCATTGTAAAGAATAGGAGTGCGACTGAACAGTGTTCGGTCACATCCTAATTGCTGGGTTGGGACCACCGACAGGAGGTCGGTTGGTCCCAGTACCGCATCGATGTCGGACGGACCTGATTCGGTCCCTAAGCCTGAAAGGGCATTGTTTTTACTTATACTGGGTCCTCCCTTGTGTCTGGACAAAGCATTATCTCTCTGAGGAGCACAAATAAGAGCATAACACGTCAGGGGTTGCTTTTATTCGTTCCCGGTTGGCTTGGATGATATTTTACCAATCATAAGCTGTAATAATATGCCTAAAAGGACTCTGTCTTGACTTATTATATAAAATATATAATTATATTTACAACTTATAAGTACAAAAAATGTATACTTTAAAATAAAAGCAAAAAGTAACTATATTTTTAAATACCTACAAATATTAAATAAGCATAAGAAATAAAAAAAATGCCAATATATAATAATAGTTATGGGCACATGATATTAAAAAGTATGAAAAATACAATAAAATTATTAGAATTACAAAACTAATTTAATGCACATAATATTACGTCCAAAATATATAGTAAAAAATACTTTACATACAAATGACTTTTAACATGAAATCACAAAAAATCTGTTAGAAAAATCGAAAATAAATTAGCATTTAAAAAAATTAAACATGAAGTGGTCACATTCACTACTACCACTCCACATTGGACACTAGTAGGGAATGTTTTGAACTTTGGAGGGTGTCACATTTACTATTCCCACTCCAACCTGAGAAAGAGTAAGGAAAGTGTTCGACTTTGGATGGGTTAGATTAACTATTCCCAGCCCAGCCCAGCTTGAAAAGTAGTATGGAAATTGTTGGATTTGGAAAAGCCCAGATTAACTATCTCCACTCATAAAGTAAAAAAAAAAACTAAGGTCCTTATTACAAGTTTGGAGGTCCCATGGACCACCGTACCGGCAGTGGCGGTCCGAGCATGGAGAGCTCGTCGGTCCAACCATCGTATTACCAGTTGGGCGTATAGCCTTTGCGAAGACCGCAGCGGAACTGCCAACACCGCCAGCAGACCGCTGCCCGTGAGGTTTGCAGTCAAGGAAAGTCCAGCCACCATAGGGCGGTACAGGGGAGCTGCACCGCCGTGAGCATTATGAGTTGCCTGTTCTACGAGCTGAGCGTGGCAGTCCGACCGCCTGCTTCAAGGTGGTAGTGACCAAGGATTTGGGGTGCATACTCACCCCTTTCTTATTCTTCCAGGCAGAGTCCAACGTGGATCCCTTTCTCCTCGTCCCCCCTTCACTGCAGGATCTTCACCCCAAAGAATACGACCCTGTTTGCGATGATCTACAGGTGAGCCCTTTTCGTACCATATACCCATTGCCAGGACTGTCCACATATGGGCCGAACCCCAGCAATGGGTAGATGGTATTTTTCCACGTGTATCATGCATATGTGTGCATCTGACACATATGCTGTCGACTTGTGCACACAGGCATTGATATATTTGGAAAAAGTACTCACCACAGCTGCAAGAGCTCTGCGACCACACTGCCGGCACTGTGGTCACCTCGTAACACAGCGGTCTTTGGACTACCAGTGCAGCGGGCTACTGACGGAGGCGGTTCTACGGCGGTTGGACCACCAAACTTGTAATAAGGCCCTAAATATAGATGAAATAAATCAATATAAAATATATTTCAACAAATAAGATAAGGGGGAACATGGCGGCCGTCAGCTAAGCGGCCGCAGGCTGACTGTCTCCTCGGGCGCGATCCCTGTTCTCTCTAGGGGGTCCCCCGCAATGGATTCTGAATAACTTCTGCCTCCCTCCCTCTCCCTCCTCGTCGTGTAAGTACCTTTGCCTCCCGTTCCCTCTTCTTCGTTTCGGTCCGGCGGATGGCTCCAGAGCTCCGGGGAGTTACACCAGCACTCCGAGCCTCGCGGTGGGAGGGCGCGGCTCGTGAGTGGCGTCGTAGCGGAACTGCTTGCTTCCTAGTCCGGGCCTCCGGAGGCAGAGTCAGCACCGGTGATTACTCTACGGTGGCGCCAGGACGCGAGTGGACTACGGTGGGGGAGCAAGCCCCCCAGGTAGGGCGCAAGGTGGTCAGATTTGATGTAGAAGCCGAGTCTGGGAAGGAAGGTAAGGACTTCTCCAGATACCCGGGACCCTCCCCCCCTTTGTTCATATTGGAGCTACCAGAGGGTGATTTTTGCTACTGCCTGGGAATCAGGAGGAGGGGGAAACCTTTATTATATGGAGAGGGGTGAGGGCCAGCAAGTAAAAAGTGACCTTTCAACCAAAGTGTGCAGATACACTCTCCGAACAAGGGCTGTACAGCTCCCTCCTTGCATCAGGCTAATTATCCAAGAACCCCCCTCTACAGCTACTGTAAACGTTTTAGATACACAAAAGAAGGGGGGGGAGAAAGATAAGGCGAAGGAAAAGGGAGCAAAAATTGAGCCATCTGCATGCACTAAAAGCCCTAGAGTTAGAGGGAGAGGCAGAGGAAAGAAAGTATCGGCTCCTCAAGTAAAGATTACACCTTCTTTAAAGTCTTATTATAAAGTTCTTACCTCCCCCGCCCAAACTCTAGTCCCCAATAAGGAAGGCGCCTGCCCCATCACCACTAGCAAGATGGAATCGTATCAACCTCAGAATACGTCGACTACGCCGACTATGCCGACTATGTCAATTATGCCGCTGGAAGCTTCACAACCTCTCCCTACACTCTCGGTCTCTAATCAATTGGCAGAGGCACTCTCTGAGGACTCTAGTAGCCCCCAAATGTCTGTTCACCCTGCGGTCCCTATCTCAAACCGCTTTAGTGTGTTGGAGGCGCAAGATGCCCAGCCAGGTTCTCGCTTAGAACTAACGCAACAAGCTACATCTTTCCAACACCCCTCTACAGCGAGCCCAGGATCTTTGGCAGATATCCTTCTAGCACTTAAGGAAGAGATGGGGAATAGATTTACAGTCTCCGAGACCAACCAAGTGGCAATTCAGGCTTCCTGTGCAGTGTTAGCCCAGAAGTTGGAAGAGGTATCTTTAAGAACAGACACTCTGGAGCAGGAGATCCTGAAAATCAAAGAGGCACTTAACACATCCTCAACAGAAATGGCTAAGTTAGCGAGCCAAAATAGGGAAATGAAGGAAGACCTAGAGCGTCTGGAGAACCATTCTAGGAGAAACAACTTGAGACTGATTAATGTCCCCGAAGCCCTTGAAGGTTCCGATATCAGGGGGTTTGTGACATCATTACTGAAAGAGACAGTCTTAAAAAATTCCCCAAATGTAGATCTGTCTCAAGAGATACAACGGGTGCATCGAGACCCCTATAAAAGAAACCCAGCAAAACAAAAGCCTAGAAAAATCCTGATAAACTTTCTCACGTATACTGTTAAAGAGGCAATTCTATCAACAGCACTCAAGGAAGGAACATTAACATCTAACTCTTTTTCATTTGCTATCAGGTCAGACGTGTGTCATACCACCGCACAGAAACAATGGGAGATGGGCAAATGAATGGAGGAATTGAATAAATTGGGGGATAGTTCCCAGCATCACTTCGTACCATGTGGAACAATCACATGTACGTCCACCGCTCGGTAGAGGAGGTAGATGATCTTATTGATAAAATCAAGAAAGGAGCAGTGGTATAGGTGAGGAGCAATGTTGAAGTAAGGGAGGCCCAGAGTGACCAGGGAAAGGAAAATGTAATGGAATAAAGTATCTTTTTTTTTTCGGCCCGAGGTACTGAAGCCCATTAGGCTTATAGCTTAAAATAGTAGGGAGAGTTCCCGGAGGGCTGGAGGGGCACGTGGGTGGGATGGGGGGTGGGTAGGGGGGATCAAGGGGTGGGGAGCAGTGGGAAAAAATTTAAAAAGAAATCCTCCATCAAACTCTCAATCTCAGGTAGCCTGCTTTGGGTTTTTCTTGTCAGATAGAGATATAACTAGATGGCCCCTTTCAATAGATGAGCCTCTTCAATGGGAGTTTGTGATCAAAAATTCCTTTCGTGGAATATCAATGACCTGAGATGTCCCCGCACGCAGAGGTTAGCGATGAAATATCTAGAGCAAAGCCCAGCCCAGATATGCCTAATTCAGGAGACCCATTTGAGCCATTCAGAGAGTCACACTATATTTCTTAGGTACCCCTGGATAAAATACTTTTGCAAGGGGGTGACCATTTTGATAAAACAGGGGGCGGGTTGCGTAATTAAATCATTTAAAACAGACCAAACTGGGAGATGGATAATAGCCAAACTAGACTTTGGAGGACCAGAGTTAGTATGTGTATCTTTTTACGGTCCTAATACCGATGACCCCATGTACAAATGTAAGTTACAATGGAATCTGATGGAAGTAGTCTCTCCTTTAATAATCGGGGGTGATTTTAATGTGCTTCTTGACCCCTTAAAGGATAGATCAAATCAGAGCCATTATGTAGGGGCGCCTCGGGTCCGCCAGGCTCTAAATAATATGATACACGATCTGGAGCTTTCTGATCTGTGGAGGGTAAAGATGGGTAACATACAGGGCTTTACCTTTTACAGTAAGAAAAACTGACACTTTTCAAGAATTGACTATGTTCTGACTGATAGGTCTATTGTAGATGACATGACATCAATAGTCATTCAGCCTAGTCATGTATCAGATCACGCCCCTGTTGTCTTTTCCTTAGCAGGGAGCCGGTATAACTTAAGACCTGGATGAACACTTAAAAGATCTATGTTGGCTGACCCAGAGATAGCTAGAGAGCTCAAACTTGTATCCCAAGACTATTTTACTGTAAATATTGGATCAACGTCTATGGACTACGTGTGGGATGCCTTTAAGGCATACTTGTGGGGCTTTTTACATAGCCGTATTTGTACTAAGAATAGGGAGGAATCACAAGAGCTACGAATGCTGGAGGATAAAATCTCCCAATTTGAGGCAGAAATGCTTTGGCTCAATCAGGGGGCACCTGAAAGAATACAACAAGTTCAGAGGAAACTTGAAAATGCCCGCCAGGAATATAGGATAAGGCTCGATCAGAAATGTAAAGCACAGTGGCTGACAAAATCTATGCAGAATTTTGAATATGGAGAGAAGGCAGGAGCACTCCTGGCTTGGAAAGCCAGAGCGGACCGGGCAAAGAACCACATAAATGAATTAATTATAAATGAAAATGGGGAGACATCCAGTAGATTGGCAGACATGCAAGCTCGGCTGCTCTCTTTATTCTCTGAGCTCTATAAGGAGGAGATTATACCAAATACTGAGATCCTCAAAACTTGGTTGAGGGAGAAATCCCTATCGACTTTAACAGCTGAAAGGCGCGAAAGTCTAGATGCCCCAATAACTGAGGATGAGATCAGAGTGCAAATCGGGAGATGTAAAACTAATAAAGCAGCAGGTACAGATGCGCTCCCCAGTGAGGTATATAAACTTCTGTTGGAGGAGTTAGTCCCGAATATGGGCATTCTATTCAACTCGTTCTATCAGTCAGCAGGCCAGGTACCTAGGTCATGGAAAGAGGCAACTATAGTGCTCATTCTGAAACCTACTAAGGATCCCTTAAGGGCCGACTCCTACAGACCGATTTCCCTGCTGAATGCTGACTATAAGATCTTCATGAGCATTCTTGCAGGGAGGCTGGTTAAAATTGTTCCACAGCTGATTAATGCTGACCAGAAAGGATTTATCCCTAAAAGGTATATTCAAGAACAAACACAGCAACTCATAGGTAATATAGACCTGGCTACTGCCCGATCTGAACCCTTGGCCGTAGTGGCACTAGATGCGGCCAAGGCGTTCGATAGAGTTTGCTGGGTATATCTTTGGGAAGTGTTAAGGTCGATGGGCTTTGGGTCTATCTTCATTCAGACTCTGGAAAAATGTTATCAGGGGGCTTCTGCTAAAATACTATTGAACGGGATCTTAACATCTAGCTTTAATATTTTGAGAGGAACAAGACAGGGTTGTCCCCTTTCACCCCTGCTATTCAACATCTATATAGAACCCCTGGCACAAGCAATAACAGCAGATGATCTGATTACACCTTTTAAATCTTACCAATATAGCAGTAAGGATGACTTGCTGCTATATACTGATAACCCTGCGGTGGCAATACCAAGGGTTGAAACCCTGTTAGAGGAATTCGGATCTTTGTCGGGGTATCTAGCCAACACCTCTAAAACTGAGGTGATGTGCTGGTACATCAACAACTGGGGGGTAGAACAAGTCAAGACTTCAAATACTTGGGTATTATAATCGTCAAGGACATCGAGAAAATCCCACAGATTAATTTAAATAGGACCATAAAAGAAGTCGACCGCTTAATAGCCAGGTGGAAAAACCTCCCTTCAACAATCTACGGAAGGGTTAACCTGGTTAAAATGGTTATTCTCCCCAAACTAACATACCTCTTTAATGCCATCCCCCTTAATTTTCCAAAACTGGACATCAGTAAAATTCAGAGTAAGATCGTGAGTTTTATCTGGGCCTATAAAGGTGCCAGACTGGCTTGGAAAAAGCTCAGGCGTAGGCTCATTAAAGGTGGGTTGGCTCTCCCGGATATCAAGTGGTACTGTGTAGCCTTCCAATTTAAAAATATACGGATGTTGCTCACGAAGCCAGACGAGTCATCTTGGGGCAGACTTTTGGCTGAAATGGCAAGGCATGATGGTGGCAATGGCTTTTTGTACAAATTTGGGGCACCAAGGTACTTCAAAAAAGTGCGATTAAAAGTACTGAAGGCTGCCCTTAGCCTGTGGTATAAGGTCAGAAGCAATGGGGGATAGGGTATTACTCCGAGTTTGCCCCAATCTGGGAATCCCCAGGGACACCGTTATGTTTTAAGGATAGTCGTACAATACCAATTAGAAGCGCGGGCGTTACTATATGGTCAGATCTGCTAACATCAGAGGGGGTTCACCCATGGGAGGTTTTAAGAGCTAGGATTGGAAGTGGCTTTTCTAGATTTAAATACATGCAATTAGTATCTTGCTTTGCAGCTGAGAAGAGGGAAATACATGGTGACTAGGAGCTGGAGCAATTCCTTCAAGATGCAAACCTTAAGAGCAAGGAAATTTCAAAATGGTATAAGAAGTCCTTGGGGGCAGACGAGAAGGAGTATCTCCCACAACACTCAGTATGGAACGAGGTTCCTCTGGAGTGTGACATCGAAGAACTATATGAACCTTCTTTGAAGCTTTTATATAAGTACGTTAAGCCGGCCAATCTCAAGAAGAATCACTTTTTTGTTATCCATCGGTTATACTATACCCCTGCTAAGATAGCAAAGTTTGCTCCACTCTCTACCCCTAAATGTTCAAGATGCGACCTCACTAAAGCCAACGATCTCCACATTTTTTACGAGTGTCCCAGACTGAGTGCCTTTTGGAGGGGAATCGAGGAGGCCCTCTGTGGTATTTTTGGAGAGAAAATCACCTTAAATGTGGCACTTGTCTTTTTTGGGGATGATGGCACGATAAGTAAGAAGATGAGGCATTCACATAGAGGTTTACTGCTCTATCTTGTTTTAATAGCACCGAGGGAAATTTGTATGAAATGGAGAGACCCCTTGCCCTCAAGCTTGATGATTGGGTTAAAGCTGCATCTACAATGGCCCGTTTGGACCAGGGAGGAGGAAAAGAGAACTGTTTGAACATCTGGCAGGCCTTTATATCATGGTGTAGAGGTTTAGGACTCGTATAGCCCCTCATGGTCCAATGATTACACCAAGCCACCAACAATGGTGCAGGTCTGGACTGGGTTACAGACCAAAGCAAATGCAGTAGCCGCGGGGCGCACAGGTTTGAAGGGCGGCTCTAAAAGAATTGCAGATGCATATTTGGTGATATGAGGACAAAAAAACAATAAAAAAAATAAAAAAATAAGATAAGATATATCTATAACTATGTCTCTATATATATCTATATATTATTTTTAACATTATATAAATATTACACATTTTACTACTAATTGAGCAATTACCATTTTCAATGCAATTATATTTTTAAAAATTACCAATTAAAATATTAAAAAAATAGTTTTGCAACACTTCCCACCCGAGCACCCTAGAAATTCCAACACCCACAAAAACAGGTTAAAATAATGCTAGGAAGAAATTAACAATATACATTAATTAAAAAAGAATACTATAACATTAAAATATTAAAATATGTTACACTTTGTACTAAATTAATTTATATTATTTTCAAATTCTAAAAACAAATATTAAAACAACTACCCTCAGTAATGCTCATAAACGCCAAACACACCAAAAATAATTAAATAAGTTAAAATAAAATACATCTTTTCGTATACCAAATAAAAAATCTAGTCTACAAATAATTAAACATATTTAATCATCAGACTGGGTCAGTCACATGACCTTTAGCCCCCGAAATTAGATGACTGCTTCAAAGCCACCTACCAATGGATGATAGTCACCTCAAACTCAATGCCTCAAAAACAGATAATCTGGGGAATGAAAAACTACAATTCACCAACAAAGTGGGCTAAAGAACTAGGAACTCTGACAACAACCTCTTTGGAGCTACAGAACTCAATAATTACCTTGAATTTAGCCCTCTTTGTGATCCCTCAGGGGAACCAATTTACAAATCCACATTCCACACCATGATGACACTCTGGCGCATCTACACTCACCTTGCATTCTGCTGAAGGTCTAGGCAATCACCTCACTCATTTTATCACATCTGGACTATGCTAATGGACTATACCACGGACTATCAATACCCACAACAAGGCAACTCCAGAGGATTCAAAATGCATCTGCAAGATAACTTTTGCACCTTAAGATTTGTTACCACATCTCACCGGGTCTGAAGACTCTGCACTGGTGCCTGTTACCAGAAGATCTACCTTCAAACTACTGTGCCTAACACAAAATTCAATAAATGGAAAAGGTCCAATATTTTAGATCTGAAACTAAGGAAATACTCCCAGAAAAAGATGCTACGCTCCTGATTGACCCCACGACTAGTTGTTCCAGCATGTTAGAAGTGCACTGTCTGCTGTACATCTTTCTCTCTCCAAACTACTGAAGTATGAAATTCACTCCCAGCAAAGATACAAGCTTTCATAAGGATGCTGAAAATGTGGATATCCCCCAACTTGAACCTCAGACTACAAAACAGAGTAAAGATCTCCCTGTCTATGTGAAGTGGCGACTTAGTGTAACATTGAGAAATTAGAAAGATCACATGCTTCGGACCATGACCTAAAAAGGATGGTTCCCCAGAACACTACATCTAACATAATAAACAAAGACTGAATACCAGGTTAGATATAGAAATGAAGATAAAGTCCTGCTTCTAGTACTCACATCTACGGAGACCTGAACACCACTAAAGAAATTCCAGCAATTTTCGATACTCACATAATCTGAAAGATACCACCATGTAGCTAGCTACTAATAAATAGCCACATCAGTTAAAATGTTTTCTTGTACTCATTACTCCTTAGCATGACACACCATGTTGGTCTATCACCTAAATGTGCAAACAGGCGTATTTCAGACCCCTACTAACCGAACCCATCTCAGTCCATGTCTCTCACTGTCTCTCACTGTCCTATACTTCTTGACCTAAGCTAAATCCTACTGAGCTCTTCCCACCAGACCTACTGACATAGTCTGTATAAGCATGACCCTAAATATGTGTAGCTGTATCCTCTAGCAACTCTGCTGCTACCCAAGAACTTGGTGTACTTGGGCAAACAAACAATAGAATAATACACTTTTCCTCCGTTCCCTTTAAACACAAAGACACAATTAGGAATCCACCTCAATAACAACAAATAACAACTACTTTCCTAAGCACTAGAAATTGCAGGCAACCAATCGGGATACTATTTCTACCGATGATGGTAACATACGAATAACCGAATCACTTACAAGTAACCCTACATACTTAGGGCCCGATTATGACATTGGTGGTCACACGACAGCCCGCCGCGGCAGCGATCAAAAACACGCCAATCCGGCAGCATCCTGACCGCCGAATTACAACCTTCCCACGGGGCTGGCGGTATGTCAGCATCACAGTCATGGCGACAGCATGCTACGGCTCGAGGGCAGATCCTGCAACCAATGCCGGCCATGCTGTGGTGACTCCAGTCAGTCGGGCGCACTGTTTCCTTGCACCATGTCGTGCAAGGAGAACAGTGCGCGCCCGGCATGATGCCATCGGAGGCCATAACCTATACCCAGCCACGTCACAAAAGGGCACTATTCGCGGCTAGAGCCATGTTTTTTGGCTCATTACCTGCCTTTCTGCTGACCTTTTCTTGACTGTTTCCCCGCCATGAAAAGTTTGTCGGAAAGGCCGACGGCGGTGCCCATTCCTGCATCGATAACATTGATCGCCACTGTCCCCACCGCTGCTGCCACGGGAGCTCGGATCTTGGTGGTGGTCGGAAGGCAGTCTGGAGGTGGTCTCCCCTGCCCACATCATAATCTGGCAGTCGGACAGCCAAGTGTGCGGGCGGTCAGACTGCCTGAAAGCGAAGGCGGTTCCCGGACCGCCAGGGTCATAATCAGGCCTTAAGTCTGGGTTTCACATAGAAGCCTGCTGCTATCTGAACTATGCATTATCACCTCATTAGTGGTAGCAGGAGCTATATAAATATACAATAGAGAACAATGCACTACTATTACGTTTGTCAACACCAGCCTTAAATTATAGATATAATATAATAAAGGATGGCCACAAGAGATTAAAATCCTTGATTTTGTTTCATTTGTTCACTTACAACCTTTCAACAGATAAGCATATGGGTATAGATGGCACTTCCCGGGACATCAATGGAAGTTTATTTTTCATTTTCTGCAATTTCAAGAACTCTTAGGTTACAGTAGTCAGAGCAACATAAAGCAACACATATTAAGACGAAGACAGAATATTTTGGATTGGAATCGTTTTCAGGAGATCTCCTTCTTGTAGTCCAGGAATGATACCTTCAAGAGTCAAGCTCATCCTTTAAAAAGGATTTAGCCAAAAGCCTCTTACTTTCAAGAGTCTATGTTCTTCAAAGACAATTTAAGTATTTTGATGAGACTCCAATGTAACTGTAAAATACTGGGGCCTAGTCACAAAAGCATTTTGGATTATGTAATGTAGTACTTCTTTACATACTCCAAAATGCAATTCTCCAACCTCCGTCCGGAGAGCTGGGCTTTCCCCTCTCCTGTCTTTTCTGCACGGAAATCTCCTCCCCGGTGATGTTCATCTCTGCAAATATAAATTTCGGATTTAGTAGTAAATGTGGGAGGAACAAAGGGGGGTATAATGGAGAACAATTACTACAAAAAGAGTTGGGTTGAGGCAAATTTTAGTGGTTTAGGAAGCTAAACAAGCTTAAATGTACTCCAGTCTAGCCTTGGAGTAAGCAGCAAACATGACCAAGCACTAGCAATGCCCCCACTGAAATCAAAGGAGGCAGAGTATAACACTAACACATACGGAAACATATAAAACAGAATAAATCAAATACAATTTTTAAAATACAACTTTATTTTAAACTAATTCTATTTTCATCATTAATATATTTTAAAATTAAGAAGACTAAATTTGATTTTTTGATATACGTTACATTTTGATACAATGCATAGTAAAAAACATATAAAATCACAAACAAAATAATACATAACTTACATCCAAGATTGTCACATATTGTGACTGACACATTTAACACAAATGATACTCGAGGAGGAGGAGGAGGGAAAATGATTTAAAAAAAAAAAAATTATTAAAGAATTTATGTAAATTTTAAGTAATAAACTGAAATAATTTAAAATGTATTACTATTTTAGGTCTTAGTGCAGGCGTTTTATTTTTACTTAAAAAATATATTATTCGTTTTTTTATTCCCTTTTACTTTCTAATGGGAGATCACCATCCTGGAGGCAGAAATCTCCACAAGGAGGTGAAAAATCATTAATAGTATCCTTACACTTGTAAATGCAGTCATAGGAGTCTCCACCCCACACTTGAGGGGTGGAGACTCATAAGTCTTCATATTGGCGTAAATCTACACATTGAAATGGTGAATTATATCCAACCATGAGTTTATATATACCTAGGTGTAATTGTTGCTCTACCCGTGAGCTCTACATATATAAACTTACATTTGTTAATAGGGCCCATAATGTTGCTGGATACAATAAGTCAACTTTACTACAAAAGATGGATCTAAAAATCTTTATCCATTCATGTTTATAAATATATCTTTTTAAACTTTATTTTTCATTTTCAGAAGAAAAACTTATATAGAAATGAAAAGCCATGTCCATAAGCCAGTGTCACATATATAAACATCGGGGGGCAGATTTACAAGCCCTTGCGCCGCTGGTGCATCACGTTGCGTGACGCACCGGTGGCGCAGCCTGCTAAGTGATATTTACAAGAACAGGTAAAGTCACCCTGCGTGACTTAACCTGTGCTTGTAAATATCGCCCCTGTTCGCGCAACACTTTGCATGTTAGGGGCGTGACATGGGTGTTGCTGTGGGTGTTCCCACGCAACACCCATGTCCACTGATGCATTTCCAGATTTACGAGAAATCGTAAATCTGGAAATGCGTGAGAATGCTACGCCACCCTAGGGGTGGCGTAGCGAGGTGCAACGAGGAGAAATGTTTTCATTTCTCCTCGTTTTTTTCATCTTTCAATGTGTACTACATTCTACAGCAGGCATTGAAAGATGAAATCACCTCAATTGATTGTTTTTGTGCAGGAAGGTGCCCCTTCCTGCACAAAAAAAATCTCACCATGACGAAAGCATCCTTGCACCATGGTGCAAGGGTGCCTGCGCCGGCGCATGGCAGCAGTTTGTGCGCCAGCGCAGGGGAGGGAACTGGAATGCGACATATTATTGTAAATATGTCGCATTCCTGTGCTTTGGAAGTGCCGCAGCGTGGCGCAGCCAAAGGGCTTGCGTTGCCGCGCTGCGGCACTTCCTTGTAAATCTGCCCCAGAGGGTATGAGTATATCCATGTATTTCACATATCACACAAGGCAGTGTATACAGTCTACCTTAAGTACAGGGATTTAAGATATGACTCCTGCCTCGTTTACTCATCCATGTCGGGGTCTAGTGTAAGAAGATAGGAGCGCAGTGACTGCCACATATCTCGTGGGTCTGGATGAAGGGGGCTGTAGGGTTGCATACAGCTCGCTATTTGTGTCGCAGTGTACTAGGCTCCTAATCCAGGTGTGCCTATCGGGTAATCGCTTGTTTCCGCAGTGGATGGCCAGCTCCCTTTTCACCAGTAGCAGTGCGATTGCCGCGTATCTGCGTGAGCGTTTGGGAATGGTCTGGACGTAGCCCAAAAGCGGGGAGGGTTCAATAGTGAGTTGTGTCATATGAGATATGATTGGGAATATGTCACACCAGTACGAGGCTACTTTATGGCATGTCCAAGTCATATGGGCGAAATCGGCCATAGATGCCTGACATCTGGGACAGTTGCCCGGGTGGTTGTGGTCCAGCTGGTGAAGTTTGGCTGGGGTAACATACGAGGCGCCATAGAATCTTGAAGTCTAATAGTTTGTGTCGGTGGTTCAAGGATATTAGTTTTGTTTGCGTGCAGCAGGTATACCATTTCAGATCTGGTAAGGGATACCCTAGGTCTTGCTCCCATGCGGACCGTATTTATGTATCGCGCTTGGGGATTAGTGCTAAGCTTGCATGATATAATTTAGAGATGAGGTGATCTTCGTTTGCGTCGCTTATGAGCATGGTCAGTGGTGGAAACGCCTCTGGCTCTAATGGGTAGGATGGCATCTGAGCCCTGATCGCACCTTGAATCATCTCAGGACGAAGTGGCTATCAGTGGGCAGTTTGGAAACGTGTGTCTTCAGTATGCGAGAAGAAGTGTCCCTCTGGAAAAAGGTCCCCAAACGTTTTCAAGGAGTACCTAGTTAAGGTGTGCTGGACTTGTGCTTCCTGAGTAATGGGCACCCAGGGATTGGCTGCCAGTGAGATTGCCGGGGAGTATAGTAGTTGTACTCCTATCATACGCATCAATCTCATCCATGCCCAGCTAGTAGTAGATACTGTTTGTATGTCTTTTGGATCGTGTGGCAAGCCTGCTGGTAGTATAGCAGCTAACGCAACGGGGAAAGACAGATCCGTCTCAGGTTTGACATATGGTATACATGCATTCGGGTGGTACCAGCGTCTCGCTGCATTTGGCCACTACTCATATATATGCAAGTTAGGAACACCGAAGCCTCCGCGCTCATATGGGAGGGTCAGTGTGGCATAGCCTATGCGTGGCTGCTTGCCCCCCCACATCAGTCTCGGAAGAGCAGAAAGAAGCGTTGCAAAAAGTGCATTTGTTAGCGGTATAGAGATATTCTGAAAGAGATATAAAAACTGAGGCAAGACTGCCATTTTAATGATGGCGCTGCAACCCCCCATTGAAAGGGGGTGTCTAATCCATCTCTCTACCCGTTCCAGCAGTCTAACCATCGCCGGGCCGTAGTTAAGCCGCAGTATTTGCTCTTTCTCCGTATGTATGTGTATTTCCAAATATTTTGTTGAGGTGGCGCTTACACCAGGGGGAACTCACTCACCAGAGCCTGGGTAGCAGCTGTAAGGGGGAACAGTTCAGACTTGCCCCAGTTGATATGCAGGCCTGAGAGGGCCCATAGCGTGTTATCTCTCAGAGTTTTGGTGCCAGGTTATCATTTGGGTGTCTTATGTAAAGGATAATGTCATCTGCGTACACTGTGACCAATAACGGGTCGGGTTTGAATTGCAATCCTCTGTGTACATTTTCGCCTGTAATTGTCGGATTAATGGGTCTAGCGCTATAATGAATAACAAGGGCGACAATGGGCATCCTTGTCTGATTTTTCGCGATAGAGGAAATGGTTGTGTGATCGTGCCATTTAGTCGGATTCGAGCTGTGGGTCGAATATATAATAACCGGATAAGGGAGGAGAAGCCAAGGGGGACACGCAGTTTTTGTAATGTGGCGTGTAGGAAGTCCCACTCCAGCGAATTAAATGCCTTTTTGGCATCCAGTAGCACCGCCACAGCAGGCAGCGAGGGATCTATTCTGTGTATCACCGCAAAGAGGTAGCGCAGGTTCAGAGCTGTAGATCTGTGCGGAATGAACCCAGATTGGGCAGGGGATATTATTTGTTTCATAAGGAGCAAGAGGCGGGTGGTCAGCATTTTCGCTAAGATTTTGTTATTGAAATTCAGCAGCGATAATGACCGGTACGATCCGGAGAGCGCCGGGTCTCTCCCGGGTTTAAGAAGCAGGATAATCACCACTTCACGGATGGTAGGTGGGAATTTGCCCTGTTTCATTGCTTCCCTGTACACTTTCAGGAGGTGAGGTGCCAGGAGATGTTTCTATGTTTTATAGAAGATACCTATGTATCCATCTAGCCCAGGTGTTTTGGAGCCGTCCATGGAGTCAATGGCCTGTTGGATCTACTCTACTGTGAAAGGTTCGGCTAAAAATTGTTGGTGTGTCTTAGGGAGCCACACCATTGCAATCTTCTCCAGGTATTGCATCTGGTGCTGGGCATCTGGGATACCTTGGTGGTGTGAAGGTCAGTGTAATATGCAAGTACTGCGGATTGGATACAGGTGGTGTCAGTAATAAGTGTGCCGTCAGATCGCCTGATAGCGGAGATGTAAGATTGCCCACGGGAAGGGCATAGTAGTTTTGCCAACATACGCCTGGGTCTTTCCCCCTCCCTGTATCTTCTAGCTGCCGCATATTTCCCCAGGTATCCAGCTTCTCTCTCAGCGGCTTCTCGAAAATCATTGAGCAGAATCGCGTGCTTCCGAAGATAATTTGGAATCTGACTTCTGCGTTGCTCACATTCCAATGTTTTCAGTTCGTCATCAATTCGGGCCAGGGTGTTACGAAGGTCTCGTAGTATCCCCGCGTGCTTAGAGATACATACCCCTCTGGTGTACACCTTAAACTCTTCCCACAGTGTAGACCACGAGTTTACAGTGCCCTTATTAATTTCAAAATATTCCACTATGGCGGCACGGAGTCCCAAACGGAACCCCTCGTCTTGCAGGGCAGTACTCGGGAATCTCCATGGCCTCTCAAACCCCACCGCCCTGGGGATTTGCAATTTAAGTATTACAGGGGAGTGATGCGATAGCGTGCGCGGAAGATATGATATGGGGGATACCCATGGGAGAAGGGCGGGGGTTAGTAACCAGTAATCAAGACGGGTCCATGTGTCGTATTGTGAGAAGTGGTATGTGAATGCAGTTTAGAGAGGGTTAAGCTGATGCCAAGGTCCACCAGTGGGAAGGCGTTGCAGAGCGCCTGGAGTGCTCTCCTCGCGCGTGGCTTTGTGGATGGGGCGTGTGCAGTGCTGTCGAGGTCTGGCTCAAGTAGGATGTTAAGGTCTCCTCCCATGCAGATGTAATCTGCTTCAAGTTTATCCATTTGTGTCTGTAGGTGGATATAGAATTCTGGACTGTCTGTGTTCGGGGAGTACAAATTCACCAGTAGGATGCAGTGCCCCATGAGTTGCCCCATTGCTGTTAAGTACCGCCCTTCAACATCAGTGTGGAGCTCCTGCAGGTGGAAGGGTATTCGCTTGTAAATCAATATGGATACCCCTCTGGCATATGAGCTATAATTAGAAACAAGCATTTGCAATGCAATAGGTCCCGCATTTGTGAGAGTTTAAGCTATTGGCATTGTAAATGGCAATGCCTTTTATTTAGGTTTTAAAAACCAAAACATAAATAAAAGGCATTGTCATTTACAATGCCAATAGCTCAAACTCGCGTAAATGCGAAACATATTGCATTGCAGATGCTTGTAATGTATATTGTATAACTGCTTTTGTGCTCATTTGTAAATTAGCCAAACAGCGCCTACATGTGGAAGAGTGTCTTAAGTGTGGTTTTGACAATTAAGCGCCGGTGCCCACCGGAAACCACCGGCTCAAATTGAGCACTGCTTTGATTAGGGAAACAGAAACCAGTATTATCCAAGGGTATCAGCAGCGCTTTAAGGGGACCAGGTCTTGACAGTGCTCAACACCGGCAATTCTAACAAGTTTAAGCACCTTTAAATAAAAAAAAAGGTAATATTGAAAGTGCAGGAACATATCTGCTTTTCACACAGTCAGCTCCTGCTGGGCACCGGAACTCCTATTCGGCCTGGGACCTCACAGAGACAGAAAAACAAGGATCTGAGGGGCCGCAAATCACTGACGGTAAACAGAGGGCACCTCAAGGGTGTAATCAAGCCATCAGATAGCACGCTGGGCTGGGTCTGTTGTCATAATCAACCATGTAATCTGCGTTAAAGTGAATACGGGATGGAAGGGCAGGAGAGCATTAGAACGACAGACACAGGATACTAACCGTGCCAACATTTTTACACAAGGCACTCTTAGAATACCAGTTAGAAGTCACTGCCACACGTGGTGCAGCCTGCATCAAATAAAAAAGACTGCTTAAAAGGTGGCTGTATTCAAAGTATGCACTACAAAAAAGAAGAGGGCTTCTTCATGATGTTAATGAGGTCATCGCATCTGCCGCTGACATCTTAAATTGGGGCAATATTCATTAAAAATCATAACAGTAGCGATTTTCTCTGCTCGTCGGCAGGCTTAACTGTAAATCAGTATAAATAGTTGTGGTCACGGCGAGGCGGCAGTGAAAACAGGCCTTAAATTGGGTAACAGAACCTGTTATATATAGCACTTAGATGTTAGGCGCTATATAAAACACAACAATCAATCAATCATGTGTTTGTTAAGCGTGACTACTCACCCGTAAGGGTCTCAAGGCGCTGGGGAGGAGGGGAGGTGCAGGTTCCAGTCCATCAAGGAGGGGGTCTGTCGAAGAGCCAGGTTTTGAGGTTTCTTGTGAAGATGGGGAGTGATGTTGTCTGTCTGAGATGGAGCGGTGGGCGTTCCAGGCTCTGGCCGCGAGGAAGGAGAAGGAGCGGCCTCCCGATCTGGTCTTTCTGGCGTGGGGGACCAAGGCGTAGGAGAGCTGGGCTGATCGTAGGGTCCTTTGGGGTGCGTGGAATTCGAGTCGGCTGTTCAGGTATGCTGGTCCGGTGTTGTGGAGGGCTTTGTGTGCGTGGGTGAGAATCTTGAAGGTGATTCTAGCCTCGATGGGGAGCCAGTGGAGTGTGCGCAGGTGCTGGGAGATATGGCAGTGTCTTGGCAGGTTGAGGACCAATCTTGCGGCGGCGTTCTGGATGTTTTGTAGCCTGCGGGTGAGGTTTTTGTTTATTCCGGCGTAGAGTGCGTTGCCGTAGTCGAGTCTGCTGGTGACGAGGGCGTGAGTGACGGTCTTTCTGTGCTCAAGGGGGATCCATTTGAAGGTCTTACATAGGAGGCGGAGGGTGTGAAAGCAGGAGGATGTGACGGAGTTGATCTGGCAGTCCATTTTGAGCTCGGAGTCCAGGATAATTCCAAGGTTGCGTGCGTGGTCCGTGGGGGTGGGTGGGCTTCCGAGGGCGGGGTGCCACCAGGTGTCGTTCCAGGCGTCGGGGTGTGGGCCCATGATGAGTACTTCTGTTTTGTCAGTGTTGAGTTGTAGGCAGCTGCTTTTCATCCATTTGGCGACAGCTTCCATGCCTTCTTGAAAGTTGTGTTTGGCTGCGTTGGGTTCGTTGGATAGGGAGAGGATGAGTTGGGTGTCGTCTGCGTATGAAACAATGTTGAGTCCGTGGGTTCTGACGATGGGGGCGAGCGGAGCCATGTAGACGTTGAAGAGCGTGGGGCTGAGGGAGGACCCCTGGGGGACTCCGCAGGTGGTTGGTGTAGGGTCCGAGAGGAAAGGAGGGAGTCTGACCTGCTGCGTTCTGCCGGAGAGGAAAGAGTGGATCCAGTTGAGGGCCTTGTCCCGGATCCCTGCGTCGTGGAGTCTGCATGTTAGGGTGCGGTGGGAGACTGTGTCGAAGGCCGCAGAGAGGCCGAGGAGGATGAGGGCTACTATTTCTCCTTCGTCCAGGAGGGAGCGGATGTCGTCTGTTGCCGCGAGGAGGGCGGTTTCTGTGCTGTGGTTTTTTCTGAAGCCGGATTGGGAGGAGTCGAGGATGTTGTGCTCTTCGATGAAGGTGGCGAGTTGGCTGTTGATGGCTTTCTCGAAGACTTTCACTGGGAACGGGAGCGGGGAGATGTGTCTGTAGTTTTTGAGGTCGGTGTGGTCCGCCCAGGGCTTCTTCAGGAGGGGGTTGATTTCGGCATGTTTCCAGTCGTCGGGGAAGGAGGGGTTCGCCAGGGAGCGGTTGATGGTGTGGCGAAGTATGGGTGCGATGGTGTTGGCGGCTCTGTTGAAGATGTGGTGGGGCAGGGGTCCGTGGGGGCCCCGGAGTGGATTGTCTTCATCGTCTTCAATGTGCCTTCGGTGGTGAGGGCTGTCCAGCTGTCAATCGTTGGCTTCAGGGTATCGGGGGTGGCTGGTGAGGGTTCAGTATGTTGGTTGTTTTCGTCAAAGTTGTCGTAAATGTTCTTGATTTTGTGGTGGAAGAAGGTGCTGAGTTTGTTGCAGAGGTCTTGTGAGGGAGGAATGTCAGTAGCCTCGCTGGTGGGTTGGGCGAACTCCTTGATGATGCTGAAGAGTTCTTTGCTGTTGTGCGCGTGTGTGGAGATTCTGTCTTTGATCTCTGTTTTTCTCGTATTTCTGATGAGTTGGTGGTGAGCGTTGGTGGCGGCTCTGAAGTTGTTGTGGGCTTCTGTGGATTTGGAGTTCCTCCAGGCCTTTTCGAGGCGGCGGCATGTGCGTCTGGACTCTCGAAGTTCGGTGTTAAACCATCTGGCTTTCTTGGCATGTGTGTTGTTGTTCTTCTTGAGGGGGGCTATGGTGTTGGCGCTGTCGGAGATCCATCTGTGCAGAGTTCGGGCTGCGGTGTTGGGGTCGTCGTCTTCCGAGGTGGTTGGGGTGGAGTTGCCGAGTGAGGAGGTGAGCTGGTCGTCAGTGATTTTGGTCCAGTTTCTTTGTGGGAGCAGGTGCTGGTGTCTGTGGTTGGTGGGTGTTCTGAAGGTGAAGTGGATGCATCGATGGTCTGTCCACGGGAGTTCGGTGGTGTGGCTAAAAGTGATGGAGTTTCCTGTTGTGAAGAGGGGGTCGAGGGTGTGTCCTGCTGAGTGCGTGGGTTCGGTCACGATCTGGCAGAGTTATGTTATGTTATGTTACCGTGACTTATATAGCGCAAACAGCTGCCCCAGCAAAGGGGCGTCCCGGCGCTGACAGCAGAGCAACTGACACAAGCAGGTGGAAATTGATAGCCGGACTATGGTGCAGGGAAAAGGTGAGTTTTAATGGCCTTCCTGAATTCTAGGTTGTTGTTAAGGCCCCGGATGTGAGCTGGAAGTGCATTCCAGAGGAGGGCCGCTCTACTACGAAAGGAGAGGTCTCCAGCGCGGACTCTCTGTGTATGTGGGACCACTACCAGGTGGTGTCCCTGTGAGCGGAGGTGACGTGAGGGCACATAAGGCGAGAGGAGGTTGGCCAAGATGTTAGGGGTGGTCAATTTCAAGGCTTTGAAAGCAATGCATAAAGCTTTGAATTCAATTCGCCTAGCCACAGGCAACCAGTGCAGACGACGGATGGCGTCAGACACCGGGCAGAACCTGCGCAGACTTAGAAAGGTTCTTGCTGCCACGTTCTGTGCCCTTTGCAGCCTCAAAATTTCAGACTTATTGGACCCCAGATACAGAGAGCAGGCATAGTCCAGTCTTGACATTACAGACGCCTGAATGATGACCTGTCGTGTGGGTGCATCAAAGAAACCCAGTAGGGGTCTGAGCCCCCGAAGAAGTCCGAAGCAGGTCCCTGCCACTTTTTTGGCTTGGACTCGAAAGTTGAGAGACGAGTCCAATGTTGTTGAGGTTGTCCAGAAGGGATGTGGTGTTGGGGTCTAGTTGGTTGTCGAGGTGGAAGTTGAGTTCTCCCAGCAGGGTGTAGTTGGTGGAAACGATGGCTTGCGGGGAGATGATCTCCGTGATGGAGTTGGTGAAAGGTCCGGGAGGACCGGGGGGTCGGTAGATGAGAGTTCCTCGTAGGGTGGTGGTAGGGCTGGCTTGTATCTTGAAGTGTAGGGGTTCCATCAGGTCTGTGGGCTCGTCGGGGAGTGTGCTCAGCCGGAGGGTGGATTTGTGGACGATGGTGATTCCTCCTCCCGGGCGGGTGGGGCGGTCCTTCCGGGAGATCTTGTATCCTTGGGGAATGGCGATGACGATGTCCGGTCCCGAGGTGTTGTTGGTCCAGGTTTCGGTGAAGAAAGCTACGTCTGGGGTGGTGCTGTCGAGGAGGTCCAAGATTTCAGTGGCGTGTTTGTGGAGTGATTGGACATTGAGGAGGATGCATTGCAGGGACTTCGGTTCGGTTGTGTTCTTGCAGGCGGGTTGTACTGGGTCCGTGTTCCTGACGGTGCTGCAGGTGTGTCGGCAGCGGTGACAGCTGAAGGGTCCGTGGGTGTCGGCTGGTGATGCTAGCTTGCAGTTGTTGTTGCGGCCTGGGTTGAGTGCGTGAAGTGCCGCTGGGTTGTAGCATTGGCGGTGCGGAGGTCAAGGGTTCCTGGCGCTGGTTGCGGTTGGGTTGCGGACGGGCGCAGACGGACTTGCCTTTGGCACGCCCTCGGTGCGGCCGCACAGCGGCCGCCATTAAGTAGGCATCAGGGATGGCTGGACAGCTGGGAGGTGGGAGCAGGGAGGGGAAACTGGCTTGGTCTGGTCGCGCTGGGGGTGAGGGGCCGCGGGGGCAGCAGCGGCGGGAAGAAAAACGGGTGCAAAAGTGGGAAAAAAGGAAAAGTGAAGGAAAGTGGAAGAAAGAGTGAAATGGTGAAAATAAAAGAGAGTAATATGACATGCATGATACGAGATGGGGTCTTTCTCACTGAATTTACTCCGCCCTCATCACTTTTCCACGAGCATGGAAAGAAATCAGTGGCAAAGACAGGTTCATTAACAAATTAAGAGAGCAATCAGCGAGGCTTTGTGTGCACCCAGGAGATAATAAAAATGATTACTTGCTGCGTGTGGAGCCTGGACCGGAGATGTCTGCGTGTTGCTGGGAGGCACGGGTCACATAAACACGGTGACCTAAAAATAATGTACGTGCACAAAGGCAACACAGAAGTGAATGCCTGCTTGTGCCCCGGGGGGACTACTAAGTATGCAATGATCGGGAAACACTGAAGCCTGTGCCTGATTGTACCCCGGGGGGACTGCTGTGTGCGCGCTCCATCGGAGCTGGAGTGCCTTTTGATGTATGCATAAAATTCAGAACTAAATCCAGCCCCATAATTATTGAAACGCCACCCCCCTCCACATTTGCAAATCGAAAGGGTCGCAGCTGCGCCCTCCCCCCTGGTTGACGTGTTGTATCAGGCTCCATCTCGATGCACAGGTCTCTTAGACTCTATTAATGCCACTTCCCATGGGTGGCAGAACTTAATAAAGAGACAGGCTGCCTCAATTTTGTACTCCCCGCTCGCTCCGATAAAACTATGCAAGTGGCTGCCAGTTCTTAGCGAAACGGTAGTGTTACGTGCCTTAGCGCAGTTGGGTATTTCAACAATAGGAGAGCTATTTGACGATGGCAGGGGACGTGACTGGGAGGAAGTAGTGGTGGGTCAACAAGCTATAACTCCACTTGTGATGTTCAATTTTTACAGAGTCAGGCATGCGCTTTGGGACATGCTTGGGGAAGAAATGTTAGAACCTCTAGAAGTGGGTCCCTTTTCCTTGTTACTAAAAGCAGAGTCACCCAGCCATCTTGTTTCAAAGATGTATTGTATGACACAAGACTATCGCAAGAACTTTTACATTAAGGCCAGACTGGAGTGGCAATCCAACCTAGAAGTTACATTAGATGATGATATATGGAGCTATTGCTGTGATGCCATGAGGAAGGTATCGTTGAATGGTTGTCACAGACTTATTCACTTTAAGTTCCTGAACAGGGTATATTATACCCTGGCTCGTCTACATCAATATGGCCTCAGAGACACTTCTAGATGTGAGAGATGTAATGCAGACTATGCAGACTTCATACATTTGGCCTGGTTGTGCCCGGATATTGCTAAATACTGGGCACTTATTTTTCAACATTTGAGTGATATCATAGGGGAACACTTGACACCTGACCCTTTGTTAGCTCTTCTGGGTTACTCTAAACAAGTTCGGAAAGATATCCGTAGATTGGTAGATATAAGCCTCTTGATTGCTAAGCGTGGGGTTGCAGTGTATTGGGCCCGTGGTCCTCTTCCTACTGTCACACAATGGTCTAGAGATATGCTGTTCTGAAACACACAAACAGAGATATATTGTATTGTAATTGCATTGTAATTGCATTTGTATAGCGCTTACTACCCCTGATGAGGCGTCGAAGCGCTTTTCGGCGAGTAGCACGCTACTCCGGGACCCATAGAGGATTAGTGTTGAATTAGTATAGTGAAACATGCAAGTACATTTTAAGTGGTGGATATGTTAGTCAGTTATTTGGATTCGGAAGGATAGAAGAGGAAAAAAGGTTTGTATTTATATAGCGCTTCTTACCCCTGATGGGGCGTTGAAGCGCTTTTTTTGGTGAGTAGCACGCTACTCCGGAAACCCATAAAGGATTAGTGGTGAATTAGTATGGTGAAATATGAAAGTAATTTGAGTGATGGATATTAGTCAGTTATTTGGAGTGAGAAGGATAGCGGAGGGATAGAAGGGAAAGAAAGGTTTGCATTCATAAAGCGCCTGTTACCCCTGATGGGGTGTTGAAGCGCTTTTCTGGTGAGTAGCAGGCTACTCCGGAACCCATAAAGGATTTGTGTTGAAAATTAGTATAGTGAAATATGAAGTAGTTTGAGTGGTGGATATGTTAGTCAGTTATTTGGATTGAGAAGGGTTGGGGAGGGGTAAAAAAGGGAAAAAGGTTTGCATTTATATAGCGTTTATAACCCTGATGAGGTGTTGAAACGCTTTTTTGGCGAGTAGCACGCTACTCCGGAACCCATAAAGGATTAGTGGTGAATTAGTATAGTGGAATATGGAATTAGAGAAGTGAACATGTTAGTCTGTTATTTTGATTGAAAAGGATAGTGGAGGGATAGAAGAGTGAAGGATTTCTTTTTTAGGTCATAGCAGTAGGAGGAGGCTTTTGGATGAGTAAAAAGGGTTTTTGGAGGGGAAGAGTCAGAGGGAAGAGTTTAGAAAGGTTTGTTTTGGTGGATCGATATAGTAAAAGAGGTGTCAGATGATGCAAGGAGGGGTAGAGTAGGAGAGAGTCAAGAAAGGGTTATTTTGGGGAACAAAGTAGTGGTATGGGGTTTGGGATAAATGAGAGAGTGGGTGTAGAGGATATAATGATAGATGTATAGGGTGAGAGATAGGGTAGTGCATTGGAAAGAGTAGTAGAAAGAAGTTTGAGATGAGTCAGAAAGTTGGGCTAGAAGATATATTGAGAGAAGTATAGGCTGAGAAATAGGGGACTGCATTGGAAATGCTAAGTTAGAAGAAAGTGATAAATATATAGATCCATAAGTACATTGAAAGTATATAGATGCATAAAGGAGGTAAGTATATGCAGATTAAAGATATTGATAGAGGTACAGGATGAGAAATAGGGTAATGCATTGGATATGCTTTTTCAGGAGAAAAGTAACAGACACACAGATCCAAGTACATGGAGGTACATAGATGCACAATGGAAGCAAGTACATGTAGACCAAAGATGTTTTTTTTGTTTTTATAACAACATGATTATTCTACATGTTTATACAAAGCAATACACAAAGATAGGTACATATCTATAGTGAAAATAAATGCTTATATACAGAGGGACACATACATAGGGTGGGTATTAATGAATGGGAAAATGGGCAGCATTTCTGGCCCAGGTCCCGACCAGTCTCGAACAGGCTCAAACAGGCACTCACCCTTGTCCTCTCCACCCTTAGCCTCGACGCCCGGGCTGAGATGCCCTAAGCCTTGGCCGTTTATAGCCCTAGTAGTCAGGTGACCCCTTCAGCCAATGGGAACACTAGCCCTAACACTATCCAATCACAACACTAGCCCTAAAATCTAGAACCAATAGGAGACCAGGACCTTACAGCCAATCTTAGCCCTAGTCTAAGCACCCAATCAGTTTCAAAAACCCTGATCTCTACGTCCAATAGAGGCCCTAGCCCTACCAGTAGTCCCGACCCTAGTCCAAGCAACCAATGGCACAGGAAGCCCTAGTCCCTACTTCCAATAGAAAGCCTAACCCTACTCTTAGTCCCACACCTAGTCCAGCAACCAATAACACCAGAAGCCCTAATCGCTACTTCCAATTAAAGGCCTAACCCTAGCCCTAGTCCCACCCTAGTCCCAACAACCAATAACATAGGAAGCCCTAGTCACTACTTCCAATAGAAATCCTAACCATAGCCCTAGTCCCAACCCTACATTGATTGAATCACAGACCCAGAAACCAATCAGAACCCTCAAATACCCAACCAATGAGGACACTAACCCTAATCCAATAGAAACATCAGATACAACCACCAAACAGTGTACACATGTACCAAACAATATCAGACTATATAAGGTCCCAGCTACCTCAGACAAGGTTTGCTGGCCAGGGAGTTGGAAGCTGCTCCTCTATTCAGAAATCTCCTAGGAGACAGACAGGCTCAATCCACACTCTGGACTTCTGCAGGTAAGGCCCTAACAAACTTGTCCTCTAACAACACTATTTGTATAAAGCTTTACTCCCTCTCCTGGCCAAAAAACGAAGTGCACAGTCCCTATTAAACACAGTTTAAACAGCTTACAGCAGATTACTGCTGTCTCAGGGGGGAAGGGGGGGCTGGTTTCACTGACTTGTAAACACAAAATGGTCGCTGGGGGTGCACTGCTTAACATATAGGTCTTAGCACAGAGCAAAGGAGACATTTGGAGGGAAAAACATAGTCACGGGGAATGAGAGGGAAAAACTACAGAGTTTGGACTGCAAATCCCACAATTCAACAGGTTAAATGGAAGCAGTCACGGGCAGGAAAAACCACAAGTTCAAACACAAAAACATGGGATAAATTATGCAAACACTGGCAGGTTAAAACGACAATTTTAAACTGTAACAACCACAGGCAAAGACAGGTAAAGAAATTTAAAAAGAAAAAAACAAGATGATGCAATCACAGGTAGGGAAAATCGTTTTTTAAAAAACTTTTTTAGGAAAGAGACAGCACTAGTCTGCCTCCTTACCACTTCCTGGACTCTGCTCACTGCAATCTGGGCACAGGTAGGCTGCAACTCACAAGATGGAGGAGAATGATTTGGGGTGCACCCAGCAAAGCCTTAAGGGGCCTGGGCAGGTGTGAGAGGAGGGCTCAGATTTGCTTGGAGCTGGGGAAAACCAATAGCAGTCCTAGGTCTGCTGGCCTGGGGGTGGGGCTGGGACTGGGGAGCTGCTCTATTCAGAGATCTCCTAGGAGACAGACAGGCTCAATCCACACTTTGGTAAGACCCTAACAAACTTGTCCTCTAACAACACTATTTGTATAAAGCTTTACTCCCTCTCCTGGCCAAAAAACGAAGTGCACAGTCCCTATTAAACACAGTTTAAACAGCTTACAGCAGATTACTGCTGTCTCAGGGGGGAAGGTGGGGGCTGGTTTCACTGACTTGTTAACACAAAATGGTCGCTGGAGGTACACTGCTTAACATATAGGTCTTAGCACAGAGCAAAGGAGACATTTGGAGGGAAAAACTGATAGTCACGGGGAATGAGAGGGAAAAACTACAGAGTTTGGACTGCAAATCCCACAATTCAACAGGTTAAATGGAAGCAGTCACGGGCAGGAAAAACCACAAGTTCAAACACAAAAACATGGGATAAATTATGCAATCACTGGCAGGTTAAAACTACAATTTTAAACTGTAACAACCACAGGTAAAGACAGGTAAAGAAATTTAAAAAGAAAAAAATAAGATGATGCAATCACAGGTAGGGAAAATCGTTTTTTAAAAAACTTTTTTAGGAAAGAGACAGCACTAGTCTGCCTCCTTACCACTTCCTGGACTCTGCTCACTGCAATCTGGGCACAGGTAGGCTGCAACTCACAAGATGGAGGAGATATAGTGAACTGCTCCCGCCACAGAGTAGGCCCAAAAATTTCTGGGGCTTATACCAGAATTATTTAGCTGGTAAAAGCTAGCTCTTATCTGAATCTGGATGCCCCTTGGACAGGAGATGGTGCATTAGGGGTTCTGTATTCGTGCAGAGTGCGGAGTATACATGGCTTCTAAATGGTTCCGGATATGATGAGAGTGGGATAAACCCAGCCTGGAATGCTTAGTGCTATATTAGCTCCATTGGATGTTGGTCCACCTTGATCGAGAGTATGCATTGTAAGGGTTGGATAAATTCCTGTTCAGTTGATTCATTATCTCACTGGTAATATATTGTATAGATATGTATTATGTATGCCAATATCTGATGCACCACTGAAGTGACATGTATGTATGCTACGGTCTCCTTTTTTTTTTTCTTTTTTCTTTTTGTGCTGTATTGTAATATGGTATTATGTTTTTGTCTGCATATGCTCTTTTCTTTTGCAAAATTAATAAAGAAATAAAAATTTTTTTTTTTTTTATTTAAACGCCACATAAAAATAAATAAACCTAAACATTACCTTTTCAAGCCATTAAAAACGAAACCCAGGGTACAAAAAACGTGTGTCCGTTGTGAAAACAAGGGGGGAGGTTAGCATTGCAGTCTACGGCAGCGAGCATGAGCAGCGCTTGTGAAAACTACTCGTAAACAAGAGGAACAAGCCCAATCCTCCTTAAAACAAAGCCCAAAACCAAACTAACATCCTACTAAAAAAAAGCCAATATGACGGTCGACAGCGAAAATTGCTATAAGCCTAAAAAATATAACCAACGAAGAGGGAGGCATGGCGAAAGACGTACCCCCAATACAACTGTGGAATTAGGAGGAGGTGGGAGGGAGGAAAACTATATTTAAATGTAATCAGCTATGGTGCCGAAACTACACACAGGCAAACAGAGCAGGAAACCAAGAAAAAAAGTAGTCCCCCAGAGAACAGACAAAGAACTGTAGTGTGATGAGACAGTACTTAGTCCCTGCTGCATGGGAGGAACGGAAGAGAAAAAGGAGGGACAAAGAGGCAGGACTGACCACTGACAAGCAAGGATTTTTGAAGGACACTGAAACAAACAAATCAAAAGCAGGGGGATGGCTTTAAGCCAACATAAGAAATTACAACAAGTCTCGAATGCTCGACCTAAAAAAACAGTGTTGTCCCCATGCTGTAGCAAACGTGTGTGATGTCTTAGGAGGTAAGTGAGTTTCTTGTAGGAAGACTATGTCTACCTGGTGGCATTGTAGGTAATGCAGTACCTGTTTGCCTTTACGTTGGTTATTAAGCCCCCGTATATTCCAGGTTGCCAGTGTGATATCTGCGAATGGGTTCGTGTCAGAGCCTCTCGTCATGTTGTAAGGAGTGGAGTAACGGATACGGTTGTGGCTTAGGACACTGCTTCAGCAACAGTAACATAATTGCAAACTGTCCCAATGTAGGACAACTTCCTGTTTCCCTCCTCCCTCACATCCCCAGACTTCTTTTTCTGAGGACATTGCCCCCAAACCACAGCAACAGAAACATTTTCAATTAGATCCCAACAAGCGTGATCAGTCTGAGTTTGTGCTTAACCGCACTGGGGGTGGCAATACCTCGCCAGGCTCCCCTCAGTGTTATGGATTTGTAGTCTAAGGAGAGGTATCATGGTTCACCACATCCTGAGTCCATAACTATGTTTTGTAATATTTCCCCAGTTCCTATGCTGTTCTCCGAGTCTCTGGGCATTAGCTTTGGTGTGTCCCCTCTGCAACGTGTCTTATTTATGTTGCCGAGCCGAGGATCCTATCAGCATTGGAATGAGCATGCGGCGGTGTGCTCCCAGGCAATTCTTGACCCGGAGAGGGGCGTTCCGCAGAATATCGTCAGCACAATTCCTACACCGCAGTGGGACTGTCAAAGATGGGTGGTTTGCCATTCATGTCTACCCGGAGCCGTGCCGGGTATATCATTCCGTATCGTAGGCCTAGGTTCCTAAGCGTCGCTTTAACTCCTGTGTATTTCCGTCTGGTCTCCTCGACTATTGCAGTGAAGTCAGGAAAGATAGTCAGTGTGGAGCCCTACTAGTTGAGCGGTCCCTTATCTTGTGCCAGGCGCAGGACCGTGTCCCGGTCTCTAAAGTTCAATAGGCGGGCAATGAGCGGTCTCAGCGGGCAACCGGGGCTGGGCCGCACCCCCTAGGAGCAGTGGGCTCTCTCCACTGCGAATGTATGTGTGAAGGAGTCTCTACAGAAGAGGTCCATCAGCAGGTTCTCCATGAACTGGTCCAGCCAGCCAGTGTTTGTAGTCTTAGGGAGTCCAAGAATTCGGATATTGTTTCTTTTGCCCCTCGCTTCTAAATCTTCATTTTTTAGAGCTATTGTTTCATGACTTTTTCTAGCCGCTGCATTTATTTAGTGGCTTGTGACATCCCGTCCTCCAGATCTGATATCTTACCCTCAGCAGCATCCAGCCTATGCTCATGGCGGTCTATTCGCTCGCCCATTGCATCCAGCCTCCTGTCAAGGACGTTGAAGCTGCCCTTCATTGCCTGAAATCCAGAGCGCAGTTCAGCCATAAAGGTGTCAATTCTAGCCAGCTGTGTCGTGCATGTCTCTGGCTCTCTCCCCCCTCCGCCATTGTAGGCGCTGCACAGTACTCAAGGCTTTAGTTTTGTCAAAGGTTAGGCGATTGCCAGCGTCTCTCTGATCTCCAGCACTGACGGCAAGACTCCTGTCTCTCCTTTCGCTGCGGCAGGCCTCAGGCAGGTCCAGTCCCAGCTTCACTCATGCTTGAATGTCGACTTTCCTCAGTCACCACGAGACGCCGTACCCGCTTCTTCTCCCTTCGCAGGGCTCCGACGGGGTCCAGGCCCAGCAGCCTACGACTCGGAAGCAGCACCTCTCTGCAACCCCATCCGGGAGGGGATCACACAACTACACCTCTGCAGCAGGCCCCGGCATGCCCCTCAGGAGTGGTAAGGATTACTGGGGATGCCAGTGGAGCTGCAAGCCTACATGGCCATCTTGGTCGGCATCTTGGCCACACCCATGTTTATAAATATTCATAATTAATTCATGATTTCATTCTTGTCTGAGAATCACCAAAAATAGCAAAGATGAAGTCGGCATTTTCGGACATCACCACAAAATGTTTCATCTTTGCCAAGGTATACATAAATAAATCATCCCTGAAGCTTGTAATTAGACAATCTTTACCACAACTAACAGGAATCTGAAGTCCATAATAAGATGAAGGAGGCTAATAGGACTTAAACCAAGAATTGCAGACGTCACAACATCGAAAATACCCTTGTGGCAGGCTTGGTACCAACAGAGAAGGTATAGTGTAGGTTGCCCAATTTAGAGCACTTTGTCAGATGCCCCTTCCATCTGCATCCATTCTGTTTGGAACTGCCACTGAAACCATGCTGACCCACTCTGAAAATTGTGAAATGCCCCAAACATAGTGGTGGAAACCCCCCAACTCAAGGAGGGCATTCGTTATGTGGGAACTGGAAATGGACAACAACTTTGGCATTCTATCTCCAGGACTCATTTACGTGAAATGTTAGCATGTCTTGTAAGTGAGTCCTGAATGCAGGGATGGCGTACCTAGCACTACAATCTTTTTTTTCCTGAAGTGGATTACCCATGCAGAAGGGTGTCATTTCAATGGTTTCAGAGGGAAAATGTATTTCACTGCCCCAGGCACTTTTAAATTTGGCAGTCCAGCTGATGCAAGTATGGCGGAGGTAGTGAATACGCAACACTGGTGGTTTAGTGAACAGACTTCTAAGCCCTAAATGAGCTCTGAAGATTAGCGAGATCAAGGGACCTAAGATAACAAACACTGCAGTTGACCAATCCAAGAAATTACCCCAAATGCACTAACACCTGAATCTCATAACCATATATAATTAGGAGACCTAAAGAATCTAAAACACAGAAAAGGCATATTATGCACCCACCCACCATAAAACAAACAGCCACGAAAACATTAATAAACAAAATGTCACCTCACATACAGGAACATATTACAAAACAGTAGTTTATTCTGAGCAAACTTTACACAAAAATCTAAAATGTTGTACATATGTAAAGGGCAAACTTGCCAGAGACTAAATCAATTGGGGATAAGACCTAAAATAGGATACAACTGCCACATCATCATCACTGCATGATGGAGCATAGATTGGCACCCACCTGTGAACACTAACATAAAGCAACAGGAAATCCACACCTGATAACATCAAAATCACACCCTCCTCACCCACACACAGATACATCAAATTCCCTCAAGTATGCTAATGAAGAAAACCTGCAAGACAACTTTAACTTAATTGAATTGAAATTTCACCTGTCGCACACTCACCAACTGGGAAGATACTCAGAGAATCAGATTCAACAAGGATACCATCAATTAACTCCTACATCTCATCATGCCTCACCTCACACAGGAAAGAAACCATTGACGCTAAACCATAAATAACAAAGCTGCAATGCATGTTATGCTATAACGCTGCTGGATCCCTACAAGGAGTTTTTAGAGTCACAATCAACTTATCACAACATTTTCAGACCAAACAAGGACAGAGGGAACCACTAGATCAGGTGCTTCCCTCTAATCATATGATCCACTGATAGCACACAACTCATTAAGAAGCCTTCATCTACGTCAACTGCAGAACAAATAGCCTCAACATCAAGTTGGTATTCAATGCCAACCTATATTGTACTGCATAGTCTAAATTCTGTGAGTTTTTTTGGCATGTTGCATTGATCCTGGATGCAAGTAATGTCTATGTAAGAACACAAAACCACAGATACTACAACAGTGTTTTGCTGGGCGAGTGCACCACATACACAGACACACACATACTGTACACTGCACCTTTACACCACACTCTCACCACTCTTGATTTTCATTTCCACCCACATTTGCAAATAGAATACCCTTGAAAACCTGGGTTTGACAGCTTACTATAACCCAGCCACCAGTGAAAATGTGAGCTTCAATAGACACACATCTAGAAAGCATGGTCTTTCAAGCTTTGCCAAGAGGTGCTCAAACAGAGATTCATGTGGTACATATAGTTATAATCTCAGGTGGGAATACTTCAAATCTAATGAAAGCAAACTAAACTGACATTTGTAAAGTCATATAATTCATTGGGTGAATTATTTCACTTCACTTTGAATTGGAGACTTTGTACTAAAGGCCTAATTAAGACAAATGTGATTAACAATGGGGTGCTTCCTTTTTAGGTTGAGCCTAGACAGCGCTGTCTTTCGACATTCTGTATCTATTTCTGTGGGCTATCAACATGCTCATCGCTTATCATTCATTCGTTCGTCTGCCTTTTGAAATTTCTTTGGTTTCTATGGTGAATAGTTTACATTTGTCCTGTCTTTTGGCTGTTTTGTTCCCGCCCTGGAGATGGACCCTGTTACATGGATCAGTTCACTTCTGGCCATTTAGGTTAGTTTTGTCGCACTATTTTTTACATTTGCCTTCGCTCGTGTTTGAGGATTGTTGTGCTTTTTGGTTGTTCAACCAAACACTCTTATCTTCCTACATTCACCCAGCAGGAGTTCGTTTGCTGTACTACTAACAAACTTACTACTATCAGTATTCAACATTTTGTTTCCCTTTCGCGTTGTTTTATTTTGTTGACAAATGATCATGATGTATTTAAAAAAACATTTTTATGAGGCATAGGGAGAACCGATGCCAAGACTCAAACCGGGATGCCCAGTTCCAAAGTTGGCAGCTCTGGATGTTACGCCACACCCTATCTCCAAATATTCCTGGTTTTGTTTGAGTTTGTACCCAAAAAATACGTCATGAGCAGGAGTAAGATCCGCAGGCACTTAAAGATCCAGTGCCTGCATCGCTTGGAGCAGCCGCTCATAGTAATATGGGCCAGCAGGGTCGGCTCTTTCTGAAAGCAAAGGGCGAAGAAAATCCACCTAAGTGATACTTAAACTTCTATTCCACTATGAGGCAATACAGAAATTCCCTGGCTGCAGGTTGTGCTGGAATATGAAACAGTGCGTCCTTCTCTGAGACATGTTCCCCACGTAAAACATAGCCTGTGGGATGCCATTATTTTTTCCTTCTAAAATATTTGTTTCCCTTCACCTTTCTCTGCATCTTCCCCTTCACCCTCTTTCGCTATATATACCGCATGTGTCCTCTCTATATATAATGTGGCATCCTGTGGATGTATGTGTCCTGGAGAGAAGTTGAATGGATACAGGCAGTTATGGAGAATCAGGGGAGAGCTAGGCGAGGAGGAGGAGTTTGCTTTTCTGAGGTTTGCTGACTGTCTTTACCAGGTAGCGGAAATACAGCAATTGATGCACAGATCGTAAAGGGTAATGGATGTCTGCTGCTGCACAGACAGCTGCAGCACCCAGCGCACGCTTGCCTTTGTGCATGCTCTCAGAGCTTGTGCTCTCAAATTCATGGCATCGATCTCTTGTTATCAGAGAGAGGCACTTTGCAGGTATAATTTAAAATGAAAACACACACTTGCCCTCCCTGCCTGGAGTTTTGTGAAGTGCACTGAAAATTTCTACATTGCACGGGCTAAGAATGATAATCAACTTTCAGCAGTGGAGCACGCCCCATAGTGTGAAATATGTTTTCCTTTCTTACACCAGGACCCCAGATGTCATAACCAGCAGGTAAAAAGAGAAATAACTGGGAAATAGAGGACTATTACTCTTGTAACATGTAGCTATCCTTTCCCTAGCTTGTTGGAATTTGATTTTATGTACTCTTACATTTAGCCCATAAATAATTTTTTCCATTTTGTTTTCAGATGGAAAAGGCTGAGCCTGAGAGGGTATCTAAAAAGGAAGGACAGACAGTTATTCTATAATTCATTTACACTGTGTTAGGATTGTAAATTCCATCTGGATTTTGTCATCATTGCACAGCAGCGTCCTGGCATGAAAATGATCTTCCTGTGAAATGTTCAGCTCCACAACCTCTTTTTTTGTCTCTGCGCTGTTCCGGGGTCCTCCAGAGATGACTTCCGCCCCCTTTGTGTGTATATGGGGCCCTCCGCCAGCGGCTGATGCGTCTGTGTCACCCCCACCGCCTCCTGCTCTGCTCACATGTCTGATGCCTGCCTGGTTATCCCCCTGACAAAGCATATCTCAGACCTCTCCCAGTCACTGTGGACTGGCATGCAGCGTGTGTTTATTTAAGTGAGCCCAAGCCCTCCCCCACTCCAGGACCACTGCCTGGATTCATGCACGCTGGATATCTTTTTAAGACGTATCTTGTGAGATTATGCAGCGCCGCCTAAGCCTCAGGCTTCAGACACCGTGCACCGGGGCTTCAAATCCTGACTTTTGCTTCAGAGCAAGCTGTCTGCACCTTGGCAGATCTCCTTATGTCCCTGTACCTTGTTAACCTTACATTTGAAACCAAAACGCGACAGTGCCTATGTTTAGACAGCAGACAATAATTATTATCGATAGTGGTGCAGGCCTCCCACACTGCCATCCACCTTCCCTTCAAAGCTTCCTGTGAGCCAGTAACTTATAAATAGGTTATCCTGTTTTAGGTTTAAACCTTTAATAACTGATAAAACCCCACTGAAAGGGAAATTAGCCCTCACCAGTGTAAACATATAAACACTGAAAAAACACCTGCACAACCACAAGCTAAATGCCATTCAAACAAAAGAAAAGGAGAGTGAAAGTCATTTTTATTTCTTCCTGCCTGAAGGGGCCAATACAGTGCAACTTTGTTATACAAGGTAGCAGCAAGAAAGACTGGGCTAACATTATTCTGCTCAAGTTTTGTTGTTTAGGGATGTCACTAAAATATTGTTTCTTCTTCCTTTTGCTTTTTTCAGTTTTGTGATCTTTGGCCTAAAGATGCAGGGTTTAGAAGCGTGTTTTAGGTCTTATTTAATTATTTTATAAACTGTAGAGAATCAGTAAATATCAAAATCATATTTGATATTTTGGCTTCGTTTGATTCTTTCGCTGGTAAGTAAAATGGCTGGTTTCATAAGAATCTTTCCCAATATGTACCATCACATTTACCCACAGAGAATGGGTGAAACCATTTTATACATCTGCTCCCTTTTCTTGCAAGTCAGTATTGATAGTAGGTGAATTGCCAAGCACTCCTGGCTTTAAACATTCAATGCAAGGTGTAGGGAGTGGTAAATGTGAAAAGAGTGCTGTCAGAAAGCATCTGGGATAGTGATGAAAACATGTCACCAGACTTTTTGGAAAACATGGAATGCAGTATCACTTGGAATGCTTCTGCAAAAAGTTCATATCAAGTTCAACAAAGATTGCAGTGATATTGTTTGTATTTGCAGTGATTCAGCTACGTATATGAAAAAGTTGTGTGATAAACTGTCAAAAATCGATAACTGAGCTGAAGTGCCTCCCTGTGAGAGATCCTTGCCACTTGCTAGATGATATGCTGAAAGCACCTTTACAATCCTCAGAGTTAATGAAAAATGCTATTGACTTTGAAGTCCATTCTGGTCATCCCAACTGTGTCATTTAGCCGGTGGTTCTCAGTCCTAGAGGCTGTGAATTCTATATTATCCATGTGGCGAATGTTTACAGAATTTTTACTTAGTGAGGATGGCAAAGGCAAGAAATGTGAGGATCTTCGGTCGCATTGTGATGTGAAAAAAGTACACTCTAATGCATTCTTAGATTTGTACAAGAAAACATGACTGCTGTAGTAGACATAATCAAAAAACTAGAGTCTGAAAACACCCTTGTCTACCAAGTGTTCAGCGTTAATTGGTGTAGATCTGAAACATCTGCCTGAGAGTAGGCTGGGCGACACTTTAAGTGACTTTGGCACTACAACATGTTCCATGTTAGAATGCTTGCCACTTGGTAAGCAAAGAAATGTTTAGGAGCAATTCAGGAGATTTTATTTTACAATGCACGAGAAATGGTTTGCAATGATTCATAGAAATGTCCCTTTACCAACCATGGCATTTGAAGTCAATGAAGCCTTACTGTGATACTCTGCACAAGTTCTAGATCCCTTCCGTAAAAGGGAATTTTCTCTGAACTTTGAAAAGTACTGCTTCATTTTTGACCGCTTCAATAACTGAGGGCATATGTGCCCAGTTCAACGCATATGTTGCTGAAGCTGTCCCAGAGAATCCCAATCTTCAGGTGCACCAGTATTGGCAAAAAAAGCTATGAGTGACCAAAGTTAGCAAATTGTGTACTGGCTGTTTTGGCATTGCACGTCTCAAGTGCCAATGCTGAGAGGGCTTTTTCACAGATAAAAGTTTACATGGGAAGGAAAGAGCGAGTGCACATGTACAAAGACTGACAGAAAAAGGATTGTATGGTGTACTACAATAAGTTTGATTTGTAAAAATGTATTTGGACCTCATATACACTGTACGTACACTGTCTATATACCATGCACCATCAGTGCAGAAAGCAAGCAATAATAAAAGCAAAACGTTCCATAAACAACGGAAAAACACTGCTTCTGTTGTTTTTAATGGCCCAAAAATGTGTAACCACTGATAACCACTGTTTTTTAAGGTATTGAAAAGACTGAAAAAACCCCACCAGAATTTACAAAAAATAAAACATGAAAACAGGAAAGCCTTCATTATAAATTAACTCCTGCTTTTCCTTAGCATAAATATTCTGTTTAGATTGTGTTCTTTGTAAGATGTAGGAATCGGTGCCAAGTTTATTGATCCATGATGCTTATCTCAAAAAATACTGGTATATTACTGGTAGGCACAGCACAGCAGAATTTTACCTCTGAAGTGTTTATGGCTAAAACTAATTCCAGTCAGCGTGCCAGCCCACAGCCAGCATTCCGAGTATACAACATCATTTTAACCAAGTTGCATCTACTAATCATGGTTGCAACATGGGGCTCAGTGTTAAGCGATATATAAAGCACTACTAAACAGTTTAATTGACATGCTGTCTAAGGTGCAAGACTTTAACTCCAAGGCATCCTGAAGCATAGCTTTCCTCTCATTAGAATCTGCGGTATCATCTAAGTAACCTGAGAGACAGCCCAGTTATCTGATTGTTTATTCAAATGTGTCTCTCTCTTTCATTTCCGAGATTCACTGGTTTGAGAAGAGAGGGGGCTATCTGTTCACCCTCTGTACGCATCAGCAGGAAGACGGTGACATCAACTTTTCTGGGGCTAAAAAACCAGGCAGGCAGCAAGACAAGACAAGAGCCATAAAGTATGTTGATGGTGGCCAAGGCATGGTGTGTTGCCAGGATTGTGTACATGTGTATACGTTTAGTGTGTGCGAGCAATATGCCATGTTTGTGTATGCCGGTGAATGTATAGCAAAATGCAAATCTTGTGTTTGTATTTATCATGTGCGCACACTATGGGGCCAATTATGATGTCGGTCGGAAAGAGTTTTCCGACCAACATCTCCTGTTTTAATTCCGACCGCCTAATAACAATGTAGGAGGTGCGAATTGAAACCAGCCTGTCATTCTGGCTGGATTCCGATGGGCTCAAGGAGCCCGTGGGCTAGTCGGAGGCCCCAACGTAATCACTGAGGACGGCGTTTCGCCACCGGGATTACAATGTCGGTTTCCGACAGGCTTTCCATGTCGGGCTTTCCGACATGGAAAGCCTGTCGGAAAGCGACTTTGGGGGCACCTATGGTGCCCCCCTGTTAATTCCTGGTCCGTGTGGCAGGCACCTTGAGGTGCCTGCCATGCGGGCAGGGATTAACAGACTCTCCCATTTCTCTTTGGGAGCTTGTGCTATGGTCGGTTTACAGCCGCAGCACAAGCTCCCATGGAGAAATGGGAGTATGCGATCGCACCATGTGTGGTCGCATTGTAATTGCAGTGTCGGGACTGCTGACTGGATGTCGGTCGGTCCTGAGACCGCGGCGACGTCTGCTCGACATCGTAATCAGTCCCTTAATGTGCACAAATATAGAGTTTGTTGCCATTAGTGTGTCTATATTATGTGTACATCTCTACTAAACTGATTAAGTTAGGAACTTTTACATTATGTGTTTCCAGCCAAGCAGAATTTATGTTTGATTGGAAAACGCCTTTTGTTGAATGCCCATTGCCCGTACTCCCTCCCCAGCCCTGCCATTCTCCCTTCTCAGGAATGGTGAGAAGTGCAGGCTTCCTTTAGCCAAGCTGCTGGTTGTTTAATTGCACTTCATGCCGCTCCTCCTCTCCTTCGGAGCAGGCTCATGACGAATGCCTAGTGCTACCTTTGTTGAACTGGATAGAATGGCCCCCGGTTAACCAGCTAATATCTGTAGGCTGTGCATTCAGATGCTTTGAGTGTACTGGGCACATTGATATCATTGCCCACATCTGGAGCCCACTGCAGTGCTTGTCGCAGGTGAGACATCACTCAACACCAGCGCAGCACCATCTCAGCATTACTCAGCACCACCTCACTATTACTCAGCACCAGCAAAGCACCACCTGGGCACCACCTCAGCATCACTCAACACAAGCACAGCACCACTTTAGCAACACCAGAGCACCACCGCAGCATCAGCGCAGCACCACCTCCGCACCAGTGCATCAGTGCAACACCACCTCAGCACTAACTCAGCACCAACTCAGCATCAGTGCAGCACAAGTCAGCGTCACTCAGCACCACTTCTGCATCACACAGCAGCACCACTACAGCACCACCTGAGCATAACTCAGCAGCACATGAGCACCACCACAGCACCACCTCAGCATCACTCAGCCCCAGGGCAGCACCATCTCAGCACCCGTGCAGCACCAGCGCAGCACCATCTGAACACCACCTCAGCACCAGCGCAGCATCACTTCCACACCAGCGCAGCACCAGCTCTGCACCAGTGCAGCACCACTTCACTACCAGAGCTGTTTATGTCCCCCACAATAACAACAAAATTGTATAACAAACAAGCATTAGAACAGGCAGGAAGAATTTGTCAGCATTGCAAGGACAAAAACGACTATACATTTTTTATGGTAATTCTTTTTTTAATAGGGTTGTTCAGTTGTACATAATATCTTCTTGGATATATATAAGATAACAAAAATGCTTACAACACTTTTTTATTATAACTTTTCAACATGCTGCACAGCAGCCACACTGCTCTACACCATAGCTTAAAGACATTGGCAAAGCCAATAGCTCTGTCTAAACACATATAAGGTCCCAAAGGCGAGACCTCTTGGCTATGCCAATGCTTGTTCTATCGATGAGAGAATTCATATGTGAAGTTCTATGGATCCGGCATGTAGCTATTAATTCATTGGACGTCATGAAATGCAATCTGCTCTGTAAAATGGTTGGAGTTTGGTGGGCAAATTTACAATCCCAATGTGTCTTATCTTGAGGCACGTCCCGAGTAAATTTGCCGTCCAAGCCGCATTATTTTACAATCTTCTTAAAAGGAAGGCAGCAGATGATAGCCTTATTTATAAGATTTAGAATTCTGTAAAAGGTGTTTCCTCATCTGTGGTAACAGAATTAGGCAGTCGTTGTGAGAGGCCCGCAAATTACAATTTGGGTGCAAGCTCCTGTTTGCGCAGATTGGGGATTACAACCTTGGCACAAACTGTGCTCACTGACGTTTTTACCGACAAGGTTTTTGCGAAGTGAAAGCTCACCCATGCACTATTAACATGTCACCCAACATTCTGATGTGCGTAAGCTGGGAAGAAGTGCAACATGGGCACTTACCGATACCAAACCATGCGAAATCAGTTTGTGCCATTTGCTCCTTAGAAGCTGTGCACCCTGTGGCCCTCTTTGATTGATGGCCTGAATAGCTAAATATAATTTAGTAGCTAAATATGGACAATAATGTATGGATCAAGAACGTGACAATCAAACAATTGTTTCTAGAAAATCATAAGATGCCTATTTAAACAATGACATATATATAATCAGTACACTAATTGAGGGGTCTCAATTATACAGGGCCCGATTCACAAACGGTCTCCGCATTGCAGTTTCTCATTGTGAAGGTCCCGCAAGGATAGGGCCTCCCCCTCCACGACTATGGGGCCTCCACTAGCAATGCGGAGGCCCTTTGTGAATCTAGCCGCCATCTTTATTTAAGTCTGATTATATTGAGCTACGTTATTTCTATTCATAGGTACTGAATGAGATAGAAATTCTTATGATGCCCCCTTCATCATTTGGGCACTCAGGGGCGGTTTTTAGGCGGTGCGGCCAGTGCCACCGCGCTAGTCGCGGAGCGCAGGAGGCTCTGTGTTTTGAATTGTCTGATGGAGTTAAAAGCACCTGCTGCTCAGTTCCTTGTGCGCCCAACAATTTTCAGGCAATAATAAAAACGTCATGATAACTCTGGTGATTGATGAACCTGCTGGAGAGAGATCAGAGTTTTGTCTAGTTGCAGTTTTGACCCACCATAAAGTAGAGCAGAGGGTTAACGTGCCTGCTGCAAAGCACGTGATCTGTGCAGATCACAGAATTGATTTTTATGTAGATAGCTCAGTAGTTTACAGCTTTTGTCACAGAGATCCTTTTGTTACTTGCAGTTCATAACTCACAATCCTGATAAAGCACAGTGAGCTATGAACTAGCACCAAAGAGCTGCATGCAAACTGCAAGACATAGGTTAGAAAGTATGTTTATTCCCCAGTCTTTCATTATCCTATGGTGGCTAAAGAGGGCTCTTTTCGTTTGAAATACATTCTTATTAGTAAACTAACCTCAACCACTGTGTTATATTTTAAGACTGTTTTGCTTCTCCAGACTAAGCACCCCTAAAATATAATGCCTACCACTATAGATGAGGTGACTTCTACACGTTGTAGTCCTCATTGTCTTAAGTAAAATTTCCTATACACTGATTTACACATGTGTGATGAATTGTTTCTGTATAATATGTGTGTGAGACGTTGGCCTGGTATATGCTGTCCACTAATTAAAGTAGGCACCCTGTACCAGTCCAAACAACCCTTATGGTGATTTTAAGAGGTCAAAGATAACCTTAGAAAGCTATCCAAGTGGTAGCTGTGGAGAGCAGCCTTCAGGCTTAGTCTTGAAGGAATGTTAAGCAGCTTGTTTTACCAGAATGCAACCTTATAGTATTGGTTAAATGAAAGGAGAACCACACAGTAGTTATAAAAACATGTATTTATTAATATAACACTCTCCAGTTCGATAAAGTATCTTCTACACGAAGATAATCACAAAGCACACAATACTGTAGCACAGAAACAATAGTAAATAGTACTAATACACGGTGGGCTCCAGGGGAGACCAAACCATATACTAAAATAGTGGTATAAGAACCACGACTCGAGTCAAGACAGTGTCTAGAGGAGGTAGAATCACTGGGACCCCAAGGAACCACCCAAGGTGAGTAAGTAGGGACCCCACGGAGGACGGGTGCAGTGTGGGAACACGACTGCGTGCTCCGTACAATTCTATGGGAGAGTCGCGGTTGAATTTTTAGAGTTTAAGGACCCTTCCCAGTGGACTTCGAAGAAACCGTTGAAGTTAGGAGGTTGGAGAGTCACAGCACCCGTGGATACTGAAGTACCAGAGTTACCTATCCCAGGGGACCCGGGTGCATAGGTCTGAAGTGGCGTTGGAAACCGCCGTCGAACCCAATGGAGGACTTAGAAGAAGAGCCGCTGCTGGAAGGAAGAGAAGTGTCCATTGGAATCTAAAGGTGGAGTCTTGTTGAAGAGTACCTGAAAGCAGAGGGGACAGAGTCTGGGTCACTCAAGAGTGACCAGGGGCTCGGTAGACGAATTCCCACCGATGTCGGGTGCTTCAGGTGCGTTGAAGAGGTTCTTGACTCTGCAGCCACGGGACCAGGAGATGTCGAGGATGACCAGGAGCCGGATACGAGCTGTCCCATGAAGGATGTCGAGTACTGAGGGGTCATTGTCCGGCTGGAGCACCAACAAGCCTTGGCAACGGCAACCCACGCAGAAGGTCAAAGAAGGTTACGGTTCGGACCAGCAAGGTCCAAAGACTCAACAAACACAGGGGAGTCAGGGCAGGCCTGGAGCAACCAGGGGAGCCCAAGAAAAACAAAGTTGACCCTAAAATTGACCCACTGGCCGGAGGGACAGGAGTCGTGAGAGGACCTCAAGCGATTTCACAAAGCAGCAGCCCACGGAGCACTCGGTATGAGGAGGCCAGAGTTCTTTGTAGGAAATGGTGCCAGAGGTTGGGGCTACTCTGAGCCCAATTCACTTGCTCGGAAAACGCCAACAAGCATATGCCCTTGCAAATGATCACGGTGCACAGGGGTACGGTTATTGCAGCCCCCACGAGGGATTCTGGCCTCAAACTTGGTAAGAGGGCAGCTCGGACCCCGTGGGACATAGAAACCCACCTCCTGTGTTGCTGGAGCCTTCGGAGTCCGTAGGAGATCAGGATCAGCAGACCAGTCTGTCATGATGTGGTGCCTGCGGTTGCAGGGGAGTGACTCCTTCACTCCAAGGGAGATATCTTCAGTTGTCCCTTGATGCGCCACAGGTCCTGCACGGAGCCTGTATGGTGCACGGGCACAGACGATGCTTTAGACTGACAGGGAGACAAAGTCGGGCCCAAACGAAGTCCAGCGAAGTCCAGAGTGTCCAGACGCTCGAAGTTCAGTGCTTTCTGGTTCAGAATCTTGTCCACGTTGATTCTAGCGTCCTACAGCCAGGTAAGCCCTTTTGTATCCATGGGAGAGGGTTGGACAGATTCAAGGGACCCTCCCAGGGGAGGGTCTGGATGGTGGGGAGGTTACTCCCATGTCCTTTGTCCAGTTTTGCGCCAGAGCAGGAGCCAACAGCTCCCAGGACTGGTTTGAACTGGACTATGCACAGGGACACCAAATGTGCCCCTCATGCAGACTTTCGGTCGCTGGCAAGCACACCCACCCAGGCCTAATACACTAAATCCTGTCTGGGAGGTGGTCACACCTCTCTGTGACAAGATACCTATTGTTCTGCTTTCCCCTGCTCGAGCTTGGCTCAGCAGCAGGAGGGAAGAAATGTGTCTCTGGTCGGCAGCAACCATTTTGGGCTGCCCGGGACTAGAAGGCTGGTACCGGGAACACCAGGGACCTCACGGAGCTCGTTTCTGAGGGGTGGAATCATACCTCCGACACCAGTTACCGGTGTGGGGGTATGATTCCACAATGTTTGACACCAAACACGAAAGGGATACTTTCAGCCATTTTAGAGATGGTCATCACGCGGTCGCATAATGCCACTCTATATGTTGTAAATGGCTGAGGCACTGACAACCCGGGAGAATGGACTCCATAGGCTGCAGGGGTGTCCTGCTCATGCAGTGGCACCCTCTCACTTAGAACCAAGCACCCTGCCTTCAGGATTGTTAAGGCCTGCAATCGGAGTGACTTATAGGTTTTAAGTGCAGTGACCCTTAGATATAGTAAACCTATATCTTAAGTAAGTGGTGCATGCACCAACTTACACAGGCTGCAATGGCAGGCCTGTAGGTTCCATTTTGCATGGCCTCTCATGGGTGGCATAATACATGCTTCAGCCCAGGGGAGGCCTCTGGGGTACTTATGCCCTGGGTACATGGGTTCCATATACTAGGGACTGACAAGGGTACCCCAGTATCCAATCTGGAGTGTACCAAAGTACATAACATTACAGTTTAGGGAGAAAGCAGATAGACTGGGGTCCTGATTAGCAGGATCCCAGTCAGACTAGTCAAAAACAGTATCACATTTAGCAAAAAGTGGGGATAACAATAAGAAGCAGATCCTACTTTCCTACAATGTGTGTGATGCAAAGCGCTCTGGCTCCCTACATTGGTATATGTAGCATACATGCCAACACTTTAGAACAGGAAAGTGGGAGATTTTGGGAAAAAAAATAGGGGGATGTATTTTCCCCATTGACTTCTACTGAAGCAGAGGCAATTTCCTGAATCGGGTCGATTGGCATGTATGGAGTAGGGCTATAAGAGAAATGAAACACTTGTGAGAGAAGTGCTATGCAGAGATGAGGGGCACCATTGGAGGGTGGTAGTGAGGGAGACGGTCACTGGGTGGGGGAGTGTCGACAAAGACTGTCGCACGGGGCACCACCAGCGCTAAAGCCGGCCCTGTGGGCACTCCTGATTATACTAGAAGATGGTATAAAACTTCAATGGCCTCAAAACATAGGAGTCTAAGGGCTCTTAGCTGAACATTTTATTTGAAATAGCAAAAATTAAAAAACAACTTTAGAGAGTTCTAAGAAGAACTTGTAAGGTGCTAACAGTAGGGGATGGTCAGTGATGGTGTACTGAAATATCAGAAATTAAAGCTGGAAACTAAAAACAAGACATAGTGGACTTTACTTAGGGGCTTTTTGTGTGGGCTCTTGCATGGCGCCAAGCGATGTAAAGCATTGCATCGATTTACTTACTATGTAAAAAGTCAGCCAGCGCCTCACACATTTACGCAACACGCGCAATAACCCGGGCAACCCTTAGTAAGTCTAGGCTTGTAATTTACGTCCCATATTATTGTGATATTTACCCCAATTACCTTTGCATTTCATGCCTGCTGAACTTTCTAAACGCAGCTGTTAAGCATATACAAATTCAAGTGCAATAGTTACCATGTGTGCTGAAACTAGCTTAGGGGTAGATTTTGAAAAAAATATTTTATCACAAATATGATGAATATATGATTAGCAGTTGAATTATACTGTTTCCAGTGGTTGACTAAATATTGTTTTAGAGTCTGTATATGTGAATGGCCATGGAATACTAATAATGTATCTATGATGTGTGTTTTAATCATTTTAAACACTATGGGGCTGATTACGATGGCGGATGGACTTCAGTCTGTCCGCCATCGTATCGGGGAGTGGTACCGCCCGCCTTCAAGGCGGCAGTCCCACAGGGGTAATTACAATGCGACTGCCACCACGGCGGTCGCAATACCTATATTTTACATTGCGGTGGGTGCTGCTGGCTGCAGCACCCGCCGCAATGTAAAAACAGGACATGTAACATATCCCTGCACTGCGTGGCAGGCACCATGCAGTGCCTGCCACATGGTGCAGGGATATGTAGGGGGCACCATAGGTGCCCCCCGTGCCAAAATCTGGGGTGCAGGGGAGAAAGGGGGCCTGCTACAGGCCCCCAAGGTCCCTTTCCACCTGCCTTTTCATGGCGGGTTAACGGCCATGAAAAAGGCAGGTGCAAAGGGATATCAGAATCCCTACGGCGGTGCCTGGCAGGCACTGCCACCGTTGTAGGGATATGATTCCCCTCCGACGGCCTGACGAGCTCCTTGAGCCCGTCGGAACCGTGGAGGGAGGTCTTCCCGATCGCCAAAGACCCTCCCGCCATTGTAATGTGGCGTGCGTGAAACTTGCTTACGGTGGGGGTGAAACTGCCACCGACAGGCTGTCGGTGGCTGTTTCACCACCATCGTAATCAGCCCCTATGATTTTACATATTAAACTTCATATACAGTACATTTATAATAAAATATTGAAGATTGAAAAAGCATGATTGCATCGCACAGAAAGCTTGCACTCAACACTGTCTGCTCTGTGGCCAAATAAACCACAGTCACAGCATTGCCTTTCAGAGAAACAAGGTGTTTTTTATAGTTCATGTGATGTCACAGATTAGTGATATTGAGGTGATTCAAACTTTCTGTTTCCATTTCATGTTAGTGCAGCAGTTCGCAGAAGCTGTATTAGCCAGGGTGAGATGCCACAAACAGGAAGACCAGAAAACCACTCCATTCATTCAAGAAGGTGTGTTGCGTACCAGTCTTGTAGCACCCCACCTGCAGTCAAGGTGGTGCCAGGTTTTAGCAAAGGGTTTGCGGATCTAGATTTTGACAGCAAATGCAGCTGGAAAAAAAGTTTGACTAGTAAAAAACCTAAGACAACCCCAACCTCATCGGAAGCTTCCACTGCCCACTTCTCTACATGTAGTGTTGACCAGATTGCACTACTCAATATCACCCCCCTAGAATATTGTGGTACAAGAATATTGAAGATGGTATATCGAGGGACAAAATATCGAAAGGTAAGTGCATATAGAGAAGTAAAGATTCACTGCTCCTAACTCCACATCTACATAACTTGAATATACATGTACCATGTAGATACATATATGTGGAGTTAGGTATAGAAAATCTAGACTTATTTACCTGTCAATACTTAAATATTTTGTTCTCAATATTGTGTCCCATCGATATTCTGGGGTTGATATTCTGAATGCACACCGTTGACCATGGCCATACAGGACTAGTCTCCTTGTCCTGTGGACTCCCCCCTTCAGCAGGTGCCAATCCCCAACTATTGTGAAATGTGCTTTATGTTGCATGCTAGGTCCATAATTATGCCAGACTAATCTAAGAGTCTTAGGTAGGATGTTAGGGTTCAGTGGACTAATGCATACACTGCAGGAATCTGTCATTGACCTCATAGTCACGAGTTCACATTGTAGTGGATCCACTCTGCCTTTCATCCTTCAGAGGTTGCTAAGATGAGTATAATTGACTTGCATGACAAATATCATCTGTTATTCAGTGGCAAGATACCTAATTTTACAAATACACATATCATGTTGCTATAGAGTCCAGGGATTAATGTAGTGTATGACTACCAGAAATAGTGTCTCTTCCACATCAATTCCACAAGTTTGATAAGGACTCAGCACATAGACAGGATTCAGAGTGTCCGTTCCATCTTATATGTTAGTAAGGTATCAGAACATTTTCCTTAAATTGAAGGTAAGTGAGTAGAAATTACATCTTTCCAGGAGGAATAGTTGTATAAATGAGTTGTGAAGATGATGGGGACACATGATTATTGTAAGTTTTTATGTAAGTAAATTATACACTTAGGGACATATTTACGAGAATGTCATGCAGCTGAGTAAGTCACCTTGCTGCACTGCGTGACATGGAAAGGGCAGGAATGCGCCATATTTAAAAGAATACGTGCATTCCTGCCTTTGTCCCCGCCCTGGCTTCGTTTTGGCTGCCTAGCACCAACGCAATGGTGCAGCGGTGCCTGTGTTGCATGCAGGATAGTTTTTGTGCAGGAAGGGGCATCTTCCTGCACGAAAACAATCCCATGAGGCATATTCCTCTTTCTACATGTGCTGCAGAAGGCAGCACACATAGAAAGAGGAAGCAACAAAGAGAAATAAAGATATTTCTCCTCGTTACGCATCCCCTGAGAAGGGGCATCTTTTTGGCACATTCCCAGGTCTACCACTTTTGGTAAATCTGGGAATGCGTCAAAAACCATGAGAGTTGCTTTGGAACACCCATGCAACACCCATAGACGTCTTCCCAGGGCAGAGTAACACATAGCAGTGATTTGCGCAGCATTGTTTTACTCTAGATTTATGAAGCCATTCAGGGCCATGCAAGATGGCCTTGTGTGGCTTCATAAATCACATTTTGAACTTGTGTTGCTCTTATACCATGTTGTGTGGTGCATGAGCGACGCAACTCCTCTTATAAATATGTCCCTTAGCTCTGATTTCAAAGTCTAAGTGCCAGGGGGGCATGGCACAGAGAGGGTCAGTTTGAAGTTTATTTATGAGTTCCTTCCGGGGAAAAGGTGATAACATCTGGTGGGTGGGGTCTGAAAACGCAGCCAGTAGCTCTCCAGCACAGCACTTGCATGCTAGTGTTCCAGAGTCAACAAAAGGCCCAATGTCACACATACAGTCGGAGTGACAGCCTGGGACCATTAACAGAGCCAATTGCCCTGTGCTGTCCCTCACACTATAAGAGTGTGCACAGGCCTGATGTCTGGTAGGAACAGAGAGCTGGAGACAGAATGAGAGATGGAGCCATTGGTCAAGATTAGTAGATTGCAGTAGCATAAGTATATAGAAAAATGTTTATTGATAAAGTGTGTGTAGGATTAAGTTTGTTTATGCCCACACACACAGAGGAGCTCAGCGTGAACGAACAGAGGGTCACCCAATGTTGGATAGATGCAAGGCAGTCAAATATTTTTTATTTAAAGTAGGAGGGGAAGGTCTGAACTGGTAAGATCTGCTTTTCACATCCCTATCTAAAATCGTTTTTCTTGGCCAGTAATCGAACCTTCCCTCACCCAGACCTCAAAGGAAGCTATATCTCCTATTATTTTAGCCCCTGGCTAATTTGATCGAATCTTGGTGCCAAAGTGATTTCATACGCTGATGACACCTAGCTTTTTTTGTCCCTCCGGGATGAGGCATCTGACGCCTTCCACTCCTTCAAGAATTGCTTGAAAGCAATGGGCAACTGGATGTGTGAAGGTTGCCTTAAACTGAACTCCGACAAAACAGAAATCTCTTGCTTGGCAACTCAAGTTGCCTGATTCTCTCAAATGGTGGCCTTCAGAGCTTGGAGCACCTCCGGTTCCCTCCTCCTGTGTGAGAGACCTGGGCTTCAGGTTTGATTGCGTCTTGTCTTTTGAACCGCAGGTCAAAGCGGTTTCAGCTAGCTGCTTTGCTACCTTGAAATCTCTTAGGAGGATGATGCACCTGATTCTGACTGTGGCATGTCAGAGCATTGTCCATGCCCTGGTGACCTCAAAATTGGACTATGCGAATAGTCTATATCTGAGCCTACCAGCCAACTTACTGCAACATCTGCAGATTATTCAAAAGCACGCCTTATTCTTAAAGTTCCGATGCGTCATTCTGTGTCTGCTCAACTTCGCCAGTTGCACTGGCTACTGGCTACTATAGTAAATTCAAGGCATTAATCTTCGCCTACAGAGCCTTGGAGCAGAAGGGTCCGCAGTACCTTAGAAGCAGACTTAAGGCCTATTGTCAGGGCAGATCCCTCAGGTCCAGCTTCCTGAAGCTCTTACCCTTAGGATCCGCAGGGCTAGGTGGGGCAGGAGATCCTCTCCTTTCCTAATGGCACAACTTTAGAACTCGCTTCCGATTGCTCTTTGCTCCTTCGGAAGTTGCCTTTAGGAGAAGTCTGAAGACTCATCTGTTTAATGTCTAGGTCGATGACCTAGAGTTGGTTACCTGTTTTGGTGGTCCTGCAGTTAGTGCCGGGACGCTTCCTCAGGAGCAGCCGCGTGTTTTACAAATACTTATTGTATTGTATTGTAAAGGAGTGGGTGATTTGAGATATTTTGAAATGCCAAAAATTCATCACATGATCACAGATATAATCTGGCCGCTATTCAATCAACAGGCCAAAGGAGGATTTAGGACCAATAGAGTAGTATAGTAACCTCGTGAGAATGTTTTTCCCTAGGAAAATAAAAATGCCACATTAAGGCCGAGAGGAGCCAATAACACACCAGGCTGGAGAGGTAAGAGCAGAGTAAAAGGTCTGTAAATATTCATCAGGGGTGCAAGGAGGACTAAACTTCGGTCTGAGGCAAACAAGCATCTAGATTCACACTCTAAACAAAAGACTGAACACTGAAACGAGTCAGGAGCACTCCTACTTACAGGTCTGTGATCGAAGACAGACACAAAGGAGTTCATGTTAAACATGGAAATAGAAAGAGGCCTATCTAATGACGGGTGCGGTCTCATGCGTAGCTGGAAAAGACGGGATGCCATTGTCAGTTTAGTCTGGGAAGCCGTGCTGTCAAGGCAAGCTACAGAAGTCAGGCTGCTAGTTAATAGGAGGAGCCTAGCACAAAACTCAGCTTGATGGGCTGAGAGGAAAGATTTTAACACGAAACAGTGAACACAAATTTTTAATTCTCAAACCTGGAAAAGTGAAGTTATTTTCAAGGACGCAGAGCCACTTCTAATGAAAGGAGTGCTAATAAACCAACTACGAACAAAAGTAAAAGAACCCTGGCAGGTTACAGAGTGGGGATATCCTGGAGGGACTATGTGCAAAGTGATGAAAATCATGAATCTGTACTCGGCATCGCTGCGAGAAGGGTCTAAATTCCAAGACCTCAATCAACAAAACGCCAGACCTGTCAAGTGCCACGTGCTCTCCATTTTTGCCCTCACCCTGAGGGTGAAAAAAAAAATCTTAACACTGGAGCAGTACCACCTTTCACTGCTTTTGATTTAACTTCAGAGACTGACTTGTTTTAGTTATTTCACAGTCTCATCCTTTCATAACTGAAGGATTTTCAATATTATTTACAACGAAGCCATAGTTGTTGCTTATTTATCTTATGCAACAAACAACCATTGACAAAGCCAATTGTCCTGGCTTGTTGTAGGTGTAATGTTACTTGTATTGTATATCTGGCTGTAATGACAGAAACAGCAAAATATCGGTCGGGCGGCACACCATGCTAAACACAGAATTTTAGCTTAGGTGTTTTAAAGCCATACCCTTAATTACTTCGGCCACGCCCCTTTGAGAGACCCCCCCCCCCCGGTTTTTTCATCCCACTTAAAGCCCTAAATATAACAAGTTAGTGCAATTCCCCGCGTCACCGCACTGCTGGAATGCAACGTCACACATATTTAGCTCCTCTTCATTGCTCAAGGCGCTTAACCCTAGATGCTTGGCACTTGGCAGGGCTCCACTTTGATCTCAGGGCTACTTGTGTAAAGCCAGTGCCACTGCGCCTGATCTTGCCCCAGGCAATGTCAGGCAGACCCGGAGAAGGGTTGACTGGTTGCCATGGTAACTGTTTGGGGCCCATGAAACTCTTACTAAGAATAGTAGTGGCACAGTTGCAGTCCAACCAGTGCTCCCAGACTGCAGCAGGAACTTGGCCAGAGCAGCCCTGCTGTTTTCAAAAGTGACTGTTAACCCTTAAGGTAACTTATATCAGCAAAGCAACCCGACTCCAGGTTTACTTTTCATAACATTGATGCTATGTTTCTGTAGGTTTTTTTGTATTTTATTTTTACCATGCATGTGACTCTTTATACCAGTGCACAATACTCACTGAGTCGCCTTTTGGTGTCTGGGTGAGATCAGGATGTGGGTGACTGGGCACGAATGAAAGCTTTAGCGTTCGGGTTGAAAGCAGTGGGAGTTTCTCACAGTGCCTGTCAGGGGGGATTACAAGTATTCAGACTACATTGCTTATCCAATCCTTGGCCTTTCTGCAGAGCACACAAATCCATGGTCTTATGTGGGCCAACTGTAATTACCATTTTATTTGAAAGTGTGTGAAGGAGGTACAAGTGGTTATCAATGATCTTGACAGGGCCAAATGCAAAGAACATGAGTTTGCTAGTTAGAAAGTATTGCACATTTGACAGTGGGATGCCACTCATACGGACACTGAAACCAAAGAAATGTCACTCATCTGCTATCTGAAAACTTGGCAGCTTTGAAAGGCTCATCAGCCCGACCAAGCCTGGGATCCAGGAAAGTGAAAGTAAAAGTGCAGATCCTGCCCTGGAAGAATAATCTGAAGAGCCTGCAGTATGAAGACTAACCCTTGCACTAATAGAAGATGCATGAGTGTCAAGGCGAGGCTATTGTCACAGTGCAGTTAATTGATCCAAATAAGGTACAGCCATGGCTGATGCCAGGTGTCAAAGTTGAAAGGAATACCATCAAGTCAACATGTGGGTTTGAGATGCCAAGTAGTGGGAACAGAGACAATGCCAGAGGTGGATTTAGTGGTCCGAATCCACTCTTTGCGAATAAACTGTGAAAAAGCTTTCTTTTTTGCTGCTTCTGGCTGCCACGCTCAAAGGGTGGAGTCCACTACCCCATGTATGTGTCACTCCACCCGCAGTTGGTAACCCCACTTTTGAGTGGAACACCTCAGCCCTGTGAAGAGTGAGAATGAATGGTGTTGATGGCTTTGTCAGCAACTCTCTGTTATGGACATCTTGTTTGACTTGCGTGATAGCCAATTTGATAGGATAAAACTGCCTGTGCGTATGATAGCCACCATAATAAGCATAACAGAAGCAGGGACATGGAATGCCTTATACACGTTTCATCTTCAGTTGAAATAATGCAGATGACCATAGTCAATATTCTGTCTCCTTGGAGCAGTATGAATTTTGCCATATCCTGTTAATTCCTAGAAATCAGGGAGCTAAGGTCAGATACATGAAAAGATAGGTCTCAGAGAAAGTCGTTGCAAGGTTATTTGAACACCAGAATCAAATAGCATTCACTTTTACATAATCCATGGGTCCATCCATACTATCTCCCTTTATCTGTAAGATGATCTCTGTGTATGTCAATTTCCCTACATCTCCTCTTATTACTCCCACACATTTTGCACACAACTTTCCATGCCGGACATGGTATTGGTCCTACTTCAAAGGGAACAGTCCAGATCGAACTGCCATCAACTTGTTGTTTGTAACAATAGAGGCCCTAAGTATGATGTGCATGCCCAGAAATGGGACCCGTACTCACTATACCACAGGATTCAAGCTATACCTCACTGACAAGGCCTAAGCAGGCCAAAAACAGTCTGGGGTTGCTTGTGTTCCTATCAAGAAGGGGACCTGGCCAAGGAGTTTAGGCTGCATTGTTTCTATTGGAGCAGGCCCAAAACTGATTTGAGTATCGCAGGCCTTTATTTGGAGTGGCATGGAGGACAGAAAAAATAGACTGGAATGTGACCCCAAGTCATTGCCAGTGGCTGACATTAATTTAAGCTTTTTTTCCATCAACTAGTTGTTTCTTGCATCAAATTCCTTTAGTGCTATGGGTTTGCTCAGAAGGAAAGTATGACGTTACTACGCATACATTTACAACGCAGTATTTTACATTGCGTTCGTTACAACGCAAGTCGTTACAATGACTTGCGCTGGAGGGCGCTGGACTTAGGAATAGTATGATTTACTATTCCAACTCCAGTCTACGTACAGTAGGGAAGGTGTTGGAATAGTAAATCATACTATTCCTTAGGTTAGAGCGCCATCCAGCGCAAGTCATTGTAATGACTTGCGTTGTAATGACCGCGATGTAAAGGGATTGCGATGCAATGCCCGCGTTGTGATGGATGTTTCCCCTCAGAAGCGGGTACTGTTTCCACTGTGCCACAGGGCCCAAGCAAAACCTCACTGATGAAGGCTAACTAGCCTGAAGCTGGTCTGGGGTTGCTTGTGTTCCCATCTGGAATAGGCCCATAGCCAGGTTCATTTGTTTTGGGGGCATGGCCACTATAATGAAATGAAGGGAATGACAATGACCGTGTGCACAGGGTAGTGGCATTATAGTTGCAGAATATCATGGCCTAAATATCATGTGTTCAACATATATTGTCCTAAGTATTGTTTTGGAAAAAAATCAAACCATTGGAGTTAATAATGTAAAGCAAAAGTTGCTCATTCAATATGGCCTATATGGAGTGTATAGAGCATTTTGAACTGTTACAAATAATTAATATATAATCATGGATACACTTTACCCCTTATCTTAAAGCAACAGTCATGAATGCAGTGTATTTTCAATCAGAGCATATCATAGATGCAAAAGTAAAAAAATAGTTGCTGTCAAACGTACTATATTGTCAATTGGACCCACATGTGAATGCATTTCATAACTTTGATTAGTTAATGGTAGATTTTTCTTTTGTGTAGAGGAACCAATAGCTTGGTTTTTTATCAGTTCCATATAGCTAAAGGAGGTTCCCCTGTGCTATGCGTTGATATGGCCACTATGCAATATATGTTAAGAAATAGAAACATGTAATAAAACTTGAATACCATTGCTCTCAGTCATGCATTTCATTTAGCTATGATTCTAATTCCAATGCTGCAGAAAGGAAGCTATGTTCTGTTTATGAAAGCTACATTAGTTGAAATTCACTCTTCACCTGGAATGCCTAGAAATTGATTTAGGAGTTTAAATGAAATTTTGCCATGCAAAAAGGTGAAGATGCACTTGTAAATTGATTTAATCTCCTCCCATAAGTGCAGCAATACCCTGGAAAGCCTTTGAACACCCACAAACATTTGTGCAACACATTTCCAACCTCCTTTACTCCTGTAAATCACAGTATTGAATCTGTTCCTGTGTGTCAGGCATTAAAAACGATGAAGTAACTAAATTGCAGTTCTGCATATCTGTGATCATACCAAGGAGGCTAGGGGCGAAATAGAACAGTGTAGTATCAGCTCATCTTCCTGAAAAAAATGAAACCATCCCTACCCAAATCGAACTTCAGATCTTCAGAGCGAGAATTGGTCCTCTTAAACCTGGATGAAAGTGAAGCTCTGCTCAGAGACCTCCCCTACTTCATAGGGGCATGTCTGAAAGGGCCCTTATCACATTTATATACACCACCCCCTCACTGAAGAAACTTCACTAGTTTCCCTTTCATGCCTGCATTATTCTAAGACTTTTCCTTTCTGAGTACAGGTACAGGTATATGAAACACATGTGCCAAGAGCTACCAGCACTCTGCACTTGGATACTATAAGAGCTATCTTGCATTACATCTCCCATAATGCAATTGGGAGGACCAGGAAAGGCCTGTTAGCCATACATCATCCTCAAGACCCAGTGCATCATCAACAAGTCCAATAGAAACAAAACCACTAGTGTACCTAGCAGGTGATCTAGCCATGTTAAGGGACAATGTTACACCAAAAGCAAATACAATTTTAACACTTCAAATAAGGAAATGCAAGAAAGACCAGAAAAGACTAGAAGACAAGCATTCTCAGTTTGGAACAGCTCACCCATTAGCAACTCACCACTCACACTCTCCTGCAATTCAGGAAGGGAATGACGGCACAGCTATTCTCATAACGTCCATTACATACCCTACTCATCTTAGTTGTGCACCTTCTCTATGCCTCACTGTAAATCTTTTCAAGAATGTATCATAGCTCTTCTTTTTAGTGCTATGTTAGTTCCCAGCTGTTTGCACAATTTAAACACCCTCACATATACACAGTTGTAAAGCAGGTGATCAATTAAAAAAGGGAAATGAATGAACGGGCATGGAGAGGTGTTTTCAATCACCAAGCAGAAGGGCTTTATCTAGGAAGAGGCAAACATTGGTTAGACATACAGATAATATTTTCTCTACCTCAAATTTGAATTCATCAGTAAACGGTCTAAGGATTAAGTGGACTTAAACCTATATCCATACATCTGTTCTTACGTTTTCCATCTGTTCATTCGCTTGACCCCCTTTGTATACCTGTGAACTGACTCCCTTTATCTATGCTGTGTGAGGCAGTGCATGCTTGCTGAATATTTGTTGGCTGCATCTTAGCTTCAGTGCTTGTATCCAATACTGCACTTTTTCAGGTTTCAATTTCAAAATGCTGTAAATATCAGATATTACTATTATCCAGTTTAATGACAGTCAAATTATTATTTTCAGAAGAATGAATGGCTGAGATTGCTCTATGAGGGTTAGAAGACAGGAACGTTCAGTCATGTGACTGGGTGCATTAGAAGGTGGTCTACTGTTATGTAGCCAAATGATGAACATCTCTTTATACAGAGTGTCTACCTGTCCTGGAGTGGTGTTTGGGTATACTTAGAGCAGTCCTGAGATGCAAGGCTAGCACCTACAATTAAGTAGCAATAGCAATGAATAGTGCAGAATTCGTTTTCCGGAACACAGTGACGTAACTCAGCACAAGCCAAGTAAAGAAGGGTTAACTGTGTTATTAAGAAGCCATGGCTTGATTCTGCTGTGAAGCAAGGCTGAGAGGCTCCTTTAGTATCTTGGTACAAGGGCTCAATTTTCTTTAGATGAGATGTGCCCCTATAGCTGCAAAAGCCCAGGAACTGGTCATAAACAAAGCTTTTCTGTTTTCAAACGCAAAGCTTCAGAGTGTGATTGCATAGGTGCATGTACACATATAACTTTGACAGAAGCCAGTCTTGAGAACCAGCTCCAGATGGAATGAGAAGGCAGCCAGTGTGCAACATGGGAAAAGTACCTGCATGGACACATGATGCATGGTAAAGTACAGCAAAGGGCATGGAAGGTTCTCAACAATTGCCATTGTTTTGTCTATATAAGATTACATTGCATACATGTAGTAAGACTCGATTTAGGCCTGGGCTATGTACTATAAGGCTGCTTCTTCTGAGAGTGTGCATCAAAGCAAGGCTGGACTTATCTCTGAACAGGTCTCGCACACAGGAATAAACAGGAAATATTTGGTTGTTCTGGTTATAGATTACCTCCAATTCCATATGATCTATCTATCTATCTATCTATCTATCTATCTATCTATATATAATATATATATTTAGATAGATATAGATATATATTTATATCTATTCACTGAACAAAACAAAGGTTACAAGGATGTTATAGTTAGGCTAGGATTATACACAAACAAAACCATAGAAATTCAGTAGCTATAGTTTCCTGAGCTATTTATAACTTATGACCCTGCAATGCACTGCTTATGACCTTACATATTACATCACTCATGACATGGCCAGTGATATCACTGATGACATCACTGATTACATCATCCACAGAACCACTCACACATCAACTACACAACCACTCATATACCTACTCACACACCCATACAACCACTCATACACCCACTCACTCCTTCACCCATTCAGCCACTCATACAGCCACTCCCTTACCCATACACCTACTCACACAGCCACTCACTCACTCCTACAGTCACTCACACACCAACTCACTCTTACATATAGCCTCTCAACAGAGCCACTCACTTGCCCATACAACCATTCACATACCCACACAACCACTTATATACCCATTCACACATCCATACAAGCACTCACACATCCACTCACTCACCCATACATCCACCCATACAGACACTCACTCTCCAATACAGCCACTCACACACCCACTCAGTTAACCAAACACCCACTCAAACAGCCACTCACTCACCCAAACAGCTACTTACACACCCAGTCACACAACCATACAGCTACTCACACAGCCACTCAGTCATCCATACAGCCACTCACACATCCACCCATACATCCACTCATACAGCCTCTCACAAACCCACTCACTGACCAATACAGTCACTTACACAGCCACTCACATACCCATATAGCTGCTCAAACACCCACGCATTCACCCATACAGCCACTCACATATCAATACAGCCACTCACACACCTACTCACACACCCATACAGACACTCACTCACACACAGATGCACACAGCCACATATGTTAGAAATAGATTCACTCATTAGTAGTACACAAAGTATACTAATCTAACTTTTGTAGTGCATTAATATATATGTTTAACACTCATAAACTTATAGAAACGCTCACAATCACTGGATGATGTCATCAGTGATGTCATTTGAGATGTCATCAGTGATGTCACTAACCATGTCATGAGTTATGTAATAAGCAGTGCATTGCGGAGGCGCAAGTTATAGTTAACTCAGGTAACTATAACTGCTGAATTTCTATAGTTTTGTGCATGTATAATCTGAACTATACTATATTGTCCCTGTAACCTTTGTTTTTTCAGTTAATTTCTAAGGTTTATTTTAAAAATTCTATTTCCTAACTATAACATCCCTGTAACCTTTGGCTTTTTCGATGCATTTCTTTGTTTGTTTAATGTTATTTCCTAACTATAACGTCCCTGTAACCTTTGTTTTTTTTATTTAGAAAATGTCGATATTTTCTAAATTGTATTTCCTAACTGTCATCTGTAACCTTTGAGAGTGTGTGTGTAAGTGGCTGTATAGGTGGGTGAGTGGGTGTGTGATTGGCTGATGGGTCTGTGAGTGGGTGTATGAGTGGCACTATGGGTCTGTAAGTGGGTGTGTGAGTGCCTGTGTGGGTGTGTGAGTGGGTATGTGAATCACACTATGGGTCTGTGAGAGGGTGTGTGAGTGTCTGTGTGGGTCTGTGAGTGGGTATATACATGCCTGTATGGGTCTATGAGTGGGTGCATGAGTGCCTGTGTGGGTCTGTGAGTGGGTGTGTGAGTGGCTGTGTAGGTTTGTGAGTGGGTGTGTGAGTGGCTCTGTAGGTCTATGAGTTGGTCTGTGAGTGGCTGTGTGAATCTGTGAGTGGGTGAATGAGTGTCTGTGTGGATCTGTGAGCTGGTGTGTGAGTGTCTGTGTGGGCATGTGAGTGGGTGTGTTAGGGTCTGTGTGGGTCTGTGAGTGGGTGTATGAGTGTCTGTGTGGATCTGTGAGTGAGAGTGTGCATGTCTACATGGGCCTATGAGTGGGTGTGTCAATGCCTGCAGAGGTCTGTGAGTGGGTGTGTGAGTAACTATATGGGTCTGAAAGTGGGTCTTAGAGTGCCTGCATGGCTCTGTGAGTGGGTGTGTGAATACCTGCGTAGGTATGTGAGTGTGTGCTTGACTGCCTGTTTGGTTCTGTAAATGGATGTGAGAGTACCTGTGTGGGAGTCTGAGTGGATCCGAAGTGGTTTTTTTCCTTCAAAATGCGTCAAGATTTGCAGATCTGTCACAGATTTATACGGGAATCCACGGATTCCCGAAGTGGAAAAAACCCTGATATAACTCAATTTCGTACCCAACATAGGTCCCTCTGACACTCCTCTAATACACCCATCGGGTCAGAGTACCTCTACCCTGACCCCTTTAATCATTTTGCAGATTCATTTTAATACCCCAGGGCCGTTCCTCGATACTTAAAATGGCAGCCGCAATCTCCTGGTCAGGTTGTGGTCAGCCAATCTCAGCATTGCTGGTGGTGCATGACTTTGCAGATCTTCCACGGGTCCACATCCCTAGATACACAATTTTGTTTTTCCTTTAATAACTCCGCAACTACAGAATGGATTTATACCAAATCGCAAAAAGGCTCTTTTTGGACAAGGAGCTACCTCTCTGCCAAATTTGATGTAATTTTGTTCAGCAATTTGGACTGTCATCATGTTCAAAATCCCTATGGGAAATTGCATCGGCCCTCACTTGACGGATCACTCAGAAACTTTCCATGCAGAACTAGACAAACCGGGCCACTTTAAAAAAAATATTTCATGAAGATTCATCAGACAATGTCAAAGTTATAAGCAAACCAAAAAACACTTTTCATAGGGAAACTACTTCGTAACTATAACTACCTACTGGTGACCCCCACCAAGTAATATCTATCTATCTATCTATCTATCTATCTATCTATCTATCTATCTATCTATCTATCTATCTATCTATCTATCTATCTATCTATCTATCTATCTATCTAACTATATTACCTAGTGAGGGTCGCCACGAGGTAGCTATAGGTAGGTCTGATTTTCCATAGACGGAGCGTTTATTGGGTCGCTAATAACTTTGGTCCCGTTTGACAAATCTTCACAAAACTTTCCAAAGAAAAATTCACTCACCTCAGCTCCTTCCTGGGAAGTTTTGGGTTGATCTATCAAGCGGGGGCTGAGAAAAAAAAGGGGTCCCAAAATGCAAAATCCCCATGCATTTTCTATAGCCTTCTTTAGACAAGGCTGCAGCAAAAACTGCTGAACAGAATTACACAAAATGTGGCAGGAAGCTGGATCTTGGTACACAGATTGTGTTTTATATGATTTGGTGTAAATCCGGTCAGTAGTTATTGAGATATTAAGGGTAAAAAAAAGATTGATATTTGGATGGTTGGGCTCTCGAGACTAGAGTCTCAGAGACTCTCGTGGAGCACCATTTTAAAAATAGAGCATTCTGATTTGCCAAAGGAACTTTATTTCCCTTGGACCATCTCACTCCAGCGGTAGTCAGACTTGAAGGTAAAAAAATAAAGATATATAATACCCTGACCCCCTAGGCCCCATGGGGTGGGGGCCCAGAGGACCCGCCCTGGGACCTAAAAAGAAAAAAAATGGCAAGAAATCCTGCGCTGTTGCTAGGCTTTTGCGGGATCAGATCAAAAATGATGGCTGGGTTGCATTAAAAAACTTTATGCCCCAGGGAGCCTACTCCCGGGGCTGACTTTATATAGGGGAGGTGGGCTGTATGGGTCCCTCCCTGAGTCTCAAGAGGCCCTGGGGAGCCAACCTGCAGGCTGAAATTTAAGAATATTAGGAGGGGGCCAGTTGCCCCCTCCCTGAGCCTCCTGGAGACCCAGGGAGCCAACCCTCCGGCCGACATTACTTTTTATTAGGAGGGGGGTGCATGGTCCCCCCTCCCTTTGCCTTAAGAGGCCCCTGAGAGCCCACTCCTGGGGCCGAAATGTAAGGAAATTATGAGGGGGCCAGGCGGCCCCCCTCCACATGCCTCAAAAGGCCCCGGGGAGCCCACCCCTGGGGCCAACATTAATTTTTATGGGGAGTGGGGCCATGCAGCCCTCCTACCCGAGCCTCTAAAGTCCATAGGGAGCCCACCCTAGGGGCCGGCTCAGCACCTATGTCCATGGGTGCGCAACCCCAGGACATAGCAGTTTCTCTGCATGCACTTTTAATCTCTCACCAAGCAGGAGTAAACACCAACCAGTGGTTGGGAGCTTAAAAAATAGGAAGCCGCAAATACCACGACCTCTGAACAACGCGTTGCCTTTGCAATGCAGGAAGAACAACGAATGCATCTGAATCACGCCTTACATTTACAACTCAAGCTGTTACAATGACATGCATTAGGTAAAGTGACGATGGACTTTAAAGTCCAACGCTTTCCGTACTGGTGTGGGGACTGGAGTTGAAATAAAGTTTTAGTATTCCAAAGTCCAGTGCCCCCCTAAGGCAAGTCATTGTATCGACTTGCGTTGTAATTGGAATATGTGGTTCAGATGCGTTCATTGTTACGCCTGCAATGTTAAGAAACACGTGGGAAAGGAAGGCGTGGTTGTGTCATTCAATCTCCAAAAATGCTCCCGCTCTCTGGGAGCAGACTTTAGATCTGTTTCCCTGCCCACAGTGATAGGGGCAGGGAGGCAGATCTAAATATTGCCCCCGCTCACAGTGAGCAGCATTATTAGCTGCTCCCTGTGGGCGGGAGCAATGTTGGCTCCCTCTGGATGCAGGGAGCTGGCTGGAGCTGCAGAGGCCTTGGGGCTCCCCCTACACCAATGGCAGTGTGGTGGGTTCCCTGGGTGGACACCAGGGACCCCACCTTTGGATGCACCAGGCCCCGGAGGATAGGGTCCCCGGGGCCATAATCAGCCTGGGTAGGGGCATGCGGCACCCTCCCCTTTAAAATGGTGTTGGGCTCTGGGGGATGGGTCCTGGGCCATAATTGGTCCGGAGAGGGGGGCCGTGTGCCACCTCCCCCTAATAATTGGGCTGGGCCATTGGGTCTCCCTGGCCAAAATCATCCCAGGGAGGGGGGCCTTGTGCATCCCCTCCCCTCTATTTAAAAGATTGGCGCTGGGGGATTAGGTCTCCAGTGCCTAACAACACTTGAGGAGGGGGAATGCAACCCTTCTCCCCTTTTATTTAATAGGTGGCTCCGGGGGATGGGGTCCCTGGGGCCAATGTCGGCTCGTGAGGGGGAGACACGGCCCCCCTCCCCTTTAATTAAATAAAAGACAGCCTTGGGGAATGGGGTCCCCAGGGCCAGGCTCTATAGCCAACCCCCTACTGAGCACGAAAGCCGTGCACAGCGTGGGGTTGGCTGTATGGGGGGTGTTGTCTTCAGGCCCTACAGCCAACCCTCTTCCACGCACATAAATACAACCTCCCTGCCGAAGGCCATGCGTGGTGGGGCGTTGCAGTTACGTTATGATATAAATTGGTATTAATTTATGGTAATTAAGTATTATGTTAAAAAAAACTAGAAATTCACTGAAAAAACAAAGGTTAAAGTAACTTTATGGTTAGGTGTGATAAAAGATTCTGTAGTGGGTGCCCTGGGTGGGCACGAGACTACCCGTGCTTTGTCACCCGGGCCCTGGGGGATGGGGTCCCTGGGGCTGAAATTGGGGGGCTGTGCCCCCTCCCCATTTAAAAAGGTGCTGGGCCCCAGGAATAGGGACCCCAAGACCAAAATTGGCCTGGGGAGCAGTGTTGCGTGGCCCCCTCCCCCTTTAGCATATGGCTGATCCCCAGAAGATGGGGTCCCCGGGTCCGAAATTGGCATGGGGAGGGGGTTGCGTGCTCCACCTTCCACCATAAATAAAGTGGTGGGCCCCAGAGGAATTGGGTCCCCAGGGCCAAACACAGCCCGGGGAGGGGGACCTTATACCCCCTCCCCAAAACAAATGCGCCTGGCCCTGGGGGTCCCTCAGGGCCAAATTCAGCCCAGGGAGTAGGCTGCCTACCTCTTCCCTTAAATATAGTGCCAGGACATGGGAGATGGGGTCCCGAGGCCGAAATAGGCCCGGGGAGGCGAGCTGCCTACCCCACCCCCTGAAATATGTTGCCAGGCCCCAGGGGATTGGGTCCCTGGGGCCAAAAGCAACCCGGGAAGGTGGCCCGTGGGTTGGCCGCCTTTGAGGAGTTGGCCACAGGTCAGGCCTTGTGGCCAACACCCTGGCAGCGGTTGGATTAACGCATGGTAATTAAATATTACTTTACATTAAAGAAATCCTAGAAATTCCCTGAAAAAAGCAATGGTTAAAGGTACGTTATAGTTTGGGAATAGAATATCAAAAAACCTTACAAATTCACTAAAAAACCAAAGGTTACATGGGCGTTATAGTTAGGTTTAGGTTTTACATACATAAAACCATAGAAATTCAACAGTTATAGTTCTCAAGTAACTATAACTCGTGCCCTGAGTTACTTTCAATTTCTATTACTGAGCTGAAAGAGCTTAGAAATGTGTGTCCCATCAGTGCCTTCTCACCCAAGCTCATGGCCAAAGCATGATATGCCCAGGAAGGAGCCTGCCCTGAATATGTGCAGGCCTGTCGCAAAGAGCAGTGGCATAGCAAGGTTGGCACAGGCCCTAATGCAACAAGTAAAAGCGGCCCCCCTCCTTCTTCTCCTTTGGCAACAGTCCCAAACCTGGCGCTGCCATCAGTATCACTATCACTCCTCCACTGACTTAACTGCACCTGACACTCTATAAAACCTTCACCACTCTCAGTCAAACATCCTTATGTATTGGAAACACTGATTTACCTACAGCAGCATTTAGGCAGGTGTGACAACAGCTTTAGGCTTAAAATGACCTGAACACATGAAAAAAGAGCTATTTACTTAATGTGTACTGCAGTGTTTATCTGCAGCTGTAGTGCTATAGAAACATGTATACTTTAACAGGACCGGTATCATTTTTTTAGTGATCTACCAGCAATGTGACTACTAGGCCTTTATCACCCAGTGGTTGCTACTCGTTCTGCACATGTGACAGGACCAGTATATGCTTAGCGGTTGCTTGCACACTGTGAAAGGTCAATAGTGACTTTAACAGTGTGACATTGCCTGTATCTGTTTGCCAGGCTTGCTTTAAATGCAATATTGATTTATACTACCACTTAAAAGGGCTTTTCATTAACTGAGGTGTCAATCAGAGGAATGATGGGCCTTGCTAGCACACATCCACACACTGTTACTTCTGTCAGAAGTTGCAGCAACCTTTAAAACTCTTCTTCAGAGAAGTAGGTAAGACGCTCAGTGACTGATTGAGTGAAAACATCAAGAGCATGGTTTCATATCAGATGTTTACTAAGACTTTTTCTTTGTTCCATCTGGACTTTGTAGTCTTGAATTTATGGTAAATAAACCAAAACTGCAATTCCCCAGAATACAAAGGAAAAAACAGGACAAGAAGTGCCACTCACATACAGAATAGGGCAACCATAGATCAAGGCATAATTTACTGCAAATAGTCTCTAGGTGCTACAGTCGACAAGGGTAATATAGCCGATGGTCATTTGTGTGGTCTGAGGGTACAGAAAATAACATGATGGGGATATGATCAATGTGCAGACTGGAGTTCTGGGATTATTAAGGTCAGGTCGTTTTTTCCCAAAGTACTGACTTAAATCCTCCCTCGGTCCAAACAAAGTGTTAACTGCTTGTGACAAGATAAGGAGTTCATACTTTGAGGAGTCCAGGCTACTAACTGGTTTAATGTAATACGCACAATATTCAACTAACAGGGTTTTGTTGCTAGTTCTGCAATTGCGCATTTGCAAGCTGACATTTTTTAATCTACACTCTGTATATTGTCAAAATGTTTAAAATGACCCAAAATGTAATAGCATTTTGGCTGAACAGCCACACATGACAATGAGCCACTTGAAAGCTTTGAAGAGGTGATACGGATTTTGCCCTCAGGGTTTAATCAGTCTGTGGCCACTATATCACTTCTTGCGCTCCACAAGCAACTAGTGTAAATGAAGGCGTGATGAGCAAATGCAGCAGTGTAGCTGCCCACTTCCTGTAGGGCAAGTGCTGCCTCACCAACATGCTTCCTTATTGTGTCTGTAGAATACACCATTATTTTGGTGGCTCAAAATGTCTGTTTTTTTGTACGTCCTAGATTTGAAACTAAAGCTTGCTTGTTGTTGCCCTCTCAAAGACTCTTGAGTTTTACTTTGCATTCTGGTACTTGTAGTTTTGTTTTGCTCACTATAAATGCAGAAAGTGCGAAAAAGCAATATAAGTCTCAGGGTTGCATGAACTAGTCATGCCTGATATGGAGAAACTGTTGAACTGCGTGACAGTCGAAAATCCATCATAAATAAATAAAGTTAATAAATAAATAAATGTAAAATTGTGGTCAGTCACAGGGTTTTCTAGATTTACAGTGCCAAGATGCCACATTTTGAGAATATATATATATATATATATATATATATATATATATATATATATATACATATATATACATATATATATATATATATATGTGTGTGTATGTGTGTGTGTGTATATATATATATATATATATATATATTATATATATATATATATATATATTACCTACTGGCGATTTGCAGTAGGTAGTTATAGTTAGGACCTAGTTTCCATAGGAAAAGCATTTTTGACGTGCCTATAAATTTGGCGTCGTTTGACCAATCTTCAAGAAAATTTCCCCAAAAAGTGTCAAGGTAGGTTCTAGTTGTCATGGAGAGTTTGGGGGTGATCTGTACAGTGGGGACCGAGAATTTGCAGTGCAAAATAAAGGTGCGTTTGTAATGTTAATTCCCATAGGAACCTTTAGCAACAGCTACAGCCCGAACCGCTGAACGGACTTACACCAAATTTGGCAGGGAGTTAGATGTTGGTTCAAGGAAGTGCCTTTTGCATGAATCCGTTCAGTAGTTTTTGCAAAATTTAAGCAGAAAATAATGGTGATATCTCTGGTCGCGGATATTTCGCAGCGGTTTCGCGAGAAATCGTGAATGCACGTGCCAATGGGAATGATCTGATTGGCTGGACCGAACACAAACAGAAAGTTGTGGCCGCCATTTTATTGTTCGGTAACAGTTCTAGGGGCTGAAAGTTTCTGGAAAAGCTAACATAAGGGGTCAGAGTAGAGGTACTCTGACACCATGTTTCTTTTTTTGATGGTGCGTGATATTCGCGGCGATGTCATGACCGCCAGTGCAGCCCTCCGTGTACCGCCACGGGGATGTCGCGACCATCGCGATTTCATCGCGAAGATTGGAATATATCAGTGAATCATTAATACGCATTGTTATAGAGATATTGAGATTCTGATAACTGTTTTTATAGAGTTATTTATACAGTGAGTTATCTACTGTGATGGTTAAAATTAATTATATAGTTATAATGTTTGAATGTGGTGGTGGCTCTTGAATTCCTGCTTTTGATTTCTGCATTCGCGACGTAACCGCAGGCCTCACCGTGGAAACGGTAAATAGGTTTTAGAGATGGTTTTTAGAAACTCTCTAGAAAAACATGACTTTAGAAAATACTATAAGAAACCCCTAGTGTGTAAAATACTGTAATATGTGTGGATATATGTGTTTTAGGCTTTATGGAAAAGGCGCGATCGTCACGGTTAACAATGTCATTGCGATGTCCCGAATAACCGCAAAAATGGAAAATAGGTCTGAAAGATGGTTTTTAAAGAAATTTAGTACAAAAATATGAGTTAAAGCATGCTTTGAAAGATGTATGTAGTAATATGTGTAGTACAATGTTCAGAATGGATTTTTTTATGTATTATTTTTGGATGTGTTGGTGTTCATTGAATGTATTATTTTTGGATGTGTTGGTGTTCATTGAATGTCTGCTTTTGTTTTCCGTCTTTGCGACTTATCCGCAGGGATCGCGACGTCGTTGCGAAGATTGTCAAAAGCTAAAAAAAAAAAACCTTTACAAAAAAACTTCACAATATTTGAGGTACTAGGGTGGCTCTGACAGGAGCCATTGTGTTGGTTGTGTGTATATGACAGCTAAACATAAAACCGGATGCAGAGTTTCAGGTTACTTAGAAATACCCTGTTGCCTTCATCTGTAAAGTGCACTCCATCATTTCTATAAATTCCATGAATGTCAAAACGCAGATTGTTGTTAAAGATACAGCCCATGCCATGCTCTCTGCAGAATGCAGAAACACTTTCATTAACATGTTTCCTGGCTTTGTCAATCTTTGGCCAGAATTGATTTGACCACTTCCATTTCTGTCTTTGGCATATATTAGAGTACACCAAGGCAGTGTGAGGGAAAAGCGACATCAGTTCTGCAAAGGTTTCTTTCGTTAGGATTTCCAGCCCTACCCCAGTCAATGTGCCTAGGTCATTGCCACCACAGTGCACAATCATGAGGTAAGGAGCTTGGCAATCAGAATGGTTTTACCAAAGCCAGCAACTGATGAAACCTTAACCCACTCTGGCCAAACCAAGTAATCTCCACATTTGGCAAACCCAAATCCCTGTCAATACCTCTCTTTTTGCAGCCTCTTTAGCCCAATAGATACGGCTGTGGCCCACAATCCATACTCTAAGCATTTTGAAGTGAAAGAACAATAGTAGTCAGGAGAAGGCTGGAGCTGAATGAGGTTGTTTTCCTAAGCAAAAGCAGTTAAAATGGAGGTGTTAAAAAAAGAGATATATGTAATTGGATGATGTTAGCATGAAAGTGAATAAAATTAGGTGGTTTGTTAGATGCCTTAGCAAGAAGTCTTATTATTGGCTGTTGTTTAAAAAAGAAATGTAATACAGACATCGATATGCTTTTGAATCTGTGGAGTAAAGCACACCTGCTGTATCTTATTTAGAAGAAGCATGTTCCTTCTAGAATATGCTGTGAACTTGTGACCTACTGGTTCCACTGGGTTGCTAGGTACACTGAGCTCGGAGTGTATTGGGGGAAGGGTGTTAAAGAGACAGAACATTTTTTTAAAAATTGAGGAGTGATGACACAATTTAAGTAATGGCAAGCTTTTATTTCCAACTCAGGACTGTGTAATAAACTGTTCTTCAGTATTTAAAATTACAAAAAATGAAGCTAGCTATAGGGTTGAACTCCCGTTTTTTCCGTGATTACGATGCGATGATCGAGAAAACACTGCGCCAATGCGCCAACAGGGACCTCATTTTGAAAGAGGGGGAAAGGGTTAACAGATGCTAACCATTCACAAGTGGAGATGCAGAAGTCTAAAATGAAAGACATGATTTCATTTGCTGCCTTTTTCATGATCATAGAGTGGAAAGTTGAAGAGGTTGCCATTTTAGAGTTGCCTTGTATGAGAGTGGTGTACCATTCTTTTGCTTAGTTTTTACAAATCTTAGCCTCAACACTATCCAGAAAGAGCTAAAACAATTTAATTTACGCATTCAATTCACTGGTATGTATATAACTATTTAATTAAATAAAAAAAATCACATTAGAAATGAAGATGTATAAGTGAGTTTGATTAAAAAGAGTATCACAGTGATGTGAAAAAAAATATCAGATGAACTGTATCTGGCAGAGGGTATGTGTTTAAGATGTTAGTACTGCTGAAAATTACCATGAACATTGCCTTTAACAATGATAATGTTTAAATGTCTAAGCATTATGTTCAGAATAGATACATCTATATTATTTGCATTCTGGGAGTTGTGTTTTTTTTAGTCACATTATTAAACAGGAGTTCTGTAGTCATGAATAAACATAAGAAAATGTGCTCTGCCTATATATAAATTATAAAGTAGTAATACTTGTTAGGTATGTAGTAGGAAGTGTTTATTAATGTGGTTTTTAACTTATATGATCATTTTGCATATGTTTAGTTGGTTTTTCTGGTTACAGAAAGTTATATGTATGATGAGAGTGTTGAGTTTACTTAAAGATGCAGAGAACTATATATTTTTGGAAAGATGGCCTGAAGGTTTATATCTTTTATGAAATCACATATTTGTTTACATGGTGATCTATGTTCTTCAAGGCTGTGGAAAATTCATGTATATAGTGAGGTGGTGCATTTCTTTCAACATGCTCTGTTTAAAATTTGGGGTGGTAATAGTGAAGAATGTCTTTTGAGAGTTTGTGTGCTACCTTCACTTGGCATGTAAATTTTCTTTGAGAAAATTCTGAATATATGTTTTAAAGACACAAGAAATATTTGCGAAATGATGTAGGTATGCCATTAGGAAAAGGTTTTGTGCTTTCAAAAGGTCAGAATTGTTGTTTTCAGTTTTAGAAACATATTGATGCATGTGGACGCTGAGTAACAGAGCAATGTATACTCTTAGAGAGCCATTTATGCAATTATATATCAAGTGTGATATCTAGACTTATTCAATCACCCAGGTACTACACATGCACTCTTCTGATCACGCAGGCACTAATTATGTACTCATTGAACTACACAGGCAACACCCATGTGTTCATCCAATACCCCAGATAGTGGCAATATAGGTATGTGAATAAACAGGCACTAACTATGCAGATATGGGACCACTGACGTAGTTCGTACATACTGAGGGAATCATGCATGCACTACTTATATTCTGAGGGAATTACGTATGCACTATCTATGCACTCACCCAATCATCCAGGGAATTTTGTTGTAGTCAACCATAAAAACATGTATTTATAAGTTTTAGTGAGGAATATGTACTCTTTTAGAACCATCTGGTGAATTATATATGTAACCTGTCACACACTGTTTGCATGTACTCAGAAGAATTAGAGAGCTATATGCTCTGATACAGATTCATGTGCAGATTTTATATGCAGTGTTTCTCAAAATATAAATCTAACACATCTTAGTAGAAAAGTACTGAAACACTAAATCTACCAGTGGCACAGAAATAGAGTACATAAGGCATAAAGTGGTCTTTTACCGTGTATAAGTGAGGACTAAGAAATGGTGCAGCTGTGTTGTAGGAGAGGGTGCTATAATATTAAAAGGTAAGTAATAAACTAAGTATTGTGTTTTGGTTTGGGATTGGTACATTGAAGTAAGTAGTTGTAGTTATGTCGGTAGGTTGATTTGTAGATTTAAAACAGCAATATAACATAAAAACTATTTTTGAATTATGTGTAAGCCAGTAGTAAAGTAGCTGGTAGATAGGCTCAAAACAAATTCAAATATAGTTTTTTATTAATTTCTACAGAGCAATATCTGCATAATTACAGACAGATTGCCTACAAAAGCTCGGAGGGAATAGGAACAGAAGCAAGTACAGTATCTATACAGAACTGAGACTCAAAAGGGGCAAAATGAAGAAAAAGTGGTGTACGAAAAAGAGCTATCGGTAAGAGGACAAACTCATTTTTTAAAAATATATGTGGACATTTCCAAGGATTATAAAAAAATAATGAGAAAAAATCCAAACTATGAGAAAGAATAACAATGAACAAATCTATATAGCAAGAACAGGAAATAATGTAACAAAGATGTATACACCTTAACCAGGAGACAGAAGCAGTTTAAGGAAATCAGAGGTAGGATGTTTCGTAGTAGAGTAGTTATACATCTATTGAGTAATGTTAAGAGGAATAGAAGAAGGAGACATGCAGTGAAACAGAAAGAGCAAGTTGAGAGAGTAGTTGATAAGGCCTTTGCTTTGAAGGTGAAGGTTTTTATTTTGATTATAAATAGAATGAAGAAGCTTCACAAAATGGTGTTGTACTTGAGGAGACAAAACCAGAAAAAAAGATTAGTGAATAGAAGTAACTTTTGTTCAGTTTTTAGTGGTGAATGCATGCATACTTCTAGTATAGAGTCTTTCTTTAATGAAGAAAGCTTTGTCCAAGTTAATAGATTAGTTCAAGCTAGTGATTACAGAGGACGATGTTATGTAATGAAGAATGGCACTCCTATAGCGAAAGAGGTGATGGTACCTACAAATATAGAACAATTTATTGGAGAACAGGTACAGGGAAGGTGGAGTCAGGTGCCTGTATAGAAATGGAATTGTAGTAGTGTATGTAGTATTCGAAAGAAATGCATTGATATAATAAGGACATTTCTACATATCTTTCCAAGGCGAAGTTTAAAACAGAAAATAACTACTTTGCAAGAATTGGATCCTTGCAAGATTAGAAAGCATACAAATTTGCAGGGACACTCACTAGCTTGTTTATCAAACAAAGTGTACCAAAGCACCTTTCATCATTTCAAGATGTTAGCTGTACACCACTCAACAATGTAAACTTTAGTTACGAGTCTTTACTATGTGAAAACTACCTCTTTATGTTTAGGAGAAATGAATAGAGCACTTTTGCGTGATACTGTGGCAGATGTAGAAAAGGTTCGTGGTGATGTGCAGTTTTGTTTCTTTGTCCTGAGCAGGATTCTAGGGAAAATGAAGAGTTGTTAAGAGGAGGAGTTGCAGAACAGGACACATATATTACAGTTGATAGTTTTAAAGAAGAGATTACAAAATTTAACACAGTGTGTTCTAAAAAACCAGAGCATGTTTGTATATGTTGTCGATGCACTTACTAGAAGATTTTAACACAGACTGTTGACATATTTAAAAAGTGAAAAAGTAAATAATGATAACTGGCAAAAGCTAGCTGTGTATTTATTTGTAGAGGGTCACTTTGACTTGTCTATACGGCAAGTTATATGTAAGTAGTGTTTCAATAAATTAGAAGATAATAAAATGAACAACACACAGATATTAGATACCCATTGTGTAAGATAATAAAAAGCCTGCTAATGTAGAAAAACCATGAAGGGCCAAAAATAAAAATAAATCAACATTTATGATTCTTTGCAGAACTCACTACAACTCCACAATCCGTGAAGTATGATTCAGTCTGGGAAAACTGTGGAGCCAAATCTTCAAGTTGAGATTGGACCTCTGAATGGACTCTCTTCCCAGGTGTTGTTGTGGCTGCTATTGAAGTTGAGTGTCCTTCAGTCTTGCGTTGCTTTCTTGGTGCTTTTACACTATTGCTTTGGTATGTTTTTAGATGGTAAAGCATGGACGTAGTCCTGCAAGAATATTTTTTATTTGTACCCCTTGGCAATGTCTTATGACATATTCTGCATTGTGCAAATCTGCTCACTATGAACACGTATTAAAGAATGTTGAAGATAGATAAATGGGCATTTTCTTCCTATTGTTTTAGTTGAAAAGTGTATTATTCAATGACATTCCTTTATTCCCGGTGACTTGATCTTCTGTTTTGTTTTTGATTTTTTTTTGTGGTTTTGTAAAGTTGTAAACATTTTTGTTCTTTTTATGGTAACAAAAATGGCAACTGGGACAGGAAGAATTCGAAAAACGTGCACTGAGAAATGTGCAAAAATATAAAAAGGGAAAAAATGTGCATGTATGATTTTTTTGCAGCATTGTGAATAGCTGTAACACACAGCTCACCAGCAGTTATAACAACACTACAGTCCATGTAATACGTGACCATTCTTGAAAACTCTGGAGGCGTATCTGTTGCAGTAGTCTGCACCTCTGAATGGACTCTCTGGCCGGGAATTGTTGTTGCTGGTGCCACTGATGTAGATGGTCCTCCATCTTCCCTCTACTTGATTGCCAGTTAGAGATGTTTTCTATATTAGGTTTTAAGATGATAGACCATCGACGTTATCCCACATGAATATTTTTTATTTGTCTCTCTAGAGTGGATCTTTTCACAGAGTGTGCATTGTACTCGTTTTGGAGCAGTTTTTTTTCCTGTTGAGTTTGGGTAAGAATGGGTAGTTTTATGGGTGTTTTGGAGTTATGTTCTATTCGTGAGTTAAGATGTTGAGAGTTATATTTTGAAATTGTTGTTTTTGTTAAATTGTTGCTAAAAAAAGTTAAACAATTATGTTACTAAACAGCTATTTTGTTATTTGTATTTGTGACTACTGATGTAATTCCAACCTTCAGTGTTGCTGTGAAGAAGAAAAATGCATTTTTGATGTAGTTATTTCAACAAATGTATACAAAGGGGAAATTAGTATCTTACTAAATAGCTACACTGAAACTGTATGTAAAATATGTCTATATATGTGTTTTACACTTTGTTAAAAAACACCCAATATTCGCAGTGTGTCCTTGACAATGGCACTCATAGAAACATACAGGCACTACCTGTGCAATCATCAAGGGCGTCCTTTCTCCACCACTCTGCAAACGTGCCTCCTGGCATAGTACTAGTTGGCGCATGAAGTCCCCTTGGCTATTGAGGGTATTTGGGGGCCAACTACCCCTCCTGTTACCACCAGCAAGTCCCACACAGTCAGTTTGCTAGGAGGTCTTCAGAGGCCACGCCCCCTTTCTGCACCACCCTGAAAACAAGTCTCCTGGCACACTACTGGTTGGGGAATGAAGTTCTCTTGGATGCTAAGGGACATTGGGGACCAAGAAGCCCTCCTTGTACTTTTTTTAAGTCCTACACAGCGGGATTCTTGAGAGCTGGTCAGAGGCCCGCACCCTTTCCCCACCACTCTGCAAACACTATTGCTACTTGAAAAATCATAGAAATTCACTGAAAAAAACCAAAGGTTACAGGGCCATTATAGCAGGAAATATAAAAAAAAAACTTTAGAAGTTCACTGAAGAAAACAAAGGTTACAGGGCCGTTATAGTTAGGAAATATAATTAAAAAAACTTTTGAAATTCACTGGAAAAAAACTAATGTTACAGGGACGTTATAGTTAGGCTGACATTTCACTTGTATAAAACCTTAAAAAATCAGCAGTTATAGTAAGCTGGGCTAACTAAGTCAAAGCGTTCCTCTACAAATAAATACACAGCTAACTTTTGCCAGTTATCATTATTTACTTTTTCACTTTTTAAATACAAGCCAATAATCTGTGTTTAAATCTCCTAGTGAGTGCATCGACAACATATACAATCATACTTGTAATCTCTTCCTCAAAACTATCAACTGTAATATCTGTGTCCTGTTCTGCAACTCTTCCTCTTAACAACTCTTCATTTTCCCTAGAATCCTGCTCAGGACCAAAGAAACAAAACTGCACATCACCACAAACCTTTTGTACATCTGCCACAGTACCATGCAAAAGTGCTCTATTCATTTCTCCTAAACATAAAGCAGTTTTCACATAGTAGAGCCTCCTAACTAAAGTTTGCACTGTTGAGTGGTATACAGCTAACATTTTGAAATGATGAAAGGTGCTTTGGCACACTTTTAAAAAAATTTTTTATAAAGAAACTAGTGAGTGTCCCTGCAAATTTGTATGCTTTCTAATCTTACAAGGATCCAATCCTTGTAAAGTAGTTATATATTTAAACGTTGCCTTGGAAAGATATGTAGAACTGTTGAATACTACAAATACTACTGCAATTCCATTTCTGTACAGATCCCTGAATCCACCTTCCTTGTACCTGTTCTCCAATAACTTGTTCTACATTTGTAGGTACCATCACCTCTTTCGCTATGGGAGTGCCATTCTTCATTTCTTAACATCGTCCGCTGTAATCAATAGCATAAACTAATCTATGATCCTGGATATAGCTTTCTTCATTAAAGAAAGACTGTTTACTAGAAGTATGTATGCATTCTCCACTAAAAACTGTACAAACGTTACTTCTATTCACGAATCCTTTTTCTGGTTTTGTCTCCTCATGCACAACACCATTTTGTCGAGAGTCTTCATCCTATTTATAATTAAGGCTCCCGGTTTTCCATTTAAAAGGATTTTTACATATAAATACAGACGGAAAACTATTTTTCCTTTGTCTGTAATTATAACTTATAAACGGGAAAATACTAACAAACTGTGCGCCGCAGCCTCACTCCTGCCCAGGGTTACCTCGCCACGCTCCTCTTACTAATCTACACCACTTAGGCCCCTTTAAGAGAACTGCTAAGGTAGAAGCATAAAGCAGCAGGTGGTAGTAGGTGTTGCATGTTAAAGAGGTGGGGGACGCTGTAAGAAATGCAAGTACTTGACCTTTAAAGCAATACTGTGTCCATTCTAGTAATGCCTAATAGCCGAGCACGAGGTGTTAATAGGTGCATTAGGAGGACGGCTCACTGATAGAAATTTAGGCATCATCTGGCGGGGCCTGCCGGGGTCAGTGCTAACAAGGTAGCCTGTGAATACAATCAGTGGCAGCAAAGCAGAGAGGCCTGTTAGCAGGTAGTGGTGTGCTCAACAGCAGGTGGCAGGCTTTGAGAAATTAAAAAATTAACATACTGCCAGTGTACAAACATTATGGAGACCCCGTTTAAAGAAACACAAAATTCTTATTTTTTTTTAACTGTTTACATGTGGAATGCCAGCTGCTTCTGTGCAATTAGCCATCTCCATTGAGAGATGTGGATCGCAGTCTCTTTCCTTTTTGATGTTGCCTTTGCAAAAGTAATTTCCCATGCTTTCATGCCTTCTTCATTCCTTTTCTAATCTTACTCATTAACGCTGCGCTTGCTCTCTGCATCACAAAGGGTTAGAACAGGTTGCAGGTAACTTTCAGGAGAGATTTTGTAACGTAGTGCGTGTTTGATGCCATCACAATAACAACTATTTCAAACATTGCCAAAAGAGAGGCTGCATCCCCCATCACTCCCTCTTAGAACGCGCTGTTTAACGATACCTGCTTAATCTGCCTCAGATGTCAGTACAATAAATGCACACTTTTTGTTTAAAATAGAATGTTCTGTCTTCCACTGTTTTCAATTTTGTTTGGTAACTTTCTAAGTGGGTGCAGTCATTACAATCTCTCCATAGCCCCTCTCGCATAAATGTGAAAAAATGCTAGCTGCAACATCTTCATTTGCTTGCGACAAAAATAAATGTGGATAAATACAGATAAAATTACCCAAAAATAAATATGGATAAATACAGATGGAAATGGTAAAAAAATAAATACCATAAAACCGGGAGCCCTATTTATAATCAAAATAAAAAGCTTCACCTTCAAAGCAAAGGCCTTATCAACTACTCTCTCAACTCGTTATTTCTGTTTCACTGCATGTCTCCTTCTATCCTTCTTCATATTTCTCAGTAGATTTATAACTACTCTACTACAAAACATCCTGGCTCTGATTTCCTTAAACTGCTTCTGTCTCCTGGTTAAGGTGTATCCATCTTTGTTACATTCTTTCCTGATCTTGTTATATGTATTTTGTCCATTGTTAATCTTTCTCATAGTTTGAATTTTATTTTCATTATTTCATAATCTTTGATTGATTGATTTAAAAATAAGTTTATTTTAGACCATAGGTCTTTAAACAGCAAAGACATAATACAATAAATATTTAAAACTCATTAAAATACACATCATCAACTACACCATTATAATAGCCTTATTCCCAGTGGGTCCTTTACACTTCCACAATTCATCATATATAAAAGGTACCCATGATGTTATAAAATCAATAAGGAAAGACTGTTCTAAAAAAGTAATTCTTAAAACCAATAGCATAAAAGATTATTTTAAGATCACATCCAACTTGACTTTAGGCCTAACTCTTAACCATCCGTTTCTTTACCCAAGAAGGACCTTTTTACTGCCTCCATATACTTTGCGATGGCTATTGCTATATCAAGATTTGGCATGTCCGTAAGGAGTTCTATCGCTAAGGAGCGCGAGGCAGCGCCATATTTTAAGAAAATGGAGCATAAAAACAATTTCCGCAGATGTAAAAAGTGTTGACAGACCAATATGATATGCAAGTTATCACATTTTGTGCCCAACCTACATGAGCAATTACCATCAGATTGTAACATTACTGATTTTATACTCCCAATTGATACACAATGGTTACAGCCTATTCTCCATCTTAGCACTTCAGCTCTAAAATATTGATTGGGTAATGTATCCAGGTAGGGGTACCAGGTTTCTTTCTCCCAACTATTCATCATAAAATTCACAGAAACTTTCTTTCTCAGGTACCCCATGTCTTCTAACCTTGATGCTTGATTCCCTAATGTTCTGAGTTTGCCACTTCTAATAGAAGAGTCTGCGGGTTAATACTCACATTTAGATTTTTACAGATCAAAAGCATTTTCTTTCTCACCTCTTTGGCCCATTTTAGGTCGCTATGCAGAGATTCGTTCCTACACCATTGTGATAATTTCGTATCTTCTCCTGAAACCAATCTTTTCCAGAACCTTAAGAGGGCCACTTGCGCCATCACATTCCATGAAGTCAAGCCCAACTCCAGATGGATTGCCTGAATCATAGAGGAGGCCAGTAGTGACATTAAGGGTTTTAAACATTTCCCTTCCTTGATGTCCCAACTAGATTTCCCACTTAAGCCCAGGACTTCTGCTCTGTATAGATATTGCGGGTGAATCATTGCATCATTTGCTTTCAACAATGGTCTGTGGGACATTTCCCCATAAATTCGATTAAACTTTCTCAGCCCATGCACTGATGTAAGAGCTTTAGCTTTCTGGGCCTCCAAGTGCATGTCCCATTTTAACGACTTGTCGAACCAGACCCCAAGATATTTATATTCATTCACATTTTCCAATTTGGTTGGGCGCAGGTACCAGTTAAACCTCTGATCTCTCTTTCCAAAGCACAGGATTTTAGTTGTATCCATATTTACGGTCAGTTGCTTAGCCACACAATATTCATTAAAGGCAGACAACTTCCTCTGGAGGCACATCTCTGTCTGGTCAAGGATTATCAAGTCGTCGGCATACAGTAGGCAGGAAAGTTGTCTCCCATTCATTTTTGGGCTGGCACCTCTATCCACCGCCAGAACAGATGGCAAATCCGCCAAATATATGGCGAAGAGCAGAGGGGCCAAAACACAGCCCTGTCTTAGACCATTATTAATCATTAATTTCGGAGTCAGTGCCCCGGCTGTATCCTTAATGACTTGGGCCCAACTATAACTATGCAATTCCTGGATGACACCCAGAAGCCCCTCCGGGATATCATATTTCCTTAAAGTCTCCCAGAGGCAACTCCTGTCCACTAGGTCAAAAGCCGCACAGAAGTCGACAAAGCAGCAGCACAATTTTCCTCGCTGCTCCATCGACTTCCGCTCCACTGTCCCTAGGGCAAAACAGTGGTCCACCATAGAGTGCCCTTCCTTAAAACCCCCTTGTTCCACCGGCACGATAGCCTGCTGTTCTACCCAATCCTTCAGGCTGCCCAGGATTATTTTAGCGAACACCTTTTCCCCGATGTCCAATAAGTTAATCAGTCTTTAATTCTTTGGGGCTTTCCTATCTCCCTTTTTATGGATAGGTCTAATTACTGCCCCCCTCCACTTCTCAGGGATTTGGCCAGAATCCAGTATGGCCAGGAACATATATGATAGAAATTCTGCCCACCAGTCTGGCTGGAATTTAATTATAATGGCCGGGAGATTGTCAGGTCCCGCGGCACGTGTTAAAGTTAGCTTTATGATAGTGTCTTTGACATTTTCTACTGTGAAAAGAGGTTTTAAGTCTTCCACTTCCCCTCTCAAGTGATGGATATTGCTTTCAGCAGCCACTACGCTTTTCCCATATAGTTCGCCTAGATAATTTTCCCATGCTGATTCTTCCACTACACAGGGCATAGCCCCCGGGGACCTACTAGATGCTTCCTGGATCAATTTCCAGAACTTACATATATTTTTTGCTTCGATTGTTTCAAGCAAGTTAGCCCAGCATTTCTCTCTAAAAGCCCTCTTTTGATTCCTGACTAACATTTTATAACCTTTCCTCAGTTGGGTCAGAATTGATTGTCTTCCCTGGTCATACTTTGTTCTTAACCTTCTTTCTTCTCTCCTAATAGCTCTTTTCCTAATCCTACATTCCTCTTTAAACCAACTGGGTTGTCTCCCTTGCATTAATTGCGTATCATGAGGTCGAACATTCTTACTTTTTAGTTCTGCTCTGAGGCATTGGACGACTTCTTCTATTGTTTCCCCAAACCAAGCCACATCCTTAGACCTTATGTTTTCCAGTTTTAGATTCTGTTGAAAACTAGCCAACTTTTCAATGTATTCCTCTGACAATTTAGTTGTCAGGCGTTTGGGATATTCTACCTGTTGGGGGAGTACTGTTTCACAAGAGCTTATCAACCCCCTAGCTAGTTCCAAACCCAGAACATTGTGATCACTGCCCTCACTCTGGGTTACCTGGAACCCATTTATAGAAGCAAAATTCCAAGCATGGACAAACACATAGTCAATGGGGCAAAGTTGAGTGCCTAACCTAAAGGTCTGTTTAGCCGGGCAATCTGTAGGCCACTTCTCATTTAAGCAGAACAGCCCCTTCAACCCCAGAATTTTCCCTAGCTTAGCATCCTGACTAGAGGTGGTACAATTTGGGAAGACGGCTGATGCTATATAGTTTGAACTCAGTAGATCTTTAAACCAGGGATCTTGTTTTTGGGGTTCAGTTTATGATTAAAATCTCCCATTACAATAATCATGTCATTCTCAAATTTTTCACACAATGTATCCAGATCTTCTTTGAAGTATCCCATTTCCACCTTGTACACCTCCTTGGACCCCCATTGTAGGTTAACGTTCACAATTACCAGGTGTTCACACTTTCTTTCTGTCCCCAGCAGGGATACTTTACAGACCAGCAGCCATTTACATGTTACTTTTACTTCCATCACCTTTCTCACAATCCTAGTTGAGGTAAGGGTCATGATCCCCCCGGCTGGACAACCAAACCTTTTTTTCCTAGTGGGCCTATGCAATTGAACAAAATTTTCAATTACAGGGGTGTTGTCGCATAGCCAAGTTTCCTGTAAACAGATAATCTCTGCTCCCTGGGCTAGTTGTTTTATACTTTCAACTTTTGTCTCCCCTCCTAGCCCATTTACATTCCAAGAAATTAATTTCAGGCTATGTGACACCCCCAATCCCTAATCAATATCACTAAGTTGGTCCACAGCATTTTGATTCCACTGAGGCGAGCTTAGCCAACTACCGTCAGGGGACCAATCACCCCAGGGTTTGTTAATCTCATGGTTCTCGACAGATATTGCCATATTCTCTCTTTCCCTTCCTTCCCCTATTATCAACCTTATCTGCCTTTTCCCCAGTCCTGAGTGACATGTTAAGAAGGCCCTGTCTTGTTGATACCTCCCCTCCACTTCCCTAACTGGTATTATTCTTATCCCCTCTTTCGCTATCTCTTTTTCAGCATTTATAATGACTGCTTTTACCAGTCCTGAGTAAACCAATACCTTGGTAATTTCTTTCCCTTTGTTGTTATAGCTGAACCCTATTTGTCTCAAATCCTTCGTGCCGATTTCCCTCAAGCTTGGACATTTTGAAAAGGAGAATAGCAGCTGTGAATGGTTTAGGGGGGTAACTTTCCTTACATTTTTCCTCCCCTTCTCTGTATCCATTGGTTCAAAATATACCCACAAGTTACTAGTGTTACCTGCTGAAATAGCACCACTTATCTCCTCTTCCTTCAGGAACTGCTTCCTAAATGTTGTTTTTAATGAGCTCTTACCTTCCCCCAGATTTCTGGACTTGTCCTTTCTCCCTTGGGAGTTTTCCCCCTGCTTAGCCACTTTGATCTCCCTTCTATTTATTGGCACGGGTTTTAGTTGAACCTTTCTATCCCCCGCTGCCACCTCACCACCATTGGAGCACTCTTCAAATCCCCCCTTAGCCTCCCACTCCTTAATGTTGATCTACATGCTTGAGGGGTTACTTCTTCTATCCCCCCTTTATCCCTTATTTCCTTTGGGCCACTTGAGCCCCTTCTTTTCTTCACAATCTTAGGCTTCCCCTTTAGTAATACCAATCTTCTTATTTTTCTCCGCAGGTTATAGTGTCTAAACCTCATTTGGTCCCTCCATCTGTTAACCAACATTGGACACCTAGAAATGTAAACCTCTTGTGGGCCGATCAATTGCTCAGAGTCCCTAGCACAACTCTGGGTTGGCGGGTCCGGGGACACAACCGGTCTAACCACTGAAGGCATTAAACCCCTAATCTCTTGCAATTCCCCCACAATTCTCTGGAACTGTGATCCGTGGGATTTCAATATATTGTTATTTAGCACAGACACTTCTAGTAACCCTTGCAGGGTTTTCTGTAACATCAGCATTATGTTCAGCATTGAGGCCGAAGAAGCGGCTTATATGTCTATACCCAAAGTAATGTTTCGTGCTGATAATTCTACTGGATCAGTTCCTTGATTTACAGATTGCCCCATGCTCCTGGCGGGCGTTGACGTTATAGTCTGAGCAACAACATTTTTCTGACCACTCCTTGTACCATTTGCGGCCACCCCATCGCAGTCCGGGTCGGGCTTAAGTTTATTTGATGACATAAATGATATGTCCAGGCTCGAGGCGCCGTGCCCCGAGGACTCTTGTTCATTTAACGGTTCTTTACTTAAATCTGGGGTACTTGCCGGGATTGCATTCTCTTAAAATGCTTACCTACAAAGTCCTTTATTGATTTGGACACTAGCGCCCCTCCTTTCGCTCCTGTTTGAGTATCATCGGCAGTACTTTTATTTCTCTTTGAGGACCTCTTAGCGCTTTCCTTGGTAGGTCCCATACTCTCTGTTAAGGTCCCATTTTCGCCTGTAGACTCATTTATAAGACTGTTTGGATTTTTTCGTAACTTACAGACTTTTGGCTTCCTTGGCGCCATCTTTCCGGGGCCCCTTCTGAATCCCTTAACTTTAATAATATAAGCTGATTATATTGACTGTGGGATCTCAGGCTTTCTTTCTGGCAGAGTAATATGCCACTATTTTCAACTCCGCCACCCTTTTGTCAGAATTTAAATCAGGTGCGCGATTTTTCTATGCCAAGTACAAAGGGAAAACAGGGATACTTTTTGGACTAGTATCCTATACACAGGTACAAGAAACACTTACCTCCACTGTGCAATGGCTGGCTGACCGTGTCTCCTTCTCCAACGCCGGATATACCTCTCTCCACAAGACTCTCACTGCTTTGCGCAATAAACTTTTCCAGGCTTTCGCCAAGCTTTCTCCAAGCATTCCAAGCGGTCCTAATTTGCCAACTTCCCAACACTGAATGGGTACCGAGCTGTTAGCCACCTGCCCCGAGGCAGATTACCTCCCCTAATGGGGTTGGGACCTGTTGGGCTGGGCAAATAGGGCTAGTAGCACAGGTCTACCTTAGGACTCCCTTTCCCTTGAGCCCTTATACAGTTTGTGCCTCCTTAGGCCCCCTTGAGCCTGCCCTATTATAGGAGCTGTTATAGGGACATATAGGCTACTTCAAGGAGCAGGGAGGGAGAGTAAAGATAGCCCACACCAACCTCCAGACTCCGGCTCTCAGATAGACTTCACCACAGAGCCACCCGGAGCCACCCGGAGCCAAGTGATGCAGCGCATAAAAAAGAAAAACAAAAAAACCCGTAAAAAACCCCCGAATAAATCCCAGCGACTACGGGCCGTTGAGCCGCGAGCGGCAGTCCAGCAACAAACCCTCGGCCCCCTACGGTCCTTTTGCCAAACCGCGGGACCTTGGGGCCGCGATACTGTGGGCCGATAATTCGACGGTGTTTCGGCATCTCGTACTCCGTGTCTCGCACCCGGAAGAGCTTGGGCGTAATCGTCGGCGGCGGCAGCAGCTGCGTTGCGTCAGGTCGCGGTCAGCCGCACGGTCAGCCACACAGTGGAGACTTTCCAGACACACTGATTTGCTGTGTTAGTGATGATACAAGGTTCTGAAGATAGTCTTTGGAAATGTCCACATATATTTTTAAGAAATGTCTTTGTCCACTTACCAATAGCTCTTTTTTCGTTCACTACTTTTTGTTCATTTTACCCCTTTTGAGTCTCAGTTCTGCATAGATACTGTAGTTACTTCTGTTCCTTTTTCCTCCAAGCCTTTATAGGCAATCTATCTGTAATTATGCAGATATTGTTCTGTAAAAAAAAAAATAACTGTATTTGAATTGTTTTTCTAGCCAATGTACCAACAACTTTACTACTGGCTTACACATAATACAAAAACAGTTTTTATGTTATGTTGCAGTTTTAAATCTGCAAATCAACCTACCTACATAACTACAAGCACATACTTCAATGCACCAAACCCAAACCAAAAACTTAATTTATTACTTACCTTTTAATATTATAGCACCCTGTCCTACAAAACAGCTGCACCATATCTCAGTTCTCACTTATACACGATAAAAGACCACTTTATCCCTTATGTACTCAATTTTAAAATAAACATCAACTAAAGTGTAAAAGTACATATAGTGTCTCAATACTCTAAATCCAAAAACACAACATAAGAGTTATTTCTGTGCCTCTCTACAACTGTGCCACTGGTACATTTAGTGTTTCAATACTTTTCTACTTAGATTTGTCTGATTTAAATTTTGACAAACACTGCATATAAAAATCTGCACATTAATCTGTATTACAGCATATAGCTCACAAATTATTCGGAGTACATTCAAACAGTGTGTGACAGGTTACATATATAATTAACCAGATGGTTCTAAAAGAGTACATATTCCTCACTAAAACCTGTAAATATATGTGTTTCTGGTTGAGTACAATAATACTCCCTGGATGATTGGATGAGTGCATAGATAGTGCCTAGGTGATTCACTCAGAATATAGGCGGTGACTGCATGATTCTCTGAGTATGTAGGAACTACATTGGTGGTTCCATATCAGCATAGTTAGCGCCTGTGTATTCACATGACTAAATTGCTACTAACTGGGTGATTGGATGAACGCATGGGTGTTGCCTTTGTAGTTCAATGAGTACATAATTAGTGCCTGCGTGATTGTAAGAGTGCATGTTTAGTGCCTGGGTGATTGAATAAGTCTAGATATCACACTTGATATATAATTGCATACATGGCTCTCTAAGAGTATACATTGCTCTGTTACTCAGCGTGCACATAAATCAGTACGTTTCTAAAACTGAAAACAACAATCCTCACTTTGTCATATCACAAACCCTTTTCATAATGGCATACCTGCATCATTTCGCAAATATTTCTTGTGTCTTTAAAACATACATTCATCATTTCTCAAAGAAAAGTTACACACCCAGTGAAGCTAGCACAAGAACTCTCAAGAGATATTCTGCACTATTAACCCTCCTCAATTTTAAACATAGCATGCTTAAAGAAATACACCACCCTTACCATATACATGACATTTTCAACAGCCTTAAAGAACATAGATCACCATGTAAACATATGTGTGATTTCATAATAGATATACATCTTCAGGCCAGCTTTCCAAAAATATATAGTTCTCTGCATCTTTAAGTAAACTCAAGAGTATTCTCGTACATATAACTATCTGCAACCAGAAAAACCATATCCGACCATCTAAACATATGCAAACCAGTCATATAAGTTAAAAACCACATTGGCAAACACTTACTAATATATACCTCACAAGTATTACTACTTTATAATTTATATACAGGCACAGCACATTTTCTTATGTTTTATTCATGACTACACTACTCCTATTTATTAATGTGACTAAATTCACAGTTCACAGAATGCAAATAGCATAGATCTGTCTGTTCTGCACATGATTCTTAGACATTTAAAACATTGTCATTTTTAAAGGCATTGCTCATGGTATAATGGTAACGTTCAACAGTACTTACATCTTAAACACATACCCTCTGCCAGATACAGTTCATATGATACATTTCTTTTCACATCACTGTAAAGCTCCTTTTAATCAAACTCCCATATACATCTTCATTTCTAATGTACATTTTTTAAATAATCAAAAAGTTACATACATACCAGTTAATTGAGTTTGTAGATTATATTGTTGTTTTAGCTCTTTCTGGATAGTTTCAACACTGTTAAGATTTGTGAAAACTAAGCACAAGAATGGTACACCACTCTCATAGTAAACAACTATAAAATGGCAATCTCTTCAACTTTCCACTCTATGATCATGAGAAAGGCAGCAAATTAAAACATGTCTTTCATTTTAGACTACTGCATCTCCACTTGTGAATGGTTAGCATCTGTTAACCATTTCCCTCTCTTTCAAAAAGAGGTTCCTGTCTATGAGTGTTTGCGATGTTTTTGCGATGATCTCAGAATAATCACAAAAAAACTAGGAGTCCAAACCGATACTTAGCTTTAGTTTTTTTTTAAATTTAAATACTGAACAACAGTTTATTACATAGTCCTGACTTGGAAATTAAACTATACCATTACTTAAAAAACAAATTCTGTCTCTTTAACTCCCTTCCCCCGAATTCACTCTAGATCAGTGTACCTAGCAACCCAGTGGAACCAGTAGGTCAAAAGTTCACAGCACATTCTACAAGGAACATACTACTTTCAAATAAGATACAGCAGGTGTGGTTTACTCCACAGATTCAAAAGCATATCCATGTCTGTATTATATTTCTTTTTTTAAACAGCCAATAATAGGACTTGTTGCTAAGGCATCCAACACACTACCTAATTTGATTCACTTTCATGCTGACAGCATCCAATGAAATATGTCTTTTTTGTTTTTTAAATTACCTCCATTTTAACTGCTTTTCATTTGGAAAACTACCTCATTCAGCTCCAGCTTTCTCCTGACTGCTTTTGCTCCTTCTCTTCAAAATGGTTAGAGTGTGGATTGTGGGCCACAGCTATGTCTATTGGGCTAAAGAGGCTGCAAACAAGAGAGGTATTGACAGGGACTTGGATTTTACAAATGTGGTGATTACTTGGTTTGGCCACAAAGGGTTGAAGTTTCATCAGTTGCTGGCTTTGGTTAAATCCATTGTGGATTGCCGAGCTCCTCGCCTCATGATTGTGCACTGTGGTGGCAATGACCTAGGCACATTGACTGGGGTAGGGCTGGAAATCCTAGTGAAAGATACCTTTGCAGAACTGATGTCGCTTTTTCCTCACACTGTCTTGGTGTACTCTAATATATGTTAAAGACAGAAATGGAAGTGGTCAAATCAATTCTGTCCACAGATTGACAAAGCCAGGAAACATGTTAATAAAACTGTTTCTGCATTGCTCAGAGACCATCGCATGGGCTGTATCTATAACAACAATCTGTGTTTTGACAAGCATTGAATTTATATGAATGATGGAGTGTACTTTACAGACAAAGGCAACAGGGTGTTTCTAAGTAACCTGAAACTCTGCATCCGGTCTTATGTGTAGCTGTCATATACACACAATCAACACAAAGGCTCTTGTCAGAGCCACACTAGTACCCGAAATATTGTTAATTTTCTTTAAAAAGATCCCTTTTTTAGTTTTTGGTAATTTTGGCAACGACATCGCAATGGTCGCGAATACGTCGCGAAAACGGAAAACAAAAGCAGATATTCAATGGCCAGTAAAAAAAATCCATTCTAAACATTGCGCTACACATATTACTATATACATGCTTCTTTAAACACATGTTTAAACTCATGTTTTTGTACTAAGTTTCTTTAAAATCCATCTTTAGGACCTATTTTATGTTTTCTCAGTTATTCGGGAACTCGCGACCAAGCCGTTAAACGCAACGATCGTGCCGTTTACATAAAGTGAAAAACACATATATGCACACATATTACAGTATTTTAAACACTAGAGGTTTCTTACTGTACACTTCAAACTCATGTTTTTCTAGTGTATTTCTAGAACAACCATCTCTAAAACCTATTTTCCGTTTTCGTGGTGCGGCCGGGAATTGCAATGACATTGGTCATCGCGATTCCAGCGGATATGTTGCGAAAGCGGAAAGCAGAATTGTATTGAATTCCTTTCAATAGCCACCACCACATTCAAAAATGATAACTGAGTGATTAAACGTGTCTTACTGAATGCATGGGTTAGTGAATAAACTGTGTGAATGTCTGTATCAGTCTGTCAGTCTGACGTAATATGTGACATCATCAGCAGTGCATTACGGGGTGCGAGTTATAGTTAGCTCAACTAACTATAACGGCCGAATTTCTCTGGTTTTGCATGAGTGAAATGTCCAACTAACTATAACGTCCCTGAAACCTGTGGTTTTTTCAGTGAATTTCTAAGGTTTTTTAAATGCTAATTTCTAACTATAACGTCCCTGAAACCTATGGTTTTTTTCAGTGAATTTCAAAGGTTTTTAAATGCTAATTTCCTACTATAACATCCCTGAAACCTATGGTTTTTTCAGTGCATTTCAAAGGTTTTTTAAATGCTAATTTCTAACTATAACGTCCCTGAAACCTATGGTTTTTTCAGTGAATTTCTAAGGTTTTTAAATGCTAATTTCTAACTATGCCTACATAGGTAGGACATGTGCAGAAAGAGGAAGAAAGGCACAGAAAGAAGCAAGAGAAATGCAGAAAGAGGCAGTAGAAGTCCAGAAAGACGAAGAAAGGTGCAGAAAGAAGCAAGAGATATGCAGAACGAACCAACAGAGGTGCAGAAAGAGGCCTTGTTGCAAAGTCATCCTGTGCCCCCAACTTTTTGCTGACTGGTACTGGTGGTAACTGACTCTGACTAACCAGGCCCTGAGCCAGTGCTATGCTGAAAGAAACTTAGAATACAGTGAAAACACCTACATACACTAGGGTACACTATGGGTTGGGGTACCCCTGTGATTGGCATGACCTCCCCTGTAAGGCCCTAGTACATAATAGGGCAGGGGGATTAAAACTACCTCTAAGTCAGAGGTGCAGAAAGAAGCAAGAGCAGTGCAGAAAGAACCAACAGAGGTGCAGAAAGAGGCAAGAGGGGTACAGAAAGAGGCAAGAAAAGTGCTGAGAGAAGCAAAAAAGGTGCAGAAAGAGGCAAGAGAACTGCAGAAAACGGCAAGAGAGGTGCAGAAAGAGGCAGGAGAGGTGCACAAAGACGCAAAAGGGGTACAGGAAGAGGCAAGAGGGGTGCAGAAAGAAGCAAGAGAAGTGCAGAAAGAAGCAAGAGAGGTGGAGAAATAGGGAAGAGGGGTGCAGAAAGAGGCATGAGGGATGCACAAATTTGCAAAAGAGTTGCAGAAAGAAGTAAGAGCAGTGCAGAAAGAAGCAACAGAGGTGTAGAAAGAAGCAAGAGAAGTACAGAAAGAGGCAAGTGAGGTGCAGAAAGAAGCAAGAGCAGTGCAGAAAGAACCAACAGAGGTGCAAAAAGAGGCAAGAGGGGTGCAGAAAGAGGTAGGAGAGGTGCACAAAGAGGCAAGAGGGATACAGAAAGAGGCAGGAGGGGTGCAGAAAGAAGGAAGAGAAGTGCAGAAAGAAGCAACAGAGGTGCTGAAAGAGGCGCGAAGGGTGCATAAAGAGCAAGAGAAGTGCAGAAAGAAGCAACAGAGGTACAGAAAGAGGCAAGAGAGGTGCAGAAAGAGGTAGGAAAGGTGCAGAAAGAGGGAACAGGGGTGCAGAAAGAGGCAAGAGAGGTACAGAAAGAGGGGAGAGGGGTGCAGAAAGAGGCAAGAGGGGTGGATAAAGAAGCAAGTGAGGTGCAGAAAGAGGCAACAGAGGTGCAGAAAGACGCAAGAGAGGTGCAGAAACAAACAAGAAAAGAGCAGAAAGAAGCAAGAGAATTGCTGAAAGAAGCAACAGAAGTGTAGAAAAAAGCTAGAGAAGTGCAGAAAGAAGCAAGTGAGGTGCAGAAAGAAGCAACAGCAGTGCAGAAAGACCCAATAGAGGTGCAAAAAGAGGCAAGAGGGGGGCAGAAAGAGGTAGGAGAGGTGCACAAAGAGGTAAGAGGGGTGCAGAAAAAGGCAGGAGGGGTGCAGAAAGAAGGAAGAGAAGTGCAGAAAGAAGCAACAGAGGTGCTGAAAGAGGCGAGAAGGGTGCAGAATGAGCAAGAGAAGTGCAGAAAGAAGCAACAGAGGTACAGAAACAGGCAGGAAAGGTGCAGAAAGAGGGAACAGGGATACAGAAAGATGCAAGAGAGGTGCAGAAAGAGGGGAGAGGGGTGCAGAAAGAGGCAAGAGGGGTGCAGAAAGAAGCAAGTGAGGTGCAGAAAGAGGCAACAGAGGTGCAGAAAGACGCAAGAGAGGTGCAGAAACAAACAAGGGAAGAGCAGAAAGAAGCAAGAGAATTGCTCAAAGAAGCAACAGAGCTGTAGAAAAAAGCAGGAGAAGTGCAGAAAGAAGCAAGTGAGGTGCAGAAAGAAGCAAAAGCAGTGCAGAAAGAGCCAATAGAGGTGCAAAAAGAGGCAAGAGGGGTGCAGAAAGAGGTAGGAGAGGTGCAGAAAGAGGCAAGAGGGGTGCAGAAAAAGGCAGGAGAGGTGCAGAAAGAAGGAAAAGAAGTGCAGAAAGAAGCAACAGAGGTGCTGAAAGAGGCAAGAAGGGTGCACAATGAGCAAGAGAAGTACAGAAAGAAGCAACAGAGGTACAGAAAGGCAAGAGAGGTGCAGAAACAGGCAGGAAAGGTGCAGAAAGAGGGAACAGGGGTACAGAAAGATGCAGGAGGGATACAGAAATTTAAAAAAGAGGTGCAGAAAGAAGCAATAGCAGTGCAGAAAGAACCAACAGAGGTGCAGAAAGAGGCAAGAGGGGTACAGAAAGAGGCAAGAGCAGTGCAGAAAGAAGCAAAAGAGGTGCAGAAAGAGGCAAGAGAACTGCAGAAAAAGGCAAGAGAGGTGCAGAAAGAGGAAGGAGAGGTGCACAAAGAGGCAAGAGGGGTACAGAAAGTGGCAAGAGGGGTGCAGAAGGAAGCAGTAGAAATGCAGAAAGAAGCAACAGAGGTGCTGAGAGAGGAAACAGGGATGCAGAAAGAGGCAAGAGAAGTACAGAAAGAAGCAACAGAGGTACAGAAAGAGGCAAGAGAGGTGCAGAAGCAGGCAGGAAATGTGCAGAAAGAGGGAACAGGGGTGCAGAAAGAGGCAAGAGGGATACAGAAATTTGTAAAAGAGGTGCAGAAAGAAGCAAGAGCAGTACAGAAAGAACCAACAGAGGTGCAGAAAGAGGCAAGAGGGTTGCAGAAAGAGGTAGGAGAGGTGCACAAAGAGGCAAGAGGGGTACAGAAAGAGGCAAGAGGGGTGCAGAAAGAAGGAAGAGAAGTGCAGAAAGAAGTAACAGAGGTGCTGAAAGAGACAAGAAGGGTGCAGAAAGAGGCAAGAGAAGTGGATAAAGAAGCAACAGAGTTGCAGAAAGAGGCAATAGAGGTGCAGAAAGAGGCAAGGGAGATGCAGAAAGAAGCAAGTGAGGTGCAGAAAGAGGCAAGAGAGGTGCAGAAAGAAGAGAGTGAGGGTCAGAAAGAGGCAAGAGAAGAACAGAAAGTGGCAAGTGAGGTGCAGAAAGAAGCAAGAGAGGTATAGAAAGAGGAAAGATAAGTGTAGAAAGAGGCAAGAGAAGTGCAGAAAGAGGCACTTGAGCTGCAGAAAGAGACAAGAGAGGTACAGAAAGAGGCTCGAGAAGTGCAGAAAGAGGCAAGAGAAGGGCAGAAAGAGGCAAGAGAGGTGCAGAAAGAGGCAAGAGAGGTACAGAAAGAGGCAAGGGAAGTGCAGAAACAGGCAAGAGAAATGCAGAAAGAGGCAAGAGAGGAGCAGAAAGAGGCGAGAGGTGTAGAAAGAAGCAAGAGAAGTGCAGAAAGAGGCAAGTGAGGTGCAGAAAGAGGCAAGAGAGGTGCAGAAAGAGGCAAGAGATCTGCATAAAAAAGCAACAGAGGTGCTGAAAGAGTCAAGTGAGGTGCAGAAAGGGGCAAGGGAAGTGCAGAAAGCAGCAAGTGAAGTGCAGAAAGAAGACAGTGAGGTGCAGAAAGAGGAAGAAAGGTACAGAAAGAAGCAAGAGAAATGCAGAAAGAGGCAACAGAGGCAAACAAAAAAGAGAGGTTTGTGCACCATTAGTACCAATTTAACACCCACATTTAGCAATAAGTAACACGTGACCATTCCAGCTTTGCAAAGGGCCTTCCACCATGCTGTAACATGTTACGCTGCATTTTTGGGAACATTTGAGCCGTTTGAGCTAGAAACAAGGCTTTTTTTGTTCAAATCTGCAGATTAGGCAGCAGATGATGGAATATTTGGCAAATGTGGAAAATGTTTAATTATGTGAAAATTTGTGCAGCTGAACAGTCACATAATTCTAGTGGCCCTGCTCATAACTCCGACTAGGTCCAGAAGTGCTCTTCAGTGGTTCCTTCTTTTTTTGTGTCTCATTGAGTTTATAGTTTAGTTATGGAAACGAGGAAGACTAAACCTCCTGAGGTTACCACTCCACAAAACAGACTACAATACCACATAATTACTCTCCAAAACACATAATCCCACTCCACATAATTCCTATACACTAAATACCACATACTTTCTAGCCACATAATTTCACCGCACAACATACCACATAATTCCACTACACACAACGTACATCCACTCTACTCCAAAAAACATTAGTAAAAAACTTTTACATTTACAACACCAATAGCTCTAACTCTCGCAAATGCGAGACCTATTACATTACAAATGCTTCTTTAACTGGTCTTCGCGTTTGCAGAGTGGTGCAGAAAGGGGGCTGGGCCTCTGACCAGCGCTCAGGAATTCCTCTGCGTAGGACTTACAGGAGATATGAGGAGGGCTTCTTGGCCCCCAAAGTCCCTCAGGAGTAAAGTGGACTTCATCCCCCAACCAGTACTGTGCCAGCAGGCGCGTTTGCAGAGTGGTGGAGAAAAGGGGGCGTGGCCTCTGAAGACCTCTTAGCAATCCCCCTGTGGGGCTTAGTGGAGGTAATAGGAAAGGTATTTGGCCCCCAAGGCCAACCTTGGGGGCCAACTACCCCTCCTATTACCTCCAGTAAGTCCCACACAGCAGGATTGCTAAGTTGTCATAGCAGGCCACGCCGCCTTTCCCCACCACTCTGCAAACGCACTCCCTGGTGCGCTCTTGGATGGGGATAAAAGTCCCCTTCGCTGCTGGGGGTGCTTAGGGGCCAACTAGCCTACCTGATACCTCCAGAATGCCCCAGATAGTAGGATTGCTGATAGGTGGACACACGCCATGCCCCCTTTGTCCACCACTCTGCAAAGGCGCCTCCTGGCATGTTCTAAGTTGGGGGATGAAGTCCACTTGTGTCCTGAGGTCCTCAGGACACAAGAGGACCTCATCGTCCCACCAGCAGTGCGCCAAGAGGCGCGTTTGCAGAGTGGTGTAAAAAGGGGCGTGGCCTCGGACCACCTCTCAGCAATCCCACTGTGTGGGACATACTGGAGGTACCTGGTGGGCTAGTTGGCCCCCAGGGACCCTCAGGAATGAAGGGGTCTTAATCCCCCAACTTAGAACGCAGAGTGGTGCAGGGAGGGGGTGGGGCCTCCGGCGAGATGCCGGCTTTTCTTTAAAAAAAATATTTTTAGAAGGGGGGCTGTGTGGCCCCCCTTCTTTTAGTATTTTTATTTAAATTTTTTTTAAATGGGAAGGGGGTCGCATGGCCTCCCTTCCCTGAGCCACTATTGGCCCCGGGGGCCCCATCCCCCGGGGCCTGGCCTCATTTTTGTTTTTTTTAAATGTATTTGTCCTGCGTGGCCCCCCTTCCCTGGGCCACTTCTGGCCCTGGGGACCCCATCCCCGGGGCCTGGCCAGACAGCTTTTTTTGAGGAGGGGGGCCCCCTCCTGAGGCCAATTATGTCCCCGGGGACCCCATTCCCCGGGGCCCGGCCTTATTATATTTTTTTTAAACATCAAAAGGAAGGGGACCCCATTCCTCGGAGCTGGCCCTCAAGTTGGGGACTGTGGGGGGAGCCCCTATGCCCCCATGGTCCCTGCCGGCTTCCCGCCTCCTGCGGGAGCCGGCTTTGCTTTTCGGCAAGGGGAGCTGCTGACATGCAGACATGGGTGGCAGTCCCCAGGGTCATCTAGGGCTCCAGGAGGGGGGCCACATGGCCCCCCTCCCAACTGTTGAAAGCCCTGGGGAGGTGGTGGTCCCCGGGGCCGGGGGTCCACAACGGACCCCAGCATTTTAATAAACAGTGCCCTGGGAGGTGGTGGTCCCTGGGGCTGCGGGGGGGGGTGCATGCCCCCTGTATTTCAATCATGTAGCCCCAGGGAGGTGGTGGTCCTGCGAGGCCCCCTGCCCAAACTTAATGATAGCCCTGGGGAGGTGGCGGTCCTCGGAGCTTGGGGGGCCAGCAAGGCCCCTCGCCTTAAAATAACAATGCCCCGGGGAGCTGGTGGTCTCCGGGGCAGGGTGGGGGGGTAAGGAGCCCCCCATGCATTTTAAATAAAAAGCCCCGGGGAGGTGGTGGTCCCCAGGGCTGCGGGCATGCCCCCGCATATAATTAACTAAGCCCCAGGGAGGTGGCGGTCCCCGGGGCTACAGGGGCCCCCACGGGTCCCTGCTAATTAATTGCACATTGCCCTGGGGACCTGGCCCACCCGGGGGCTTATAGAAAATGAAGCGTGGGAGACCGCACTTCATTTAAAAAAAAATTGGCCAGATTTGCACACCCAGCGCGAATTTGGGCAATTTTTTTTTTTTTTTTAATTCTTTTTTTGGCCCTGGGGGTCCTTGTGGGACCCCCTGAGCAGGCCTAGGGGGTCAGGGTGTTTGTACCCTTTCCCCTTTTCTTGTTTTTTTAATCTTTTTTCGCCCTTTTTCTTGTGGCTTGGTTACCGAGTCACAAGATGGCTGCCAACACTTTCTGGTTTGGAGTGTTGACAGCCAATCAAAATGAAGCTCGTGCTCGGGAGGATTTGCGTATCCTCCTCAGTGCTCAGATATCAATATTTTTATTTTTTGAATTTCTCAGCAACTACTGAACGGACTTACAGCATTGAAATAAAAGCACACTTTCTAGACCAAGACCTACCTTTTTGCCAAATTTGGTGAAATTCCATTCAGCAGTTCAGGCTGTAGCTTTGTCTAAAGTTTCCTACGGAAATTAACATGGAGAAAACGCATTTTGGGACCCCCTTTTTTCTCGGCCCCTGCTTGACGAATCACCCCCAAACTTTCAAGACAGGAGCTGACCTGAGCTGGTCATTAGTTTGGAAAATTTCACGAACATTCGTCAAACGGCGCCAAAGATATTGGCAGAAGAAAAAAAGCTTTTTGAATTGAATAGAAACAAGGTCCCAACTATAACTACCTACTGGCGACCGCCAGTAGGTAGGTATATATATATATTTATATATATATATCAGATAAAACAATCCTACAAGGCACGTACACGAGGCTGATGGAATAGGGCTTCTTTATTTTCTCAGGTCTCCCACGACCTTGCAATGAAAGAGACATTTAGGCATTTTTCTTTTTTCTTATTACAAAGTTTTAGTCTTTCAATTAGTCTGTGAATTCTGCCCTCCGGTGGGCTTTTGCCATCTAATCACTTTGGTCATTTCTGTTGCAGTTCCCTTTTTTCCATCTCTCCTCCTTGTGTATGATGCCTCTTCGGGCCCAATCATAAGCCAGGAGGCTTCAAGGGATTCTTGTGGAGCTTTGGTAGGAAATAGATTGTTGCCGTGATTGGATGTTCCATTGTGAGGTATTTTGGAAGTTGCTAAGTTTTTATGCAATTGAAACAGTACCAAATAATGAGAGAGGAGTCAATCGTGAGAAAAAACTCCGTCAGAGGGAATCGAGACAAATTTTAAATTTCAGAACTTTTACTCCGTTTGGGCTGAACCAAAGCGAGGAACTGTATGTTCATCTATGAATTGACCTGTATACTTCTCGAGTATAATCCTGTGCTGGAAAATAAGAATATATCACATAATCATTAAATAAATCTTATGATTGGGCCCGAAGAGGCATCATACACAAGGAGGAGAGATGGAAAAAAGGGAACTGCAACAGAAATGACCAAAGTGATTTGGAGGGCAGAATTCACAGACTAATTGAAAGACTAAAACTTTGTAATAAGAAAAAAGAAAATTGCCTAAAAAGAGCATAGAAGGGTGCAGTTCGGACTATTGAGACAATTACGTCTAAAAATGTAACCATTGATTATACACATCATGAATCTCCTTTTGTGTACACATTAGTACATCAGCACTAGCGTTTTGTGTTTAAATTGAATTACTTTAACTAACTACTCATTTTTTACTTTCACTTTTTATTAATTCACACTTTTTTTTTTACGTTTAAGTTTATTAAGGAAAACTGAATAAACACAAGAAAACTTCATAGATAACGTAATACAAACATAGTAAGATGATAATCGTTAACAAATAACAATTTATAGTTGAGGGAAAAAGGGAAAGGAAAGAAGGGGGAGGGGATCAGGAAGAAAGGAAGAACAAGGGAAGGAATATACAATATGATATTATGACATTAAAGGTGCATTTGTAACGCACTATCGGGACTTGTATAACTCGCGTGTGCGAACTACGCCCTTAGAGTTACAGATTTACCTGGAGGACATAGATCTGCCACGGCCTACATGCACCCAAAGTGAAGAATTAAATACCCCTCTTCACTCAGAGGAAATTCGGGACAGTATTTTCTCATTGTCCAATGGGAAGTCACCGGGACCAGATGGTCTACCGACTGAATTTTACAAGGCATATACACAAAACCTAGTACCGCAGTTGTTGAAAGTGTACGAAACTGCACTCGATGACTCCACTCTCACCACCATGCAGAATGAAGCCCTGCTGGTGTCCCTCCTTAAACCTGATAAAAATCCCACCCTCCTGGGCTCCTACCGTCCGCTTGCGCTCCTCAACACAGATTATAAGATCTTTGCATCGCTATTAGCCAGGCGTCTTTCACCCTTAGTGAAAACGCTGGTACACCCCGATCAGAACGGTTTTGTTCCCGCACGGTGCACTTCTCTTAATATACGAAGGTTTTTTAGAGTACAACAGTATGCAACGCATAGTTGGCCCCAATCGGGCTGCCTGGTACTGGACTTAGAGAAGGCCTTCGATTCTTTGGAATGGCCTTATCTGGCAGCTGTGTTGGGCAAATATGAACTGGGGGAACATTATTTAAATATGATTCGTTTATTGTATCAACGACCCACTGTCCGGGTTCGTACCGGTAAGTTAATCTCGGACTGTATTAGAGTGAGGCGTGGGACACGTCAGGGCTGCCCATTGTCTCCGCTGCTGTTTTCCCTAGCTATGGAACCTTTGGCAATACTGCTCCGGAGAGATGGCGAAGAGTGGGGTATACGGCTGGGGAATGGGCTACATGCTGTTTCCCTATATGCAGACGACTTGTTGTTATATCTCCGGGATGTTACTGTAATCCTGACGTCCATTGCAGATATACTCAAAACCTTTGAGGAAAAGTCAGGGCTCCGGGTCAATTGGGCTAAGTCAGGGATCTATTCATTTAATACCGTCACAATAGAGAAAGATGTATTCCTGAATGGCTCGCTCCTCACGTGGTATCCCACCACCTTCAGATATACCGATCGCCCGACGACTTACTAGAGGGCAATCTGTTGAGAGCAATCTCGGCCATACGAGCTCAAACGCAATTTTGGAAAACGCTTCCACTGAACGTCATGAGCCATATCACCCTGCTGAAAATGATTGTGCTTCCCAAATTACTCTATTATTTCTCAAACCTCCCACTTTATGTCCAACCTAGGATCTTCCGAGAGCTGGAACGGTTATTCCGGGACTTAATATGGAACAAGGGGAGACCGCGAGTTGCTCTGTGGAAGATGTATGCTCCCACTAGCGAGGGTGGACTAGCCGTCCCCAATATGGAACTATATTATTTAGCTGCCCAGCTCCAATGGGCGGCGAAGTGGCTAGATGGTAGGTGTCTGGAAGACACAGCAACCATGCAACAGCCTTGGACCCACTCTCAAATCTGCCATCTGTTCCATCCCGTTGCCAAACTCCCGCGACCACCGCAATTACATTTAGGATTGGCTCATAAATGTTACAAAAGGTGTTTATATCTTACCCGCATGACACTTCCATACGCCCCGATTTTACCACTGATGGGGACGCCGAGGGGTAGACTGGGTACATCGGAGACAGCCTTGGCGACCTGGCATGTGGCAGAACTAAACACTTTGGGTGACCTCTATAGAGATGGTGCATTACTAACATTTGAGACACTGGTCGAAGAGGCTGAGTTACCGGCTGGTCAATTCCTTCTACACACCTCCCTTCTGAAGGCTTTGTCAGCTGCTTGGGGGGATCTAACAACTGAGCCACCAACACATCTAGTATTACAATATCTGCATGCAATGGGGGCGGGATCACATGTGGTGCATTGGCTGGTAGAGGCGCTGCTTGCACATATGTTGAAGCCGATGCAACGCCTCCGAGTTAGATGGGAGGCAGATAGAGGCCGGCCTTGGACTGATAAGGAATGGGACGCCATACTAGCGGGTGCTAGGAACATACCAAGAAACTCTAGATTCAAGCTCATACAAACATACATCATACAAAGGGCATACCTCTCACCTGACATGATAAACAGATATTTCCGTACCGCCACCTCTGCATGTCCGCGCTGTCAACATCCAGATGCAGATCTGCTTCATATGCTGTGGGCTTGCGCATCCCTTCAACATTATTGGCAAGAGATAGTCACGGTCCTAGCTTTATGCACAGACACGACACTGCCATTGTCATGGGAAGTTTGCCTTCTAGGGCTCCATGCTAGATCTAAAAAAAACAAGGTTACCTCGAGATTCCGAGATTTAGGTCTGATTACTGCAAAACGTCTAATAACCAAGAAATGGAAAAACACGGATCCTCCAGAGATAATTAGCTGGAAGCGTTCATTTCTAATATGGGCTCAAGCGGAAAGTGCGGCACTGCACAGCGCCGGCCAGACGAGGAGCAAAAAGCCCAATGATGAAGCATGACATCCTTCGGGGTGTGTGAGGGCATCATGATGAGGACACACTGTCCCCACACATAGAGTAGCACAGGACACCTTTTCCTTTTTCTTTCTCCACTTTGAACTCTCCTCTTAAGGAACAGTGACCCCCCCTTTATATACCATATATAAATAAGACCCTGTCATTATAGCTCAGGTCAGATGTGTCATATGTAAGATGTGAATAGAAATGATTATAATTTCTAAACCATGATGTAGTAAAACTGTGAGCAATGGCACACAGGGACCCCAGAACACATACTCACATAAGATGTAAATCTCTGCATTCGAGAATAGTGCTTTAGTAACAACAGCAAACTGGTGCAATGTGTAATATTATTTTATATATGTGTTCTGCATTTATGTTATATGCACTTGGACATTTTGTACATAAACGTGATGACAGACATGTTAAAATCAGAAAATACCAATAAAGATATTTAAACAAAAAAAAATTAGTCACTCACTTATACATTCACTGAGACATGTATAATCCCTCACTTATACAGTCAGTCACGCACCCACTGAATCATCCATACAGACACTCATGCACCCATTCATTCTTCAATACACCTTGGCGTATATATATATATATATTCACTGAAAAAACCAAAGGTTTCAGGGACGTTATAGTTAGAAATTAGCATTTAAAAACCTTAGAAATTCACTGAAAAAACCCATAGGTTTCAGGGACGTTATAGTTAGTTGGACATTTCACACGTACAAAACCAGAGAAATTTGGCCGTTATAGTTAGTAGAGCTAACTATAACTCACGCCCCCGCAATGCACTGCTGATGACGTCACATATTACATCATTCATGACATGGTCAGTGACATCACTGATGACATCACTGATGACATCTCAAATGACATCACTGATGACATCACTGATGACATCACTGATGACATCATCCAGTGACTGTGTGTTTCTGTAAAGTTTAAATATGTTTTATATATATATATATGCCATGGTGTATTGAAGTATGAGTGGGTGTATGTGTGTCTGAATAGATGATTTAGTAGGTGCGTGACTGACTGTATAAGTGAGTGATTAAATGTGTCTTACTGAATGCATGGGTTAGTGACTAAACTGTGTAAATGTCGGTATCAGTCTGTCAGTTGGTGTGTAAGTGGCTGCATCGGTTGGTGAGTAGCTACATGAGTATGTATATAGGTTATTGATTGGTTATCTGAGTATCTGTATGGGTGCCTGAGTGTCTGTGTGGATGGGTGGGAGGTGTGTGACTTTGTGCATAGATATATGAGTGGTTGATTCACTGGGTGTATGGGTTGAAGGGTGCATGTGGAAACAGCTGTATGGGTGGGTGAGTGTGTGTATGGTTGTGTTGGTGAGTGGATGAATGTCTCAGTGGTAGATGTCCGAGTAACTTCATATGTAAAAGGCATTGTATGTGAGAGTTGGAGTATATAAATGACTATACGTGAGAGTGAGTGATTGTGAGAGTGGCTGTATGGATGAGTGTGTACTTGTATCAGTGATTGTATAAGAGAGTAAGTATGTGTTAGTATCTGTATGAATAAGTGAGGTGGTGTGTGTATAACTGTGTAGGTGAGTAGATGGAAGTGTGATTGATTCTTTGCATGACTGACTAGGTGTGTGAGTAACTCTATGGGTGAGTGGTGGTGTGTGAGTGTCTGTATAGGCATATAAGTGCATATGATAGTGTTGTATTTATGAGTGACTGCATGTATGAGTGATTGTATGGGTGAATGAGTGGATGTGTGAATAGACCTAGGAATCAGTGAGTGGGTATGTAGTAACTGGTATTGGTGTGTATGGTTTCGAAAATGGCAGTCTGTATTTTAGAGTGGGTGTATCAAAGGTTATATTAGGGTGTGAGGAGGTGCATCAGATTTTCACGTGGATGATGTCATCAGGGATTTCATTTGAGATGTCATCAGTGATGTCACTGACCATGTCATGAATGATGTAATATGTGACGTCATCAGCAGTGCATTGCGGGGGCACGAGTTATAGTTAGCTCTACTAACTATAACGGCCGAATTTCTCTGGTTTTGTACGTGTGAAATGTCCAACTAACTATAACGTCCCTGAAACCTATGGGTTTTTTCAGTGAATTTCTAAGGTTTTTTAAATGCTAATTTCTAACTATAACGTCCCTGAAACCTTTAGTTTTTTCAGTGAATTTCAAACGTTTTTTAAATGCTAATTTCTAACTATAATGTTCATTAAACCTATGTTTTTTCCAGTAATTTTCAAAGATTTTTTTAGTGATATTTTCTAAATTTAATATCTTAAAAATACTTTTTCTAAGTTTTTTTGTTATTAAAATTATGTAATGTCTTGTGTTTTCTAAAATATAAATATATATATATATATATTTTTTTTTTAAAAGTGGAGTCGCGTACCCATCGTGTACCTATCTCGGTGGGTGCGTGGATTCAAGCCACCATATTGCCAAAGTCGTGAACGATGCGCGTTGGGTTAGCGATGGGTGCGAGGTGCCTGACGCCGCGCAACATCATATACGTATAGGATCGTGTTGTGTGCGCGTTTGGTATGCGACGTGTGCGCTGTGCCTGGCCCTGAGTAACATTATATACGTATGGGATCGCGTTGTGTGCGCGTTTGGTATGCGACGGGTGCACGGTGCCCCGCCCCGCGTAACGTTATGTACATGTGAGGTCGTGCTGGGTGCGCGACTCCCGTAAAAAAAAATGATGTTTAAAAACTATATGTATAGTAGTTCAATATGTATATTAGACTGAGATTATGTAAACTAATTATAAAATTCATATATTTCTAATTGCAATAAAGTTATATTACTCTTAAAAATACTTTCGCGACGTCACGTCAGGTGCGCGCTGGTTGCGCGCTGGGTGCGCGACTCCCATGTGACTTTAAAAGAAAGCATTTCATTGGTTCACAAGGTTTTTCATTGTAGAAGTTGAAGGACCCCACCCATTTTTCTCATTCTTGGTACACCATCCCAGGAGACACACCTGCTGTGTTGTTTGAGCTGCTTTCTATATTTTCTTGGTGTTTTCCTACTTCAACAGAAATGGCTTCTTCTACTCCTATTGTGGATGTTACATCTGAAGAAGAGCACTTGGACCAACCTTTAAGAAAGAAGAAGGAATCCACCGTGTGGAAGTTTTTCAGCATTCCAGATGGTGAAAAAAAGGTGAATGCCCGCAAGGTCACCTGCACTCTTTGCTCAAGAGTACTGTCGAGGGGAAGTGACAAAAAGTACTCATGCGGAACATCTAGCATGATGAAGCATCTTCAGACAATTCACCCTCGACCTCTGGTGCGTGAACAACTCCGACGTGCCCAAGAAGGGATGCAGCAGGATGACCAGGGAGCTGGTCCAAGCACTTCAGGAGCCTCAAGCTCCTCATCTCGAGGTCCGGACATTCGTCCTGAATTTGCTAATCTTCAGCAACACTGCATCAAATGCAAGGCTGTGGTTTGTTGTGTGGAGCAATCTGTAGATGCTGTGGTTTCTGCAGCAAGAAATCTCCACTGTTACATTTTTTTTTTTGGGTTGCAATGACTGCTTAATTGCAAAAGTTAAAAGTTAGTTCTGTTGTTTTTCCCGTTTTTAAAAAAACACCAAAAAATATACAAAATGTTTTAAAAACACAAAAAAATTATAAAAGCAAAAAAGAAAAAAAAAGAATTCTTTTCAGAACTCCCTTATCTGTTAAAAAAAGAGAAATAAGTGCATGGTAATGCCTGGATGACTGCATAAGTACATGCATAGAGCTTGATTGATTGAAAGAGTGCATAGGTAGTGCCTGGGTGATTGGAACAGTACATATGTAGTGCCTGGTTAATTGGAGGAGTGCATGAGTAGTCCATGGGTGATTGGAGTAGTGTATAAGTAGTTCCTGGGTGATTCCATGAGTGCATAGATGGTGCCTGGGTCATTGCATGAGTACATGGGTATTGACAGAATGATTACAGTAGTGCCAGGATACAGCATGGTGATTTTGTAACTGCTTGAGTATTGGCGGAGAGATTGAATTAGTACATGGTACTGGCTGGGTGATTGGAGGAGTGCATGGGTAGTGACAGAGGGATTGCTGGACTGCATGGGTACTACCTGGGTAATTGGAGGAGTGAATCAGTAGTGTGTAGGTGGTTAGAGGTTTGCATGGGTAGTGCTCAGGGGATTGTAGCAGTGCATGAGTTAGTGCCTGGGTCATTGCATGAGTACATGGGTAGTGATTGGATGATTAGAGTACTGCAAAGAGAGTGCATGGTGAATTTATAAGTGCTTGAGTTTTGGCGCAGTGATTGGATAAGTACATGGTGCTGGCTGGGTGATTAGAGGACTGCATGGGCAGTGCACAGGTGATTATACCACTGCATGTGTTAGTGCCTGGGTCATTGCATGAGTACATGGGTAGTGACTGGATGATTAGAGTACTGCGAGGAGAGTGCATGGTGAATTTATAAGTACTTGGAGTTTGGCGGAGTGATTGGATAAGTACATGGTACTGGCTGGGTGAATGGAGGAGTGCATGGGTAGTGACAGGGCGATGGCTGGACTGCATGGGTAGTGCTCAGGGGATTGTAGCAGTGCATGAGTTAGTGCCTGGGTCATTGCATGAGAACATAGGTAGTGACTGGATAATTAGAATACTGCAAGGAGAGTGCATGGTGAATTTATAAGTGCTTGGGTTTTGGCGGAGTGATTGGATAAGTACATGATGCTGGACGGGTGATTGGAGGAGTGCATGGGTAGTGACAGGGGGATTGCTAGACTGCATGGGTACTACCTGGGTAATTGGAGGAGTGAATCAGCAGTGTGTAGGTGGTTAGAGGTCTGCATAGGTAGTGCTCAGGGGACTGTAGCAGTGCATGAGTTAGTGCCTGGGTCATTGAATGAGTACATGGGTAGTGACTGGATGATTAGAGTACTGCAAAGAGAGTGCATGGTGAATTTATAAGTGCTTGGGTTTTGGCGGAGTGATTGGATAAGTACATGGTGCTGGCTGGGTGATTAGAGGACTGCATGGGCAGTGCACAGGTGATTATACCACTGCATGTGTTAGTGCCTGGGTCATTGCATGAGTATATGGGTAGTGACTAGATGATTAGAGTACTGCAAGGAGAGTGCATGGTGAATTTATAAGTGCTTGGGTTTTGGCGGAGTGATTGGATAAGTACATGGTACTGGCTGGGTGATTGGAGGAGTGCATGGTTAGTGACAGGGCGATGGCTGGACTGCATGGGTAGTGCTCAGGCGATTGTAGCAGTGCATGAGTTCGTGCCTGGGTCATTGCATGAGAACATAGGTAGTGACTGGATGATTAGAATACTGCAAGGAGAGTGCATGGTGAATTTATAAGTGCTTGGGTTTTGGCGGAGTGATTGGATAAGAACATGGTGCTGGCTGGGTGATTAGAGGACTGCAAGGGTAGTGCTCAGGGGATTGTAGCAGTGCATGAGTTAGTGCATGGGTCATTGCATGAGTGCATGGGTAGTGACTGGATGATTAGAGTGGTGCAAGGAGACTGCATGGTGAATTTATAAGTGCTTGGGTTTTGGCAGAGTGATTGGATAAATACATGGTGCTGACTGGGTGATTGGAGGAGTGCATAGGCAGTGACAGGGAGATGGCTGGACTGCATGGGTAGTGCTTAGGGGATTGTAGCAGTGCATGAGTTAGTGCCTGGGTCGTTGCATGAGTACATGGGTAGTGACTGGATGATTAGAGTACTGCAAGGAGAGTGCATGGTGAATTTATAAGTGCTTGGGTTTTGGTGGAGTGATTGGATAAGTACATGGTGCCGACTGGGTGATTGGAGGAGTGCATTGTCAGTGACAGGGAGATGGCTGGACTGCATGTGTAGTGCTCAGGAAATTGTAGCAGTGCATGTGTTAGTGCCTGGGTCATTGCATGAGTACATGGGTAGTGACTGGATGATTAGAGTACTGCAAGGAGAGTGCATGCTGTATTTATAAGTGCTTGGGTTTTGGCGGAGTTATTGGATAAGTACATGGCGGTGGCTGGGTGATTAGAGGACTGCATGGGCAGTGCACAGGTGATTGTCCCACTGCATGTGTTAGTGCCTGGGTCATTGCATGAGTACATGGGTAGTGACTGGATGATTTGAGTACTGCAAGGAGAGTGCATGGTGAATTTTTAAGTGCTTTGGTTTTGGCGGAGTGATTGGATAAGTACATGGTGCTAGCTGGGTGATTGGAGGAGTGCATGGGTAGTGACAGGGCGATGGCTGGACTGCATGGGTAGTGCTCAGGGGATTGTAGCAGTGCATGAGTTAGTGCCTGGGTCATTGCATGAGTGCATGGGTAGTGACAGGATGATTAGAGTGGTGCAAGGAGAGTGCATGGTGAATTTATAAGTGTTGGGTTTTGGCAGAGTGATTGGATAAGTACATGGTGCTAACTGGATGATTCGAGGAGTGCATAGGCAGTGACAGGGAGATGGCTGGACTGCATGGGTAGTGCTCAGGGGATTGTAGCAGTGCATGAGTTAGTGCCTGGGTCATTACATCAGTACATGGGTAGTGACTGGATGATTAGAGTACTGCAAGGAGAGTGCATGGTGAATTTATAAGTGCTTGTGTTTTGGTGGAGTGATTGGATAAGTACATGGCATTGGCTGGGTGATTAGAGGACTGCATGGGCAGTGCAAAGTTGATTGTACCACTGCATGTGTTAGTGCCTGGGTTATTCCATGAGTACATGGGTAGTGACTGGATGATTAGAGTACTGCAAGGAGAGTGCATGGTGATTTTATAAGTGCTTGGGTTTTGGCGGAGTGATTGCATAAGTACATGGTGCTGGCTGGATGATTGGAGGAGTGCATGGGTAGTGACAGGGTGATGTCTGGACTGCATGGGTAGTGCTCAGGAGATTGTAGCAGTGCATGACTTAGTGCATGGGTCATTGCATGAGTGCATGGGTAGTGACTGGATGATTAGAGTACTGCAAGGAGAGTGCATGGTGAATTTATAAGTGCTTGGGTTTTGGCAGAGTGATTGGATAAGTACATGATGGTGGATGGGTGATTGGAGGAGTGCATAGGCAGTGACAGAGAGATGGCTGGACTGCATGGGTTCTACCTGGGTAATTGGAGGAGTGAATCAGTAGTGTGTAGGTGGTTAGAGGTATGCATGGATAGTGCTCAGGGGATTGTAGCAGTGCATGTGTTAGTGCCTGGGTCATTACATGAGTACATGGGTAGTGACTGGATGATTAGAGTACTGCAAGGAGAGTGCATGGTGAATTTATAAGTGCTTGAGTTTTGGCACAGTGATTGGATAAATACATGGTGCTGACTGGGTGATTGGAGAAATGCATAGGCAGTGACAGGGAGATGGCTGGACTGCATGTGCAGTGCTCAGGGGATTGTAGCAGTGCATGAGTTAGTGCCTGGGTCATTGCATGAGTACATGGGTAGTCACTGGATGATTAGAGTACTGCAAGGAGAGTGCATGGGGAATTTATAAGTGCTTGGGTTTTAGCAGAGTGAATGGATAAGTACATGATGCTGGATTGGTGATTGGAGGAGTGCATACGCACTGACTGAGAGATGGCTGGACTGCATGGGTACTACCTGGGTAATTGGAGGAGTGAATCAGTAGTGTGTAGGTGGTTAGAGGTCTGCATGAGTAGTGCTCAGGGGATTATAGCAGTGCATGTGTTAGTGCCTGGGTCATTGCATGAGTACATGGGTAGTGACTGGATGATTAGAGTACTGCAAGGAGAGTGCATGGTGAATTTATAAGTGCTTGGGTTTTGGCGGAGTGATTGGATAAGTACATGATGCTGGATGGGTGATTGGAGGAGTGCATGTGTAGTGACAGGGGGATGGCTGGATTGCATGGGTAGTGCTCAGGGGATTGTAGCAGTGCATGAGTTAGTGCCTGGGTCATTGCATGAGTACATGGGTCGTGACTGGATGATTAGAGTACTGCAAGGAGAGTGCATGGTGAATTTATAAGTGCTTGGGTTTTGGTGGAGTGATTGGATAAGTACATGGTACTGGCGGGGTTATTGGAGGAGTGCATGGGTACTACCTGGGTAATTGAAGGAGTGAATGAGTAGTGCCAAGGTGATTAGAGGACTGCATCGGCAGTGCACAGGTGATTGTACCACTGCATGTGTTAGTGCCTGGGTCATTGCATGAGTACATGGGTAGTGACTGGATGATTAGAGTACTGCAAGGAGAGTGCATGGTGAATTTATAAGTGCTTGGGTTTTGGCGGAGTGATTGGATAAGTACATGATGCTGGATGGGTGATTGGAGGAGTGCATGGGTAGTGACAGGGGGATGGCTGGAGTGCATGGGTACTGCTCAGGGGATTGTAGCAGTGCATGAGTTAGTGCCTGAGTCATTGCATGAGTGCATGGGTAGTGCTTGGATACTAACTGGGTGATTTCAGAATATGGAATTCAGTCAATCATTACTCATGTAGTTTTAAAATCACATATTCACTACCTTTGCACTCCTGTAATCGCTCAGGCACCTCTCAATAATTCACTAAGCATACATACAACTGTATAAATATAATCTGAACACATAGATGAGTCATTACATACTATCTAGTTAAGTAGATAAGTACAACATGCCTGCAAGGGTAATATGTGGTGGTTTACTTTTGAGCTACAGCTTGACCATTCAATCTACAAATATGCGACATCATTAAACAATACCTCTCAACAGACTTAAGAAAGAAGGCTAATTAACAACACCTTTTATGAGCATTTTTAAAACCACACTTTTATTGTACATCTTCACCTTTGTATCTAAAATTATGTGGCATCATTCAACTATACCTTTGCTCAGACTACAAAAAGAAGCCTAATTAACAGTACCTTATTTCACCATTCTATCTTAAAATATATGGCATCATTTAACTTGACCTTTTGTACAAACTAATAAAAGAAACCTAATTATTAACACCTTATATGATCATCTTTCAAACAGCACAGTTGTGCTCCATCTTTACCAAAGTATCTATAATTATGCAGTATCATTCAACTATACTATTGTAGAGAGAACAAAAAATGAAGCCTAATAAACTACACCTTATATGAACATCTTTCAAACTACACATTTGTACTGCATCTTCAACCAACTATCTAAAAATATGCGGCATCATTCAACTATACCTTTGTACAGACTTAAAAAACAAGCTTAATTAATAACATCAGTAATCATCTTAAAAAATACACATATTACTCTACAGACTCTTTTTTAAACAAACTCCAATATACATCTCTACATTTAATAATATATTTCAAACAAGACAGTATTAGAATAATGTCAATTTTTTTAAAATAAACCTCACAAATTTATAACTCACCTTGCAAATAAATGTGTTGAATGAAAAATCTCACAAACTCTGACAGGATTTTCTTTTACACACAATCAATATAATGCACCAGACTCAGCAAGGTAAAACCAGTAATGGCAAGGTTTCTCTCTCTTTCTCCATACAAATACACAAAAGCAACAAATAACATTGCTTCCCAGAGTTTTTCAAATTGTAAAACACATTTCCATTGGTTACAGATAATAACCCTTATCAACTGACTTCTTCACCCCTTCTGCTTAATACCAGTTTCCATAGTAACAGGTCATGGAACATTCAACTTAACTGACAGGTCACAAGTTCACCATATTTTCAAGTTCACCACACAATGTTGCAAATGGAAACAGCAGGTGTGGTTGGCTTTGCAAAACATGACCTTATAATTTCTACTGTACCTTTCAAACATTTTTTACTAACCAATAAGAAACTTGCTTTTTAAGCAAAGTAAAATGCACCCTATTTTTGAATGTACAATGTTCTTAAACAGCCAATCAATTCTCTACTTTCTTAAAAACAGCATCTTCTCCACCATTTTAGATACCTCTCATTCTACCAACTGACTATCTCAGCTACAGACATCTTTTGATTACCTACATACATCCCTTCAAGATGCTTTCTGTGTGGATTGTTGGGCACAGCTATGTTTTCTGGTGCAAAAGGTATGCTGAACACAGAGGTATTGACAAAAACCTAGCTTTGCAAAATGTAGACATTAAATGGATTGGACAGAGAGGATTAAAGTGGCACCAATTGATGCCTTTGGTTAAAACCTTTTTGCATCTCCAACCCCCTGACCTCATGATTGTGCACTGTGGTGGCAATGACCTAGGCACATTGACTGGGGTAGGTCTGGAAATGCTAATGAAAGACACCTTTGCAGAATTGATGTTGCTTTTCCCCCAAACTGCCTTTGTATACTCTAACATATGCCAAAGACAGAAATGGAAGTGGTCCAATCAATTTTGTCCTCAGATTGAGAAAGCTAGAAAAAATGTCAATAAAGCTGTTTCTGCTTATCTCAGAGACCATAGGATGGGCTCCATCTATAACAACAATCTATGTTTCCATGTGGATAGCATCTACAGAAGTGATGGAGTACACTTCACTGATCAAGGGAACAGAGTGTTTCTCAACAACCTGAAGCTCTGCATCAGCACTTACATGTAGCTACAACAATCTCCCAATGAAAACAAGGGCTCTTTTTAGAGCCACCCAATAACCCAACATATAACCTAGGTTTATATAAAAAAATCTTAATTATTTTTGCTTGGAGTCGTGCACCCTGCGCGACTAAAGGAGCCGCTCACCCATCGCGTTCACACCAGGGGGCTGCGCTGAGAGCCGCGCACCCATCGCGTTCACACCAGGGGGCCGCGCTGAGAGCCGCACACCTATCGCCTTTACACTATGGGCCCATGCTGAGCGCCGCGCTAGGGTCGCAACTCCAAACTTTGACGGAAAAAAAAAGTCCACTACCATTAATTTATATTCGCCCCGGGTACCCCATCCCCCGGGGCATGCCCAAATCTTTTTTTTAATTTTTAGAAAAAAGGGGGGAGCCGTGCGGCCCCCCTCCCAGGCCATTTTTGGTCCCGGGGACCCCATCCCCGAGGCCTGGCCTCTTGGATTGGGACCATGGGGGGAGCCCCAATGCCCCCACGGTCCCACCGGCTCCCCACCTTCTGCGGGAGCCGGCATTGTTTTTGGGCAAGGGGAGCTGCTGACATGCAGCTCCCCTTGCCCAAAAGCAATCCTGCTTTGCTTCATTGAAGCGAGAGCAGGTTTTCCTACTCTCGCTTCAATCAAGCAAAGCAGCGTTTGCTATGACAGGGCGGAAGCCGTGCTCCCACCCTGTCATAGCAAACAGCAATGTCCCGGGGGTGGGCACCCTGGGACATTGCAGGAGCCGGTCCTGGGGGGTGGCGGCCCCCAGGGCCACTATGGGCTCCTGGAGGGGGACCGCGCAGCCCCCCTTCCTTCATTTCTTAAGCCCCGGGAGGTGGTGGTCCCCAGGGCTTGGGGGTCCGTTACGGACCCCTGAATTTCAATTTTTAGAGCCCCGGGGAGGTGGTGGTCCCCAGGGCTTGGGGGAGCCCCGAGCCCCCCCACCCCTTATTTAATAACCCCAGACTCCGTAAAAAAAAAAAAATTCCACCCGGAGTCATGCACCCTGCGTGACTTCTATTTTTATTTTTAAAAAAATAAAAAATGTGGGGCCCTGGGGGTCCTGGTGGGACCCCCAGAGAAGGCCTAGGGAATCAGGGTGTTCCTACCCTGCCCCCTTTTCTTGTTTTTCATCCTTTTTTTCAACAGATTTCTTCTGACTCGGTAACCGAGTCACAAAATGGCTGCCAACAGTTCCTGGTTTGGAGTGTTGTCAGCCAATGAGAATGAAGCTCATGCTCGCTAGGGTTTGCGAACCCACCGCGACCATAGATATCGAAACTTTTTCTTTTTCTAATTTCTCAGGAACTACTGAACGGATTTACACCATTTAACAAAAAGGGCTCTTTCTGAACCAAGGGCTACCTTTTTGCCAAATTTGGTGTAATTCCGTTCAGCAGTTCGGGCTGCAGCTTTGTCTAAAGTTTCCAATGGAAAATAACATGGGGAAAACGCGTTTTGGCACGCCCCTTTTTTCTCGGCCCCCGCTTGACGATTGACCCTGAACCTTTCAAGACAGGAGCTGACCGGAGCGCCCCACTAGTTTTGAAAATTTTGAGAAGATTCATCAAACAGCGCCAAAGTTATTGGCAAATCAAAAAACGCTTTTCCTATGGAAACTAGGTCCTAACTATAACTACCTACTGGCGACCGCCAGTAGGTAATATATATATATACCGCAAACCAGGCTCACCCTTCCGTAATCCCAACGAAGAGCACTCACGGAGTTTTTTAAGTTTGATACTTTATTGTGCATATATATATATATATATATATATATATATATATATATATATATATATATATATATATACCATTCTCAAACTTTTTGGAAACACTTACAGTCATTGGATGATGTAATCAGTGATGTCATCAGTGATGTAATTTGAGATGTCATCAGTGATGTCACTGACCATGTCATGAATGATGTGGTATGTGACATCATCAGCAGTGCTTTGCGGGGGCGCAAGTTATAACGGCTGAATTTCTCTGGTTTTGTATGAGTGAAATGTCAGCCTAACTATAATGTTCCTGTAACCTGTGTTTTTTTCTGTGAATATCTAAGGTTTTTTAAATGCTAATTTCTAACAATAACGTCCCTGGAACCTGTGGTTTTTTCAGTGAATATAGGTACACAGAGGTATATATGTATATGTATGTATATATGTATATATATATTCCCACAAACCTTCTAACTCCACCATCAAAGAGGAGCGCTCGTTATATATATATATATATATATATATATATATATATATATATATATATATATATATATATATATATATATATATATATATATATATACATATATATATATATATATATATACATATATGTACACACACACTCATACACAAGATGGCTGCAATGGAATAAATTGACTGCACTGGAATACACCATATCACTTCACAAACAGCAGGGTGCAAGTAGTCATAGTCACAGCAGCCAGTTGAAACTTTGTCATATATGCTACCTTCACCCAGCTCTGGTTTTATAAACAAAAATACTTTGCTTTTCTGTATTTTAAGATCACACTTTTAACTGTAAAAATAAACCTAGAAGAATCAGAATGAAACTTTCTGTTGGCCAATTTACCAGGATAAGCCGATGTTGTCAGAAGTGACATGCGTCCTAGCAGTTTGAAAATGGTTGCAATCTTGATTTTATGTGAGGGTGTGGTAAGCACAACTTTTCTCGTCCGTTACAAAAAAAAACCTACAATTTGGCCATAACAGTATAGGTAGTAGCTGCTAAAGTTCGAGCAGAAAGTGCAGTCCCTAGAATTATCCAGGTATCCTAACTGCTAAATAATAGCTTCATGTTAAACGCAACACCTTCAGTTACCCCTGGCATTAGGCCAATTACACTTTTATATGCCTGGATTTTTTACTCACTTCTTAGAATGTTAAAAGTGAGACGACATAACTCATAATGCAATACTCTGATGCTTACAAGAAATAAACAACATTGGCCAATGGTGTCACATGACCTGGAGCCATTTGACAGCAATGTAAAGAGTGAAAACTTGTAGGGAGCTTCCTGCTATGCCTTCAACACCCCCACTAATCAGTGTCTCTATCTTGGCAGTGGTTCCTGATGAGATTACTGTGGCTAACCCAGGGACATTTTTCAAATTATCTAGGTATAGTGCCCTGGAATGAGGTCTTGCATTGTGTGCTACATTTTGATGAGCGAAATATATATATATATTTTTTAAAAAGGTTATTTTTATGAATGGGCTGCCACTGCAAGGTTTTGCCTGTGCGCTTTTGGTGCTGCAAATGGACACCAGATTGGGATGAGGAGCATTTCAGAAAAAGCTCGGTGCCTGTTGTAGTGTCCTGCTGGACACGTTCTAGTGTTCAGCCTTGTACTGTACCCACACTATAAACCCCCCGTCACAGGCATCATCGGTCAGGTAACCGTGCTAATAAAAGGGGCCGGTCGCACATGCCCTGGTCCCCTTCCAGTACCATAGTCACTGTGTCTGTGTCATAATTTCCCTAGCATGTGAGCCCAGGGCCCCCTACTTTACAATGGCAACAAGGGGTTCTGACCCTGTGGACCTGCTGGCTGCCACGTTGCTGTGCCCCGAGAGGGCAATCTAGCCTGAGGCACCCCCACTCCTACTGCTTGCACAGCAGTGTCAGTGGCAGGACAAGACAAGCCTATGGCCACCCAGTGAGCTAGGACGATGGCGCCCATCTGATAAGACCCTTGCAATGGCCCGCCTGCCACGAGCCACCTCACTGACCGGCCCTAGAGAGAGAGACCTGGTAAAGAGGGCAGTGTGCTGCAGCCAGCACCGTGGGCCTTCGACGCTTGAGGTGCCCACATGCCGCCAACTCAGTGTGGGAGTAGCAGCCTGCAAAGTCAGGACGGGCCCTGAGAGGCGGTGCGGCCCCCCAGCTGCCACCGCGAGTAAGAGATGACCGGGTGGCATCTCAAGCCGTTTAAAGAATGCCTGCAGCACTCGCAGCATAAGAGAGAAGCCTGTCTTGCCCCATGACATGCTTTTGAGTCACCCCATTGTAGCAGCGAGACCAGACTGAGCCCCCTTAACACTGCCAGCCCTCACGATGCTTGAACACAAACTCTCTGCATACCGTCACATCCTGTATTGTAGCCTGCACCAACACTGCTTCCTCCGTGCCTGAGTCTCCTGTATCGGCCTGGCACACAGCCTCAGCGAAGCTGCCATGGCTGGAAAAGAGTAGTGGTTATAGCACCACCTAGCTGCGATCCAGTACACCGCACACTGCCGAGTGACTGACTAGGGAATGAAGCGGCCCGACCGGGGCTAACACTTGTGAGAAAACGAGCCACAGTGGCATTGCATGCCTCCCCCCTTCCCCCGCACCTGAGATGCCCATGCAGGGAAAAGACTGCACATACCCAAGGATGAGCATTCAGGCTCCTACTCAAGTCTGAACCAAAGTAGCTTCCTGTCCCCTGGTGATCACTGTAGGAGAGTAGGATCTGCCTCTTATGGTTACCCCCACTTTTTGCTGGTGTATCACTGTTTTTCGACTTTACTTTGGCTGGGGCCCTGCTTCCTCTCTAAATTGATTCCCTGTACCTTAGGTACACCTCAGATTGGATTCTGGGGTGCCCTTATAAGTCCCTAGTGTATGGTATACTATGTACCCAGGGCATAGGTACCCCAGAGGCCTACCAGGGGTTGAAGCATGTATTGTGCCACCCCTGGAAGGCCCTTCAAAATGACACCACAGGACTGCTCCTGCAGCCTGAGTGAGGTGGTGCATGCACCCCTTACAGAGATATAGGTTCACTATATCTCACCTATCACTGCACATACAAACCTATCAGTCACCCCTATGGCAGGCCTTATCAATCCTGAAGGCAGGGTGCTTGGTTTTATGTGAGAGGGTGCCCATGCATGAGCAGAGCCCCTCTGCAGCCTTCGGAATCTCCTCTCCGGGGTTGTCTGTGGTGCAGCCTGACCATATACTCTTAAGTGCATTATATCTAAACGGTAAATGCTAACTTTGGGATGGCTGCACGGAAACATGTCGTGTTTGGTGTCAAACACCTTGGAATCATACCCCCACACCAGTAACTGGTGTGGGAGTATGATCCCACCCTTCTAGAGGGAGAGACATGACAGCACCGGTATACCCGGTACCAACTAAACAGAGCCTGGCATCACAAAATGGATGCTGCAGCCACAGACACGAGTCTGGCCTCCTGCTGCTGACCGAAACTCCGGCAGGGGAGGCCTGGACAATAGGTTTCCTGTCTCAGGGAGGTGTTACCACCTCCCAGACAGGCCTTAGTGGATTAGGGCTGGGTGGTGCACTCTCTGAGTGCTTTGAAGTCCTGCACTGGGGGCACATTTGGTGTCCTCGTGCATATCCCAGTTCAAACCGGTTGCAGGGGCTGCCAGCCCCTGCTCTGGCACAAAACTGGACAAAGGAAATGGGTGTAGCCACCCCTCTTTCCAAACCCTCCCATAGGTGGGTCCCCAGAGTTAGTCCAACCCCTTTTCTTAGTATAAGTAAGGGAACCCTGGCAACAGGACTTTAGATATCCCTGGACAAAACTCTGAAGCTGAATCCTGGACCTTCGACACTCTACATCAAGATTAGAGGACTGAAGAATCTCCCTTGGGGTCAAGGAGTGACTCCCCTGCTTGGCAGGCACCAACAAAGCATCTGTTGGTCTGCATCACTGAAGCTCCCGCCGGACACCGAAGTCTTTGCATCACCAGAGGTAGATTTTCAGACTTCGCCGAGGCTGCCCTGAGTCTCCAGTAAAGCTGAGGCCCGTAGCTGTCGTGGGTAACGTGGAACCATGACCCCTGGACACCAAGCACATTTGCAAGTGCACCAACTTCCTGACATCTCTCGAAGCCGTGCTTTGGGTTCCAAGTAGCCCTAGCCTCGAGCACTAACTGCAGCAAAGATCACTGCCCTACACTCCACGAGTGTCCCGTGGGCCAGCTCCAAGTGCGACTGCTTGAGGCTCCTTTGCGATGTCTAGTCTGTTGGCTAGTGGGTCCCCACAAAGGCAACTTTTCAACTGCTTGAGCTTTTCTGGTTGCTCCAGAAGTGCCCTGACTTACCCTTGCTGGGTGAGTCCCTCAGACCTTGCTGGTCTGCACTGCAGCCTTTTCTTCATCTCCCCATGACTTGCTGTTGCCAAGGCTTGTTGGGTCCAATCCGGTCGCCAACACCGCAGCACTCGACAAACTTTGTGGGACAGCTCGAATCCAGCTCCTGGTCATCATCGATGCCTCCTTGACCTCGTGGCTGAAGAGTCAAGGCACCTGTCAACTCACCTGAAGCACCCGACATCTGAGGGCATTCGACTATCGTGCCCCTGGTCACTGGCTAGTGACCCAGACTCTGTCCCCTCTGCTTTCAGGTCTTCCTCTTCCTCAATCCAGGCTTGGATCACACCGGACACTCTTCCTCTTCACAGCAGCAGCACTTTCCAAGAGGTCACCATTGAAAACGACGACGATTCCCGACACCTTTTAACACGTATGCACCCAGCTTCCCTGGGTGAGGTAACTCGAGTATTTCGGTACTCACGTGGGTGTGGGCCCTAGAAACTCTTAAGTTTAAAGGGGTTAATTGGAAGTCCTCTCCGAAGTGTCCTTTTTCTTTAAAAATCCAACCACGACATTCCCCATAGAAGTCAACGGCGATTCGCGGCTGTGTTCTCACACTGCACGCGTCCCCCATGGGTCCCCTGTGTCACTACCTTGGGTGGTTCCTTGGGGTGGAAGCACTTCTACAGGCTCTAGGCCTTGTGTCTAGCTCAGTCGTGGTTCTTATACCACTATTTTAGTATATGGTTTGGTACGCCCCTAGGGCTCAAACGTGAATTGTGCTAATAACTGCTGATATTCGCCTTGTAACTTATGTACTTCGAACTCTAGCCTCATAAAGAGACTAGAGGGGTGTGTTTAAGTCTAAATACATATATTTTATATATATACCTGGTGTGGTCCTCTTTCATTTGGTCACTCAAGAGATTATAGACTGGTAAAACAAGCTGCTTTACATTCCTCCAAGACTTAGCCTGAAGGCTGCTCTCCATAGCTACCACTAGGATAGCTTTCAATAAAGGTTGTCTTTAACCTATCATCCATAAGGGGTTGTTTGGACTGGTGCAAGGTGCCCACTATAACTAGTGGACAGCATATGCCAGGCCAACTTCTCACATTGGTGTGCAGCGTGTGGGATTCCAGCTTGCTATTGTTTTACCAGATAATCTCAAGTGTGTGACTAACTGAAAACCACTAAAGGTACCTAAGGTACATATAAATTCAAGCTTAGAAATACAGTAAGTTCTACTGAACTTAGAGTTGTGTGTCAAGGGCTTAGCACACCCTTTCTACAACTCAAGAGAGTTTAGTAGGCCACACTAGAGTAGGTAGTGCATACACCACACCTCACTAGTAATGTCTTCAGGGCCAGGAACCAGTAGGTCCCTGCCAGGAACCAGTGGGCTCCTACCCTCCAAATATGACAACCTCCCATTCTTGGAATTGAGAGAGTTGTGCAAGATTAGGAAGCTGAAGACAGGCAAAAGTGCCAACACCCAACATCTCATGGAGATGCTTCTGCTGGATGATCTCAGAAGACCCCTAGGGTCTGCAGGGGTAGGCAGAGAGGGTGGGGCAGAAGATGAGGAAGGGAACAGGGGTGAAAATACCCAGGACCTGCCCTCTGAAACTGGCCAAGAAGATGACAATGATCTTGCCCTGGACAATCCAGCTCCTCCTGCAGATGAGGAGGAGGACCAGAATGACCTCCCCTTTGTCCCACCAGGAAGAGTTGTGAGTGTGCCTAGAAGGTCCAGATCTCCTTCTCAGGAGTCAAACCATTCTGACACCTCAGTAGGGACCTCTGTTTCCTCTCATAGGAGGGAATCCTCTAATGAAAGGAAAAAGAGGCTGCTCCAGTATGAAGAAGCTCAGCTTAGGATGAGAAGAGAGCAACTGGCTATAGACTGGGAGTCCCTAGAACTTCATAGACAAAGAAGAAAGTTGGGACTAGAGTCCCATGGTGGCAGCAGCTTCCCTAGTGGTAGGGAAAGGTCTTATGACCATAGAAACCTGAGCAAGATTGTCCCTCCCTACCAGAGTGGGGATGACATCCACAAATGGATAACTGCACTGGAAAGGGCCTGTAAAGTTCAGAGGGTCCCCCAGGAGCAGTGGGCAGCAATCTTGTGGCTCTCCTTTGCAGACAAAGGTAGAGACAAGCTCCTCACTGTAAGAGAAGAGGATGCTGATGATTACCAAGTCCTGAAGAGTGCCCTGATAGATGGGTTTGGCCTAACCACTGAGCAATACAGGTTAAAGTTCAGAGATAACCAAAAGGCACAGACACAGGACTGGGTGGACTTTGTAGATTGTGCTACCAAGGCTCTGGAAGGCTGGTTACTTGGCAGTAAGGTGTGTGACTTCAAAGGATTCTATAATTTAATCATGAGGGAGCAGATTCTTAATAACTGTCAGAATCAGTTGCTACATCAGTACCTGGTTGACTCTGATCTGACCTCTCCCCAAGAATTGGGAAAGAAGGCAGACAAATGGGTCAGAACCAGGGTGAAGCAGAAGGTACAGAACCAAGGTGGTGACCAGAAGAAGCAAGATTCTAAAAACTCTGACAAGGGTGGGGAAAAGGGTAAAGACCAGAAGTCTTCTCAAGGTCTGCATCTGGTGGGGAATCCCAATCTAATAAAGGAAAAGGCCAAAAGAAACCATGGTGCAAAGTCTGTAAGCAAAAGACTCACTGGACAAGTGATTGCACCAAGTCCAAAGACTCCAATCCACCCACCACTGCCCCTAAGGCAACTGTTCCCCCTAGTCCAGCTACAAGTGGTGGTAGAAACACTCAGAATAAGGGTTTAGTAGGGTTGACCCTGGGTACTGAGATGGGCTCTGGCCTAGTCAGAGTGCCACCTCAGGCTGTCCTAGTCTGTGATGGGGGCATGGATATGTCCCCCTTTGTGAATCCCAATAATTTGGGCAAATACAGACAGCAGCCTTTAATTAATGGAAGGGAGGCTTTGGCATTCAGGGACACAGGAGCAAGTGTCACCATGGTGACACAAGATCTTGTAGATCCTGGGCAGATTATACTTGGTGAAATGTACCAAGTGACCAATGCTAGCAATGTCAGAACAGACCATTCTCTGGCAGTTGTTAACTTCTCCTGGGGAGGGGTAACTGGCCTTAAGAAGGTTGTGGTGAGTGCAGACCTACCAGTTGAATGCTTGCTTGGCAATGATCTTGAAACCTAGCTTGGGCAGAGGTGGAGCTCAGGAAACATGCAGAAATGCTAGGGATCCCTGCACATGTCTTTGCTGTGACTAGGTCACAGGCAAAAATGTCAAAAGCTGAACAGGCCCTGGATTCTGGAATAATGGACCAGGTGCCTCCCAAGAGGAGGAGCAGTAGGGTTAAGGCAGTGCCTTCCCCCTTGGCTCAGGAAGCAGATCAGTCTTTTGAGGAAGATGTCTCAGGCCTGAAGAAGGAACTGTCCCAGAGGAGCTTGAACCTGATCAGGTTGAGTTCTTGGGGACAGGGGGCCCATCCAGGGCAGATCTGAGCCAGGAGCAGCTGAACTGCCCCTCTCTTGAACCCCTCAGACAGCAGGCTGCTGCTGAGGCTGCTGGGAATGCTAGTGGCACCCATAAGATATATTGGGATGATGGACTCCTGTACTCAGAGAGTAGAGACCCCTTAGCCTGGAGCAGCCAGGAGGTTGGTTAAACCTCTGAAGTTCAGGGGCTTCCTATTGACACTAGCCCATGATATTCCCTTAGCAGGACACCTGGGCCAGAACAAGACTTGGGACAGAATTGTCCCTCACTTTCACTGGCCCCACATGTCTGAAGACCCCAAGGAGTTTTGTCGCTCCTGTGTAACCTGCCAAGCCAGTGGGAAGGCAGGTGGCACCACAAAGGCCCCCCTGATACCACTACCTGTGGTGGGGGTGCCCTTTGAGAGGGTGGGGATTGACATAGTTGGTCCCATGGATCACCAAACAGCATCTGGGCACAGGTTTATCCTGGTGGTGGTGGACCATGCCACCAGGTACCCAGAAGCCATTCCCCTTAGGACCACTACAGCTCCTGTGGTGGCAAGGGCCCTCCTGGGAATTTTCTCAAGAGTGGGCTTTCCTAAGGAGGTAGTATCTGACAGAGGTGCAAACTTTATGTCCAGTTACTTGACTGCAATGTGGAAGGAGTGTGGAATGACTTATAAGTTCACCACACCCTATCACCCACAATGCAATGGTTTAGTTGAGAGATTCAACAAAACCTTGAAGGGCATGATTAAAGGGCTCCCAGAAAAGCTTAGGCGAAGATGGGACATACTCTTGCCCAGCCTTTTATTTGCATACAGGGAGGTGCCTGAAAAGGGGGTTGGCTACAGCCCTTTTGAACTTTTGTTTGGCCATCCTGTCAGGGGTCCATTGTGTCTGGTGAAGGAAGGTTGGGAGTTACCTCTCAAACCCCTAAACAGGACATAGTGGACTATGTACTTGGTCTCCGCTCCCGGATGACTGAGTATATGAAAAAGGCACCCAAAAACCTTGAGGCTAGCCAGGAATTACAGAAAGCCTGGCATGACCAAAAGGCTGTGCTGACTGTTTACCAGCCAGGACAGAAGGTGTGGGTGCTGGAGCCAGTGACCCCAGCAGCCCTCCAAGACAAGTGGAGTGGCCCCCATACCATTGTTGAACAGAAGGGAGAGGTTACCTATCTGGTAGACCTGGGAACTCCCAGGAGCCCCCACAGGGTGCTCCATGTCAACAGGCTGAAGCCATATGTGGACAGGGCTGACATGGGCTTGCTCATGGCAACTGATGAGGGACAGGAGGAGAAGAGTGACCCTCTCCCTGACCTGCTCTCCCAGAACCCTGATGATGGGTCAGTGGATGGTGTAGCCTTGGCAGGCAGCCTCACTGCCCAGCAGCAAACTGATTGTAGACAGGTGCTCAATCAGTTCAGACACATGTTTTCTCTGACTCCAAGTCAGACCACCTGGTGCACTCATGAAGTGGACACTGGGGACAGTCTGCCTGTTAAAAGTAAGATTTACAGGCAACCTGACCAGGTCAGGGACTGTATCAGGACAGAAGTCCAGAAAATGTTGGAGCTGGGTGTCATTGAGCCTTCAGATAGCCCTTGGGCTAGTCCAGTGGTCCTGGTGCCAAAACCTCACACCAAAGATGGTAAGAGCGAGATGAGGTTTTGTGTGGACTACAGAGGCCTCAATGCAGTCACTAGGACTGATGCCCATCCAATCCCCAGGGCAGATGAGCTAATAGACACTTTGGCCTCAGCCAAGTATCTAAGCACATTTGACCTAACAGCTGGCTACTGGCAGATCAGACTAGCTGAGGATGCAAAGCCAAAAACTGCATTTTCTACCCCTGGTGGGCTTTACCAATTTGTGGTGATGCCCTTTGGTTTGAAAAATGCACCTGCCACTTTTCAGAGGTTGGTGAACACAGTCCTTACAGGTCTGGAAGCCTATAGTGCAGCATATCTAGATGATATTGCTGTCTTTAGCTCCACCTGGGAGGATCCCCTGGTCCACCTCAGAAATGTATGGGAGGCCCTGCAGAAGGCAGGCCTAACTATCAAGGCCACAAAGTGCCAGATAGGGCAGAGTCAGGTTGTGTACCTGGGCCACCTTGTGGGTGGAGGCCAGGTTCAACCATTGCAGAGCAAGATCCAGACCATCATGGACTGGGCTGCTCCAACTACCCAGACTCAGGTGAGAGCCTTTTTAGGCCTGACTGGGTACTACAGAAGATTTGTCAAGGGGTATGGATCAATAGTGACACCCCTGAATGACTTAACCTCTAAGAAAATGCCCAAAAAGGTTCAGTGGACAGTTAGCTGTCAAAAGGCATTTGATGACCTGAAGCAGGCCATGTGCACTGCTCCCATTCTGCAAAGTCCTGATTACTCCAAAAAGTTCTTTGTGCAAACAGATGCATCTGAGTTGAGGGTAGGGGCTGTACTGTCACAGTTGAATGATGAAGGTCAGGATCAGCCAGTAGCTTTTATTAGCAGAAGGCTGACCCCCAGAGAGAAACGTTAGTCAGCCATTGAGAGGGAGGCCTTTGCTGTGGTTTGGGCTCTGAAGAAGCTGAGGCCATACTTGTTTGGTAGTCACTTCCTTGTTTAAACAGACCATAAGCCCCTCTTATGGCTAAAACAGATGAAGGGTGAAAACCCCAAACTTTTGAGGTGGTCTATTTCCCTACAGGGGATGGACTATACAGTGGAACATAGACCTGGGAGTAACCATGCCAATGCAGATGGACTCTCCAGATATTTCCACTTAGAATATGAAGACTCAACTGGTCAAGGTTAGTTTAATGTCCCTGCGTTTGGGGGGGGGGTTGTGTAGGAGAGTAGGATCTGCCTCTTATGGTTACCCCCACTTTTTGCTGGTGTATCACTGTTTTTCGACTTTAGTCTGGCTGGGGCCCTGCTATCCAGGACCCCAGCCTAGCTGCTTCCTCTCTAAATTGATTCCATGTACCTTAGGTACACCTCAGATTGGATTCTGGGGTGCCCTTATAAGTCCCTAGTATATGGTATACTATGTACCCAGGGCATAGGTACCCCAGAGGCCTACCAGGGGTTGAAGCATGTATTGTGCCACCCCTGGAAGGCCCTCCAAAATGACACCACAGGACTGCTCCTGCAGCCTGAGTGAGGTGGTGCATGCACCCCTTACAGAGATATAGGTTCACTATATCTCACCTATCACTGCACATACAAACCTATCAGTCACCCCTATGGCAGGCCTTATCAATCCTGAAGGCAGGGTGCTTGGTTTTATGTGAGAGGGTGCCCATGCATGAGCAGAGCCCTTCTGCAGCCTTCGGAATCTCCTCTCCGGGGTTGTCTGTGGTGCAGCCTGACCATATACTCTTAAGTGCATTATATCTAAACGGTAAATGCTAACTTTGGGATGGCTGCACGGAAACATGTCGTGTTTGGTGTCAAACACCTTGGAATCATACCCCCACACCAGTAACTGGTGTGGGAGTATGATCCCACCCTTCTAGAGGGAGAGACATGACAGTACCAGTATACTGCCCCAGAAGTGCCCTGACTTACCTTCACTGGGTGAGTCCCTCAGACCTTGCTGGTCTGCACCGCAGCCTTTTCTTCATCTCCCCGTGACCTGCCGTTGCCAAGGCTTGTTGGGTCCAATCCGGTCGCCGACATCGCAGCACTCGACAGACTTTGTGGGACAGCTCGAATCCAGCTCCTGGTCATCGTCAATGCCTCTTGGACCTCGTGACTGAAGAGTCAAGGCACCCGTCAACTCACCTGAAGCACCCGACATCTGAGGGCATTCGACTATCGTGCCCCTGGTCACTGGCTAGTGACCCAGACTCTGTCCCCTCTGCTTTCAGGTCTTCCTCTTCCTCGATCCAGGCTTGGATCACACCGGACACTCTTCCTCTTCACAGCAGCAGCACTTTCCAAGAGGTCGCCATTGAAAACGACGACGATTCCCGTCACCTTTTAACACGTATGCACCCAGCTTCCCTGGGTGAGGTAACTCGAGTATTTCGGTACTCACATGGGTGTGGGCCCTAGAAACTCTTAAGTTTAAAGGGGTTAATTGGAAGTCCTCTCCGAAGTGTCCTTTTTCTTTAAAAATCCAACCGTGACTTTCCCCATAGAAGTCAACGGCGATTGGCGGCTGTGTTCTCACACAGCACGCGTCCCCCGTGGGTCCCCTGTGTCACTACCTTGGGTGGTTCCTTGGGGTCCAAGCACTTCTACAGGCTCTAGGCCTTGTGTCTAGCTCAGTCGTGGTTCTTGTACCACTATTTTAGTATATGGTTTGGTACGCCCCTAGGGCTCAAACGTGTATTGTGCAAATAACTGCTGATATTCGCCTTGTAACTTATGTACTTCGAACTCTAGCCTCATAAAGAGACTAGAGGGGTGTGTTTAAGACTAAATACATATATTTTATATATATACCTGGTGTGGTCCTCTTTCATTTGGTCACTCAAGAGATTATAGACTGGTAAAACAAGCTGCTTTACATTCCTCCAAGACTTAGCCTGAAGGCTGCTCTCCATAGCTACCACTAGGATAGCTTTCAATAAAGGTTGTCTTTAACCTATCATCCATAAGGGGTTGTTTGGACTGGTGCAAGGTGCCCACTATAACTAGTGGACAGCATATGCCAGGCCAACTTCTCACAATCACAGAGACTGAGCAGGCCAGACAGAGGGAATCCAGCAAGGTGCCGTGAGGGCTGACACTAAGATAAAACTGCCTAGAGCGTGAGTAGACCGCACCCTCTGATGTCTTACAGTGTACACCACTACACCTGCAACCCCAAAAGCCACCCGTAGCATAGGGAAAGCCGCAGCACTGGGGAGAAGTGTCCACAGCACCATCTAGCAGTAGCCTACTGCTCCACGGTTAAGGACATAATATATTGTGCAAAGGAAGGCGGCCCTGGCGAAAGGAGCAGTCTCTGCAAATTCAGGCTAGCCATGTCGCCTGACATGATTCAAGAGCCCTCAGTGCCCTGTTCCCCTTATCGGGGTGCCCGCTGCCTTAAGGGTAGTATCCTCTCCCAGCAAGTAAGTGCTGCATGACCTGCAGTGTGAGGGAAGACTGCCGTGGACAGAGAAGACAGGTGGATGCAGCGCTATCTGGGGGTAGCTTGTGGCACCATGGACTGGCTCCCAGAGAGAGTTTGAAGGAGTGATCTGTCGCAAGGAGAAAAGGTGAGAGGGTACCTACAGAATTGGCGAAGGAAAGTGACTCTGTACAAAGCAGCGCAGCACCAGTACCAGGCCTGAAGCTGCCACTACACACACCACGAGCAATGCCACAGACTGGAGCCGTTATAGTAAAAAGGAGAGCTGTGCAAACACATGTCCCTGAACAAAGTGAGCTGGTCATTGTCTCCCAGGCACCATTAAAGGAAAAGCGCCAGGGAGAAAGCGCAACCCCCCATGAGGAGAACATTACACAGACCCTAACCCCAGACAGGGAGACTAGTGGAAATGACTGAGTACTGTTCTGCCACCTCAAAGAGATTGACCACATGAGCAGCACACACCCCCTGTAGGCAGCCTGTCGTTTGAGGGGGGAGACTTTTAACACCCACAAAGAGCACCAGGGACCCCAAAGCTTCCCAGCCAAGAAAACTATGAACAGTCAAAGGAAAGCCAAAGTAACAGAACCGGAGACCACCAAGCCCCAAGGCATTAAGCCCCCACAAGACAGAAGGAGAACATGCACGCCTCCTGTGGACGTCTAAAGCCACAGCAAGCAAAAAGAGAGCACCACATGCCCCAGTGGCGGACGACCACTACTGCGAGCAAGAGGTATGGGCACTCCAAGTGGCAGAAGAGGGTGTCCTGAAGAAGGACCAAGAGCGTGAAGTCCCATGTGCGCCGACACCTGTACCCAGAAACTTTACAGCATTGGCAGGAGCCCGGGAGAGACCTCTCCGAAAGAAGTAGCAATGCTAAACAGAAGAAGCTGCACCAGTCAGCCACCCCAGCACCTAATGGCCACCCTTGGCCCAGCATTGACCATGTCACACGATGCTAAGCATGCCGGAACGGAGGCAGGAACAAGTGCCACAACTGCACAGGCTCGAGGCACAAGTGTTACTCCCTTGAGCGAAGAAATGGAAAGAAGGTAACCCTCCATCCGGGTAGAGGAGCACTGAGAAGATCCCTGAGGAGGGGATGGGGCCTGCAAGAGGTCCATGAGGTGGAGAAGCATGTCCTACTCACAGGACATACCTGCGACAGGTCCACAGTGAAGAAAAGACACAGTCCTCAGAACCGGACGCAACCAGCAAGATGCTCATGTGGAGTGAAGATGAGACACTTGGCACAACGCCACATCACTGTGAGAAACCTGGCCGGAACTAGAGAAGAGCATGGCATGATGCTGCATCGCAAAGGAGTTGTGGAGGAGAAGAGAGTGGCATGATGCCACAGGGTGAACAACCACCACAGGTGCAGAAGCAAAAAGGGAGAAGAGTGATAAAACCGAGGACTCATGCCACTACCGGAAAGGGCATCCATCAACGCAAGCCAGCCACCGGGGAACAGAGACGTCACGGGAGACAGTCCCGTGGGTGGACTAACTGTAAGCCACCAGTAAGCGCGAACCATGTCCAAGCCCCACGCTTCACAGTGCTACCGTTCAGACACCTGTCAAAGGCTGCTTGGTATACATGGCATACAGGCTAGCAACTGCACATGTCAAAGGAAAATTTACAGGTGGCTACGAAGTCCCTACAGTCCTCCTCACTCCAAGCAAGACATCACCATATGTAGCCCAAGTGTAAGAAGGTAATCATTATCATTACCCAGGTGCATCACCAGAAACACCTAAGGAGCATTACACCACCAGAATGGATCCAAATGCCTGAAACGTCTGGAGACCAACAAGGCATTCCTGGCATCGTGAGAGGATGGCCACCGAGAGACCTTCTGTGAGCCCCCTTGAACCTGAGGACTGCGGAAGAGAGCATGCTTGACCATTGGACAAATCCACCCTTGGGGTTGCACGAGGCTTGGCTGTGGCTCGGTTGGGAGTTCCACAGCAACCCCTTTGCGCGGCCTACTAGAGGCCCCGCACAGCTCACACAGTCACATGGCAATCCAGGGGCAAGGGCCTCAAGGGAATTCTGGTGAGAGGTGAATCCCAACAAGAGAGATGCATTTGCACCAGCTCCACGGCAGGCACCGGGAAGCATTGAGGTCACGTTCAGAGACTGGTCACCCAAAGGCGATATAATGAAGGCGCGTGAACCTGCGTCTTGATGGCCAGAGCACACAGACCCTGAGACAACCACCCTTTGCGGCTGCAAGAGTGACTTGGTTGTGGTCCTGTTGGCAGTTCCTTAGCGACGCCTATGCGTGGCCCCGCACAGTCCACATGGTCCCGTGGCAGCCCAGCAGGAAGGGCCTCAAACAGACTCCTGTAAGACGGGAGACCAGGCAGGGGACGAAAGTCTGAAGCTGCTTTACCAGCGGGCACTGAGAAGCATCATCGCCTTCAAGGATGGCCCTCATCCACCAAGGTCATCCTCAGTCTTTGCAGGTTTGCTGTCCACCAGAGCCTAAGCACCTTTAAGAAGATCTCTGAAGTGGACTCCACCACCGCTCCGGATGCACCTACATTGAACTGTGTAAATAGTCTCCAACACCATGAGACCAGTCCGTTCCGAACGACTTCGCCAAGGTAGACTAAAACGTCCTGGCTGTGTGGTCCAGAGATCCAGCATTGCCTGGCAGATGGCCTGAAGAGCCTCAGTGGTGCTGTGTTCATTACCATAGGTTGGACTTTGTTTGTTTCTTTTCCAATAAAGTTTAGGAGGGATGTAGTGTCCTGCTGGACACGTTCTAGTATTCAGCCTTGTACTGCACCCACACTAGTAGTAGTAGTAATGAACTTAATTCGGTAACCAAGTACCATCAAAGTGCACATGTACGAAAACATTACAAGAGATATATCATAAAACCATTTAAAACATATCACCACACAATTCATTAGAAGAAAAACATTGCTATTCAAAATTTCATTTTCTTTAGCCATTACTTATGTGCAAAATGGGGGCAGAAATCAAGCAGAACTGTGTGCAAATTGAGCAATAAATACATAAAAGAACTTAAAAACTATCTTCAGCTATATATATAAAATCAATATTGATAAAATAAAACAGACATTAAAAAAGATTGACCTAGTCGATTGGGGGCGCAGTCAGTAGTCTACCACGTTTATGCCATACCGCCTGTAAAAATTTGCTCGTAGAAATGGCTGTGAGAAGTTGGCCTGGTATATCCTGTCCACTAATTATAGTGGGCACCTTGCACCAGTCCAAACAACCCCTTATTGGAGATAGGTTAAAGACAACCTTTATTGAAAGCTATCCTAGTGGTAGCTATGGAGAGCAGCCTTCAGGCTAAGTCTTGAAGGAATGTAAAGCAGCTTGTTTTACCAGTCTATAATCTCTTGAGTGACCAAATGAAAGAGGACCACACCAGGTATATATATAAAATATATGTATTTTAGTCTTAAACACACCCCTCTAGTCTCTTTATGAGGCTAGAGTTCGAAGTACATAGTTTACAAATCAGATATCAACAGTAATAGCACAAATACACGTTTGAGCCCTAGGGGCGTACCAAACCATATACCAATAAAGTGGTATAAGAACCATGACTGAGCTAGACACAAGGCCTAGAGCCTGTAGAAGTGCTTGGACCCCAAGGAACCACCCAAGGTAGTGACACAGGGGACCCACGGGGGACGCGTGCAGTGTGAGAACACAGCCGCGAGCCACCGTTGACTTCTATGGGGAAAGTCGCGGTTGGCTTTTTTTGAGAAAAGGACACTTAGAGGAGGACTTGGAGCAAACCCCTTTAAAACTAGGCAGTTCTAGAGTCAATACCCACGGGAGCACCGGAGTACTCGAGTTACCTCACCCAGGGAAGCCGGGTGCATAGGTGTCTTTTGGCGTCGGGTTTCGTCGTCGTTTTCAATGGCGATCTGCTGCATCAGGCTGCTGGCGACCAAGTCGAAAGTGTCCAGGTGGATCCAAGAGTGGATCGAAGATCTGAAGGACCTGAAAGCAGAGGGGACAGAGTCTGGGTCACTAGCCAGTGACCAGGAAGGCGATGAGCAGATGCCCACCGATGTCGGGGGCTTCAGGTAGGTTGACGGTCATCTTGACTCTTCAGCCACGAGGTCCAGGAGGCATCTACGACAACCAGGAGCTGGTTTCGAGCTATCCCATGACGTCTGTCGATTGCTGCGATGTCGGCGACCGGATTGGACCCAACAAGCCTTGGCAACGGCAAGTCACGTGGAAACAAAGAAAGGACGTTGATGCAGACCAGCAAGGTCTGGGGGACTCACCCAGCAAGGGTAAGTCAGGGCATGTGTAGAGCAACCAGGAAAGCCCAAGCAGAAGAAGAGCTGCCTTCGGGAGGGCCCACTAGCCAACGGACTAGCGACCACGAAGGAGCCTCAAGTGGACGCACTTGGAGCTGGCTCACAGGACACTCGTGGAGTGGAGGCCAGTGATCTTCAGTGCAGTCGGTGCTGGAGGCGGGGGCTACTCGGAGCCCAAAGTACAACTTCGTGGGAGACCAGGAAGAGGATGCACTTGCAAAAGTTCTTGGTGTCCAGGGATCACGGTTCCACATTACCCACGATAGCTATGTGCCTCAGCTTCGCTAGGGTCTCAGGGCAGCCTCGGGAAAGTCTGGAAATCCACCTCTGGTGTTGCAAAGACTTCGGTGTCCGGCAGGAGCTTTAGCAATGCAGACCGGACAATTGCTTCTTAGGTGCCTGCCAAGCAGGGGAGTCACTCCTTGACCCCAAGGGAGATTCTTCAGTCCTCTAATCTTGAAGTAGAGCGTCGAAGGTCCAGGATTCGGCTTCAGAGTTTCATCCAGGGTAATCTAAAGTCCTAAGGACTGGGGTCCCATACTTATACTAAGTTAGCGGGTTGGACATACTCTGGGGACCCACCTATGGGAGGGTCAGGGAAGAGGGGTGGTTACACCCATTCCCTTTGTCCAGTTTCGCACCAGAGCAGGGGCAGGTAGCCCCTGCAACCGGTTTGAGCTGGACTATGCACAGGGACACCAAATGTGCCCCCAGTGCAGGACTTCAAAGCACCAGAGAGTGCTCCCGCCCAGCCCCAATACACACTATCCTGTCTGGGGAGGTGGTTACACCTCCCTGTGACAGGAAACCTATTTTCCAGGCCTCCCCTGCCGGAGTTTCGGTCAGCAGCAGGAGGCCAGACCCGTGTCTGTGGCAGCGGCATCCATTTTGTGATGCCAGGGCTCTGTGAAGTTAATACCGGGCAGGCCGGTGGGTACATGTCTCTCCCTCTAGAAGGGTGGAATGCTACCCCCGCCGCCAGGACTGGCGGGGGGGTAGTATTTCCAAGGTGTTTGACACCAAACACGACATGTTTTGGTGCAGCCAGTCCAAAGTTAGCATTCTACCGCGAGGATATAATGCACTTAAGAGTATATGGTCAGGCTGTACCACAAACAGCATCAGAGGATTGACTCTGAACGCTGCAGAGGGGCTCTGCTCATGCAGGGGCACCCTCTCACATAAAAACCAAGCACTCTGCCTTTAGGATTGGTAAGGCCTGCCATAGGAGTGACTTATAGGTTTATATGTGTGTGCAATGGTAGTGATATAGGTAGCCTATACCACTGTAAGGGGTGCATGCACCACCTTACCCAGGCTGCAGTAGCAGGCCTGTGGTGTCATTTTGGAGGGCCTCCCAGGGGTGGCATAATACATGCTTCAGCCCCTGGTAGGCCTCTGGGGCTACCTATGCCCTGGGTACATAGTATACCATATACTAGGGACTTATAAGGGCACTCCAGAATCCAATCAGAGATGTACCTAAGGTACATGGAAACCATTTTAGAGAGGAAGCAGCTAGGCTGGGGTTCTGATTAGCAGGGCCCCAGCCAGACTAAAGTCGAAAAACAGTGAAGCATCAGCAAAAAGTGGGGGTACCCATGTGAAGCAGATCCTACTCTCCTACAATGGCTATTACTGGAGTTGTGTCACTCCTTAGTATTTTAAGGGCCACTATATATTTTGTTAATTTCAGATTTTTACATACGGGAATGATCCATTTCCGGCGCGGGCCATGGTAGCTCGGGCAGAAGAATAATATGTGTGCCTCGTCTTCATCTGCCACACTATACACCCACCCATCAAAGGTGTCACCAGTCAGGTGACCCTGCTAATAAAAGGGGCTGGACACACGTGCCCTGGACCACTTTCAGTACCATAGTCACTGTGTCTGTGTCATCATTTCCCTAGCATGTGGGCCCAAGACCCACTACTTTACACCTGTGACTCCATTCCTGAGATAATGAAAAGGAAAACAGGGACAGAGAAACGTATTCCAATGAAAAAAACTTTCGAGTTATGTATTCCTACCAGTGCTGTCTATCACACCCCTCAGGCTGCTGAAATGTTGTCACCATCCTTCCTCCTTTTTTTAAAAGGCCCAGGCAGAAGCCTGGGAGGGAACTGTTGAACTGCACACAAGTTTGCACTGAGCTCCCCGTGCTGACGCACTGTACGAACATGAGCACAAACTTAAAGGGGAATTCATATCATCACTTGTTATAAGGTCAGTCTATAGTTTCCTCAGGCGGAGCAGATGTGCCCCTCTGGCCTCGAGCCACGGTGCCACTGCACTGCCTGCACCATTTTTAGCTATGCCCCTGGCACACAGCACATTGAGACGGCTCTATAATTGTACAGAACAAGACTGAACATTTTAAGGGGGGCATACAGAAATATAGGAGTGCCCGGCCCCTGTGGGCCCCCACCCACTCTCCGTGGCTACAGCCCTGGTCCAGAGAGGGCCTGGCCTGGCAGCTGGGGCTGGACTGTTCCTACTGGACAAAACCAAAGACTGATATGCATTTAGCACATGAATACAAGAGTGGCATTGTGGGTAAAAATTATGGACTGGAAAGTGGGCCTGAGTGATTTCCAGTGGCTGAGATTAATTCAAGCATTCCTCCCTTCAATTACCTTTTTATTTGTTGCAGTATATGCCAAGAGTGTAACAGGTGTGCCCAGATGTAGGTCCTACGGTCCTTTATCAGAGTTCTGAACCCATACCTCACTGACGAGGCCCAAATAGGTTAAAACTGGTCTGGGGTTGCTTGTGTCCCTGTCTGGAGGGGACCTGCCTGGCAGTTCAGGCTGGACTGTTTTTGTTGAAGCAGGACCTAGACTGAATTGATATAGCAGGTTCCGTCTAGAGTGGCATAGTTGATGAAAAGCAATGGACTTTAACGTGGTCCTGAGCGATTATCGGTGGCTAAGATTAATTCAACTTGTTGTAACAAAAATAATGTTATGCAATATTATTGTATCGAGAATATCACTACAACAATATCATGAAGGTAAGTTTATAGAGTAAGTATACATTTAGTATTAGAATTCCATATCTATGTACCTTGAAGCCCGTAGGTAGTTATATTTAGGACCTAGTGTCCATAAGAATAGCGCCTTTTTGACTTGCGTATATCTTTGGCGTCATTTGATGAATCTACATGAAATTTTCCCCAAAAAAGTGCCCCGGTGAATCTTGTTGCGCATGGAAAGTTTTGGAATGATCTGTCAAGCAGGGGCCTAGAAAAAGGGGGGATCAAAAACATGTGCTTCCAATGTTAATGCTGAACGGAATTACACCAAATTTGGCAGAAAGGTAGATGTTGGTTCAGGGAAGTGCCTTTTTGTGATTTGGTGTAAATCCGTTCAGTAGTTTCAGAGTTAATAACCGAAATCCAAATCTGTATATATAGGGATGCAGATCCTCCGAGGAACCAACAGTCCCTATGCTCAAATTTGATTGGCTGCCAACACTTCAAAAAAGGAAGTGTTGGCAGCCATCTCAGGACTTGGCTTGAGCCAAGTCCCAGAAAAACGTTAAAAAATAAGAGAAGGGGCCAGAGGGACCCCGCCATAGCAAAAAACCATATTTAAAAAAACAAACAAATGGTGGGATTCATGCTGGAGCCGTGGCTCCAGCTGAAAAAGTTTTAAAAAATAGAAGCGCGGGATGCTGTGCTTCTCTATTGTTTAGCCCCTGGCTGGGCCAGGTCCAGGGGGCATGCGGACATCATTATTGTAAACAAATTGGGGGTCTCGCGGACCTGGGGCCCAGGGATTGCCACCTTGCAGGACTTATTGATACTAATGGGGGTTTTCACGGACCCCCAGTGCCCCAGGAACCGCCACCTGCCTTGGGCTTTTGAACAAATTAATGTGAGGGAGGCCCATATGGCCTCCACCGCTACCCCCTCCCTGAGGCTAATCAAAAAGAAATGGGGAGGCCTCGCTGTACCCCCCATGATCCGTGGGCCACCACCTCTTCAGGGCTGTTCAATTTGTAATGGGGGCATCAGGGACCCCCGAGGACCACTACCTCTCCGGGGCCAAAATAATTTTTTTTAACTTGGAGGGGTGTGTGCATTCTCAGCCCCAGGGACCGCCGCCTCCCCAGGCAGGGCCTGCAAGAAGAAAGGAGGGGGAAATAATGGCCCTGGGGGACCACCACCCCGCAGGGCTGGCTCCTGCCATGTCCCAGGGTGCCTACACCCAGGACATAGCTGTTTGCTGTGGCTTGGTGGGAGCTATACCACTCCAGCCAAGCCACAGCAAATGTTCCGCTTCCAGCAATCAAGAGTATTAAAAATGCTCTTGCTTGCAGGAAGTGGAGCAGAATTGCTTTCACACACAGGGAGCTGCCTTTCCAGATTTTCTGGGGGATGGGGCCCAGGAGGGGGGCCATGTGGCCCCCCTTCTCTACATTTAAAAACATAAAAAAATAAAAAGGCCGGGTATTCCCTGTTCCAAAAACGTCTGGCCCTGGGGGATGGAGTCCCCGGGGCCAAAATTGGCCCAGGGAAGGCCCCTAATAAAACAAAATAGTTATAAAACAATACATCCCTAGGAAGTCACCCGAAGGCATCACCCCCTTTCACTACCACTCTGCAAACGCGCCTCCTGGCGCACTACAAGTTGGGGGATGAAGTCACCTCGACTCCTGAGTGTCCTTGGGGGCCAACTACCCCCCTTTTACCTCCAGTAAGTCCTACACAGCAGGATTGCAGAGCGGTCATCAGAGGCCCTGGCCCTTTCTCCACTATTCTGCAAACACACCTCCTGGTGCACTACTTGTTGTGCGATGAACTCCCCTTGGATGCTGAGGGTCCTTGGAGGCCAAGAACCTCTCCTGTTAGCTCCAGCAAGTCTCACACAAGCGGGATGCCTGAAAGCAGTCTCTACCACTCTGAGTATGTGTTAGTATGTGCATGATTAAGTAAGTGGGGGTGTGTGTAACTGTATGGGTGAGTAAGTGGCTGTGTGATTGACTGTTTGGATGAGTGATTGGTCGTGTGAGTAGCTCTACGGGTGACTGACTCAGTGTGTGAGTGGCTGTATGGGTATATAAGTGGATATGTCAGTGGCTGTATTAGTGAGTAAGTGAGTGGGTATATGAGTGGCTGTATGGGCTTGTGGATTTGTGTGTAGATGTATGAATCAGTGAGTGGGTGTGTAAGTACTGGTATGGGTCTGTGAATGGATTTTGTGAATGGTTATGTGGGTATATGAAAGGTTCTACGGGGTATGAATGGGTGCGTTGGTGATTTTGTAGATGATGTCAACAGTGATGTCATTTGCGATGTCATGAGTGATGTAATAAGTGAGGTCATAAGCTGTGCATTGCTAGGGCACTAGTTATACTTTGCTAAGTTCATTGTAACTGCTGAATTTTAATGGTTTTGTATGAGTGAAACCTGAGCCTAACTATAACGTCCCTGTAACTCTTGGATTTTTCAGTGAATGTCTAAGGTTTTGCTGGTTTTGTACGAGTGAAACCTGAGCTTAAATATAACGCCCCTGTAACCTTTATTTTTTTCAGTGAATTTCTAAGGATTTTTTTAATTCCATTTCCTAACTATAACGTCACTGTAACCTTTGTGTTTTTTCAGTGAATTTTATAGTTTTTTAAATCCTAATTTCTAACTATAACGTCCCTGTAACCTTTGGTTTTTTTTCAGTGAATTTCTATGTTTTTTTAAGTAGTAGTCGCGTTTGCCGAGTGGGGAAGAAAGGGGGCTGGGCATCCGACCAGCTCTCAGGAATCCCGCTGTGTAGGACTTACAGGAGGTACAAGGAGAGCTTCTTGGCTGCCAAAGTCCCTCAGAAGAAAAGTGGACTTCAACCAGTAATGCGCCAGGAGGTGCATTTGCAGTTGGTGGAGAAAGGGGACGTGGCCTCCAAAGATCTCTTCTCAATCCCGCTGTGTGGGACTTACTGGGGATAACAATGGGATAGTTGGCCCCCAAGGATGTCCTTGGGGGCCAACTACCACCCCTGGCACACTACTAGTTGGGGGATGAAGTCCGCTTGGCATTTGAGGGTCCTTAATATACATACAAACATGTGGCAGTCGCAACTAGGTAGTTATAGTTAGGTCTACTTTTCCATAGACAGAGCTTCATTTGGTTTACTAATAACTCAGCGCTGTTTGATGAATCTTCACAAAACTTTTCCCCAAAAAAGTTAATTAACCTCAGCTCCTTCCTGGAGGATTTTTGGAGGATGCGTCAAGCGGAGGTCGAGAAACAAGGGTGGTCCCAAAACGCAAAATCCCCATGCTTTACCCATAGACTTCTTCAAGATGGGCTACAGCAAAAACAGCTGAACATAAATTACACCAAAGTTGGCAGGAAGCTAGTTCTTGGTCAACAGATTGTGCTTTTTGTGATTTGGTGTAAATCCGTTCAGTAGTTTTTAAAATATTAAGGGTAAAAAAATATAGATGTTTAGACAGTTAGGCTCGGGAGAGATTCCGAGACACTTGCGGTAGCGCCAATTTAAAAAACAGAGTGTTCTGATTGGTCCAGGGAGCTTTATTTCACTTGGGCCATCTCACTCCCATAGGACCTCAGACTCCTGTGAGAGCGAGCGCTCTGATTGGCTGCCAGCAACATGAGAAAAATTTGGCTGGCAGCCATTATAGGACTCAGAAACTTAGGGCCTGATATAGATCTTGGCGGTGTTACCATCATCCCGCTGCAGCAGCGATCCCAAGTACTCCGTCAAGCTGACGGCGTTCCGTCTGCCCTTTTTAGATGTGCCATCAACAGACTGGGTAACCTCCACATTGGCGATCTTTCTGCTGCCTACCAGTACTCTGTTGCCATCATGCCGGCAGGTTTGTATCAAGCACATTTAGATGTTCCTGTTGTGCTGGCGGTGTCCTGGCAGCGGAGTCCTGACAGAGTTAGGCCATGGTGGTTTGGAGACAGGTAAGTACTACTTATCATTATCTCATTACACATATGTGTTCTGTGAGCGTCTATGTGTATATGTAGGTAATGTGGAATGCCCTTTTTTTGACAAATAGCATTGCATGCCAACTACATACACACACTGTTGAATGTACACCCACAGGCACTATGAGCCCAAATAAATATTTTTTGAAGTGTCCATATAGGTGTGTACATTTTACCATGATCAGTGGTAAGATGTACACCTATGCATGGCACCTAAAAAAAATTGCATGTAAGAGCAATGTAAAAATACACAAGGCTAATGCAAATGTGATCATACTTTTTATAGTGAGACAAGTGACACAGAAGCCTACCTTAGATTCCAGTGACAACGGGGTGGCTTAGATTTGTGGTGAGGTAGTGGCAGCACAGGAAGGAACTGGACAATGGGCTCCAAAATGGAAACGGAAGTGGGAACACAAAAAAGGTAAGTTTTCACCTCTTTTTCTTTGTTTCCGCCAGTTTGGAGGTTTCCCTGCCAGATATTCCCTGACAGAAAGGCACATTGTGATTAGGTCAGTGGGAATCCTGGCTGGACTCCCTCTGACAGCTGCTTTTACCTCTGACACTGGCGGAGTCCGCAAAACTCAGTTGGCCTTTCGTTCAGGAACCCACCCACATCTAAATCGACCGGGTAGACTGCCAAGTAGGCGGGCGGTGATACCGTTGAAAGAGCAATGGTGGGACCAGGTCCACCAACATCTAAATCCGGCCCTAAGTACCCTGTCATGAAGTCCTGAAGTTCTTAAAAAAAAGATATATGGGGCCGTTGGGGGGGAGGGGCCAGAAGGAACCTCCTCCCTGGGGCCATAAAACAATAAGAAAAAAATGGCAAAAAATGCCACAATAACACAAGACTCTTGCAGGATCGAAAACAAAATGTCAGTCAGGCTACATTTATTTATTATAAGCCCTGGGGAGCCTTCCCCCGGTGCTGTGCTTATAAAGGGTAGGGGGACTGCATGGCCCCACCTCCCTGTGCCTCGAGAGGCCATGAGGAGCCTACCCCCATGGCCCCTACATTAATTTTTATATGGGGAGAGGGGCCGAAATCTGCTTAGGGATGGGGACCTTATGCCCGCTCCCCCTTTTAAGTTGTGATGGGCCCCGTATGCCCCTATCCCAAACAAGCACACCAGGACCCGGGAGTGGGGTCCCCAGGGCTGAAAATAGCTCAGGGAGGGGGGCATGTGCCCCCCTCTGCCACCAAAATAGTGCCAGGTTCAGGGGCCAAAATTGGCCCAGGGAGGGGGGCTGTGTGCCCCCTAACGCTCCTAAATGGTACTGGCCTGACAAATGGGGTCCCTGGGGTGAAGATTGGCATGGGAAGGGGCCACACGCACCCTCTCCCCTAATAATCGTGCCAGAGAATGTGGTCCATGGGGCTGAAATCAGCTCGAGGAGAGGGGCCATGTGCCCCCTATCCCAAACAAATACAGAGGGCCCTGGGAGTGGGGCCCCAGGGGCCAAAAATGGCTCAGGGAGGGGAGCCTTTGCCCCCTCAACTTTCAAAATAATGCTGGGCCCTGGGGGCCAAAATTGGCCCATGGAGGTGGGCTGTGTGCCCCCCTACCCCTCCGAAATGGTACGGGCCTGAAGAATTGGACCCCCAGGGTGAAAATTGGCACAAGAAGGGGCTACAAGCGCCTCCTCCTCCTGAGATAATTGCGCCGGGAATGGGGTCCCTGGGACCAAAATCGGTTTGGGGAGGGGGCTGTGTGCCCCCTACCCCAAACATGCACACCGGGCCCCGAGGGATGGGGTAACTGGGGCTGAAATCAGCCCAGGGATGGGGGATGTGTGCCCCACTCCCCCTTCAAAATAGTGCTAAGTAATTGGGATTGGGGTCCCCAGGGGCCAGAATTGAACTGGGGAGGAGAACTGTGTGACCCCCTCCCCCTCCTAAAAGGTGCAAGCCCTGAAGAATGGGGCAAAAATCATTCCAGAAAAGAACCATGCATCCCCCCTAAAAATGCTGCTGGGTCCCAGGGGATGAGGTCCCTGGTTCGTAATCAGCCCAGGAGGGTGGCCGCTTGCCCCCCTCTGCTTCTATGGTGGCCTACTCAGTCAGGGAAGTAGAGTTCATTCTCAAACTCAGGTGGTTCACCCAGAATTTGGTCAGCTAACATACTTGAGTCTGACCAATCACCCTCCTACTCCTCCTGTGGTATTTCAGGAACAGTGTAATTGTGTGGTATGAAGTGTTGGTTCATTTTGATGATGGTCAACCTCTCAATGTTTTGAGACGAGAGACTGGTCCTTCTCACTGTGACAACAGCACCAGCTGCACTGAACACATGCTCAGCAAACACACTGGCAACCGGACAAGCCAGATACCTAATTGCCAGCCTGCTGAGCTCTGGCCATTAACGCATCTTCCTATACCAGTAGACCAATGCGTTTTGATCCACGTAGTCCTCTTCAAGGTCTCTTGATTGATCAATAATCTAAGTCTTGTACAGTGAAACATCCATTTCAGAAAAAGAAATGAGAGTGTCCAGTGATTTTTTATACTGTGGATCAAGTATTGTGGTACAGATGTACTCTTTGGACAACACAGTGTCTCTTTGCAGCCTTGGATTGTCAGTCAAGTGAAGGGTTAAGCTCTGAACCAGGTCATGCACATCTCCTTTTACCGTCCACACCTGCAAACCTTTGCAAGACATTTTTTAACTGGCCCTGTAACATATGCAGCAACAGGATAGCTTGGCTCATTGTACTGTCCTCCTTGCTGACTTCCTGGTTGAAAACCTCAAAAGGAAGTAGCATCTGTATCAGGCATTTGACTAGGCTCCATTTTTCCATCTCTATGGTCATGCTTTTCCCAGTTGCATCTCCTCCTCTTTGAATACATAGTCATTGATCAGTTTGCACTGCTCAAACAGAAGTTGCAAGATGTAATAGATTGAGTTCCAACGTGTTGACACCTCCTGTATGAGGACTTTAATTGACACATTGAATGATCCTCATCTGCTTACGGGGTATAAAAAGAATGGCTGAAATGAGTGCAAATTCTTCTGCAGGTGGTCAGTATGTTGCTCACGTTGTCTTCTTTTTTATAGAAAGTCCTGCACAATCAGATTGATGCATTGCATCAAACACAGGACCCTGAAATAGCCACCATCTGCCATGGCCTTAACTGTATTACTGCCATTGTCTGTAGCAACAAATCCAATCCTGAGACCTCTGAGTTACAGCAATTCAAACACCTTGCTATTAAAGTCTTCCAAGATGTTTGCAGCTTTATGAGATTTCTCCATGGCAAACAAAGCTATTGTTGCATGCTGCCGTATGCCTTTAACAGTTTCTTCAGCACTGAGACCTGTAGATAGCTGTTGCCTAACCCCCACAAAAGAGATCCAGTGTACAGTGATACACATGTAATCAGTTGCTTGACAACTGGTCCACATGTCTGTTATCAGGTGGATAATGTGAACAGTACTCTGCTGCAGAGCTTATCCAGCCAATTGCAGCACATCCTGATGGAGCGCTGGAACAGCAACTCTGGCAAAATAGGTCCGGCTGGGAACCTTCCATTTCGGGCAGATGGCAGCCACAAATTCTAAAAATCCCAATCTTTCCACAAAAGAAAAAGGAAGTAGATGCAGGTCTAACATTTTAGCCTGTTTCCCATTGTACAGATATGCCGTTGGGTAGTTGCATTCATAGGGCTCCTCCTGCCTTAAAATGCCCATAATAGTAGCCTAGATATTTTTCTTTTATGGTGTTACTGACACAGGCGACTTCTGGAGAGAACTAGGGGGTGGTAGACTTGGGACAGTCACTTAATGCAATGGTATCTCTATCTGACTCTTGTGCCATTTCGAGGTTGCTGAGGTGGGTGAAACCTTCGCACTGCTGGTAACAGGGCTGCTTTGCGTAAAGCTGTCATTCTCTTCTTCCTCATCACCTTCACCTCCCACTACGAGCGTAGTTGATTCCCCTCTCTTGTCATCACCACCACCACCTGCAGCAATTTCTTTAAGGTGTTTCTCCCACTGGATTGAGTGATGTTTTTTCTTATGGGTCGTTTGGCCTCCAGTACCATAGTGTGAACCAGGCTTACCGCGATGAACACTCGCGTGGCAAATGGAACATATTGCAATGTTATCCTCTTGCTTGCTAATCGTAAAGAAGTCCTAAACTGGGGAGGAGAACTTTCTTGGTGTGCCACTGCGAAATGCCTAAAGAAGAACTGGAGGTAGGTTGGTGAGTCGTCAATTGCCTCTCTGCAGGGTGTAATTCAACTGAGGTAGTGGTGGATGCAGGTCTCAGAGGGGGCCTTACAAATATGGAAGCTGGCGGAGGTGGTGGTACCAGTGCCACATCCCTCAGAGCAGGTCGAATAGGAGGGGTAATGTCGGTGTCCTATGAGCCAGCATTCATGACAATTACTGGCTCGTCATCCTCATCCCCTTCCATAATTGTAAGGCTTTCAGGACATTTCTTTTTCCCTTTTCTCTGCTCGCATGTCTCAGACTCACCTGGGGTCCAATTCATGTCCACATCATCAGAACGGGGGCTTGGAGAAGATGGTGGAGTACCCTTCCTTTTTCTTGCTGGAGACCTGGAAGCCAATGGTTCAACAACAGGCACATTTTGCTCAGCAGGAAGCTCAACCTCCTGTTCTTCTCCTACTTCAGGAAGATCTACTATTACTGGTGCCTGCTCTTGTTGTCCACTTTGCTCAGTTTTCTGTGGCCATTGGGTACTAGTTTGCAGCTGAGACAAAGCCAAATCAGACTTAATGATTGTTGCCATGATTGCAGTGGTTACCTCGCTGAGAGATATGGCCTTGGGCTTAGGTTGGAGTGGTGCCATTGATGTAGGAGTACTACTCCCAGCTTGTTCCCCAGAGGACAGTGCAGCAGGCACACATCTCCTGAAAAAGGTTTGGGGCGGCACCCTAGTGGTGGCAATCTGATTCTTATTCTCCTCATCACTGGCCACGTTCTTGGCAGCACATTTCTTTGGGGCCATCTTGAAGCTGTTGGTTGGCAGTGGCACTTAGCTGCACAAGAGACTGGAGGACTCACATCATGTGTTGTGGTCATGTCACTTTGTACAGACCTTCTGTCGGCAGTACTGTGGGTGATGTCTCTTGTGCACCTAAAAGCAAACAAGCAAGAAAAACATTTAGTGAAACGTGGCATTTTTGCAGTTTGAATTATTCATAGTACAGACAATATAATTTAGTGTAGTAACTTATTATTTGAAATAATTAACAACAATAGTGCATCCATTCCAAAGCCAAACCATACCACCATAACTTTTAATTTTCAATCAGGATAACAACATACAGATGTAACTGTTTGTTTTATGTGCAACTAAGGGAGACACCTGTAGCAGCCAGGGAGGTGCAGGGGGTAATGGAATAATGCTTAAAAAATGAATGCTGGTGTGTGCACCAATGGCAGGAACGAGGATCCAGGGAGAAATTGAATAAAAATGAATTCTGCTGTGTGTGCATATGGCAGACAGGGGGTCCAGGGAATAATGGAATAAACCTTAGAAAATGAAAGATGGTGTGTGGCTGTGCACATATGGCTGGCAGGGGGCCCACAGGTCCAGGGGAAAACGTAAAATGAGTAACTACAATCCTTAAAAAAGAATTGCTGGTGTACGACAGGCACCAATGGCATGCAGGGGGTGGCTGGAGGAAAAATAGAAACCAAAAAAATTAACTAACTGTAATTTGCAGGAAACGGCCTTTACAATGAGGCCATTACCATGCATTACCCTTACCACCACACATCTATTACAGCGCTTGCAAATTTTTACCATGAATATGCCTTTACCACGCATGCCTTTACAACGAAATCATAAGTATTTTGCAGGTAAGTGTATATATATATATATATATATATATATATATATATATATATATATATATATATATATGTATATAGTCACTGAAAAACAAAGGTTACAGGGACATTATAGTTAGGAATTAGCATTTAAAAAATCATAGAAATTCACTGAAAAAAACAAAGGTTACAGGGATGTTATAGTTAGGAAATGGAATTTAAAAAACCTTAGAAATTCAATGAACAAAAACAATGGTTACATGGACATTATAGTTAGGAAATGGAATTTTAAAAAACTTAGAAATTCACCCCCCGCAATGCACTGTTTATGTCCTCACATATTACATCACTCATGACATGGTCAGTGACATCACTGATGACATCTCAAATGACATCACTGATGGCATCACTGATGAAACCATTCAGTGATTGTGAGTGTTTTTAAAAAGATTATGATTGTGAAATATATATACCAAGGTGTATTGGTGAATCAGTGGGTGTATGAGTGCCTGTATGGATGATTCAGTGGGTGTGTGACAGACTGTATGAGTGATTAGGTGTCTCAGTGAATGTATGAGTGAGTGACTGGTTATGTGAATGTTTGCATCAGTCTGTCAGTTGGTTTTTAAGTGGCTGTATGGGTGTATGAGTGGGTACGTGAGTAGCTGCGAGTGTGATTGATTGGGAGTCAGTGGCTGTATGGGTGAGTGAGTGTGTGTATGGCTGTGTGGGTGAGTGAGTGGATGTGTCAGTGGTATATGGGTGAGTAACTGGGTATGTGAAAGGCAGTATCGGTGAGTGATGGGGTATATGAGTGACTGTATGGGTAAGTGAGTGAATGTGAGAAGCTGTATGGGTGAGGTTGTGCTTGTATCAGTGACTGTATAGGTGAGTCAGTATGTGTTGGTATCTGTATGAGTGTGTGTATGTAAATGTATGGGTGAGTAAGTGGCTGTGGGATTGACTAATGGATGAGTAAGTAGGTGTGTGAGTAGCTCTATGGTTGAATGACTGAGTGTGTGAGTAGCTGAATGGGTGTATGAGTGGATATGTCAGTGGCTGTATTGGTGAGTGAGTGGGTGAATGAGTGGCTCTATGGGTGAGTGAGTGGATATGTGTGTATATCTATGAATCAGGAAGTGGGTGTGTAAGTAATCATATGGGTCTGTGAATGGGTTTGTGAATGGTTATGTGGGAGTGGGTATATGAAAAGTTCTATGGGGGTGTGAGTGGATGCTTTAGGGATTTTTTAGATGATGTCATCAGTGATGTCACCGACCATGTCATGAGTGATGTAATATATGAGGTCATAAGCAGTGCATTTTATTTTATTTTTGGAGTTTTATATAGCACTTACATGACCCGAGGGGTATTAGAGCGCTTTACAACAGCATACATGTATAGAAGCATAAATAGTAGAGTACAAAGAATTACATCTAGAATACTTGAGGTTACATAGTTTGAGGTTATTGACCAGAGGCATAGAGTTGACGCTTGAGGAGAAATTCTTTTAGTTGTCTCTTGATATTCATGAAGGAGGGGTTAGTCCTGATATGAATAAGGAGAGAGTTCCAGATTTTTGGGGCATTCCCTGAGAAAGAGCGGGAGAGGGCTTTTTGTTTATGTCTCTTGGGGGGGATTAAGAGGAGCGAGTTGGAGCTTCTTAGGTTTCTTGATTGTCCAGCTTTAGTGAGTTTGGCTGCGAGGTAGTCCGGTTTACCTTTGTGTAGGGCTTTATGGGTGAAACATGCTGTTTTGAAACAGCAGCGTGCTTCGATAGGTAGCCATTTTAGGTCCTGCAATGCAGGGGTGATGTGGTCGTGTTTCTTGGCACCTGTGACCATTCTTGATGCTGCATTTAGGGTGGTTCTCATGGGGGCTATGTGTGTTTTGGCTGTCCCAGTTAGTGTGGCATTTCCATAGTCAAGTCTGGACAGAAGTAGAGCTTGGGTTGCGATTTTTAGGTCATTGGGGGGTATGAAAGGTTTGATTTTGTTGAGGAGTTTTAGGCTGTAGAGGGCTCCTTTTGCTGTGGAGCTTATGTGGGAGCTCATGTTAAGTCTTGCGTCTAGAGAGATCCCTAGAGATTTGGCTGATATTGCTGGGGTAAGTTTTCAGTTTAAGGCGTCTAGGTTATTTATCCATTCTTGGATCTGAGGGGGTTGTACGTGATTGGAGAAGACAATGCATGTTGGACGTCAATATACAAAACAGTTATAATTCACAGTCAGAGGGAAGTAGAGAAAGAAAAAGAGCAAAGAAAATCAAAGTTATGCATCACTTTTTACATATTTTTCTCCACTTGGGCCCCCGCCCACCCAGCACCCACCCAGCACCCACCCAGCCCACCCCCGAGGTTGACATTGAACGACCTGTTTTCCTTAGTTTGGATTCTGTCTTGTTTCCCTTTTAATGATTTACCCATTTTCCTCAATCCATCTAGTCAGAGGTGCCCAGATTTTTAGACCCTTTGTTCGAGAGCTTAGTCCCCTTCTTGCGTATATAGCTTTTTCAAGATTATAATTTGCTAAAAAACGAGATAGCCATTGCTGAAACGAGGAAGGGTTAGGATCCAGCCATGCGGATGCGAGACATAACCAGAGTATCGCCATGCCAATAAACACCAATTCTTCTCCAAACTTCTATTCTGGGCTACCCCGAGTCCTATCAAGGTTGGCGAGAGGACACAGTCGACGCCTAGGGATACCTTAAAAAAATTGGTAGTGTCTTGCTTAAGTTTATGGAGGGCATCGCAAGAGGCAAAGATATGCATCAAATCTGCCTGGAATAATGCACACCGAGGGCAGAAGGTTCCTCTCCCTGTCCCCCATTTCGCAATCCTTTTAGGTGTGTAGTACAGCGAGAAGCAAGTTTTGTAGTATTGGGCCTGGAGTCGGGCCGGAATCAAGGTGTTCTGTGCTAGTTTGACAGAGTGAAAAAATAGAGGCCCCAGTTTCCACTCCCCACTTTATTGCCCGAGCACCCATATCATCTGTCATTAGTGAGTTAAAAAAATTGTAAACTATACAAATAGATAGGTCTGTGTTCCTTCTCAAATTATCGATTAAATCGTTACTAGCAAAGCCGATTGGCCCTCCACCTTTCTTATTTAAAAAATCTCTAATTTGGAGGTATTTATAAAAATCTCTCCGATCTAGCGCATACCGTTCTTTAAGATTATCAAAGGAAGCCAGACCAGATGAGAAAAAAAAAGCTCCCAGCTTGGTTAGCCCGGCGTCGCACCATTTTTGGATGATTGGGCCTTTAAAAATCTCGGGTAAATTGGGATTATTGCAAAGCGGTGTATAGTGATTGTACCGGCCCAAACCGATCAATTTACGTACTAATTTCCAGATTTTATGCTCCCCTTGCAGGGTTTTGAAGCGGACTAAGAGGGTTAGCCATTTCTCTACTTTTGAAAGTGTGGAGTTTAGTCGGTGGATGTCATTAAGGGAGGATATCTCGAGGTACAGCTGGGTGTCGTCAGCATAGAGATGATAGGCGATATTTGCTTGTTTTAGAATGGTAGTGAGGAGTTCCATGTAAATGTTGAAGAGTGTGGGGGAGAGGACTGAGCCTTGAGGGACACCTCGAGTTGTGGGTGAGGTGTCGGACATCGAGTTTTTGACTTTTATGAATTGGGATCAGTTATGCAGAAATGAGGAGAACCATTTTAAGACATTGCCATCTGCTCCAATACGCTTTTGTAGGGCATCTAAAAGTAGCTTGTGATCTACCGTGTCGAAAGCAGCTGATAGGTCGAGGAGGACAAGTAGGCAGCATCTGTTAGAGTCAAGGGAGTTGTGAATGTCATTGGTTATGCTCAGTATAGCGGTTTCTGTGCTGCATCCCTTCCTGAAACCAGATTGGTGTGAGTCAAGTAGGTTGTTTGATTCCAGGTGTTCGTTCAGTTGGGTGAGAACACATTTCTCCAGGATTTTAGCTAGGAAAGGAAGGTTGGTGATGGGCCTAAAGTTTTTGAGATCGTTCGGGTCAGCATCTGTTTTTTTTAGAAGGGGGATGATTTGGCCTTGTTTGAGGCAGTCGGGCATCAATCCGTTGTTTAGGGAGCTGTTGATGATCTTTGTCCACAGTGTGGTTAGGGTGAGGTTGAGGTTCTTAGCCAGGGAAGTGGGTAGGGGGTCTGCATAGTGGTTGGAGGGTTTGGAGTTGGCAATCACACTGGAAATGTCCTCTTCGGAGAGAGGTTTGAAGTCCTTCCAACTCTTGGGAGAAGAGGAGGGTCTTGAGTATAGGCTTATTTTGGTGGTTGACAGAAGAGGGGCCTCGACTTTGGGGAACATATGGTGAACTGGGGTTGGGTTAGGTTTCGTTATGGGTGATGACTTGCTGTGTTGGGATTGAGGGTGGTGGTCTAGGGAGAGCTCAATTTTGGTGATTTTGTCATTGAAGAATTTGGCCAGGTTGTTACTTTGTAGTTTGGAGGCAGGGGGATTTACCTTGGTGGGCTTGGAGGTCTGTTTCTGGATGATGTTGAAAAGTTCTTTGGGGAGGTTTTTAGCTTTGTCTAGTGCACTCCGGAAGAAGGAGGCTTTCTCCTTGATTATGTGTTTTTTGTAATTCCTGCATTCTCTTCTGAGCTGGAAGAGGTTGGTTGTGGATGGGTTTACTCTCCAGAGTCTCTCAGCGGCTCTTACTTTTCTTCTTTCGGAGTTGAGGTCTTTGTTGAACCAGGCTCTGGATGGGATGTCTCTGATTCTTTTGAGTTTCATGGGGGCTAGTTGGTCAAGTGCAGTTGTCATCATCCTGTTGTACAGTGTAGTGAGCTCGACCGTGTTGAGGTTGTCTGTGGAGGGCGAGAGAAGTGATGTTATTGTTTCTTCGAGGTCCGAGAGGGGGATGGCATTGAGGTTTCTGCTCCTTTGATGGGTAATCTGTGCTTTGACTGGTGGAGCTACGGTTTGGTTGATGTTGAATAGAATGATGTGGTGGTCTGACCAGTCGATTGGGAGAATGTTATTGATGCTTATTGTTTCGTTTTTGGCTTTGATTGCATCTAAGGTAGAGCCTTTGTTGTGGGTTTGTCCCTTGCAGTGTTGGGTGAGCTCATTTGTGAGAAGGAGTTCATTTAGTGACTGTATAAAAGTGTCCTTTTGGTTATTCCAGTGGAGGTTGAAGTCACCTAGGATGATATTGTCGGAGTTGGATAGGGAGCAATGTGTAAGTAGGTCAGATAGTTGTTCTCCGAATGCAAGAGAGTTTCCTGGGGGGTGGTAGATGAGATGGCATTTCGTTACTTTGATGTCTTGACGTGTTAGGTTGGTGTTGAGGTATTCGAAGTTAGAGAAGGATTGGGTTTTGATTTCAACTATATTGATGTTGTTCTTATGGATGATGGCAATGCCGCCACCGCGTTGGTCTATTCTGTCCTTTTTAATGATGGAGAAGCCAGGGGGGACTAGAAGGTCAAGGAGCGGATAGGATGTTTCATTGAGCCAGGTTTCGGTGACGAACGCGAGGTCAATGTCATAATTCAGTATGACATCAGCCAGCTCTATTGCGTGCTTGACTGCAGATCTGCAGTTAACAAGCATGCAGTTGACCTTGCCGCTGTTGGAGTGGTTTTGGGAGGAGGGGGGAGCCTGGGGTATGACTGTGCATTGAGAGGGAAGTCTTGTAGACCTAAGTTGGTTGTTGGCTCTGCCTATTCCGGTGATTACCTGTATGTTGGAGGGGGGTGTTGGGTTGTTCTGGGATCGTAGGTTGTAGCGAGAATCATTGCCTCTCTCAGGGACATCTCAGGTTTCGCTCTTTTTGGTCTGTGATATTGGGTGTTGAGAGGGGTGGAGTGCCAGCTGGTCGTCTGGTGATTGGGCGGTTGAGAGGGCTCACTGATGTTCATGAGGGAGGGGAGTTGTGAGTATTGGGTGGGGAAAAGGGGGGCTTTGGTGTTGAGAAGGATTTTGTTTATGCCCTGCGTGATTGTGTTGATTTGGCTATGGAGATGGGATAGGTTTTCAGTTCTGGATATGATGTGCCTAGGGTTTATTGGTAAGAGAGTGTTGAGTTGTTTTTCTATACGTGTGAGGCATTCGGTTAGTTCTGCCATCGACTCTAGGTTAGGGGTAGGGGGAGGGGAGGGGTTGGGGGGCAGATTAGACTGAGGGTGTGGGTGGGGGCATGAGGGTCGAGGGGTAGTAGGATTAGGGGAAGTGGAGAAAGATGCGTCTTCGGATGGGTGGTGGTGGGGGGGATTGGGGAGAGTGCTTCTCGAGTGTACAGGTGTTGTTTTGTCTGAGGGTTGGGCGTTGGTTGGGCAAGTGTTGGTGTTTCCGTGGGTAGGGAGAGTGGGGTAGATGTGTTGGGTGGGGTGTGGGGGTGAGATAGGGTATGGTGTCTTGAGGTGGGGGGTGTGGTCGAGGGGGATGGGAGTGGGGGGAGAAGAGGGATATGGCATGGGGGTAGAGTGTAGGTCTGAGGAGTTCTGTAATTGAGAGTTAGTGGCAGGTTTCATGGCCGTTATTTCTTGGGTCGGGTTCTGGGGGGTGGGTTGGGAAGGGGTAGGATAGTTGGAAGGGGTAGAAATGGAGTTTTGCAGCTTGGGGAAGGCGAGTTCAAATTGGCGAAGGTTGAAGTCATTGGCTTAGACCATGACTTTGCCATTTCTGTATACTGTTATGGTGGCGTTGATTTTGAAGGGAGATGACTTGGAGATAAGCAATATTTGGCCGTAAGGGATGTTGGTGGTTTTGGTGACTCGCAGGTGGTTAGCTAGGTTATTTCTCCATTTGGCCTGGTGGGTGGTGTAAAAAATGAGATCCGTTTTTGTCTTACCTTTGGAAGAGTTATGGTAGAGGTCAGCTATGAGTGTTTCAGGGTGTTGTTTGAGTAGTCTGTGCTTAAAGATTTTGGTGGCGTTAGCTGAAAGGTTGGGTGGGTAGGTGATGGAGAAGGAGTGAGGGCCGTGGGGTATAAGGTTGGTGAGATGTAAGGGGGTGGAGGTTTCTGGGGTGTTCTGGTGGCGTTTTCTTATGTTGGTTATCATCTTCCTCATTACGGGGGTTGAGAGGAAGGAGAAAGCAGGTGGAGTTTCTAGACTGACGGGTAGCTACAGGGATGGGGGCCACAGAGAAAATTGGGCATGGGAAAATCCTAAAGCAGAGGGTCGTTCGGGAGGGAGGAGAGGTGAGGGATTCAGGTGGCTCCTGGGTTTAAGTAGGATGAAAATTGAAGTTTGGTCATAGACTGGTGCTCCAGAGTAGAGGATATGGGATGTGATAGGATTAGAGCTGATCTGACAGTGGAGAGTAGGGCTGGGATGGGCAGGGTCAGTAGTGTTTTTTTTTTTAAGTTTGTTCGTTTGAGATAGGTGGTGGGGGTATTGGGGTGAGAGATGGAGGGCAGTTTCAGGTCTGGGGCTAAGCTCGTTGGGGGTGTTGAAAGTGTAGGAGTGTAGTCACATAGACCCTTTCCGGATGGCTGTCCCCTAAAGGACTCTAGAGAAGGTTGAGTCCTACTATAGTTTTAGTGGAAGTAGTAGGAGCACAGTCTTTTGTCAGTTTCTCCCGGTGGGGGTGGTCGACTATGCTTGGGTGTTGGGAGGGCTTTGGTTCACCTGGGGGAGGGGCAAGTGAGGTTAAAGTTGAGGATGGAGCAGTATGGCAGTAGGGCAAGTGAGGATAAAGTTGAGGATGGAGCAGTATGACAGGAGGGGTTGGTGGGGTTGAAGGTGAGAGAGAGACCAGTCCAAGATGGCTGCCATAGCAGGAAGCTGCTCTCAGTCCTCTTTCTATTTTGAGTGGACTGTAGGGAAAGGGCAATGAGAGAGTAGGGCGAAGGGGAGGAAAAGTGAAAGAGGACCAGCACTGAAAGTTGCGGTGCAGGGTAGTTAAAATGGATGCAGGTCATCAGGGGGATCACTGACATGGGGGGGATATGCTAGCACCCCTCCGTGTGGACACATGGGTAGCACAACTAGTGATTCGCACAGTAATTCCCCGATCCAGCCGCAGACCCTCCTTCATGGCAAAGGCAGCAAGCCAGGTAGTCAGATGTGCTCCAAAGTGTTAGTTTTTGTAAGAAAATCGTCGGGGTGCACTGTCCCCTCATGATCACTTCTTGTCTGGCCGGTAGCTGTTTGTGCCGGCGGGGGTGCGGAACCGAGCAGAGACCGTGTAGAGAGATCGAGTCCCTGCAAGAGTGTTGGATGTGTCGTGTCTCGTAGCCAGCCTGCCCCCTTTGGTGATTGCTCTTTTCGGGCTGGCAATTGTTTATCCAGAGGAGGGGGGGCGGGCGCGGACCCGGGAGAGATTGCACAGAGACCGCACAGTCTAAAGACCGCACAAAGAGCGTTCCCTCCGGTTGCTCCCCTCGCAGGGACACACAGAGAGCACTCCCTCCAGGTGACCACACAGAGACCGCACAGTCTATAGACCGCACAAAGAGCATTCCCTCTGGTGGCTCCCCTCGCCAGGATGCACAGAGAGTACTCGCCGGGTCAGGAACCGCGGGTCCAGGCGGAATATGGGGGGGGCTTCGAGGCCCGGGGTGCCCAGCAGCTCAGGACAGTCCCGTATGCACCCCAAGACTGCAACAGATCGAAATCAGTGGGCCACATGTCGGCAGACAGCAGGGTCAGAGAGCAAGAGAACTCGGGATCGCGCAGGTAACGCAGGATGCGTGGGTCATCGACAGCTCTCTAGTAGCTGTGGTCACTCACCGCTGGTTGTTCCACACATTGTCCGAGAGCAAGAGAACTCGGGATCGCGCAGGTAACGCAGGATGCGTGGGTTGTTGACAGCTCTCTAGTAGCTGTGGTCACTCACCGCGAGTTGTTCCACACATCGTTCTGCTGGGATCACTCTTCGCGGGGGATATCCATCCAGGCAAAGGTAATCTCCACTTTTATCCTCCGTTTTAGAAGTTCCTCGTTGCTTTTGCTGAGTGGATTGGCCAGGGCATTTGGGGGATTTACACAAGAAGTGATCCCGGCCCTCAGGAGCTCACAATGAGCGATCCTGTTCCATTGGCCATTTTGTTACTTTTTGGGCCATGCCCATTTTGTTGCATTGCGGGGGTACGAGTTATAGTTAGCTCAGCTAACTATAACTGCTAAATTTCACTGGTTTTGTGCGAGTGAAATCTGAGCCAAACTATAACATCCCTGTAACCTTTGTTTTTTTCTGTGAATTTCTAAGGTTTTTTAAATGCTAATTACTAACTGTAATGTCCCTATAGCCTTTGCTTTTTTCAGTGAATTTCTAGTTTTTTTTTAAGTAGTAATGTTGTTTGCAGAGTGGTGGAGAAAGGGGGTGGGGCCTCTGACCAGCTCTCAGGAATCCCGCTGTGTAGGACTTGCAGAAAGTACCAGGAGGGCTTCTTGGTCCCTACTGTCCCTCAGAATTCAAGAGGACTTCATTCCCCAACCAGTAGTGCGCCAGGAGATGCGTTTGCAGAATGGTGGAGATAGGGGACGAGGCCTCCAAAGACCTCTTATCAATCCTGCTGTGTGGGACTTACTGGAAGTAACAGGAGGGGTTGTTTGCCACCTGGGACCTTTAGCAGCCTAGGGGACTTCATCCTACAACTAGCAGTGCACCAGGAGGTGTGTTTGCAGAGTGGTAGAGAAAGGGGATGGGGCCACAAAGACATCTCAACAACCCTCCAGTGTGCAACTTACTGAAGGAAACAGGAGGGGTAGTTGGCCCACAAGGACATCCTTGGGGGCCAACAACTCCTCCTGTTACCTCCAGTAAGTCCCACACAGCGCACTTGCTTAGAGGTTTTTGGAGGCCATGCCCCTTTCTCCACCACTCTACAAACGTGCCTTGTGGTGCACTGATGGTTGGGGGATGAAGTCCCCTTGGTTCCAGAGGGTCCCTAAGGCTCAACTACCCCTCCTGTTACCTCCTGTAAGTTCCACACTGCGGGATTGCTGAGAGGTGTATGGGGGCCACGGCCCCTTTTTCAACCACTCTACAAATACGCCTCCTCGAAGTGGAGCAGAGTTTGCTATGGCTTGGCCATAGCAAACTGCAATTTCCCGCGGTTGGGCACCACGGGACATTGCAGGAGCCAGCCCTGGGGGGTGGAGGTCCCCAGGGCCATTATTGGGCTCCAGGAGTTTAATTTGCCCCGGGGAGGTAGCGGTCCCTAGGGGTCCCCATGGCCCCCCTGCATTATATCTTTTGAGCCTGGGAGGTGATGGTCCCCAGGGCTGTGGGGGGCCGCCTGGGCCCCCTGCATATGATTTTAATTTCCCCGGGGAGGTGGTGGTTCCTGGGGCTAGGGGGGTCCGCGCGGTCCCCCATTAATGAAAGTTAGAGCCCGTGGGAGAAGGTAGTCTCTGGAGATGCAGGGGGGTTGCGTAGCCCCCCAAATTCTTTTTGATTAAAGCCCCAGGAGGTGGTGGTTCCCGGGGCTGTGGGGGGTCTACGCTGCCCCAGCATTTACATTTAAAGCCCCAAGGAGGTGGAGGACCCTGGGGCTGGGTGGGTCCAAGAAGCCCCCCTCATTTATAAAAATATAAGCCCCGGGAGGTGGTGGTGCCCAGGGGCAGTGGGGGAAGTGTCTGGGCCTCCCCTGCATTCATTGTTAAAAAAAACCCTGGGTGATGGTCATCCCCGGGGCAATATTAAGCCCTAGGAGGGCAATGCCCCGGGGACCTGGCCCACCTGTGGGCCGATAATGAACGAAGCATGGGAGCCCGTGTTCATTTTCTGTTTTAATTTTCAGCCAGATCCATGAATCCTGCCAAAAATTAAAAAAAACAAAAAGCTTTTTTTGGCCCTGCAGGGTCCCAGTGAAACCCCCTAAGAGGTCTAGGGGGTCAGGGTGTTTCTACCCTGCCCCCTTTGTTTTTTTTTCATTTTTTGTGGGACTCGGTTTAACCGAGTCCCAAGATGGCTGACAGCACTTCCTGGTTGAAGTGTTGGCAGCCAATCAAATTTCAGTAGGGTTCCAGTAGGATTTTTGGCTCCCACATATCTATATTTTTTAACCTTAAATGTTTCTGAAACTACTGAATGGATTCTCACAAAATTTCAAAAAGCACGTTTTCTGGACCAATATCTAGCTTTCTGCCAAATTTGGTGTAATTCCGTTCAGCGGTTCGGGCTGTGGTTGTATTAAAAAAAGAAAAATCCCCGTAGACATAACATGGGGAAGCCGCATTTTGGGACCCCCCCTTCTTTCTTGGCCCTCGCTTGACGGGTCACCCCGAAATGTTCAACACAGCAGCTGAAGCAAAAAGGGGATTGTAAAACAAATTTCATGAAGATTCGTCAAGCGGCGCCAAAGTTACTGGCAAAAAAAATGCTTTTCCTATGGAAACTTTTGTGCTAACTATATCTACGTAATGGCGACCACTAGTAGGGTATGTATGTGTCTATATATATATATTACCTACTGTCGGTCGCCAGTAGGTAGTTATAGTTAGGACCTAGTTTCCATAGGAAAAGCGTTTTTTGATTTGCCAATAACTTTGGCGCCGTTTGATGAATCTTCACGAAATTTTCAAAACTAGTGGGGCGCTCCGGTCAGCTTCTGTCTTGAAAGTTTCGGGGTGAATTGTCAAGCGGGGGCCGAGAAAAAAGGGGGGTCCCAAAACGCATTTTCCCCATGTTATTTTCCATAGGAAACTTTAGACAAAGCTACAGCCCGAACTGCTGAACGGAATTACACCAAATTTGGCAAAAAGGAAGCCCTTGGTTCAGAAAGAGCCCTTTTTGTTAAATGGTGTAAATCCATTCAGTACTTCCTGAGAAATTAGAAAAAGAAAAAGTTTCAATATCTATGGCCGCGGTGGGTTCGCGAACCCTCCCGAGCACGAGCTTCATTCTCATTGGCTGCCAACACTCCAAACCAGGAACTGTTGGCAGCCAGTTTGTGTCTCGGATACCGAGTCAGAAGAAATCTGTTGAAAAAAAGGATGAAAAACAAGAAAAGGGGGCAGGGTAGGAACACCCTGACCCCCTAGGCCTGCTCTGGGGGTCCCACAAGGACCCCCCAGGGCCCCAAATTTTATTTAAAAAAAAATAAAAATAGAAGGCGCGCAGGGTGCACAACTCCAGGCAGAAAAAAATCCCCCAGAGTCTGGGGTTATTAAATAAGGGGTGGGGGGCTCGGGGGCTCCCCCAAGCCCCGGGGAGCACCACCTCCCCGGGGCACTAAAAATTGAAATTCGGGGGTCCGTAACGGAGCCCCAAGCCCTGGGGACCACCACCTCCCCGGGGCTTAAGAAATGAAGGAAGGGGGGCTGCGAGGCCCCCCCTCCAGGAGCCCATAGTGGCCCTGGGGACCGCCACCCCCCAGGACCGGCTCCTGCAATGTACCGGGGTACCCACCCCCAGGACATTGCTGTTTGCTATGACAGGGTGGGAGCACGGCTTCCGCCCTGTCATAGCAAACGCTGCTTTGCTTGATTGAAGCGAGAGTAGGAAAACCTGCTCTCGCTTCAATGAAGCAAAGCAGGATTGCTTTTGGGCAAGGGGAGCTGCATGTCAGCAGCTCCCCTTGCCCAAAAGCAATGCCGGCTCCCGCAGGAGGTGGGGAGCCGGCGGACCGTGGGTCATTGGGGCTCCCCCCACGGTCCCAATCACAGAGGCCAGGCCTCGGGGGATGGGGTCCCCGGGGCCAAAAATGGCCCGGGAGTGGGGCAGCGCGGTCCCCCCCTTTTTTCTAATAATTAAAAAAAAAGATTTGGGCATGCCCCGGGGGATGGGGTCCCAGGGGCGAATATAAATTAATGGTAGTGGATGTTTTTTTTTCCGCCAAAGTTTGGAGTCACGACCCTAGCGCGGCGCTCAGCGCGGGCCCCTAGTGTAAACGCGAAGGGTGCGCGGCTCTCGGCGCAGCCCCCTGGTGTGAATGCGATGGGTGCACGGCTCTCAGCGCGGCCCCCTAGTGTGAATGCGATGGGTGCGCGGTTCCTTTAGTCGCGCAGGGTGCGCGGCTCCTTTAATCGTGCAGGGTGCGCAACTCCAAACAAAAATAATTAAGATTTTTTTATATAAACCTAGGGTATATGTTGGGTTATTGGGTGGCTCTAAAAAGAGCCCTTGTTTTCATTGGGAGATTGTTGTAGCTACATGTAAGTGCGGATGCAGAGCTTCAGGTTGTTGAGAAACACTCTGTTCCCTTGATCAGTGAAGTGTACTCCATCACTTCTGTAGATGCTATCCATATGGAAACGTAGATTGTTGTTATAGATGGAGCCCATCCTATGGTCTCTGAGATAAGCAGAAACAGCTTTATTGACATTTTTCTAGCTTTCTCAATCTGAGGACAAAATTGATTGGACCACTTCCATTTCTGTCTTTGGCATATGTTAGAGTATACAAAGGCAGTTTGGGGGAAAAGCAACATCAATTCTGCAAAGGTGTCTTTCATTAGCATTTCCAGACCTACCACAGTCAATGTGCCTAGGTCATTGCCACCACAGTGCACAATCATGAGGTCAGGGGGTTGGAGATGTAAAAAGGTTTTAACCAAAGGCATCAATTGGTGCCACTTTAATCCTCTCTGTCCAATCCATTTAATGTCTACATTTTGCAAAGCTAGGTTTTTGTCAATACCTCTGTGTTCAGCATACCTTTTGCACCAGAAAACATAGCTGTGCCCAACAATCCACACAGAAAGCATCTTGAAGGGATGTCTGTAGGTAATCAAAAGATGTCTGTAGCTGAAGTAGTCAGTTGGTAGAATGAGAGGTATCTAAAATGGTGGAGAGGATGCTGTTTTTAAGAAAGTAGAGAATTGATTGGCTGTATAAGAACATTGTACATTCAAAAATAGGGTGCCAACTCTTTATCTGGGGGGGGGGCAAGATGGCGTCTGAGGGATAACACCAACGCGATGCTCCACGATCTGGCCCCCATGAAAAATGCTTTTCAACCGCGTTTAAAATAAAGCGATAACAGAATCCTGCATCTTACAAGACGCCACAAGGGAAGATGTGTGTATCCATCCCTGTATCTCCTTACCGGATCGAGCCGCTGAAGAGCGCTGTGTAGCGGCAGCCAGCACAGCTCAGCATGAAGCACTCGCACGCCAAGCCTCAACGCTAACAGTGCTGCCGTCAATCGGTGATCCCTGATGTCTCTCGGCCTGCGGCGCTACTCTCCATCGGTGCAGACACGGCGCGAGAGTCAGGCGGTGAGTTACGGCAACCTGCTCGTGGCAAGGGAAATACTCCTGGCTATTCAGCGGCTCGGGCAGTACACTGCTTTCCTGACCGCTCGATACATTTTTGGGGCGCTTTGCTGCAGGCGCAGGACACGACACGCTCAACACGCTCAAGCTAGGATGACTGGCAGGGGGGCGAAAACGGCAAAAGTGAACAGCGCACAGATTGGCGCTCAAACACAAGCAACTCGGCAGTCAGGCACCTTAACAGCGGAGAACCGGCAGAAAAGAATGGACAACCATGGGGGCAAAGGCAAAGCACTGGAGAGGAGAGAAAAGTGGGAGAACTCTGACCAAGAGGTGACTGGGAATCAAGAAGGGAAAAACCCCAAAAAAGCGCTAGCAAAATCACAAAATGCGCCTGGGTACTGTCAACCCCTAATTACAAGTAGCTTTGGACCAACAGGGGGGGCAGGCTCTAAGACTGACACCGTAGCAAGCAAGGTGAAAGTAGTAGAAACTACACCAAATGAGGCAAGAGAGGAGACTGCGGATATTGACACAGTTAAAGATACCATCCAACAACACGCCTCTCGTCCTCAGAACAGAAGGACACGGCTACATTCAAGTTGCACTCTACCCCCCTAGATACCCCCTTAGCCAACCCAGAAAATGGGCAAGATGTTTATGCCCATGATATCCCCGAGCAGGAACCCCCTGCTAATTCACAAAACTGCATGGATGGGGACGATACTGATGGCAAGGAAGAAACAAATAATAGCATAATACGTAAGAGGACCAAAGCCTGGCTAGATGGAGCCTCAGGGACAAACTGCCAAAGCACCTGTGCCTCACCCCTCAACAAGAATTGTGACGTACCCAAGACACCGGATAATCTCATGGAAAAGTATTACTCCCTAACTGAAGAATCAGAAATCTCTGATATAAGCATATCAGCTTCAGCATCAGCGTCAAGCGAAGAAGATGGGCAAAATGACAACAGAAGTTCAAACACAGAGCACTCTAAAAACAGACATGGCCAGAGGAAAGTCCAGAAAAAGAAGAAGGAAGGCCGGCAAAGAAGTTGGGATACACCCGACAGAGGCAGCGCAGCCGAGTTGAGATGGAATTACTCTGCCACACAATTAACCGTCATGTCAGACACAACGGTAACCTCAGGTGGCAACCGCACAATCATCGGCAGTGACGGCGGAAACAAGGAAGGGAAAGATGGTGCAAAGATGGAGCCTGCACTGGCAACAGTTTTACAGACTATCAAAAGCTTTCAGGAGGAAGTCAAAGCCGACAGTCATAGATCACGCTTACCCGCTAAAAAACTCAAAGGAACCGTTAGGAAGGTTAGTAAAACCTGCGCGGAGATTGCTGATCGGATGGCTTCTGTCGAAATACAAACAGAAAATCTTGAGAAAGACATGGCTGCACTTACAACCCAAGGGGAACAACAGGACGGCATAGCCAAAGACCTCATATGGAAGATGGAAGAGCAGGAAAACAGACAACGGCGCAATAACCTCCGCTTTCTAGGTATTCCAGAGGGTGTGGAAGGGAACGACCCTAAGGGCTACATGGTTACGCTTCTCAAAGGGGCCTTCCCAGAGCTGCATACATGGGACTGGGATAAGGAAATCCAACGGGCACATAGATTCCCGCTAACCCCCTCCAAACGTGCATCAACTACTCCTCAGCACCCCCGCGCTATTCTTCTGTACTTTGGGAACTTTCTACTACGCCAAGCTTTGTATGATCTGGCCAGACCAACGAATAAAAGGGCTTTGGATGGGGTAACTTTCTTCACAAGACCGGATTTCGCCCATGCCACAGTCGAACGAAGATGGCGGCTCAGGCAGCTCTTTGCCCCTTTCCAACAACTAGGGGTTGATGTATATCTTTAAAATCCGGCGCGCCTAAAAATTGTGTATAAAGGGACCACTCGCAGCTTTATTTCCGAGATCCAGGCCAGAATATACCTGCAGGAAATCACTAGGCAAACCGGAAACAAGTAATAATAGATAATAAGACTCTGAGCGAGTGCTCCAAATATAATCAATTGGGAAACAATGGCTTTACAATCCTACTGTTAGGCTTCTTGGGTATTAACATCTTTCTTGTCTCCTAGTACTTGCACGAGGACAATCATGCTGAAATGCTTTATTTGGCATAAGTATATTGTATATAATGTTGGAAAGCTTTGTCGAATTTCTAACTGAGAGAACAGGGGACGGGGCGGATCGCTGGAAAAGCGGGGCTTTCTCCCTCGAATGCCATTAACCTGGCCTTGGCGAGGCCAGGTAACCTCAAGTATAGGTGGGGGGGTGGGGGGGGGACACAGGGGGAACTGAGGGGGGGTGGGCCTAGAGAAAGGGAAATCACAAACAGAAGGCTTTTTGCTTGCTCTAGGAAGGACAAGGGTGGGTTTCTTTCCTCCTTTTTCTCTTTTAAGCACTAATGAGTAAGCTACGCATTGCCACAATTAATATATGCGGCCTTAATGATTTTAAGAAAAGACAGAACACAACAGCTGCACTAAGGCTATTAAATGCAGATATAATTTGTATGCAGGAAACGCATATTGAAAATTCACAGAGAAATCTTTTAGGGACACTTGGGTATGTTTTGGTAGGGGCCACAACGCAGAATTCTCGGACACGGGGGGTTGCAATTTTGGCTTCAAATCATACGCTACAATTCAGCCGTACATCAGTGGACCAGTTAGGGAGATGGGTCATCACTCAATTTCATAGAAAGACAGGAGATCCACTCACCATCTGCTCCATATATGGCAGTAACCTGGATGATCCAACAGTAATTCAGTATATTAATAATGAATTAGCCAATTGGCCACTCCTGATAATAATTTGTGGGGATCTAAATATAAATTTACCAGCAGATTGGAATTTGAGACAGGAGCCAAGGGGGATTTATAAGGGTCGCAAACCAAAAGTGTATAGGGCACTAAGGACACTATGTCAGGAACATGCACTCATGGATCTTTGGAATTGGCAAAACCCTACAAACCCTGGCTATATCTTTTTCTCTCATCCACATAGTAAACATGTTAGAATAGACTATATCCTAGCTACCCACTTGCTACTTTGGGACTGCAGAATAGAAAAGACACCACGAATATTGGCTGACCATAACCCATTAATTGTAGAGATCAAGATGAGAGGGCTTAGGGGTGGCACAACGCCTACATGAAGCTTTGAGCGGGCACTTCTTTTTAATGAGGAATATTGTGATCTTATGAAGGGGTGGATACCCCAATTTCTCAAAGAGAATATAGGAAGTGCCAGTATTGATATAGTTTGGGATACACTCAAGGCAGGAATTCGGGGGGAAACACTCCGCTTCTCCATCACAATGAATAAAAAAAAACAAGCAATAATGAAGGAGAGATTAGCAAGATTATCAACTGCAGAAGAGGAGCTGATTACTGTAGCTCAAAATGGAGGTGAACATAAGGAAGCACAATTAAAGGTTCTGGCTGCTAAATCAGCTATAATGGAGATAATTGCTAAAGGTGTGGCTGACAAACTGGCCGCCCAGCGGGAGGAGGCTTATGAATGTAGCGAGCGGGTGGGCCATCATTTTGCCATCAGAACGAGACAAAAGGCAACCCGGAACTTAATTACAGAGATTGAAGATCCAGTGAAGGGACTAACCTCAGACCCTGTCGAGATCCGAAAGGTTTTTCACTCCTAATATCAAAAGCTTTACCATGAAGAGCTGCAAAAAAACCCGTCAGAGATGGCGATATATCTTAACCAGACCCCCAAAGAACGATTTACAAGGGATGAACAACTACCGATGGAAGAGCTCCCCCAATGGCTAGAGATATTGTTATGTATTAATAGCCTACCAAGTGGCAAGGCTACAGGCTTTGATAATATACCTCTTGAATTTTATAAAAAAAATTCAACACAGCTAAAAGAATGTATGACGCATCTGGTTATACACGTCTTTAAAGGAGGTAGACCCCCAGAGTCGTGGTCGCAAACTAAAATTATAATATTTCTTAAAAAGAACAAAGCACCGACTGATCCTGGTTCGTACCGTCCCATTACATTGATCAACTCAGATACTAAGATTTATTCTAAAATGCTAGCTATGCGTCTGACCTCGGTAATCCATACGGTTATCTCCACACGACAACATGGCTTCATCCCTGGCCGCAGGACGACCAATCATATCCGCAGAGCCATTACACTTCTTGATGCAAAAAATGTTAACAAAGAACCTTTAGCACTGATTTTCCTGGATGCGGAGAAGGCCTTTGAAAGAGTCTCCTGGCCCTTTCTTTGGGAGGCTCTGTCAAGGGTTGGGGTTGGAAACGCTTTTTTGCAAGCCTTTAAAATGCTATACGTTCGCCCCACTGCAAAGCTAATGGTGAATGGAGTTTTAACCGACAGCTTCAACATAATGAGAGGTACCAGACAGGGCTGCCCGAGTTCGCCACTCTTATTTGCAATTTATATTGATTCTTTTTTACGACAGCTAGAGCATAATCACATTATCAGACCAATTATCACAAACGGCTGGGAAACTAAAGTCTTGGCATACGCCGATGACATTGCCGTAGTAACCCCTGAAATAGCTATCGGTGAAATTGAAATAGAGGCGACAAGATTTGGGAGACTCTCCGGGTACTCTCTCAATCGCAACAAAACTCAAATTATCTGCAATGAGTATGCTAAGATTAATGATGCACGAGTGGTGGAAAAAGCAACATATCTGGGCATAGAAATTACTGCAAATACTGATTGTCTTGTGAAAAACAATATTGAACCATTAATTACCAAAAGCAAATCAGAATTGGCTAGATTACATAATCTACATTTATCTATAATTGGTAGATGCAATAGCATCAAAATGCTGTTTTTCCCAAACTTTCTGTACCTGCTGCGGGCTATTCCCCTAGAATTTGATGGTAAATGTCTTAAAACAATTGAAGATTTATTTTCAAGATTTGTCTGGGTGTATGCGAGGCCCAGAAGAGCATTTAAATATCTCTCACTACCTAAAGAAAGGGGAGGGCTGGCCCTGCCAAACATCAAACTCTATTATTGGGCCATTACCATACTGCATAGTTTAACTCTTATTCAAGAAAAACCGAGAGCAGGTAGGAGTGAAGAGATGCCATCACCACTCGAGCTTGTTATGGGGACAGAGGCATGGGGATGGGTCTGGCGACACATGAACGATAACCATTATAAGAAAGTCCGCTTTAAGACATTACAAGACGACTACAAGGTTATAAAATACATGTTGAAGCTTATCGGGCTTGGCAGTTTGAATTTTTATACACCACTATGTAATAACCCTATGCTGCCAGAGATTTTTAAAAGTCCTATTGTAGAGAGATGGAGAGACGCAGGTTTGATTAAACTTGGGGATTTATTCTCCCTAAATGGGCTGGTAACATTTGAAAATTTAAGGGAGCGGTTTGGGATGGAGAATAGAGACTTTTTCAAATTTTTACAAATCCGAGACTTTTTGTCTAAAAAAGTGGGAGGACCGAATGGGTTTTTGAACATTGATATTATGGATAAACTTAGAAAAAATAGAGACTTATCCATTGGTTTTGTATACAATTTGTTTAACTCATTAATGGTAGATGACATGGAGGATCGAGCGGCAAAGTGGAAGGCAGAGGTTGGTGTTACAGAGGACTTATTTTATCATTCAATTAATTTAGCTCAGAATATTTTAGTACCTGCCCGGCTACAGGCGCGATACTATAAATCGTGTTTTTCATTATACTATACCTCGAAAAAAATCACTAAGTGGGGAACAGGGAGAGGAACTGCCTGCCCGCGCTGCGATCTATTTCAAGCAGACCTTAGCCATATCTTTGCCACCTGCAATGTTTTGGACAAATTAAAAAGTGAAATTGCCAGGTTCTATAATGAAGGCTTGGGGATTACCTGCTCTCTTTCTCCAACATTAATTGGTCTTGGGGTAGACCAGGACCTTCAGGAGACTCCGGGGGAAAAACTAGTGTTTATCGGCATGGCAATATTATGCCTCTGCCTTGCTTCGGCATGGCTGGACCCTAATCCACCGGGGTTTCAGCAGTGGCTTACTCGGTTAACTGCAAATTACAATCTAGAGAAAGCTATCTATGCAAGGAGGGGATCACGCTCTCGGAAGAAAGGGCTAGAAATCTGGGCACCCTTGACCAGATGGCTGGCAAATAATGAGTGAGTAACTAAAAGTGTTGTTGGAATTTAAAATTGAGTTTGGAAAACCACAAGAGACTGACCAACCCTCTGATGGGTGGGGGGGGAGGCAAGGGCGGGGGAGGGTTTAAAATTTGAAAATGCATAATGCAATATTTTCATATTTTTTCTCTCTCTCTATTTTAGATATGAGCTGTCTTCAATATGATGTATACAAATGTATAACTTTGTGAATTGCTTAACTGTTATTTCATTATTAATAAAAAGATTTTTTTTTAAAATAGGGTGCATTTTACTTTGTTTAAAAAGCAAGTTTCTTATTGGTTGGTAAAAAATGTTTGAAAGGTACAGTAGAAAGGATAAGGTCATGTTTTGCAAAGCCAACCACACCTGCTGTTTCCATTTGCAACATTGTGTTGTGAACTTGAAAATATGGTGAACTTGTGACCTGTCAGTTAAGTTGAATGTTCCATGACCTGTTACTATGGAAACTGGCATTAAGCAGAAGGGGTGAAGAAGTCAGTTGATAAGGGTTATTATCTGTAACCAATGGAAATGTGGGGCATATTAGCAAGACCCACGTTAAAATTATCGCCGTTTTAGCGGCAGGAAACTGCCGCTAAAACGGCGATAATGGGCTTGCTAATATGCGTTATAGAATTCCAATAGAAGCCCAGGTTAGATGTGCAGGACATCTAACCTGGGCTTCTATTGGAATTCTATAACGCATATTAGCAAGCCCATTATCGCCGTTTTAGCGGCAGTTTCCTGCCGCTAAAACGGCGATAATTTTAACGTGGATCTTGCTAATATGCCCCTGTGTTCTACAATTTGAAAAACTCTGGGAAGCAATGTTATTTGTTGCTTATGTGTATTTGTATGGAGAAAGAGAGGGAAACCTTGCCATTACTGGTTTTGCCTTGCTGAGTCTGGTGCATTATATTGATTGTGTGTAAAAGAAAATCCTGTCAGAGTTGTGAGATTGAGCTAAAGAATGATGATGGATTAAACCCAGATCAGTTGACTGGGGGTGAGTGTTTGATTGGCTCAAACGTTCCGTCCATCATCCCCTTTTGTATCGCTTTGGTCGCCCTAAGTTGGCGGGGGTATGCCCAGACGTGGGTCCCTTGCTCACTTTGCCACTGGATTCAAGCAAGCCTGGCTGATGACGGCTGAAATGCCAGAAACCGGTCCTAGGATGCTTGTTTCCGGTCCAGGGAAGACATGGCTTGGCAGTTCGGGCTGGACTGTTCCCATGAGGCACAGGGTCAGACTGATTTGCATATGGCCATGCCTGAACTGGGGTGGTGGAGTGAGCTAAAGAATGATGATGGATTAAACCCAGATCAGTTGACTGGGGGTGAGTGTTTGATTGGCTCAAACGTTCCGTCCATCATCCCCTTTGTATCGCTTTGGTCGCCCTAAGTTGGCGGGGGTATGCCCAGACGTGGGTCCCTTGCTCACTTTGCCACTGGATTCAAGCAAGCCTGGCTGATGACGGCTGAAATGCCAGAAACCGGTCCTAGGATGCTTGTTTCCGGTCCAGGGAAGACATGGCTTGGCAGTTCGGGCTGGACTATTCCCATGAGGCACAGGGTCAGACTGATTTGCATATGGCCATGTCTGAACTGGGGTGGTGGAGTGAGCTAAAGAATGATGATGGATTAAACCCAGATCAGTTGACTGGGGGTGAGTGTTTGATTGGCTCAAACGTTCCGTCCATCATCCCTTTTTGTATCGCTTTGGTCGCACTAAGTTGGCGGGGGTATGCCCAGACGTGGGTCCCTTGCTCACTTTGCCACTGGATTCAAGCAAGCCTGGCTGATGACGGCTGAAATGCCAGAAACCGGTCCTAGGATGCTTGTTTCCGGTCCAGGGAAGACATGGCTTGGCAGTTCGGGCTGGACTGTTCCCATGAGGCACAGGGTCAGACTGATTTGCATATGGCCATGTCTGAACTGGGGTGGTGGAGTGAGCTAAAGAATGATGATGGATTAAACCCAGATCAGTTGACTGGGGGTGAGTGTTTGATTGGCTCAAACGTTTCGTCCATCATCCCCTTTTGTATCGCTTTGGTCGCCCTAAGTTGGCGGGGGTATGCCCAGACGTGGGTCCCTTGCTCACTTTGCCACTGGATTCAAGCAAGCCTGGCTGATGACGGCTGAAATGCCAGAAACCGGTCCTAGGATGCTTGTTTCCGGTCCAGGGAAGACATGGCTTGGCAGTTCGGGCTGGACGGTTCCCATGAGGCACAGGGTCAGACTGATTTGCATATGGCCATGTCTGAACTGGGGTGGTGGAGTGAGCTAAAGAATGATGATGGATTAAACCCAGATCAGTTGACTGGGAGTGAGTGTTTGATTGGCTCAAACGTTCCGTCCATCATCCCCTTTTGTATCGCCTTGGTCGCCCTAAGTTGGCGGGGGTATGCCCAGACGTGGGTCCCTTGCTCACTTTGCCACTGGATTCAAGCAAGCCTGGCTGATGACGGCTGAAATGCCAGACACCGGTCCTAGGATGCTTGTTTCCGGTCCAGGGAAGACATGGCTTGGCAGTTCGGGCTGGACTGTTTCCATGAGGCACAGGGTCAGACTGATTTGCATATGGCCATGTCTGAACTGGGGTGGTGGATTGAGCTAAAGAATGATGATGGATTAAACCCAGATCAGTTGACTGGGGGTGAGTGTTTGATTGGCTCAAACGTTCCGTCCATCATCCCCTTTTGTATCGCTTTGGTCGCCCTAAGTTGGCGGGGGTATGCCCAGACGTGGGTCCCTTGCTCACTTTGCCACTGGATTCAAGCAAGCCTGGCTGATGACGGCTGAAATGCCAGAAACCGGTCCTAGCATGCTTTTTCCGGTCCAGGGAAGACATGGCTTGGCAGTTCGGGCTGGACTGTTCCCATGAGGCACAGGGTCAGACTGATTTGCATATGGCCATGTCTGAACTGGGGTGGTGGAGTGAGCTAAAGAATGATGATGGATTAAACCCAGATCAGTTGACTGGGGGTGAGTGTTTGATTGGCTCAAACGTTCCGTCCATCATCCCCTTTTGTATCGCTTTGGTCGCCCTAAGTTGGCGGGGGTATGCCCAGACGTGGGTCCCTTGCTCACTTTGCCACTGGATTCAAGCAAGCCTGGCTGATGACGGCTGAAATGCCAGAAACCGGTCCTAGGATGCTTGTTTCCGGTCCAGGGAAGACATGGCTTGGCAGTTCGGGCTGGACTGTTCCCATGAGGCACAGGGTCAGACTGATTTGCATATGGCCATGTCTGAACTGGGGTGGTGGAGTGAGCTAAAGAATGATGATGGATTAAACCCAGATCAGTTGACTGGGGGTGAGTGTTTGATTGGCTCAAACGTTCCGTCCATCATCCCCTTTTGTATCGCTTTGGTCGCCCTAAGTTGGCGGGGGTATGCCCAGACGTGGGTCCCTTGCTCACTTTGCCCCTGGATTCAAGCAAGCCTGGCTGATGACGGCTGAAATGCCAGAAACCGGTCCTAGGATGCTTGTTTCCGGTCCAGGGAAGACATGGCTTGGCAGTTCGGGCTGGACTGTTTCCATGAGGCACAGGGTCAGACTGATTTGCATATGGCCATGTCTGAACTGGGGTGGTGGAGTGAGCTAAAGAATGATGATGGATTAAACCCAGATCAGTTGACTGGGGGTGAGTGTTTGATTGGCTCAAACGTTCCGTCCATCATCCCCTTTTGTATCGCTTTGGTCGCCCTAAGTTGGCGGGGGTATGCCCAGACGTGGGTCCCTTGCTCACTTTGCCACTGGATTCAAGCAAGCCTGGCTGATGACGGCTGAAATGCCAGAAACCGGTCCTAGCATGCTTTTTCCGGTCCAGGGAAGACATGGCTTGGCAGTTCGGGCTGGACTGTTCCCATGAGGCACAGGGTCAGACTGATTTGCATATGGCCATGTCTGAACTGGGGTGGTGGAGTGAGCTAAAGAATGATGATGGATTAAACCCAGATCAGTTGACTGGGGGTGAGTGTTTGATTGGCTCAAACGTTCCGTCCATCATCCCCTTTTGTATCGCTTTGGTCGCCCTAAGTTGGCGGGGGTATGCCCAGACGTGGGTCCCTTGCTCACTTTGCCACTGGATTCAAGCAAGCCTGGCTGATGACGGCTGAAATGCCAGAAACCGGTCCTAGGATGCTTGTTTCCGGTCCAGGGAAGACATGGCTTGGCAGTTCGGGCTGGACTGTTCCCATGAGGCACAGGGTCAGACTGATTTGCATATGGCCATGTCTGAACTGGGGTGGTGGAGTGAGCTAAAGAATGATGATGGATTAAACCCAGATCAGTTGACTGGGGGTGAGTGTTTGATTGGCTCAAACGTTCCGTCCATCATCCCCTTTTGTATCGCTTTGGTCGCCCTAAGTTGGCGGGGGTATGCCCAGACGTGGGTCCCTTGCTCACTTTGCCCCTGGATTCAAGCAAGCCTGGCTGATGATGGCTGAAATGCCAGAAACCGGTCCTAGGATGCTTGTTTCCGGTCCAGGGAAGACATGGCTTGGCAGTTCGGGCTGGACTGTTCCCATGAGGCACAGGGTCAGACTGATTTGCATATGGCCATGTCTGAACTGGGGTGGTGGAGTGAGCTAAAGAATGATGATGGATTAAACCCAGATCAGTTGACTGGGGGTGAGTGTTTGATTGGCTCAAACGTTCCGTCCATCATCCCCTTTTGTATCGCTTTGGTCGCCCTAAGTTGGCGGGGGTATGCCCAGACGTGGGTCCCTTGCTCACTTTGCCACTGGATTCAAGCAAGCCTGGCTGATGACGGCTGAAATGCCAGAAACCGGTCCTAGGATGCTTGTTTCCGGTCCAGGGAAGACATGGCTTGGCAGTTCGGGCTGGACTGTTCCCATGAGGCACAGGGTCAGACTGATTTGCATATGGCCATGTCTGAACTGGGGTGGTGGAGTGAGCTAAAGAATGATGATGGATTAAACCCAGATCAGTTGACTGGGGGTGAGTGTTTGATTGGCTCAAACGTTCCGTCCATCATCCCCTTTTGTATCGCTTTGGTTGCCCTAAGTTGGCGGGGGTATGCCCAGACGTGGAGCCCTTGCTCACTTTGCCACTGGATTCAAGCCTGGCTGATGACGGCTGAAATGCCAGAAACCGGTCCTAGGATGCTTGTTTCCGGTCCAGGGAAGACATGGCTTGGCAGTTCGGGCTGGACTGTTCCCATGAGGCACAGGGTCAGACTGATTTGCATATGGCCATGTCTGAACTGGGGTGGTGGAGTGAGCTAAAGAATGATGATGGATTAAACCCAGATCAGTTGACTTGGGGGTGAGTGTTTGATTGGCTCAAACGTTCCGTCCATCATCCCCTTTTGTATCGAAAAGAAAATCCTGTCAGAGTTTGTGAGATTTTTCATTCAACACATTTATTTGCAAGGTGAGTTATACATTTGTGAGTTTTATTTTTAAAAAATTGACATTATTCTAATACTGTGTTGTTTGAAATATATTATTAAATGTAGAGATGTATATTGGAGTTTGTATAAGAAAGAGTCTGTAGAGTAATATGTGTATTTTTTAAGATGATTACTGATGTTATTAATTAAGCTTGTTTTTTAAGTCTGTACAAAGGTATAGTTGAATGATGCCGCATATTTTTAGATAGTTGGTTGAAGAAGCAGTACAAATGTGTAGTTTGAAAGATGTTCATATAAGGTGTAGTTTATTAGGCTTCATTTTTGTTCTCTCTACAAAGGTATAGTTCAATGCTACTGCATAATTATAGATACTTTGGTAAAGATGCAGCACAACTGTGCTGTTTGACAGATGATCATATAAGGTGTTAATAATTAGGTTTCTTTTATTAGTTTGTACAAAAGGTAAAGTTAAATGATGCCATATATTTTAAGATAGAATGGTGAAATAAGGTGCTGTTAATTAGGGTTCTTTTTGTAGTCTGAGCAAAGGTATAGTTGAATGATGCCACAAAATTTTAGATACAAAGGTGAAGATGTACAAAAAGTGTGGTTTTAAAAATGCTCATAAAGGTGTTGTTAATTAGCCTTCTTTCTTAAGTCTGTTGAGAGGTATAGTTTAATGATGTCGCATATTTGTAGATTGAATGGTCAAGATGTAGCTCAAAAGTAAACCACCACATATTACCCTTGCAGGCATGTTGTACTTATCTACTTAACTAGATAGTATGTAATGACTCATCTATGTGTTCAGACTCTATTTATACAGTTGTATGTATGCTTAGTGAACTATTGAGAGGTGCCTGAGCGATTACAGGAGTGCAAAGGAAGTGAATATGTGATTTTAAAACTACATGAGTAATGATTGACTGATTCCGTATTCTGCAATCACCCAGTTAGTATCCAAGCACTACCCATGCACTCATGCAATGACCCAGGCACTAACTCATGCACTGCTACAATCCCCTGAGCAGTACCCATGCAGTCCAGTCATCCCCCTGTCACTACCCATGCACTCCTCCAATCACCCATCCAGCATCATGTACTTATCCAATCACTCCGCCAAAACCCAAGCACTTATAAATTCACCATGCACTCTCCTTGCAGTACTCTAATCATCCAGTCACTACCCATGTACTCATGCAATGACCCAGGCACTAACACATGCAGTGGGACAATCACCTGTGCACTGCCCATGCAGTCCTCTAATCACCTTGGCACTACTCATTCACTCCTTCAATTACCCAGGTAGTACCCATGCACTCCTCCAATAACCCCGCCAGTACCATGTACTTATCCAATCACACCACCAAAACCCAAGCACTTATAAATTCACCATGCACTCTCCTTTCAGTACTCTAATCATCCAGTCACTACCCATGTACTCATGCAATGACCCAGGCACTAACTCATGCACTGCTACAATCCCCTGAGCACTACCCATGCAGTCCAGCCATCCCCCTGTCACTACCCATGCACTCCTCCAATCATCCATCCAGCATCATGTACTTATCCAATCACTCCGCCAAAACCCAAGCACTTATAAATTCACCATGCACTCTCCTTGCAGTACTCTAATCATCCAGTCACTACCCATGTACTCATGCAATGACCCAGGCACTAACACATGCAGTGGTACAATCACCTGTCCACTGCCCATGCAGTCCTCTAATCACCTTGGCACTCCTCATTCACTCCTTCAATTACCCAGGTAGTACCCATGCACTCCTCCAATAACTCTGCCAGTACCATGTACTAATCCAATCACCCTGCCAAAACCCAAGCACTTATAAATTCGCCATGCACTCTCATTGCAGTATTCTAATCATCCACTCACTACCCATGTACTCATGCAATTACCCAGGCACTAACACATGCAGTGGTACAATCACCTGTGACTGCCCATGCAGTCCTCTAATCACCTTGGCACTACTCATTCACTCCTTCAATTACCCAGGTAGTACCCATGCACTCCTCCAATAACCCCGCCAGTACCATGTACTTATCCAATCACACCACCAAAACCCAAGCACTTATAAATTCACCATGCACTCTCCTTTCAGTACTCTAATCATCCAGTCACTACCCATGTACTCATGCAATGACCCAGGCACTAACACATGCACTGCTACAATCCCCTGAGCACTACCCATGCAGACCTCTAACCATCTACACACTACTGATTCACTCCTCCAATTACCCAGGTAGTACCCATGCAGTCCAGCCATCTCTCGGTCAGTGCATATGCACTCCTCCAATCACCCATCCAGCATCATGTACTTATTCATTCACTCTGCTAAAACCCAAGCACTTATAAATTCACCATGCACTCTCCTTGCAGTACTCTAATCATCCAGTGACTACCCATGTACTCATGCAATGACCCAGGCACTAACTCATGCACTGCTACAATCCCCTGAGCACTCCCCATGCAGCCCAGCCATCTCCCTGTCACTGCCTATGGACTCCTCCAATCACCCAGTCAGCACCATGTACTTATCCAATCACTCTGCCAAAACCAAGCACTTAAAAATTCACCATGCACTCTCCTTGCACCACTCTAATCATCCAGTCACTACCCATGTACTCATGTAATGACCCAGACACTAACACATGCACTGCTACAATCCCTGTGCACTACCCATGTAGACCTCTAACCACCTACACACTACTGATTCACTCCTCCAAATACCCAGGTAGTACCCATGCAGTCCAGCAATCCCCCTGTCACTACCCATGCACTCCTCCAATCACCCATCCAGCATCATGTACTTATCTAATCACTCCGCCAAAACCCAAGCACTTATAAATTCACCATGCACTCTCCTTGCAGTACTCTAATCATCCAGTCACTACCCATGCACTCATGCAATGACCCATGCAGTAAGTCATGCACTGCTACAATCTCCTGAGCACTACCCATGCAGTCCAGCCATCGTCCTGTCACTGCCTATGCACTCCTCCAATCACCCAGTCAGCACCACGTACTTATCCAATCACTCCGCCAAAACCCAAGCACTTATAAATTCACCATGCACTCTCCTTGCACCACTCTAATCATCCTGTCACTACCCATGCACTCATGCAATGACCCAGGCACTAACTCATGCACTGCTGCAATCCCTTGAGCACTACCCATACAGTCCAGCCATCGCCCTGTGCACTGTACATGCACTCCTCAAATCAACCAGCCAGTACCATGTACTTATCCAATCGCTCCGCCAAGACCCAAGCACTTAAATTAGAAATTCACCATGCACTCTCCTTGCAGCACTCTAATCATCCAGTCACTACCCATGTACTCATGCAATGACCCAGGCACTAACTCATGCACTGCTACAATCCCCTGAGCACTACCCATGCAGTCCAGCTATCTCCCTGTCACTGCCTATGCACTCCTCCAATCACCCAGTCAGCACCATGTACTTATCCAATCACTCTGCCAAAGCCCAAGCACTTAAAAATTCACCATGCACTCTCCTTGCACCACTCTAATCATCCAGTCACTACCCATGTACTCATGTAATGACCCATGCACTAACAGATGCACTACTACAATCCCCTGTGCACTACCCATGCAGACCTCTAACCACCTACACACTACTGATTCACTCCTCCAATTACCCAGGTGGTACCCATACAGTCCAGCCATCTCTCAGTCAGTGCGTATGCACTCCTCCAATCACCCATCCAGCATCATGTACTTATCCATTCACTCTGCTAAAACCCAAGCACTTATAAATTCACCATGCACTCTCCTTGCAGTACTCTAATCATCCAGTGACTATCCATGTACTCATGCAATGACCCAGGCACTAACTCATGCACTGCTACAATCCCCTGAGCACTACCCATTCAGTCCTGCCATCTCCCTGTCACTGCCTATGCACTCCTCCAATCACCCAGTCAGCACCATGTACTTATCCAATCACTCTGCCAAAACCCAAGCACTTAAAAATTCACCATGCACTCTCCTTGCACCACTCTAATCATCCAGTCACTACCCATGTACTCATGTAATGACCCAGGCACTAACTCATGCACTGCTACAATCCCCTGAGCACTACCCATGCAGTCCAGCCATCTCCCTGTCACTGCCTATGCACTCCTCCAATCACCCAGTCAGCACAATGTACTTATCCAATCACTCCACCAAAACCCAAGCACTTAAAAATTCACCATGCACTCTCCTTGCAGTACTCTAATCATCCAGTCACTACCCATGCAGTCATGTAATGACCCAGGCACTAACACATGCACTGCTACAATCCCCTGTGCACTATCCATGCATACCTCTAACCACCTACACACTACTGATTCACTCCTCCAATTACCCAGGTAGTACCCATGCAGTCCAGCAATCCCTCTGTCACTACCCATGCACTCCTCCAATCACCCATCCAGCATCATGTACTTATCCAATCACTCCGCCAAATCCCAAGCACTTATAAATTCACCATGCACTCTCCTTGCAGTACTCTAATCATCCAGTCATTACCCATATACTCATGCACTGACCCAGGCACTAACACATGCACTGCTACAATCTCCTGAGCACTACCCATACAGTCCAGCCATCGCCCTGTCACTATCCATGCACTCCTCAAATCACCCAGCCAGTACCATGTACTTATCCAATCACCCTGCCAAAACCCAAGCACTTATAAAATCACCATGCACTCTCCTTGCAGCACTCTAATCATCCAGTCACTACCAATGTACTCATGCAATGACCCAGGCACTAACTCATGCACTGCTACAATCCCCTGAGCACTACCCATGCAGATCCCTAACCACCTACTGTGAGAAGTAGGCCTGGTATATGCTGTCCACTAATTATAGTGGGCACCTTGCACCAGTCCAAACAACCCCTTATTGGAGATAGGTTAAAGACAACCTTTATTGAAAGATATCCTAGTGGTAGCTATGGAGAGCAGCCTTCAGGCTAAGTCTTGAAGGAATGTAAAGCAGCTTGTTTTACCAGTCTATAATCTCTTGAGTGACCAAATGAAAGAGGACCACACCAGGTATATATTTAAAATATATGTATTTAGTCTTAAACACACCCCTCTAGTCTCTTTATGAGGCTAGAGTTTGAAGTACATACGTTACAAGTCAGTTATCAACAGTAATAGCACAAATACACGTTTGAGCCCTAGGGGCGTACCAAACCATATACCAATAAAGTGGTATAAGAACCACGACTGAGCTAGACACAAGGCCTAGAGCCTGTAGAAGTGCTTGGCCCTCAAGGAACCACCCAAGGTAGTGACACAGGGGACCCACGGGGGACGCGTGCAGTGTGAGAACACAGCCACGAGCCGCCGTTGACTTCTATGGGGAATGTCGCGGTTGGAGTTTTAAAGAAAAGGGACACTTAGAGGAGGACTTGGAGCAAACCCCTTTAGAACTAGGTTGTTCTAGAGTCTATACCCACGGGAGCACCGGAGTACTCGAGTTACCTCACCCAGGGAAGCCGGGTGCATAGGTGTCTTTTGGGGTCGGGTTTCGTCGTCGTTTTCAATGGCGATCTGCTGCAAAGTGGTGCTGGCGACCAAGTCGAAAGTGTTCGGGTGGATCCAAAGGTGGATCGAAGATCTGAAGAACCTGAAAGCAGAGGGGACAGAGTCTGGGTCACTAGCCAGTGACCAGGAAGATGATTAGCAGATGCCCACCGATGTCGGGTGCTTCAGGTAGGTTGACGGTCATCTTGACTCTTCAGCCACGAGGTCCAGGAGGCGTCGACGACAGCCAGGAGCTGGATTCGAGCTGTCCCACGACGTCTGTCGATTGCAGGGGTGTCGGCGGCCAGATTGGACCCAACAAGCTTGGCAACGGCAAGTCTCGTGGAAATAGAAAAAGGACGTTGATGCAGACCAGCAAGGTCTGGGGGACTCACCCAGCGAGGATAAGTCAGGGCACTTCTAGAGCAATCAGGGAAGCCCAATTAAAAGAAGAGTTGCCTTCGGGAGGGCCCACTAGCCAACGGACTAGTGACCACGAAGGAGCCTCGAGTGGAGGCACTTGGAGCTGGCTCACAGGACACTCGTGAAGTGGAGGCCAGTGATCTTCGGTGCAGTCGGTGCTGGAGGCGGGGGCTACTCGGTGCCCAAAGCACAACTTCGTGGGAGCCCAGAAAGAGGATGCACTTGCAAAAGTTCTCGTGTCCAGGGGTCACGGTTCCACGTTACCCACGACAGCTACGGGCCTCAGCTTTGCTGGGAACTCAGGGCAGCCTCGGGGAAGTCTGGAAATCCACCTCTGGTGATGCAAAGACTTCGGCGTCCGGCGGGAGCTTCAGCGATGCAGACCAGACAATTGCTTCTTTGGTGCCTGCCAAGCAGGGGAGTCACTCCTTGACCCCACGGGAGATTCTTCAGTCCTCTAATCTTAAAGTAGAGCGTCGAAGGTCCAGGATTCTGTATCAGAGTTTCGTCCAGGTAAATCTCTCGTCCTAAGGACAGGGGTCCCATACTTATACTAAGTTAGGGGGTTGGACATACTCTGGGGACCCACCTATGGGAGGGTCAGGGAAGAGGGTGGTTACACCCATTCCCTTTGTCCAGTTTCGCGCCAGAGCAGGGGCAGGTAGCCCCTGCAACCGGTTTGAACTGGCATATGCACAGGGACACCAAATGTGCCCCCAGTGCAGGACTTCAAAGCACCAGAGGGTGCTCCCGCCCAGCCCCGATACACACTATCCTGTCTGGGGAGGTGGTTACACCTCCTTGCAACAGGAAACCTATTGTCCAGGCCTCCCCTGCCGGAGTTTCAGTCAGCAGTAGGAGGCCAGTCCCGTGTCTGTGGCAGCGGCATCCATTTTGTGATGCCAGGGCTCTGGAAAGAAGTTACCGGGTAGCCCGGTGTGTACATGTCTCTCCCTCTAGAAGGATGGAATGCTACCCCCGCCGCCAGGACAAGCAGGGGGGGTAGTATTCCAAGATGTTTGACACCAAACACGACATGTTTTGGTGCAGCCAGTCCAAAGTTAGCATTGTATCGCGAGGATATAATGCGCTTAAGAGTATATGGTCAGGCTGTACCACAAACAGCATCAGAGGAGGGACTCCGAACGCTGTAGAGGGGCTCTGCTCATGCAGGGGCACCCTCTCACATAAGAACCAAGCACTCTGCCTTCAGGATTGGTAAGGCCTGCCATAGGAGTGACTTATAGGTTTATATGTGTGTGCAATGGTAGTGATATAGGTAACCTATATCACAGTAAGGGGTGCATGCACCTCCTTACCCAGGCTGCAGTAGCAGCCCTGTGGTGTCATTTTGGATGGCCTTCCAGGGGTGGCACAATACATGCTGCAGCCCCTGGTAGGTCTCTGCGGTACCTATGCCCTGGGTACATAGTATACCATATACTAGGGACTTATAAGGGCACTACAGATTCCAATCAGAGATGTGCCTAAGGCACATGGAAACCATTTTATAGAGGAAGCAGATAGACTGGGGCCCTGAATAGCAGGATCCCAGTCCAACTAAGTCATAAACCAGCAAAACACCAGAAAAAAAGTGGGGGCAACCATATAGTCAGATTCCACCTTCCTACACCTACACACTACTGATTCACTCCTCCAATTACCCAGGTAGTACCCATGCAGTCCAGCAGTACCCCTGTCACTACCCATGCACTCCTTCAATCACCCAGCCAGCAGCATGTACTTATCCAATCACTTCGCCAAAACCCAAGCACTTATAAATTCACCATGCACTCTACTTGCCGCACTCTAATCATCCAGTCACTGCCAGAAACCGGTCCTAGGATGCTTGTTTCCGGTCCAGGGAAGACATGGCTTGGCAGTTCGGGCTGGACTATTCCCATGAGGCACAGGGTCAGACTGATTTGCATATGGCCATGTCTGAACTGGGGTGGTGGAGTGAGCTAAAGAATGATGATGGATTAAACCCAGATCAGTTGACTGGGGGTGAGTGTTTGATTGGCTCAAACGTTCCGTCCATCATCCCCTTTTGTATCGCTTTGTTCGCCCCTAAATTGGCGGGGTATGCCCAGACGTGGGTCCCTTGCTCACTTTGCCACTGGATTCAAGCAAGCCTGGCTGATGACGGCTGGAATGCCAGAAACCGGTCCTAGGATGCTTGTTTCCGGTCCAGGGAAGACATGGCTTGGCAGTTCGTGCTGGACTGTTCCCATGAGGCACAGGGTCAGACTGATTTGCATATGGCCATGTCTGAACTGGGGTGGTGGAGTGAGCTAAAGAATGATGATGGATTAAACCCAGATCAGTTGACTGGGGGTGAGTGTTTGATTGGCTCAAACGTTCCGTCCATCATCCCCTTTTGTATCATTTTATAGAGGAAGCAGATAGACTGGGGCCCTGAATAGCAGGACCCCAGTCCAACTAAGTCATAAACCAGCAAAACACCAGGAAAAAAGTGGGGGCAACCATATAGTCAGATTCCACCTTCCTACATAACCCCCCAAACGAAAGGAGATAAGGCTAACCTTGACCAGTTGAGCCTTTATTGACTAAGTGGCCATATAAGGAAGCACCTGCACTAGCATGGTTGCCCCCTGTCTTATGGTCCACTAAGCAATCCCTCACCCTAAGGGTATGAGAGGGTCTCCACCATGGGGAATTACTACCTGTGGTGTGCTTTGGTAAAGTACAAGGATGGTGAGGTGTCTGAGTAGGGAAGTGAGGCCCTAGGAAGGTTGGTCTCAGCTTCCTCAGATCACTGGTCACCATGTATGCCTGTCTTTCCATGACTGAGTTGCACTTTGCTCTAAGGGTCAACCTTTGGCTGCCTAGAGCTGGGGGTTGGGTCCCTTTGGATGGACCACTGGAGGGACATGGCAGGTTTGGAACCTTTTGGTCCCAGGTTTGCCCTTGCCTAACAGAGTCCTTCTGGGGAGGTCCCTACACAAAGGTATGGGGGATCCCTCAGTGTGTTGAGGAATTTTCACCTGGCTAGGGCTACTAGACTAGGTGCCCCTAATCTGCTGATGGGGGGGTTCCTCTGGACAGGGGGCCCTGGGGGGTCCACTGACCTCCCTGACTTCTGCAGCCCTGGGCTGACTGAGGCAGGGTAGAGAGGGCAGGTTACCTGCTCCAGACTGGGTACCACCTTGGAAGGGTCCTCTGCCATCAGGGGTGTGGCCAGGCCAGGCCTGACTACCTCTGGGGCAGCTCCTTCACTAGGGGTAGGGTCAGTTCCCTGAGGAGGCTGACCCTTACCTACTGTCTGGAGGGAAGAAGACTTTTCTTCAACCCTTGTGCTCTCTTTTGGGGAGAGTGGGCCATTCTTCCAGGCTCCATCTCTCCAAAATTTCCCTGGGCTTGGGCTGTGGCCATCACAGCCCCACTAACCTTTACAGGGACGCCCAGCATTCTCAGATGTGTTTGGTGTTCAACTTCAGCCCAGGCTGAAACTTCCAGATCATTGCCCATCAGGCAATCTACAGGCAAGTTGGGGGACACTGCCACTCTTTTGGGCCTGTGACCCCTTCCCAGCTGAGATTGACTATGGCCATGGGGTGATCTGTTCTGACACCATCTATGTTGGTCACCTGGTATTTAAACTCAGGTAAAGCTGGTGAGGGGGACTAGTTTCCCTGCCACGATGGTGACACTAGCCCCTGTGTCCCTAAATGCCACAGCTTTCTGACCATTAATTATTGGCTCCAGTCTGTACTTGCCCAATGCATTGGGACCCATGGTAAAGGTGGCAAATCCTATACCACCATCAGAGTCAGAGGAGTCTGTTGAGGGGGTCCTGTCTAAACAAGGGCCCACCTCTGTTCCTCTTGCAAAAGCACCTAACTTTTTGGGTGCACTACTCCCAACTGGAGGATTACTACTAGTAGTACCAGGAGGGGTGGTAGTAGTTGTTGGAGGAACATTTTCTTTATTGCCAATCCTGGGGCAACTGGGATCTGTTTTCCAGTGTCCAGGCTTTTTACAGACATGGCAATAGGGTTTCTTTTCAGGAGAGGAAGGAGTTTGGGACCCACCCCCAGAAGAGGACTTTTGTGGCCCTGTAGTGGACTTATCCTTAGATTTATCCCCACTTTTCTCTTGGGACTTGGTAGAATCTTTCTTCTGGTCACCCCCTGATTCTTAGGCCTTACCCTGGTTCTGACCCATTTGTCTGCCTTCTTTCCCAATTCTTGGGGAGAGGTCAGATCAGAGTCCACCAGGTACTGGTGTAAAAGCTGGTTTTGACAATTATTAAGGATCTGCTCCCTCATAATCAAATTGTACAATCCTATGAAGTCATGCACCTTGCTGCCATGTATCCAACCTTCCAGAGCCTTAGTAGCACAATCTACAAAATCAATCCAGTCTTGAGTCTGAGCCTTTTGGGTGTCTCTGAACTTCACCTATACTGTTCAGTGGTTAGGCCAAACCCATCTATCAGAGCACTCTTCAAGACTTTGTAATTGTCAGCATCCTCCTCTCTAACAGTGAGGAGCTTATCTCTACCTTTGTCTGCAAAGGAGAGCCACAAGATTGCTGCCCACTGCTCCTGAGGGACCCTCTGTACTTTACAGGCCCTCTCCAGTGCAGTTATCCATTTGTGGATGTCATCCCCACTCTGGTAGGGAGGGACAATCTTGCTCAGGTTTCTATGGTCATAAGACCTTTCCCTATCTCTGGGGAAATTGCTGCCACCATGGGACTCTAGTCCCATCTTTTGTCTTTGCTTTTCAAGCTCTAGGGACTCCCTGTCTATAGCCAACTGCTCTCTTCTGAGTCTCAACTGAGCTTCTCCATACTTGAGCAGTCTCTCTTTCCTTTCATGAGAGGATCCCCTCCTATGCGAGGAAACAGAGGTCCCTATTGAGGTGTCAGAGTGGTTAGACTCCTGAGAAGGAGATCTAGGCCTTCTGGGCACACTCACAATTCTTCCTGGGGGACAAAGGGGAGATCATTCTGATCCTCCTCCTCATCCACAGGAGGAATTGGGTTTTCCAGGTCAAGGTCATTTTCACCTTCCTGGCCAGTTTCAGATGGGGGTCCTGGGTGATTTCACCCCTGGCCCCTTCCTCATCTTCTGCCCCACCCTGTCTGCCTACCCCTTCAGACCCTGGTAGTCTTCTGAGATCATCCAGCAGGAGTACCTCTATGAGGCGTTGGGTGTTGGCACTTTTGCCTGTCTTTAGTTTCCTAGCAGTGCTTAATGCTCTCAATTCCAAGAATGGGAGATTATCATACTTGGAGGGAAGAAGCCCATTGGCTTCTGGCTGGGACCCACTGGTTCCTGGCCCTAAAGACATTACTAGTGTGGTGTGGTGTATGCACTACCTACTCTAGTGTGGCCTACTAAACTCTCTTGAGTTGTAGAAAGGGTGTGCTATCCCTTAACACACAACTCTAAGTTCAGTAGAACTTACTGTATCCTAAGCTTGATTTATATGTACCTAAGGTACCCTTAGTGGTTTTCAGTTGATCAATTCAATTGAGATTATCTGGTAAAACAATAGCAAGCTGGAATCCCACACGCTGCACACCAATGTGAGAAGTTGGCCTGGTATATGCTGTCCACTAATGATAGTGGGCACCTTGCACCAGTCCAAACAACCCCTTATTGGAGATAGGTTAAAGACAACCTTTATTGAAAGCTATCCTAGTGGTAGCTATGGAGAGCAGCCTTCAGGCTAAGTCTTGAAGGAATGTAAAGCAGCTTGTTTTACCAGTCTATAATCTCTTGAGTGACCAAATGAAAGAGGACCACACCAGGTATATATTTAAAAGATATGTATTTAGTCTTAAACACACCCCTCTAGTCTCTTTATGAGGCTAGAGTTTGAAGTACATACGTTACAAGTCAGTTATCAACAGTAATAGCACAAATACACGTTTGAGCCCTAGGGGCATACCAAACCATATACCAATAAAGTGGTATAAGAACCACGACTGAGCTAGACACAAGGCCTAGAGCCTGTAGAAGTGCTTGGCCCTCAAGGAACCACCCAAGGTAGTGACACAGGGGACCCACGGGGGACGCGTGCAGTGTGAGAACACAGCCGCGAGCCGCCATTGACTTCTATGGGGAATGTCGCGGTTGGAGTTTTAAAGAAAAGGACACTTAGAGGAGGACTTGGAGCAAACCCCTTTAGAACTAGGTTGTTCTAGAGTCTATACCCACGGGAGCACCGGAGTACTCGAGTTACCTCACCCAGGGAAGCCGGGTGCATAGGTGTCTTTTGGGGTCGGATTTCGTCGTCGTTTTCAATGGCGATCTGCTGCAAAGTGCTGCTGGCGACCAAGTCGAAAGTGTTCGGGTGGATCCAAAGGTGGATCGAAGATCTGAAGAACCTGAAAGCAGAGGGGACAGAGTCTGGGTCACTAGCCAGTGACCAGGAAGACGATGAGCAGATGCCCACCGATGTCGGGTGCTTCAGGTAGGTTGACAGTCATCTTGACTCTTCAGCCACGAGGTCCAGGAGGTGTTGACGACAACCAGGAGCTGGATTCGAGCTGCCCCACGGTGTCTGTCGATTGCAGGGGTATCTGCGACCGGATTGGACCCAACAAGCCTTGGCAACGGCAAGTCTCATGGAAATAGAAAAAGGACGTTGATGCAGACCAGCAAGGTCTGGGGGACTCACCCAGTGAGGATAAGTCAGGGCACGTCTGGAGCAACCAGGGAAGCCCAATTAAAAGAAGAGTTGACTTCGGGAGGGCCCACTAGCCAACGGACTAGCAACCGCAAAGGAGCCTCGAGTGGACGCACTTGGAGCTGGCTCACAGGACACTTGTGGAGTGGAGGCCAGTGATCTTCAGTGCAGTCGGTGCTGGAGGCGGGGGCTACTCGGAGCCCAAAGCACAACTTCATGGGAGCCCAGGAAGAGGATGCACTTGCAAAAGTTCTCGGTGTCCAGGGGTCACAGTTCCACGTTACCCACGACAACTACGGGCCTCAGCTTTGCTGGGGACTCAGGGCAGCCTTGGGGAAGTCTGGAAATCCACCTCTGGTGATGCAAAGACTTCAGGCGTCCAGCGGGAGCTTCAGCGATGCAGACCAGACAATTGCTTCTTTGGTGCCTGCCAAGCAGGGGATTCACTCCTTGACCCCAAGGGAGATTCTTCAGTCCTCTAATCTTAAAGTAGAGCGTCGAAGGTCCTGGATTCTGTATCAGAGTTTCGTCCAGGTAAATCTCTCGTCCTAAGGACAGGGGTCCCATACTTATACTAAGTTAGGGGTTGGACATACTCTGGGGACCCACCTATGGGAGGGTCAGGGAAGAGGGGTGGTTACACCCATTCCCTTTGTCCAGTTTCACGTCAGAGCAGGGGCAGGTAACCCCTGCAACCGGTTTGAACTGGCATATGCACAGGGACACCAAATGTGCCCCCAGTGCAGGACTTCAAAGCACCAGAGGGTGCTCCCGCCCAGCCCCAATAGACACTATCCTGTTTGGGGAGGTGGTTACACCTCCTTGCAACAGGAAACCTATTGTCCAGGCCTCCCCTGCCGGAGTTTCAGTCAGCAGCAGGAGGCCAGACCCGTGTCTGTGGCAGCGGCATCCATTTTGTGATGCCAGGGCTCTGGAAAGAAGTTACCGGGTAGCCCGATGTGTACATGTCTCTCCCTCTAGAAGGGTGGAATGCTACCCCCACCACCAGGACTGGCGGGGGGTAGTATTCCAAGATGTTTGACACCAAACACGACATGTTTTGGTGCAGCCAGTCCAAAGTTAGCATTGTACCGCGAGGATATAATGCGCTTAAGAGTATATGGTCAGGCTGTACCACAAACAGCATCAGAGGAGGGACTCCGAACGCTGTAGAGGGGCTCTGCTCATGCAGGGGCACCCTCTCACATAAGAACCAAGCACTCTGCCTTCAGGATTGGTAAGGCCTGCCATAGGAGTGACTTATAGGTTTATATGTGTGTGCAATGGTAGTGATATAGGTAACCTATATCACAGTAAGGGGTGCATGCACCTCCTTACCCAGGCTGCAGTAGCAGCCCTGTGGTGTCATTTTGGATGGCCTTCCAGGGGTGGCACAATACATGCTGCAGCCCCTGGTAGGTCTCTGAGGTACCTATGCCCTGGGTACATAGTATACCATATACTAGGGACTTATAAGGGCACTCCAGATTCCAATCAGAGATGTGCCTAAGGCACATGGAAACCATTTTATAGAGGAAGCAGATAGACTGGGGCCCTGAATAGCAGGACCCCAGTCCAACTAAGTCATAAACCAGCAAAACACCAGGAAAAAAGTGGGGGCAACCATATAGTCAGATTCCACCTTCCTACACCTACACACTACTGATTCACTCCTCCAATTACCCAGGTAGTACCCATGCAGTCCAGCAGTACCCCTGTCACTACCCATGCACTCCTTCAATCACCCAGCCAGCAGCATGTACTTATCCAATCACTCTGCCAAAACCCAAGCACTTAAAAATTCACCATGCACTCTCCTTGAAGTGCTCTAATCATCCAGTCACTACCCATGTACTCATGCAATGACCCAGGCACTAACTCATGCACTGCTACAATCCCCTGAGCACTACCCATGCAGTCCAGCCATCTCCCTGTCACTGCCTATGCACTCCTCCAATCACCCAGTCAGCACCATGTACTTATCCAATCACTCTGCCAAAACCCAAGCACTTGAAATTTCACCATGCACTCTCCTTGCAGTACTCTAATCATCCAGTCACTACCCATGCACTCATGTAATGACCCAGGCACTAACACATGCACTGCTACAATCCCCTGTGCACTACCCATGCATACATCTAACTACCTACACACTACTGATTCACTCCTCCAATTACCCAGGTAGTACCCATGCAGTCCAGCAATCCCTCTGTCACTACCCATGCACTCCTCCAATCACCCATCCAGCATCATGTACTTATCCAATCACTTCGCCAAAACCCAAGCACTTATAAATTCACCATGCACTCTACTTGCCGCACTCTAATCATCCAGTCACTACCCATGTACTCATGCAATGACCCAGGCACTAACTCATGCACTGCTACAATCTCCTGAGCACTACCCATGCAGTCCAGCCATCTCCCTGTCACAGCCTATGCACTTCTCCAATCACCCAGTCAGCACCATGTATTTATCCAATCACTGTGCCAAAACTCAAGCACTTATAAATTCACCATGCACTCTCCTTGCACCACTCTAATCATCCTGTCACTAACCATGCAATGACCCAGGCACTAACTCATGCACTGCTACAATCCCCTGAGCACTACCCATGCAGTCTAGCCATCGCCCTATCACTACCCATGCACTCCTTCAATCACCCAGCCAGCACCATGTACTTATCCAATCACTCCGCCAAAACCCAAGCACTTATAAATTCACCATGCACTCTCCTTGCAGTACTCTAATCATCTAGTCACTACCCATGTACTCATGCAATGACCCAGGCACTAACTCATGCACTGCTTCAATCCCCTGAGCACTACCCATGCGGACCTCTAACCACCTACACACTACTGATTCATTCCTCCAATTACCCAGGTAGTACCCATGCAGTCCAGCAATCCCCTGTCACTACCCATGCACTCCTCCAATCACCCATCCAGCGACCCCTGACCTTGACTGGTAGGTCGCTCCCACCACACAGCCCCGTCTGTGTGCCCTGCTGCTGCCCCTGATTGTGCTCGTTTTTCCTTTCTGTGCCCCCTTGCTGCCCCTGATTGTGCTCGTTTTTCCTTTCTGTGCCCCCTTGCTGCCCCTGATTGTGCTCGTTTTTCCTTTCTGTGCCCCCTTGCTGCCCCTGATTGTGCTCGTTTTTCCTTTCTGTGCCCCCCTTGCTGCCCCTGATTGTGCTCGTTTTTCCTTTCTGTGCCCCCCTTGCTGCCCCTGATTGTGCTCGTTTTTCCTTTCTGTGCCCCCTTGCTGCCCCTGATTGTGCTCGTTTTTCCTTTCTGTGCCCCCCTTGCTGCCCCTGATTGTGCTCGTTTTTTCCTTTCTGTGCCTCCCTTGCTGCCCCTGATTGTGCTTGTTTTTTCCTTTCTGTGCCCCCTTGCTGCCCCTGATTGTGCTCGTTTTCCCTTCTGTGCCTGTTTCCTGCCGCTGCGCCCCTGCGGCCCCGCCCCCTCACTGCCCATTCGCTGCCCCATTCCCTGCTCCTCCCTCCCACCTCCCCATTTATGGCGGCCGCTGTGCGGCCGCGCCGCTGGCGCGCCGCTGGCGCGCCTAAGGCAAGCCCGTCTGCGTCCGTCCGCGCCGTGACCGCGCCCAGCGCCAGACCCCCTGGTCCGGGCATCCCCCGCGCCTGCCACATCAACAGACGCCGATACGACGCCAGCACCCTCCACGCATTCAACCCCGGAAAAGATCACGCCTGCTACCAGGCCACCCCGAAGCGCACCCAAGGGCCCTTCACCTGCCGGAACTGCAGCTTCGCCAGCACCCGCCAAGCCAAACCACCGCCCAGGAAAGAACCCAACTACCTCAGATGCATCCTCCTCAACACCCGCTCCGCCCGCAAACACGCCATCGAACTCTGGGACCTTCTCGACTCAACCTCCCCAGACGTCGCATTCCTGACGGAGACCTGGCTGAATCCCGCTTCAGCCCCCGACATTGCCATTGCCATCCCGGACGGATACAAGATCACCCGCAGGGACCGCACCAACGGAGTCGGAGGAGGCATCGCCATCGTCCACAGGAACACCCTCAGAGTCTCAACCAACACCGACGACACCCTCAGCACCGCCGAACACATGCACTTCCAGATCCACACCGATCCCAACACCACCCTCAGAGGAACCCTCATCTACAGACCCCCCGGACCCCGACCACAGTTCAGCGATTCCATCGCTGACTTCGTCAGCACACACGCCATCGCCTCCACGGACTACATCCTCCTCGGGGACCTGAACTTCCACCTCGAGAACAACAAGGACACCAACTCCACCACCCTGATAGACAACCTCGCCACCCTCGGACTCAGACAGCTCGTGACTACACCCACCCACGCCGCCGGCCACACGCTAGACTCCATCTTTTCCGCAAGCCCACACGTCTCCTTCAACCACACCTCCGAACCCCACTGGACTGACCACCACTGCATCCACTTCACCTACAGGAAGCCCACCACGCACCACCGCACCGAACAAATGCCTCGCCGCTGCTGGAGCAGAGTCACGGAAGACCAGCTAACCACAACCCTCGCCCTGAGCCCACCCGCCGAACCCTCCGACCCCGACACCGCCTCCCGCAACCTCAGACAGTGGATCGACGACTGCGCCAACACCCTCGCCCCGCTCAAGAATCCGCCCAACAGCCACACCAGCAAGAAAGCCACCTGGTTCACCGAAGACCTCCAGGCCTCCAAACGAACATGCCGAAAACTGGAGAAGATCTGGCTCCACGAACGGACAGCGGACAGCTACGCCGCCCACAAGAGCGCCACCCGCAGTCACCATCACCTCATCAGATCCGCCAAAAGGGCCTCACTCAAAGACCGCCTAGATAACAACGCACACAACAGCAAAAGAGCTCTTCAACATCGTGAAGGAACTCTCCAACCCCAGCTCCAACACCAACGACATCCAGCCGTCGCGAGACCTGTGCGACTCACTGGCCACCTTCTTCCACCGCAAAATCGCCGACATCCACGACAGCTTCAACACCACGACCGCCCCGGCAACCACCGAGACCACTGCCCCCACAACCACCAACCGCCTGCTCTCCTGGACCAACATCAACGACGAGGACACCAGCGAGATCATGAACACCATCCACTCCGGTTCACCGCTAGACCCGTGCCCTCACCACATCTTCAACAAAGCCAGTACAGCCATCGCGCCCCATCTCCGGAAAATAATCAACATCTCCTTCGAGACAGCAACCTTCCCGGAAAGCTGGAAGCACGCCGAGATCACCGCCTTACTCAAGAAACCCAAGGCAGACCCCAAGGACCTCAAGAACTTCCGACCCATCTCTCTGCTCCCGTTCCCCGTGAAGGTCACCGAGAAAATCGTCAACAAACAACTGACCCGCTACCTCGAGGAGAACAACATCCTGGACCCTTCCCAGTCCAGCTTCCGCAGCAACCACAGCACCGAAACCGCCCTCATCGCCGCCACCGATGACATCAGGACCCTGCTAGACAACGGAGAAACAGCAGCCCTCATCCTCCTCGACCTATCAGCCGCCTTCGACACGGTCTGCCACCACACACTACGAACACGCCTTCACGATGCCGGGATCCAAGAGAAGGCCCTGGACTGGACCACATCCTTCCTTTCCGGCAGAACACAAAGCGTCCGCCTCGCCCCTTCCGATCCAAGGCCACCAAGATCATCTGCGGCGTACCCCAAGGCTCCTCCCTCAGCCCAACGCTGTTCAACATCTACATGGCACCCCTCGCCCACGTCGCCCGACAGCACAACCTCAACATCATCTCCTACGCCGACGACACCCAGCTGATCCTCTCCCTCACCAAAGACCCTCACACCGCCAAAGTCCACCTCCACGAAGGAATGAAGGCCGTCGCCGAATGGATGAGGACCAGCCGCCTGAAGCTGAACTCGGACAAGACGGAGGTCCTCATCCTTCGTTCCAACCCTTCAGCCTGGGACGACTCCTGGTGGCCAACATCACTGGGAACAGCCCCGCCACCCACCGACCACGCACGCAACCTAGGGGTCATCCTCGACCCCACCCTCTCCATGACTAAGCAGGTCAACGCCGTTTCCTCATCCTGCTTCAACATCCTCCGAAAGCTCCGCAGGATCTTCAAGTGGATCCCCACCGAAACAAGAAAAACATTCACCCAGGCCCTCGTCACCAGCAGGCTGGACTACGGAAACGCCCTCTATGCAGGAACGACGGCTAAGCTCCTGAGACGGCTGCAACGCATCCAGAACGCCTCTGCACATCTTATCCTCGACATCCCCCGACGCAGCCACATCACACCCCACCTGAGAGACCTGCACTGGCTCCCTGTCAACAAGAGGATAACCTTCAAGCTCCTCACCCACGCACACAAAGCACTCCACAACTCCGGACCAGCCTACCTCAACAGACGACTCAGCTTCTACACCCCCACCCGCCAGCTCCGCTCGACCAGCCTCGCCCTCGCCACAGTCCCCCGCATCCGGAAAACGACCGCCGGCGGCAGATCCTTCTCCCACCTCGCCGCCAAGACCTGGAACACCCTCCCCACCAACCTCCGACAGACCCAAGACCTTCTGGCCTTCAGAAGACTCCTCAAGACCTGGCTCTTCGATCAGTAGCAGCACCACCCCCTCTTCCCCCAGCGCCTTGAGACCCTCGCGGGTATGTAGTGCGCTTTATAAGTGACATGATTGATTGATTGATTGAACATGTACTTATCCAATCGCTCCGCCAAAACCCAAGCACTTATAAATTCACCATGCGCTCTCCTTGAAGTGCTCTAATCATGCAGTCACTACCCATGTACTCATGCAATGACCCAGGCACTAACACATCGAGTATTACAATCACCTGTGCACTGCCCATGCAGTCCTCTAATCACCTTGGCACTACTAATTCACTTCTTCAATTACCCAGGTAATACCCATGCACTCCTCCAATAACCCAGCCAGTACCATGTACTAATCCAATCACTCTACCAAAACCCAAGCACTTATAAATTCGCCATGCACTCTCCTTGCAGCACTCTAATCACCCAGTCACTACCCATGTACTCATGCAATGACCCAGGCACTAACACATGCACTGCTACAATCCCCTGAGCACTATCCATGCAGACCTCTAACCACCTACACACTACTGATTCACTCTTCCAATTACCCAGGTAGAACCCATGCAGTCCAGCCATCTCTCTGTCACTGCCTATGCACTCCTCCAATCACCCATCCAGCATCATGTACTTATCCAATCACTCTGCCAAAACCCAAGCACTTATAAATTCACCATGCACTCTCCTTGCAGTACTCTAATCATCCAGTCACTACCCATGCACTCATGCAATGACCCATGCACTAAGTCATGCACTGCTACAATCTCCTGAGCCCTACCCATGCAGTCCAGCCATCGCCCTGTCACTACCCATGCACTCCTCCAATCACCCAGCCAGCACCATGTACTTACGCAATCACTCCCCCCAAACCCAAGCACTTATAAAATCACCATGCACTTTCCTTGCAGTACTCTAATCATCCAGTCACTACCCATGTACTCATGCAATGACCCAGGCACTAACACATGCATTAGTACAATCACCTGTGCACTGCCCATGCTGTCCTCTAATCACCCAGCCAGCACCATGTACTTATCCAATAACTCAGCCATAACCCAAGCACTTATAAATACACCATGCACTCTCCTTGCAGTACTCTAATCATCCAGTCAGCACCCATGTACTCATGCAATGACCCAGGCACTAACACATGCACTGCTACAATCCCCTGAACACTACCCATGCAGTCCAGCCATCTCCCTGTCACTGACAATGCACTCCTCCAATCACCCAGTCAGCACCATGTACTTATCCAATCACTCCACCAAAACCCAAGCACTTATAAATTGACCATGCACTCTTCTTGCAGTACTCTAATCATCCAGTCACTATCCATGTACTCATGCAATGACCCAGGAACTAACTCATGCATTGCTACAATCCCCTGAGCACTACCCATGCAGTCCAGCCATCTCCCTGTCACTGCCAATGCACTCCTCCAATCACCCAGTCAGCACCAAGTATTTATCCAATCACTCTGCCAAAACCCAAGCACTTATAAATTCACCATGCAGTCTCCTTGCACCACTCTAATCATCCAGTCACTACCCATGCACTCATGCAATGACCCATGCACTAACTCATGCACTGCTACAAACCCCTGAGCACTACCCATGCAGTCCAGCCATCGCCTTGTCACTACCCATGCACTCCTCCAATCACCCAGCCAGCACCATGTACTTATCCAATCACTCCGCCAAAACACAAGCACTTATAAATTCACCATGCACTCTCCTTGCAGTACTCTAATCATCCAGTTACTACCCATGTACTGATATAATGACCCAGGCACTAACTCATGCACTGCTACAATCCCCTGAGCACTATCCATGCACTCCTCTAAACACCTAAACACTACTCATTCACTCCTCCAATTACCCAGGAAGTACCCATGTAGTGCAGCAAACCCCATGTGATTTAAAAAGAAAGCATTTCATTGTTTTTTATGTAGAACGTGTTTCTTTAGTAATAGAATAGTATATTTCTATATAGTTATAGTAATAATATTAAATTTATTTTACATTTATTTTCAGATTTTCTTCATCATCATTAAGAAAGACTTACCATGACCAAAAAACAGAAAAGAGAAAAGAAGAAAAGTAAAAATACTATTTAAAGAAAAGACAACAGCAAGAATTAGATGAACTACAACATGTGGGAAAAAAGAAAAAGTCTTGCGGTAAGAGAACAAAAGAATTTATTAAAAGACTTTCAAGGACTAGAAAGGGTTTTGACAATGTAGAAAATAGAAAGAATACCTTAAGAACAAAGAAGAACGAAATTAAAAAAGGACAAATTAATGGCAAATCATGTTCTGAAAAAACAATCTGTGCTAAAAGAAGAATGAATCAATTTTGTGAAATAAGGAAACGTATGTTTCAAACTAGAGTAGTACAAAATGTATTAAAAGATGGCAAGAAATATAAAAAAGATCAGCATTTTATAAAAAGAAAAACTAGATTGAAACTATTGTTGAAAAGGCTTTTGAATTAAAAAGAAAATTATTCATTTTAGTTTTAAACAGAATGCGATCATTAGATAAGCCAATGCATTTTATGAAGGTCAAAAGTAAAAAGAAAAGACTAATTAACAGAACTAACTTTTGTGATATTTTTTGGGTGAATGGAAGCACACTTCAAGTTCAGAGCCTTTTTTTATTGAAGAGAGCTATTTTCAACCAATACATTAGTTCATGCAGTTGATACCAGTGGTCGTGCTTATGAAGTGAAAAACGGTTCTGCAATTGAAAAAGAAAAGATGGTTCCTAGAAATGTAGAAGAAGTGATAGCTGATGAAGTTCTAGGGAGACGTTCTAAAGCCCCAGTGTATACTTGGGATTGTAGTAGTATTTGTAGTATAAAACAGGAGTCTATTGATATTTTACACAATTTCTTACGAGAGTATAGTAAAAAAAAGTGTTAAACAAAGATTAAGATGCTGCAAGGACTAGATCCTTGCAAAGTGAGAAAAAATACTGGTTTGCAAGGTCATTCTCTGGCTTGTCTTTCTAGAAAAGTGTGTCAAAGTGTTTTTCATCATTTGAGAATGTTAGCAGTACATCACTCTCAAATGCGGAAGTTAGTAAGAAGATTGTACTATGTAAAAAGTCCTGCAATAATTTTAAGTGACTTAAACAGTGCTCTTTTGCATGGGTCAGTATCAGATGTGAAAAAAGTTTGTGATGAAATAGAGTTTCGGTACTTTGGCCCTGAACAAGAGTGTAGAGAAAGTGAGAGTTTGATAGATGTAGGTGTTGAAGAAGACGTGGAAGATAGTAGTACTGAGAAGTTTGAAGAAGAAATGACGAAGTTTAAGGTAATTTGTTGTGAAAGACCAAACTATGTTTGTATTTGTTGTCGACGATCTCACTATAAAAATCAAACTAGGAATGTTGATCTGTATTTAAAAAGTGAAAAAGAAAACAATGATAAGTGGAAGGAATTTGGCAACTTATTTGTTGGTAGAAGATTGCTTTGATTTGGGTAGTGATCAACGTATTTGTAAATATTGTTATACCAAATTAGAGGACAACAAAATGCCAGCTAGAGCTGTACATAATAACCTAGAGTTGGTAGGTATTCCTCCAGAACTGGTAGATTTAAATACTTATGAGTCCATTCTGATTCAATCTGTGCACCCGTTTCAGGCTATTGTTCGTATGGAGCCTAAAACAGGTAAGTTGCCTCCCACAGATTTACAAAGAGGATTAAAAGGAAGAGTTGTGTATTTACCTTTAGATTTAAAGAAAAATATTGAAACTATTGGTGTAGAGAAAGAGGAAACTGAACCTGTAGTTATTCTAGTTAATGGTGTTCCTACGAAGAGTCGGAAAATATGGCAAGAATTAGTAGATGTGAGCAAAGTGCAAAAGGCTACGTTATATCTCATAAAAAACAATGTTTACTACAAAAATGTGTATGTGGAAGAAGAAGAAATAGTTTTAGGAGATGATAGCGAAATTTCAAGTGGCCAAATTGAAAAAGTGGACATCTCCAAAAGTGAAGAAATTTATGAACATTATAGTATACATCCTTTACATTCAAAGGAAGTGATTGGAAATACTATTGAATTATTCCAAATGAAGAAAGCGAAGGGGACTCCCATGAGTGTTTGGGGAAAAAGTTTGGAAGCTCGTTGTTTTCCACAGCTCTTCCCCACTGGAGAAGGTGGACGATATGACGAACAACCAGTACAGATTCCAGCGTCAGAATATCGAACAACAAGATTGTACTCAGAAGATCCAAGATTTCGACAATGTATCCCATATATATTTCATCTTTTGTTTGAAAGTGACTTGTCTGGACTTTCATATGCAGTCAACCACATATTAAAAACAGGAGTTCATCTTCAACATGTTTCTGCAAAGGAATTCATGGACAAAGTACAACAGAGAGACGATCATTTAGAATCTCAATTGATTAATTTGATGGCGTGTCAACGTGGTACTAATGAGTATTGGTATCGTCGTCATGGAGAACTTAAATGTATGTTAAGGAACTTAGGAACCCCTACGTGGTTTGTTACGCTAAGCTGTGCTGAATACGCATGGGACGATTTACTTGAATTTCTTCGAGAAGCAAATTCAAATGTTAAAAACATTGAATTCAAGGCACCTGAAGAACTGTGTTCCTTGGATCCTGTAAATGTGTGCAGATATTTTAATCATAGGTTTCAAGCTATGATGTCTTTTATCTGCAATAAAAACAATCCACCTCTTGGAGAAGTTATTGTTTTCTTTTGGAGAAAGGAGTACCAAGCTAGAGGTGCTCCTCATATACATATGCTTTTATGGATCAAGGATGCACCCAAATTTGGAACTGATTCGGATGAGACTGTTTTATCTTTCATTGAAGACTATGTTACATGTGCTATACCAAAAACAAGAGAAGAAAAAACCTTAAGACAACAAGTTTTACGGTTTCAAACTCATCGATGTGGCAAATACTGTCGACGGAAATACAAGTCAAAGGAAAAGTTTTATACAAAATGTCGATTTGGATTTCCACGTCCAGTAATATCCAAAGGAAGAGTCAACAGTTTCATGTCAGCAGTGAGGCATACTATCACTAGAAAATCTCCAAAAAATACTTACAATTTAAAAAGAAGTGAACAATCAAAGTATATTAATGATTATAATCCAGTGATTTTGTCGATGTGGAATGCAAATATGGATATCCAGTATGTTGCAGATAATTCCATTGCTGTTGCTCGGTATGTTACGTCATACATAACAAAATCTGAAAAGACGGAGTTGAAAGAAATGTGGGAAGAAATTTCCCAAGAGAAGACTCTTAGTAAGAAATTGTACAGCTTTAGTTTGAAGATGCTGTCCCATCGAGAGATTGGATCCTACGAATGTTCGGATCGGTTGACCTCTGCAAGTTTATATTCAAAGTCAAGAGGAATCATTTGGGTTAGTCTAGGTCTTGCTGCAACACGAAATCGAGTACTTAAATCTATACAAGAAATTGAATATTTAGCATTAAATGAACCGGAAAGCACAGATATTGTTAAAACAAACATGTTGGATACATACTATCCTAATAGAAGTCCCTATCTTGAAAACATATGTCTCTATGAAGTACTGCAATATTACAGTTTTAAGAGAAATATTACAGAGAACATAAATGAAGAAAAATATGCAGTGATTGGTTCAGAAGGATTTTTGGTGAAACATAGTAAAGGAAATCTCATTAATCACAGGAAACTGAGTTGCGATACTCCTGATAAAAGGGAATTTTACTATTTAGCACTTCTGCAACTCTTCAAGCCTTGGCGTACTGAAATGGAATTACTTGGAGATTTTCAGTGCTATGAAGATTCTTTTAATGCATGTAAAGATAGCATTGAATGCACAGTTTTTCAAAATTATCTCCAAATGTTAAATGAAGAAATTGAACAAGAAGCTAGTATTGCAGTTGAGATTGCTAGAGACAATTCTCAAGATAGTCAAAGTTCTGCTCCACTGAGTCAAGATCCACTAGGACAGCCAATTATTGAAAATGAAGCAGCAATCGCCATGAGTGAAGTGGAAACAGAAATGCATCAAGCTCAACACGATATTATGGACTTAGGAAATTTGGAAGAACAACTAAATATTGAACAGAAAGAAATATATCAGCAACTAACACAACAGATCGACCATCGTTTACTTCATGAAAATAAAGAATGCAACTGCACATCTTTTAAACCTATTCAAATGTATATCAGTGGTCAAGCTGGTACAGGAAAGAAGTTTCTTAATTAAAGTTTTGACCAGTTATTTACAGAAAACCACTGAATCACATTTATCTTGTGTTGTAACCTCTCCAACTGGGTTAGCAGTGTAGGAAGGTGGAATCTGACTATATGGTTGCCCCACTTTTTTTCTGGTGTTTTGCTGGTTTATGACTTAGTTGGACTGGGATCCTGCTATTCAGGGCCCCAGTCTATCTGCTTCCTCTATAAAATGGTTTCCATGTACCTTAGGTACATCTTTGATTGGAATCTGGAGTGCCCTTATAAGTCCCTAGTATATGGTATACTATGTACCCAGGGCATAGGTACCTCAGAGGCCTGCCAGGGGCTGCAGCATGTATTGTGCCACCCCTGGAAGGCCATCCAAAATGACACCACAGGTCTGCTACTGCAGCCTGGGTAAGGTGGTGCATGCACCCCTTACAGTAGTATAGGCTACCTATATCACTACCATTGCACACACATATAAACCTATAAGTCACTCCTATGGCAGGCCTTACCAATCATGAAGGCAGAGTGCTTGGTTCTTATGTGAGAGGGTGCCCTGCATGAGCAGAGCCCCTCTACAGCGTTCGGAGTCCCTCCTCTGATGCTGTTTGTGGTACAGCCTGAGCATATACTCTTAAGTGCATTATATCCTCGCGGTACAATGCTAACTTTGGACTGGCTGCACCAAAACATGTCGTGTTTGGTGTCAAACATCTTGGAATACTACCCCCCGCCAGTCCTGGCAGCGGGGGTAGCATTCCACCCTTCTAGAGGGAGAGACATGTACACACCGGGCTACCCGGTAACTTCTTTCCAGAGCCCTGGCATCACAAAATGGATGCCGCTGCCACAGACACGGGTCTGGCCTCCTGCTGCTGACTGAAACTCCGGCAGGGGAGGCCTGGACAATAGGACAATAGGATAATGTGTATTGGGGCTGGGCGGGAGCACTCTCTGGTGCTCAGAAGTCCTGCACTGGGGGCACACTTGGTGTCCCTGTGCATATGCCAGTTCAAACCGGTTGCAGGGGCTACCTGCCCCTGCTCTGGTGCGAAACTGGACAAAGGGAATGGGTGTAACCACCCCTCTTCCCTGACCCTCCCATAGGTGGGTCCCCAGAGTATGTCCAACCCCTAACTTTGTATAAGTATGGGACCCCAGTCCTTAGGACTTTAGATTATCCCTGGATGAAACTCTGACACTGAATCCTGGACGTTCGACGCATCTACCTGAAGATTAGAGGACTGAAGAATCTCCCTTGGGGTCAAGTAGTGACTCCCCTGCTTGGCAGGCACCTAAGAAGCAATTGTCCGGTCTGCATCGCTGAAGCTCCCGCTGGACGCCGAAGTCTTTGCATCACCAGAGGTGGATTTCCAGACTTCTCCGAGGCTGCCCTGAGTCCCCAGCAAAGCTGAGGCCCGTAGCTGTTGTGGATAACGTGGAACCGTGACCCCTGGACACTGAGTACTTTTGCAAGTGCATCCTCTTCCTGGTCTCCCACGAAGTTGTGCTTTGGGCTCCAAGTAGCCCCCGCCTCCAGCACCGACTGCACCGAAGATCACTGGCCTCCACTCCACGAGTGTCCTGTGAGCCAGCTCCAAGTGCATCCACTCGAGGCTCCTTCGCGGTCGCTAGTCTGTTGGCTAGTGGGCCCTCCCGAAGGCAACTCTTCTTCTGCTTGGGCTTTTCTAGTTGCTCCAGACGTGCCATGACTTACCTTCGCTGGGTGAGTCCCCCAGACCTTGCTGGTCTGCATCAACGTCCTTTCTTTGTTTCTACGAGTCTTGCCGTTGCCAAGGCTTGTTGGGTCCAATCCGGTCGCCGATACCCCTGCAATCGACAAACTTTGTGGGACAGCTCGAATCCAGCTCCTGGTCATCGTCGACACCTCCTGGACCTCGTGGCTGAAGAGTCAAGATGACCGTCAACCTACCTGAAGCACCCGACATCGGTGGGCATCTGCTCATCGGCCTCCTGGTCACTGGCTAGTGACCCAGACTCTGTCTCCTCTGCTTTCAGGTTCTTCAGATCTTTGATCCACCCTTGGATCCACCCGAACACTTTCGACTTGGTCGCCAGCAGCACTTTGCAGCAGATCGCCATTGAAAATGACGACGAAACCCTTCCCCGAAAGACACCTATGCACCCGGCTTCCCTGGGTGAGGTAACTCGAGTACTCCGGTGCTCCCGTGGGTATAGACTCTAGAACGACATAGTTCTAAAGGGGTTTGCTCCAAGTCCTCCTCTAAGTGTCCTTTTTCTTTAAAACTCCAACCGCGACATTCCCCATAGAAGTCAACGGCGGCTCGCGGCTGTGTTCTCACACTGCACGCGTCCCCCGTGGGTCCCCTGTGTCACTACCTTGGGTGGTTCCTTGAGGGCCAAGCACTTCTACAGGCTCTAGGCCCTGTGTCTAGCTCAGTCGTGGTTCTTATACCACTTTATTGGTATATGGTTTGGTACGCCCCTAGAGCTCAAACGTGTATTTGTGCTATTACTGTGGATAACTGACTTGTAACTTATGTACTTCAAACTCTAGCCTCATAAAGAGACTAGAGGGGTGTGTTTAAGACTAAATACATATATTTTAAATATATACCTGGTGTGGTCCTCTTTCATTTGGTCACTCAAGAGATTATAGACTGGTAAAACAAGCTGCTTTACATTCCTTCAAGACTTAGCCTGAAGGCTGCTCTCCATAGCTACCACTAGGATAGCTTTCAATAAAGGTTGTCTTTAACCTATCTCCAATAAGGGGTTGTTTGGACTGGTGCAAGGTGCCCACTATAATTAGTGGACAGCATATACCAGGCCAACTTCTCACATTGGTGTGCAGCGTGTGGGATTCCAGCTTGCTATTGTTTTACCAGATAATCTCAACTGAATTGATCAACTGAAAACCACTAAAGGTACCTATAGGTACATATAAATCAAGCTTAGGATACAGTAAGTTCTACTGAACTTAGAGTTGTGTGTTAAGGGATAGCACACCCTTTCTACAACTCAAGAGAGTTTAGTAGGCCACACTAGAGTAGGTAGTGCATACACCACACCACACTAGTAATGTCTTCACTGCCAGGAACCAGTGAGCTCCTGCCATCCAGATATGACACCCTCACATTCTTGGAATTGAGAGAGTTGTGCAAAGTTAGGAAGTTGAAGACAGGCAAAAGTGCCAACACCCAAAGTCTCCTGGAGATGCTTCTGCTAGATGATCTTAGAAGACCCATAAGGTCTGAAAGGGTAGGCAGAGAGGGTGGGGCAGAAGATGAGGGAGGGGCCAGGGATGACAAATGCCCAGGACCTGACCTCTGAAACTGGCCAGGGGGATGACAATGATCCTGACCTGGAAAGTGCAGCTACTCCTGAGGATGATGAGAGGAGGCCCAGAATGACCTCCCCTTTGTCCCCCAGGAAGAGTTGTGAGTGTGCCCAGAAGGACTAGATCTCCTTCTCAGGAGTCTAACCACTCTGACACCTCAGTAGGGACCTCTGTCTCCTCTCATAGGAGGGAATCCTCTCATGAGAGGAGAAAGAGACAGCTTCAGTATGAACGAAGCCCAGACTTGAGCTCAGAAAGACAGCAGTTGGCTATAGACAGGGAGTCCCTAGATCTCTATAGACAGAGAAGAAAGATGGGACTAGAGTCCCATGGTGGCAGCAATTTCCCTAGAGATAGGGAAAGGTCTTATGACCATAGAAACCTGAGCAAGATTGTCCCTCCCTACCAGAGTGGGGATGACATCCACAAATGGATAACTGCACTGGAGAGGGCCTGTAAAGTACAGAGGGTCCCTCAGGAGCAGTGGGCAGCAATCTTGTGGCTCTCCTGTGCAGACAAAGGTAGAGATAAGCTCCTCACTGTTAGAGAAGAGGTTGCTGACAATTACAAAGTCTTGAAGAGTGCTCTGATAGATGGGTTTGGCCTAACCACTGAACAGTATAGGTTGAAGTTCAGAGACATCCAAAAGGCTCAGACTCAAGACTGGGTTGATTTTGTAGATTGTGCTACTAAGGCTCTGGAAGGTTGGATACATGGCAGCAAAGTGCATGACTTTATAGGATTGCACAATTTGATTATGAGGGAGCAGATCCTTAATAATTGTCAAAACCAGCTTTTACACCAGTACCTGGTGGACTCTGATCTGACCTCTCCCCAAGAATTGGGAAAGAAGGCAGACAAATGGGTCAGAACCAGAGTAAGGCCTAAGAATCAGGGTGGTGACCAGAAGAAAGATTCTACCAAGTCCCAAGAGAAAGGTGGGGATAAATCTAAAGATAAATCCACTACAGGGCCCCAAAAGTCCTCTTCTGGGGGTGGGTCCCAAACTCCTTCCTCTCCTGAAAAGAAACCCTATTGCCATGTCTGTAAAAGCCTGGACACTGGAAAACAGATCCCAGTTGCCCCAGGATTGGCAATAAAGAAAATGTTCCTCCAACAACTACTACCACCCCTCCTGGTCCTACCAGTAGTAATCCTCCAGTTGGGAGTAGTGCACCCAAAAGTTAGGTGCTTTTGCAAGAGGAACAGAGGTAGGCCCTACTTTAGACAGGGACCCCCTCAACAGACTCCTCTGACTCTGATGGTGGTATAGGATTTGCTACCTTTACCATGGGCCCCACATGCATTGGGCAGGTACAGACTGGAGCCAATAATTAATGGTCAAAAGCTGTGGCATTTAGGGACACAGGGGCTAGTGTCACCATGGTGGCAGGGAAACTAGTCCCCCTCACCAGCTTTTACCTGAGTTTAAATACCAGGTAACCAACATTGATGGTGTCAGAACAGATCACCCAATGGCCATAGTCAATCTCAGCTGGGAAGGGGTCACCTGCCCAAAAAGAGTGGCAGTGTCCCCAACCTTGCCTGTAGATTGCCTGATGGGCAATGATCTGGAAATTTCAGCCTGGGCTGAAGTTGAACACCAAACCCATCTGAGAATGCTGGGCGTCCCTGTAAAAGTTAGTGGGGCTGTGATGGCCACAGCCCAAGCCCAGGGAAATTTTGGAGAGATGGAGCCTGGAAGAATGGCCCACTCTCCCCCAAAAGAGAGCACAAGGGTTGAAGAAAAGTCTTCTTCCCTCCAGACAGTAGGTAAGGGTCAGCCTCCTCAGAGAACTGACCCTACCCCTAGTGAAGGAACTGCCCCAGAGGTAGTCAGGCCTGGCCTGGCCACACCCCTGATGGCAGAGGACCCTTCCAAGGTGGTACCCAGTCTGGAGCAGGTAACCTGCCCCTCTCTACCCTGCCTCAGTCAGCCCAGGGCTGCAGAGGTCAGGGAGGTCAGTGGACCCCCAGGGACCCCTGTCCAGAGGAACCCCCATCAGCCGATTAGGGGCACCCAGTCTAGTAGCCCTAGCCAGGTGAAAATTCCTCAACACACTGAGGGATCCCCCATGCCTTTGTGTAGGGACCTCCCCAGAAGGACTCTGTTAGGCAAGGGCAAACCTGGGACCAGAAGGTTCCAAACCTGCCATGTCCCTCCAGTGGTCCATCCAAAGGGACCCAACCCCCAGCTGTAGGCAGCCAAAGGTTGACCCTTAGAGCAAAGTGCAACTCAGTCATGGAAAGACAGGCATACATGGTGACCAGTGATCTGAGGAAGCTGAGACCAACCTTCCTAGGGCCTCACTTCCCTACTCAGACCCCTCACCAGCCTTGTACTTTACCAAAGAACACCACAGGTAGTAATTCCCCATGGTGGAGACCCCCTCATACCCTTAGGGCAGAGGTCTTCAAACTGTGGGGCGCGCCCCCCTGGGGGTCCGTGGAGGCATTCCCAGGGGGGCGCAAATGCTTCACTAAGTGCATGTAAATAATGATGGCCTGAGAGCGCGGCTTTCTTTGTTATTCATGTTTCCAGGCCGTCTTCATTTACATGAAGCGGTTGAGGATCGGAGTGCCACCTTTCACGGTGAATGCCTGCCATCTGTTCACGTGTTAAGATTCTGCAAAGGCCCCGACACCTGCATTCATTCTTAACATGACTTTTCTGTCTTTCTGGACTTTAGTTATCATTCAGAGGTCATTAGGGCAGCAGTAGAACACATTTTAAAGTGTTTTCTTTTAACATTTTCTATTTAAAGTATGTGTTAATAAGAGAAAAAAATACCGGCTGTATGCGATTTTTCTAATATTTGTATGACATTAACTTACTGGTCATGCCAGCAATTGTGTTCCCGAGTCCTATGGTTAAAATGTAAAAAACATGGCAAAAACAACTAAATATTCTATAAGTATTTTGTTACATTTATTCATTCACAGCAGCTGCATATTAAAACTGCACATGCTCTTAAATGACACCTTATATAAAAAAATAAGTGCAAATTAAATTAATTGTTGGGAAATGCACTCTTTCAGTTATGAAACATTAATTGGTTAATGCTGTCACTGCAGATGTCTTTTTGTGAGACGGAGTCCCAGAACTGAATTCAACTTGGCACAGTGCAGAATACTGACACATGTATTTATAGTGGTCTGAGGTCCCAACAAGTAACAGAAAGCACTGAAAATATTTAAGTCATTATTTCAAAATTGTAACAGTGTAAGATAGGCTGCCACACAATAATTTGGTATATATGATGAAAACAAGTACTTTCCAAGAATACATTTTCATAATAGCTAACCTAGTGTAGACATTTTTGTAAGTCCATTAAAGGACACTTTTCAAAACTCAGCATCCTTACATTATCTTTCAAAAAAGGTTATAAATGTTTGTCATCATGAAACTTCAAGTGACTCTTTAAATTAAATCACTTTAGAGCCCTCTCCCCTGACCTCCCACCTTTCGCACCCTCCAAGTACTCCAGGTCCCCATTAACAATTCAGAGATTGTTGTTTTTAACACAATATATAGGAACTGTTTTGAAAAATTTAGAACAGAGGGGATACTCTGCTACTCAGGGCTGCAGCTATAATTAGTGCAGAAGGTGCAGTTGCATTGGGGCCCAGTAATGGGAGGGGTTCACAAAACCCCAAATAATGGGAGTAATTGTTTTTGTCTATTTCAGGTTTTTTAATGTATTTTCTCATAAGTCTCACATTTAGTGTGGCTTATGAGATACTAAAAAAACTGCCCATAAAATGATCTCCTACACACCAACCCCTGTGCTCAGCCCTGCTCTTCTCACTTTCTCCAGTCTTTCCATAAAGTTTTGGAGGGGGGCCCGACTTCAAAATATTTTGGGAGGGGGGGCTCACAGTAAAAAAGTTTGAAGACCTCTGCCTTAGGGTGAGGGATTGCTTAGTGGACCATAAGACAGGGGGCAACCATGCTAGTGCAGGTGCTTCCTTATATGGCCACTTAGTCAATAAAGGCTCAACTGGCCAAGGTTAGCCTTATCTCCTTTCGTTTGGGGGGGGTTATGTAGGAAGGTGGAATCTGACTATATGGTTGCCCCCACTTTTTTCTGGTGTTTTGCTGGTTTATGACTTAGTTGGACTGGGATCCTGCTATTCAGGGCCCCAGTCTATCTGCTTCCTCTATAAAATGGTTTCCATGTACCTTAGGTACATATTTGATTAGAATCTGGAGTGCCCTTATAAGTCCCTAGTATATGGTATACTATGTACCCAGGGCATAGGTACCTCAGAGGCCTGCCAGGGGCTGCAGCATGTATTGTGCCACCCCTGGAAGGCCATCCAAATGACACCACAGGTCTGCTACTGCAGCCTGGGTAAGGTGGTGCATGCACCCCTTACAGTAGTATAGGCTACCTATATCACTACCATTGCACACACATATAAACCTATAAGTCACTCCTATGGCAGGCCTTACCAATCCTGAAGGCAGAGTGCTTGGTTTTTATGTGAGAGGGTGCCCTGCATGAGCAGAGCCCCTCTACAGCGTTCGAGTCCTCCTCTGATGCTGTTTGTGGTACAGCCTGACCATATACTCTTAAGTGCATTATATCCTCGCGGTACAATGCTAACTTTGGACTGGCTGCACCAAAACATGTCGTGTTTGGTGTCAAACATCTTGGAATACTACCCCCTGCCAGTCCTGGCAGCGGGTAACATTCCACCCTTCTAGAGGGAGAGACATGTACACACCGGGCTACCCGGTAACTTCTTCCAGAGCCCTGGCATCACAAAATGGATGCCGCTGCCACAGACACGGGTCTGGCCTCCTGCTGCTGACTGAAACTCCGGCAGGGAGGCCTGGACAATAGGTTTCCTGTCGCAGGGAGGTGTAACCACCTCCCCAGACAGGATAATGTGTATTGGGGCTGGGCGGGAGCACTCTCTGGTGCTCAGAAGTCCTGCACTGGGGGCACACATGGTGTCCCTGTGCATATGCCAGTTCAAACCGGTTGCAGGGGCTACCTGCCCCTGCTCTGGCACGAAACTGGACAAAGGGAATGGGTGTAACCACCCCTCTTCCTCTTGGCAGGCACCTAAGAAGCAATTGTCCGGTCTGCATCGCTGAAGCTCCCGCCGGACGCCGAAGTCTTTGCATCACCAGAGGTAGATTTCCAGACTTCTCCGAGGCTGCCCTGAGTCCTCAGCAAAGCTGAGGCCCGTAGCTGTTGTGGGTAACGTGGAACCGTGACCCCTGGACACCAAGTACTTTTGCAAGTGCATCCTCTTCCTGGTCTCCCATGAAGTTGTGCTTTGGGCTCCGAGTAACCCCCGCCTCCAGCACCGACTGCACCGAAGATCACTGGCCTCCACTCCACGAGTGTCCTGTGAGCAAGCTCCAAGTGCGTCCACTTGAGGCTCCTTCGCGGTTGCTAGTCCGTTGGCTAGTGGGCCCTCCCGAAAGCAACTCTTCTTCTGCTTGGGCTTTTCTGGTTGCTCCAGACGTGCCCTGACTTACCCTTGCTGGGTGAGTCCCCCAGACCTTGCTGGTCTGCATCAACGTCCTTTCTTTGTTTCTATGAGACTTGCCGTTGCCAAGGCTTGTTGGGTCCAATCCGGTCGCTGACACCCCTGCAATCGACAAACGTCATGGTACAGCTCGAATCCAGCTCCTGGTTGTCGTCGACGCCTCCTGGACTTCGTGGCTGAAGAGTCAAGACGACCGTCAACCTACCTGAAGCACCCGACATCGGTGGGCATCTGCTCATCGCCTTCCTGGTCACTGGCTAGTGACCCAGACTCTGTCCCCTCTGCTTTCAGGTTCTTCAGATCTTTGATCCACCCTTGGATCCACCCGAACACTTTCGACTTGGTCGCCAGCAGCACTTTGCAGCAGATCGCCATTGAAAACGAGCGACGAAACCCGACCCCGAAAGACACCTATGCACCCGGCTTCCTGGGTGAGGTAACTCGAGTACTCCAGTGCTCCCGTGGGTATAGACTCTAGAACGACCTAGTTCTAAAGGGGTTTGCTCCAAGTCCTCCTCTAAGTGTCCTTTCCTTTAAAACTCCAACCGCGACATTCCCCATAGAAGTCAACGGCGGCTCGCGGCTGTGTTCTCACACTGCACGCGTCCCCCGTGGGTCCCCTGTGTCACTACCTTGGGTGGTTCCTTGAGGGCCAAGCACTTCTACAGGCTCTAGGCCCTGTGTCTAGCTCAGTCGTGGTTCTTATACCACTTTATTGGTATATGGTTTGGTACGCCCCTAGGGCTCAAACGTGTATTTGTGCTATTACTGTGGATAACTGACTTGTAACTTATGTACTTCAAACTCTAGCCTCATAAAGAGACTAGAGGGGTGTGTTTAAGACTAAATACATATATTTTAAATATATACCTGGTGTGGTCCTCTTTCTTTTGGTCACTCAAGAGATTATAGACTGGTAAAACAAGCTGCTTTACATTCCTTCAAGACTTAGCCTGAAGGCTGCTCTCCATAGCTACCACTAGGATAGCTTTCAATAAAGGTTGTCTTTAACCTATCTCCAATAAGGGGTTGTTTGGACTGGTGCAAGGTGCCCACTATAATTAGTGGACAGCATATACCAGGCCAACTTCTCACAAGCAGCACACAACATTAAAGGGATTACATTACATCATTTACTAATCCTACCTGTTGAACATGAAAACAAGTTGGAATATCACACGCTTTCTGGAGAAGCTTGTTTGGAAGTTTCAAGAGTACTAAAGAAAATGAAACTTCTGATCATTGATGAGGTCAGCATGGTCTCAAACTTAATGCTTGCCTTTGTACATTTAAGAATGCAGCAAATTTTAAAAACAGAATATGATGTGTTATTTGGAGGAAAACATGTGATAGTTTTCGGCGATCTACTGCAACTTACTCCTGTAAAAGGTCAACCAGTTTTTAAAACACTTGTGCATGAAGACACCAGGAAATCTTTGGAAAGTATTGGAAATGTCAACATTTGGTCATATTTTGAATACAAAGAACTTATTGAAAATATGCGACAGGCAAGTGATGAGGATTATGGAAGCATTCTCCAAGATATAAGAATTGGTGTATTGACAGAACATGGTAAAGAAGCTTTGCAAAGTCGTCTAGTTACCAACTTGTTTCCAAATAAAAATGTTGCTCCGGAAATAATATACAAAAAAATTGGAGAAAATAAATCTATAATCTGCCTAATGCCAACACTGCGAGAGTGTTCTACATTCAATGAAGAACTTTTAGCGATAAAAATCCGATCTAACATACTAATCCAAGCCCCCTATTAGAAATGGCCAAAATAAAGCTGTTCGCTGATGATCTGCTCCTGTACCTGAATCCAGAGAAATCAAACATTCAGAGAGCATTGGGAGAAATCCAGGCATTTACAGAATTAGGGGGTTGCAGGGTCAATCAATCCAAAATGGAGCTTCTTTTATTTAATGCACCAGGAACAGAGTTGCCGGAAGGGCTGAAATTCTTACCTCTTAAACCCATTAGATATCTGGGCCTGTATGTAACAGTGGACTTTCTTCAACTTTTTCACCTAAATTATGGTAAAACACTTGACAAAATAAAAAGTCTGCTAGAAAGATGGGCATTATTGCCCTTGTCAATAATAGGTCGAGTCTCTCTGATAAAAATGTCGATTCTTCCTTTGTTGTTATTTTTATTTTTAAATCTTCCTTTAAAGATTCCAATCTCGTACTTTAATGAAATCGATAAGGGGTTTCGGGAGATTATTTGGGCTAAGAAAAAGCCTCGAATTAATTTATCTATTTTACAATTGGATGTAGATCAGGGAGGTCTTGCAGTACCTCATTTAGCTACTTATTACCAAGCTGCATTACTTAGCTTAACAACTCAGCTTCTGTCCCCTTCTTCGAAGTTTGATAATTTTTATTTAATCATATGCTTAGGGAGAGTGCTATTAAGTTACCAGCATTCTTGCGCACTGCAAAGTTACCAAAAAAAACAAGATATAAGGTAGTGAATATAATATTAAGCCGCATTCAGCGATTCAACAAAAATTATAATATTCCATCATGCCATGCATACTCCCCTCTTTACGAATGTGAGGTATTGGGCCTCAAACTCCCACAAAAGGGGGTACAGCCTTATATTCTGTTGGGTTTTTGTAAATTGGGTGACTTTTATAATGGAACTAATCAGATGACGTGGGAGGCTTTTGTGACACAATTTGAAATGCAGAGCCGGGACCTCTGGCTAAGCTTTAGGCAGATTTCATGTTTCCTCCGGACTAACTTCAGAGGAATCAGCCAGAGTACTAGAGTAATTTTAAAAGCTGCCTTTGGCAACTGGTACAAGGTATTACGCCAGGAGAAGAACAAGAACCTCATTGAATTAATGCTCCCAAAAATCGCTCAGGAAACTAACTGCAGGTTTAGTAGACAGGAATGGCTACAAGTCTGTGAGCTTGGCCACAGGGCATTGAGAGCGGCCAATTTTCAAAGAATGTCCTTCCTCTCTAGATGGATGGCCTACTACACTCCCTCCAGGCTCCATAACTGGTTCCCCACGCTACCGAATGATTGTTTCAGATGCAATCTGCCAGAGGCAGGGGACTGGACACATATATTTTTCACTTGTCTGAGACTACAACACTTTTGGAAGGAGGTTTTTAGGTTTATCAGAAAATGTGTTTCATTAGATATCCTTCCATGTGCATCGCTGGCGCTATTTGGCTTCTCCTATGTAATTGATCAGCTCTCATTATACGAGCAATTTTTCGTTTCCCTAGCCATAGCAGAAGCCAGATCTTTAATTCTACAAAATTGGAGATCTCAGAAATTACCTACAATGGCCCTGTGGCTACACAAGATGGAGAGGACCTATAAATTTGAGGAGGCCTACGCAAAGAGGATAGGGGCGGTGCGGAGATTTGGGATGACATGGAAGGGCTATGTTGCAATCACACACATAAATGATACTATGTGACTTATATATGGGGAATTTTCAGACGAAGAGTGTAATCATATAGGTTATTAAGCTAGGGGTCATATGTTATCACAGATTTGATGTTTATAATGCTGGTTTTGTACATCATGTAAAAGGGAGCACGAATTTACGTCTTTTTGTACAGTATATTTTAAATGTGAGACTTAATATGCAATAGGTTTTATCTTCTTTGCCTTTTAGTATATTTTGTGTATCATATTTATCATGTACTAATGGATTACGAAATTTGTTAAACTTATTGTCTATTTATTATATGTGATAGGAGAGTCTGCAAATTTGTCTGTTCTACGCTTTGTTTCCTGCGCTCAATTAAAAAAAAAAAAAAAAAGAAGAACTTTTAAAGCTGAGAAAAACAACAAATAATAAAAATGGAAGCCATTGATAAAATAGAGCACGAAGGAATTACTATTATTTTGACTGAAAAATTAAAAACAAAATTGGATTCATTGGAAAAATCTATTTCTAAGACTGCTGGTTTAGAAAAGAATTTATATGTGTGTGAAAACTGTCGGGTAATTTTACGACGTAATTTGGATGTGGAAAAAGGTTTAGTAAATGGAGCAATGAGAAAAGTTGTTGATTTTGTTAATTATCAAAATAGAGATAGAATTGAATTTTTGAAGATTAAATTTGATCAGATTGAAGAGGTAAAATAGATCGGACGTTGTTCTGTTCATTTTTTGCTTGTTAAAGACTTGTATGTTCGTAGAAAACAGTTTCCTCTTTCTTTAGCATATGCGGTGACCATTCATGAATCTCAAGGTTTAAGTGTAGACAGTGCTTTGGTAAACATTGGAAGTACCGTGTTTAAAGAGGGAATGGCATATGTTGCATTGTCCCGAGTCAGAACTTTATCTGGATTGTATTTGATTGATTTTGATGAGAGAAAGATTAGTGCAGATGCAAATTGTGTAAGAGAGTATAATCGGTTAAGAAGACTGTATGCTCCCAACTTAGGTGAATATCCTATATATGAAAAGCGTGTAGTAGGTCGAAAACGAGCATATGAGAAACTCTGTAGTGAGGTTGGAAATAAGAAAAAAAATCAAGAGAATGTTGAGGTTTCAAACTAAAAAAAAATGGACAGTGTTGAAGATATTGTAGGATATCAGTTAGAAAATAGTTCAGGTATCAACTGCTGTGCTAATTTAGTTGTGAACGTCATATTTTTTCTAGAAAATCTGCAACAGCAAATTATGGTGAATCGAGAAAAAAGGTTTTGTTCTTTGTTACATTCTATTTTTGAAAACTTGACAACTGATAAAACTAAAATCCAAAGTGTTTCTGGCATTCGGAATCTTCTGGATATATGTCTGGTTCTTCACAATTTGAATGTGAAGATTGTACATTTACTTCTTCCACTAACATAGACACTGAAAGATTCATATATTTGACAATACCAGATTGTAAAACAGTGTCTTTTAACAAATTAGTAAAATCAGCAAATCAAAATATGGAATGTAGTCACTGCAAATCTGAAATGTTATCAACATTATTTATAGAAAAATTTGGACAATATGTCATTTTAATGATACAACGTTGCAGACCAGATGGAAGAAAATTGGAAACTAAAATAAAAAATGTTGTGGCAAGTCAACTGTCAATTTCAGGAAGAACTTTCAAAGCAGTGTTTGGTTGTATTTTTTTGCCCGCTGTTATATGATGATCAACATTGAAATCACTGTGTATGGTGAAATTCAATAGAATCTGAAAACAGCAAAAAAGGCAAACTGAATATGTTATGTAATTGTAAAATTATGTTGTCTTCTAAAAACTATAATATTATATGTTATAACTGTATTTTTTCTTCTCTTATACAGACCCAAATTCTAAAGTTTGAAACTTTTTTAAATTTAGATTATAAAAAAAGAACTGAAAAAATTGTTTCAATGACTTTCATATCTACTATAAAAAAGGTAAGATTAAGTAACCCAAGCACTACCCATGCAGTACTACATTCACCTGTGCACTTCCCATACAATCCTCTAACCGCCTAGACACTGCTCATTCACTCCTTCAATTACCCAGGTAGTACCTATGCACTTCTCCAATCACCCAGCCAGCACCATATACTTATCCAATCACTCCGCCAAAACCCAAGCCCTTATAAATTCGCCAAGCCCTCTCCTTGCAGCACTCTAATTATCCATCACTACCCATGCACTCATGTAATGACCCAGGCACTAACTCATGCACTGCTACAATCCCCTGAGCACTACCCATGCAGTCCAGCCATCTCCCTGTCACTGCCTATGCACTCCTCCAATCACCCAGTCAGCACCATGTACTTATCCAATCACTCTGCCAAAACCCAAGCACTTATAAATTCACCATCCACTCTCCTTGCAGTACTCTAATCATCCAGTCACTACCCATGTACTCATGCAATGACGCAGGCACTAACACATGCAGTGGTACAATCACCTATGCACTGCCCATGCAGTTCTCCAATCACCCAGCCAGCACCATGTACTTATCCAATCACTCCGGCAAAACCCAAGCACTTATAAATTCACCATGTACTCTCCTTGCAGTACTCTAATCATCCAGTCAGTACCCATGTACTCATGCAATGACCCATGTACTAACTCATGCACTGCTACAATTCCCTGAGCACTACCCATGCAGTCCATCCATCGCCCTGTCACTCCCCATGCACTCCTCCAGTCACCCAGCCAGCACATGTACTTAGCCAATCACTCTACCAAAACTCAAGCACTTATAAATTCACCATGCACTCTCCTTGCAGTACTCTAATCATCCAGTCACTACCCATGTACTCATGCAATGACCCATGCACTAACACATGCACTAATACAATCCCCTGTGCACTACCCATGCAGACCCCAAACCACCTACACACTACTGATTCACTCCTCCAATTACCCAGGTAGTACCCATGCAGTCCAGCAATCCCCCTGTCACTACCCATGCACTCCTCCAATCACCCATCCAGCATCATGTACTTATCCAATCACTCCGCCAAAACCCAAGCACTTATAAATTCACCATGCACTCTCCTTGCAGTACTCTAATCATCCAGTCAGTACCCATGTACTCATGCAATGACCCATGCACTAACTCATGCACTGCTACAATCCCCTGAGCACTACCTATGCAGTTCATCCATCGCCCTGTCACTCCCCATGCACTCCTCCAATCACCCATCCAGCATCATGTACTTATCCAATCACTCCGCCAAAACCCAAGCACTTATAAATTCACCATGCACTCTCCTTGCAGTAATCTAATCATCCAGTCACTACCCATGTACTCATGCAATGACCCAGGCACTAACACATGCAGTGGTACAATCACCTGTGCACTGCCCATGCAGTCCTCTAATCACCCAGCCAGCACCATGTACTTATCCAATCACTCCGCCAAAACCCAAGCACTTATAAATTCACCATGCACTCTCCTTGCAGTATTCTAATCATCCAGTCACTACCTATGTTCTCATGCAATGACCCAGGCACTAACTCATGCACTGCTACAATCCCCTGAGCACTACCCATGCAGTCCAGCCATCGCCCTGTCACTACCCATGCACTCCTCCAATCACCCAGCCAGTACCATGTACTTATTCAATCACTCCGCCAAAACCCAGGCACTTATAAATTCACCATGCACTCTCCTTGCAGTAGTCTAATCATCCAGTCACTACCCATGTACGCATGAAATGACCCAGGCACTAACACATGCAGTGGTATAATCACCTGTGCACTGCCCATGCAGTCCTCTAATCACCCAGCCAGCACCATGTACTTATCCAATCACTCCGCCAAAACTCAAGCACTTAAAATTCACCATGCACTCTCTTTGCAGTACTCTAATCATCCAATCACTACCCATGTACTCATGCAATGACCCAGGCACTAACTCATGCACTGCTACAATCCCCTGAGCACTACCCATGCAAACCTCTAACCACCTACACACTACTGATTCACTCCTCCAATTACCAAGGTAGTACCCATGCAGTCCAGCAATCCATCTGTCACTACCCATGCACTCCTCCAATCACCCAGCCAGTACCATGTACTAATTCAATCACTCCCCCAATACTCAAGCAGTTACAAAATCACCATGCAGTATCCTGGCACTACTGCAATCATTCTGTCAGTACCCATGAACTCTTGCAATGACCGAGGCACCATCTATGCACTCATGGAATCACCCAGGAACTACTTATACACTACTCCAATCTCCCATGGACTACTCATGCACTCCTCCAATTAACCAGGCACTACACATGTACTGTTCCAATCACCCAGGCACTACCTATGCACTCTTTCAATCAATCAAGCTCTACGCATGTACTTATGCAATCATCCAGGCATTACCATGCACTTATTTATCTTTTTTTAACAGATAAGGTAGTTCTGAAAAGAACTCTTTTTTTCTTCTTTTTTTGTGTTTTTTAAACCATTTTGTATATTCTTTTGGTGTTTTTTTTTAAACACGGGAAAAACAACAGAACTAACTTTTAACTTTTGCACTTAAACAGTCATTGCAACCATAATTTTTTTTTTTAACAGTGGTGATTTCTTGCTGTAGAAACCACAGCATCTACAGATTGCTCCCCACAACAAACCACAGCCTTGCATTTGATGCAGTGTTGCTGAAGATTAGCAAATTCAGGACGAATGTCCGGACCTCGAGATGAGGAGATTGAGGCTCCTGAAGTGCTTAGACCAGCTCCCTGGTCATCCTGCTGCATCCCTTCTTGGGCACGTCGGAGTTGTTCACGCGCCAGATGTCGAGGGTGAATTGTCTGAAGATGCTTCATCATGCTAGATGTTCTGCATGAGTACTTTTTGTCACTTCCCCTCGACAGTACTCTTGAGCAAAGAGTGCAGGTGACCTTGCGGGCATTCACCTTTTTTCACCATCTGAAAGGCTGAAAAACTTCCACAAAATGGATTGCTTCTTCTTTCTTAAAGGTTGGTCCAAGTCCTCTTCTTCAGATGTAACATCCACAATAGGAGTAGAAAAAGCCATTTCTGTTGAAGTTGGAAAACACCCAAAAAATATAGAAAGCAGCTCAAAAAACACAGCAGGTGTGTCTCCTGGGATGGTGTAGCAAGAATGAGAAAAATGGGTGGGGTCCTTCAACTTCTACAATGAAAAACCTTGTGAACCAATGAAATGCTTTCTTTTAAAGTAACATGGGAGTCTCGCACCCGGCACGCAACCCGTGCGCAACCGACGCGACGTTGCGAAAGTATTTTTAAGAGTAATATAACTTTATTGCAATTAGAAATATATGAATTTTATAATTAGTTTACATAATCTCTTGGTCTAATATACATATTGAACTACTATACATATAGTTTTTAAACATACATTTTTTTACGGGAGTCGCGCATCCAGTACGACCCCACATGTACATAACGTTACGCGGGGCAGGGTACCGCGAACCCATCGCATACCAAACGCGCACACGACGCGATCCCATACGTATATGACATTACGCAGGGCCAAGCACCGTGCACACGTCGCATACCAAATGCGCACACGACGCGATCCTATACGTATATGACGTTGCGCAGCGGCAGGCACCGCGCACCCGTCGCTAACCCAACGTGCATCATTCACGACTTTGGCAATATGGTGGCTTGAATCCATGCACCCACCGAGATAGGTACACAATGGGTACGTGACTCTACTTTAAAAAAAGAAAATATATATATATTTATATTTTAGAAAACACAAGACATTACATAATTTTAATAACAAAAAAACTTAGAAAAAGTAATTTTAGGATATTAAATTTAGAAAATATCACTAAAAAAAACTTTGAAAATTACTGGAAAAACCATAAGTTTAATGAACATTATAGTTAGAAATTAGCATTTAAAAACCTTTGAAATTCACTGAAAAAACCAAAGGTTTCAGGGACGTTATAGTTAGAAATTAGCATTTAAAAAACCTTAGAAATTCACTCAAAAAACCCATAGGTTTCAGGGACGTTATAGTTAGTTGGACATTTCACACGTACAAAACCAGAGAAATTCGGCCGTTATAGTTAGTAGAGCCAACTATAACTCGCGCCCCCGCAATGCACTGCTGATGACGTCACATATTACATCATTCATGACATGGTCAGTGACATCACTGATGACATCACTGATGACATCTCAAATGACATCACTGATGACATCACTGATGACATCATCGACGTGAAAATCTGATGCACCTCCTCACACCCTAATATAAACTTTGATACACCCATTCTAAAATACAGACTACCATTTTCGAAACCATACACACCAATACCAGTTACTATATACCCACTCACTGATTCCTAGGTCTATACACACATCCACTCATTCATCCATGCAATCACTCATACATGCAGTCACTCATCAATACAACACTATCATATGCACTTATACGCCTATACAGACACTCACACACCACCACTCACCCATAGAGTTACTCACACACCTAGTCAGTCATGCAAAGAATCAATCACACTTCCATTTACTCACCTACACAGTTATACACACACCACCTCACTTATTCATACAGATACTAACACATACTTACTCTCTTATACAATCACTGATACAAGTACACACTCATCCATACAGCCACTCTCACAATCACTCACTCTCACATATAGTCATTTATATACTCCAACTCTCACATACAATGCCTTTTACATATGAAGTTACTCGGACATCTACCACTGAGACATTCATCCACTCACCAACACACCCATACATACACTCACCCACCCATACAGCTGTTTCCACATGCACCCTTGAACCCATACACCCAGTGAATCAACCACTCACATATCTATGCACAAAGTCATACACTTCCCACCCATCCACACAGACACTCAGGCACCCATACAGATACTCAGATAACCAATCAATAACCTATATACATACTCATGTAGCTACTCACCAACCGATGCAGCCACTTACACACCAACTGACAGACTGATACCGACATTTACACAGTTTAGTCACTAACCCATGCATTCAGTAAGACACATTTGCAGAACTTTACAGAAACACACAGTCACTGGATGATGTCATCAGTGATGTCATTTGAGATGTCATCAGTGATGTCATCAGTGATGTCACTGACCATGTCATGAATGATGTAATATGTGACGTCATCAGCAGTGCATTGCGGGGGCGCGAGTTATAGTTAGCTCTACTAACTATAACGGCCGAATTTCTCTGGTTTTGTACGTGTAAAATGTCCAACTAACTATAACGTCCCTGAAACCTATGGGTTTTTTCAGTGAATTTCTAAGGTTTTTTAAATGCTAATTTCTAACTATAATGTCCCTGAAACCTTTGGTTTTTTCAGTGAATATATATATATATATATATATATATTCACTGAAAAAACCATAGGTTTCAGACACGTTATAGTTAGAAATTAGCATTTAAAAACCTTTGAAATTCACTGAAAAAACCATAGGTTTTAGGGACAGTTATTGTTAGTTGGACATTTCACTCCTACAAAACCCGTGAAATTCCCCCGTTATAGTTAGTTCAGCTAACTATAACTCGCGCCCGCAATGCACTGCTGATGACGTCACATATTACATCACTCATGACATGGTCAGTGACATCACTGATGACATCACTGATGACATCTCAAATGACATCACTGATGACATCACTGATGACATCATCCATGTGATAATTTCATGCATCTTCTCACACCCTAACATAACTTTAGATACACCCACTCTAAATTACAGACTGCCATTCTCAAAACCATACACACCCCAATACCAATAACTACATACCCACTCACTGATTCTTAGGTCTACACACACACATCTACTCACTCATCCGTACAGTCACTCATACTTACAGTCACTCAGTACAGGACTATCATATGCACTCATACACCTATATAAACACTCACACACCGCCACTCATCCATAGAGATACTCACACACCTAGTCAGTCATGCAAAAAATTAATCACACACCCATTTACTCACCTATACAGTTATACACACACCAGCTCTCTTACTCATACAAATACTAGCACATTCTTACGCTCTTATACAATAACTGATACAAGCACACACGCATCCATACAGCCACTCTCACAATCACACACTCTCACTTATAGCCATTTAAATACTCTAACACACATATATACTGCCTTTTACATATGTAGTTACTCGCACATCTACCACTGAGATATACATTCACTCACTAACACAGCCATACACACACTCACCCACCCAAGCAGTCCATCACAGATGCACTCTTGAAATCATGCACCCAGTGAATCACCCACTCACACATCTATGTACAGAGTCACACAATCAATCAATCAATCAATCACAGAATTTGTAGAGCGCACTACTTACCCGCGAGGGTCTCAAGGCGCTGGGGAGAGAGAAGGGGGGGTGCTGCTACTGGTCGAACAGCCAGGTCTTGAGTAGCCTCCTGAAGGTCAGCAGGTCTTGGGTCTGTCGTAGGCTTAGTGGAAGGGTGTTCCAGGTCTTGGCGGCGAGGTGTGAGAAGGATCTGCCGCCGGTGGTTGTTCTTCGAATGCGAGGGACGGTGGCGAGGGAGAGGTCGGCGGAGCGGAGCTGGCGGTTGGGGACGTAGAAGAAGAGTCGTCTGTTGAGGTAGGCTGGGCCAGTCTTGTGGAGTGCCTTGTGTGCGTGGATGAGGAGTTTGAAGGTGATCCTCCTGTCGACGGGGAGCCAGTGCAGGTTCCTCAGGTGGGGGGTGATGTGGCTGTGGCGTGGTACGTCGAGGATCAGGCGTGCAGAGGCGTTTTGTATGCGTTGCAGTCGCTTGATGAGCTTGGCCGGGGCTCCCGCGTAGAGGGCGTTCCCATAGTCAAGTCTGCTACTGACGAGGGCCTGGGTGACTGTTCTTCTTGTGTCTGTCGGGATCCACCTGTAGATCTTGTGAAGCATGCGGAGGGTGTTGAAGCAGGAGGAGGAGACTGCGTTGACTTGCTTGGCCATGGAGAGCGTTGAGTCGAGGATGACTCCCAGGTTGCGTGCGTGGTCGGTGGGTGTCGGGGCTGCTCCCAGCGTCGTTGGCCACCAGGAGTCGTCCCAGGCTGAGGGGTTGGAGCCGAGGATGAGGACCTCCGTCTTGTCCGTGTTCAGCTTTAGTCGGCTGATCTTCATCCAATAGGCGACGGCCTTCATTCCTTCATGGAGATTGGCTTTGGCGGCGAGGGGTCCTTGGTGAGGGAGAGGATCAGTTGAGTGTCGTCGGCGTAGGAGATAATGTTGAGGTCGTGCTGTCTGGCGATGCGTGCGAGCGGGGCCATGTAGATGTTGAACAGTGTTGGGCTGAGGGAAGATCCCTGGGGTATGCCGCAGATGATCTCGGAGGCTTCGGATCGGAAAGGTGGGAGGCGGACTCTCTGGGTTCTGCCGTCGAGGAAGGAGGTGGTCCATTCCAGGGCCTTGTCTCGGATCCCTGCGTCGTGGAGGCGTGCGCGTAGAGTGCGGTGGCAGACAGTGTCGAAGGCGGCGGAGAGGTCCAGCAGGATGAGGGCTGCGGTCTCACCGTTGTCCAGCAGGGTTCTGATGTCGTCGGTGGCGGCGATGAGGGCAGTCTCAGTGCTGTGGTTGCTGCGGAACCCAGATTGGGATGGGTCCAGGATGCTGTTTTCTTCGAGGTATCGGGTTAGCTGTTTGTTGACGATCTTCTCGATGACCTTGGCTGGGAATGGAAGCAGGGAGATGGGCCGGAAGTTCTTGAGGTCTCTTGGGTCCGCCTTGGGTTTTTTGAGTAGGGCGTTGATCTCTGCGAGTTTCCAGCTCTCTGGGAAGGTCGCGGTCTCGAAGGAGAGATTGATAACGTTGCACAGGTGGGGTGCGATGGAGCTGCTGGCTTTGTTGAAGATGTGGTGCGGGAAAGGGTCTGACGGGGAGCCGGAGTGTATTGTGCCCATGGTCTTGATGGTGTCATCGATGTTCACGCTGGCCCAGGCTGGCAAGGGGTCATGGTCGATGGTGTGCGGCGGGTCTGGTGTATCTATCTTGGTGGGGGCTGTCTGGGTGTTGAAGCTGTCGTGGATGTCGGCGATCTTGCGGTGGAAGAAGGTGGCGAGGAATCGCACAGGGCTTGCGACGGCGGGATGTCGTTGGTGTTGGAGCTGGGGTTGGAGAGTTCCTTCACGATGTTGAAGAACTCCTTGCTGTTGTGTGTGTTGTTGTCGAGGCGGTCTTTGAAGGAGATTCTCATGGCGGACCTGATGAGGTGGTGGTGGTTACGGATGGCGTCTTTAAGGGCTGCGTGGCTGTCCGGTGTCTTATCACTGTGCCATTTCTTCTCAAGTTTCCGGCAGGTACGCTTGGAAGCTAGGAGTTCCGGGGTGAACCAGCTGGCTCTTTTGGTGGTGTCGCTGTAGGTGAGCTTTGTCAGCGGGGCGAGGGTGTTGGCGCAGTCGTCTATCCATCGTCTGAGGTTGCAGGCAGCGTCGTCGGTGTTGGATGGGTCGGAGGGAGGGCTGAGAGCGAGGTTTGCCCGTAGTTGGTCTTCGGTGACTTTGCTCCAGCAGCGGCGTGGGATCTGTTGGGTGCGGTGGTGTGTGGTGGGTTTCTGGAAGGTGAAGTGGATGCAGCGGTGGTCGGTCCAGAGGAGTTCCGTGGTGTGGCTGAAGGAGACGTGGGAGCTTGAGGAGAAGACGGGGTCGAGCGTGTGGCCGGCGGAATGTGTCGGTGTTGTGACGAGCTGTCTCAGTCCGAGGTTGGCGAGGCTGTCGATCAGGGTGGTGGAGTTGCTGTCGTTGTTGTTCTCCAGGTGAAAGTTCAGGTCTCCGAGGAGGATGTAGTCGGTAGAGGTCAGGGCGTGCGTTCTGATGAAGTCGGCGATGGAGTCGCTGAACTGGGGTCGGGGCCCAGGGGGTCTGTAGACAAGGGTGCCTCTGAGGGTGGTGTTGGGGTCCGTGTGGATCTGGAAGTGCATGTGTTCGGCGGTGCAGAGAACATCGTCGGTGCTGGTCGAGACCCTGATGGAGTTCTTGTGGACGATGGCGATTCCTCCTCTTACTCCGTTGACGCGGTCTCTGCGGGTGATCTTATAGCCGTCTGGGATGGCTATGGCGATGTCGTGTGCGGAGGAGTCGTTCATCCAGGTCTCTGTCAGGAAGGCGACGTCTGGTGATGATGAGTCGAGCAGGTCCCAGAGCTCGACGGCGTGTTTGCGTGCGGAGCGGGTGTTCAGTAGGATGCATCGGAGGTGGTTGAGGTCCTTCTTGGCGGGCGCTTCAGTGGCTCTGAGGCTGGTGTAGCTGCAGTTCCGGCAGGTGAAGGGGCCATGTGTGCGTTTCGGGGCGGCCTTGAAGCAGTTGTGTCTCCGTCCGGGGTTGAGAGCGTGGAGTGTGGTGGCATCGTAACGGCGTCGGTCCTTGAGGCTGGAGAGGGGGCGCGCGGCCCAGGGGTTCTGGCGCTGGGCACGGTCCAGGCGCAGACGGGCTTGCCTTTGGCGCGCCGGTGGCGCGCCCGCTGCGCGCATCCGCTGCGCGGCCGTGCAGCGGTCGCCATATATGGGGAGCTGGGAGGGAGGAGCAGCTGGGAGGCGGGAGGCAGGGGCAGCGAATGAGCAGTCAGGGGGGCGGGGCCGCAGGGGACGCAGTGGCGGGGGGTACAGAAGGCAAAGTTGGGCACAGCAAAAATGGGGGCACGAGGGGAAACAGAAGGCAAAGAGGACACAATCAATGGGGGCACGAGGGGAAACAGAAGGCAAAGAGGACACAATCAATGGGGGCACGAGGGGAAACAGAAGGCAAAGAGGACACAATCAATGGGGGCACGAGGGGAAACAGAAGGCAAAGAGGACACAATCAATGGGGGCACGAGGGGAAGCAGAAGGCAAAAAGGACACAATCAATGGGGGCACGAGGGGAACAGAGGCAAAAAGGACACAATCAATGGGGGCACGAGGGGAACAGAGGCAAAACGGGCACAGAGGCAGCAGCGGAGGGGCGAGCTTACCAACAGCAGCAGCGAGCAGGACAACACAGGTGGAGCTGTGTGGCGGGGGAGCGACCTACCTGGCAAGGGCAAGGGTCGCTCTCCTCACCGCGCAGCGGCTGCCATATATGGGGAGCTGGGAGGGAGGAGCAGCCCACCCACACAAACACTCAGGCACCCATACAGATATTCAGAGAACCAATCAATAACCCATATAGACACTTATGTAGCTATTCGCAAATCCATGCATCCACTTACACACCAACAGACAGACGGATACAGACATTCACACAGTTTAGTCAGTAACCCATGCATTCAGTAAGATACGTTTAATCACTCACTTGTAGAGTCAGTCACGCACGTACTAAATCATCCATTCAGACACTTATACACCCACTCATTCTTCAATACGCCTTTCCCTATATATATTAAACATATTTAAACTTTACAGAAACACACAGTCACTGGATGATGTCATCAGTGATGTCATCAGTGATGTCATTTGAGATGTCATCAGTGATGTCACTGACCATGTCATGAGTGATGTAATATGTGACGTCATCAGCAGTGCATTGCGGGCGCGAGTTATAGTTAGCTGAACTAACTATAACGGGGGAATTTCACAGGTTTTGTACGAGTCAAATGTCCAACTAACTATAACTGTCCCTAAAACCTATGGTTTTTTCAGTGAATTTCAAAGGTTTTTTAAATGCTAATTTCTAACTATAACGTGTCTGAAACCTATGGTTTTTTCAGTGAATTTCAAAGGTTTTTTAAATGCTAATTTCTAACTATAACGTGCCTGAAACCTATGGTTTTTAAGTGAATTTCAAAGGTTTTTTAAATGCTAGTTTCTAACTATGCCTACAGAGGTAGGACATGTGAAGAAAGAAGAAAAAACGCACAGAAAGAAGCAAAAGAAATGCAGAAAGAAGCAACAGAAGTCCACAAAGACGAAGAAAAGTGCAGGAAGAAGCAAAAGATGTGCAGAAAGAACCAACAGAGGAGCAGAAAGAGGCCTTGTTGCAAAATCATCCTGTGCCCACACCTTTTTCAGACGGGTACTGGTGGTAACTGACTCTGACTAACCAGAGCCAGTGCTATGCTAAAAGACACTTAGAATACAGTGAAAACACCTACATACACTAGGGAACACTATGCGTTGGGGTACCCTGTGATTAGCATGACCTCCTCTGTAAGTCCCTAGTACATAATAGGGCAGGGGGATTAAAACCACCTCTTAAAACGCGCTACGGGGCGCGTTTGCACAGTGGTGAAGGGAGGGGGGCCTGAGGTGACATGTGTGCAAACGCGCCCCGCGGCGCGTTTTAAGTCTGGGGATTAAGTCCCCTTGAATCCTGAGGGTCCCTGGGGCCCAACTAGCCCACCAGGTACCTACAGTTAGCACCACAGAGCTGAGTTGCAGAGAGGCGTTCCGAGGCCACGCACCTTTTTCACCTCTCTGCAACACAACTCTGTTGTGCTTACTGAAGGTACCTGGTGAGCTAGTTGGTCCCCAGGGTCCCTCAGGATTCAAGGGAATTAATTCCCCAACTTAAAACGCACCACAGGGCGTGTTTGCGCACATGTCACCTGAGGCCCCGCCCCCTCCCTTCACCACTGTGCAAACGCGCCCCGTGTCGTGTTTTAAGTTGGGGTATTAGGTCACCTTGAATCCTGAGGGTCCCTGGGGCCCAACTAGCCCACCAGGTACTTCCATTAAGCACCACAGGCCTGCGTTGCAGAGAGGTGGTCCGAGGCCACGCCCCTTTTTACACCTCTCTGCAACGCAGCTCTGTGGCGCTTACTGGAGGTACCTGGTGGGCTAGTTGGACCCCAGGGACCCTCAGGATTCAAGGGGACTTAATCCCCCAACTTAAAACACGCCACAGGGCGTGTTTGCACACATGTCACCTCAGGCCCCGCCCCCTCCCTTCACCACTGTGCACACGCACCCGTGGCGCGTTTTAAGTTGGGGGATTAGGTCACCTTGAATCCTGAGGGTTCTTGGGGCCCAACTAGCCCACCAGGTACTTCCAGTAAGCGCCACAGGCCTGCGTTGCAGAGAGGTGTAAAAAGGGGCGTGGCCTGGACCACCTTTCTGCAACGCAGCCCTGTGGCGCTTACTGGAGGTACCTGGTGGACTAGTTGGCCCCCAGGGACCCCCAGTATTGAAGGGGAATTCATTTCTCAACTTAAAACGCTCCACAGGGCGCGTTTGCAGAGTGTTGCTGGGAGGGGGCGGGGCCTCCGGCACGATCGCATGTTTTTTTTTTTTGGAAGGGGGGCTCTGTGGACCCCCTTCTTTTTACTTTTTTTGGGCCCTGGGGACCCCATCCCCCAGGGCCTGACCCATTTTTTTTTTTTAAATCAACGGGAAGGGGGCCGCGTGGGCCCCCCCTCCCGTGGCCAATTTCGGCCCCAGGGACCCCATCCCCCGGGCATGGCCAGATTTTGGTTTTCTTTTTTTATGGAGGGGGGCTGTGTGGCCCCCCTCCTGAGGCCTCTATTGGCCCCGGGGACCCCATCCCCCAGGCCGGCCTTTATTTATTTATTTATTTATTATTTTTGGGGGGGAAGGGGGCTGCGTGGCCCCCCTCCCGGGCCACTTCCAGCCCTGGGGACCCCATCCCCCGGGGCCTGGCCTCTCATTGGGGACCGTGGGGGGGTCCCCAAGGACCCCACGGTCCCGCCGGCTCCCCGTGTCCTGCGGGAGCCGGCATTGCTTTTCCACATGAGGAGCTGCTAACATGCAGCTCCCCATGTGGAAAAGCAATCTGCTTTGCTTCATTGAAGCGAGAGCAGGTTTCCCTGCTCTCGCTTCAATGAGCTAAGCAGTTTGCAATGACAGGGCGGGAGCCGCGAGGCTCCCGCCCTGTCATTGCAAACAGCAGTGTCCCGGGGGTGGGCACCCCGGGACACTGCAGGAGCCAGCCCTGGGGGGTGGCGGTCCCCAGGGCCATCATTGGCTCCAGGAGGGGGGCCGCGCGGCCCCCCTCCCTTCAATTGCACAGCCCCGGGGAGGTGGTGGTCCCCGGGGCTCGGGGGTCCATTACGGACCCCCAAATTTACATTTTTAGTGCCCCGGGGAGGTGGCGGTCCCCGGGGCATGTGGGGGGGCTCTAGCTCCCCCACACAGGTTTATTTTATTTTTTTAAAGAAGCCCCCCACAAATAATTAATGAAAGCCATGGGGGGTGGCAGTCCCCGGGGCTTGAGGGGGCCTTGGAGGCCCCCCACACATTTAAAAATTAGCCCCGGGGGGTGGTGGTCCCTGGGGCTGCGGGGGGCTGCGTGCCCCCCCGCAACTCATAAATCAAGCCCCGGGGAGGTGGTGGTCCCCGGGGCAGTGTGGGGGATTGGGGCCCCCCCACACATTTTTTCAGTGCCCCCGGGACTTGGCCCACCCGGGGGCTTTTTGAATACGAAGCGCGGGAGCCCACGCTTTGTTTTTTTTTTATTTTCGGCCAAAATTTGCGCTGGGTGTGCGAATCTCGACGATTTTTAAAATAAAATAAATGCTTTTTTTGGCCCTGGGGGTCCTTGTGGGACCCCCTGAGCAGGCATAGGGGGTCAGGGTGTTTCTACCCTGCCCCCTTTTCTTCTTTTTTGCGATTGTTTTTCTGTTTTCTTGTGCCTCGGTTCTACCGAGGCACAAGATGGCTGCCAATACTTCCTGGTTTGGAGTGTTGACAGCCAATTAGCATACAGCTCGTGATCGGGAGGGTGCGCGGATCCTCCGCGGCCATAGATATATATGTGTTTTTACTTTTGATTTTCTCAGCAACTACTGAACGGATTTACACCATTTAACAAAAAGAGTTCTTTCTGAACCAAGAACTACCTCTTTGCCAAATTTGGTGTAATTCCGTTCAGCAGTTCGGGCTGTAGCCGTGTCTAAAGTTTCCTATGGAAAATTGCATGGGGAAAACACGTATTGGGACCCCCCTTTTTTCTCGGCCCCTGCTTGCTGAATCACCCCGAAACTTTCAAGATAGGAGCGGACCGGAGCGCCCCACGAGTTTTGAAAATTTCGCGAAGATTCATCAACCGGCGCCAAAGTTATTGGAAATAGAATGTTGTGAATTTCCTATGGAAAATAGGTCCTAACTATAACTATCTACTGGCGACCGCCAGTAGATATATATATATATATATATATATATATATATATATATATATATGTATCACTCAACTCCTCATAAAAGGAACAGGATCGCTCTCCGCAATGCCGAATATCAAAATTTATTTACTTAGGTTTCAAACAACAAAGTTCATGATCAACGTTTCGGTCTCCTCACGAGACCTTGCTCACGATCAATTTACACCCCCAGTGTTCACAAATATATTACTTTTTTCATGTCATGTCATTTCCTGTTAACCAGGTTCAACCATTCTTAGTATTCTGGGATTTGTAGTCCTGTTCCTCCACAAGATATAGTACATACTAAGACCAAAGTCCATTAACAAGTGCTGTGTGCATAATACAAAATAATTATATACAAATTGTGAGAATTGTGAACTAAGGAAAAATAAATATAAAAGATGAAATTGAGTTCATTTATAACTTATATCCAAAAATGCAAACCCAACCAGTCTTTTACAATAGTTTTGTTTTCATTTGATTTTTGTTATTTTGCAGCTTGGAATTGTTCCAACCGCTCTGTTCTTAGAATTACTATCCCTCTAATGGGAAGACACAGTTGTATTTGTGAGATGTAATCGGGGATTGCACTTTCGTATTTTCAATTTGACATGGAGAATGGCACGCGATCCTGAGTTTAATGTTCTTTTCTTTACATATGGTTCTATTAAAGATGGCTGACCAGTTCCTCCCTCTGGTTAAGGCCATAAGGTGTCAATGTTCTTAAATTAATAATATGGCGTGATTCCTTCTGGCGTAGTATTTTCTCTCTATTGCCGCCCCTGTTATTTAGTGGGACTGTTTCAATACCATAAAACTTCAGGAGTTTCCAATTGCTCATATGTACTTGTTCCATATGTTTCGCTACAGCATTTGTTTTATCTTTGTTTGATGTTGCCCTAACATGTTCTAGTATACGTTTCTTAAGTTCACAGATTGTACTGCCAACATATTTGAGGTGGCATGGGCACTCTATTACATATACTGTAAATTGGCTTTTGCATGATATCAATTCTTTGATTTTCCAACATTTGTTGTTAGCTAGTTTGACTTCAGTCGTTGGTTTTGCAATATGTATATATAGATGGATAGATAGATAGAGAGATAGATAGATAGATAGATGGATAGATAGATAGATAGATAGATGTTAGCGAACCAATTAGCGTTCCATCTATGGAAAAGCAGACCTAACTATACCTACCTCATGACGACCGTCACTAGGTAACATAGATAGATAGATAGGTAGATAGATAGATAGATAGATGGATAGATAGATAGATAAATAGATAGATATATATATCGTATGCCGACAATCCTATAGGGTGTTCGCCTGTTAAAACAGATTGATGCAGACTTATATATATCTTACCTACTGGCAGTCGCCAGTAGGTAGTTATAGTTCGGACCTAGTTTCCATAGACAAGGCGTTTTTGTTTTGCCATTAACTTTTGTGCCGTTTGACAAATGTTTGCGAACTTTTCACAACTAGTGGCCACTCACCCTGACCCAATGGGTGTGTTAGAGGGGTTGCTGAGGGATGCATGATGGTCAAGAAATTGTCTTAGAATGTTTTTTCCCCATGTGCAGGGTTTTGCAGATCTGCTGCAGCACTAATCGCAGCTCCCGTGTAAATATGCGATGGTTCCAAGAATCTCGTCGAAATTAAAAAAAAAGATACATGCACACTCACACACCTGCTCTCAGGCCAGCAAAGGCACTCACACACCCACTCACAGACCACAGAGGTACTCACACACCCACTCACAGACCCACACAGGTACTCACACACCCACTCACAGACCCATAGCACGACTCACACACCCACTCCCAGACTCACACAGACACTCACACACCTACTCATAGACCTACACATGAACTTACACACCCACTCACAGACCCACACACACACTCACACACCCACTCACAGAACCACTCAGGCATTCATGCATCCAGTGACAGACCCATATATGTACTCACACACCCACTAACAGACAAGTAGCCCTTTAATCATGTCTCGGGCCTGCTACTGCCGAGCCTGCATGTGCAGTTTTACTACTAGGTAGACTTAGCATTTAAAATCCCTCATCAAGCCTTAAAATCCCCTTCTACTAAATATAAGTCAACCCTAAGTTAGGCCAGAGGTAGTCCATAGGGCAGGGTGCTATATGCTTAATAGGTAAGACATGTACTTTTAAGTTTCACTAAGTTACACGTGCACTTACAAATCCATACGCCCAGTTATACACCTAGTCTCTCACCCCTACTGTGACTCACATACCTATTTACAAAAGCATAGAGCCACTCACACACCAAGTCAGACAGACGCACCTACAGATTCACTCACACACCCACACAGCACTTATGTATCCAGCAGTAACTGAGCCTGTTGCACACATAGTTACACACTCCGACACTCACTAACACAGCCAGTAAGCAATTCATACAGCCACTTAAATACACATTTACACTCCCACAGAGTTGCTAGGAGAGCCAGTCATATGCTGAAATAATTACTTACACATCCAGTGACACACACACACAGAGGGGCTGATACACTCACTCAGATATGTTTCCAAATACTGACACTCCTAGTCACCCATTCAGACCAGTAGCCCTTTGAACATGTATCAGGCCTGCTACTGCAGAGCCTGTGTGTGCAGGTTTAATGCCATGTCGACTTGGCATTGAAAACTCCTTGCCAAGCCTTAAACTCCCATTCTACTACATATAAGTCACCCCTAAGGTGGACTGTAGGTAGGCCATAGGGTAGGGTGCTATGTGCTTAAATGGTAAGACATGTATTTGTAAGTTTCAGTGAGTTATACACAAACGTACAGAGCCATACACCCAGCTATACATCCAGTCTCCCACCCATGTTGCGACTCATATATCTATTTACAAAAATATAGAACCACTCACACACCCAGTCAGACAGTGAGAGGCACTTATACATTTACTCACACACCCACACAGCACTTAGGTATCCATCAGTAACAGCCATTTGAACACACAGTTACATACCCCAACAGTCACTAACACAGCCAGTAAGCAATCCATACAACCACTTACATACACATTTAGTGACCCATAGAGTTACTAAGAGAGCCAGTCATATGCTGACATAGTTACTTTCACTTCCACAGAGGGAATGATACACTCACACAGATATGTACATAAGTACTGACACAACCAAGTCAGCCATTCATACACTAACTCATAAATGTATTTATACATCCGAAGTGACAGAATTATACTGCCTTTTACACACTGACATAGCCACTTATCTAGTTACTCACTTGCTTATGGTATGCAATTTAATAGTATGTAATGTAAAGTTAAATGTATTCTGTATTTGCTTTTCAGATATTGTCTTGTATTTAAAGATGACGTTTTAGAATGACAAGAAAGATAGAAAGGAGAAAAAAACTGAGGAAACACTACTATCTGCTTGAAACCGATAGCAAAAAAGCAAAAGATGTGGCAAATGTACTCAGAAAAAAAAGAGCTGCTTGTAAGAGAACCAAGGCATTTATTAAAACAGTAGATAGGAAAATGCAAAATGTGGAAAAAGTTTCATATAAAAAGCCAATTTGACAATCAAGTAACAGTGGAGAAGGAGTAAGTCATACTGAAAGTAGGAAATGTTCTAAACAAATCCTAGTTTGACAAGAAGACAGAAACAATTTAAGAAATATTAGTAAGAATGTTTAGAAGTAGGGTAATGCACAATCTGCTACCAAATATGAGGGAGAGTAAGAGAAGAAAGACCGCATTCTGGCAAAAACAGCATATCAAAAGTGTAGTTGATAAAGTGTTTGCCCTGAAGTGTAAACTATTTATTTTGATACTGAACAGGATGAGAAAACTGGATAAACCAGTGTTGTGTATGAAGAGAAAAAGTCAAATGGAAAGGATTATCAATAAAAAGTAATTTTTGCAACATTTTCAAAGGAGAATGGAAGCATACGTCTAGGACTGAGGCTTTCTTTAATGAAGAAAGCTACTTACAAAAGAACACATTAGTACATGCAGTTGAAACAACTGGACGATGCTATAAGATAAAATATGGTAGTCCTATTCCAAAAGAGGTGGTGGTTCCTACAAATGTAGAGGAACAGATAGCTGAAGAGGCACAAGGAAGGCGTAGACATGCCCCTGTGTATAAATAGGACGGCAGTAGTATTTGTAGAGGTCGGCAGGAATCAATTGATGTTTTAAGACATTTTCTATGTCAATTTCCAGATAGAAGTGTGAAGCGGAAAATTTCAATCTTGCAAGGTTTAAATCCATGCAAAGTTAGGAAATACACTAATTTTACAAGGACACTCACTGAGTATCTATCCAGGAAAGTGTGCACAAGTATCCTTCATAATTTTAGAATGTTAGCTGTTCATCATTCAAAAATGTGAAATTTAGTTAGAAGACTTTACTTTGTAAAAAGTCCTGCAATGTCTTTAGGAGAATGGAACAAAGCACTGTTGTACGGTACAGTATCAGAGGTTCAAATGCTTTATGAAGATATTCCGTTTTGTTTCTTTGGTCCTGAAGAGGAGTCTATGCATACTGAGAGGTTGGTGTGTTCAGGTGTAGAGGAAGAGAACATAGATGTTAAGACTGATAACTTTGCACAAAAAATAGCGAAGTTTAATGCAGTTTCTACAGAGAAACCAAACTATGTTTGTATATGTTGTCGACTCACTCACTACAAAAGCCAAATTCGAAATGTAGGATTGTTCTCAAAAACTGAGCAAGAAAACAGAGATAAGAAGCTATAATTTGTTGTGTATTTATTTGTGGAGGAGCGGTTTGATTTGGCAACACAGCAGATCATATGTAAGTATTGCTATGACAAATTAGAGGACAAAATGGCCGCAAGAGCAATACATAATAAGTTAGAGTTGGTTTAAATTCCACAGGATCTTCGACATCCATATGGGTGTGAAACAATACTGATACAGTCTAGACACCCTTTTCAAGCAATAGTTTGCATGCAACCAAAGACTGGGAAACTACCACCGACTGAGCCACAGAAAGGCCTTAAAGTTAGAGTTGTGTACTTACCTTTAGTTTTAAAACGTAATATTGAAACTGTGGGTGTAGACGGAGATATAGATGAACCGCTTATTATTCTAGTGAATGGTGTGCCCACAAAAAAAAAAATCTGTCAAGAACTAGTGGATGTAAATAAGGTAAAAAAAGCTACATTCTACCTGAAACAAAATAATGTCCATTACAAAGATGTAGATGCTCTTACAAATGGGAGTTGTATGGAGGAAGAAATGTTGCCTTCAAGTGGACAGTTTCAAAAAGTGGATAGAACTAAATCTGAAGAATTATATGAGCACTACAGGATCCATCCTCTGCATTCCAAAGAAGTTATGGGGGTTCCCATTGAACTATACCAGATGAAACAAGCTAAAGGAGCTCCAATGAGTGTGTGAGCAGAAAAGTTTAGAGGCTCTCTATTTTCCACAACTATTTCCAACTGGAGTAGGTGGACGGTATGATGACCGCCCAATACAAATACCAGCAGCTGAGTATAGGTCAACCAGATTATATTCAGAGGACCCTAGATTTCGTCAAAGTATTCCATACATATTTCATCTGTTATTTGAAAGTGATTTGTCTGGAGTATCATACGCTGTGAACCATATTTGTAAGACAGGAGTTAGTCTACAAAATATGTCTGCAAAAGACTTTGTTGACAAAGTTCATGGAAAGAATGATAAGTTGGAATACAATTTGATAAATTTGATGGCATGCCAACGTGGCACCAATGATTATTGGTATTGTTGTCAGGGTAACTAAAATGTATGTTACAAAATATAGGTGCACCAACTTGGTTTGGGACCCTCAATTGTGCAGAGTATGTCTAGGATGACTCACATGACTTTTTGAGAGAAGCAAACTGTAACATTTAGGACAACAATTTGAAGACATCAGGAGAACTTTTCTCTTTTGATCCTACAAATATTTGTAGGTATTTTAACCACAGATTTCAGGCCATGCTCTCATTAATCTGCAACAACAAATCCACCTCTTGGAGAAGTTACTGAAAAATGCCTAAAACAGAAAGTTCTGCGTTTTCAATCACATAAATGTGGGAAGTATTGTCTGTGGAAATACGGAGCAAAAGGAAACTTATACAAAAAGACATTTTGGATTTCCATGACCTGTTATTTTAAAAGGCAGACTCAACAGTTTTTTATCTGCAGTGAGACATAGACTTACGCAAAATAGATTGTTGAAGTCTTTTCCTAAACTTCAGTACCGTGCAGAATTTGACCCAGAAAGTACAGATATTGTCAAAACAATCATTTTGGACACCTACTATCTAAAAGGAGTCCACATCTTGAAAATGTATGTCTTTATGAAATAATTCAAAACTACAGATATAGAAACAATGTCAGAGAAAATGTAGATGAAGGTAAATTTGCAGTAGTTGGTTCTGATGGTTGTTTGGTCAGACATAGCAAAGGCATTCTAATTAACCATAGAAGGCTAAGTTACCAGACTACTGAAAAAGAGAGTTGACTTCTATGAAAACTGTTTCAATGCTGCAAAGAATAGTATTGAGTGTTCAGTATTTCCTAACTTTCTGAAAATGTTAAATGGTGATATTGAACAGAGTGCTAAAAAAGTTAAAGCTTCTAATCATCGATGAGGTGAGCATGGTCTTTAACTTAATGCTTGCCTTTGTACATTTGAGAATGCAACAGATTCCAAGAACAGACTACAATGTCCTATTTGGAGGAAAACACTTGGGGGCTTATTTACAAGCCCCTTGCGCCGCCAGTGCTTCACTTTTAATATGGGAAACAGTGATGTACAGGCAGCGCAAGGGGCTTGTAAATAAGTCCCTTCATTGTTTTCAGAGATCTACTCCAACTTACATCTGTCAAAGGACAACTTGTGTTCAAAAGTAAAACACTGCTTCACATTGAAACTCGGAATTCTTTTGGAAGCATTGGAAATGTCAATATTCGGTTAAACTTCCAATACAAAGAATTACTTAGGAATATGCGACAAGCATCTGAAGTTGAATATGGGAATATTCTGAAGGTATTAGAGAAGGTGTTCTTTCAAAAGTGGGAAGCGTCTGCTAGAAAGTCTTCTTCTTAAAAACTGTTCCCAACGAACAAGACAGCAGCAGAGCTAATGTTCACTTTCATTCAAGAAGGAAAATCAATTGTGTGCCTAATTCCTACACTAACCAAATGTACCTCTTTCAACAAAGAATTGCTGGAATTGGAGAAAGAAGACATTTTGGAACTGGCGGCAATTGACAAAATGGAACACCAAGGTGTCACGGTATTCCTAAATGAAAACTTGCAAACAAAATTGGATTAATTGGAAAAACCTGTTAGACGAACTGCAGGACTCGAGAAATGTTTAAGTGTTTGCAAGAACTGTAGAGTAATTTTGCATTGAAATTGAAATGTTGAGGAACAATTAGTTAATGGTGCTAGGAGTAAAATTATTGTTTTCATCTGCTTTCCTAATAGGAGCGAGGTGGAATACCTAGCAATAAAATTTGATCAGATTGATGGTGTAGAGCAGATTGGAAGATCGACTGTATGTTTTTTGCTTGTGACTAACTTATATGTTTGAAGGAAACAGTTTCCAGTTTCTCTGGCATACGCTGTTACTATTCATAAATTCCAAAGTTTAAGTGTAGAGGCAGCATTTATTAATATTGGTAGTACAGTATTTAACGAAGCCTTATCTCACATTAGGACATTGTCTGGTTTGTATCTAGTTGCATTTGATGACAGCAAATTAAATGCAGATCCAAGTTGTGTTAAAGAATACAACCGATTTAGAAGTCTTTATGCTACTCATTTAGGACAGTATCCAGTCTATGAAAAACACACCATCTGTCCAAAGCAAAAACTTACAAAGGACTGCCGTGATATTGTTGAAAAGAAGGAAAACAAGGAGAACAAACAAGTTGTTAACAAGAAAAAAATTGACAATGATGAAGATATTGTTGGTCATCAGTTGTCAAATACCTCTGGTGTCAACTGCTATGCTAATGTTGTTCTAAACGTACTCTTTGCATACCTCATGTTGTTCATGCAATTGAACAAAAATAACAGAAGAGATTGTGTTCTGCACTGTGTGTTTTGTTACTACGTGGGCATAGTGACAGAAGTAAAACAGATCGTGCATCACAGATACGAGACCTGGTTGGTATATACAGTAGATATGTACAGTTTACACCAAATATTGAACAGGATGCACAAGAGTTTTTAATGGTGATGTTTGCTGTTTTAGAAGAAATGAGAAATACCTATTGGTGAATTATTTGGACTTACTTACTCAAGGAACCATGAATGTGAAGATTGCTCATTCACATCAAGTACAGAAATAGATTCTGAGCGATTTATTTATTTAACAATACCAGATTGCAAAACTGTGACTTTTGACAGATTTTTAAAACAAGCTACACAAAACAATACTTGCCCAAATCGTCAATCAGATCTTATGTCAACACTATGTGTACGAATAAGTAGCAAGTATCTTATTTTAATGCTACAATGATGCAGAGCAGATGGCAGTAAATTGGAAAAAGAGATTGCAAACTTCAAAGCAGGATAAATATCTACTTCTGAAATAACATATACTACTATGGCTATCATATCTCATGAAATAGTTAGTGTTACATCTGGTCACTATACTATCTACGTAAAAAGTAAAAGTGGATGGACAGAATGTGACAATAGCAACCTCAAATTCAAGCAGACTGCATTTTCAGCTACCAAACTCTTATATTTTGTTTCTGGAACCAAAGTTCTAAGTAGGATTGCAATGGTGTATTTCTTCTAAATCCATTATCAGTATTTATGACATAATTCGGTCAACCAGGGTGATGTCTTCATAAGGCTTACCATATGCTGGTGTGCCATATATCTCTATTAGTAGTTCTGATAATGAGGGTCTCATACATTTTAGCAAATGATTTCTTAAATTAGTAGTGCAAGTATACGTAAAACAATAGTTAAAAGGATTGTAATGAGTGCAATGCACAGTGTTGCTTAATTGCAGTCGCCTAGGGCCAGATGTACGACCCTTTTTTGTGGCCGCAAACAGGAGATCCTCCCGTTTGTCACCGCAAAAAAGGGTAATGGCATGTACAAATGCTATTCTGCAAGTCACTGACTCGCAATATAGCATTTGCGACTCCCTCTATTCGGAAGGGGCATCCTTTCCTAATAGCAAGTCACCATGCCATGTAAAATTGTTTTGCAGCCGCAGAAACACTTGCAGTTTACCACCTACTTCAAGTAGGTGGTAAACTACTCGCAAATGGGAAGGGGTCCCCAGGGACCCCTTCCCCTTTGTGAGTATGTGAGAAAATATTTTTAGGAGCATGCAGTGGCCTGCCCTTAAAAAAATGAAACTGAAAAGTTTCATTTTTCTTTTTTAAATGCATCCCGTTTCCTTTAAGGAAAACAGGCTGCATTTAAAAAAAAAGACTGCTTTATTTAAAAGCAGTCCCAGACATGGTGGTCTGCTGACACCAGCAGGCCACCATCCCTGGGAATGCTAGCCATTCCTAATGGGGACGCAAATTGCGACAGCCTCATTAATATTCATGAGGCATGCAATTTGCGACCCCATTAGGAATCGCTAACAGTGTCTGAGACACTGTTATACATCCCAATTTGCGAGTCGCAAGTTGCGAGTCGCAAATGCGACGCAATTTGCGAGTCGCAAATTGGTGGGTGGTACATCTGGCCCATAGTGTGTAGTTTTTTTTATACAATCTATATGATTGTTTTTTCCCCACTATTCAAGACAGTACACCATCTATGATGTAAGAGTATAGAACCTGAGAACAGTAAAATAAATGGAAAATTAAATGCTTATTTCTATTTTTACATACCTTTACAGCATAAGAAATGTCTACAGATTTCTTTGAATTATGTGGTTATGCACTGTTGAAACTGTAAGCTTATTTTGTAAGTTTTAAGAATTGTAATACTAATTCATATTTCTCTTCTTTTTCTTTTCATAAAGATGAATGGCACCATCTAGTGGAGTAATGTTGTTTACTAATTAGTTGTTTCAGTGTTGTTCTATAACATTACATTCTTAGAGTGTTCCAAACTACAATAAAAAGACACCTGCTTATAAATTCAAACGGTCACTTATACTCTCATACGACCACTCAAACAGCTGCTCACTCGCCCATGCAGTCACTCACGTACCTTCTTATTCACCCATACAGCTGCTCACACACTCATCCACACAGGTACCCACTCACCCATACAGCCATTGACACAACACTCACTCATCCATACAGCCACTCACTCACCCATTAAGCCTCTCATGCAGCGACTCACTCATCCATACAGCCACGCAAACACCCATGTACTTACTTATACAGCCACTCATAGTCTTATACAACCACTCACACACCCACTTGCTTACCCATACAGCCACACACTCAACTCATATAGCCACTCAGTCACCCATACAGCCACTCACATATCCACTGACACACCCATACACCCACTCATGCAGCAACTCACTCTACTTTTTAGCCACTCATGAAGCCATTTACTCATCCACACAGCCACTCACATACCCAGTCACAGACCCATATAGCCATTCACACACCCACTCACCCATACAGCCACTCATATACCCACTCACTCACCCATACAACCATTCATACACCCTCTCACTTATCTGTACAGCCACTCATGTAGCTGCTCATTTATCCATACTGCCACTCATACACCCACTCACAGTCCTACACAGGAAGTTACATACTCACTCACAGACCCACAAACAGACTTACTTACAGATCCACTCAGCATTCACACACACAGTTACAGACCTATACAGGCACTCGCACAGCTACTCACAGACCCATAGCACTACTTATACACCCACTCACAGACCCATACAGCCACTCTCACACTCATTCACAGAACCACACACTCACTCACTCACTCACAGATCTATACAGGCATTGACACACCCAGGGACAGACGCACACAGATACATACACAATCTCACTCACTCATATAGCCTCTCTCATACCTACTCACTTACCCACACAACCATGCACACACCTACTCACTCAACTATACAGCCTCTCACAGAGTAGTTCATTCACCCATACAGCCACTTACAGAGTTCACTCACCCAAACAGCCACTCACAGAGCTACTCACTCACCAATACAGCCACTCACACATCGAGTCACTCACCCATACACCTACTCACACACCTACTCACTCACTCATACAGCCACTGACAGCCACTCACTCACCCATACAGCCATTCACATACCCACTGACTCACCCATACAGGTCTCACACACCCACTCACTCACTCATACAGTCATTCAAATACCCACTCACTCATCCATACAGCTACTCACACACCTACTCATTCACCCATCTAGCTACTCACAAAGCCACTCACTCAACCATACAGCCACTCACATGTTTACTCACTCATAGTCACACACCCACTCACTCACTCATACAGCCATTCACAAACCTACTGACTCATCTATAAAGCCACTCATATACCCACTTAACCCTACAGTCACTCACAAACCTACTCATTCATCAGCAGAGTCAGTCATTCACCCGTACAGCCACATACATAATATTCACTCATCCATACAGCCACTCACTTATATATACAGCCACTCACACACCCATATAGCCACTCATACACCCACTCAGTCACCCATACGGTCACTCACATACCCACTCACACACCCATACAGCCACTCATGCAGCAACTCACTCTCCCATACAGCCACTCATGCAGCCATTTATTTATCTACATAACAACTCACATACCCAGTCACAAGCCCATATAGCCACTCACACACCCAGTCAAGGACCCATACAGCTACTCACATACCCACTCACTGACCCATACAGACTCTCACACACCCACTCACTCACCCATATAGCCACTCACATGCCCACTAAAATAGCCACTCATTCACACACCCACTTACTCACTCATACCACCACTCACTCACCCATACAGCTACTGACACAGCCACTCACTCACCCATACAACCACTCACATACCCATTCACTCATATAGCTACTTATATATCCAACCACCCACCCATACAGGCACTCACACCACCACTCACTCTCCTAAACTACCACTCACATAGCTACTTGCTCACTCATACAGTCACTCACACACCTACTCACTCACCCATACAGCCAATCATACGCCCACTCACTCACCCATATAGCCACTTATAAACCCACTCACTCACCCATATAGACCCCACATACCCATTGATTCACCCATACAGCCACTCATACACCACTCACTCACCCATACAGCTATGCATACACCCACTCACTCACCCATATAGCCACTCACATACCCACTGACTTACCCATGCAGCCACTCATACAGCCACTCACTTACCCATAAGTGAATCACATACCCACTCACTCATCCATATAGTCACTCCCACAGCTAGTCACTCACCCATACTGCCACTCACACACCCACTCACTCACCCATACAGCCACTTATAAACCCAGGCACTCACCCATATAGACCCCACATACCCATTGATTCACCCATACAGCCACTCATACACCACTCACTCACCTATACAGCTATGCATACACCCACTCACTCACCCATATAGCCACTCACATACCCACTGACTTACCCATGCAGCCACTCATACAGCCACTCACTTACCCATAAGTGAGTCACATACCCACTCACTCATCCATATAGTCACTCCCACAGCTGGTCACTCACCCATACAGCCACTCACACACCCACTCACTCACCCATAGAGCCACTCATACACATGCTCACAGACCTACATAGGAACCTACAAACTCAGTCACAGACCTATAAACACACTCACATACCCACTCATAGATCTACTCAGGGATTCAAACACCCAGTAATAGACCATATAGGCACTCACACATTGATTTGCAGATCTGCACAGGTACTCACATACCCACTGACACACCTACTCACAGACCCATAATGCTAATACACACCCACTCTCAGACCCACACATGCACTCACATATTCATACAGGCATTGACACACCCAGTGACAGACTCACACAGGCACACATACCCACTCACTCACCCATACAGAATATCACAAACTTACTCACTCACCCGTACAGCCATGCATACACCAACTCACTAACCCAGACATCCTCTAGCACACTCACTCACCCATACAGCCACTGACACATTCAATCACTCACTCATGCATACAGTCACTCATATACCCACTCTTTCATCCATATAGCATCTTACACATCCACTCACTCACCCATATAGCCATTCTCATATCAACTTGCTCACCCATACAGCCTCTCACTCAGACATACAACCACTTATATACCCACTCACTCACCCATACAGCCACTCATAGAGCCACTCACTCATCCATACAGCCACTCACATTCTCACTCACTCAGTCATAGTGACACATCAACCTACTCACTCATACAGCCATTCACACACACACTCAATCACCCATATAGCCACTCACACACTCATTTACTCACCTATATAGCCACTCATACACCCAATCATATAGCCATTCATTCACAAACCCACTCATACCACCACTCATAGAGTACTCACTCACCCATGTAGCCACTGACACAGCCACTCATTCATATACCCACTCACACATCCAACCACTCACCCATAAATGCACTCATATAGCTACTCATTCACTCACCCATACTGCCACTCACACAGCTACTCACTCACCCCTATAGCCACTCACACACCCACTCATTTACCCATACAACCACACATGCAATCACTCATTTACCATACAGCTACTCATATACCCACTCACAGTCCTACACAGGAACTTAAAAACCCACTCACAGACCCACAAACACACTCACACACCCACTTACAGACCCACTCACGCATTCACACACTGAATTGCAGACCTATAAAGGCGCTCGTACCCAATCACAAACCTGTACTGCTACTCACACACCCACTCATAGACCCATATAGGCACTGACATACCCAGTGACAGCCCCATACAGATACACAAACTCATTCACTCGTATAGCCTCTCTCATACCTACTCACTCACCAACACAGCCATGCACACACCTTCTCATTACCCATATAGCCCCTCACACAGCAGTTCATTCACCCATACAGCCATTCACAGAGCCAGTCACTAACCAATACAGCCACTCACATGCCCAGTCACTCACCCATACAGCCACTCACACACCCACTCACTCACCCATATAGCCACTCACATGTCCACTCACTCACTCATAGTCACACACCCACTCACTCATTCATACAGCCAATCATATACCTACTCACTCATCCATAAAGCCACTCATATATCCACTTAACCTTACAGTCACTCATACACCTACTCAGTCATCCACACAGCCACTCATTCACCCATACAGCCAGTGAAACAACACTCAATCACCCAGACAGCTACTCACGTATCCATACAGTCACTCATGTAGCCACTCACTCATCCATATAGCCACTCACACATCTACTCACTTACCTATACAGCCATTCACACATCTACTTATAGACTCATACAACCACTCACACACCCACTCATTTGCCCATACAGCCACTCATACAAACACTCAGTCACCCATAGGGCCACTCATATACCCACTCATATACCCATACAGCCACTCATGCAGCAACTCACTCTCTCATACAGCCACTCATGCGGCCATTTATTCATCCACACAACCACTCACATACCTAGTCATAAACCCATACAGCCACTCACACACCCAGTCAAGGACCCATAAAGCTACTCACAAACCTACTCACTGGCCCATATAGCCACTGATACCCACTTATTCACTCACCCATAAAGCCACTCACACACCCACTCATTCACCCATATAGCTCTCACACATCTACTTATTCACCCTTATAGCCACTCACATACCCACTCACTCACTCATACAGTCACTCAAATACCCACTCACTCATCCATATAGCCACTCACATACCCACTCACTCACCCATACAGCCACTCACATAGCCACTCACTCACCCATATAGCCAATGGCAAGTCCACTCACACATTCATAGTCACACACCCATTCACTCACTCATACAGCTAGTTACATACCTACTTACTCATCCATAAAGCCACTCACATATTCATTTAACCCTACAGTTACTCACACACCTACTCACTCATCCGCACAGCCACTCATTCACCCATACGGCCACAGACACAATATTCACTCACCCATACAGTCACCCAAATTCTCACTCACTCACCCATACAGCTCTCACACACCCACTCACTCACCCATATAGCCACTCATAAACCCACTCAGTCACTCATACAGTCACTCAAATACCCACTCACTGACCCATACAGCCTCTCACACACCTACTCACTCACCCATGGAGTCATTCACATACCCACTTACTCACCCTTACAGCTACTCACATGACCACTCAAATAGCCAATCATTCATAACCCACTCACTCTCTCATACCGCCACTCATTTACCCATACAGCCACTGATACAGCCACTTAGTCACCCATACAACCTCTCACATACCCACTCACCCATATAGCCACTCACACATCCAACCACCCACCCATAAATGCACTCACACAGCCACTTAATCACCCATACTGCCACTCACACACCCACTCACTCACCCATACAGCCACTTATAAACCCACTCACTCACCCATATAGACCCCACATACCCATTGATTTACCCATACAGCCACTCATACACCACTCACTCACCCATACAGCTATGCATACACCCACTCACTCACCCATATAGCCACTCACATACCTACTGACTTACCCATGCAGCCACTCATACAGCCACTCACTTACCCATAAGTGAATCACATACCCACTCACTCATCCATATAGTCACTCCCACAGCTACTCACTCACCCATACAGCCACTCACACACCCACTCACTCACCCATAGAGCCACTCATACACCCACTCACAGACCTACACAGGAACCTACAAACTCAGTCACAGACCTATAAACACACTCACACACCCACTCATAGATCCACTCAGGCATTCACATGCCCAGTAATAGACCCCTATAGGCACTCACACATTGAATTGCAGATCCACACAGGTACTCACATACCCACTGACACACCTACTCACAGACCCATAGTGCTATTTACACACCAACTCTCAGACCCACACATGCACTCACATATTCATATAGGCATTGACACACCAAGTGACAGACTCACACAGGCACACATACCCACACACTCACCCATACAGAATATCACAAACCTACTCACTCACCCACACAGCCATGCATACACCCACTCACTAACCCATACATCTACTAGCACACTCACTCACCCATACAGCCACTGACACATCCAATCACTCACTCACTCACTCACTCATGCATACAGTCACTCATACACCCACTCTTTCACCCATTCAGCATCTTACACACTCACTCACCCATATAGCCATTCTCATATCAACTCGCTCACCCATACAGCCTCTCACTCAGACATACAACCACTTATATAGCCACTCACTTACCCATACAGCCACTCATACAGCCACTCACTCATCCATACAGCCACTCACATTCTCAATCACTCACTCACTCATAGTGACCCATCAACCTACTCACTCATACAGCCACTCTCACACACACTCAATCACCCATATAGCCACTCACACACTCATTTACTCACCTTTTTAGCCACTCATACACCCAATCATATAACCATTCATTCACAAACCCACTCACACACTCATACCACCACTCATAGAGTACTCACTCACCCATGCAGCCACTGACACAGCCACTCATTCATATACCCACTCACACATCCAACCACTCACCCATAAATGCACTCATATAGCCACTCATTCACTCACCCATACTGCCACTCACACAGCTACTCACTCACCCCTATAGCCACTCACACACCCACTCATTTACCCATACAACCACTCATGCAATCACTCATTTACCATACAGCTACTCATATACCCACTCACAGTCCTACACAGGAACTTAAAAACCCACTCACAGACCCACAAACACACTCACACACCGACTTACAGACCCACTCATACATTCACATACCCAATTACAGACCTCTAAAGGTGCTCGTACCCATTCACAAACCTGTAGTGCTACTCACACACCCACTCATAGACCCATATAGGCACTGACATACCCAGTGACAGCCCCATACAGATACACACAAACTCATTCACTCTTATAGCCTCTCTCATACCTACTCACTCACCAACACAGCCATGCACACACCTTCTCATTACCCATATAGCCCCTCACATAGCAATTCATTCACCCATACAGCCATTCACAGAGACAGTCACTAACCCATACAGTCACTCACATGCCCTGTCACTCACCCATACAGCCACTCACACACACACTCACTCACCCATAGAGGCACTGACACTCACTCACCCATACAGCCACTTACACACCCACTCACTCACCCATGTAGCTCTCACATACCCAGTCATTCACCCATACATCCGTTCACATATCTACTCACTCACTCATACAGTCACTCAAATACCCACTCACTCACGTACACAGCCACTCATATACCCACTCACTCACCCATACAGCCACTCACACAGCCACTCACTCACCCATATAGCCACTCACATGTCCACTCACTCACTCATAGTCACACACCCACACACTCATTCCTACAACCAATCATATACCTATTCACTCATCCATAAAGCCACTCATATATCCACTTAACCTTACAGTCACTCATACACCTACTCAGTCATCCACACAGCCACTCATTCACCCATACAGCCACTGAAACAATACTCACTCACCCAGACAGCTACTCACGTATCCATACAGCCACTCATGGAGCCACTCACTCATCCATATAGCCACTCACCTATCTACTCACTTATCTATACAGCCATTCACACATCTACTTATAGACTCATACAACCACTCACACACCCACTCACTTGCCCATATAGCCACTAATACACCCACTCAGTCACCCATAGGGCCACTCATATACCCATTCATATACCCATTCAGCCACTCATGCAGCAACTCACTCTCTCAAACAGCCACTCATGCGGCCATTTATTCATCCACACAACCACTCACATACCTAGTCATAAACCCATACAGCCACTCACACACCCACTCATTCACCCATATAGCTCTCACACATCCACTCATTCACCCTTATAGCCAATCACATACCAACTCACTCACTCATACAGTCACTCAAATACCCACTCACTCACCCATACAGCCACTCACATAGCCACCCACTCACCCATATAGCCAATGGCATGTCTACTCACACATTCATAGTCACACACCCATTCACTCACTCATACAGCTAGTTACATACGTACTTAGACACCTACATACCCATTGATTCACCAATACAGTCACTCACACACCACTCACTTACCCATACAGCCTCTCACACACCCACTCACTCACCCATACAGTTACTTACATACCCACTAACTCACCCATATAGCCTCTCACATACCTACTCACTCACCCTTACAGTCACTTGCATAGCCACTCACTTATCCATACAGCAAATCACATACCCACTCACTCATCCATATGGTCATTCACACATCTACTCACCACCCATACAGCCACTCACATAGCCACTCACTCACCCATAGAGCCACTCATACACCTACTCACAGACCTATACAGGAACTTGCACACTCACTCACAGACCCACAATCAAACTTACACAAATACTCATAGACCTACTCAGGCATTCACATACCCAGTGACAGACCCACTCAGTCACTCATACAACCATTCATATACCTACTCACCTATATAGCTACTCACACATCCAACCACCCATCCATACAGACACTCACATAGCCACCCATACAGCTCTTACACACCCACTCACTCACCCATATAGCCACTCACATATCCACACACTCACTCACTCATACACTCACTGAAATACTTACTCACTGATCCATACAGCCTCTCACACACCCACTCACACACCCATATAGTCACTTACATACCCACTTACTCACCCATATAGCCTCTCACACACCCACTCACTCACCCATACAGTCACTTACATACCCACTTACTCACCCATATAGCAACTCACATACCCACTCACTCACTCATACAATCACTGAAATACTTACTCACTGATCCATACAGCCTCTCACACACCCACTCACTCACCCATACAGTCACTTACATACCAACTTACTCACCCATATAGCCACTCACATACCCACTCACTCACTCATACAGTCATTGAAATACTTACTCCCTGATCCATACAGCCTCACACACACCCACTCACTCACCCATTCAGTCACCTACATACCCACTCACTGACCCATACAGCATCTCACACACTTACTCACTCACCCATAGAGTCACTCACATACCCACTTACTCACCCATACAGCCACTCACATGCCCACTCAAATAGCCAATCATTCATAAACCCACTCCCTCCCTCATATCACGACTCATTTACCCATACAGCCACTGATACAGCCACCCAGTCACCCATACAACCTCTCACATACCCACTCACCCATATAGCCACTCACACATCCAACCACCCACCCATACAGGCACTCACACAGCCACATAATCACCAATACTGCCACTCACATACCCACTTACTCACCCATACAGTCACTCACACACCTACTCAAATAGCCACTCATTCACAAACCCACTCACTCACTCATACAGCCAGTCACTCACCCATACAGCCACTTATATATCCTACCACCACCCCTATAGGCACTCACCAAGCCACTCACTCACCCATACTGCCTCTCACATAGCCACTCACTCACCTGTACAGCCACTCATACACTCACTCACTCACCCATATAGCTATGCATACACCCACTCACTCACCCATATAGCCACTCACATACCCACTGAATTACCCATGCAGCACTCACACAGCCACTCACGTACCCATACAGCAAATCACATACCCACTCACTGATCCATGGAGTCACTCACATACCCACTTACTCACCCTTACAGCCACTCACATGACCACTCAAATAGCCAATCATTCATAACCCACTCACTCCCTCATACCACCACTCATTTACCCATACAGCCACTGATACAGCCACTCAGTCACCCATACAACCTTTCACATACCCACTCACCCATACTGCCACTCACACACCTACTCACTCACCCATACAGCCACTTATAAACCCACTCACTCACCCATATAGCCACTCACATACCCATTCACTCACACATTCACTGAAATACTTACTCACTGATCCATACAGCCTCTCACACACCCACTCACTCACCCATACAGTCACTTATATACCCACTTACTCACCCATATAGCTTCTCATACACCCACTCACTCACCCATACAGTCACTTACACAGCCACTCACTTATCCATACAGCAAATCACATACCCACTCACTCATCCATATGGTCATTCACACATCTACTCACCCATACAGCCACTCACATAGCCACTCACTCACCCATAGAGCCACTCATACACCTACTCACAGACCTATACAGGAACTTGCACACTCACTCACAGCCCCACAATCACACTTACACATAAACTCATGGACCCACTCAGGCATTCACATACCCAGTGACAGACCCACTCAGCCACTCAAACAACCATTCATTTACCTACTCACCTATATAGCCACTCACACATCCAACCACCCATCCATACAGACACTTACATAGACAACCAATCAACCATACAGCTCTTACACACCTACTCACTCACCCATATAGCCACTCACATACCCACTCACTCACTCACTCATACAGTCACTGAAATACTTACTCACTGATCCATACAGCCTCTCACACACCCACTCACTCACCCATACAGTCACTTACATACCCACTTACTCACCCATATAACCTCTCACACACCCACTCACTCACCCATACAGTCACTTACATACCCACTGACTCACCCATATAGCCACTCACATACCCACTCACTCACTCATACAATCACTGAAATACTTACTCACTGATCCATACAGCCTCTCACACACCCACTCACTCACCCATACAGTCACATACATACCCACTAACTCACCCATATAGCCACTCACATACCCACTCACTCACTCATACAGTCATTGAAATACTTACTTACTGATCCATACAGCTTCTCACACACCCACTCACTCATCCATACAGTCACCTACATACCCACTCACTGACCCATACAGCCTCTCACACACCTACTCACTCACCCATAGAGTCACTCACATACCCACTTACTCACCCATACAGCCACTCACATGCCCACTCAAATAGCCAATCATTCATACACCCACTCGCTCCATCATACCACCACTCATTTACCAATACAGCTACTGATACAGCCACCCAGTTACCCATACAACCTCTCGCATACCCACTCACCCATATAGCCACTCACCCATCCAACCACCCACCCATACAGGCACTCACACAGCCACATAATCACCCATACTGCCACTCACACAACCACTCACTCACCCATACAGCCACTTATAAACCCACTCACTCACCCATATAGACACCCACATACCCATTGATTCATCTATACAGTCACTCACATACCCACTTACTCACCCATACAGTCACTCACACACCTACTCAAATAGCCACTCATTCACAAACCTACTCACTCACTCATACAGCCAGTCACTCACCCATACAGCCACTTAAATATCCAACCACCCACCCCTACAGGCACTCACCAAGCCACTCACTCACCCATACTACCTCTCACATAGCCACTCACTCACCCATACAGCCACTCATACACTCACTCACTCACCCATACAGCTATGCATAAACCCACTCACTCGCCCATATAGCCACTCACATACCCACTGAATTACCCATGCAGCACTCACATAGCCACTCACTTACCCAAACAGCAAATCACATACCCACTCACTCATCCATGGAGTCACTCACATACCCACTTACTCACCCTTACAGCCACTCACATGACCACTCAAATAGCCAATCATTCATAACCCACTCACTCCCTCATACCGCCACTCATTTACCCATACAGCCACTGATACAGCCACTCAGCCACTCAGTCACCCATACAACCTTTCACATACCCACTCACCCATATAGCCACTCACACATTCAACCACCCACCCACCCACCCACCCACCCACCCATAAATGCACTCACACAGCCACTTAATCACCCATACTGCCACTCATACACCTACTCACTCACCCATGCAGCCACTTATAAGCCCACTCACTCACCCATATAGACACTCACATACCCATTGAATTACCCATACAGCCATTCATACACCCACTTACTCGCCCATATTGCCATGCACACACCCACTCAAATAGACACTCATTCACAAACCCACTTACTCAATCATACAGGCAGTCACTCACCCATACAGCCACTTATATATCCAAACACCCACCCCTACAGGCCCTCACACAGCCACTCACTCACCCATACTGCCTCTCAATCATCTGTACAGCCACTTATACACCACTCACTCACCCATACAGCTAAGCATACACCCACTCACCCATGTAGCCACTCACATACCCACTGAATTACCCATGCAGCCACTCATATAGCAACTCACTTATCCATACAGCAAATCACATATCCACTCACTCATCCATATGGTCATTCACACATCTACTCACTCACCCATACAGCCACTCACATAGCTACTCACTCACCCATAGAGCCACTCATACACCTACTCACAGACCTATACAGGAACTTGCATACTCACTCACAGACCCACAATCATACTTACACATATACTCATAGACCCACTCAGGCATTCACATACCCAGTGACAGACCCACTCAGTCACTCATAAACCATTCATATACCTATCACCTATATAGCCACTCACACATCGAACCACCCATCCATACAGATACTCACATAGCCACCAAATCACCCATATACCTCTTACATACCCACTCACTCACTCACTCACTCACTAACTCACTCACTCACTCACTCACTCACTCATACAGTCACTGAAATACTTACTCACTGATCCATACAGCCTCTCACATACCCACTCACTCACCCATACAGTCACATACATACCCACTTACTCACCCATATAGCCTCTCACACACCCACTCACTCACCCATACAGACACTTGCATACCCACTTATTCACCCATATAGCCACTCACATACCCACTCACTCACTCATATAATCACTGAAATACTTACTCACTGATCCATACAGCCTCTCACACACCTACTCACTCACCCATACAGTCACTTACATACCCACTTACTCACCCATAAAGCCACTCACATACCCACTCACTCACTCACTCATACAGTCACTGAAATACTTACTCACTGATCCATACAGCCTCTCACACACCCACTCACTCACCCATATAGTCACTTACATACCCACTCACTGACCCATACAGCCTCTCACACACATACTCACTCACCCATAGAGTCACTCACATACCCACTTACTCACCCATACAGCCACTTACATGCCCACTCAAATAGCCAATCATTCATACACCCACTCCCTCCCTCATACCACCACTCATTTATCCATACAGCCACTGACACAGCCACCCAGTCACCCATACAACCTCTCACATATCCACTCACCCATATAGCCACTCACACATCCAACCACCCACCCATAAATGCACTCACACAGCCACTTAATCACCCATACTGCCACTCACACACCCACTCACTCACCCATACAGCCACTTATAAAACCACTCACTCACCCATATAGACACCCACATACCCATTGATTCATCCATACAGTCGCTCATACAGCCACTTACTCACCCATACAGTCACTCACACACCTACTCAAATAGCCACTCAATCATACACCCAAACACTCATACAGCCAGTCACTCACCTGTACAGCCACTTAAATATCCATCCACCCACCCCTACAGGCACTCACAGAGCCGCTCACCCACTCATATTCCCTCTCACATAGCCACTCACTCACCTGTACAGCCACTCATACACTCACTCACTCACTCACCCATACAGCTATGCATACACCCACTCACTCACTCATATAGCCACTCACATACCCACTGAATTACCCATACAGCACTCACATAGCCACTCACTCACCCATAGAACCACTCCTACTCATAGACCTATACAGGAACTTGTGCACCCACTCACAGACCCACAAACACACTTACACATATATTCATAGACCTACTCAGGCATTCACATACCCAGTGATAGACCCACTCAGTCACTCATACAACCATTCACATACCTACTCACCCATATAGCCACTCACACATCCAACCACCTACCGATACAGACACTTACATAGCCACCAAATCACCCATACAGCTCTTATATACCCACTCACTCACCCATATAGCCACTCACATACCCACTCACTCACTCATACAGTCACTGAAATACTTACTCACTGACCCATATAGCCTGTCACATACCCACTCACTCACCCATACAGTCACTTACATACCCACTTACTTACCCATACAGCCACTCACATGCCCACTCAGATAGCCAATCATTCATACACCCACTCACTCACTCATACTGCCACTCATTTACCCACACAGCCACTGATACAGCCACTCAGTCACCCATACAACCACTCACATACCCACTCACCCTTATAGCCACTCACACATCCAACCAACCACCCATACAGGCACTCATACAACCACTCAATCACCCATACTACCACTAACATAGCCACTCACTCATACAGCCACTCCAATGCCCACTCACTCACCCATAAAGCCACTCATACACCTACTTACTCACCCATACAGCCACGCACACACCAGCTCAAATAGCCACTCATTCACACACCCACTCACTCATTCATACAGCCATTCCCTCACCCATACAGCTACTGACACACTTACACATATAATCACAGACCCACTCAGGCTTTCACATACCCAGTGACAGACCCATACAGGCACTCATACATCCACTCACAGACCCACACAGGCACTCACACACCCACTAACACACCCACTCACAGGCCCATATTGCTACTTACACACCCACTCACAGACCCACACAGACACTCTCACACCCACTCACAGACCCAAACACATACTCACAGATCCATACAGGCATTGGCACACCAAGTGACAGATTCACACAGGTACACACACCCACTCACTCACCTACACAGAATCTCATAAACCTATTCTCTGATCTACACAGTCATGTACACACCCACTCACTCACCCAGACAGCCACTGATATCTTCAATCACTCACTCACTCACTCTCTCATGCATACAGCCACTTATGCACCCACTCAGGCACCCATATAGCATCTTATACACCCACTCACTCACTCATACAGTCACTCACATACCAATTCGCTCACTCATACAGCTACTCACATACTCACTCACTCACCCAGCCACTCATATACCAACTCACTCACCCAGCCACTCACACACCTATACTGCCACTCACATGCCTACTCACTCACTCATAGTCACATATCCATCTACTCACTCATACAGCTACTCACACACCCACTCACTCACCCATACAGGAACTCGCATATCCAATTACTTACCTCTACACTCACTCACACACCCACTCATATAGCCACTCATTCACACACCCACTCACGCACTCATACCACCACTCACAGAGCACTGACTCACACATACAGCCACTGAAACAGCCACTCACCCATATGGCCATTCATACACAGACCCATACACACACTCACATACCCACTTACAGACCCACTCACTCATTCACACACCCTGTTACAGACCTATACAAACACTCACACACCCACTCATATACCTGTAGCGCTACTCACATACCTACTCACAGACCCACACAGACACACTCACACTGACTTATAGACCCACACACACACTCACTCTCAGATCCATACAGGCATTGACACACCCAGTGACAGACCTACACAGATGCACACACAGACTCACTCACCCATATAGCTGCTCACACAGTAGTTCACTCACCCATACAGCCACTCACATAGCCACTCACTCACCCATACAACCACTCACACACCCAGTCACTCACCCATATAGCCTCTCACATAACCACTCACTCACCCATACAGGCACTGACACCCACTCACTCACCCATACAGCCACTCCCACACCCACTCACACTCATCCATGTAGCCACTCACAGAGCCACTCTCTGATACAACCACTCGGAGACCCATTCACATACAGACACAAACAGTTACACACCCACTCACACAGTCATACACCCACTCACAGCTAGTAATACACTGATACAGCCACTGAAACACCCAGCCACACCCTGATACATCCCCTGGCAGACCCAGAGCAACATTTAGACGTACAGAAGCCCTCATACAACCATATAGCCACTGGCATACTCTCTAATACATACATACAGTCACTTGCACATTCATTTCTATTTAAGTACTACAGATGACATTGTAAAATCTTTTGTGCTGTCTTCTTTATTACCTTTTAGGTTAATTTTCCTTGGTGAATATTAAAGTAGTCACCTGTACTATTTTAATTTCACATATTCGGGTCTATCACATATACACAAACAAAAACTCACAAACACTTTTTTTCTCCCCCGGATGTTTTATAGAGCGCAAACTTGACCCAAAGGTATCAGAGCGCTTTACATGAGCACAAGTTGTATTACAGATGGACACATTCATTTTGTTAGGCATGGGGAAATTAAGTGATTTGCCCAGAATCACAGAATGTTGAGCGTCCCTTGTTGAGACTTGAACCCGGTTCCCCAGCTTCGATGATGACCACTCAAGCCGTTAGGCTATATCTTCTCCCATAAGGATCATCCCTTAAACAGATGTATATACAAAAACATAAAATACGCAGTCTGCTCTTTCTTGGAGGAGATGAAGTGGTTCTAAAAAGGACCATTTTTTTAGGAGGAGTTTTTAAAACAGTTTTATATTTTTTTATTGTTTAAAAAAAAAAGAAACAAGGTAGAAAAGGGAATAACAGAATGGAATTGGGAAGAAGCAACAGGATTCAGATTCCACAAAAGATCACTTGTAACCTGGATCCAAAACAAAATTATCAATGGTGATTATAAATGGCATCAAGGTATGCAGCCATCGATGTTGTGTTCAATCCCACAAGCATGTGGCATTTCACACAGTGTGCGATGATGCTCTTAAGGTTGGCACACACAGCTGGAACTGTGATGACATCAGCTCTAGAAAGTTGTGCCATGGCTGCAGATAATCTAAATGGTCCTACGCCTGCTGTGCTCTCCCGCATGATTCTGTTGTAGTCCCATACAAGTATTTTTTTGCAGTGCCTCAGGACAACTGTTTTCCACAAATGTTGCACTGAACGAATCGGGCAGTGACCTTTTGTTCACCAAAAGGTAAGGTAAAGTACATCCAGACATCACTTTCTTTCAATTTTGCTGGTATGTCTTCATCCTGTTCTCAACAAGTGCAGGATCTTCATCTAGTGAGGATGACACTCCTGCAGCAATTGTACCATCCTTATTTCGTCACCAAAAATTAAGGGTGGGCGAAGTTGGCGGAGTACCACTACGCGGAATTCTGGTTCCATTTCATCCCAATTAATAAAACAAAAACCTCACATACCTTTAGTAAAACAAGTAACTCTATCTTTACATGCTAAAATGCATATAGTCATCTCACAAACATGAAAATGAAAATATAGCAAGCAGTGAGAGAGGTGATGATTTTGGGGTCCTCCCTAACCCAGGGAGAGAACCAAGCAGATGCCTTGAACACAAAAAGCACATCATGCTGAACGATTCAGTGGTGGTCCCATCCTCCTAGGACCACCCCAAGCACAGTTATGGGCAAAAATACAATCCACCCCAAAGGCCCTGCAAAGCATTATGGGACGAGATTCTAGAGTGCAGTGAATATTATAGTATCCAATATCAAAACATTCCTCAAGTGGCAGGGCTCTCCCGGCTCAGCTGTGAGCTAATACTATAATATTCACTGCACTCTAAAATCTCGCCCCATAATGCTTTGCTGGGCCTTTGGTTGGCATTGTATTTTTGCCCATAACTTTGCTTGGGGTGGTCCTAGGAGGATGGGACCACCACCGAATCATTCAGCATGATATGCTCTTTGTGTTCAAGGCATCTGCTTGGTCCTCCCCCTAGGTTAGGGGGGACCCCAAAATCATCACCTCTCTCATTGCCTGATATTTTTCAAAGCTCACTTTTGTGAATTTGTTATATGCTTTTTAGCATGTAAAGATAAAGTTGTTTTATCAAAGGGTTGTGGGTGTAGTAGCTAACTCCGCTACGTGGCGGAGTCAGAGTTTTTGCATGAATTCTCTGTTTTCAATGTAATGGGTAGTTAACAATTCTACGCAACCTCTGCTAGCGGAGCGGAGTTCATTGCCCACAGTTACCAAAAATACAAAAAGCATAGATGCAGTTTTTCTCTATATTTATCTATAGAGAAGTAAAAGAGAAATAAGTGATTTGGGGTGTGTTTTTCTTTGAACATGTTTGTGGTCCTAATCTATCTAATAAGAAGCTGAGGTTTGGGTGTGTCATCAGGCGAAATCCGAGATCTAGTCCGTAGATTTGCGATTTCACTTGTAAAATGTCATTACTGAAAATAGAGATGTGTGTTTATATTACCTACTGGTGATAGCCAGTAGGTAGTCAAAGTTAGGACCAAAGTTTCCATAGGAAAAGTGTTTTAGTTCATAACATTTTCAAAAACCTTCACCATTTTAGTTCAGCTGCTGTGTTAAAAGTTTCGGGGTGATCCATCAAGTGGGGGCCGAGAAACAAGCGGATGCCAAAACGCATTTTCCCCATGTTATTTCTATGGGGATTTTTCATTTTTTGAACACTACTACAGCCCGAACCACTGAACGGAATTACACCAAATTTAGCAGAAAGCTAGATGTTGGTCCAGAAAACAGGCTTTTTGTGATTTGGTGTAAATTCCTTCAGTAGTTTTAGAGATATTTAAATAAAAAAAATATAGATATCTGGGGAAGAAAGTCCTTGCAGTGGACATGTGGATCCTACTGAAATTTGATTGGCTGCCAACACTTCAACCGGGAAGTGTTGGCAGCCATCTTCGGACTTGGCTTGAAGCAGAGTCCCACAAGCAAAGCAAAAAATAAAGAAAAGGGGGCGGGGTAGGAATACCCTGACCCACAAGATATGGTGGGGGCTAAAAGTATTTTTTAAATTATATTTGCCGCAAATTCCCAGCTGGCCCCATGGCAAAATTTAAAGAAAAAGACACCTGGGCTCCCGTGCGTCTTTTAAAAGAAGCCCCTGGGTGGGCCAAATCCTGGGGGCATTTGAAAAATAAAGCAGGTGGTGGCCATTTTTGTGAGCCACGCGTTCGAGCGGTTAGCGCTCTAGTCTTTTGCCGCACAGCCATTTGAGTATTTAATGGCCACGGGACGGACGCGCAGTGCCTGAGAGGTTTGCTTAGAGTGATCTACATTCGTGATTCCTTGGTGTTTCCTGATATCTCTGCTTGTCTGAACCGAACGGGGGGCTTTTACTGGCTTGCTTTAAATTTGTATTGTATTTTGTTGTTTTATTCGGAGTGTGTTAAACTCCTTTTATTTTCTTCACGCACTTTACAATAATGTGGCGGCCATTTTTGTGAGCCACGCGTTCGGGCGGTTAGCGTTCTAGTCTTTTGCCTCCCAGCCATTTGAGTATTTAATGGTCACGGGACGGACGTGGTGCGGACGCGCACAGCGGGTGTGCCGATGGCGCACCGAAGGCGCGCCTAAGGCAAGCCCGTCTGCGCCCGTCCACGCCCGATTGGGACCAGGGTCCATGACCGCTGGATCAATTAAGAGGGACACTCATAGCTACTCCCTAACCCAGTTAAAGGAACTTAAGAGTGTGCCGCTTTCTGACTGTACGCTATTCAATCCTGAATCTATGGCCTCAAGCTATCCCTGCTGCGGGTTTGTGCCTAAGTCAGGCGAAGCTCATAATCTAGCGATTATTCCCCCATCGGCCGCCAAAACTCAGGGAAATCTTCCCGTGAACTACTGCAAGGCAGTGGAGGAAAAGTACTCTTTTTTCAACTTAAACTGCCGCTCACTATCGAAGCATAAGCTAGATATTTTTGACCTTTTGACTAATGAGCAACCAGATGCCATCTTCCTTACCGAAACTTGGCTTCACGGAAGCTCTGGCCCTGACATAGCAATTGCTTTGCCCCCTAATTATGCTTTGTCAGAAGAGACAGGGGAATTAAAATAGGGGGAGGCGTAGCTATTATTTTCAAAAATTCTTACACCTGCAAATTTGACACGTTACCCTTCCAGGGCTGTGAGGCCGCTTTATTTAGACTCATTTTAACCCCACCCCAATTTACATTTTCAGGAATTTTGCTTTATCGTCCACCTGGGCCTGCGGGGGGGGTTGCGTCTCTTCCGGATCAAGTTATCCCATACCTTGTGGACATCGCTAATTTTACCATTCTGGGCGATTTAAACTTGCACTTTGAAGATTTAACCTGTGTAACCAGTGCTGCACTTATTTCAGATATTGCTGCGGTGAATATGCTGCTTTGCAATTCGGGGCCTACACATGTTGCTGGCCATCTACTTGACCCCATTTTTTCTAATACGCACAACATTTGCTGCTCCCCAGCTTTGCCTGTACTATGGTCCTATCATTTCCTAGTTGGCTTCCAAATTTCAAAAGATTCATTTGACCCATCTCCCACGGTCTCCGGCCTTACAGCTAAATCTAGGAATTGGGGAAAATTGAACGCTGAAGTGTTCAACAATATACTATCTAGAACTGTCCCTACAGTCGGCCTTTCATTGGCAGACAATGTTGTTGCTATTCAAAGTTGGATTTCCAACTCTGTCGAGGCTTGCCTCCCACCATCTGCCAAAAAGGCAAATAATCACCGCCCACCTGCCCCCTGGTTTTCAGAGGAACTTAAAATAGAGAAAAGTAAATGTAAAACGTTAGAGAGGCATTGGAGAAAGGCTTATGCGCCTGAGGCTAAATTAACATATAAAAAGGCTTTAAGGGACTATCACTCACTTTGCAAGGCTGCACGCGTAGATTATGTGGCCTCAACGGTGTCTAGAGCACAGAATAATCCCAAGCAACTATTCAAGCTTGTAAAAAATTTGTCAGGTGCCGATTGCCTAACTGCTTCTCCTGATCTGATTGCTTCACAATGTGAGGAGCTCGCCAGATTTTTCTTGAGTAAAGTCGAAAAAATATATGGCTCATTCCAGGGCTATACGTCGAATAATGCCTCACAGCAATCTGGGAATTCCCATTATCTTCCTACCAATGGGACCTTACAGGCAGACCTGTTCCTCGAACACACTGACAAACTTGACGTCTGGGCACCCTTAGAAATTAACTCCTTTAGGCGGATGCTGGACAGCCTGAAATCTGGCTCTCCCAAAGATCCCATTCCCATCACTGTGCTTCAGAAATTTGAGCAATCCTCCCTGATGTTGATCATGGAGCTGCTTAATGCCTCTTTAAAAGAGGCAATTGTTCCATCTATCTGGAAGCACGTTTTACCATTGCTGAAGAAGGCCACTGCTGACCCCACGCAACTATCTAATTTTTGGCCCATTTCCCTTCTTCCTGCTTTTTCCAAAATTTTGGAAAAGCACTTCAATCTCCAATTGACATCATTTGTGAACTCCCAAAATTTTCTTCATGGTTCACAGTCGGGCTTCAGAGCTGGTTTTTCTACTGAAACCGCCTTGCTTGGGGTTACAGAAATGGTGCGTCATCAAGTTGACACGGGAGGCACTGTGGCACTTATACTTTTAGACCTAAGTGCCGCTTTTGACATGGTTTCGCATACCGTGTTATTGCAGGCTCTCCAATCATTGGAGGTGACCGACAGGGCACTGAATTGGCTTGCAGACTTCCTGACGAACCGTACGTTTCAGGTTTTCTCGCCAGCAGCTTGCTCCGAGATCCACAACTCACCTTATGGGGTTCCCCAGGGCTCAATCCTCAGCCCTTTATTATTTAACATCTATGTTAGGCCAATGGCGAGGATTGCGGAGGAAGCTGGGTTGTCCCTCTTTTCGTACACCGATGACACCCAGATTGCCTTCTCCCTTTCTGCTGATAGGGCACCCAAATCCTCCCTACTTCAGGCCGGTTTGAGGAATATAGCAGGCTGGATGCATACCAACCTGTTAAAACTCAACAGCGATAAAAAGGAAGTGCTGATTGTGGGCAGGAATAAAGATCTGTGGGGCCCCCAGCATTGGCCCACTGAAATGGGTCCTCTACCTCAGCCGAAACATCAGGTCCAAAATTTGGGCGTCTTAATTGACGACCAATTATCCATGAAGCAGCAAGCAGTGAGAGTAGTCTCGACTTGCTTCACAATCCTCAGATGGCTTAAGAAAATCTTATGGATGTTGCCCCCGTCTACCCAACGTACCATGATCCAGGTTCTTATCACCTCTAGACTGGACTACAGTAACATTCCGTACTTGGGTGCCACTAAGGATGTGTTGCGCAAACTTCAGTTAGCACAGAATGCTGCAGCGAGGCTGCATTGTAAGATTCCTAAAACTGCTTCCATCTCTGGGTCGCTTCGAGACCTCCACTGGCTCAGGATTAAGAACCGTATTAAATTTAAAGCTCTGAGTCTTATGTTTAAGATAAAATCTGGTAAGGCGCCACACTATCTGAAGACTCTAGTTCACCCTTATGTACCATCTCGAGTGCTCCGCTCTGCCACTCAGGCCAAGTTTACTGTTCCTAGGACGAGATTAGTACGTATGGGCGGTCGCTCTTTCTCGTGCCTGGGTCCTTCTTTATAGAACGCCCTTCCTATAGGTCTCCGGAATGAACTTTCTTATGAGAATTTTCGGAGGGTTTTAAAAACTTGGCTTTTTAACATGTAGATCTTTTCCTTTGCTGTTGGCTCTTTTCAGGCGGCGCCGGGAAACCCTAGGGTAGCTGTGCACCTTACAAAATCAAAATAACAATAATAATGGGGCCCCCCTCCTAGGATTTAATTAAACCCTGGGGACCAACCCTTCCCCAGGGTTTTTGTTTTGAATTATGCAGGGGGTGCCCGCATGGCACCCCCATACCCCAGGGACCACACCTCCCCGGGGCTTGTTTACTTATTAAATGGGGGGGTCTTTCGGACCCCCTCCCAGCCCCAGGGGCTGCCACTTCCCTGGGACTTTAACTTTAATTAATGGAGGAGGGGGCCGGGAGCCCCCGCAGCCCCGGGGACTACCATCTCCCTGTGTCTTTAGTTACATTGAATGTGGGCGGCCACACAGCCCCCCAAGTCCCGGGTACCACCACCTCTTCAAGGAAAATAAAGAAAAAGGAGGGGGCCATGTTGTCCCCCTCCTGCAGCCGAAGATGGCCCTAGGGACAGCTATCCCCTCAGGGCCAGCTCCTGCTATGTCCTGGGGTGCCCACCCCTGGGACATAGCTGTTTGCTATGGCTTGGTGGGAGCTACACTGCTCCCGCCAAGCCAAAGCAAACTGTGCTCGCTTTCAGCAAGCGAGAGCAGTAAAAGGCTCTTGATTGCTGAAAGCGAGCACAATTGCTTTGACAGAGAGGGAGCCACATGTTAGCAGCTCCCTCTGTGTCAAAGCAATGCCTGCACCTGCAGGAGGTGGAGAGCCGGCATGGACCGCTGAGGCCTTGAGGCTCCCCCTGCAGTCCCAGTGGTGAGTGGGGGCCTTGGAGGCACCCACTTTAAATGGCCAGGCCCCAGGGGATGGGGTCATTGGGGCCCAATTCAGCATGGAGTGGGGGACTGCGCAACCCCCTCCCCCATCTGTAAATGGCTGGGTCCCAAAGGATGGAGTCCCCGGGGCAGAAATCGGCCTGATAGGGGGGCAGCGCGGCCCCCCTCCCCTAGTAGTAATTACATTTTTTTTTAAAAGGCTGAGCCCCGGGGGATGGGGTCCCCGGGCCAGAAATCGGCTTCCTCACTTAAATGTAAAAAAGAATACAACTAAATAAAGGCTCAAACACAGTGGATTGGGTCCCCATGGCTGAAATTGGCCCTGGGAAGGGGGGCCACGCAACCACCCACCATTTATAAATAAATAAACGGACCGACAAGTAGCTGGAGGCCCGCCCCCTTTCTGCACCACTCTGCTAATGCACCTCCTGGTGTGCAACTGGTTTGGGGAGGAAGTCCCCTTGTCTGCAGAGGGTCCTTGGGGGCCAAGTACCCCTCCTGTTACCTCGAGTAAGTTCCATACAGCGGGATTGCTGAGAGGATGTCGTCGGCCCCACCCCCTTTCTCCACCACTCTGCAAACACACATCCTGGTGCACTGCTGGTTGGTTGAAAAAGTCCCCTTGGCTCCAGAGGGTCCTTGGGGGCCAAGTAGCCCTCCTGTTACCTGCAGTAAGTCCCACAGAGCCTGATTGCTGAGAGGACTTCGGAGGCCACGCCCTCTTCCACCACCACTCTGCAAACATGCCTCCTTGTGCACTGCTGGTTGGGTAATGAGGTCCCCTTGGCTCTAGAGTGTCCTTGGGGGCCAACAAGCCCTTCTGTTACCTGCAGTAAGTCTCACACAGAGGAATTGCTGAGAGGTGTCTGGAGGCCATGCCCCTTTCTCCACCCCTGAGCAAACACACCTCCTGTCGCATTGCTGGTTGGGGTATGTATTCCTCTTGGATGCTGAGGGTTCTTGGGGGCCCAGAAGCTATCCTATTACCTCCAGTAAGTTCGACATAACAGGATTTCTGAGAGGTGGTCGGAGGCCCATCCCCCTTTCTCCACCAGTCTGCAAATACGACTACTAGTTAAAAAACCAATAAAGTTCACTTAAAAAATTAAAGGTTACAGGGATGTTATAGTTAGGAAATAGAATCAGAAAAACCTTAGAAATTCACTGAAAAAAACAATAATTATAGGGACGTTATAGTAAGGCTCAGGTTTCACTCATACAAAACCAGTGAAATTCAGCAGTTATAGTTAGCTGAGCTAACAATAACTTGTGCCCCCGCAATGCACTGCTTATGACAGCATATATTACATCACTCATGACATGGTCAGTGACATCACTGATGACATCTCAAATTACATCACTGATGGCATCACTGATGAAACCATCCAGTGATTGTGAGAGTTTTTAAAAAGATTATGATTGTGAAATATAGTGGGTGTATGAGTGCCTGTATGGATGATTCAGTGGATGCGTGACTGACTGTATAAGTGAGTGATTAGGTGTCTCAGTGAATGTATGAGTGAGTGACTGGTTGTGTGAATGTTTGCATCAGTCTGTCAGTTGATTTCTAAGTGGCTGTATGGGTGTATTGCTGCGTCCATTTCCAAAGATACCTGCGGCCCGAAGCCCAGGCTGCCTGTCCATCCGAGTGAGCCCTGCCCGAAGTCAGCCTCAAGACCACCGTGATCCGCGAGAACCAGATTATTGCTGAAACTGTTGGGAATGGCATGGTCTCCAACGTGGTGAGTGAGCCCAGCAGAATAGTCTCCCAGGATTAGCCCTTACCAGCTACCTGCCTTGATTCTTGGAGTGAGGTGGCTGCCCGTTCAGAGGCCCAAGCTGACTGGTGGGTGCGTACTGGCGGCGCCTGAAGAGAAAAGTGCTGCAGCCTCTGTCTTTATTGTGCGGCCTCATCCGGGGCCTGGTGTTTCATGGTGCTGCCTCCTCTGCCCATCGCCCAGTGACCGGCCGATTAGCGGGTGAGTGATCCGAGCCCTGTGTGGTCGTGGGGGTGGAAATCGGAGTCAGCTGACTGTGGAGAGGACTGGGATATCCTGGTGGTGACGGACTGGTGTCCGTCGAATGTACCAGGCCGCAACACCTGCTCTTCTGGAGCAGCCCTGAACAGTTGATATCGGCATGGCAGGCCTTGGAGCATGGGGTCAAGGGACGCGGCCTCTCTCGCTACCTAAGCTGTGCCCACATGATGTAAAGTTGAATTCCCTGCCCCACCAGCCTGGAAGTGAGTAGTGGTGTGCTGGAGCAGACTGTGGGCACAAGTGTACTGACTGTGCAGCCATGAACTTTGGGACCTGTTAGCGAGGCTGGGTGACCCACCTGGACCTTGCACTAGTGTGGGGTGTTGCTGGGCAGAGGAGGCCCCAATTGTGGGGGATGCCCGCATTGTTGGAGAGGGGGCAGAGGCCAGGAGAGACTGCAGGCCCTTGGGATGCCCGCGGCAGCCGCTGCATTCGGCACAGCTCCCACCCGGAGGCGCCTACATCAGCTGCTTGGGGCTCCCGCTGTGCGGGATGCCCGCATTGTTGGAGGAGGGGGCAGTGGCCTGGAGAGACTGCATGCCCCAGAGATGCCTGTGGCAGCCGCTGCATTTGTCACAGCCCAAGCCCGGAGGCACCTACATTAGCTGCTTGGGGCTCCCTCTGCACTGGACGCGCCCAGGCACATGCCCGGGTGAAGACCAGGACAATACCGGGACAAGACCGGAACAAGAGCAGGCCCATCTGCGCCTGTCAGTGCTGGGAAGAGGAAGGGCGGGCCCACCCCCTTTGGTTTGAGCTTTGGTGAGCAGAGTGAAGGTTATTTGCTACCTGCAATTGAGGGAGACTACCACCTTGAACAAGGCCAAGGAGTACTGTATTGTGCCCCTTGGATTTATTAATTAGTAATCGGTCTGTCAACCCTGTTGGCCTCTCTTTTGTACTCCCAGCTTGGAATTATTGTGTTGGCGTCCAGTCTGACTAGGGGCTAAATGGTATTAAAGGCTACCTCAAAAATGGGTTAAAAGAAAGGTCCCCCTCATAAATCGATGCCTCACTCTGCTGCCACCCGTGTATCATCTATAGAAGGCTTTCTCCATTGGGCTGTGGGGGCTGTATCTAAGGAAATTGAACTTGTAGAAAGGAGGTTTTCAATGGACAGAGACATTTCCCACCCCCTCCCTCGTGGGTTGCTCGCTGACAAAAGTGGGGAGGGGCTTCCCAGCGATAGGAGACCATTGGGGGATTGTGAGGACCTTAGAGAGACGACCCAGAGAGTGGACAGACTCATAACTCCCACTACCCCAGTTATCAGCCCAGGGCATAAGCGGAAACCGAAGTCTTGCGTACCGACTCAGCCCCCCACAGAGGATCGGCCAGGGGTCCGACCTACTCCAATTTCAGCAGGAGATGAAGGGGGCTCTCCCCTCAGGAATGCTTTGATGAGGGATTTGGAAACATTATTAAACAACAAGTTGGACCCAATCCTTTTGAGAATCTCCTGTATTGAGGATAGTGTTTTAGAATTACTTTCCCTGGTGACCAAGGAGAGGGCGGGGTGCGGGGGTGGTCAGGAGCAGGGTTTACTAGAAAAGGCGCAAGGTCCAGTTGATCAAATGGGCTCCAGGAGGGACTCTGCGTCAACCCACGACCCCAGGAGCGCAGGTCCTATTCAAGCTGTTTTAAAGCCAGGGCTTCCGGGGGTTACTCGTGGTTCTGGTAAAGTTGATGCCCCTCCCCGCCGTCTGGGCGAGAGGGGGGGAGTTGACACTCAGTGCCTCAAAGCAAGAGTGGAATGGTGTTAAATTTGCCCCCAGAAGCAACCTCTTATGATTGTTCTGGGAACTATGCACCCCTGCTCTGGTTCCACTGGGGAATCATTTCAGGAGCTTAAGAATAAGGTGATACATTGGTTAAGCTCTCATCTCTCTTTTAGGAGGGAGCTTGCGGATTCCATTATCATGGCACGTAGGGTAGGCTGGATTGGAAAGGATAGGAAATTCTGGGTGGGAGATTGTGTGGTGGTTAACTTTAATAATCCATGGTTAGCCCCTTGCGCTGTCAGGCGTCACATTGCATGATGCACCGGTGGGGCAACCTTCTGCATGAAATTTACAAGCACACGTAAAGCCACCCTGCATGGCTTTACGTGTGCTCGCAAATATTGCCCCATTTTACGCAACACATTGCGTGTTAGGGGCGTGACATGTGTGTTGCTGTGGGTGTTTCCACGCAACACCCATGTCCACTAATGCATTTCCAGATTTACGAGCAATTGTAAACCTGGAAATGCATCAGAATGCTACACCACCTCCAGGGGTGGTGTAGTGAGGCGCAACGAGGAGAAATGTTTTCATTTCGCCTCATTTTTTCCTCTTTCAATGCGTGCTGTTTTCTACAGCATGCATTGGAAGAGGAAATCACCTCAAGTGATTGTTTTTGTGCAGGAAGGTGCTCCTTCCTGCACAAAAACAATCTCTCCACGACGCAGGCATCCTTGCACCATGGTCTTGCGTATCAACCCATGGTGCAAGGGTACCTGCATTGTCACATGGCAGTAGTTTGTGTGCCAGCGCAGGGAATGGAACAGAGATGCGACATGTTGCTGTAAATATGTCGCATCCCTGTCCCTCGAAACTAACACAGCGTGGCGCAGCAAATTAACTTGTGGCACCACGCGGCATTAGTTTCTCATAAATACGCCCCTGATTAGTTTAGCCAATCCAGCAGACTCTCATCTCTCGGGGGGGGCTTGCCCTGCTATTGATTATCCGGTTTCTAGGCCGACCACCTTAGTGCCCACTGCCAATAGATTTTTTTCCTTTGAGTGGTCCCCGGTAGTTCCTTCTCAGCAGTCAAAGGGTCTCACGATGCTGTCCTGGAACATTGCAGGTCTTTCATCAAAGTTTAGTGACCCTAGGTGGGTGCATTATGTTAAATCCTTTCATATAATCAGTCTCTAAGAAACTTGGGCAATCGATAACATCTTTTTCTGCAAGTTTTATATGATCTATTTTGTACCAGCTGTTCCCTCAATGGCAGGAAGGGCGAAGGGGTTTAGTGATGTTTGTCAGAGTTGAGCTGAGTGGACCTCAACTGGTATGGTGGTACAATGCAGGGACTATGGTTGTCAATCCCTGGGTCTGTTCATTGGTGGTAGTTAATTTTTACAATAGCAAGTGGGGGAGTTTAGAGCCCTTCGGACTTTCAGATTTGGACCGTCTCTTGAGTTCCTGTTCAGCTAAGGGTGTTGGTCAAGTCCAAATTGTGTTGGCTGGTGATTTTAATTGTCACTTATGTAATACTCCCCTTGATGGAAGTTCCCCTTCTGGCATTTGTTGGCTGAAAAAGGTCTTCACTTCGTTCACTCACAAGAGGGTAGGGAGTTAAATGAGCTCTTAGACTTCCATAATATGGTTTTTAGCTTGGAGAAACTGGTTAATTCTTTGAACCCAGTAATTCACCCCCCCCTACAAAGGGAGGGGCAGGGGATTACTTATTGATTTTATATTTGTTTCAGCACCTTTATATTGGTTAATTTCTTATTTTAATATCATTGCTAGTCCTTTTAGTGACCACAATCCCTTATCCTTAACTCTGGAAATTGCTTTGGGCCCAAAACATCAGTCAAGGGGGGCCCTCAAGAGCCTTGTGGCCGTTGTCTCGGATTTGTTAGCTCTAAGCCCGCTCATGTGCTGGATCAAGATTTGGAGCAGGGTGGAGCTGAAGTTAAGCCGTTTGATTATTGAGAATTGCCTGACGTTGGATCGTTGTATTTAGTATACTGTGGATTGTGCATGATAAGGTGGCCATGTTTTCTATAGGTAGGCCAGACATTTTTATCAACCCTACCCCACTCTCGATCCAGAAATTGGGCAGTGTTAAAAGGTTGTTTTTTTTAACGCTCCCATGTGGAGAGAGAAGGTTTAGAACTCCAAAAGCCTTCTGTTAGGGGTCACATGCTGTTAAAAACTGTGCAGGGGATGGAACCATATTTGGGTTTGATTCGATCGCAGCATGACAGGTTTTTATTGGCCAGGTTTAGGTTTAATCAATTGCATTACATGCTGGCATCCCCATGTGGGTGGGTTCGGGCAGAGGGAAGGGCACCCTGCGGCTGCGAAAATTTGTCGCCGCAGGATATGCTCCATTTTATAATATTTTGACCTTACTTCAGATGGCCTAGGAAGTGTTTTTTAATCCCCTTGCTGAAATCATAGAATTTTAAACAAGTTAGGCCTGCCCTGATGTACCTTTAGATGCTTCCCTCCGAACTGGTGATTTTTTCGATTTTATCTTTTTACAAGCTGTCTGGGTGTCCAAGAAGTCGAGACCAGATTAATTGTATTAATTGTTTTAATGTCATTGTTTTTTTAGAGCAATTTTATTGTCTATTTTTAATTTTGAAATTAATATTACTGATATTTAACTTTAATTCTTTTATGGTGATTTTGTTTACCGAAGAAAGAGTTATTGATTGATTGAATCCAATAATGCTGCGTGCATTGAAATTAAATTAAAATTAGAATTTAAAAATAAATAAATGTTTTTTTAAAATTTAAAAATAAAATGTAAGTATGTTGATAGACAGCATCTCATGGCATAATGCAAAAGTGCAGAAATTATAGATAAAACTGTTTGATTTGTAAAACAGCACAATGGTAACCAGAAAACAAAAGCAACAAAGTAGGCGCACACCATCTATATAGCATTCTTCACAAATATTGGTATATTCTGACTAGTGCCTTGAAAAACAAGGAGAGGGGCTCCCTACTTAAAAGGGACAGAGCACCAACAGACAAAAGTCAAATAACAATTTTCCCTTTTAAGATACTTCCAATCTTAGGTATGCAAACAGATATCCACACCACTATATTACAATCATCAACTGCTCACACAGGTATCACACCAACTCAGGATGTCAAGGCACTTATAAAAATATTTAATAAAAATTCTCACAATAATAAGAACATACACTTTGAGAAAGTACATTCAATGTGTCCAAAGCACAAAATATAATGTACTTTAAAAAAAAAATTAATAACCCCCTGGAAAGGAATATCATAAGACATTCAAATTTGTCATTTGGATGTTAACTTACAATCATATACAGTACAACATAGAGGAATCAATTTTCCGTCTTTGAGTCTTTACTGTTTTGAGCAAATTTAACAGAGTTTCCAACGTCGACGCATTTCGGTGGATAAAATCAATTTGGCCACCTTCAGCAGGACAAACACTTTCCTCCTTTCCGTTTTTGTTAAAAAAGAAATTTCTTTAAAACCTATCATATAAAAAGAAATAACAGAGTTTTTTTTATACATGTTGGGAAGCCTATTACCATAAAAAACACTCCATTTTATCCCCAACCACTTTATTTCTACAGTACAATTTATATAGGTTTTTTCTAAAAAAAAAGGCAAACCCAAAAGTTTTCAAAATTTACCCAATTTTGGTTTCTAAAAATACTAACAATAAGTGCTCCAACATCCCACAGTGCGATTACCAACACTCATACATCCATCATGCTTCCACAACCCGGTGCAGCTTCAAGTGTGCTCATGCTTTTGTGCACTGATTACCATGGAACTTACCGGTGCTAACGCACTCAGTGACAAGACGTATTCTCTTTCTTTTCAATTGTTCATGGATAATTTTCCATATCTTTAGAAGTAAATGTATAAATAACCTTATTATGTGTTTTCTGACACAGGTATGGACCTTTTATTTACTCCTGTATCAAACCACTACATACCTCTTTGACACCACTGTATATCTGGGGTGTTCAATTGAGACAAAAGATGCTCCAGTATTAGGGTCAACAATCCATCACTTGTTGCCCACTGTATTCTAAAAGAATATATGAACATATATAAAAAGAGAGAATCAAAAAAATCCTGAACAGCCCCCTAATATTTACAACAAACACCCCCTCTTTATGGGATAGACTAAATATAGGACCCTCCCGGTGGTCGTTTTATGCCTATTTTTTGTCAGGAAGCAAAAAAAATATATATGCCTAATACATCCTACCTATACAAGTAGTAAATTTTTTGCTTAATAGGCCCCATATATTTTCCCACTATTTATCCTGTATCTTAAAAGGCAGGGGATCAAGGGGTACCCAGAGAATCCCATTTTTTTTTAACTTATCTCTTATTGGTAACATGATAAGCCCTTTATATATCATTTCCCCGCATTTATTTTAAGTGCTAGATTTGTGTGAGCCTCTAATCGATATGGACCAGGTTATCCTATACAAGATTATGAAATACAGCCCACATTTTACTTATCTTAGTTATCATCCAAAAGCACAAAGGGACAACATCCCGTTTGGACAGTTCCTCCGCTTAAAGAGGAACTGTACATCATTGGAGGATTTTTACAAACGTTCTGACACTCTAAGGGAGAAACTTTTGGATAGGGGTTATCCGAAAAATTAGTAAAGCATGCATTTAAACGTGCACGGTTTAACAACAGGGAAAGCATACTGGAGCAGAGCAAAGTAAACAATAGAAAGGAGGACTCCACAATGGATAAAATAGTATTTGTTAGCCAGTTTTCTAATATTAGCAGCAAGATAAAGAACATTGTAAATTTAAATTGGAACATTTTGAATGAAAATGAAGAAGTAAACTGTGCAAGCCGTTATTCGCATTCAAGCGAAATGACAATATACGCAGGAATCTGGTCCACACATATTGGGAGACTAGGCCCATGCAACAGAGTACGCTCCAGAATGGTAGAGCACTGGGCAACAATAAGTGTGGCAGTTGCTCGATATGTGACCACTGTCTAGTAACAAAGACACTGACACACAACGGGTATACGTTGAGATCAAAAAGCCTCAACAACTGCAGAAGCTCCAATGTTATTTATCTATTACGCTGCCCATGTGGCCTAGCATACGTAGGAGAGACAGGGAGAGAACTAAGGTTGAGATTATTGGAACACAGGTCTGCGTTCAAAACGAATAAACAGAACGCCCCACTAGTGGACCACTATAATACTCTGAAACATAAACATACTGACTTTGAGTGGTTCATTATAGAAAAGATCATGGGCAACAGAAGAATAAGTAATCTGGGTAGAAAAAGAAAAAATAGGGAGCAATGGTACATCTCCAGATTGGACACTATACAGAAGGGACTTAATACCAGGGAAGACTGGATGAAACTAATAGTATAGTAAAAACGTGTAATATCATTAAAATCATCAGAGGGGACAGTTCTTTAGATCATTACTAAGTAATACTTATGAATTGGGTCACATGAGAGGGTGTACATATAGTATTCATAAATGAAGTTTGCACTTAATGAAATATATATGAAAAGCAATAGCATTAACATAATGATTGAAAAGGATGATGAAGTTTACAATAGTCATTGCTAAGAATGTTATAGATAATTAAGGTAACTATTCATCTGTGCCTAGTGAAAAGGTTTTTAATATTAAAATCAACTCTAAAATAGGGCAATTATTCTTCTTCTCTCCGATAACAGGACAATATCATCTATTTTGTTAATATCAAGGACCCTTGAGATCCAGGGGATAAATGAGTATTGCCCCCATAGTCAGGAGAACAAGGTTAAGTATTAACAGTATTGTGATTTGTATACCCCAGCACACGCAAATCATTAAAAATTAGTTCTTTTCAGTCGTCAATCATATATATAAGAAGTCGAAGAGTTTCGTTGATTTTCTCCTTCTTTAATCAGTTCTCAGAATAAGTAACGCGTTCCCAAGCCAACACGTGTTTCGTCGCCTCAGTAAGTTTGTACATGCGACTTGTTCACGGCTAGGTAAAGGATAATATAAAACTCACATTAATTTTGATCAGCATCCATTTGTTTCAACATAAACAAATGTGCTCCCAGGGATTAAAAAGCAACCAAAAACAAAAAGTGATAATGTATACAAATACTAATGATAGTGACATTATCGTTCCAGTGTGAAACAGTATATTAAAAGTTCTTCTACAATTACGTCTTTTCTTGAACATAAACAACAAAACACAAACAAACAAGTGAAAGTGACATAGGTAGGTTATGTGTTGCAATATTAAAAGATATATCTGTCTCCTTTTTCTCTACCAAAACATTAATGTGTCACCCAGTGACAAAAAGTGATTAAAACACCACCATAAAGTCCCAAATATTAGGACTAATGTATCTCACAATAAAGTTTAAAAGTTTCACATCTCCAAATGAGAAAAACCAACCTGAACGGTTCCACTATGTTTCAGTCTGTAAACACAAACAGCAAAGGAAAGAAAACCTATATCAGTATCTAAATTTTATTTAAAATTTTATAGTGCACATGACCAAATAAAGTGCTGTACCTCGTACACCCCTCCATTGAAAAAAGACCTGTTCATACGTACTCTAAATGTGACGATAATTCCAGGTCACATTAACCTTTGGCGTGAAGTGAAATGCAAGGTTTCCAATATAATCACTGGGCGGTAAACGTAGCTATGTATGCCCCGTAAAAGCGTTTCCTGAATCCAGACAGGGAAAACAAAAGACAGAAGACCCGACTCATCAGCGGGGTGTTTCACTCGGAAAAACCCCCTCTGTTTACAGGGAAGCTACACAAACAAATACCTCAAAACTGCATAACCACCGCTACAGTCCAAAAAAGCCTTACTTGAGAAAAGAGCCGCCGTTCCGCGTACTCGTGCCCCACGCCGGTCTCCTCGAGTGCGAGTGCCGGCATTGTAAATGGAGCATCCAAATATGATGTTCCTATTGGATCACATGATCACATGATCACGTAGGAGACGCAACGTCGCGTTTATATTGAAACGAACACAAACTCCATATTTGAGAGTGCTAAGAGTCTGTATCCGAGATGTGGAAACACAAGGAAAACCCCTGTAACTCCAGAAATACCCGATCTGTCCATTTCTAATTATAAACGAAATGTTGCAGAAAAATATCACAGTAAATTTACAATTCTTAAACCACACATAGAGTCAAAATGTAAGTGGTTGAAGGAATCTCCTTACTAGTATGTTGGAGAAAACCCCGGTTACACGGAGGTTAGTCTAGAATTCTGACACCTTATTTTCCAATTATACATTAAAATTTGGTACTGATTCTAGTGTGATTCTATGCTCTCTATACAAAAATCACGTGACAGGTGCGTTGCGTCATAACGGCCTGACTATTGTGTGCAAAATAGAGTGCATAATTAAAAGACCTTGGGTAACATTAAAAAAGAGTGAAAAGGAAATGTATCTAATCTTTAACGTTAAAGACGTACCCTTGATGGTCAGCATATAAGTCCTTGCTTATACATCAATTCACAAAATCCACGCTAAAGGCTGTTTCGTGCATGGTTATTAAATTAATCATTATGTTAAAGGACGTTGGTCGTGTAGAGCAACTTTCCCATCTGCCAGTAGACCCACTAATCAGTGCGCTCCATGTACATAATAAACATGTACTCCAAAACATCTACAATACATCCCAAATGTTCCTATCCCAACTAGAGTAATAATAGACAATCCTAATGTATCATAATATGTGTTTTTTAACATCTTCTTTTAAACGTGACTGTCCGTGATTATTATGTATATGTGACATTTCTACATCACAGATAAAGCATTACATACTGTCATGTATAACTCAACTCCATATGCCACAGTATCTCCAATGGTGTTCATATATCAAGTTACATAAGAGCAGAGCAAAACGTTACAGCTCAATTTCTTTAAACTTGATTCCTCCCTGGGGTTCTTATCTACCTAAAAAATAGTGCATCTCATGGTCAACATTCATCCCAATATCAGTAGTCCGTAATTTAAGAATCCAGGATGCTTCCTTTCTGCGTAGTTGTAGTTCTCTATTGCCTCCCCTCGGATGTCTCAAGGTCTGTTCTATCCCATAAAAGGAGAAGTCTTTATGTTGTCCTTGTGCATGGCAGTCTGTGATGTGTGTCGCAATCGGGTATCTGAGGTCGCCCTGTTTGACCGCCCTCATGTGTTCCCCAATCCTTTCACGTAGTGGTCTTATAGTACTACCCACATATCTTTTAAGGCATCTACATTCAATTATGTATACAACAAAATTAGAGCTGCAATTTATGTTGGTGTTGATCTTATAGCATCTGCCATCAGGGCCCTTAAAATCCAGTTTTCTATTGTCCGCCCATTTACATACTGTGCAGTGTCCACACCCATAAAAACCCACTGAGCGTACTGTCAACCAGTTGGAATTACTTCTTGTTGTGGGGTAACTGGGGCTCAATAAATTCCTAAGGCACATTCCTCTCCTATACGTTATTTCTGGTCTGCTCTTAATAGCTTCATTCAAAGTTGTGTCCTCTTTAAGAATGTGCCAATGCCTGTTAAGACTCTTGTTCAGGACACTTGAGAGGTTGTTAAAATTGGTGATGAATCTGACTCTAGCGTCTTTACTCTTCTTTTTAGTATTCTCTCTTAAAGTATCCTCTCTACCTGTCTTATCAATCCTTTCTTTCGCTTTTCCAGTAAACGTCTGTCATACCCCCGTTGTTTGAAGCGTTGTGTCATTGCTTCTGTACATGTTTTGAACTCAGATTCTGAGCTACAATTGCGTCTTGCTCGCACAAATTCTCCATAGGGGATAGCACTAATCTGATGAGTGGGGTGCGCGCTTGAAGCATGTAGGATTGCATTGCTTGCTGTGCTCTTACGGTAAAGTCTACTGTGAATACAGTTATCCTTGATATATAATTCTACGTCAAGAAATGCTATTTTTTCTCTACTGTATTCATATGTAACCGCCAGTACTTGGAGCATTTTCTTTTAAATAACGAGTGAAACTACCTAGTGGTGCCTGTACCCTATCACTTATACCACCAGATCTCATTTTGGAATATATTAACAGTATTGTATGCACTGTACCGGATTTCATAAACAAACTGCCTTCAGGGTTATTTTCACCATTCCGACATGGCGATATCCCCGCAGGGACGTCAATCACATGAATGTGACGTACGTCCGCGTTTAAGTAAGGGGTCATAATAAAAATATCCAAGACTTGGGTAACTTCTTTCCCCAACAAAAAAGAAAAGAGATGGTCCTCGTCGGTAGCAATGGTGATCTATGGTATTTAGGGGATAAATCAGTGTTGCCCCCACATTCATGAAAACGAGGTTAAGTAGTTTATGTATTGTTCCGGTTTTCGCAAATAAGTTTTCTTTGGGATTTCCCACCACTCCAATATGGCGGCGCCCACGTAGGGACGTTTATCACATGATTGTGACGTGACCGGAAGATACCGCATATAAACAAGTTAGTGCAGGTCCAGGTAGAATCTTTTTCAGTATCGCTGAAATGTAAAGTGAAGGAAGGACCAGGCCGTGAACATCCCGTCAGATTTAAAAGGTGAGAAGGCGCGAATAGAAGGATACCTGGGCTTGTTTGCGGTATTAAGAATAGGAGCGAATAGAGTCTTCGTCTTAACAAAAACTTTTCATCTCTCCTAGCTACGGGAATAAGTGCCGGTCCGAGGGTGTAACCAGATTAAGTGGACCTTTAGAGGAATTCAGGTGAGGGGAACACTAGAAGATAAATCGGGAATAAAAGTAAAATGTGTTGAGACAGTCAACCGATCATGTATGGATTCCCCCCTGTATGTTATAGCTGTGTATATGATAACCTGATCCATATTGAGTAGAGGCTCACATAAATCCAGCACTTAAAAATGAAATGTGGGGAAATGATAGATAAAGGGATTATCACGCTACTAGTAAGAGATAAGTAAAATGTGGGCTGTATTTCATAATCTTGTATAGGATAACCTGGTCCATATCGATTAGAGGCTCACACAAATCTAGCACTTAAAATAAATGCGGGGAAATGATATATAAAGGGCTTATCATGTTACCAATAAGAGATAAGTAAAAAAATGGGAGTCTCTGGGTACCCCTTGATCCCCTGCCTTTTAAGATACAGGATAACTAGTGGGAAAATATATGGGGCCAATTAAGCAAAACATTAACTACTTGTATAGGTATGATATATTAGGCAGATATATTTCTTTTGCTTCCAGACAAAAAATAGACATAAAACAACCACCAGGAGGGTCCTATATTTAGTCTATCCCATAAAGAGGGGGTGTTTGTTGTAAATATTAGGGGGCTGTTCAGGATTTTTTGATTCTCTCTTTTTATATATGTACATATATTCTTTTTGAATATAGTGGGCAACAAGTGATGGATTGTTGACCCTAATACTGGAGCATCTTTTGTCTCAATTGAACACCCCAGATATACAGTGATGTCAAAGAGGTATGTAGTGGTTTGATACAGGAGTAAATAAAAGGTCCATACCTGTGTCAGAAAACACATATTAAGGTTATTTATACCTTTACTTCTAAAGATATGGAAAATTATCTATGAACAATTGAAAAGAAAGAGAATACGTCTTGTCACCGAATGCGTTAGCACCGGTAAGTTGCATGGTAATCAGTGCAGAAAAGCATGAGCACACTTGAAGCTGCACTGGGTTGTGGTAGCATGATGGAGGTATGAGTGTTGGTAATCGCACTGTGGGATGTGGGAGCACTTATGGTTAGTTTTTTAGAAAGCAAAATTGGGTAAATTGTGAAAACTTTTGGGTTTGCCTTTTGTTAGAAAAAACCTATGTAAATTGGACTGTAGAAATAAAGTGGTTGGGGATAAAATGGAGTATTTTTTATGGTAATAGGCTTCCCAACATGTATAAAAGAACTCTGTTATTTCTTTTTATATGATAGGTTTTAAAGAAAATTGTTTTTTAACAAAAACGGAACGGAGGAATGTGAAATAAATGTTTGTCTTGATGAAGGTGGCCAAATTGATTTTATCCACCGAAACACGTCGATGTTGGAAACTCTGTTAAATTTGCTCAAAACAGTAAAGACTCGAAAACGGAAATTGATTCCTCTATGTTGTACTGTATATGATTGCAAGTTAACATCCAAAAGACAAATTTGAATGTCTTATGATATTCCTTTCCAGGGGTTATTAAAAAATTTGTAAAAGTACATTATATTTTGTGCTTTGGATACATTGAATGTACTTTCTCAAAGTGTATGTTTTTATTATTGTGAGAATCTTTATTAAATATTTTTATAAGTGCCTTGACATCCTGAGTTGGTGTGATACAGTAGGTCGCTACTTAAACATGCAACGGAGATATGGGATTTAGGGCCAGATGTAGGTAAAATCAAATTTGCGAGTCCTTAATAGCGAATTTTACCGATTCGCTATTAAGGACTCGCAAAATTGAATGTAGGTAGGAATTGCTAAAATATTAGCGATTCCTTAATATTCCTTAATAACGAATCGCAAATTGAGATTCGTTAATAAGGAATACCTACCCATTCATTCCTATGGGCTAGGAGGCCCATAGGAATGAATGGGAAGATATTCACTATTTGCGATTCGCTATTAAAGAATCGCAAATAGCGGGAGCTATTTCAAGGGTGCCAGGGTGTCAAAAGGACACCCTGTTGCACCCCTGAAATGTGCATGTGTGCACATGTGGCGCACATACATGCCCTAAGGGCATGAATGTGTGCCACATGGCACTTTAAAAGAGCAAAAAAGTGCTTTTGTAAAGAAATCGCTAATTACCACCAACTTGAAGTTGGTGGTAATTAGCGATTCATTAAGACTAAAGTGCACTTTCTTTTGTGCTACTTACATTGCATTTAAGGAATCGCAATTTGCGATTTCTTAAATGCAAGAGCAAAATAAGGAATCGCAATTTTGCGATTCCTTATTTTGCTTGTAGGTTTAAACTCACCTACATTGCTCGCAGCCAAATAGCGATCGCAAACGCTGAAATTCTGCGAATTTCAGCGTTAGCGCTCGCTATTTGGCCACCTACATCTGGCCCATAATCTCTTCCCGGTCCACAGAAATATGTTTCTTAACAGAAACATGGTTAAATCCCTCCAATCTCCCAGCTATTACACTAGCAATCCCAGAAAACTGTAAATTCATTAAACTTGATTGTGGTTCAAAAATGGGAGGGGGGCCTTGCAGTAGCCTTTAAAAATACTATAAATGTCACATGGATCACTCCCTTCTCTTCCGATACTATGGAACTGGGTATTTTTAAAATAACAGTCTCTGCCTCAGATAGTTGGAATGGAGCATTAATATACCGCCCGCCTGGTCCCAAGACCAATTTTAGTCAACAGTTGGTGGAAAAAATAGCCACTTATGTACTAGCTTCAAAGAAATTCCTTCTCCTTGGAGATTTTAATTTCCACGGGGAAGACCTCGCCAACACGGAGGTCATGAAACTACTAACTGATTTAGAGACCCTGGGACTCTCTCAAAGAATCAAAGGTCCCACTCACACCGCAGGCCACACTCTTGACCTACTATTCTCTAATGTTGATTGTGTAGATTGTAGCGAGGCTCCAATCCCCCTCGTGTGGACAGATCATCACTTAATTCCCTTTGAGGTACAGTCAGCATATCCCCTATCAAACATCAGGAATGGTAGACAAGTAGGTGACACCTATAGGCCATGGCATAAACTGACTATAGAGTCCTTTATGGAAGTTTTCAACCTCAATCTGCCCCAAAACAATCAATCGGTCTCGAATTTGCTGGAGTCCTTTAACTCTGCCCTGATGGCAGCTTTGGATTTATCTGTCCCTCTCAGACTCTGCCATGCCACTTATCACCGACCCTCGGCCCCCTGGTACACACCAGAGTTAAAAACTAAAAAAGCAAAATGTAAGAACCTAGAACGACGCTGGCGTAAGAGCAAATGCCCCCTTGACAAAGACTTGTACAGACAAACGCTGGCCCGCTACCACCACAATATCAAATCAGCAAGACGTAGCCATATCATTAATCAAATTGATCAGGCGAGTAACTCGTCTAAAGCCCTTTTTAACATAGTTCACAATTTCATCACCCCTACACCGTGCTCCCAAGCAGTGCCTGAGTCCCAGAATTTCTGCGACTCACTGGCTAATTTTTTCCAAGACAAAATCTCTAACATTTACTCCAAACTTCATACTGTCCCTAATCAAGACCCAGGAATTCCCACTCCCAAATCTAAGCAGCCTACATCTACCCCTTACATTTTAGAGAATTTTGAGCCTTTTTCACTGGGAGAAATCCTTAGCTCTTTGGTATCTGCAAAGTCAGGTTCTCCGTTGGACACCTGTCCACCTAAAACAATGTCCCTGTTGGCCCCGCTTTGTGCCCCAGGAATCTTAGAGATTTTTAACTGTTCAATTAAATCAGGTACCATCCCGGCAGAATGGAAGGCAGCCTGTGTCCGCCCCATCCTAAAAAAACCTTCCTTGGACCACAAATTGCTAGGCAACTACCGCCCTATATCTTTACTGCCCCTTCAGGCCAAACTACTCGAAAGTCTCGTCAATAAGCAACTTAGCTCTAATTTAGAAACTAATCAGATCCTTGATCCTTCCCAATTTGGCTTTCGCCCGGGCCACAGCACCGAGACAGCACTTCTGGCAGTGACTGTGTTAGACCTGTCAGCCCTAGGGTGGTCTTTCCCTATTTTTTTTCCTTTTTCGCCTCCTTTTTGCCACCATATTTTTACTGGACCTAGGTCTCTGGGCACCTCGCCACTGCTAGCCAGTGCTGAGGTGCAGGTGCTCTCTCTCACTCAAGATGGCTGCCACAGGCCCCTGCTACTGCAGAGGGGCCTGACACGCATACACACTAGTAGCCAGGGTCAGGCTGGGGTATAGGGATACAGTATCCATTCCATCCCTGCCTCTGGGCCACATATCCAGGCATGTAGAAGGTTCCAGAACCTTCCGGGCTGTGGGAGGAGTTATGTTTTGCCACCTTTGGGAGAGTCACCTGACCTAGGAGTATAAAAGGCTTGGAGGAAAACTTTCTAGTCAGTTGATGAGGCACCACTGAACCTGGGAGAACCTCCGCCGGAGTATAGGCTTTAGGGCCTAGGGGGAGACCTACACTACTGCTGCTGACAGGGCTGAGGTCCTGCTGTAGTAAGATAGCTGAGGAACGCCCACCACCCACTGACCTTGCCCAGTGTGAGGGGACCCAGGGAACCACCTTCAGCATGCGGGAGGAACATCAAGCACTCCCAGACCGCCAACTCATCCCCCCCCCTCATAAGAAGAAACTTCTGACAGGAAACTTTGACAAGGAACTGATAACAAGGAACTTCTGACAAGAAACTTACAACCAGAAGCGCCTAAGAAGCAACCAAGCTGAAGCAGTTGCAAGACCCCTTAACTTGAGGAGGCCTGACCGTCCAGCAAGGCCTAAAGCCTAAAACTGCCCAACTGGGGATCACCAGGTAAAGCGCCGTACCCTGAAGCGCTAAACCTTCACCCCCTATTCATTTTTGCCTGTTGCTGGGCTGCCCCCAAGTACTTTGCCAGTCAGCCCTGCCCACAGGCTGCTGGTGCACTCTGCGTTCTGTTGCCCCTCAGGTCACTGACCTTATGAAGAAGATCACCGCCGCGGCCGCCGCAGCCTGAGAAGAGGCACCGTGTGGTGAGGTGCGCCGTCGCGCCCTCATCGGGGGAAGCGCTGAGGTGAAGGAAGCCCCTCAGGTGTGTGGGGTGAGGTGCGCCGTTCGCGCCCTCACCGAAGCCTCCAGAGACTGGGCCCTGGGCCCTCATCGCCGCCGTCGCGGCCAAAGAATTGCCCCCACCGCCGTCGCGGCCAAAGAATCATCGCCGCCGCCGAAGCGGCCAAAGAACTGCCCCCGCCGCCGAAGCGGCCAAAGAATTGTCGCCGCCGCGGCCAAAGAATTGCCCCGCCGCCGTCGTGGCCGAAGAATCGCCTCACCGCCGCCGTCGTGGCCAAAGAATTGCCACCGCCGCGGCCCAAGAAATCGCCAGCGCGATTTTCAGCGAGGCCTCCAGGCCCCGCAGACGCCGTTGCCGAGCAACCAGGGGTCGCTCGGCGTGACCCAGGAAGGCCGCGCACCGATTGGGCGCCGACCCCCAGTCACGCCCCCAGCGCCGAAGGAAGCCCGGGAAGAGCCCCGACAGTGCAGAGGGAGACTGGGAGCCGGCCGGAGAGGACTGCCGGCTCCCGCTCCCTTCCCCGGCAACCCTGAGCCCCAACCTCACTTACCTTGATCCCGGGGGCCGGAGGAGGGTGATCCCGGCCCCCGCAACGCGTCGTGAGTCAGTCCCAAGAAGCCGCAACGACTCGCAATACCGGCCAGAAGGCCGAGGCACCCCCGACCGGGCCCCGCCCTACAGAATACGGGCCGGCCCGGAAGATCGCCAGTCGCCCTGAAGCGCGACCAACGACAACACCGCAGGTGAGCCCTGGAGGCCCCTAGGGCCCATAAGACGCCACTGGGGGCCGGGGGCCACTATTAACCCTTAAGATTTTAGTCCTACGAGGCGAGGCCCCAGAGAGGAGTGGGCCTGGCCTGAGTTAACCCCTAAGGGACATAGAAGCCCCAGAATACAGGCCATGTTGAGGGATTCCCCACATAGTTCATTCATGTAATGATGATGCCCACAGTATTTAATAATTTATGCCAATGCCTATTATAATTACTGCCTAGGCCATGGTTTTAACTGTTAAGTCTTTACTACAAGGGGAAAGTGTTTAATTGAGTGGAGCTGAAGTGTACACCGCCAAGAGTTGAAGTATTTTATGTTACAGGTGTACTGGAGTTGCGACGCCCACTGTACTGAATGTGGGTGCGCCTAGATTAATGCAGGCCTATTTAAATGTAACGTGAAAAGCCTTCTTTTAAATAATTGAATATGCTAAAGTGAACTGTATGTTTAGGCCCATGTTTTATTTAACGTACCTTGAGATAATTATTAAGTGCTACGTGTAGGAGATAATTCCTGCGGCCTCTTAGTGGCCTACAATGTTGATGAGCTATGCAGCTTTATTTAAAATGTGCACCAGTTGAGTAATATAATGAATTTGAATGTAGATCTGAATTAACCTGCCTTATCTGATGCCAACTTAATTTATTTATAAAAGATCTTGATTTTAAATACAAAAGCCTGGTGTGGTGTCATGTTATTGCGTTCGCATTGGTGAGTCAAAGTAAGAGTGTGCTGCACAACTGCCTTACACATTGCCTTCGCCTGCCTTTCCCGCTTCACGCCATGCTACCGTGTCGGACTCGGTAACCCCGGTTCCAACAGACTGACTCTCTGCGCCTGGGAGTAGATGCAGGAAACCCAATGATACTGGTATTATTGGACCTCTCCTCAGCCTTTGACACCATCTCCCATATGAGGCTGATGGAGAGTTTACAAGAAATCGGCATCCAGGGTTTGGCATTAAAATGGCTACAGCACTTTCTGATTGACAGACATCAAACTGTCATCATGGGTCCCTATTCTTCACGCAAATCAATCCTAGATAAGGGAGTGCTGCAGGGCTCATGTCTGAGCCCTACCTTATTTAATATTTACATGGCCCCTTTGGCGGAGATAGCAAAGCATTTTGGCTTTGATATAATTTCTTATGCTGACGATACCCAGCTGCTGTTCACACCTGGCCAGGACCTGGCGGCGGAAAAAGAGCGGTTCTCCTCAGGCATGCTAGCCATTTCAGACTGGATGAACAAGAACTATCTCCAGCTGAATGCAAATAAGACCGAGCTGATGCTGTTCGGTAAAGCCCCTGCCTTGTGGACTGAAGACTGGTGGCCGCAGCAGCTGGGCGCCCCCCCTGTCCCCAATCATGCAGTAAAAAACCTGGGGATAAAAATTTATCAAGATCTAACCATGAGAAATCATATCCTGACCACTACTGGCTCTTGCTACCACTACCTAAGTCTGTTGAGTAGAATCTTCCCTTATCTTCCTATCACCGCCCGGAGAAAGCTGGTTCAGGCCTTAGTAATAAGCAGATTGGACTATGACAACGCCTTGTTGGCCAAGGCCACTGAATCACTCATTTCTAAGCTTCAAGTGGTTCAGAATACTGCTGCAAGGCTTGTACTCAACTGCCCGGCAGGCACCCCTTCGGCGCTGCTGCTGAAAGAACTACACTGGCTTCCGATAAGGAAACGCGCACACTTTAAAATCTGCTGCCTTACTTACAATGCCTTAAAGGGCAAAGGGCCACTTTATCTTCAGAGGAGCATAAAAGCATATGCCCCCTGTCGTAATTTAAGATCCAGCTCGAAGTCACTGCTGTGGATCCCCCGCATCCGTCTTACTCGCAGTGGTGGTAAGGCTTTTTCCTATCTTGCCCCATTGTACTGGAACAGGCTCCCGCTTCACGTCCGTTCCTGTCCCAGTTATTGTAAATTCAGGAAACAACTTAAAGCCCATTTATTCTAACCCCTCCGCCTGTAGTGTCTGTTCTGGACCCGCATTCAGCGCCGAGATGCCCCGCGGTGATTTGCGCGCTATATCAAGTCGATTTAACATAACATAATATAACATACCTGTGTGAGCAGTTGATGATTGTACTATAGTGGTGTGGATATCTGTTTGCATACGTAAGATTGGAAGTATCTTAAAAGGGAAAATTAATATTTGACTTATATTCTGACTAGTGACAAAGCACTTACTCTGTTCTTGACTACAAATCCAAGTTTGACCTTTAGAAGAGGATGTACACTTGACAATTTGGTTAGCCCCAGCTATCCTCTTCCTACTAGACAGGACAATTGGCTGAGTGATCACATCAAAGGTTTCCACAAATGTGGCCACTGCTATACATGCAGATGGGCTATGGACAAGGTCAAACGTTTCAATTATAACAACATGGGTGAATTCACTATTCCCATGTACATCAACTGTGCAACAAGATTTGTTGTCTATGTTATTGCTTGCACATATCACAAAATATATCTGGGCAGTACTATACCACCACTTAGAGAACGGATTGCGGAACATTTCAGGGCACTTAAGAACAATGATTATAAATATCCCATAGTGATGCATATTATTAATGAAGGTTCACAGGGATCATTGCACAAATTCAGTTACCATGCCATTGACCATGTGAAGAATGACATAAGAGGTGGAAACAGGGAATTAAAACTTAGAGGTTGTGAAGCCTCCTGGATAATGAAATTATGTACAGTTGAAATGAGGTTGAATATTGACAGTGAGATGCAATATTCCCTAGGAGATTAAGCGCTTCTTTTCTCTGTATTATACATGTCCAATAGTTATGATTTGACAATAAACACATGAGACTTGCTTCTGCAGATATTTTATGTATTTTATTATGCATTTCTAAAGAAATCTGTATATGATATTAGGGTCGCATTTATGTATATTGAATAATGTTTGTTAAAATCGGTAATTCCGGTAGACAATGTAATATCAAGCGATGAGATTGGGTGATGCTTCACTTCACTATATGGTGGAGTCTTGCACTGTTTACTGGATTTCACATTTTGTATTTCACATTTATGTACTCTTACCTTCTTTGTTCCCTCTTGTATCTTTCTTCCATTTACTCTTTGGATTATATATATTTTTTGTTCAAGAACTTACACTACCTCTTTCAAATCACTACCTTCCTGGTTACGTTATGTCATATTAAGTTAGGATGTTGGTTGACATGCAAAATTTTGGGTTTGAGATATCCAGAATAGTTTCCATATATGAAAGTGTATGGTAATGCGCTATTATGTCCTGGTATAATTACTTCCTAAGGGTTAACCACATATTTGTGGTTTGTGATTAAATGATGCCTTTTAGCCTTTTGTAAATTTTTCCTAGCTTTGATTCATATGTCTCCAAATGACTGTCAGTGGAACCTCAATATGTCTGCCACTATTGCGAGTGTTTCTGTTCGGTTCCTTATGATCACTGTAGTTAAATTACGGCCTAGATAGTGTGGCAGCTGTTATCTTTTATCCTCTCTTGTGTTAACGATTTCGCACACATATTTCTTTCTTATAAGATCGCTTACATTTCATGTCTGTATTGCGGCAGTGATAAGATGCCATGTACCTACCTTTAACATACTGACAATTTTCATAGACTTTATGTATTAATTAATTTTAGTTGCGTATTAGATAGACGGACCTTTACTTATATTGTGGTTAGCAAGCAAATGACGCCCTTTAGCGATTTTGTAGATAATCTTAGCTTTATTGTCACATAGCTCAAATTGACTGCTAAAGTCATTTTGATATGGCCGCCGCAATCACTTGTGTGTTTTGCATTGTTCTCTATGATCACGTTAATATAACTATGACCCAGTCAGTGTGGCTGCTGGTATTATATTTTTTATCCGTAGTAGTGCCGATATTGCCACATACTTATTTTCCTTTCTTTAAGAAACCACGTACTTATCACGATTATATAGCGGCTGTGATATGATGCCGTGTAGACATCTTTATTATATGAAGGATTTCTACAGACTTTATGTACTAAGTAATTTTGTTGCATAGCGACTGTGATATGAAGCCGTGTAGACATCTTTATCATATGAAGGATTTTCACAGACTTTATGTATTAAGTAATTTTGTTGCATATAATATATAGTTTAAGTAATACCTATATCCGTTGAGAATCACTTACATGTATATTAAACAGGTTTGGTGCTCTCTCCTTCTATATTAACATACTCAAAGATGGCTGCCATTTTCAACAATACTAATATCACGTGGATAATTGGCCTTGGGGGTATAAATCCTAGTCCCAATATGGCGCCTGTCATCCATGCTACTTTACACATGTGGAGTACTCTCTTTGCTGCAATACTTTTGCCGAACGGTGATTAATTCTGCACATAGTGAGTATCTACATCTTAATCGACTGGATTTCTGTGGCTTTCTTTTTGGGGTCTTTGCACCAACATTCTTTGAATTTAGTTATCGTGTCAAACACGGCTATGCGCTTCCTTATACAGGACCACGCTGCTACGTTTAATTAAGTAGGCGGTTTTCATCCTAGTTAACCTTACAGGAGAGTCTAGTAAATATTCCACTTTATGATATACTGGGGTTCACTATAAACTATTTTACATAATCCATAGATACTGTGGGATTATATTGCATATATAGATATTTGTGTCATTATTAGGGCTGGGCGTAGTTGGCGTAGCGCCACTACGCAGAATTTTGGAAAAAATGTGTGGAAAATGAGCGCACGTCCTGAGGGTCCGTGTGCCCGGGACAGGGGTCCCTCGTGCCTGGGCAGGCTCCCCGATCTCCCCGGCCTGGCTGGGTTGAGAAGCAGGGACCGGGCCCGAGGACTGCGTTTCGGTCAGGGCCTGGGGTTTGGGAGCCCCCGTCCTGCCGCCTGCCAAGTGTCCATCTGCCCGGGACAAGGATCCCTGGTGCAGAGCCCCAGAGACCTGCAAGGGCAGGCGGGAGCCCTACCGCTATGGCTCAGCTCGGGGCGGGCAGATGGCAGTCCTTTTGGTCCCGGCCATCTGGTCGCACCTCTCCCCTCGGCCATCTGGTCGCACGCAATGCTTTCCAATGGGGCGACCAGATGGCCGGGCCGCCCTGGAAGTCCCGATGAGGGCTCATTTGCCTCCCGGATCCCAGCCAGGGCTCCAGGAGGTCAGGCATGTTCGCACCCAGGGTCCCCTGAGCCTTGCGGTGCACACGGATTCCCAGAAAGCGGGGTAGCCTCCCTCCGGATTACTAGGGGCAGGGTATGCCGGGACATCCCTCCCGGGCTGGCGGTTCTCTGCCGGGGACCAGATGGGCTATGCCCGGACAACACCTCCCGAGGCATCCGGGGCTCCCTCCTCCGGCCCACGGCGTGGCAAGGTGCCCGGGACGGGTTCCATGGGTCCCGGGCAGTCCTCCCCCGGGCGCCCGAGAGCTCCGGTGGTCCTCCCCGTGCATGTGGCCTAGCCGGGGTCCCCGAGCCCCCGGGAAGTGGAGCCCCGAGCCCTGCGTGGGCAGGCGGGAGCCCTACCGGGAAGGCTCGGCTCGGGGCAGGCAGATGGGAGTCCTTTCGACCCCGGCCATCTGGTCGCACCTTTCCCCTCGGCCATCTGGTCGCACGCAATGCTTTCCAATGGGGCGACCAGATGGCCGGGCTGCCCTGGAAGTCCCGATGAGGGCTCATTTGCCTCCCGGATCCCAGCCAGGGCTCCAGGAGGTCGGGCACGTTCGCGCCCAGGGTCCCCTGAGCCTTGCGGTGCGCACGTATTCCCAGAAAGTGGGGTAGCCTTCCTCCAGATTACTAGGGGCAGGGTATGCCGGGACACCCCTCCCGGGCTGGCGGTTCTCTGCCAGGGACCAGATGGGCTATGCCCGGACAACACCTCCTGAGGCATCCGGGGCTCCCTCCTCCGGCCCACGGCGTGGCAAGGTGCCCGGGACGGGCTCCATGGGTCCCGGGCAGTCCTCCCCCGGGCGCCCGGGCCCGAGAGCTCCGGTGGTCCTCCCCGTGCCTGAGGCCCAGCCGGGGTCCCCGATCCCCCCGGGACACGGAGCCCCCGAGCCCTGCGTGGGCAGGTGGGAGCCCTACCGCGAAGGCTCTGCTCGGGGCGGGCAGATGGGCGTCCTTTCGACCCCGGCCATCTGGTCGCACCTTTCCTCTCGGCCATCTGGTCACATGCAATGCTTTCCAATGGGGCGACCAGTTGGCCGGGCTGCCCTGGAAGTCCCGATGAGGGCTCATTTGCCTCCCAGATCCCAGCCAGGGCTCCAGGAGGTCGGGCACGTTCGCGCCCAGGGTCCCCTGATCCTCGCGGTGTGCACGGATTCCAAGAAAGCAGGGTAGCCTTCCTCTGGATTACTAGGGACAGGGTACTCTTGGACCCCTCTCGGCCTAGCGGTCCTCAGCCGGCAGCTGGGCGGGCCAGGATGCCGCCCCAGCCCTGGGTCCGTCCCTGGGCCTGCTGCATGGCAGGCTGCCCTGGATGGGGTCCGGCAGGCCCGGGGAGCCTCCCTCTGCTGGGCTGGGTCCAGGGGCCCCGGGGAGTGCGGCCCCCCCACCCCAGGGTCTGTCCTCAGTCCTGCTGAGGGGCAGGATGCCCGAACGAGGTCCCGCGGGCCCAGGGAGCCTCCCCCTTCTCGGCTGGGTTCAGCGGCTCCCAGGGGCCCCGGGGAGGGCGTCCTCCCCACCCCGGAGCTCCGTCCTTGGTCCTGCCGCATGGCAGGGTGCACGGGACAGGGTCCGGCGGGCCCAGGGAGGCTTCCCCTGTGCCTGGGAGCCCCAGCTGGGTCCAGGGGCCCCGTTGGGCCCCGGGTCGGGTGCTCCAGCCCTGGGCCCTGTACCCCACCCTGCCGCACTGCCAAAGGCCCGGAATGGGGTTCCGTTGTGCCCGGGGAGCCTCCCCTTGCTTGGCTGGGTTCAGGAGCTCCGGCCGGGGCCCCTGAGGGCCCCGGGGAGGGTGGCCTCCCCACCCCGGGCTCTGTCCTCGGTCCTGCCGTGTGGCAGGGTGCCCGGGACGGGGTCCCGTGGTCCCGGGGAGGCTTCCCCTGCGCCTCTGGGCCTGGGAGCCCCGGCTGGGTCCAGGGGCCCCTCCGGGCCCCGGAACGGGTGCTCCAGCCCTGGGCCCTGTCCCCCGGCCTGCCTCTATGTCAAGGGCCCCGGACAGGGGTCCGTCGGTCCCATGCAGACCTGCCCCGCTTCGCCTGCTTGTCGAGGTGTCTGCGGGCCCCGGGTCGGAGGGCCCGTTGGCTCCCCCTCTCGCAGCCCCCAGCTGGGGCCCTGGGCCTCCGGTCCCCCATGCCCCGGCGCCCGCTCACTCTATCGTTGGGGCACAGAGCAACCAGATGGCTTCCCTTTCGTGCCCGGCCATCTGGTCGCACCTTTCCCCTCGGCCTTCTGGTCGCACCCAATGCTTTCCTATGGGGTGACCAGATGGCCGGGCTTCCCTGGAAGTCCCGATGAGGGCTCATTTGCCTCCCCGATCCCAGCGAGGGCTCCAGGAGGTCGGGTACTTTTGCGCCTTGGGTCCCCTCTGTCACCTCGTGTGCACAGATTACAAGAAAGGGGGGTAATTTTTTCTCCGGATTACTAGGGAGAGGCTCAATCAGACCTCCGTGAGGTCCGGCGATTCTGAAACAGGGGAAGGCAGCACTCGGGCCCGCCCGCCGGGGCCCCCAGGGGCCCGGGCATGCACCTGCCTCTC